>LT669789.1:32498874-33916482 GCA_900128785.1 Arabis alpina
CATACAAGAAGCTGCTGTGACAAGAACCGAAGGATAGAAGACATTCTTGTTGATGTTCGAGAAGGAGATTCGTTTATTAGGAAAATCCACCATTGCTCCCACTGTTGCAAGGAACTGTGCACCAAGAACCAATGGTTTACAGATTTCATCCTTTCTCTCAATGATGTAGAAGTCCGTAGGAACAAGACAATCTCCTATTTGAATAGATACGTCAGGAATGAAGCCTTTAGAAATCGTACATGATCTATCTATGAGCTCAATAGGAGTTCTTAAGGGTTGTAACTCCAAAATTCCTAGCTTCTTTGCAACAGCCTCACACATAACATTCACATTGGCTCCTGTGTCGCATAAAGAATCCTTCAATTTTACACCATTGATCGAACAAGGAACCACAAACATTCCCGGATTCAACAACTTTGGCAGCTTCCTCAATGATGTTGGAGCTTGGTTCTCTTCCTCTCGAGGTGCTCTGTCACTGCCTTGGTTGATGCTTGTAGGGTATAGACTCCTTGGATACGGAATCTTGGGCTTGTATACACGTTCAATAGCGGTTTCAGACTGACATTCGAAAATCTCTGCATTTTTCGGGGCTGTCGATCGACAGGCTTCAGGTGTGTCGATCGACAGGGCTGCTGAACTCGAGTTCGTACAGAAATTTTCTGTAGCTGTCGATCGACAACCACCAGGTCTGTCGATCGACAGGTTCTCGGGAAATTCAAAGTTAAGGTTTTCTTCACTCTTCAACGTGATAGAATTGGAGAAATGCTTTGGGTTCATGTCAGTTTTCCCTGGAAGACAACCTTCTTGTCTCTTTATATTTGCAGCAGTCTGAGCAACCTGAGAATCAAGCTTCTTCAAGTGAATGTTGATGGCTTCTATTTTCCCATTAAGATCGGTGTAAAGCCCGTCAATCTTCCCATTGAGATTTACTGTTAGGGTTTGTTGCCCCTCAAGAAGCTGTTCGAACATCCTCTTCACGTCACTTTCTGAAGATTTAGAGGGAATCGGTTGATACGATGAAGACCCGTAGTTCCTCTGATTGTAATTGTTGTATCCCTTGTTCTCTGACTGATTCCCATACCGCTGATTCTGGTAGCCATTATGGTTGATGTAATTAACATCTTCCTCAACAATCTCAGCTCCATTTATTTGACCAGCTCCTCGTCTCCTTTCCTCATCAATCTTCTTTGTACTATTGCTAGTAGACACGTTCTTGATGAGCTCAAAGCAATCAGCTGGAAATCTGGTCTTGAAATTCCCATTACTCGCAGCATCTAAAGCCATCTGATGCTTCCAATCCACACCTCTGTAGAAGATACCCAGCAGCTGAACTTCTGTAAATCCGTGATGAGGACAATCTCTCTGAAATCCCTTGAACCTTTCCCACGCAGCTTTGAAAGATTCTTTCAGATTCTGAGCGAATGTTTGGATCTTAGCTCGTAGATCCTCTGAACGTGACTCATCGTAGAAGTGACTCAGGAAAGCGTTCTTTATATCGTTCCAAGTGGTCAGTGAGCCCGGCTCCAACTGCTTCAGCCAGTAGGCTGCATCCCCAGCTAGAGAGTGTGGGAATAGCTTACAGAAAACGTAATCGAGAGACACCCCATTTGCCTTGATGCTAGATGCGAGGTCTTCGAACCTCTCAAGATGATCCATGGGATGTTCTGTATGATGTCCATGGAATTGATGCTGAGCTACTAGTGAGAAGAAAACAGGCTTCAGCTCAAAGTCCTGCCTAGCGAATCCAGGAGCTCGGATCGCCGCCCTGTTAGCATAATACTCTTCAGGTCGGTTGTAATCACCCAAAGTGCGTCGGTTCACTACAACTTCCTGAGCTTGACGATTTGCCTGAGCCTGGCGCTCTAGATCAGCTAGCTGACGTTCCAACTCTACCCTTTGACGATCTAGCTCAGCACGCTCTGCTGCAATCGGATCCTCAAACTCGATGATATTACCAGCTTCATCAATGGGGTCTCCCTGATTGTTGTATCGATTACCATCGCGATCAACATTCTCTCCTTCAGCATTCCGAAAAACTACTACAGCTCGATTAACCATCTTAGCTAACTTTGCTTGTCGTCTGTTTTCCCTTTCCAAAATTCCCAACTCTGGAACAAAATCTGCTAACTGCTTATCCTTGTTGCTTCTGGTTCTGCTAGAAGGCATAAACCTGAAACACCAAAAATAAAAGAAAGCGCGTAAAAACGAACAAAAAACTTAGTCAGAATTCTAGAATCAAAATCCTATGGAAGATTTTGACTCCCCGGCAACGGCGCCAAAATTTGATATGCTCAAATTTACCCTGAGCTACTCTCTCAAATTAAGAGGTCGTCGTAGTAGGGGTCGAATCACTGGGAGTCAAATCAAACGATAGGAATATTGACTTCAAATTCGGCTAAGTAAAATAATATAAAATAAAGACAAAAGCAAATCGAAATAGAGAAAGATTGTTGATTTAAAATTCAACTAAACAAAGTGCTAGGCTTTTGGGTAATTCTCAGGATGAATCAGAATTGCAGGTTAAACAAAATCAGGATTTAATTAAGAACCGTTCTAGAACTTGGAACACTAATGTATAATTAACCAACTGTCGTTGCGAAAACTAACTATGTCTAAACCCTAGAAAACCAAATTTCTTTGCGAATTCAATCAATTTAAACAAGCATTAAATTCAAGTCCAATTTGTTCACAAAATCCCTAAACCAAATTTCTTTGCGAATAAGTAATTTTGCTCACCTAAGATCTAGTTTTGGCTAATCAATTACACTTTCGTGTCAATCTATCAACCTAAGATAACTAATTTAGAGTGATCAATTCTAAATCGGAGTTCAAGCAATCTAGGTGAAGAACCTAACAGATAATCCTAACAAGTGAGTTTACCCTAACAATTCATCATCATTCCATTCGAACTACCCTAAACCTAACAAGCAAACTACTCAGACATGGCAGCAAAGCAAATCATAACTGAATAATAATGCATAAAGAAAGAGTAAAAGAAGAATTACAATAGGGTTCGAAGAATCTCAAAGTAATGAAGTAAACTTGTCTCCCTAAAAACCCTAAAAATCTCTCTCTAAACTTTGTTAAGTAAAATCTAAGTCCTGATCTAAAAACCTAAAATAAACTATTTATAAAGGTAGAACTCGTGGTGGGCTTTTATGACGGTTTATTGGTAACTTCTGGCCCGAAAAGGAACAATTTTCCTTCTTTAAAACGTATTAGGTCGGTCTCTGCGAGCACCTGTCGATCGATCGTCTATGTGTCTGTCGATCGACAGGCTGTAGTGTAGCTGTCGATCGATCATCCTTCTTGTGGCTGTCGATCGACAGGTTGCTTCATATCAACTTCTTTTCTTGCAAAATCCGGCTCCAACCTTGTTTACGCTTCAAAATGCACCGTATTCACCATATAAGCTCCTCACGTGTAATAACCTGTTAAGACACTAAAAAGACTCGAAATACAACGAAAAGACTCGATAAAAGGACTTATATCATGGTCGAAAACCGGTAAAAACCATGATATATCAGGATCCTAATCTAGTTCATTAATAATTTTCAAAAATACTTGGTTGTTAATCTTTTTGGTTCGGTTTAAATTCAGCTTTGGTTTTTTAGATTAGAGAAATTGACTAATTCGGTTTGTAAGCTATTTTCTATTTAACTGTAGTTAATATTGGAAAATATCAAATTATGGGCCAAGTTTAAGCAACGGGCTCGAAGAAATTCAGTGGTAGGTTTGAAATTCAGCTTATTCAGTGGACAATATCACAATAAGTCATGCACGTGAAGTAAAACGTTACTTTACCTTTGAACGTGAATAAATAGTGAAAGTGAAATATCCATTGAACTATTTTTGTGTAAACCGCAAATCTGTACAAATGTTTCTAGCCCATGAAATAAATCACAAACCAACAAAATCATCACATTACTATATCCTACGTGGCTTAAACTCAGCCGTTTGGTCCACACAAATGGGCGCCACGGATAAAAACCCGTAACTTTATCCTCATCTCATCTTCACCGTCCATTAACTAATCCAACGGTTTAAAATCCTCGGAAATCTCCAACAATATCTAATCCACTAAAATAAATTCAAACAAAATTCACAAATCTTGAAGAAGAAGAGACTCCATTGTTAGTGTGCTTCTTCACTCTCTAAGCAAGCTTCTCTCTCAATGGCGACGTTTACACTCAAATCCTTCACCGGACTTCGTCAATCATCACCGGATCAAACCAATTTCGTCTCTCATGTCCCCTCACGCACCCAACGACGTAACTCACTCCGAGTCACCGCCGCTAGATCCAGCCCCAAACTCGCGAATCGGAATCTCAGAGTCGCCGTAATCGGTGGTGGTCCTGCAGGAGGAGCCGCGGCGGAGACATTAGCACAAGGAGGAATCGAAACGATTCTAATCGAGAGGAAAATGGATAACTGTAAGCCTTGTGGTGGTGCGATTCCTCTTTGTATGGTTGGTGAATTCAATCTACCTTTAGATATTATAGATCGGAGAGTTACGAAGATGAAGATGATTTCTCCGTCGAATATCGCCGTTGATATTGGTCGTACGCTTAAGGAGCATGAGTATATAGGTATGGTGAGAAGAGAAGTGCTTGATGCTTATTTGAGAGAGAGAGCTGAGAAGAGTGGAGCTACTGTGATTAACGGTCTTTTTCTTAAGATGGATTTACCTGAGAATTGGGATTCGCCTTACGTGTTGCATTATACTGAGTACGATGGGAAAACTGGAGCTGCTGGAACGAAGAAGACGATGGAAGTCGATGCGGTGATTGGAGCTGATGGTGCTAATTCTCGCGTTGCGAAGGCTATTGATGCTGGTGATTACGACTACGCTATCGCCTTTCAGGTCAATTCTTTACTCTCTTCCTTTAGTTTTTTAATCATACCAGCACTAATGCACGGGATCTCATCAGAACTCCGTAGTTAAGCGTGTTTTGAGAGAACTCCGTAGTTAAGCGTGTTTTGAGGAAGAGTAGTAGTACTAGGATGAGTGACTTCCTCGTGTTAACGGGATTTTAGTGTTGGATTTTCAGGAGAGGATTAGGATTCCTGATGAGAAGATGACATATTATGAGGATTTAGCTGAGATGTACGTTGGAGATGATGTGTCGCCGGATTTCTACGGATGGGTATTCCCGAAATGTGACCATGTAGCTGTTGGAACAGGGACTGTGACTCACAAAGGTGATATCAAGAAGTTTCAGCTCGCGACGAGAAACAGGGCGAAAGACAAGATTCTTGGAGGCAAGATTATCCGAGTCGAGGCTCATCCGATTCCTGAACACCCGAGACCGCGTAGGTTATCGAAAAGAGTGGCCCTTGTTGGTGATGCTGCAGGGTACGTGACGAAATGTTCTGGTGAAGGGATTTATTTCGCTGCAAAGAGTGGAAGAATGTGTGCTGAAGCCATTGTTGAAGGCTCACAGAATGGTAAGAACAAAATGAACCATTCTCTGCGTTTTGCGCTAAGCGGATTAAGTTTTAACGAATTCGAAACTCTGGTTTTTGTTAAACAGGTAAGAAGATGATTGATGAGAGTGACTTGAGGAAGTACTTGGAGAAATGGGATAAGACATACTTGCCTACATACAGGGTGCTTGATGTGTTACAGAAAGTGTTTTACAGATCGAATCCCGCTAGAGAAGCGTTTGTCGAAATGTGCGGTGATGAGTACGTTCAGAAGATGACATTCGATAGCTATCTGTACAAGAGAGTCGCACCGGGTAATCCTTTGGAGGATTTGAAGTTAGCTGTGAACACTATTGGGAGTTTGGTTAGGGCTAATGCTCTAAGGAGAGAGATTGAGAAGCTAAGTGTTTAATAAACAAAAAAATGAGGTCTTTCCTTTATTTTTGTTGTTTTGTTTAGTAGTATCTTCAAAAATGTTGTTGTTAAAACAGAGATTCAGTATCGTAATTTAAGTTTCTGTTCATTGAATCAGTCAAAAAGCTTTTGGCTTTACAAATCCATTTTTTCACAAACCATTACTAAACTCATTTGTGAAACTACACAAGAGATACTTAACTTCTTCATCACTCTCTACTCCTTCGTAAACTGACTCATCGCTAACCACTGATCCGCTGCTTGAACCTGAGGGTATCGACTCTAGACCTCTCTTCTTTCTCTTGTGGTTAGCTTTGAAACAAGCTTGTCTCAACCTCTTTGTCTTGTCTTCAAACTCCAAATCAGGCGACTCCTCGATCGTCTTCTTCTCTTTCTCGAGCTTCTCTAACGCTTTCTTCAGTTTTCCTGCATTCCCTTCTCCTTCCATCTTCTGCAACTCCTATTCACATGATCAAAAACAGACTCACATTTTACTTCACTTTACTAAACTCACAATAAATACAAATTATAGTGAACTTGTTACACATACCTTGACGTTACTAATCAGAGTTTGTAGACTCATGAGTTTCCGATGAGGCCAACGACGAATACCCAATTCGCGACATCTTCTTTTAAGAAGAGTTAAACCAACGTTAAGCTCTATTGCAGCTTGAGTTATCGGCATGTAGAAGTAACGAGAGATAGTTTCCATTGATAATCCCTTTGAAGCTGTATATGTAGTAACATCACTGATGATTCTCACGCTATGTTCTCTTCGTATTTCATTCATTTTCCTCTTCTTAGTCGTCTCTTGCTCTGCTCCATGGTCATTGTCATCAATCTTCTTCTCCAAATCACCATCTCCTCTGTTTTTCTCTGTTCCGTTCCACGATACAGAACTGTATGAATCAAGTACATCTACAACACAAAGCAAAACCCATGAGACTTCTACGTATGTATAAGTATATATAACAACAACTATGTAACTATGTATATTACCTTGAGACAGAGGTTCAAGATCAGGTAAAGGTAGAGAAGTTGTAGTGAAAGGATAGTTGTTGTGGAGGGGAAGAAACTCTTGTTCCCATTCAAATGAAGGATAAGTGAACAAGCTGCGTTTACAAACAGAGAATACACATATCAGAGATTAAGAATATAAGTAAACTAAGAAAAAAGGTAAGGAAGTAGTAACCTTTGATCAAAAGATGGTGAAAAAGTTAGAAATGAGAATGGTTTATGATCAGCCATTGTAGATAGATAGGTTGTGTTGTAGAGCTCGATGAGGGTGAAAGTATTTATATACAGAGAGTTAGTGTGTGTGAGAGAGAGAGAAGAAAAGTGAAATGTGATGATGAATGTATTAGAGAAAGTGGGGTAGTGACGGCGAATTGATTGCTCTGTTAAATTTGGAGTTACGAAAAGATATGATTAATGTGATAATTAGTGGTAATAATAGGGACGTTTAGGTTTGGATTAGACTTCTCTTTTCGTCTCTCCATGCACATTTGCATAATTGCATAATTGCATGCAATCTCTTTGAGCAAAAGTAACACATACATATAATGGTGATCATGATTGTGCATAATTAATAGCCAAAAACAGAAAATTAATTAAGAGTTACAAAGTGTAACGTAAGTTTAAAACTTTATTATAGATCATGGGTGTGTGTTACTCTTTTTTTTTTCTCTTATTATTTTTTAATTAATTGAAAAAGTTAGTATTAATGAAGTAACAAAAAAAGTTTTTTATTAACGATCCAAAACAAAAATAAGATAATGAAAAATAAAGAGCTTTAATTAGTCATTAGTGATTCTGAGAAACCGTTTTGAAGAGTTAGTAGTAGTAGTAGCAAAACTTTTGCTTCTACTCTTTCTATGTCTTGGATATGGAACTTTCTCAAGAAGAGACAAGACCTCAAGCATTGATGGTCTAACCTTAACCTCTCCAATGCATTGTAAAGCCAAAAAAGCCATCATAAACGCTGCTTTCTGAGGATATTGACCCACAAGTCTAGTGTCCATTATCCGAAACACTTTTCGCTTGTCTCGCAAGTAAGGTGTAGCCCATTCCACTAAGTTTTCTTCTTCTCTAGCTTTGGTTTTGTCTATGGCTCTACGTCCAGAGAGAATCTCTAGTAACACAACACCGAAGCTGTATACATCGCATTTCGTTGTTAGATGACCTGACACATAGAACAACAACAGAACAAAACCCTATCAGAAAAATGCTAATGTTATGTCTTTTATTTGAAAATTGTATCAATGAGTAGAAACCTGTTGCTAGATATTCCGGAGCTGCATAGCCTTGTGTACCAATAACTTCGGTTGTGACGTGAGAACGGTCATCTGTTGGACCTTCTTTAGCTAATCCAAAATCTGAGAGTTTAGCGTTGAACCCTGAATCGAGAAGGATATTTGCTGGTTTAAAGTCTCTGTAAATGATTTGGTCTTTAGCTTCGTGCAAAAAGCATAGTCCTCGAGCAGCACCAATCGCAACTTTCATACGCAGTGACCAAGAAAGCACAGTGGAACCCCCTAGAATCAGAAGAATTTAGCTATATCTAGAAAAAAAAAATAACATAAGTATTTTAAACAAAGTTTCTTTTACTTACTTTCAAACAAATGATTCTCCAAGCTTCCATTAGGCATATACTCGTAAACCAGAAGACGTTGTTCGTCTTCCAATGAGTATCCAACTAACTTCACTAGATTCGGATGATGCAATCTCCCGAGATAATTCACTTCCCTCTTTTCGAAAAAAAACCATACAACAAGTATCAATAGAGTAACCAACCTCAAGGGGAAAGAAAAAACATAACAAAATGATTCAAAAAGAAGCCTACCAACCACTCTTTGTGTCCCTGAACTCCATCAATTTTAAGCTTCTTTACAGCAACCGCGAGTTCAATTCCATCTCCATCACTAACACAACCTTTATGAACAAATCCAAACCCTCCTTCTCCAATTAGACTCTCTTCACAGAAGTTCCCTGTAGCAATCTTTAGCTCCTGTACCATAAAAGACTTCAAATGTATAGAATGCATTATCTCTCCTTCTTTGCTCTGTGCAGGTAAAGTAATGCTAGCTTTTCTTGCAATCAGAGGTTTTAAACTCCATGGATACGAAAGATTCAAGCTTCTTTCAGTATCAGTACCATCTCCTGAAACCAAAAACAGTCCCACATTCTTAGCCCAGTCCAAACAAGTAAAGAACATAGTGCTAAAATTGCAAAAAATCACTTAAATCTAATAAAAATTGTAAGAAATAGTTTATTTTTAAAAAAATAGCTCTAAAACCCAATAAAAAATTACAAAAATCACATTGACATGGTGCAAATGCACCTCGTGCACCATGCCAACACCGGCCCTAATTCTTACAGATAGGACACATAAACTACATAAACCCATTTCACAAAACACCTAAAATCATCAATGCATTAAACTCACTAAATTTGGAGAATCTAAGACGGTTTAGGTCAATCTATAAAACCAAATCCGCAAAAGGGAAAAATTATGTTCAAAGATTCCAGTATCAATTTTAGTAAACGAGAAGGAGTTTACGTGAAAAGGGTTTTGAGTTCACTGAAGACTCAACATTATCGTCTTCATTATCATTTCTCTTTGAGCAAGATTCCAAGCAATTCCCCATTCGCAAAAAAACCAAAACCCTAAAGACAATGAAATCAAACAAGAATCAAAAACCTCAACAAACAAAAACGAACACTGATAATAGATGTTTTCGCACCGCCGTATCTTCAACGTTCTTCCTCCGGCGAGAAAGGAAGAACGTGTAGGCTCTAAAATGTGTTTGAAAAACGATGATGATACAGAGATTTTGAAAATTGTGATTAAGAGAAGCAAAAGAGAGAGATTAATTAATTAAAATTGGATTAAACTATAATTAGGGAGATTAGAGAGGGAGTTTCCGGGTATTAACTTTCTGTCAGAGTCATCTATTAATTACCAATTGACCAACCTATTGTCACGTGCAACTCTCGTGACTCGATTCTTTCCTATGCATATTACATTTTTGTTTTAAATTTATCTCTTTTTTTGTGTGTGTTAAAAGAA
Source organism: Arabis alpina (assembly GCA_900128785.1). Lineage (NCBI taxonomy): Eukaryota > Viridiplantae > Streptophyta > Magnoliopsida > Brassicales > Brassicaceae > Arabis > Arabis alpina. The sequence continues at coordinate 32,508,785 of LT669789.1, forward strand.
CTAAAATTATCTACTTAGTGATCATAGATATAATACATAATTTTTACCTATTACATTCGTTATTTATTAGTGATATTTATTATTAATTTTATTAATATTTTATAGATAGTAATTTATCTAAATGGGTTTTAAGTATTAACTACGTATAAAATTAGATATACACAATATGTCTTCCAATTTTGTTTATGAATTTTTTTATGTTTCAGCAAAATGTTATGAAGTTTATTATCGAAGCTATTTAAATTATTATCAAACCATTTGACCAAGATCATTTGGAAAGTAAAGTAATAATAAAGTTACATTTTAGCAAAAAAATTAAAAAAATTGATAGTAAACTAATATCATAAACCCATAGCAATATGTATTTGATTCCGTTATTAAAAAAAGAACAAGTTTAAAAGAGGATAAGCAAAAACAAAATATCAGAAATTAAGCTTTGCATAAATACAACATGTGTATTAAAGAAAGAACACTTAGTTAAAATACAAATCGCAAAACTATCACTAATCGTTTTGAATGAAAAAAACTTGACTATCACTCATAGATAATATTCTCATATGTAATATTTTTGTTTTAAATGCTCTGATATGCAATGTAATTTATTAATATTTAAAATTATCTTCTCAAAATAGTATGTTCGGTGGGAAGGAAAGAAAACTACAAAAATAAAAATAAACAAGTGATAAATTTTGAAATTAGGTTATGGCATAAAATTTGCAGCTTTTTGTGCTTCTTTTGAGTGCATAGCGTCAAATTCACCCCATACTTAATTATTATTGCCCATAAACCAAATCTTCTAATCCTTCGATGTTAATACGCGGAGATGACATTTTCATCGATGCCTCTCGGTAGCAAAAGAATCAATTACATCACTTTATAACTTATATAGACACATAATAATCTTCTAATCCTTCGGCTATAACATTTTTGTATTCTTCCTTTGACATTTTGAAGAAACCACAAAATAAAATAAAATTAAAAGTTTCATTTTTATTCTCTAAACGTATTTCCTTGGACAAATTGAATATGTTATTTGATTTTTTATATAAATAAATCAAGATCATTTGCTCGGTATTCTATTCTCTTAAAATTCCAAGAACGCCAAATTTCTCCCTTAAAAAAAGTGCAAGTCTTATATTACCAAGTTAAATGTTTGGTTGACAAAAAAGAATATCTTGTTACCATTTTTTAAAGATCTGTAAGGCTTTTCTTATCACAAGATTGATGTTTATATAACATGAAATTCTTAAAAGGCATGTTTAAGCTACAAATCCGTCGTTCTTTAATATATTGATCTCTTGCGATGAAATGTCAAATATTACTAAAAGAAACAAAAATATTTAAAAAGAAAGCTTAGCAAACGAACATAGTCTTTGGTAAGCAAAACCCTAACCGAATAAACATTAGAAAAAGAGACAAAACAAGATAACCGAGAAAAAGGGCAAAGGTTTTATATATGGGAAACAAGCGAATCTTTATGACTGAAGCAGAAGTGACGAAGAAGTCGTATCATTAAACGTTTATAAGGTCATCATCATCATCATCATCTATAGAAATATCAAATCCGCACACTATTATTATTTTATAATAAACAAAACAAAAAAGAAGAAGAAGAAGAAGAAAAAGATAGGAAAATTATTGGGTAAGTAAGCTTCTGATTAAAGCAGCTTGAGCAGTATCTGTGTTTGCAAGTAACTCAGATAGCCTCTCACTTAGATCATCAACTTCTCTATGCAGATTCCTTATGTAGTTGCACGTCTCTTGTAACACTCTCGCTGCTGAAACCTGTCAGTATATTACATATATATCATCAATTTCATGTCATACACACATACACAAACACTAACTAGTTGAGTTAGTTTAGATTTAGCGTACTTTGTCCGAGCGACGACTATCCCTGAGCTCAGGAAGAAGTTGCTGCAACTTGATAATGAGATCGTTGATTTGATCTTCTGAAATCCTTGAAGTTCCTGATGATTGTCTTGAACGTGATCTTCTTCCTGACATTTTTTCTTTTTGTTCGGATATTATTTCAAGAAGTAGAGAGATTGTAGCAAGAACACTCTTTATGGGTAATGGAGTTTAGAGTTAGACACAAGTTATGCCGGTAAAAGAAGAGAGAGATAGAGAGAAGATGAGAGTATGAAGGAAACTAGTGAAGTGACGGTTCTATTTATGTAGGCTTTTTTATTGTTTTATGAAAAATATAAATTAAATAAAAATGGGGTTTTATTTTAATGTACAATATATAGGCGAATCTTGTTTTTTCAAAAATTGAATTATATGCCCCCCTCCTGACAACTTTAGTTATAATAGAACGATTTCAGAGAATCTCATAATTTTAATATATATAGATCTAGTTTGATATAGTATTGTATATTGTTGTATCTAGCCACATCATTTTTGAAAAACTTAACCTATATCGTAGTTTCTATTGACATGTTTCAAGTTTTTAGTTTGAGACTCGTACTACAGGTCATATGTGAGATTTTCTATAGGTGTGTTTTTTGGGTCAACACTATAGCAAAGTTTTATTTTTGTTTGTTAAAGTCACCATAGAAAAGCTAGCTAGTAAAAAATACAATTCATATACTAGATTACGTTTAAACGTTGCCAACACCATAAAAAAATAGCTAGTGAAGATTTACGGGGGTCACAGTTGCACGAGTTCATAAAGCATCTACAGAGAAGATTTCTCCATCTGTTTTATGGCATCGAAGACTTGGACACCCGTCTTACAAAGTTCTATCTACATTACCGGTTTTTGATAGTTTAAAGTTGGATTTTAGTAATTCTAGTCATTGTGAGATTTGTTTTCGCGCTAAACAAACGCGCAAGATTTTTTCATAAAGTATGAATAAAGCAACATATTTTTTTGGTTTAATTCATTGTGACATTTGGGGCCCTTACCGTACACCAGCTTCATGCGGTGCAATATACTTTCTAACCATTGTAGATGATTATTCTCGCGCTGTATGGACATACCTCATGCTTGCAAAATCTGAGGTTCCTACTTTACTAACCAATTTTTTTTGCAATGAGTGAACGTCAATTTGGAAAGAAAGTCAAAATAGTACGTTCTGATAATGGTTTGGAGTTTCTTGCATTAGCTTCATACTTTCGGCAGAATGGGATCATACATCAAACTTCATGCGTTGACACACCTCAACAAAATGGGCGTGTGGAACGCAAACATAGGCACATACTGAATGTTGCTCGGGCTTGCTTGTTTCAAGCAAAGCTTCCTATTACGTTTTGGGGTGAGAGTATACTAACAGCTGCTCACATTATTAATCGTACGCCTACTCCTATCCTTGATGGCAAATCCCCTTACGAGATCCTCCATGGTATAAAACCAGTGTATGAACTACTCTGAGTCTTTGGATGTCTATGTTATGCTCATAGACGACCAAAGAGCAAAGACAAATTTGATTCTCGGAGTCGCAAGTGTATCTTCGTCGGTTATCCCTTTGGGAAGAAGGCATGGAATCTCTATGACATTGACACAAACGAGTTTTTCTCGAGTAGAGATGTGGAGTTCTTTGAAGATAAGTTTCATGGAATTGAAGATTCCCCTATGTCTCGCCATCAGCGTCACATGACACTACAATGGACGATTGGTTACAGCCGGATATAGTGTTAAGGGGGAGTAATCCACCAATACCACCGCTGCGAGCACCACCATCACTCATTATACCACAAATTGTTCCGGATAAACAACAAACGGAACAGAGACTGGAAACACTCAACCTGGCTACTCTACCTGAAATTGTACCACCGGTTCCTCATACACTTACTCTGTTGAGAGACTTGGACACCAATATACCGACGACCCCAAGTTCTACTCAACCAGCTACAACTACACCTATAGACAATACTCCTACTACGCATGCTTCTCCTACATCCCCAGTATCTCCAATGGTTGAACCTTTATCTTCGACTACCTCTCCTGGATTATTAGAGATTTTGGGTCGGGGTCAACGACAAAAGAAATCCTCTGTTCTTCTCAAGAACTTCGTTACACATGCTGCTACTAGTCAACATAAAGACCCTCTTCACGCTCTAACCTCCTATTCTCAAAGTTCTCCTACAAACGTTTCTGGTAAGACCTCGTATCCTATTGCTAACTATGTTTCTGTGGATGCTTTTTCTAAAAACCATCAGGCTTTCCTTGCTACTATCACGGCTGCCGATGAACCAACAACATATGCCGAAGAAGTTCGTGATCCACGTTTTAATGCAGCAATGAAAACTGAGGTTATCGCTTTAGAGGATAATCACACTTGGGATATCACTACACTCCCACCAGGAAAGAAAGCCATTGGATGTCAATGGTTATACACCACCAAATATCTTTCGAACGGAGATGTGGAACGCTACAAGGCTCGTCTAGTTGCCCTTGGTAATAGACAAAAAGAAGGCAGTGATTATAAGGAGACGTTTGCTCCAGTTCCCAAGATGACTACGGTTCGGTTTCTACTTGCCGTTTCTGCTGCACAACGATGGGAAGCCCATCAAATGGATGTTCATAATGCATTTCTTCATGGTGATTTGGAAGAAGAAATTTATATGAAGCTGCCTCCGGGGTTTCAAAGTGATGATCCGAATAAAGTATGTCTTCTTCGTAAATCATTATATGGACTTAAACAGGCCCCTCGTTGTTGGTTTTCTAAGCTCAGTCAAGCTCTTACAGCGTTTGGGTTTGTTCAGAATTACGAAGACTACTCTCTTTTTTCTTTCTCTCAAGGTAATATTTGTCTCCATATCCTTATATATGTTGATGATTTTATCATTGCCGGGAATGATATTTCTACCATTCATCGTTTCAAGAATTATCTTCACAAGTGCTTTCATATGAAAGACTTGGGTAAGCTAAAATATTTTCTGGGTCTCGAAATAGCTCGGGGTCCTGAGGGAATTTTTGTTTCCCAACGCAAATATGCTCTCGATATTGTTGCTGAAACAAGCTTGCTTGGGGCTAAGCCTTCCTCGGTTCCTATTGAAGTTAATCACAAACTGGCGCTTGCCTCTGGACCGCCTCATGACAACCCACAACAATATCGCCGGTTGATTGGACAGCTTATCTACCTTACCTTTACACGACCAGAACTTGCCTACAGTGTACACATTTTATCACAATTTATGCATAATCCACTGCAAGAACATTGGAATGCAGCATTACGGGTCGTTCGTTATTTGAAAGGATGTCCGGGGCAAGGTATAATGCTTCGGTCTGATTGTGATATGCGTATCACTGCATATTATGATTCGGATTGTTCGGCGTGCCCTCTCACGAGTCGATCCTTGAGTGCCTACATTGTCTTACTTGGTGACTCTCCAATATCTTGGAAGACCAAGAAACAAGATACAGTATCTATGTCATCTGTTGAGGCTGAATATCGTGCGATGGCATTTACTCTCAAAGGGCTCAAGTGGCTCAAAGGTCTCTTAGAAGTTTTCGGTTTTCCTCATCCGAAACCGATGCGCCTATTTTGTGACAGTAAGTCCGCCATTCATATAGCGGCTAACCCGGTATTTCATGAACGCACTAAGCATGTTGAGCGGGATTGCCATTTTGTTCGTGATGCGGTACAAGCTAAGCTCATCACTACGAATCATCTTTCGACGAAAGAACAACCTGCCGATATTCTTACGAAGCCACAATCTCCGTCTACATTTCAATACTTGCTTTTCAAGTTGAGCATTCAAGACTTCTCACTGCCAACTTGAGGGGGAGTATTGAGATATATACAACTTATATTAGGATAGTGATGTATTAAGTCCTACTTTATCTCTAAGTTAGCTTGCTCCTTAAGTTAGGTTATCTTTATGAGTTTCCTCCATGTTGTATAAATACCCAATGATATCTTTGAATACAATAACACATTATTAAGCTATTTCAAATATATATTTTACTAATCAGTTTTACACGAACAGAAATAAACATGTAGTATCTTTTCAAAGATTTTCAAATATTGTTATTTCTACGTACGGGTGAAAGTGTTAAACTAAAAGAAATAATTCAAATTAAAATCTTGTGCGATTATCAAGAAAGAAAGAATTATACATTAATAGTAGTATATAACTATAATAAGCCCATATCCATTCCTCGAAACACAGCTTCTTTTAAAATACAAATTCACAATATCGATGTTTAGGGTTTCGCTCTATACCACGTCCACACTTGTATTTTTTAAAATGTAAAAGGTTTAAATTTTGAGTAGCACCCTTTTGTAAACTGAAAAGGAAATATGTTTTCTCGAAAACTATATTCTGATCTTTGGTTTTAACTTTTATGAGTTTTATCTACTGAATTTTAACGGAATCGGAAATATCTTGCTCCATTACGTTCTTAGGTTTAACGTATTATAATGATTTGTACAGTATTATTGCGACCGACGTATAATTTACATAGAGGATACGTATATTACATATGAGGTTTACGTATACAAATGTGTGCAAGGAAAGGGCCAAAGTATGGTGGTTTGACTGGTCAAAGAAATTACACAAACACACATACACATACACACACGCCCATGTTCTTTGATCAACAACACACACGTGGCATTTCGGGAGGTGCGTACACTTAAACCGACCTACGTGAACACTTTCTTTTTTAATGCACTATCTGCACCACAAGAATACGTATCAATATACAAGAAATCGTTTAAATTATGTGTTGTGACATTCGAAATTTTAAACCCATGTACTTGCATTGTCACATACTATATGTTGTTATCTTTGTAGTCTGTAGATTTATATTATAGTAGAACAAACTGTATATATAGATCAAAGAATTTCGCCAAATGTTGTATAAATTTCAAGTTTGAAATATCCATTTCCTTTGTTTACTAAACATACATTTTGGAGTTAAAAATAAACCAAGAAAAAATGGAAATATGTTTCGAAAAGATAAAAGTGGAAAACGACAACAAAATATATGTAAACTCGAAGTGTGAGCTGTGGAGGACTAAACACAAAATCTCAGATTTTAATACATTGGAGAAATATATGGCAATGTACTTTTGATTCATTAGATGCAAATTCCTTGAATGTATGTTGAAAAGAAGAGCGACCCTTTTCATAAAATCTTCTAGAAGAACTTAAATTGTACTGTTGTAGTACAAATGGTGAACTAAATCATATTTTAATAAAATCTGACCAGTAAAATAAAACAGTAGAAAAATTGTTTGGCAAGAAATAATAAGTGATAACCAAGAATCAGTAGCTCATCTAATAAATTATTTCATACAATAGCTTATAAGTGGTTGGTTCAAACTGCATTTAGAAGGAGACTAACTATATAAAATTTTCTAATTCCTCCTGATATGAAGGGATATACGGACCTAAACCCAAAACTTCTTAGCATTAAAAAAGAAGATAACAATAAAGTATAGCTGGTAAAATGAGGTAGTAAAATATGGTGGTAGGATGAAAATGTTTACGAAATTATATCTAATTGGTAAAATATGATGGTACATATATGGAACATCATATTAATATAAAATATTTAAGAAAGATATATTAAACATAAAAAAGAACTTCCAAATTATCTATTCATTTGAAATGTAAAATGAAAAAATGCTTAAAAGCAACAACCATATCTTTAACATCGTATTGCTTTTTTACCGTCATTTGTTTTTACTATTTCGATGAATATTTACATAGAAATGATATAAATTGTATTGCAGTTGTACAATGTCATTAATAACTTTAAATCTTTTATTTTATTACTTAGAAAAGAATAATTTTATGTTTCTATATGTTTAAATTGTTAAAGTACCGGTTTCTCATCAAATTTTAATCATCTAAATTCAATATAGTCCATTCGAAACTAAAACATTTGATCTGGCAGTCTATCTAATCTCATAACGGGGACATAAAGATAATGTAAAGAATAGTAATAATGTGTGTTTATCGGATCTTTTGGGAAACTTATAAAGATACGTTATAAATAAACATTAATTTGTTATGGAAGTTTAGCGGTAAATCATCAACTCCAGAACAGAGGGATTCAATGTGATTTGTGGTGCCATGATGCGGAAATCAAGAGAAGACTATTAGTCATATCACTTTTGAATGTCCACCGACGATACAAACATAGGCTATATCTAATATCCTGTCAGGCCCATGCATTTTTTCTTCTTCGGTTTTTTCTGATATGAACAATTTATTCTCGAAAATACCGACCGAAGCAAAAAGGTTGGTGGAAGCTAATCTGTTTCCATGAATTCCATGGTACATCGAAAAGCTCATAATGATAAACTTTTCAATAATGTTGATGAGAAACCTCCACGAAAAAATGGCATTAGGAGAGAGGCTGCAGCCTAGGAAGGTCGAGGGGGGCGGGCTAGTTCATGAAGTCTCGACAACCACCTCACTTGATCGGTGTGCCAAGTATATGGATCATGGAAACACATTACTTCTCATTCGGGATTCGGATGGTGCTTCATTCGATAAATTGGAGTGATCTCCCTAATTGGTACGAATGGAACCCAATGGTGTCTAACGCCTTTAGACGCAGAGCTCAAATATATGGTTTGGGTAATGGAATGCATGCTGAAGCATCAAGTGGTGGACATTAATTACCTTTCAGGTAGATAACACAGAATTAGTTAAAATGCTGGAAGGTAAGAGAGGTTTGGCCTGCTGTATCCAATTTGGTCATTTAAGTCGTAGGGTAAAACATACAATTTGGCTTGTAGTCTTCAAGTAAAATCTTTAGATTTTACATATGTAAACGTTTCTATTCTGGTTTGGCTATCTAAACTTTTTATTTAACTAATGAATGTTTGGTGAAACAATAAATTTCAAGATAGTCAAAATATCACGCATAGTTTTAAAACGTTTGCCAAGATTAATTAAATTATATACACATGAATTACGAAAAGATATTGAAAACAAGTAGAGATATATCTATAATATACTATATCAAATCATCCAACATATATGATTTATTTGGTGGATAGGATTGAACATGATCAGAGAACTAAGAATATCTAGAGATGAAAAGTTTGAGCAGGACACTGAGATTATAATAACAAAAGGTCAACCAAAGCAATCAATCGCAAATTTTATTCGTTATATAAAGTTAAATTATATGAGATGTGATTACATTAGAGATATAAGATCTAATTATACGTTTTTAAATATTTAGAGAAAGATTTGATTTAAATTTTATATATTTAAGGACAAAGAGCTCAGATGTGTTAAATGGTGTGGTCAGCGTGCCTCTCGCTGCACATGATCTTTGATCAACTCGACAGCGAAGATTAAGCTTTTTATTTCTCGAGTCTTCCATTCTTATTACAAATATTTGTTTTCGAGTTTAAAACTACAAATCCATTTTGTTTTATTCGTTTTGCTGCTTGTTTTGGTTTTGTATAGGTGTTCTCGGTTTTAATTCTGTGGTCTATCATATAGGAAAATAATTTAATGAAAAATAATACATATATTCATTACTAATTATTTTGAGCTAGAATCCAATAAAATTTAACATGATATCGACTTGTACGTATAACTAAGGTCTAAAGCTTCTTATAGTAGTATTACGGTGCATGACATAAAATATGTGAGACGGTCCGAATTCTAAAAAAAATACACAAATATAAATAACAAAATATATAAATATACTTTTGTATAGTATTGTTTGGGATGAAACGAAATTAGACAAATGATTTTATAATTTTAATTTATTTAATGTGTAATTTCTATTTTTTTTAAATATTATAAAGATATTGTTGGAATTTGAATCTTAAATTTGGTGTTCATAAAATGATAAAATCAAGAAATAAAACAAGTGAATTGTATATAAGGGTGGACAAACGGGAATTTGGAACAAGAATTGTCGAAAATAGGAACGGAACGGAAATTTGAGAATCAAAAAACTTGTTTCATTCATGTTTTATATAATTTAGGAACATGTTAGGAATAAAACGAAACGGAACATCAATGCGATTTTTTTCAAAATGATAAACTTTTTTTCTCAAAATAATACTTGTCCCATTCATGTTAACCTTCAATACGAGTTTTTTGTTTCAAAATGATACTTTTTTTCTTGAGATTTCTAATTTCGTTAATTTTCTCATTCTATACCAAACAAGATAGCGATTAATAATAAGTAGAGGATTCGACTTTTAAGACAAACAAATACATGTATATCTTAAATACCCAAAATATCTCAAAATTTACGTCAATTCGTGTTCCATTCGATCGTCGAGTTTTGATACCGTCAACGAATAATTATACTCCACGACTATGTATCGGGTAATAGACTAGAAATTAAGAATCATCTATTTTACATACAAAGATGCTTAAATGGAATATGATCTACATTTAGCCCTTAGTTTGCCTCAGGTGTTCTCTCTCTCCACCGTTGACACCGACCAAACAAGCTTAATCGTATAGTATTGCTAAAAAACGTGATCCAGCTAACCACATGTATTTTATATTTATATATGTTTGCTCGTACTCGTACCATATTATTAAATAATAACTATTTTAAAACATAACAATAATCACACAAACAACATAATTTCTTTAGCTATATATGTACTATTTTCATTAGATGTATTACTAAATATCAATCAATACTTTAAATTGTAATGTGGCGAAATGTTTGAAGGTTGAAAGGGCACATACCATTTATAGAATGCGATTTATGACTTAGGATGAGTCCCAAAAGCCTAAAAATTCTCATTATAAATTCTGAATTTGCACGTGAAATTAATCAATCTCACAAAAGCATCTTCTCTCCATCCAACGCGTTGACGACGAAGAAGACAAAACAAAAATTAAATTCACCGTTAATTCTTGCACATAGAGAAGGCATTTCGGTATTAGATCTTGTATTATTGGAATAAATTGTGTTATTTTTAGAAAGTGACGTTGGAATTGTGTTACTGGATTATACAATCGTAATTTTCTAGTTGTAATATCTTGAGATTCTAAACAAAAAGCGACAGTCCAATGGTATTCAATTTAATTAGATAGTGTTCTTTTGTTTTTGGTTAAAAGAAGAATATGTGTTGGTATTATGGTTTGCAATATTGCTAAAGATGTAGTACGTTGGAAAAGTGATTTCGTGTGGCAAATGTAGCGTAAAATCAATGTGCTAGCTGTTAAGTAGATCGGGAATTATAAATGAATCAAATAAAGTTTATACAAAATGGATAGTACTACATAATAAGGAGTGAGGAACGTAATAATCGAAACAAATGAAGTTTTAAATTAACTGAAAGTATTTTGTTTCGATGTATTGTATAGAACAAACGAAAGAAACTAAGGCCGCAATTTATTGTTTTATGCTTGATTTATGTATTTGTTTTTGCGTTTATATGAGACCTTTTAAAATGAATCTACGCACAATAAACGCAAAAACAAATATCTAAAAAATTTTGTATGAAAATTTAGATATTTGTTTTTGAAACAAGAACAAGAAGTTGAAGTGAAACTGACCATGGTGTCTAAGTCACTAGTTAAACAACTAAAACTCATCAAGTTGAAATGAAAAGAAGGAACATAAAGGACATTTTTAAGGACTATCTTATCACTAAGAATGATAGAACCTATACCAACAATGCTCTCTGAGATCCCAGAAGGTAGAGTAACAAAAGTGTTGGTGATAGGTTTAAGATGAGAAAAAAAGGGATTTAAGATGAGAAACATGGTGTGTTGCGCCTGAATCAATGATCCAAGAATCACCAGAAACCACAGCATTTCCAGAGTATAGCACAGAAGGCATGCCTATAATAGTGAAAGTATAAAGAGGTAAGAACGTACCAGACACTTTAGAAGTGGATGGTACAGCTAAAGGTGAGGCAATGGAACCTTCTTGTGATGGTGTAATGCTGGTGTTATGAAGCTGAGTGCTGTAGTAGGAGATGATTTGTTGAATCTGATCAGTACTGAGGTTGGAAACAGGAGCAACTTGAGTATTACCAACGGATGGCAGAGACAGAGGAAGATGAGAAGCATCAGAAACGGTAGGATTAACTACTAAGTTAGTAGCTATAGTAGACTGTTTCTTAAGAGGTGGAAACTTGTTTCTTGGTTTTAATCCAGGAGGATAACCATGCTTCTTGTAGCATCTGTCTATGATGTGTCCAATGCCACCACAATGGGAACAAACCGGTTTAGATTTCTGACCATAATAAGATCCAGAAGTAGCTTGAAAAGCAGTAGCTTCAAGAGGTGGTTGAACAATCAACCTATCTGGTCTTTGAGAATCATCTTGATCCAAGATATTATATACTTCAGAAAGAGTTGGTAGATGTTTCTTCATGAGAATCTGACGCCGTATGGGATCATAAGAGTCATTGAGTCCCATGAGGAAGTCAATAACACGATTAGTCTCCTTTTCAACCAACAAATCTTCCAATGACTGTGTAGGACCTTGAAGGCTAGATAATTCTTCCCAATAAGTTTGAGTCTGAGTATGATAGGATGACAAATCCATATTTCCTTGACGTAAAGAATGTAGCTGGTGACGAAGATTATACAATCTAGGTAAATTAGATTTGTGAAAACGAGTGTGCAAGTCAAGCCAGATTTCAACAGCAGTTTTGAAGTATAACACACTTGTGTAAATCTTCTTAGTCACACTATTCAATAGCCAATATTTGACCATACTATTGCATTGAATCCAGATTTTTGAGTATGGATCATCAATAGGAGGTTGAGTGATGGATCCGTCAATAAATCCTATCTTGTTCTTAGCTTCGAGACTAGTTTTCATAGCAACAAACCAGATTCCAAAGTTCGTACCATCTAAAAGATCCGCAGTCAAGACTAAACCAGGATGATCACCACTATGAAGGTAATACTGACTATGAGGATTATCAGGAGAATCCGTTACCTCAAAAGATCGAACTCCAGAACGTGGAGGATGAGATCGATTAGTCGTAGCTTGAGCTGAAGATTCAGGATGAAAGTCAGCAGCAAGAGGAGTTAGACCTCGAGAAGTACTGCGACGAGGTGGAGAAGCTTGATTAGAGTTTCGATATCGTGATTTACAGTTTCGTTTTCCAGCCATAGTTGATGAGAAAAGCTTCGATTGATAAACAAAGATCAAAACGAAGACGATAACAACTATATCGGAGCTGAAACTGAAGATTACAAAGATCGAAATCAGAGAAAACGCGGAAAAACGAGATTTCTTCGAATACCTCGGATAATCGGAAAATTTCTCCGATTAACCGGAAGAGGATGATCAATCGATGAAGAAGACGATGGATCTAGAGCTCGATTCGAAGAAAAAAATGGTGGATGGATCGAATGAATGAAGAACGGTGGAGATGGAGAAAAGTTTGTTAAGCTTTGCTTAACGCTCTGAAACCATATTAGTGTTATGATAACAGAATAATGTTCTTCATTAATTATCAAATGTACACATACTTTAGTATATATACAATCTACACTTCCTCTTTATACTCTATTTACATTTCTCTAAGTATATACACATATACACTCTATTATTAAAATTCTAGGGTTACTTGTATGTACATTTTATGTATTTGCTTTTCCGTAATTTATTGCTCGTTAAATTCTACTAGTGCAAATAAATCTATGTTAAATAACATTAATTTATGTTTGGGGTTTATATTTACAGCTACTGTATAAATTTCGTTTAACTAGTTTTAAAATGTTAAATAATGTTTTATTTCTATCATTAACATATGTTAAACGGATTTGAACCTGGATGGTTTGTGCCACAATGACACTAATAGTATGATGTTTAATCCCACCATCGATATATTGTCACATATAGATATATATGATGTGAGCGAATCGTATATACCATGCCCAATCAACTATTCAACCTCAAAATCGGTTGCTTCGACCGTCTAGCAAACTCTTTTCAAGTCGTTACTTCAGCTTTGGTTTCGGGGGCCCTTTCCTAGTTCCTATGGAGATTACATCCGACTGAGTTTTCTTATGTATGCTTCATTGCTTCTGCTTCTATTTGCTTCTCTTTAATGGTTTTTGCTCGCTAATCTTTGAATTGCATGTCAATAAACAATAGACATCATAAAAATGAAACAAATATCGTCCTAGATATGTCCTTATCAAACCATTGAGATTTCAGAGTTGAGACGTTACAAAACTCTACGATTACGTGCAATATATACCATATAGTTCACGAACGTTATCGTATCATGAGTTGTGGTTCGGATAAACTTTACCTAAAAGCCTATATAGCCTATAGCTCTTTCACTATCTAATTGGCCACCATTTAAAAAGCTTAACTATAAACAACCAAAATTAAGACAGTAGCTAGGTTTCTAATTAATTTTAACGTGTCCGATCTAAACAACACAAATCAAAACTTGGTCGCTCTACGTCATGCAGATTCGTTTTTCTATGTTACAACTTGGTACTTAAACATAAGTTGTCAACATTTTAATATTAACATGAAGACAACGTCCACCATCGTCTAAGGTTCTTTCCTTTACACAATTTGCAATTTTAAGATTACCTTAATGGCTTAATCCAATAATCAATCTCCTCGATTATGATTAATGATTGTAATTAGCGTCAGAAACTGTTTTCTGTGGTCCCATGAGGCAAAAAGAAAAGAGTTTTAAAGCAAATTAAGTAGTTGCATCAACGAGGTTCCATGTACTAAAATTCGTGGGGGGGGGGGGGGGGGGGGGGGGTCAATATTTATTGCCACTATCACTAATGTAAAATCTCGTTCTAGTGAAAAGAAAAAATATTTTGTCGCGCATTGATTTTATTATTACAAAATTAATAAACATTTTGGAATTGTGGTCCTCACTCTATCAAGTGATAAGAAGTAAATTAAGTATTGGATATTAAATCATAAGGCATAATAATCTTTTTTTGTTTACAGAATATTCTTACATGTATTGAAGCTATTGTAATCTGCATCTATAGAATTTATATTTCAGAAAAAAACAAAATTAAGCGGTATAATTAACAAGTCTAGTATATATATCTAGAAAATCAAATTTATAGCAAAACAGATGAGATAATAAACGGGCTATAAGCCTAAGAGCAGATTCAGCCCAGTAGTGTAAATTAGCAGGTTAGGGCTAAAAATGGGCCAGAAGACAAATTGATTTCAAATTCTGATTTCAAAACTCTTGATTGGTTCACTACTTTACTCCAATCCCAAAGACTGAAATGCAAATCAACATGAATCTAATATCAATACTATACTATACATGAATGAACAGTAATTTGTGTAGTTATACACGAAATTATATAAAATATTAACCATAATAGAGATAATAAGCATGTGGATGCAAGTCACTTTGGTGAAAATTGAAGTGGACTATGCAAATTTGATAAAAACGACGAAAAATCTTTTAGATTGGCCAGTTTTTAATTCGGAGTTAGATTATGTATTAATGTTAACAAGTTTTTTTAAACTTTTATTTTAACTTTAATTTCTTGGAGTAAAAATGTCTGCATCGATACTCATATAAAAAAAAGTTTATATACATGATTATTTTTTATCTCGTGTAAATTAGACCGCAATTTTTTTTTCCGGAACAATGAACACATTTAAATTTGATTTAATATATAAGACTCAATAACAAAAATAAAGATAATAAATAATAACACTATCGATATTGATATTCATTAATAAAATTGGACAAAAAACATTAATTTGCTTAGAAAATCATTTCAATTTTGCTATAAAATTTATCCAAAACAAAACTGAGCAATCAAATTGGATTAGGATAAAAATCCAAAAAACACAAAACGTGAGGAAGCAAAATTAAACAAGAGAAAAGCTTATTTAGTTGTCCGAAACAGAAACACGTGCAACGAAGCTAAAGAATCTGCCGTTAACTTTTCTTTACGAACATAAATAAGCAAACGGCGTCCGTCAACATTCATCACAAAATACCGAAACTACCCTTCTTCTCTCTCCTCGTCATCGGTAATTAAAAAAAAAAAATTAGTAAAAGAATATAAATTCATCAGCTTTATTCTTGATTTTTATATGTTTATAAATCGACCACTGGTTCATTCGTGCATCTTTTTTGTAACACAAAATTAAAATTAAAATTAAATTAAATAAAAATGCAAATCACCAGCTAAAAATATTCTACCAATTCTGCTAAAATGTGGCTGGATTGTGTAGATGATGAATATCATCCATAAGCACTCTTCTTCTTAGGTTTCTGAAGATAAACTCAGTTGAGTTTGGTTTTTTTTTTTTTATTGGATTCTGTCGGATTTTTTTTTGTCTGATTGATTAAATCATCTAGTATCTAAAGTGGGTTTTGTCTGAATTTTTATTGTAGATCTTCTTCAATCGACTTTGAAGGAATCTCGAAAGGGGCTTTAATCTTCTTCGATAAGTGGTGAGATTTGATTTTTTAGTTAATTTTTTTTTCAATTTCAGATTTACTTGTTTATATCGAATTTGTGATCTGATTGGTTGTGAATTTAGGATTGGATCCATTTTGCATGTATTGTTTTTTGATCTTGATCGTAATTGAGATTTCGACCAATGGAAAAAAATATTTTTAACGGATTCATATGATTGGTTTCTTGAATTAGAAAGTTGGTGAGCTAAATTATCCTTAAATTGATGTACAAAAATTACTAGATATGATTTTTGATTGATGGATTTTGGATTATTGAATATCATGTAGAATGTATTTTTTTCTCTTCTTGTTTCTGTAATGATTTTGATTGATAGATTGATGTGTGTTTTTTTTTGTTTGGTATGGATTGTTTTTCTTAGCATCAATTATGTTGGAAGCTCCAAGTTATCTGGTGTCAAGG
The DNA here is from genome assembly GCA_900128785.1 of Arabis alpina. Classification (NCBI taxonomy): domain Eukaryota; kingdom Viridiplantae; phylum Streptophyta; class Magnoliopsida; order Brassicales; family Brassicaceae; genus Arabis; species Arabis alpina. The sequence continues at coordinate 32,525,552 of LT669789.1, forward strand.
GATTTACCATCTTCATGTGAGGAAGAGAGCAAGTGGATCTATAATGCACACTGTGTGCTTCAGCTTTCGTTGAGGAAGCGTGTTCTTGATGAAGAAGAAGGAAGTTCTGCTAAGAAAATGTTACGGGTTGATGAACGAAGCAGAGATGAATCCGAGAAGGTTACGGATATTCTTATGCTTGCTAAAACCTATCAGAGGTCTAATCAGAATCAGCAAGGTGATCAATCGAGTCCACCGATAACTCAGCTTGATCAAAACGCACTTCTCAACTGCTTAGCTCATTGTTCGTTATCTGATTTCGGGTCCATTGCCTCAACGAATAAAACATTCCGCTCACTTATTAAGGATAGCGAGCTGTATAGGCTGAGACGGGCAAAGGGTATTGTGGAACATTGGATTTATTTTTCTTGCAGGCTGTTGGAGTGGGAAGCTTATGATCCAAACGGTGACCGTTGGCTACGTGTACCGAAAATGACGTTCAATGAATGTTTCATGTGTTCGGATAAAGAATCACTGGCGGTTGGGACCGAGCTTCTTGTTTTCGGTAAAGAAATCATGTCGCATGTGATTTACAAGTATAGCATATTGACTAATACATGGACGTCGGGAATGCAAATGAATATCCCGAGGTGCTTGTTTGGATCCGCGAGTCTAGGTGAGATCGCGGTTATAGCTGGAGGATGCGCTCCGCGTGGACAGATATTGAGCTCCGCGGAGATTTATAACTCGGAAACTGGGGAGTGGACGGTCATTCCGAGCATGAATAAAGCGAGAAAGATGTGTTCGAGCGTGTTCATGGATGGTAATTTTTACGTTATTGGAGGTATCGGAGAGGGAAACTCGAAGATGCTAACGTGCGGTGAAGTCTATGATCTGAAGAAGAGGACATGGACATTAATACCTAACATGTTACCTGAAAGAAGCAACGGAGGAGGAGCAGGAGATCAGACGAAGGAGGTTTCAGAGGCGCCACCGCTTGTAGCGGTTGTAAAAGACGAGCTTTATGCTGCGTATTACGCGCAGCAAGAGGTTAGGAAATATGATAAAAGGCGCAATGTTTGGAATAAAGTCGGGAATTTGCCCGAGAGGGCTTCTTCGATGAACGGGTGGGGAATGGCGTTTAGGGCTTGTGGAGATCAGTTAGTAGTGGTTGGAGGTCCTAGAGCAATTGGAGGAGGGTTCATAGAGATCAATGCTTGTGTCCCAAAGGACGGTGAGCCGCTGCATTGGCGAGTTCTTGCTTCAAAGCCATCAGGAAGCTTTGTGTATAATTGTGCTGTTATGGGATGTTGATGAAGACTTGAGAGAAGATACATTTCAAAGTTATTTGACTTCTTTTTTTTCTTTCTTTCATGATTGGGGTTAAGAGAGTCTCTCTGTTTTCTTCATTGTTGATCTTTGTGGGTTTTATTGTTGTTCAGGCATAATCTGGAACTGAAAGAAGTTTCAATAATTTGAGGAAAAATTAAGAACAAACATCATGATGTCTTATCTCTCTACATTGTTGTAATTTTGTTCCATTATTAGCATTTCCTTTTTTAATAAGTTTTGAAAGATAATTGTTTTCTTTCTTTTATAGATTACAGAAATAAATCTCTGTTTTTCTTATCAGATTGTAAAGTGTTAATATTCACCAACTTTGGCGAAGCAATTTTGACTATTTTTTATCCTAATAATGTTGGATTTTGAATAAAACAAAGTGGTTTAGATGTTTAAATTGCTTAAGAGTTAAGATCTTTATTCTTCATTACAACAAAACTTGATTAGTTCATTGTGTTGAAAGCTTGAAATATGCATAGAGAAAATAAAACAGAGGAATTGGATTCTACTCAAACTAGAGCATAAAGCTTCTTATCAACTTTTTTACACCCACAAAAGAAAATGCAAAGAAAACAACACTCAAAGACATGATCTTGCTTCACACATTCTAAAAATTAAGAAGCTTTTCCAAGTTTCCTTCAGTACTGATAATCCTCACCATACATCGTTGTCTCATGTTGTCTAGACCTTCTTGATTTATCAGCCTGCGCAATACGAAAACAAAATCAACATAAGCAAAAGAACAAATCACATTATGTAAATGATAACAATAAATCACATTTTTAGAAGCATTACCCGGCTTAAGATCTTCTCGAAAGCATCAGGTCCATTCTGCGCAATGTACTTCTCCGCGGCTGTTAAAACATCGTCTGGCTTTCTAAAGATATCCATCTTCTTAGGCACATACCAAATATTAATACTCTGTGGATTAACAAACACAGGTCTAACAAAATGTTCATAGACATAAGCAGCGCCGCTAAAATACGGAATCACAAGCCAGCAAGTTAAGATCAGCTTCGCGTATGACCATACCGGTAACCTAATTCATTATACACAACATTGTCAGTTAACAAAAACTTGTTTCTTTAAGCTAATGGGACTAATGGTTGTTTCAATCATCTTACCATTCGATGAGTTTAGCGAATGTGAGCTCGAAAAGTGTAAGTAAGGAATAAAGAACCCAATATGTAAGCCATTGTTTGTCATCAGCATGAGATTGTGTTTCAATTGCTTGTACTGATGCATATCTGATTCATTGAAAATCAATCATAGAAGAAGTAACCCATTAGACATAGAAGTGAAAGATTTGAAAAAACCTTACTTAGTTTGGGATTAACTTACAGTGGATAAACAAGACTAACCACAGGCCTGCAAAAATTTCACAAACAGAGATTGTAATTAGTTTCACTAAACATTCCAAAAGATGAATAATTCGAAGAAAATTAATCAACTTTAAGAGAATTACACAGAGATATTGCAAAATTAGAAACTAAAACCCTAGATTGTGATCAAGAGTAGAAGCAGAGGTTATGATCAAAAGTAATTGGAAAAAAGGAAAGAGATTTAGCTGAATTGAGGAAATTTAAGTAATACCCAGCAAGAACATCGAAGTTTCTGAGAAGAACCTTGACGAAATTTCCAGCACCAGATCCCATCTTCTTCAAGCTCTGAATCTGATACTTGTTCCACTATAATAACACTGCTCACTGGAGAGATAGAGATAGGTAGAGAGAGAATAATTGTGTGGTGCATCTGTTGGTGAAAGTTTTCACCTTTTAATGGTGTGAAAACGAAATTGAAGAGAAAGCTTCCATTTTTATCCACCAACAAAAAAAGAGGAAAAAAACAAATACTTTACTTTTTTGAACATAATCAAAGCTTTTTGGAAATTATTGCCATAATGAAAAAAAAGAAAATTAGCTTTAGCTAATTTAAAAAGTTAAACACAAAATGATGAAATTTTTATTAGTCCTGTCTACATTGCGTAACGATGCAGCAGGCTTCGGGGCAAGTTCTACTTGTCCACTCGTCCTAACTGTTTTTTTGCTAAAGTGTAAATATTTCATTAAAAATGAAAACGTTTTATGTTACAAAGCGAACTTCAAAACCTAGATAATGATTCCACGGCAAAAAAAGTTAAAAACATGGAAGCATAAAGCGATACAATTTTCGGTCCATGTATTCGACACTAGCACAAACGCTAATGGAGCCACACGAAACGATGACGATGTGAATGTTCTTTCAAAAAAGAAGAAAAAGATGAGCTTGGAGAAGTAAGCCGCCAAAACCGATTAAACATAGATCTTTAGCACTAGAAGCCTCGCAACGGTTGCCCAAAACTGGTGTGTCAACGGTAAAGTCTCGTAGCGCTCGAATCACGAACTCCCCTCGCCTACCGTGAGAGCAGCTAATTGAACAATCCATGAGCTAAAAACCAGAGAAGAGACCACACAATCCAACAAAGAACTTACTAACTCCTCTAGCTCACAAACCTATGCCAACCAACTCAACGCAAGCAAACAAGACAACAACAGCAATACTTCATCAAGAGCAAGACACATTCAGCACGAGGCCCTAATGCACCCAAGACGGCTAGATATACGAGACGCATACACAAAGACAAGGAAGAAGTTACCACCGGTAACACACCAAGCCAAAGCAAACATCACCATAAGACTTGTAGATCAAAACCAGAGGCTTAGCATAGACAATTCCCACACTCGAGTCGCCACGGTGGTCGTAATACTATAATTATAGCCGTTGTCTATCGGCAAAAACTAATAGAAGAGAGAACCACTTCATCAAGCCAGTTGACAAGAGACTAAGCCCAAAGTAGAATCAACACAAGAGCATTGCTCAAATTCCAAATTCAAGTCGGAGAGGACCAAGAGATCGAGGCTCCAAAAAGGAGATCTCGCAAACCTAGAGGATCACCTCTTACACTCTCTGGTGAAGACAAAAGCGACAATCTTCAGGAGGAGCAACCGTCCTCGAGCAGAAGCCTCCGTCGGAGAAGAAGCCCAACCACCGGAGAGAAGAAGAGGCACAACGGAAATCCCGACAAAGCCAGGAGAGAGTTACCGAATAAGATGGAGAAGCCTTACCCCAACACACAGATGTCGCTCCAGTGTTGAAATTGAAGCTTCACGGTCAACGGCGATTCAAAGGAGGAGAAAGATCTACAAGAGTAGAAGAAATGTGAGGCAGAAGCAAGGAGATAGCTGATCCACGTCGGTGAATGTCGTCATCGACAAACGAAAAGCACACTCGGAAGAAATCCTTGACCTAGACACGGCCGTCACACGCTGAATCCTTGAATCTCGAACCCTTGCTGTTAGAGCAGAACAAATCAAAGCCGAATCAAAGACGTTTTGTAACGCCCCCGTTCAGGATCGGGTCAACGCTGACCCAAAACCCGACCGAGGATGCTACGTTTGCGCACTTGGCCGTCCGTTCCGAGGTTCCAAAAACTCATTAAAGAACCCTAGACCAAACGTCCAAGTATGCATTTCCTATCGAACATAAACCAAGGCTTTTCAACCCGATTTATGAATGCTAGTTGGTTCGTCCTGGACTAGGACTAGTATCATATGTAACCCAAGCTTTAAAAAAATACTTTTTTTATACATACTTATACTTAAGGTTTACAATAGTTACCAAAACATGGATATTTGCCGGCTTCGAGCCAATGTTCAAAATAACATTTCTACATATTAAATACATACATGTTTGCAAAAAGGCAGACGATCTACACCAACTTTCCTAAGCTCCTCCAGCCCGACTAAAATCTCACTATTGGTTACCTGCAAAACAAATGAGTCGTGAGCACTAATTGCTCAGTGAGTCAAGGCTCCCCTAACATACAATAAATAAATTCCCAACCCAAACCCAAAATAACAATCAACATGCAATCAAGAAGCAATCACACAAATCAGAGAATGCAAATGCGGAAACGATGATTAAAGCACAACACACTGAGAGGACCTCTTACCGCAGTCCTCTTTTAAAGTAACCTGTTAGCACGCAACAACCTATAAAGCCAATTGACAACTTCCTTTCATTGTCATATTTTACCTCACTTAACTCTAACCACAAAGGCTAATAGTCAAGTGATCCGACCACTGTAATTCACGGCCCTAGGCTGCAATCCCGTTCCTCCGTGAATTACATCGGATCCACGGCCATAGGCTGCAATCCCGTTCCTCCGTGACCTCCGATACATGGAAGTGTCAACCGCTCTTTACTAAAGTTAGAAAGTTAGAACGTTACATGATCCTCTTGATCACTTGCAACGCTAAACCACAAACACAACACAAAAAAATACACAAGAAATATGCAACACACAATCACACAATCATGCAAAACAATAAAATCAAACACTTAAACTAAAATCCTAAAATCCTAGCATGAACCTCTACGGTTATCAGCATCAAAATAAACAAGCATGACGCTCTATTTGTTTTGCAGTAAAACAACAAACATAACCATGACTCACCTTTACTCTATGAACGGTTAGGATTTGGATTCGACTAAAGATCTAGAATGGATCTTCATTCTCTAAAAACGGCCAGAGCTTAGGCTAGATTATCGACTAATCTTGCTTCTACTCGATGGTCTAAGATGATAGAAAAGGGTGGATAAAAACGTGGACAAGAACTCGGGTTTTCTAGACCGATTTTAACAGAGGTTCAAAGTGGTTTCTATGGAGAAATGGGAGCTGCTTGCCTCCTATTTATAGACCTAAGCAAGCAGGCAGGCAGGTAGCTGAGTCAGCAGGGATTTGTCGTGCTTGCGGATTTGTCGTGCTTCCGATTTGTCGTGCTTCCGCTGACTCGTGGCATATGGTCGCGACACCTCGTGCTTATGGGATTTGTCGTGCTTCCGCTTTGTCGTGCTTCCGCTGACTCATTGCACATGGTCGCGACACCTCGTGCTTATGTGATTTGTCATGCTTCCGCTTTGTCGTGCTTCCGCTGACTCGTTGCACATGGTCGCGACACCTCGTGCTTATGGGATTTGTCGTGCTTCCGCTGACTCGTCCCACACGGTCGCGACACCTCGTGCTTACAGGATTTGTCGTGCCTCCGCTGACTCGTCCCACACGGTCGCGACACCTCGTGCTTGCAGGATTTGTCGTGCTTGGACAAACCCAATCACCTTGGACGTTTCTTCGTCCGAGGGAACTGACGTTTTTTCGTCCGAGGGAACTGACGTTTCTTCGTCCAAAGGTAAGTGACGTTTCTTCGTCCAAAGGTAACGCTGATGACTAACCAACCAGGCAGACACTTAGCTTAGTCACCGAGGTGCTTAACTAGGTTTTGGCCAAAAACTGTCAGACTGATCCGGCCATCGCATCGGGGCTTTGCCGAGACGCGGTTTAGCCCTAAGCGAGGGTCATTACATTCTCTCCCCCTTAAAGGAATTCGTCCCGAATTCCTAAGGTTGAATGTTTTCTCAAATATCTCTCTCGCGTATTTGGGAATCGGTTTAGGATGGTTTTTCCTAAGTAACTAAAGCACTAATCAAATCAACTTGGTTTCTAGGATTGGGTCTCAACTTTTAACTAGACTCAATCAACTTTGGAACACAAAATAAAATCTAGCAATTCTACAATACACTATAGCACCTAAATGCATGCATATGCAATCACATAATCAATCAATCACAAAAAAAAGAGTTAGAACCCATACTTACTTGTACCGAGACCTTTAGAGGTCGTGAAAGGTTTAAGGTTCTTAAAGCTAAGGATTTCCTCGAGGTCGCTGATCACCAAGCCAAAACTTTATCACCAACCATGTATACTCAATACAATTTATGCGGTGGCATCTGCAATCAACAAGGGTAAGTCCTAATTTCATCTACCTAATAAAGGAGCTAGTTGGTTTCCTAACTGCTTTTTGCGATTCAATTACTCGATAAAACATTTGAAAACGAGTCCCATGTGAACATGGTTAAAACCATGCTCTGATACCACTCTTGTAACGCCCCCGATCAGGATCAGGTCAACGCTGACCCAAAACCCGACCGAGGATGCTACGTTTGCGCACTTGGCCGTCCGTTCCGAGGTTCCAAAAACTCATTAAGGAACCCTAGACCAAACGTCCAAGTATGCATTTCCTATCGAACATAAACCAAGGCTTTTCAACCCGATTTATGATCGATAGTTGGTTCGTCCTGGACTAGGACTAGTATCATATGTAACCCAAGCTTTAAACAAATACTTCTTTTATACATACTTATACTTAAGGTTTACAATAATTACCAAAACATGGATATTTGCCGGCGTCGAGCCAATGCTCAAAATAACATTTCTACATATTAAATACATACATGTTTGCAAAAAGGCAGACGATCTACACCAACTTTCCTAAGCTCCTCCAGCCCGACTAAAATCTCACTATTGGTTACCTGCAAAACAAATGAGTCGTGAGCACTAATTGCTCAGTGAGTCAAGGCTCCCCTAACATACAATAAATAAATTCCCAACCCAAACCCAAAATAACAATCAACATGCAATCAAGAAGCAATCACACAAATCAGAGAATGCAAATGCGGAAACGATGATTAAAGCACAACACACTGAGAGGACCTCTTACCGCAGTCCTCTTTTAAAGTAACCTGTTAGCACGCAACAACCTATAAAGCCAATTGACAACTTCCTTTCATTGTCATATTTTACCTCACTTAACTCTAACCACAAAGGCTAATAGTCAAGTGATCCGACCACTGTAATTCACGGCCCTAGGCTGCAATCCCGTTCCTCCGTGAATTACATCGGATCCACGGCCATAGGCTGCAATCCCGTTCCTCCGTGACCTCCGATACATGGAAGTGTCAACCGCTCTTTACTAAAGTTAGAAAGTTAGAACGTTACATGATCCTCTTGATCACTTGCAACGCTAAACCACAAACACAACACAAAAAAATACACAAGAAATATGCAACACACAATCACACAATCATGCAAAACAATAAAATCAAACACTTAAACTAAAATCCTAAAATCCTAGCATGAACCTCTACGGTTATCAGCATCAAAATAAACAAGCATGACGCTCTATTTGTTTTGCAGTAAAACAACAAACATAACCATGACTCACCTTTACTCTATGAACGGTTAGGATTTGGATTCGACTAAAGATCTAGAATGGATCTTCATTCTCTAAAAACGGCCAGAGCTTAGGCTAGATTATCGACTAATCTTGCTTCTACTCGATGGTCTAAGATGATAGAAAAGGGTGGATAAAAACGTGGACAAGAACTCGGGTTTTCTAGACCGATTTTAACAGAGGTTCAAAGTGGTTTCTATGGAGAAATGGGAGCTGCTTGCCTTCTATTTATAGACCTAAGCAAGCAGGCAGGCAGGTAGCTGAGTCAGCAGGGATTTGTCGTGCTTGCGGATTTGTCGTGCTTCCGATTTGTCGTGCTTCCGCTGACTCGTGGCACATGGTCGCGACACCTCGTGCTTATGGGATTTGTCGTGCTTCCGCTTTGTCGTGCTTCCGCTGACTCGTTGCACATGGTCGCGACACCTCGTGCTTATGTGATTTGTCGTGCTTCCGCTTTGTCGTGCTTCCGCTGACTAGTTGCACATGGTCGCGACACCTCGTGCTTATGGGATTTGTCGTGCTTCCGCTGACTCGTCCCACACGGTCGCGACACCTCGTGCTTACAGGATTTGTCGTGCTTCCGCTGACTCGTCCCACACGGTCGCGACACCTCGTGCTTGCAGGATTTGTCGTGCTTGGACAAACCCAATCACCTTGGACGTTTCTTCGTCCGAGGGAACTGACGTTTCTTCGTCCGAGGGAACTGACGTTTCTTCGTCCGAAGGTAAGTGACGTTTCTTCGTCCGAAGGTAACTGACGTTTCTTCGTCCAAAGGTAACGCTGGTGACTAACCGACCAGGCAGACACTTAGCTTAGTCACCGAGGTGTTTAACTAGGTTTTGGCCAAAAACTATCAGACTGATCCGGACATCGCATCGTGGCTTTGCCGAGACGCGGTTTAGCCCTAAGCGAGGGTCATTACACGTTTGGTGCCGTAATTCACTAAAGAAAGAAAACGAAGGTGGTCTTCTCCGGTTCCGGTCAAAACCGGAGACCGGAGAGACAATCGGAGAAGATGCGGCGGAGTTTCTAGTACGAGTCGGTGGGAGAAGAATCGCAGCGAGTGAGATCCACTCGCTCGACCTCGTTGACTAGTGGGATCACTCGTCCTAACTATTCTGTCATCATTCAGTTAGATGATCGTCAAGATGCTAGCTGGCCCCTCAAATATTCTTTTCTTCAAAATCTTTGTCTCTTGACTCCTTCGAAGATTTTCGGAGAGTTTCCACTGTATTTACTTAAACTGCCTGTAAGGATTCTTCCACCCTTTTATCTTTTTGTTCGATTCGTTTGTTGATGTTCTTATGGCGTTTCGTGCAACGAACATCATGCGATGGTCGATGAATCCCGCCATTCGCTCTAGGTGCGACCTTCTCCGAAGAGGGGATGTGGCTTGGCGGTCTTTTATGGATTTCCGGTTAATCGCGGCTTACCGTCGATTTGGGACCGAACACCGAGCCGCAAGGGATGTTGCTCAAGCGTCGCCAGACGGACCAGGGATGTCTCGAGTTTTTGCTTGGACATTTAGAGAGCCAAGTCGATATGGATCATTATATCGACAATAAGGTTCACCTTCTGAATAAAAAAACTCACTATACCTTGTGATTAAGAAAGGTGTATCTAGTTTAAAAGAGAATACTTTATCCCAACATCGTCTATTAATTACTTAGTTTCTTATTATAATAATCGTGAGTTATAATTAAGAAATGTTAAAAGTATTAGAGTTATGGTAAAAAATAAAAGTTAAAGGTAATAATATAAAGTACCCAATAAGTATTTTTTTTTATAATACTATTTGAGTTTCTGTTTATAAGATATTGTTTCAAATTTATCTAATATATATAAAAAGAAAAAAAAAATAGAACTAGAACAAAGTTATTGGAAATAAACATTATATATTAACTTAACATACAAATTTGTAAATTTAGTAAAATAATATATGCTCATTTATAAAATGCATCCATGTTATTTACTAAATTTGGAGAGTTTGATAAATAAAACTATCTATAAAAAATCATGTTGTGCATTAATTACTAAGTTTCTTGTTAGTAATGGTGACTTTAAATTAATAAATACTAAAGATGTTAGAGCTATTGTAAAAAAATTTTAAACATATAGATGTCAAAAATATAAGGTACCCAATAAGTAATTTTTAAGTCTGAAAATAGATTTTTTATAATATTACTTGAGTTACTGTTTCAAAAATATTGTTTTATATTTATCTTATACGTATAAAAATACCAAAAAGAAAATTGAAACTATAAAAAAACAAGTTTGTTATAATACAATTTATCATATTAAGATTATATACTAACTTAACATACAAATTTGTACATTTAGTAAACTAATAAATGCTAATTTAGAAAATAAATCCATATTATCTACTAAAATTAGAATTTTTATTTAAAAACAATTTACAAAAAAGCTTAAAGGACAAAGCACATACATCTAATTAGTATGGTCAAAAACTATATATATATATAGATATAAGTGTTGAGCTTTAATCTTAAACTTTTCAACAATTTTTTTTTAAAAAACATTCTTAATTGTATATCCAAGGCATTTAAATTTTTAGTATAATGGATCCTTCATTGCTGATAGAAAAAACTATAAAAGCTTATGAGCTTTCTCATCGTAATAAGCTATATCTATCAAAACGAATTATGCAAAACATAGAAAAGAAAATGAATTTTTCGGTACCTAAAAATGGCATTCCAATGAGAATTCAAGATAACAAAAATTCTTATTGGGTAACTCTTGAAAAAAGGGGACATAACTATTATTTCACAGATGGATGGAAAACTTTCAGAGAAGCAAAAGATCTTAAAAAAGATGATATCGTCCGATTCTATTGGGAAGAAGAAGATGGCCAATTTATCTTTACAAAAATGTGAGTTTTCTTTTGTTTTGTTTTAAAAAAATCTCTCTTTAATTGTTCATTTCTTTACAAATCTATCTAACTAATATATTTTCTTTTCGCATCCATAACTATATGTTGGATGGTTAATGTGTATCATTATTTATTCATAAACATGTCAATACTCATTGTTATCTAAATTATAGATACAATACTAACTATAGTTTAGATGCTTATACAAAACATGTTATTACGGTGTAGCTATACAACATACTAAGAATTTTATTTATAAGCATTTGAATAGATGTTAAGATTTTGAAATAAAACCTCAAATTATTATAGCGAAGCGTCCTGTGTGAAACAAGCATATAAGAAAGGAGAATCCAGTTCAAGTACAGTGCATACAGAAAAAACATATCAAGCAAAGTAAGCGATGTGTGTCTTCTTTTACTTTAGAAACAAAATTTATCTCTTATTACTTATTCGTTTTCTTACAATGTCTTTTCTTTTGGGTTATATAATTATATTGGGTGGTTCAAAGTATTTTATACTTACAACATAAACATACATATTTGCACTAGCATTTAAATTACATATATATAATAATAGATATGACCATAATTTAGATGACCCTTTAAAACTTTATACAAAACATGTTATTATGGTGTTGTTATAGAACATTCTAATAAATTTATTCATAGATAATTAAATAGATGCTAAAAAATTTAACGGAGGTTTCCAATTATTATAGTAAATCCACATGTGCTGAACAAACAAATCAGAAATAAAAGACCATTTTAGATGACCTTTAAAACTTTATACAAAACATGTTATTATGGTGTTGTTATAGAATATTCTAATAACTTTATTTATAGGTAATTAAATAGATGCTAATTTTTTTAAGGGAGGTTACCAATTATTATAGTAAATCTGCATGTGGTGAACAAATAAATAAGAAAGATATGACCATTTTAGATGACCCTTAAACCTTTATACAAAACATGTTATTATGGTGTTGTTATAGAATATTCTAAGAATTTTATTTATAAGTATTTAAATAAATGCTAAAAAAATTAATTAAAGTTTCCAATTATTATAGTAAATGGATAGGTATTGAACAAACAAATCAGAAAGAAAGTCAAAAAGGAGAAGCTAGTTCAAATAAAACAAAAGAAGTCAGGTCAAACCAAAAACAAAAACAAAAAGTATAAGCGAGTTCAAGCATTGTTCGTGAAAGAAAAGAAAAACAAATTAAACAAAATAAACGATTTAAATAAGCAAAAAATGAATAATAATATAATAAGTACAACATAAGTAATATTATAGTTTAGTAAAATTTTAAAATATTTAAGATAGTTGAAATTATACATAAAGTTCTATTTGTTAGCGTATTTATCGAAATATATTATAAAAAATATTATTACATGCTTATACATATCTAAGAAAAAATCTAGCTTCTTAAACTCGTTGTTGTACCTCTACTTGTGAAGTGTAAACAATGTGTATCTATTTGTATTTAATATATAATTGTTGTATTTCATGTTTTCGTACATGCATACATATACACAAATCCCTTATAGGCTTATACAATAAATACAATACACATAAATACTTTATACTAATTAAAAAACAAATGCATGTAATTGGTTGGGCATAAAGTAAATAAAACCACACATACACACACAAATAAAAACCCAGTCTGTGTTAGAGGTGTGATCACATTAGTCGAACATTTTCGATTTCTTCTTCTTCTTCAACAATCTCAAAATCTCTCTTTCAACAATGACCTCAATGATGGAAACTCTCTAGATCCGAAAACAAGTTTCTCTCCCAGTCTCACAACGCCCTAATTACTCCTCCGCCGCCGTCACCAACGGCGAGGAAAGTAGTTTTATAAGAGATCTTGAGCTTAACAAAGACGAAGAGGAAGTGTAATGCATGTTTTTTTCAAATCAGATCTCAGATTTGTAATCTTATTAGTTCTTCTTGTTCTTCTGACACTCTTCCACTTTCCTGCAAACACAAGCGTCAACGATAATGGTGAAATCAAAATTGATATGTGATTTGTCAAATTATATTTCGTTTTTAAAGGTGTTATGGTAAAAAAAGTTAAAAATATATATGTGTCAATAATATAAGGTCCCCAATGAGCAATTTTAGAGTGTTTAAAAATGACTTTTTATAATACTATTTGAGTTTATGTTTCAAAGATATTGCTTAGAATTTATCTTATATGTATAAAAAGAAAAAGAAAATAGAACTATTAAAAAACAAAGATGTTGGATATACAATTTATATATTAACTTAACATATAAATTTGTAAATTTAGTAAAATAATATATGTTAATTTATAAAATGCATCCAAGTGATTTACTAAATTTAGAGAGTTTAGCAAATAAAACTCTCTACAAAAAATCATGTCAAGTTCAAAACCATTATTTTTTGAAACCTTAGCCGTTAGAGGAAAAGGGAAAAAAAAGATTTGTGTTTCTTCCCTCTCCGATATCCAGTGCTTTTGCCGGCATCGTGAAAGGGTTGCAACAAGTAGTTTCTACGCAGGACATGAAGTTTAGAAGGTTTCTTTGAAGTTTTGGGAAGAAAACGATGCGAGGGTTTTCGCATCTAGTTTATGATTTATTGTGATTTCTGTGTCTGGTTCAATTTTTATTTTAGGGGTGAAGGTTTTTATAAAGTTTTTATGAGGTTTCTTTTCCTCGTAGAAGATATATAGTTTGATTTCATTGTTTTGCTTCTAGTTAATTTTGGCTATCTATCTGATTTAGTTTTGCAGTTCAAAGTTATTCAACGGTAGTTTCACCGAAGCTCTCCGGAACAAAATTGACAAAGGCAATCGAAGAAGAAGTTATCTAAATTAAGAGAATTGTTGTCGCGCTATCGTAAAGAGTATTAGAAATCCGGCTGCTACTGTGGATTCGGGAACATCTAATTGTCTACCTTAGACTCGAAACAAGACCATCTTGGTATCGCTAATGTCAAACAAGACCATCTTAGTATCGCTGATGTGTCATCAAAGCTGTTTTTCCTTACCTAATTTTTGGTGAGGAAAATACCATTAGTTTCTCTTTGTATTTCACATGTTGAAATTCTTCTATCATGTAATATGATTTAAATCAGTTTTAATACAACAAAGCGTTAAAAAAAATCATGTTGTGCATTAATTACTAAGTTTCATGTTAGTTATGTTGACTTTAAACTAATAAATGCGAAAGATATTAGAGTTATTGTAAAATATTTTAAAACATATCTCCTAAATACTATTAGGGAGGTGATTTTTTCAAATATGCTTATGTGTCTCATTCTCCTTCAAAGGTAGGGAAAATAAAAGCCATGTCAAATGTGACTTGGCAAAAAACCCATTCAATTAGCTATGAGCTATTGAATATTTAGCACATTAACTTTATAAAGAATCATATATATAATTAGGGAGTCCTCTCTCCATCTAAGGTGTCCACATAGGCAAAAAAAATTTTTAACAATTAATTTTAGTTTTAAGTTCATTTAGTTCATATTTATGTATATTTATTGTTATTTATAGCTACTAATTTTTTTAATTAAATTAAAAAACGAAAAATAAGTCAATAAATTACTAAAAGTGGAATTAAATATTTGAGTATTTACTATGAATTTATGATAACGATAAAAGTTTATATATTCAATTTCAAAAATTGGAAATATGTAAAACGAATATACATATAAGAAAAAGTGAATAAAAATATTAGAGACATCAAAGAATCAAAGAAAAAGAATCTTGAGTGTCAAAAAATTGTTAAGAGGCTATTGGTTTTTTTTTGTTATGAACGCACTTACACCTATTCGTTAAATAAGTACATGAGCATATTTGAACCAATGAGGGATGAACGTGTTAATATAAGAGGTGTTGATCTAAAGATAAAGAATATATATTATTTCACTAGAACCATCTAATTAAAGATGAGATAATAAGATGAAAATTTAGGGTATACGATTTTATTTATAATGTTATGGAAGTATGAAAGAAAAATATGAAAGTGTTATAAGACTATTATTTTAAAGATTTAAGGTATAAATTGGTGTAAGACAAAAAAAATCATGCATTGCTTGAGTTATGCTCTACTAAAAATAAGTAAACAAAGTAACAAAAAATTGTAAATAGTTAAATCAAATTTTTGTCGTTAAGTTTAATAAATGCATCATACGAACCATATTTTAGGATTATTTGAGTATTTATTTTTGAATTAAAAATTACAATAATGAATTACTTTTATTTATATGGTCATTAGAAAATAATCAAAATATTACGAATTTATATATAAGAGCGCTGAATAGAAATGTTAATCAAAAATAATCAAAGAAAAAATAGATTCAATGATGTTAATTATTAAAGTATCGTAATTGAGTTTTAGCCGATTGTTAAGAGACTCAATGCTTTAAAAAAAGAGGATGTATGATTTCACTAAAGGATATTGAACGATTTCACTAAAATAAGAAAATAAGGTGAAACCTTAGAATATAATATTTTATTCAAAATGTTATTTTCAGGTTTTGGAAGTAGAAAAGAAAAAAAATTGAAAACGTTGTAATATCGTAATTTAAAATAAATAAAAAATCTTAAATTTGATATATAAAGTTTAAATTTAATGGTCAAATTATTCATAAATTGTACAGTAAAATATACCGAGAGTAATTTGTGATCTTTATGTAAAAATGTACGTAGTTCTACAAAAAAACATTCCCTGACGAGCTTCTGTAATTCAATATTTGAATCAATGATTTTAAAAATCTAGAGAAACAAAAACTATTTTCGAAATGTTTAAGAAAACGTAAAAAAAATTATGTATAAATTAACTTTCTATGATTATATTAGTGTTTTGTGAAAAAATGACAAAAGTAAATATATTGGTTATATTTAAAATTTGTTTGAAGATTGGATGAATTATTATGCAATAATAGATAAAATAATAAGTTCTCAATAACTAAATAGCTATTTATTTAAAATCAAATACCAAATCAAAAGAATTTCAAAAAAAAAAAAACTAATTAATAATTGAAAATATGATATTATAATGTGTAAATAAATGTAAAATATATATACTAACATAAAATACTTACTAATTCATGTTATACATGATATTGATAGAAAACATTGGAAAATAACACAAAAATATCAAAAGAAGCCAAACTCGCGCAACGCGCTAGTCCAATCCTAGTAATATAAATGTCTCTCCATGTGTTTCCACATCAGCTTTTCATGTAATTTTAGAAAGGGGAATGGACAGTTTCTCTTGGATGATAATCTGTTTGTTCACAGAGTACACAAGAGTAACTCGCAACTCTACACTCACAATCTTTCTTATACAACTCTTTACATCTTTCTTTGCTTATGTTTCTTACTTGTGTACGTTTCATAGCACGGGGCCGTGACTCTTTTTAACTCAACCATCTCGTGATCGCATAACTTCTTCATTGAAACCACTTCTTCAACGTTATTGCAATCTCCATTGCCCATACCCTTAACACAAGAACAAGACTCTACTGGATGATCACAAGTATTGCTAATAGCGTGAAGCGATGCTTCGAACTTTCCCTTTCTGGTTAATACGGGTTTTGTTCCTGACCACTAAGAATCTTACCGAATGTTGCTCTATTCTCCATACTATATGGTTGTTGTCATCAAATATTTCAAGACTTTATAGCCCTAATCTCACGAAACTGACAAATTCTTTTGGAGGACTATCAACAAATAGACGTCCATTGACGCCGTCCACAAATGAGTATCCATGGAAACACCAATAAACAAAGTCGAACCTATAAGTTGCTCAACTCACCAATAATGTTTTAATCTCAGGAACATAAACATATAAGTTTACAGATTCATGATCAATAATCCATGGATTTCTAAAACACAACAATGAAACATAAATCAAATTCTTTGCAAAGAAGAAAGGTTCGATTTTTATAATCGAAATCTGAGTTGTTTCGTCAAAAGATCGAAATCTGAATTGTTCCATCGAAATCAACAGTTATAAAGAACGCCCAAGATTCGAATCCGGATCTCGCCAAGCGAAGGAAACCAGAGACGGAGAAATCGAAGGCAATATGGCTCTCCTTGGTATCTCCGACGACTTTGAATTTTTCTCCTCCACCGTAAGTTAGTTTCTCAATCTCCTTCAACCAATTTCACTCCTCAATCTCCAAATCAAACTCATTCTTAATCGACCCCGCATCGTTGGAAATGGTCATCGAAACTTTTACTCAAGCGTGTGAGATAACCTTGCAATTCTATTCACTCCGCCTCACAAATATTTGTCAACAACCGCCGGAAATATCTGGAAATAAGTAAACCTACGATTAAAAGCAGAACACCATACAAGAGTAACTAAACAAAGACTTTGCATTGTAATCTCTCCGTTTCTTTTACCAAGGGTGATTTCGGAAATAAAGTAAAGTGTTTCGTGAACCGTAGGTCAAAAAGTACACCTTCACTTATAAGTATGTGTTTCGTAAATACTATTTGGAAAAGTATCTCTGAGAGTAATAAATCCTTTTAGAAATGACATGTTTACAAAAAAATCTATCATAATAACCAATCAAAACAACTCCATCTTCGTGTACTCCGCCATAAACCACCATGACTGCAATTTGTTGACACTCAGCCTAATCACCCTCTTATACCCAAGAACAGATTACCAAATTTGATCGTCGATGCTTTTCATTTGTTCCATACACCTTGATTTTCCTTTTTTGTTTTCTTTTTGATTTTCCTAGTCGGCATCTCAACGTCGCATCAATCGATACACATTAGCAGTATGTACTCTCCAAAAAACAGTTTGGGATATTCTCTTAGGCCTTCTTAGGAAAAAGTAAATCGTTGATGACCTCATCGTCATCCGCGTGGAACCGGTTAAATTTTAACTCCTGGTTCGGTGTTGACTTTGAATTTTGAGCTATGTACTTAACTCAAACGTTAATCCAACATCATAGAAAATCTCCTATGATAATCATTTTTTCAGGAAAATAATAATCGAAAGATTCATTTATCTTATTTGCTAATATTATTCGATTAATTTCATTATTCTAATAAATGTTTTATTACTCATTTTTTGGGTAAAATTTCTAGTCTTTTTAATAACATATACCAACTTATACATCAAAAATGTTTTTTTTGTTGCTAGACATACATTAAAAATGTCTCTAGTCAAATATACATAAAAAATGTTACCAGTTAGTTGTATTAATAAAAATGTTAACTCATATTTATACAACAAACTCACCACATAAATCAATAATTTTTACCACATTTTTTCTTACTGCAAATTTCATGAAATTCTAACATTTACTTCAACTCAACTTAAATA
This sequence comes from Arabis alpina, assembly GCA_900128785.1. NCBI lineage: Eukaryota > Viridiplantae > Streptophyta > Magnoliopsida > Brassicales > Brassicaceae > Arabis > Arabis alpina. The sequence continues at coordinate 32,544,193 of LT669789.1, forward strand.
TCATATGTTATGTTTTCAAAACAGACCATGTTTCTAAAATGACGTATCCTAAAAGGAAAAAAACTGTTTTCAATACCACAAAATGAAACTCAGTTTTACTCCAATCATAATTTATTTAATTAATGGGCCCTCTATGTTTAAAAGGGAATAAACAATTTAGAATGATTTTGAATGAGATTTTTTTTAAGACAACAATCTTGGTATTGAGTTTATGCGATGTTGATGTGAAAAGATGGTCAACAACTTCATTTTCATTCTTTTCACATTGCAATGTTGATGTTGATGATGAATTGACGGAATCCAGGGTTAACTCTAGCTTCTTTTTTTAGGAGATTAACGATGGCTTTGCAGATAGCGGCAAGACCATGGTCTGCTGCAACACAGTCTTGAATGAGAGTTTATATGAGCATTATATGTAAAAATGTAAGAAAAAACATTTAAAAAAGCTTGACTACTTCCATTGACAAGATATTGTCTGTGTATATTCAGAAACTTAACAACAACATCACATATGTTATACTAAAATACTTAACCAAGAAAACTTTTATTAATTCCTTTTAATCATTGTTATTCATCTACTTAAGCACGAGTCCACTCCCCTTTTCTCCACGAGTCCACTCCCCTTTTCTCCAGACTTGGCTAGGCCTTAGATCACTGTACTCAAACTCCAATGCCTCATTAGTCGTTTTGAAGTAGACAACGTATCGAGTGTAGTCGTCGTTGCTTATCTCATAGACTCGACCAGACCACCATCCATCATTGAACCAAGCATCCACATCTTCGTCCAACTCGTATCGACTAACCCTTTGAATCAATGTCGGAGGAACTGGTCTTATATCTGAACCTCTAGCCACTTCCTTTAACAACTCCTTTTCATCATCTGTTTTCAGTGTTTGATACTCCACTATGTATCTGTTTTCCCCTAAGTACCTTACGATCTTCGCAGAGTACCACGCGCCTTCGTAACCTGGCTCATCGCTTTCTACTTCCACCATCATTCCCTTGCTAAACCCCTTCATTGCTGTCTCACAAGATTTCAGCTTCTTCATTGGAGGGTTGCAGCATTCTTCCTGTACATTATTAGTAAAGGAACACACAAAGTGTAAGTATAACAACATAAAGACTTGTATCAATGACCCAAACCAATAACAAGATCAGTCAAGTCAATACCTTGGAAGGACTAACCCACTGTCCATTGATCCAGTCTTTGCGGGTTCTCAAATTGAAATGTGGGACTATCTGTTCTTCACCAGTTGAAATGAGATAAACTAAATACTTAGAACCACCTCCAAGCACTTTAGACACACTACCAATCCACCAACGTTTGTTGAACCAAGCATCAACTTCATCCCCTAGCTCAAAACGCCCAACAGACGAGAGTTGTTGAGGAGGAACGGGTCTCATGTTCTTAGCTTCTACCAAATCTCTCAGTGGGCTAGACTCATCACCATCTCTTACAATTCTCAAATGTTCAACAATATACTTATCATCACCTAATATACTAACTACACGAGCACAATACCAAGAACCCTTGTAAGCCTCTTTTTCACTTCTCACTTCCACAATAGCCTCTTTCTCATATTGTTCTCTTCTTCTGAGTTTGATCTTGAGCTTAGTACTATTGTGGATAGGTTCCAAGTCATTTCCCTATAAACCAAAGCACTATTAGTATCTTAAGCCAAACCCCAACATTCAATACACAAGATTCCGAATCTAGAAACCCTAACAAATCAAAGTTTGCAAAATCAGACCATACACAAGACAAAATCTTGCTTAAAACCCTAGATTCAGAGAGAATCAATGGATTTACCTGTTCAAGAGAAGACGCCTTCCAACATTCAATACACAAGAAACTAAATTAATAAAGCCTAATCAAAGTTTAATATTCTCTAATCACATTCCAAATCAAGAAACCCTAACCAATCAAAGTTTGCAAAATCAGATATCCACAAGACAAAATCTTGTTTAAAACCCTAGATTCCAAATCAAATCAGACGCAGAGAGAATCAATACCTGTGGAAGAGAAGATGGCTTCCAAGTTCCATCTTCCCAATCACGATGCAACCTCAGATTAAAATGCCCAACCACTGTTTCTGGACGATTCTCGCCACTAAACTCCACAATGTACCTCGAATCTCCAAGAACAGTCTTCTTCACTTTACCTCTAACCCAGCAACCTTCGATATATCTAAAGACATCAACCTCATCGCCAGACTTAAATCTCCGGTTAGGTTCGCACGGCGGAGAAGGACGGAGGTGCGTGGGAATCACATACTCCTTCATGCGTACGGAACCTCCAACAACGAGAGATTCATGCTCTACCCAAACGACGTTCTTTCTCACCGAAGGTTCGTTAACAACAATCGCCGGAAAATATACCACCGCGCCGGAAACTACTCGTTCCACCTCAACTCGGTCACCGCCGCGCCAAAATCCATCGTTGGCCATTTTTTAGTAGAAAACGAGAGAAGATGAGAAATCGATGAGGAGGACTGAAGAAGAGAGAGATCGGAGAAGAAGAGTGTGAGAGAGAGAGAGATTCACCGGAGTGGCAAAACAGCATTCTTATATTGTGAGTTTGGTCAAAGAGTCAACATCAGACAAAAAAGGATAACACAAACACAACACCTCGTTTCGAATATAACGGTCATGCTGTTTTTATTAATGGTCCAGATCACTACGTGAGGCGCTTTTAGCCGTCGATTTGTTTTTAGAGCGGGGTTTAAGTCTTGAAGTCGTGGCTAAAGTGTTTTTGTCGATTTTTTGAATTTGTATAAGGATTAATTTGCTAGATAGCAAAGAAAGAAAGATTAAATCTAAAAAATAACTAAATGCCCTATATTCAAAGATCATGATCTTGCCACATAACCTACTTTTGGTCAGTTTTTTAAATTTAATTTTTTTCATTGCTATCTAGTAAATTAACCACAAAGTTTGTTGGCAATCACGACAAAAAATGAACAATGAAACTTCATAAAGTATATAATAAATCGAGTTTAAAAATAAATACTATAATATAATTTTACTATATTACTACAAGTTTTTTGGACAATGATAGAATATACGGAGACGGAAGAGAACTGAGACTTCAAGGTATGCTATTTATCATTCAACGAGAACAACAATGTGAATTTTTCGATGATGAGAGCCACCCGATATTGATGAGTGGTGACAACAAGGATGGTCGGAGAAACTTAACTATGGAAGAAATTCAAGAATTGTTACATGAGGAGATCGGGGGTGATGTGAACGGACTACTGTTTAATCCGGCTGCATGCAGTTGATAATAGCGTTGATCATGAACCAGTGGATAATCCAAATTTGCACCTTCGAAATCCTCCTGCATTTGGTAATGATCATGAAGGTGGATTGAATCATGAACGAGTGGATAATATGAATCTACAGCTTTATAATAATGATCCAGTGGATGATCCGAGTCTGCAGCTTCAGAATAATCCTCCGTTAGTGAATAATCAGAATCATGTTTTTAAGTTTGATTGTTTTCTAGCAGACGAGAAGATGGAAAGAAGATCGAAGAGATTTCACAAAGATACCACTTTTTTAGTGAAGAGCTTTCTAATTCAATCGAGGTTCCTAAGCAAAGAGAGGTTTCAAAGCAAAGAGGCTTTACTTAGCTCTACAACATCATGTGTTTTCAAAATGCTTATGAGAAAATACAAACAGGAGAGCTAAAAAAAAGCAAAAGCCTAAAAGATGGTTGTTTCTTACCAAACTATATATACTTACTACTATGTTTAAGTTAATCTTTTTTGGTTATTTTATTATTATTACTAATTCACAACAAATGTTATAATTATTAATTTTAAAATTCAATTTGTTTTTAATAACACATACCAACTTATACAGTAAAAACTCTATAAAGTAATAAACTTGATAAAGTAATAAGTTTTTCCGGTCTCTAGTCATAATTAATTAGCTTCATACTTACCCCATTAACTTTGGTTATTCTTATTCAATTGATTATTTTATATAAAGTTATACACAAGTGACAAAATTTCAACGTGAACATTTTTATAAGTTTACGTAAAATTTCAAAAAATAATGTTTAATCCAAATATCCAAATGTACTGTTGAATAAAATAAAAAACAATATTGATCTATTGGAGAAAAGTAATATTTTGATTAAAATGTAAACACAAGCCAAAATTGAACTATATAAACTTATCCATAGTAGATTATTTTCATTTTTTATATTGTTATTTACAAATAATTCACATTGCTTTAACCAAATGGATATTGAACACAATTAGAAAAAAAAAATTATAAAATATTTTTTTAAAAATTTATTGGATATTTTAACAAATAAATAATATTTAGATACTAATTTAAAAGTTAAATATATTTGAGATAAATAATTAGATACTTGATAAACTAACCCAAAACTTCAAGTCAAATGCAAAACTAACCCCATTTTTCTCTCTCCCCAAATTTCTACCAAACAATTCATAAAATTTATATTATTCATGAAAATGCCATTGACTTTTGAATTATTTGTTTCTAAATAAAATCAGATATTTATGCCTTTCAAAAAACAATTTAAATGAGGTTTTTCAAAATTATTTCTTTCATAATCTCTTGAATTTCAAAGGTTTTTGGTTAAAGACGTTTGGGCTTCTTTACTAACAGTGAGATTAGAAGTTTTGGGTGCTTGAAGAAGCTGAAAACCGAGATATACGGCAGAAACGAAGCTATAAACAGTGAATTCCAATCTGGTTCGCGAGAGTAGAATGATACTGAAGTCTACCAGTCAACGGAGGTTAGATTTGCAATTGACCGGATTTAAATTTTTTAGCGTAGACTTTTCCTGAAGTCTACTTGTTTCCTTTGACAACAACAAAATATGCGTAGACTTTATATGTAGTCTACGTGAAAATGAGTTAGTTTTGAAACTGACCAGAACTTTGACTTCGTTGACTAGATTTCGAGTTCAAAATTCAAAAAAGTTGAGGTCTTTTTTTGCAATTGACTCATTGTTGACTTTTCTAGGAGACTCTATCTTAAGTCTACTCAATACGGACATGTTAGTTTTGTATTTGACCAAAATTTCAAACATTGACCAGAATATGCAATTTCTGGTAGATTTTACGAGAAGTCTACGACATCTGTAGACTTCACGAAGAAGTCTACTATTTAATTAATTCGAATTTTGGTCAACTACAAAAAGTAACCTCTTTTTAAGAGTAGTCCTCACCAGAAGTCTACTTTAGAGTAGACCTCTACTAAGGTCTACTGTAAATAGTCAACAACTAGTCAATTGCAAAACTAACATACTCAAAATACGCGGAAAACCGTCAAAAATAGAGTAGACGCTATCTTAAGTCTACTCGGCAGTAGACGTAAGATAGCGTCTACTCTAAATGATGGGTTTCCGCGTATTTTGTGTAGACTTCAAGGGACGTCTACTAAAAAAGTCAACTTTTGGTCAATTGCAAAAAATAACCTTTTTGTAGTAGACTACATGATAAGTCTACAAAAAAAAGTCAAATTTTGGTCAATTGCAAAAAAAAAATTCCAGTAGACGTCCAGTGAAGTCACCTTGTTAGTAGACTTAAGATAGCGTATACTCCCTGATTGCCTTAATTGCAAAAAGTAACCCGTTTAGTAGACTTCATCATTAGTCTACTAGTAGAATTTTGTGACCATTAGTAGACATCTGGTGAAGTTTACTAGTAGACTGTAGGTGAAGTCTATGTTTTAAAGTTGTTTAAAAATGTATTTATATCTTATTTATAATGATTGTTTATATTTTCTTTCTCTCACATGTGTGTTATCTAATGTGTTTCCTTCTGTATAAATTTTAAATATTTAGGTGTAATATTTATGGTATAAATCAATTTTCTTGTTTCAGTAGTACTTATCTTTTCTTGATAATTTTCTGAATGCAATCTACTAGTAGATAGCACATGAAGTATGTATTTTAGTTTTTAATATAAATTCATTTAAAAAATATGTATAATGATTTTTTCAGATTTTCTTAATCTCCGATGTGTGTTAATTAATTCTTGTACTTATATTTGAGTTTGACATCTTCAGCTCTAATAAAATTATTTTTTCTTGATTAATTAGTATTTCGCACATTGTAGTACACAACATATAAAGTCTACAAGTTGACTGCGTATAAAGTTTATGTAGTCTGTATTTTAAATTTGATTGAAAGTGCATTTATCTCTTATGTATAATATTTTTTTTTTTCAAATATTTCTTATTATAGATTTAGATGCAATATTTATGGCATAAATCAATTTTTTGGTTTACGATAAAAAAATCAATTTTTTGGTTTGAATAGCTTCTTCACAATTACTATATGACTTTTTGTATATGTTGTTTGTAACGTACCCTTTTCTTGTTGAGATTGCTATATTTGTGGTCTTTGATACACTACAAGAAAACACAGCATTTGCTACTCCCAAAAGAATCACTAATCCGTCGCAAAAACCCGATTAGTGACGATTTTGTGACAGAAATCGGTCGTCACTAAAGTATCGTCGCAAATTAAAGACGTCGCAAAAGCGTCGCACTTTTGCGACGACTATGTGACCATGTTTTTTGCGTCGTATATTTGTGACGAATTTGTAACGTTATTAAGTGGTCGTAATTTTGTGACGAATCTGTAACGATGTGTAGTGGTCGTAAATTAATGACGGAGTTGTGACTGATTTGTTCGTGATACTTATGCGACCGATTTACGACTAGTGTTAGAAGTCATACCGTTGTAAATCCGTAACAAATTAGTCACAATGTTGTGACATTAATACTGTACATGATTAATGTTTTATTTAACAGATTTTATTAGTAATTATCAATTTTTTTTGCTTTCTAAAAACTAGAAAACATTAAAATCAGTAATAAAAGCCTTAATAAACAGCAAGTTAATGTATTATACAAGCAGATAAAACAAATGTCATACACAAAATTAAGAAAGTTAAGAAGTACATATATATTTTCTACATGTGAATTATGTAAATTTAAGAGACAACATGTGTTACGGATATACCAGAGCCTTTGGATTCTTCTTCCTTAGTCTTCAGCCAAGGGTTATCAAATCTTGGCTTGCTAGAGATGGGGAAGATCTTCACCATAGCAGTTCTTCTTGAACAAAATAGATGGGGTCGCTCACTCCCTCGGCCAACCCTTGGACCAATTCAAAAATAGACATAAGGAGATTGGAATCAATGAATACAACATAAGACTCTAAGACCAAATAAATCAATTAGCTAAGAAGTCTAAACAGAACCACACAAAGAAACGAAACAAATCCCAGGACCGGGTTTGAAAGGAACTGATTCTATATAAGCTTCAGGACGATCAAACCTGAGATCGTTCACACGGTTACTCAGAACATGAAAGATAGCTTTTTTGGTGCCTCCATATTCGTCTCTGTTTTTTTCCCACATACTATGTTGTTTCAGCTGCTACACTATTGACAAATTCAAACTCTTGTTTCACCCCTTCACAAAGCTCACTGAAATCTGACTTGAGAATTTACTTCGAAAGTTGCACCCCTTCACAAAGACCTTCTGAGATTGAGCTCTTTGTTATTTCTTCCTCGTATAAGTTTGCTTCTATCCACACAATAATTCATAAGCCACAATACATTACTTTTTGGTGTAACACAAACCAGTACTTTTAAACAAGAATTCAAGAGAACTAATTTGAATCTGATCAATCTACTACTAATGAATCTAGTATTCTCTCGGCTCTTATTATCTCCTTCTCTGTTATCTCACAAGAATCATTCACCTTACCTGCAACATAAAAAGACACAAGACGAAGTGAACTAAACATAATCAAAACCAGAATTGGGTTTTGCATATAAAATAGATAACACAAAACAAAACTGAAACTAGGAATTTCGAACAAACCATATTGCTTCTCCATTTGCATAAGCAACATACTCTGCAGTAGGCCAAATCTATGTCCCAAACACTACACTGCACTCTAAATTTCAAGTTTCTAGTCAGATTTTCACAAATCTCTCTCAAGATAAACCATTGGAACAAGGAGCAAGAACAAACCTTGTGGTGAGAACTCTATCTTTAACCTAGGCCTAAGACCGGATCAATTCACAAAAAACACATATGAAAGTCCACAGATCTAGCAACGAAACACAGTGAGAAAGATATCAGTTGACCAAAGATTAATGAACATCTCTATTATCTTTTTGTAGCCTGTCTTGTAACTCAATGTCTTCCATCCAGTCATTAATGGTGACTGGTTCTTCATCAGTGAGAATAGATGAAAATCAAACAAAGTGTAGTTACAACTAAAACCCAGTCCACAAAATTTCAAATAAACATAGAAAACAGCTTAGATTCAATACCCAGAAACTCTCCTCAATCTGAAATCAACAGGTCTTTTAACTTCATTCATCAATTCCTTCTCACTCTCCATCACGCGATTCAATCGATTCCTTCTCCGAGAACTTGCGAAATTTCAGAGGATAACAAAACATACAATGAGTGACGGTAATGAGAGAGTAACTTGAAGACGAAGCTTAAGTCAAGAGAGCAGAACAATGCACTCACCTGTAAGAAAATTTGGAGTAGACAATTCGGGGAATCGAACCGGCGGTCGGAGGAAGAGAGCACCGGAGAAGAGACGGAGTTACCGAAGGTATAGAGTCGCCAATGAAGATCCGAAGAGAGGCAGAGAAATTCCTCATTTTTCTAACAAAATTAGGGTTGCCATATAATTTTTCTTTATATATGCAGGATACATTGGTTAGGTTAAAATTTCGGTTTAGCATATTTATTCGGTTATATTAAAATTTCCGGTTTAGAAGATTTCGTTTGGAGTCTACTAAACCCTAAACTCCAAGTAGACTACATATGAAGTCTACTATCCGAAAACCTAAATCGATTTTCTTCGAAGATTATTCAAAATCCTAAATAAGAACTTATCCAAAACATTCTAAACGTCTAATATATTCACAAGTTCACATTTTTACGCAAATATGACATTTTAAAACTAAAAATCAAAACCCTAAATGTAATCCTAAGTGTAAAAACATGTTTACAACGTATAAATTTCAAACTATTACGCATATTTCGAACTCGTACTTCGGATACATACGCAAAATTACGTACATAACTCAAAATTTAACATCACCTTAGAGTTAATTCAACTTTAAAACTCGAACCCTACACTACAATTACATAAACCATTTAAGCCCTAAACACTAAACCAAAAATAACAATCCAATTCCTAAAATGAAACCATTATAACCATATATAAACTCATGAAACTTACAAATACAAAACAATAATAACTATCCACATGTGGTCACATCAATATCTAAGGAAATGGTTATGAAATACCTTATTTGGTAACTCTTTGTTGAGTATACTTATGTGTTTCATTCATAACCTAATTTGTCATTGTTAGTTTAATTTGTGAAAATTTGTGCAGTTTTATTTTTCATATATCACAAATGTTTATAGTTTGGTCATCAACATAAATTTTTAATTAAACTAATTTTTGATAATTTATAAATTTAAATTTTATATTTAGTTATAAAGTAGACTTTCACAAAGGTCTACTATACCAAATAGCAGACTGCATATGCAATCTACGAGTTCGAGGGCTAATACAGTCATTTGCATATTTGTTTTTTGTTTGTTCATAAAGGATGAGACTGTAATTTTACTCTCCTTTTAGGTTACTTTTGCCAAACATGAACTCTTAGGTTAGTTTTAAAAACAAAATGAACTCTTAAGTCATTATTAGCAAATTCCCCTAAAATTATTTGATCAAAATTTAAATGGAATCAAAATCATATTATCGTCTCACTATATGTTTTATCTAGATGCTATTATTCATAAAAAAATTCAAAAATTATCATAAAAACCAAAAATTAACCAAAAAAACAAATTATAACATTATTGGCAATTGTTAACTCTTACAAAGTATTAATCCGCGTATAACGCGGAAAGTCATCTAGTAGATGTTAAAAATATAAAGTACCTAATAAGTAATTTTAACGTCTGAAAAAAGTATTTTTTTTAGGGAATTTGCTATTGGTAGCAACAAAAAATGGGATATTTAGGTAGATAGCAACGACACTATTTAGAAAATGTGCTATAAATCATAATTCCATCTCTACCCCTCATCTCTATATTTTTCCTCGGTCTCAAACTCTTTCTCCTGAAACATGAAAAAGCAAATCGATAATAGATGGCGGCTACGTTTAATTGTAGTGGTGACGAGTAGGATTAACTGTGACGGTGAGAGCTAGGGTTAATTGGAGCGGTGGCGGCTAGGATAAACTGTGACGGTGGCGGCTAGGGTTAACTATGGCGGTAGCGGCTAGGATTAACTGCAGCGATGGCGGCTAGGATTAACTGCAACGGTGGCGGCTAGGATTAGCCGGCTGCTAGGGTTAATTGTGGTGGTGGCGACTAGGGTTTAACTGTGTTGGTGGCAGCTAAAATTAACTGCGGTGGTGGCTAGGGTTTAACTGTGGTGATGGCGGCTAAGACTAACTGAGACGGTGACTCGGGTTAACTGTGACGGTGGCAGCTAAGATTGGCGACTAGAGCTAATAGGGCAAATTCGTCTTTTCCTCCCTATAGAAGAACAATCAATTTGGTTTTTTGAATCTTAGCGTTAGTTAGTGAATTATGCAAGAGTTGGTGATTATCTAGCTAGATATTTTTTTTTTTAATAATATGTTAATGTTTCAAATATATTGTTTTAGATTTATCTGATATGTATAAAAATAAAAAAAATAATTAATGCTATAAAAAACAAGGTTATTATAAATACGATTTATCTTATTAAAGATTATATATTAACTTAACATACAAATTTAAACATTTAGTAAAATAATAAATGCTAATTTAGAAAATGAATTAATATTATCTACTAAATTTAGAATTTTTATTTAAACAACAATCTACAAAAATCTTAAAAAACGAGGCACATAAATCTAATTAGTTTGGCCAAGAACTATATATATATAGATATATGTGTTGAGCTTCTCAACAATTTTATTTTCTGAATACATTCTTAATTGTATATCCAAGGCATTTAAAAATTTAGTATTAGGATCCTACATTAGTGATAAAAAAAATTATAACAGATTTCGATCTTTCTAATCATTGTATGATGTATCTACCAAAACGGGTTATGCAAAACACAGAAAAAAGTGGAAATTTATAAGGTAATTAAAGATGCCCTTCCAGTGATAATTGAAGATAATCAAAAATCATATTGGGTAGATCGTAAAAAAAATGGAAGAACCAATTGTGTGGAAGAACCCATCTTCTTCAAGCTCTGAATCTGATACTTCTTCCACTATAATAACACTGCTCACTGGAGAGATAGAGATAGGTGGAGAGAGAATAATTGTGTGGTGTATCTGTTGGTGAAAGTTTTCAACTTTTAATGGTGGAAAAAATGTGAAAACGAAATTGAAGAGAAAGCTTCCATTTTTATCGACCAAAAAAGAGAGGAAAAAAACAAATATTTCACTTTTGAGCATAATCAAAGCTTTTTGGAAATTGTTGCCATAATGAAATAGGAAATTAGCTTAGCTAATTTAAAAAGTTAAACACAAAATGATGAAATTTTTTTTAGTAGCTAACTTCTGTATTTGGAAATTAAGCTAAAAAAGGAAAACATTTTGTACTTTGGAATGATCCCCATATTCTGTATAAGTAAGAAGTTGAAAGAGATTTTGGCTTGACTTGAATATGATATTTTCTTGACTATGTAAATAAGATATGAATGTAATGTGAGAGAGTTGAAAACAATATACATGAACATACATAATGGTTTTGATTTTATAGAAGTAAGCAAGTTTTTTTACTCAAAAGTAGAACCAAATCCGGTAAGTATTAGCTCTTTGCGCAGCCAAGTGGGAACGATCGAACTTTCATTCTTCCATTCAACGCGAGTGCGAGAAGATCATACTCTTCTACATACCATAGCTCTGATACTATTGCCTGTATCAATAGAAAAGATCTCTACTCATTTCTTGTGTACAATTTGATGGTCAAGGAAACTTCAATTTCGTCGTAAAGTTACCTTGAATCCTCGGATTTGGTTGTTTAGTCTTGTGACTAACTGATGGAGAAGCTTGAGATGGTTGTCAGAACCAGCCTGCTAGATAAGAAAGATAAGAAACAATCATATAATAAGTCATGGAGATTCTGAGTTTCTCGACAAGAAAGAAGATAAAACAGAAACTTGCCTCGGTTGGAGATATAGGAGGACCAAGCAGCCTTGCGAACGATGTATGAAGAATTGCTGGATCATACTGAAACACAAATCAACACAAGTACCAGATAATTGGTTTATGTTCAAGAGAGATATATTATGACAGTTCATGAAACTAAATGTTACAAGTTGCTTCTCTGGTGCGCGTGGAAGCACGGATCTCAATTTCGAGCGGATAGTTATGGGGTCATGTCCAGAATTAACCTGGTAAAAGATAAAGCAGGCTATAAGTCCCAGATAGATTTTGGTCATGGGCAATGAGATTCCCAGAGTGGTATAATGGATATAAAACTAGAGATTTGACTCGCAGTTGTTGCGGCAAAAGTAAAAGCAACAAAATTACCTTCCAGCATCCAAGAAGAACACCGGTCGAGGTTAAAAGAACTCTATCCAAGATAATCTCCAAAGGGCAAAGCTCATTAGCAACAGCTTTAATAGCAGCTGCTTCTGCTTCAACCTGATCACATCAAAGAGAAATCTCAGAGACTAGGTCTTCACAACATTAAAGTTACTGTGGATCGGTAAGAAGATCAATGACTAGTAAAAAAGACCTCATCTTCGGTAGCTGGAACAGAGAATAGATGATGCGATGCATGAAACAAGCTAAAGTGGTACATCTCAGAGTCCTGAAACCAGATTGCTAGAAAAACAACCCAAGTAAGAAGAAATACAGTTAAACCATATTACACTCATACAAACACACACACACACACACATGCATATCAAAATCATATATCCGGGGACTTAACGTCTTTACGGTGTTCAAGAATCGTTGAAAAGATATATAACAGCACGCTTACTATTTTCAAAGTAAGGACTGAACACACTCTTTACAGCTTTCCTGCAATATAAAGAAATGAAAGGACACCATTTTAGCAGTAATCATTACGAACTTAAATAAAACCGTATAAATCTTGCATTGAGAATGGGGCAAGTTACACACTCACGAGACTGGGACAGAGTATTCTGTACTGAGATGCAATACATTAGCTCGTACAGGTGGCTTCGCGACCTAATACACAAGCAAACTCAACATTTCATAGAATCATATATGTTATTTTAGCTTACATTATTCACTTCACAATACAATCCACTAATCATCATGTTACATTCTACCTTTAAGACAGGTGATATCTTTCCAACTTTCATTGTAAAGAGATCCGAAAGCGACAATAACTGAGACGTTTCACCGTGTTTAAGAAACACCGGTCCTTTCTCCTGTAAATCCCTTTCCATTTTATCATACAACCTTGTGCTTTGCTCCGCGTAGGTAATAAAATGATCTGAAACATATACACAACCTTCCAACTAAACATCTACTGCAAACACAATCTCAATATAGCTGAAATCAAGCATTGGCCTTTACATTGGACTTCACTCTAAGACGCTAGCTAAGAAGCTTCTAGAAACATTCAAAATCAGACAGTTGCTTTCATCAAACAAGAAACTCAAAATCTACTTTGTGTATAGAAAACAGAGACACTTGTAAATAAAAACTAGTCCTTTACGCAATCCTAATTACACCCAAGCTGGTAAATTCCTTATGTTAGTAAGTCAACATCGATTCTCACATACACGAAACCCCAAATTTGTTAAAAACATGAGTCAATTCATCAGATTATAAAAAGGGTTTTAGTTAAATTAATCAGATCGGGATAGTGGACAATTCAGTGATAAAGGAAGGACCTTTAAGAGCTAAAAAGCAATGATTTTTACCTGATGATGATGAAGAAGAAGAAGATGGAGAATTTCGAAGACCCATTTGGAAAAGAGAGTAGAAAATAGTGAGAGAGATTGTCCAGAATAACACTGTGATTCTCCAATTCGGATTCTTAATCATCGTTGTCGTCATTTCTACTTTTGTGTTTATTTCTTCATATTTCCATGGAAAATTCTGAGGCCATTATCAAGCTCTGTTCTGTCTGATTTTTCATCTAATTTTGCAACTCAATTTCACTTTTTTCTTTTTCTATTTTTTTTTTTGTTCTAAGTCCATAACTATTTATTATAAAAATTTATTACATAAAAAATCATGTAAACTAAATAAATTTATTTTATCTTGTAATTAAACAGATTTATTTTGTTACATGCACATAAAGTCTAGTAGTTTCATGTAGAAAAAAATGTGAAATTGAGTTACAAAATATCAAATTCATTTTTGTATATGTGGCTATGAATTGTGTGAAAAGAAACACTCATAAATAGATTTGCATATGAAAAATATTATTTTTAGTTACAATTCAGCCTTTTAAAGTTACAAATTATAATTTAATAACATTTTCCAAAAATATTTGATATATAAACATTTTTCAAACAAACAGAAAATGCAAAAAGTGTGAAGAATTTCAAAGGGACCAAAATCACGGCATTTTCATTGCACATATCAAAATTGTGTGTGTTTCTCTAAACAATTCGTAAGCAAGTATCCTAACTATATATAACTTTGAGATAATAAATCATAAATACAAAGAAAAGCTAATTATATATCTTACCATTTCTATATAAAAACAGAGTGTAACTTAGATGTTATAATCAACCAAACTTGAATCTTCTTTCACATCAAAGCAAAAATGGTTCTATTTCTAATTTCTGCAATCACCACCATCATCATCGCAACCATCATGCTTTATCAACGATGGTGGACATCAAACATACCTCCGGGACCAAAACCACGGTTTCTTCTCGGAAATCTTCATCAACTAAAACCACATTGGACCCATTCTTTCATAGAGTGGTCACAAACTTATGGTCCGATCATATCAGTGTGGATAGGGTCACAACTCACGATCATAGTCTCAACCTCTGATTTAGCCAAACAAGTGTTGAGAGACAAAGATCATCAGTTATCTAATCGACACAGGATCGCGAGGATGACTCAGTCCGGTAATGATCTTGTTTGGTCTGATTATAGTCCACATTATGTTAAACTTAGGAAGCTTTGTACACTTGAGATTTTTTCTTTGAAAAGTATTGAGAATTTTCGATCTTTGAGAGAGATGGAAGCAAGATCGATGGTTATGTCGATTTTGAAAGACTTAAAAAGCGATGATCAGACGGGAAAACCGTTGGTTGTAAGGAAGTATCTTGGTGCGGTTGTTTTGAATACAATCTCAAGATTAATGATAGGGAAAGAGTTTGAGTCTGAAGAAGGGAAAGAGTTTAAATCGATTGTCGAAAAAGAACATCTTCTTAGTGGCTCAGGGACGGTATTCGATCACGTTTGGTGGCTTAAATGGGTTTCGTCGTGGATCATTAGCGATAAAGAGTTCTTGTCGCATAAAGATCGAAGAACAAAGTGGTTTAGAGGAGCTATAATGGAAGAAGAAGATGTAGCAGTAGAGGATCATGCGGGTTTTGTTCGAAAACTGTTAGTGTTGAAAGAAAAGAACGAGCTGAGCGAAGAGACGGTCCACGGATTAATCTGGAACATGTTTACCGCAGGAGCTGATACAACCGCGGTTGTTATAGAATGGGCAATGGCTGAGATGATCAAATGCCCTATAGTACAAGAAATAGTGCAACAAGAGCTTGATTCCGTGGTTGGATCCGAACGGTTAATGACTGAATCCGATATCCCAAAGCTACCATATCTACAATGTGTAGTTAAAGAAGCTCTTAGGCTTCACCCTTCAACACCATTAATGCTTCCCCATAAAGCAAGTGAAACAGTTTGGGTAGGTGGGTACAAAATTCCCAAAGGAGCTTCGGTTTACGTACATGTGAAGGAGATTGGGCGAGACCCCGCAAATTGGATAAACCCGCTAGAGTTTAGACCAGAGAGATTTCTTCTTGAGGAAACTGATGTTAAAGGTAGAGACTATAGAATTCTTCCGTTTGGTTCGGGAAGACGAGTGTGTCCAGCTGCACAACTAAGTATGAATTTGATGACATTGGTGATGGGAAATATGTTACAATGCTTCTCATGGAGTTCTCCTATACCGGGGGAGAGAATTGATATGAGTGAGAATCCTGGATTACTCTGTAGCATGAGGACTCCACTGCAAGCTCTAGCTTCACCAAGACCTGTCACAAGAGTTATTACACCTTTAACTTTGGATTAAGAATAGATAAAACAATCAGATATATAAGATAAGATAATGAAAGTCCATATAAAACTAAGACATTGAGCATAGGAATAAACCATGTAACTCATGATAATAATAATGTCTAGAGTCAGGGTATTTCGAATCTTCATCTAGATTGTGCATATTGATTGACACACCAGAGACAATCCTATTGACAATCTTTTGATGAAAGGAAAATAAATATAAATTTACACTTACCAATACGTGGTAAAAAAAAGCCTAACAATGGAGATACTTAGCCTAAAATTACATAGATTGTCTTGGTTAATTCAACCGATAATTTTGCATTATTGGTAAGAATTGTGTAGTCAATAGTAGATTACAATATATGAGCGAATGTAGAATTTATTTGTAAGTCACTAATTTTTTTATAGGATATTTTATGTTTACATATTTGAATTTGAATAGTATTGGTAAGTGCAATTATAATGATGTCTTTAAAAATAAAATTGAATAAATTTAAACTTCGTAATAATGTTATTTTAAGTTGTAAATCCATAAATACAAAAAAAGAGAGGATATTTTATATTTACATATTTAAATTTGAATAGTATTGGCAAGTGCAATGATAATGATGTCTTTAAAAATAAAATTGAATAAATTTAAACTTTGTAATAATGTTATTTTAAATTGTAAATCCATAAATTCAAAAATATATATAATATATTAATTGGTTAACATCATGTTAGGCCTGAAAATCTTTGCTTCTCCAAGCTTCTTCATATGAATCTTGAACTATGGAGAATCTCATCTTCCTCAATATCTACTCCAGTCAAGAACATCATGTGTCCTCCTTCATTTTCAACCTTTTTATCTAACAGATTATAATGTTTTGTGGAACCATCAGATTTAAATTTAAATTTATAACAAAACATACAAATCAACTACTTTTTATTTACATTGGATAAAGCTCATATCCATAACGATCTGAGTAACAACCGTACATAGCTTGCAAAAAATTTCTAGCTCCGCCTCAAATACATCAAGGCGAAGATCTATTATGTCATATGTCGTGATCTATCACCAAAATATCTAACTGTTAATGTTTTTGAAAACAACTCGAACATTATTTCTGAAACCAATGTAATTATAAGCTAATCTCTCTTCTATTTTCCTCTCTCTCCATTTTTTGTAACGTACTAAACTGATCAATGGTGTTTTGCTTTCACCATTCACAAAACACCATTGATCAGTTAACACTTAACATTAACTGCATTAAACTAAGTTGATAATATATTCTATGGATATGATTTTACCATTCACAAAACACCATTGAGCTACATTGCTACCGCGCCAACGATAAGCCCTTCGTGCCGAATAAGGCAAACAAAACCCATCTTTCCCCAATTCCTCTCTTTGGATTCGCCTTACTCGGCACGAAAGACTTATCGTTGGCGCGGTAAAAATGTAGATCAATGTAAATTGATCAATGATGTTTTGTGAATGGTAGAATATATTATCAATTCAGTTTAATGCAGTTAGTGTTAACTGATCAATGGTGTTTTGTGAATGGTGAAGGCAAAACACCATTGATCAGTTTGGTACGTTAAAAAAGAAAAGATGGAGAGATTAGCTTATAATTGCACTGTTATTGGAAGTAATGTTTGAGACCTTGAGTTGTTTTAAAAACATTTTAAAATAAATATTTTGGTGATGTCTTCTTCATGATAAACAAATTCTACAGTTTTTTTTCTAATTAAAATTTCCTTCAGAAACTAAAAGGGATAATTTGCCAAATAACACCAAAAAAAATTATAATTGATTATATAGCAAAAACTCCCTTATGTGGCATAACCACAACCATTAGATAGGGGTGGGCAAACGGGAATATGGGACGGGATTTTATGTGAACGGTACGGGAACGGAATTTTTAGGATAGAAAAATATGTCTCATTTATGTCTCATTTAGAATTTGGGACGGTAACGGGATAGGACGGGATGGGACGGAAACGGTACGGGAATTCCCATCAAATAACTTGTCTCATAAATTCAATTAAAACAATAATAAAAATTGCAAATATGTATTCATCTTGCTTTTTCAAATCATCAAAAGCATGTTCATATTTAAGATAAAAAGAAATACATTATATTTTATAAACATTAAAAATTGAAATAGAAAAACGATAGTCTAATCAAAATGAATCCAAAATTTAAAGTAAATCATATAAATATCTTAAATCAAAGCATAAAATTTAATAATATGAAAATTCGAAAAGTAGTCAAGTAGGTAACTAATCCTCTCGTATCATTCTTCATTCACGGCAAATGATTGTTTCTAAACCTCAACACAAGAATAAAAAAAACAAATAAAAGTAGTTGTTGGTTAATAAAATTAATATGGTAATGTTGAAAAAATCAACGGATTGTGCTAAAAATGTGAGATTATGTATTAATATAACATAATATATTATATGATTATATAATAAATACATAAATATATATAATTTAATTTATATAAATTTATATAAACGGGATTACGGGAAATCCCGTTCCCGTCCCGTCCCATCCCGTTCCCAATTGGGAATTGAAAACTTGTCCCATATAGGAATACGGAACTTATATGGTACGTGAATTTGGGAACGGTTATGGGACGGGACGGGGCGGTATGGAACGAGACGGGAATTATGCCCACCCCTAGATATAAGGTTTTTGGCGATATAATTAATTATAATTTTTTTTGTGCTACTTAGCAAATTGACCCAAACTAAAAAACCTCTGTTTTTTTTTGTTACAGTTAATTCGTTTTCGAACAAGAAAATAAAAAACAGATAATTCGAGTTTAAAAAAAAAATGTTTCAAAAAAAAAAATATCACCTTTTAATTATAGAAAATGCAAAAAGTGTGGTCGTGGGAAAGCAAAAATGAACCAAATTCACGACAATTTCATGGGCAATTACGTGCTATCTAAATTAGATTCTATACTAACCAATTAACCATGACTCTATATTATAAGTTAGTATATAAATGAGTTAATAATTTGTGTATTCACACTTCAGTGTGAGTTTAGCATCAAACTTGTATTCTATATTTTGTGTGTTTGCCACTTTGCCAAAGCAAAAATGGTTCTATTGCTCATTTCATTAACCACAATCATAATCGCCACGGTCTTGCTTTATCAACGACGGTGGAGATCCAACATACCGCCAGGACCACCTCCGCGATTTCTGATAGGAAACCTCGATCAACTGAAACCACTATGGTCACATTCTTTCTCAGAGTGGTCAAAGACGTATGGTCCAATCATATCAGTATGGTTAGGGACACAACTCGCTGTTGTGGTCTCGACCTCTGACTTAGCTAGACAAGTGTTGAGAGACAAAGACTACCAGTTGAGTAATCGACATAGAACCGCGAGGATGACGCAGGACGGTAGTGATCTTATTTGGTCCGATTACGGTCCACATTATGTGAAACTAAGGAAACTTTGTACACTCGAGCTTTTTTCTTTAAAAAGCATAGAGAGTTTCACGTTCATGAGAGAAATGGAAGTAAAATCCATGGTTATATCGATTTTCAAGGACTTGGTGATTCATGATCAGAAACCGATGGTGTTAAGGAACTATCTAGGTTCGGTTGCTTTAAACATTGTATCAAGATTAGTGATTGGTAAAAAGTTGGAACCAAAAGAAGGAAATGAGTTTAAGTCGATAGTCGAAAAGGAGACTCGTTTACCGGGAGCAATGAGGCTACTTGATTACGCCTTGTGGCTTAAACGGGTTTCGTCGTGGTTCACTAGTGACAAGGTGTTCTTGAGACACATGGCTCGAAGAAAAAATTGGTTTAGACAAGCCGTAATGGAGGGAGAAAGAGAAGAGTGTTTTGTTCAGAATCTATTAGTATTGAAAGAAAAGAATGAGCTAAGCGAGGAGACTATAATGGGACTTGTTTGGAATATGTTAACCGCAGGAGCTGACACGACCGCGATTACTATCGAATGGGCAATGGCAGAGATAATTAGAAACCCGACCGTGCAAGAAAAAGTACAACATGAGCTTGATTCCGTAGTTGGAACCGAAAGGTTAATGTATGAATCAGATATACCAAAACTACCATATCTACAATGTATAGTCAAAGAAGTTCTTAGACTTCATCCTCCAACTCCATTGATGCTTCCACACAAGGCTAGTGAAACGGTCCACATAGGTGGATACAAAGTTCCTAAGGGAACTACGGTTTATGTCAACGTTCAAGCGATTGGTAGAGATCCCGAAAACTGGAAAAACCCGAATGAGTTTAGACCAGAGCGGTTTCTTTTGGAGGAAACTGATGTTAAAGGTCAAGATTTTCGTGTTCTTCCATTTGGTTCGGGGAGACGTGTGTGTCCAGCTGCACAACTTAGCATGAATTTGGTGACATTAGCACTTGGTAATTTGTTGCATTGCTTCTCATGGACTTTACCTACACCTCGAGAAGAGATTGACATGTCCGAGAAACCTGGATTAGTTTGTTACATGAAGACTCCATTGCAACCTCTAGCTTCATCTAGGCTGTCACAAGAGTTATACCTTGACTCCTTGAGCTTTACGCTAAAATAGATTAAATTTAACTTGCATAAGATAGAGAGATTCTGTAATTCAAAAAGATGGAGAGATTCTAATTAAGAGAAACATATATAGATATATGGCAAGATTTAAATAACTAATAAGAAATACATTAGCTTTGTATCATGTGCACTCTAATATACACATGACCACAAGAATTAGTAAAAGTTTGGAAAATAATTTTAGCTATCCAAATATTCCAAATTTCTTTATATGAATACTCATAGAAATTTCATTAGGAACAATTTCAGTTTGAAAAATATTCACTACAAAAGTATTCCTCTAAGAAAGAACAATTTGAGGAAGAAAAAAAAGCAAAAAAGAAATGTTGACAGTGGGATTTGAACCCACGCCCTTTCGGACCAGAACCTTAATCTGGCGCCTTAGACCAACTCGGCCATATCAACGTTTTGTTGTAACAAGAACTAAACTTTAACAAAACAGTATTTTTCCTTATTCCCAAGCGTAGCCGTTGAAGCGTCGAAGCAAGTGTAGGTGAATTCGATGCACATAGTTTCACTATCGATTTGCAATTGATATTCTCCTTTTCGTTTCTGGGTTCTTCTCCATTGGAATCGATAAAGATTCGATTTTTAATCTCTTTGTTCATTCTCAGATTTTTCTAGGGTTCCATAAATCTTCTTTCTTTGATACTGAAACGAAATCGTTTATGTAAGTTTTCGAATTTTGAGGGATTTTAAAGTAATGGGTTCTTCTTCTCTGCTTCCGAGACACGTAACTGCAGTTATAAAATGTCAGAGAGATCCAATGAAAGCTTTAGAAATGTTCAATTCAATGAAAAAGGAGAAAGGTTTCAAGCATACTTTATCTACTTACCGTAGTGTAATCGAAAAGCTTGGCTTTTACGGGAAATTCGATGCTATGGAAGAGGTTTTAGTTGAAATGAGGGAGAATGTTTGTAACCATATGCTTGAAGGTGTTTATGTTGGAGCAATGAAGAATTATGGTAAGAAAGGTAAAGTTCAAGAAGCTGTAAATGTATTTGAAAGAATGGATTTTTATGATTGTGTGCCTAGTGTTTTCTCTTATAATGCTATAATGAGTGTGTTGGTTGATAGTGGTTACTTTGATCAAGCTCATAAAGTGTATATGAGGATGAGGGATAAAGGAATTACGCCTGATGTGTATTCGTTTACGATTAGGATGAAGTCGTTTTGTAAGACGAGTAGGCCTCATGTTGCTTTGAGGCTTTTAAATAATATGAGTTCTCAAGGATGTGAGATGAATGTTGTTGCTTATTGTACTGTGGTTGGTGGGTTTTATGAGGAGGGTTTTAAGGTAGAGGCGTATGAGTTGTTTGGGAAGATGCTTGGATCGGGTGTTTCTCTTTGCGTTAGTACGTTTAATAAGGTTTTACATGTTCTTTGTAAGAAAGGAGATGTTGAGGAGTGTGAGAAGCTACTGGATAAAGTTATCAAAAGAGGGGTTTTACCGAATCTGTTTACTTATAACTTTTTCATTCTTGGGCTTTGTCAGAAAGGTGAGCTTGATGCTGCTGTCCGTATGGTAGGTTGTCTCATGGAGCTTGGACCGAAACCTGACGTCGTCACGTATAACAATCTTATATGTGGCTTATGTAAGAATTCCAAGTTTCAGGAGGCGGAGTTTTACTTAGGGAAAATGGTGAATGAAGGGCTTGAGCCTGATAGTTTTACCTATAACACACTAATAGCTGGATATTGCAAAGGTGGAATGGTGCAGCTTGCAGAAAGGATTCTAGGTAATGCTGTTTTCAATGGGTTTGTGCCTGACGAGTTTACGTATCGCTCCTTAATTGACGGATTGTGCCACGAAGGTGAAACAAACCGTGCTTTGGCTTTATTTAATGAGGCCTTAGGGAAAGGAATAAAGCCTAACGTGATTCTTTACAACACACTGATCAAAGGATTGTCTAAGCAGGGTTTGATTCTGGAGGCTGCTCAGTTGGCTAGTGAAATGTCTGAAAAGGGATTAATTCCCGAGGTGCAGACTTTTAATATACTTGTAAATGGATTATGCAAGATGGGATGTGTTTCTGATGCTGATGGTCTTGTTCAAGTTATGATCTCCAAAGGGTACTTTCCTGACATATTTACTTTCAACATTTTGATTCATGGTTATTGTACACAGTTGAAAATGGAAAACGCACTTCGGATCCTAAATGTTATGTTGGACAATGGCGTTGATCCCGATGTCTACACTTACAACTCTTTGTTGAATGGTCTCTGCAAAACTTCGAAGTACGAAGATGTGATGGAAACATATAAAACAATGGTGGAGAAAGGTTGTGCTCCTAACTTATTCACGTTTAACATACTTCTGGAGAGTCTATGCAGATACAAAAAACTAGATGAAGCCTTGGGGTTGCTGGAGGAAATGAAAAATAAGAATGTGAATCCAGATGCGGTTACATTTGGAACATTGATCGACGGGTTCTGCAAAAACGGAGACTTGGATGGAGCATACATGCTATTCAGGAAGATGGAAGAGGTTTATAAGGTTTCAAGTTCAGTGCCAACATACAATATCATCATTCATGCTTTCACTGAGAAGCTAAATGTTACTATGGCAGAAAAGCTTTTTCAAGAGATGGGTGATCGTTGTCTTGTTCCTGACGGATACACATATCGGCTTATGGTTGATGGTTTTTGCAAAACAGGAAATGTCGATTTGGGGTACAAGTTTCTACTGAAAATGATGGAGAATGGGTGTATTCCTTCGATCACAACACTTGGACGTGTAATAAACTGTCTTTGTGTGGAGGATAGGGTCTATGAGGCTGCCGGTATCATCCATCGGATGGTCCAGAAAGGACTGGTTCCTGAGGCTGTGAACAACATTTTTGATGTTGACAAAAAGGAGGTGGCTGCTCGTAAGCTTGTCTTGGAGGATCTGTTGAAGAAGAGTTGTATTACGTATTATGCTTACGAACTTCTTTTTGATGGCCTGAAAGATAAAAGGCTACGTAAGAAAAAGGGTTTCACAGTGGTAGCCATGTGAATCTGATGCAGTGGCTTACCTCAGATCTGGTTGTTTAAAGAACTGCTCTAGTTTGTGCGATCTCAGGACTTGCTGAGCTATTCTTGGAGAAGATGGTAACTCAAACGCTGGTCTGAGAAGCTAAGTCCCCACGGATTGAAATTACATTTAAATTCTGGGCTTAAAGTCTACACAAACATGATATCAAGTGATGCACCGTTCAGTTTTTGTTCTGTTGCAGCATTCAGCTCCTGAAAAGTCCGAGAAAGAAGTTTCTCTGCTTTGGTTTCATTTCCTTTTTCCCTTTTTGGTGGCTTCAAAATAGAATCGAATACAGGCGAAAATCGTTTCCAACTTCACATCCAATCAATACGTTTGTTGGCAACAGTGGGAAAGAAGCCATAGTCGAGGAAAATGAACCAATGTGGATGAGCTGCACGAGGTATGTAGCTGTAGAAATTTCTGATTACTGTACCCTTTTTCTTATGTGTGTTAGGTGATACTTAATCGTATCAGTGTGGTTAGTTGGTTACAATCTCTGTGAAGTAGATCTTACATTGATCGAGTCATATCTTGATTACAAATGTTGTCATCGCAGTTCCCAACTTATTTCTAGCAAAAAGTCTAACAAGAAAGTTTATCAAATGGCTATAGAAACATGGAGAGACCAATGTTTCTTTATTTAGTTTCATGCTCATACATTAGTACAATATTGTCTCAGGGAATTATTTCTTACTTTCAAACGGTTACATAACTCTTATTCTGTTATCTTTTGAGACATTAAACTCACATGATTCATCATTAGACCAACATCTTGATCTAATTACGCATTTGCAGCCTGCTGGAGAAGCTTTTGTCTATAACACTGGAGACTATTCACCAACCTATCACGAGGAATTTCGACTTCTTTCATCACAGGCAGCTCTCGCAGGCACTCTATCCAGTTGTATAAAGCCGGAGTGTTCACTGGATCAATTATCTTTACTCCAATTACTTCATGATAAACTTTGTGGTTACCAAAAGTAGCAGTGATGATGATCTCCAAAAGTCCTACATCGTCATCCTCTCTGGTCATTTTATTCGGGAAATGCTTCTTTAGTCCATCTTCAAGAACTTTAAATCTCTCTTGAGCCTCTTCTGCAGTCTTTGCTAGAGCTTCACCCTCTTGGGAAACGACTCGACCCATGACCTCAAACACCTACAACAAGAAACAATCATTAGTACGATATGATTATCGATGTAAAGCCTGATGAGAGGTGTGAGTAAACACCTGCTGGTTGATGTAGCTGGCCCAGAACCGGACTTGGGCCCTTTCGTACGGATCCTCTGGTAAGAGACGAGGAGAGTTCTGCCATGTTTCATCGATATATTCAAGGATCACTAGTGATTCAGCCACTGGCTTACCATCATGGACAAGAACAGGAATCTTCTTGTGAACCGGGTTGAGTTGAGTCAGAGATTCGGTCTTGTTCTGTAAATCTTCTTCAACATACTCGTAGGGTATACCCTTGAGTTTAAGAGCGATTTCGACCCTCTTCGCGTATGAGCTTGCCCACATCCCATGTAATATCACTTTGCTCTTCTTCTCGTCCATTCTCTCAAAGTCTCTTATCTTCTTGGGGGGATTATGATTTGTGCTTGAATGTTTAAACTCTTTTTTGGACTTCAGATTAAAGTCTGTGGGGTCTTCTTATCTTGCTCATCAAGCACATAGTGGGGTCTTCTTGTCTTGTTCATCAAGCATATAGTGGGCATTATTTTATCTTTCATTGAATGTTCTGACTTTAAGGATTTGTTTATTTCATAAAATATCAGTTTTATCTTATAGAATGATGTGCCAAGAGTTTAATATTGAATTATGTTGGACTGTATCATTTGCTACCCAGAGCAGTCATAAACGACTTTTGGACCAGCTTTTGACTCTTAGATGATTGATATCTATCTACTCTCAGAACAAAAACCAATAACGAAAGATATGTTCTGAGAACCGTCCATGACTGAACATAGTCGCATGGTCGCAGCTTTCAAAGGCATTACTATGGCTTCAACATCAGACAGAACTCCTACCTGGTTCCTTTTGTAGACCTATTCCTTTCATTAGCTTTCGAGTTTCTTCCACTTCTTCCCACTCACCAACCTCTGCAAGGATGTTCGAGAGTGAAACATACGATCCAGCGTCTGATGGCTTTAGCTCTATAGCCTTTTTTGCAGCTAGCTTCCCGAGTTCAACATCCTCGTGTAGTCTGCAAGCAGCAAGCAATGTACCCCAGACCAACGCGTCCGATTTAATAGGCATATTGTTGATAAAAGTCTCAGCTTCTCTAAGTCTTCCTGACCTCCCTAGAGCATCGACCATGCAAGCATAATGGCGGTTATCAGGTTCGATACCGTACTCTTTTACCATCGAGTTGAGATGGAAATAGCCTTCTTCGACCAAACCACCATGACTACATGCAGACAAGACTCCCACAAAAGTCACTTTATCAGGCTTGAATCCATTTTCTTTCATAAGATTATACACTTGTAACGCTTCATTGGCCTTTCCATGTTGAGCATAACTTGCAATCAGTGCAGTCCATGCGATCAAATCTGGACCATTAATCTGGCTAAATGCTTTACAGCAATCCTCAATGCTTCCAAATTTCGAATACATTGTCAGTAATGAACTTCCTACAGACGGCTCTGTGCACAATCCTATTTTGGTGATGTAGGCATGAACTTGAGCTCCAAGAGAAGATTCTTCTGAGAGAGCAGCGGCTTTAAGAATCGATGAAACTGCAAAGGAGTCCATGGTAAAACCAGACATGACCATATCACGAAATAGGACGAAACCATCCTGGATTAACCCGTGTTGTGAATATCCAGAAATTAAAGATGAACATGAAACTGGGTCCATTTCAGGGAGCCTATCATAGACCTTTCTAGCCAACTTTAGTGAGCCACACTTTGTATACGTGTTTACTAGTGCAGAACCAAGAGACAGTCCCATGTCGAATCCACCTCGTAACGTGTAACCATGTATTTCTTTACCTCTTGACAAAGAAGGAAGAGAGGAACACACAGTTAAAACAGCAGCTAGAGTACTTTCATCAGGGGTAATCCCATCACCCAACATCTCGCCGAATAATTCAAGAGCTTCTCTTAGATAACCGTACTCATTGAAACCAGAAATCATGGAAGCCCAGCAAGCATTGTCTTTAACTGGAATCTCCTGGAATAAGCTAAAAGATTCTTCCAAATTACCACACTTTGAGTACATTGTGAAAAGAGAACTTCCAACAGTGAGATCAAGGACCAACCCAGTTTTAAAGGTGTAACTATGAATCTGCTTACCTAAATTCAAAAAATCTAATACACTTAACAAACTGCATACACTAAACTCATCCGGTCTCAAACCTTCCTGAAGCATTCTAGTAAACAGTCTTATTGCTTTACCAGGCTTCTTATTTTGCGAGAAGGAAGAAACCATTACATTTACTATATTTTGCCTCTGAATGTCGTCCAGATCCTCAAACATCCGTTCGGAAAGATCAATATCACCACTCTTTGAGTACATACTAACCAACGAAGCAGCCACTGAGGAATCGAGATAAAAACCACTTTTAAAGACCCAACCATGGATCTGACTTGCTTCACAGACCATATAAGGTCTCCCACAAGCAGCAACTACACTGGTTACTGTACAACTATTAATTTCAACACCTGAACCTCTCATTTCCTTGAATATTTCAAGAGCGGAGTTACCATCGTTACTCTTTGTGAAACCAGACAACATTACTGTCCAAGAGACAACACTCGGTTTGAGGATACGAGAGAATGCTTCCCTAGCTTCAGCCATATACCCACATTTAGCATACAAATCAACAATCGCAGTACTAACAAATACATCTTCTGCTCCACATTTAATCACCCGAGCTTGAACCGTTTCCCCAAACCTAAGCTTCTCAAGCGAAGCACAAGCAGCCAAAACACTAGAATATGTATAACTATCAGGTTTCTGAAACCCATCACACATTTCATAAAAAAGTTCAAAAACAGCACCATAGTCTTGATTTCTAAGTGCTCCTGCTATAATAGTATTCCAACAATACACATTAGTAGATAAACTCTCACGGAACACTTTATAAGCATCCCGAAATCTAAGACTTTTCGAAAACGAATCTATCAAAGCAGATTGAACAACTTCATACAAGAAATAACCCATCTTTATTGTATGACAACACACAAGCTCACTAAACAGAGGACTCTGTATAGCACTACAAGCAGAAATCACAGAACCATAACTTATCTCATTAGCTTCAAAACCCAAGAAATGCATCTTAGTGAAAAACCTCAACGACTCTTCAAACAAACGATTCTGTTTATAACCAGAGATCATGATATTACAAGAAACAACATCTGGTTGAGGAATTGTATCGAACAACTTAGCTGCATCAACCATAGAACCCGAGTTCGAGTACCAATTAAGCAAATATTTCGTAAGGTAAACATCAAATGGTATAAGATAACGTCTAAGCAAATTCGCTTGTAGAATTCTCGTTGTTCTCAGAGTACAAAGGTTTGAATTTGTTTGATCATTGAAGAAATGAAAAGGGTTAAAAGGAATCGAAGAAGTACTATAATCTATGCTTGTTAAGAAAATTTGGTTTTGGGTATTGGAAAGTGAAGATAGTAATCTGTAAGGAGAAGAAAAAGGAGAGATTTTTAAGCTCTGGTTCGCTAGACAGTTCATCATCAGTTACATTGAGCTTAAGCTTGTAAAGAGACAGCAAAAAACAAGACAGTGAAATTAATATATATGTAAATTGTTTATATATTTTTTTTGTTAGTGTTTCCGTTGACAAATAAGTCAAGATGGCCGAGCGGTCTAAGGCGCCAGTTTCAGGTACTGGTCCGAAAGGGCATGGGTTCAAATCCCATTCTTGACATTTTTACTTTTACTTTCAATTTTTTTTTAAGGATAGTTAGCTGTATAACAAGGATTGGAACTTGGAAGACTAATTAGGTGAATGAAAAAAAAGTTTTGCTAAGATTTTTGTTAGATTACTAATTTACTTTTGAAAAAAACTGCAATATAATCCAATTTCTTTTCTTTTTTTTGTTATTAAGTAAAGTGGTCTTGAGCCGAAACACATTCAAAAAAGGGTTTACGGTTTCTTAGAAACTATAGTCGAATTTGTCAACAAAATATTGTATTTAAAAAAAATGTGAAACGGTAAAAAGAATTATAATTCGCGAATTTTTAAAATTCTATACCGGCTCTATATAGAAACGAGTAAAAGGAATTCAAAAGTTACTTTATAGAATAAAAATGCTTGATCATATTTGACCAAAGAAAAAAAAATGTTGGATCTATATATATATATATATATATATATACTTATAGTAAAAAAACTGATTAATATGGGGATAGATTAAAAATCTCGAAAAATATTTTAAATTATTCTCATTCAGTTCACGTATGAGCATAAAACGTTCAGTTTTGATAAGATATTTTTTATTAAACATCCAAGTTCAGAAGCAGCATGAAAGCATATTAAAAATACTCAAGTTGTTAAACGTTTGATTCAATCGTTTATGAAGAATCCTTTTGAAGCATGGACAAGATTCTCTGGTAGCCACTATAAACACCTTTGAGCACTCGACTCATCAAAATCTTCAACGAAATAAAAGGAAAACCAAATAATAGGTCAAAAAATATCAAATCATTCTCCATGTAAGCATAGGAGTTAATTGATAACGATTACGACTATAATTTTAGACTGTAGCTATTAAAATTTGACAGTAAAACCACAATTTTTACTACATAGCGATTTCATAGCAAATATTAGTTATTAAAATATACAATTACTACAAATTCGATATGTTAGTTTTTAGCTAATTTGCAGCAATTTATGAATAACTAATTGCACATTTAAGCATGTAGCAAATTTTCTGTACAAAGCTACCTAATATAATTAGAAAATGTTGTGACTAAAAGTAGTGAAACAATGTGTAACAGTAGTACAAGTTGCCACTAAGTTTTTGTAGCTAATTGTTATAAATTATGGAGGTAAATAATCATATATATAATAGCACACTCCTCTCTTCATCTAAGGTGTCCATATAGGCAAATCATTTTTTTACAATTAATTTTAGTTTTAAGTGTCATTTATTGTTACTTATAAGTAAAAAAATCTAATTAAATATAAAATACAAAAATAAGTCAATAAATAGCTAAAAGTAGTACATGTAAAATTAATTTGAGTATTTTATTGTTGTAAATATAATTTCAACAATAATGGATTTTATGATAACAATACAAGTTTATATATTCAGTTTCAAAAATTGGAAATATGTACATTAAATATACATATAAGAAAAAGTGAATAAAGATATTAGCGACATCAAAGAAAAAGAATCTTGAGTGTTAGAAAATTGTTAAGAGGCTATTGTTTTTTTTTTTTTCATGAACGCACTTACACCTATTCGTTAAAGAAATACATGAGCATATTTGAACCAATGAGGGATGAACGTGTTAATATAAGACGTTGTTGATCTAAAGATAAAGAATATATATTATTTCACTAAAAGGATACTGAACCTTCTAATTAAAGATGAGATAATAAGATGAAAATTTAGGATATACGATTTTATTGATAATGTTATATAATTTTATGGAAGTATGAAAGAAAAATATGAAAGTGTTATAATACTATTATTTTAAAGATATAAGGTATAAATTGGTGTAAGACAAAAAAATCACGCATTGCTTAAGTTATGTTCTACTAAAAATAAGTAAACAAAGTAACATAAAATTGTAAATAGTTAAATCAATTTTTTGTCGTTAAGTTTAATAAAGGCATCATACGAACCATATTTTAGGATTATTTGAGTATTTATGTTCGAATTAAAAATTACAATAATGAATTACTTTTATTTATATGGTCATTAGAAAATAATCAAAATATTACGAATTTATATATAAGAGCGCTGATAAAAATTGTTAATAAAAATAATCAAAGAAAAAATAGATTCAATGATGTTAATTATTGAAGTATCGTAATTGAGTTTTAGCCGATTGTTAAGAGACTGTAGGCTTTTAAAAAAGGAGGATGTATGATTTCACTAAAGGATATTGAACGATTTCACTAAAATAAGAAAATAAGGTGAAACTTTAGAATATAATATTTTATGCAAAATGTTATTTTCAGGTTTTGGAATTAGAAAAAAAAAAATTGAAAACGTTGTAATATCGTAATTTAAAATAAATAAAAAAATCTTAAATTTGATATATATAAAGCATTAAATTAATGGTCACATTCTTCA
The DNA here is from genome assembly GCA_900128785.1 of Arabis alpina. NCBI lineage: Eukaryota > Viridiplantae > Streptophyta > Magnoliopsida > Brassicales > Brassicaceae > Arabis > Arabis alpina. The sequence goes on from LT669789.1 coordinate 32,575,346, forward strand.
TAAATTGTACAACCAAATATACCGAGAATAATTTATGATCTTTATGTAAAAATGTACGTAGTTCTACAAAAAGACATTCCTCGGCGAGCTTCTGTAATTCAATATTTGAATCAATGATTTTAAAAATCTAGAGAAACAAAAAATATTTTCAAAATGTTTAAGAAAACGTAAAAAATTATGTATAAATTAACTTTCTATAATTATATTAGTGTTTTGTGAAAAAATGACAAAGTAAATATATTGGTTATATTTAGAATTTGTTTGAAGATTGGATGAATTTATTATGCAATAATAGATAAAATAATAAGTTCTCAAAAAACTAAACAGCTCTTTATTTAAAATCAAATACGAAATCGAAAGAATTTCAAAAAAAAAAATTAAAAACAAATTAATAATTGAAAATATGATATTATAATGTGTAAATAAATGTAAAATATATATATTAACATAAAATATTTACTAATTCATGATATACATGATATTGATAGAAAACATAGGAAAATAACACAAAAATATCAAAAGAAGCCAAACTCGCGCAACGCGCGAGTCCCACCCTAGTTTGTTATAATTAGTGACAAATTTCATAAAATTTCTATTATATTTAAAGTCTTGACCGTCTTTCTACCAATCATCCCTCTAGTCAATAATTTCACACAAGTCCAATCAAAAGCAAAAATATATATAATATACTATATATTGTGCTGAAATCTTTTTTCTTACTAATATTTCCGTTAAACAGTGCAAGTAAAAGAGTTTTTCCACGTTATTATATAGAATAAAAAAAGTTGGATTATCTTTGACAGGAAAAAATGTTAGATCATAAATATATATATTCCATTTTTCAAAAAAGTAATATATATACATACATTCTAGCTTAGAGAAAAGAAAAATGAGTAGATATATGAATAGATTAGAGATTCTGAAGAATCACTAAGAGGGTGTTATTCAATGATGGATTTTGACAGAGTTTAAATCTAACCAAAATCCACTGTTATTCAATCAATGATTTTAAATTCTACTTTAAAATCTGGTGTTATTGGATATGATATTTGTAAAATCATGTCTTAAAGATTTTAAAATCTTCTGTTATTCAATAGAAGATTTCAAATCTATAATTAAAATCCACTGTTATTCAATCTTAAAAGATTTTGGAAGTATATTTTTTTAATGGATCTGAAATCACTTGAGGATGGAGTTTAGTGAACAAATATTTGAAAATCAAATCTCAAAGAAACTGCAGAGATTTTTAGAATACACACAAATAAACTCCATCAGAGTTAAAAATTTCAAAGATTTGAAAACTTATGGAATTGATTTCAAATCATTCATCCAATAACATCCTTTAAAATTTCTCCTACTAAAGACAAAAAAAACGTTGAAGGACGAGATTGATCAGTTCATCAATCTTCGATGAAATAACTATTAAAAAAAAAAATCCATCTTTAACAATATAGAAGAAAAGACCAAATAATTGGTATAATTTATCGAATCGTTGGTGAAGTACCTAGTCAATCGTTTCACAAAAGTCCAATAAAAATAAAATAATATATATATACGTCTCCATGCACAAATCCTTTTTAAAATAGTAAATTGCAATTATAATTAGAGTAGGAAAAGTATATATTATAGATTTTATTCATTATAAAACCATAATATATCTTCTTTGTTTCATAATTAATCCCTCTCTATTCAACAAAGAGATCAGCCATGGAATACACTGAGTTTGAGTATACTGTCTCTCCTCGCCAGCATTCTACCTCGCCGCTTACCATCGAGCTAACGTGCACCGAAGTCCGCCGCAAAATAATTCGCCACCCTTTGGTCGACGACAAACCAGTGAAATCATCAACGCCTTTTCCCGACAAAACAATCGTCCAATACTCCGGTCTTCTTTCCTTAAACGAACCATACGACGTCCCAGTGATCGTGGAAATCGATCGTGGTGTCAACGGAACCAGTACCATTATCTCAAGACCAACCACAACTACTCCTAGTAACGACTACTCGCTAAGTTACGTTAAAATCTCTCAAATCATGTGTAACTTTGGCTTTACAAGCTACGGTATCTCCACTATCTTGCGCGATATCGACAAAGTTATTTTATCGAGAGACAGAGGAGTTATTGAAATCAGTATTTGGAAGATTATAAACTCGGTTTATAACATCGAGGCGGTGTTCGTCGAGAAGTATGAAATCGATAGGAATGGATCAAAAGAGACGAGTAATGAATGCGTGATTTGCATGGAGGATTACACTAAAGGAGTATTAGTAGCTAATAGATTACCTTGTGGACATGATTTTCATGCAGCTTGTGTATTCGAGTGGTTGAAATTTAATCCTCGATGTCCATTGTGTCGATTTCCCATTAGCCTTCGGGGAAAATCAGCGGTGGATGCGGATTTTTACATAAATGGTACTCCTTCCGTTTTTACTAATTAAGGTTTTTAGGAAAAACAACAAAATGTTTTTAAGTTTGGACACTCTTTGCATGTAGTTCAAAAGACAAACGGGAGAATTTGTTTTTCAAAGGTTTTTGTATATAATAATTATTCCTTCTTCCACTAAATCTTGGTATGTTCATATACATATATCTCACATGCTATTATTGTAAGACTTAAGTTTCGATATAAAGGAAAATATAAGGATTAATCCTAAACAACGTATGTAATAATTAGTATTTGGATTTTGGATTAAACCAATGTTGGTATTATATCAATTTATAATTGAATATTATGAATACCTAACAATCGAATACTATGATTGATCAACCCTAACCTGACGATCTAATCTCATTGATGTTTATATATATATATACCTTCCTTACTCTTTTTTTTGTAAACCTTCGTCTAGATTTGTTCTTTTTGGGAGATTAGTTTATATAATAGAAACCATTATCCGAACGATTAAGATTTGGATTCGAGTTATCGAACTTAAAATAGTTTTGGATACTATTCTCTAAAATTTTCAATTTTTTGAATTTTCTTAGATTAGTATTGAAAAGTTTAAGGTGATTTTGAGTAACTTCAAAAAATTAAAAATGTTTCTAGATAACGTCCCATTGCTAGCTACAAGTCAAAGAGACTATATAATTTTTTTGGTGGTTTCTATTTGTGAAGGGAGAATTGGAAGAGCTAAGAGTTTACAAACAAAATATTTTGTAATTCCATTCATAGGTAATTCTGTTCTTATCACAATAACACTCGACCAAATTAAACCAAATAAAATGGAATAGAAAAAGATCTATAATCACACAAAACTTCTAGAGCTAAACGCAAGTGCAACGTCCCGACTGCCCTTTATGTGGATTTTATATCTACTCTTGACCCGCAAATCCAAATTTGTCTAACGATCGGTGTGTTAGTCTGAGAAATTCGAAATGCATGTTTATTGGACTTGCAAATCACGACGAGATCTTTTCCCATTTGTTTCCTCATTAACACGATACTGGAAATGACTTCCCAGTAGGTCATCCATCTTTAGATTGTTCTAGTTTAGACACATTTAACTCTGGAGTTCTCTCAAGATGTGTGACGGAAAAGATAAGTGTACTTTACTGACATAAGTAACAAAATCAATTTTTTTTAAACCTCTTCGCATGCACCACAAATTTTCAGAAATCAGAGTGTTACAAGCACCCCCACTCACATAGCGCAACGTCCTTGTTGCATAACAAAATCGTCACCCTGACATTGTGAGGCCCACACTCGTCAATGTTCGACTTTGATACTACTTGTAATGCTCCGACCACCCCTTTTATGCCTACTCTCGGTCCGCGAACCCTAACTTGTTCGATGGTCGGTGTGTTAATCTGGTAGGCTCGAAATGCATGTTTATTCGACTATGCAAATCACCACACGAATTTTCATGTGTTTTTTCCTCACTAATACGGTATTGCAAATTACTTCTCAATAGGTCATCCATCATTATACAGTAAACTATTACATAATGATTAGACACCATATATGCGAATGTCTAAACCGTACTTTAGAAAAGAGGCCTACGATGATCTCAAAGCAAGCCGATCGATCATTTCAAACTATATAGTAGGGCGGTTTTGAGCCCAACACAAAATATGGATATGTGGCTTTCCATAAACCAAAACAGAATATGCCAACAAATAGTTCATTTTTAAAAAAAAATTACGAAAAATGACCGATTTTCTTTCTAATTTGATTTGCAAAAAAAAATTACGTGGCTTTGTATAGGAGAGTAAATATTTTTTTCAGGTTATTTTAAAGGATAAAAATGTTGGATCATAAATCTATAGAGTAAAACCTACTAGAGAATAAGCTGATTAAATATGGCCAAATGAGAATAAATTAGAGATCTTGAACAATCCCTAAAATTCTGTCACTAAACAGTGTATGAGAAAAAAACGTTTTGAGACTGAGTTTCATCAATCTTCAACCAATTAATCGGTCAAATTTATCAAATGTTTCGCCTATTATAAGCCTAATCAATAGTTTCACGCAAGTCCAATCAAAAACAAAAAAATTAATTAATACTTCTCCATGCATAACTCTAGGAAAAGGAAAGAAACAATTTTCACTATAAAACCATAACATACTTTTATTTCTTCATAATTAAGCTCTTTCTCTATTCAACAAAGAGATCAGCCATGGTCAAGGTATACACTGATTTCGAGTATATTGTCTATCCTCTCCGGAACTCGACCTTGCCGCATACCATCGAGCTAACGTGCACCGAAGTCCACCGCAAAACAATTCGTCACCGTCACGTCGACGATAAACCAATGATATCATCAACACCTTTTCCCGACAAAACTAGTGTCTATTACTCCGGTCTTCTTTCCTTAAACGAACCATACGACGTCGCAGTGGACGTGGAAATCGAACGTGGTGTCAACGCAATCAGTACCATTATCTCAAGACCAACCACAACTACTCCTAGTAACGACTACTCGCTAAGTTACGTTAGATTCTCTCAAATCATGGAATATTTTTGCCTCCCAACTTACGTTATCTCCATTATCTTGCGCGATGTCGAGAAAGTTATTACATCGAGAGATAGAGGAGTTATTGAAGTCAAAATTTGGAAGATTATAAAAACGGTTTACAAAATCGAGTCGGTGTTCATCGAGAGGTATGGAATCGATTCGAATAGATCAAAGGAGATGAATAATGGATGCGTGATTTGCATGGAGGATTACACAAAAGGAGTATTTGTGGCTAATAGATTGCCTTGTGATCATGATTTTCATGCAGCTTGTGTACTCGAGTGGTTGAAAATCAATCCTCGATGTCCATTGTGTCGAGTTCCCATTAGCCTTCAGGGAAAATTAAATCAACCGTGGATGCAGATTTTTACATAAATGGTACGATCCCTCCGTCCTCTCTAACTGATGTTTCAAAAACAAATTGTTTCTAAAAGATTGAAAAAATAATGTTGAATTATATAAATGCCAAGACATATTAATTGATTTTTTTTATTGTTTAGGGTTATTAATTAGTTAATAAGAAACGGAAAGTTTTGTCACTCTTTGTATGTAATTCATAAGATAAACATGAGAAACAAGTTTTTGGAACTTTTGTATATAATAAATTATCTTCTTCACTCGATCTTGTTATCTTTTTTTTTGGGTCAAAGATCTTGTTATCTCATTATATAATTTTTGGTGCGTGTCTTTACCTGTGAGTTCGGCCATTGTAGATTCAGACTCACATTCCCATGTTGCAACTGGTAATTCGTTTAACTCAGAAAAAAACTATTTTATCTCTAACAAGTAATTACAAAAATTTACAAGTGACTGATTTTTCATTCTTGATCTCTCTCCGTACTATGCCCCCCACATGCATGGCAATGGATAATTCGTTTAAGTCAGGAAAATTATTTTATTTCTAACAAGTACTTACAAAAATTTACAACTCGAAGGGATCTACGGAGACGAAAAGCCTACCAGTTCTGGGATGCAAGTATAATAACTGGAAGGGATCTACGGGATGCGTGATTTGCATAGAGGATTATGGAGATGGATCAATCGTAGTGAAGTTGCCTTGTGATCATGATTTTCATGGAGTTTGTATCAACAAGTGGTTACAAATCAAACATTCTTGTCCTTTGTGTCGAGTACACATCTCAAATTCATCATCTTTTTCTTTCTTTTTTGAATTTTCGTATTTTTGTTTAGTGGTTATTTTTTGTATAGTTTTGTAACTTTCCTCTGTTTTTTAGTTTATTTTGATTCTGTGACAATGTCTATGGCAATTCACCATTGTCTCTCTCTACTCACTACTCACTAGTCGCATGAACTTATTTAGAGGCTCAACTCCATCCTTTTCTTATTAAATCCGGCGTCAGTGCAGATTCTTGCTTCACCGGAAAGCTAATCTTACAATGTGCGATTTCCATTGCAATCTTTTTTTTCATTCTTTCCTTTTTAATATGGACATTGTAGTGATTTTAAAATGTTAAATAACGTAGATCAAAATATAATATACTAGATTAGGATCCACTTTGATACACGAATAAACAAATCAAAAAGTATTGATATAAATATTTAAAATTTTACTTGTTACGCCCTTTATAAAATTTGCTCATGTACTTTAAAAAACAAAAAAAGTTTGTTCATGTATTTGAGATATTCATATTTCGTAATCAAATAATAATGAATTAGACTATAGGATTTGCGTAATATTTATTGATCTGATTTAGATTTTTAAGATAATCACAATATAATCTTACCATTAAAAGTTTAAAACCAATAAACCTACAATTAAAATACTAATTTAGAACTATCAAACATTTCTAAAGATGCGTTTTTAAATTTTATTTCTCGTCATCTTGATTATAAGAATGACTTTTATTTAATATTTTTTATTTGTGAAAAATAAAGATATTATATTTTTTTGTTTTACAGTATAACATTCGCTCCCGAATGAATATCTTACAAGTATCTAAACAACAACTAAAATACTCTAAAAACACACAAATTCATCACTAAAACTACGGAGAGAATCATATAGTATCTTTTTTCTCAAGTCAATCATATGCATATATATAGTATCTATTAAACAAAATCACTACGTATCCAAATCCTCACACAAATCAACCATGGATACTACTCATTTCGATTACACCATTTCTTCTCGCTTACACGAAGCCTCTCCGTTCACCGCCAAGCTAACTGGCGGCGTAATGGTTGAGCGAAAAATCCACCTCCAGAACAAAAACTTTCTCCATCAAATCGGCTTTAGTCTTCGTACCGACTTTATTCCCTTATATAACGTAACCACCGTTGGTAACTCACTAAATTGCGCTGGAATCTCCCAAATCATGACACGTCTCGGAGGCCACGGCTGCTCCAGAACTATCTTACGCGAGATCAAGGAAGCTATTACGTTGGCAACATTGGAAGGCAAAGATGTGACTCAAGTCAAGATCTTGAAAATCAAAACTAGGGTTTATAATCTCGACGTTGATTCGGAGAAATTGTTGATAGACAAGTACTGTGATGATTCACCGGAGACCAAAAGCCTACCAGTTTTGGGATGCAAGTATAATAACTCGAAGGAAACTACGGGATGCGTGATTTGCATGGAGGATTATAGAGATGGATCAATCATAGTGAAGTTGCCTTGTGATCATGATTTTCATGGAGTTTGTATTGACAAGTGGTTACAAATCAAACATTCTTGTCCTTTGTGTCGACTACACATCTCAAATTCATCATCATCTTTCTCATTCTTCTTTTGGATTTTTGTATAATTCAAAGGGTTTTTTTAGGGTTTATGATATATAAAGTTTTTTAGGATCGTATCAAAGATCTTCTCAGTTTGGTTTGTGTGCGAACAAGGACTTTCGCTTATGTCCAAGAATCGTTTATGTGTGTTTTTTAGTATTTTCTCTGCGGAGCATACGTCTTTCAATTTCCGTCTCTCCTTCGCGGAACATTGTATCATTTCACGTTATTAATGGAAATCTTTCAGATGGAAAAAAATATCTTATTATATAAAGTTTGATGCGTCAAACATAATAATTAACAAGATCGTGACACATGTCAACCGATTGATGAGATTTTGACATGTGTTATTTTATTTAAATTCAGTTAAATCACATATTTAAAAAATTATAATCCTATTTAAATAAGGTTTTGGCACATGTTATTTTTTGACACATGTTATTTTATTTTAGCTAAACTAAATCACATATTTCAAAAAAAAATCTAATCCTATTTAAAATAGGTTTTATTTTTTACTATTTTACAAATAAAAATATTATTAATTTAAAATAGATAAATATTTTAACATGTGGATAAATTGCCGTATTCAAAACTTAAGTCTATTAGCTTAGAGGAATGAAAATGATATTAGTTGATAAAAAAGTTAGAGTATTTTTTATTTTGTACCAATAAGAGTCATTAATGTATTATTAATTATTTGAATAATATCTAACTACAATTTGATTTTATTTTAAAGCATGAAAATACTTTTCAAAGCGATTTGCATCATTGGATTCTTGCAAATTTTTAGAATCAATTATGTGAAATAGATCTTATTGAATTTGCAATTTTAGTTTGTAATTAAAAATATGAGATTCAATTTAAAGTTTTCGATTTTGTTTACTTTCATGAGTTATTTAATTTTTCTTATTTTTTTCGCGTTTGATTTTTCGGTTGCAAAATAGTTTTTTACCTTAAACCCGCATATTTGCGGGTCCTTCACCTAGTCTTATATAAAGCTTGATGCGTCAAACATAATAATTAATAAGATCGTGACACGTGTCAACTTGTCGATAAGATTTTGACACGTGTTATGTTATTTTAATTAAATTAAATCACACATTTCAAAAAAATTATAATCCTATTTAAATTAGATTTTGACACGTGTTATGTTATTTTAATTAAATTAAATCACATATTTTAATATTTTCCTACTCCTATTTAAAATAGGTTTACTTTTTACTATTTTACAAATAAAGATATTATTAATCTTAAATAGATAAATGGTTGGGCAATTTCTAAATATACGACTTTTTAGTTTTTTTCCAAAAATACCCTCGTAAAGTTTTTTTCCCAAAAATACCACTTTTAAAAAAAATCATTGTTAACATTCAAAACTAAACCCTAAACCCCAAACTCAAACCCTACCCCTAAAACTATACCCTAATTTTAGAATAGTCAACCCAAACTCAAAAAAATTAAATTCTAAACCTTAAAAATCAACTTTTTAAAAAAGTGGTATTTTTGGAACTTTAGGAAAAAAAGTGGTATTTTTTGAAGAAAAAAAATTCAATGTGGTATTTTTGGAAACAAAAACTTCAAATAGTATATGAGAGAATTCCTCTAAATGGTTTGACATGTGAATAACTGTATGCAAAAAACTAAGTTTATTTAAAGTAAAATGATTTTACATGTATATTAGAATATTATTTGAGAAAAATTACTTGATTTTTGCTTTATATACTTCTATTTAGAATAAAAAAAACGACAAATACAAATATATCAATGGATATCGTCAGAAGAAAATATCAATTATTTAACATTAAACAAGTTAAATAAAAAAGTGATGATACATCTTTTAATGTAGTGAGTGACTAAAAATTTTAAGAAAAATAATAAGCTTACCGGAAATGATTTTATATTAGTTGATGAAGTAATACCAAAGATGAAAAGCTGGAGATGACTTTATATTTTTTATCCATAAGAGTTTTAATGTATTACTAATTAGAAAAAATTTGAGAACTACCATTTGCAGCTTGCCACTTAGCAAAAATGTTATGGGTGAAAACACTTTCACAAAACTACGGCAACCTTTTTTTTTTAATATTCTTAAATTACCCTTTTAACTTAAACTACCCTAATTTTTTAGTTAACTTTAATTTGTGATAAAAAAAATCATATCAACTTTGGTCATCGTCATCGCCGGTGTGGTCTCGGATATCTCCGTCGTCGTCCCGGATCTCACCGCCATCGTCAATCTCCTTTGAAATCGTGCTTTTAAAACTTAGATCAGCGATTGTCCACAAGGTATAAAACGCATTCGTATTGGTTTTTGTATCTCGGTCTGCTCTTGAAATTTCATTATCGTGCAAGATTGGATTTGAAATCGGAAGAAATTCATTATCTAGCGCTTAAGATTTGGTATTTGATTTGAAGCGTTGACAAGAACAATGAAAATGAATAGAGATCTTCGTTTGTGTTTGAAAACTTGAACTCGTATGTCACAGATGGTATTTGTTATATACATTTCACATATTGGTGATGCGTTTATCATGTATCATGTTACATGATATTTGGTCACTAAGAAGGATGTATAGAATATTACGAGGAAATAACTCCTTTATACCAGTTTCAAGCTCCTTATAAATCAACACAAAAGATATTTGCTTATCAAGTTTTGGTAAAATAAAAGGAACCGTCCAAAATGTTATTTTTCTGATGATACCACCCATGATATCACTCATTGAAAACCAATAATAAACATTCGTATGAAATAATTATATCTTATAAAATTTTTTTGATATCTTACAAAAGAGTTTATAAACTGTATAAAAACCTTATAATTTATAATTTATTAGCTTATAATACTTTATAAAGGTTATGAAAATTTATAAAGATTTTAAACACTTTATAAAACTAACGAAAATTTATAAATACTCGTTTTTAATGAAACAATGAAAAACAATTAATAAAACCATTGAAATATCTTATAAATCTTACAAAAATCTTATAATATACAATTTTATAAATCAATTTTTAAATACTTTATAAACCTTACAAAACCCTTATAAAAAAATTTAAATACTTTATAACTTTATAAAGGTTTTAAATACTTTATACAGCTTACAATTTTTTTATAAATACTCGTGTTTGGCTAAATAATGAGAATCAACTAATAAAACATTTTAAATACTTTACAAACAATACAAAAACCTTATAATATATAATTTTATAGATCAATTTTAAAATACCTTATAAATCTTACAAATCCCTTATAAACAAATTTTAAATACTTTATAAAGGTTTTAAACACTTTATAAAACTTACAAAAATTTATAAATACTCGTGTTTGACGAAACAATGAGAATCAACTAATAAAACCTTTTAAATACCTTACAAACCGTACATAAACCTTATAATATACACTTTTATAGATCAATTTTTAAATACCTTATAAACCTTACAAAAAATTTATAATATACAATTTTTTAAATCAATTTTAAATATAATTTTATAGATCAATTTTTAAATACTTTATAAACCTTACAAAAAATTATAAATACTGAGAGTTTGAAGAAATAATGAGAATCAACTAAAAAAACATTTTTAAATACTTTATAAACCTTACAAAAATCTTATATATACAGTTTTGTAGATCAATTTTTAAAGCTTACATAAGCTTACTTTATATACAATTGTGTTTGCTAAAAATAATGAGATTACTTTATAAATCAAGCTAATGTAATAAACTGGTACGAGAAATGAAGTCTAATAGATGAATTAGAACAAAGAGTATTGCAAAACTCAAGTCTACGACAAAAACAAAACATTCTTAAAAGATAGATAGTGCAAAATGTTTTAACACCAAATATAGAGTTCTTGAAGCTTAAACGATGGCGTTTGCAGCACTTGCGATCCTTGGCCACAGATCAGCATACTCCGTTCCGATTGGTCCAGTGATAGCAGTTCCTATATACATCAAAACAAAACAAAGAGAGATTCATCAACAACTAGTAAACAATAAGAACAATTGAATATAAACACTATCATCTACTTGAGAATTGCAAAGTAATGAAATATTACCTTTCATTTCCTTGGGATGGACAATGACACCACATTATCTGTCAAAATCACAAAGTTTGATTAGACTTTGATACTTCAAAGCAATTTCAAACAAGTAAGGTGAAGAACACAGAGATAATAGCAATGCTTACCCTCGAAACACATGAAGACACCGTCCTTTAGGCGCCACGGTTTCCTCTGCCTAACAATGACAGCCAACAGAACCTTCTTACGGAGATCATGCTTACCTTTCTTGACAGTAGCCATAACCATATCACCAACACAAGCAGATGGCAAACGGTTAAGACGACCCTTGATCCCTTTCACGAAAAATGATGTAGAGATTCTTAGCTCCAGTGTTATCAGCACAGTTCACAGTAGCTGCCACTAGAAGACCCAGTGACATCCTGAACTTGTTACTAGAAGTTCCTCCTCTTCCTATAAATCAAACAAACAATCAACTTAAGTAACACATCAAATCAATTCTACTACTAATTTCATATGCATCAACAAAAAAAAACACATTTCGTTAATCTCGGAATAACTTTGTCTAGAAATCATAAGTAGATAGGTAAAATCAGTCACTAGATATGTATCATTAACAGCAAAAATGCTAGTTACTAGATTTTTCCTCGGACTTCAAATTTTTTTTATAAAACAACGAATTAGATCAAAATTGCTAGAATCGATGAGAGAGAAGCTTAACTCTATCGCAATCGCAGATCCAAAAGCTTGGTTTCTTCGAGAGATACGGATGTCGGAACTGATCTTTCCGGCCAAATACGACCGGAAAACAAATGATCGGCGAACAGATCCGAGAATATCATGGAAAAAGCTTCTGAAACCAACAACGACGGTGGTTAGAGATTTTTTTAGAGATGATTATTTTTGTCGAGATTCAGCTTGCTTTTTCTAGGGGCAGTGTTGTCATTTTGTCTTCAAAACGTGGCATAATTGAAAACTAACATTCGCGTGTTGGCATAATTGAATAAGTGGCATTCATGTAATTAACCCTACTAATTATTTGTGTTTTTCACAATAAAAGTTTTAGTGGTTTTTTACATTCTGTGTTTTATGTTTTTTTTCACAAGTTATAAAATTCAAAAATTCAAAAATTTAAATAAAATTATGAGAAAATAATTCAACAAGATTTTAAAAAAATTGAATAGCAAAATTGTAAAAATTAAATTACTTTAAACACGAATAGAAAAATACTAATTATTTTGAAAATACGTGATTAAGTTTAATTGGAAATCAAATTAGACAAAAAATCAAGATAAAAAAGTAAGTGTTAAAAAAAAATTAATATCAAAGTTTTCGATTTTGTTTATTTTCATAAATGGTTTTTTTCACGGATTGCAAAAATTGTTTTTCGAAAATCCGCATAAACGCGGGTCCTTCGCCTAGTGATATATAAAGTTTGCAGTATTACGAAATTGTCATAATTAATTATCAAATCATTTTGTTTTTAAAAATTACCAAGTTACCATCCATATTCAAGCACCAAACAAACTCTAAAAACCATCACGTTACCTTCTCCTTCTTCTCCTCTCGTCTCAGTACTCACAAATCAAGAATCAACCATGGAAGAAGAATCCACCCATTTCGAGTTCACCGTCTCTTCTTGCTTACACGCAGGCTCAGCCTCCGCTCCTCCACTCACCTCCGAGCTAACTTACACCGAAGTTATTCGTAGAAAAATCCATCTCACAACAACAACTCTCTCTCTTCCCGAACAAACCTTCCCCCATCAAAACAACAACAACTTCATTCCCTTATACACTCCAAACAACTCCGTATTCATCACTCACCTCGGAACCACCGTTACATACTCTCTAAACTCCGCCGGAATCTCCCAAATCATGACTCATCTCGGCGTCCACAGTTCCTCCACTATCTTCCACGAGATCCACCAAGCTATAACATCAACAAGAGCCCGAGGCAGAGAAGTTACTCAAGTCAAGATCAAGAAAATCACTACTAAAGTTTATCAACTCGACCAAGATTCAAAGAACTTGTTGATCGGCTACGATTCACTACCCTTCATGGATTACAATACTAATAACAACACCAACGAATCTAGAGAATGTTCGATTTGTTTAAAGGATTATGAAGAAGGATCAATCGTAGCGAAATTGACTTGTGGTCATTACTTTCATGGAGCTTGTATCAACAAATGGTGGCGAGTCCAACGACATTGTCCTTACTGTCGCATTCACACCCCAAATTGTTCACCTTTTACATTCTTCTTTTGGATCTTTGTTTAGGGTTTGCAAATTCTGTTATAAAGTTTGCAACTTTACTCTGTTTCCTCTGTTTTTGATATAAAGTTTGCAACTTTACTCTGTTTTCTAACTTTCCTCTGTTTTTTTAAGTTTTGTTTTGATTATGGCGATTCACCATTGTCTCTCTTTACTTGGTACTTGCAAGAACTTAAGAGCAATAACACAAATCCATCATTTGTTTATAAAGTCTGGTGTTGATACTGATTCTTACTTCACAGGAAAACTAATCTTACAATGTGCGATTGCAATTCCAAATGCTTTACCTTACGCTAAACGTCTCTTGCTCTGTTTTCATAATCCTGATGCGTTTATGTTCAACACAGTCGTTAGAGGCTACTCTGAATCTAACGAGCCGCATAGTTCCGTTGATGTGTTTGTTGAAATGATGAGGAAAGGTTTTGTTTTTCCTGATAGTTTCTCGTTTGCTTTCGTTGTTAAGGCGGTGGCGAGTTTTGGGTGTTTAAGAACTGGTTTTCAGATGCATTGTCAAGCTTTGAAACATGGGCTTGATTCACATTTGTTTGTGGGTACTACTTTGATTGGTTTATATGGAGAATGTGGGTGTGTTGAGTTTGCTCGTAAGGTGTTCGATGAAATGCGTGAACCGAATTTAGTTGCGTGGAATGCTGTGGTTACTGCTTGTTTTAGGGGGAATGATGTTGTGGGAGCGAAGGAGATTTTTGATAAGATGATTGTAAGGAATCATACGTCGTGGAATGTGATGCTTGCTGGATATAGTAAAGCTGGAGAGCTTGAGAGTGCTAAGAGAGTTTTTTCGGAAATGCCTCTTAGAGATGATGTCTCTTGGAGTACTATGATTGTTGGGTTTGCTCATAATGGAAGTTTCAATGAGGCTTTTTCGTATTTCAGGGAGTTGCGACGAGCGGAGATGAGACCGAATGAGGTAAGCTTGACAGGAGTTCTCTCTGCGTGTTCACAATCCGGGGCATTTGAGTTTGGGAAGATGTTACACGGATTTGTAGAGAAAGCAGGGTATAGTTGGATAGTTTCGGTGAACAATGCACTTATTGATATGTATTCTAGGTGTGGTAATATCCCAATGGCTAGGTTAGTCTTTGAAGGTATGCCAGAGAAGAAGAGTATTGTATCTTGGACATCAATGATAGCGGGGCTAGCGATGTATGGTCACGGAGAAGAAGCTATTAAACTCTTCAATGAAATGACTCGGTCTGATGTTTCGCCAGACGGGATATGTTTCATTTCGCTTTTGTATGCTTGTAGTCATGCTGGACTGATTAGAGAAGGTGAAGAATACTTCTCTAAGATGAAGAGAGTTTACCATATTGAGCCAGCAATTGAACACTATGGTTGTATGGTTGATTTATACGGCCGATCAGGAAAACTCCAAAAGGCGTACAATTTCATCTCCCAAATGCCAGTTCCACCGTCTGCTATTGTGTGGCGAACTCTTCTCGGCGCTTGCAGTAGTCATGGGAATATAGAATTAGCCGAAAAAGTAAAACAAGGGCTTAACGAGCTAGACCCGAATAACCCGGGGGATCTTGTTCTTCTATCGAATGTTTACGCTACTGCAGGTAAATGGAAAGATGTAGCTTATATCCGAAAGTCGATGATCGTCCAAAGAATCAAGAAAATAACTGGTTGGAGTATGGTTGAAGTTGACAAAACAATGTACAAGTTCACCGCAGGCGAGAAAAAGAAAGGAACCGATATAGAAGCTCACGAAAAGCTAAAAGAACTAATCTTGAGGCTTAGAGATAAAGCTGGATATGCACCGGAAATCGCAAGTGCTTTATATGATGTAGAAGAAGAAGAAAAAGAAGATCAAGTGAGTAAACACAGTGAGAAGCTTGCACTTGCATTTGCACTAGCTAAGTTACACAAAGGAGCTAGTATCAGAATAGTAAAGAATCTAAGAATATGCAGAGACTGTCACATTGTTATGAAGCTAACTTCAAGTGTTTATGGAGTAGAAATTGTGGTTAGAGATAGAAATCGCTTCCATTTATTCAAGAACGGTTCTTGCTCATGCCGCGATTACTGGTAAACGTTCTATATAGTAAAGTACCAAACTTTATCTATGGAGACTTCATTGCCAACACAAAACTTGATCAGAACCTTCTACAACTTGAGGTTTGTGGTTTGGGTTTATTGTAACGTTTTGCCTTCTCTATGGGCTATAACGTAATATACGAAACATTTTGGGACTGATATTGAAAATTTTGTGAGGAGAATAATCAAACATGTTTGGTGGTTCTGGTTTCTAAAGTCTCTACCTTTGAATCGTCTTTGTTTCCTTCTTTCTCGCTAATCAGATCTTCGAAAAATCTAAACTTTTTGCTTCCATGGCTGCTTCAGTTGCATTCTCTGTTTCATCACCACCTTTTGTACCTTTTTCTTGCAAAATTCGCAGACCATTTCTCTTGGTTACTCCAAAATTTCCTAAACTCGTCTCTGTGAAAGCTTCTGCGTCTTCGATCTCCATTGATGATAAATCTTCAGTCCAAACTAAGGTAAGTTTACTAGTTTTGTCTGATCGTCTTATTGTTCAGTTTTTGATTTGATCCTTTGACTTATTCATAAAGATTGGATTTTGATTCATAAAGATTGTACTTTTGAAACCAAGAATAGAAAATTAGGCTCTTTATGTTATAATCTTTAGTTTCTGGACTTTAATGTGTTGATGATGTTCTGTTTTTAGACAAGTAATTGGCAATGGAAGTTTAAGGGAAACTCGATTGGTATATACTATGAAGAACATGAGAAGGAGAAGTGTGACTCTGTTAAGAATATCTTGATGATACCAACAATATCTGATGTTAGTACAGTAGAGGAATGGAGATCTGTGGCTAAAGACATTGTGCAACGTGATGGGGAAGTTAATTGGCGAGCGACTATTGTAGATTGGCCTGGTCTTGGTTATTCGGATAGACCGAAGATGGATTACGATACAGATGTTATGGAGAAGTTTGTGGTTGACTTCATGAATTCACCTGAGAGTCCAATGAGCCAGTCAGGTTAGTGTAAACTGGTTCCATTTCTTCTTGTGTTGCCAATATTATGTTTACAAGATCCTGATATTGGAATGAGAAGAAGTATTTGGATGTATATGAGCTCTTACAATGGTTAGAGTCCCTTAAGCTTAGCTCGTTGTGAAAACATGTTTTTCGATGGATCTGAATGCTTACACGCTTGATCGGGTTTCCATTGATCTGCCTTATTTTCTTTAGAAGAGAAAAAGCAATATCTTGACAGATTCATGTTAAACTGAAATTAGGTAATGATGATCTAGTAATCATTGGAGGAGGGCATGCAGCGACATTAGCAATCCGTGCTACTCAACGTGGACTACTAAAACCATCAGCCATTGCTGCCGTTGCACCTACATGGGCTGGACCTCTTCCTATTGTGTTTGGTCGTGATTCCTCCATGGTGTCAAGGTCCGTTGATTTGTTTTCATTACGCCTTTACACATAAAAAGAAATAGATTTCCTTTCTTGATTGTCCCGGTTTTTTGTTCCAACAGGTACGGTATGCTAAGAGGAACACTAAGAGCACCTGGGGTTGGTTGGATGATGTACAACATGCTTGTCAGCAACGAGAAATCAATCGAATCTCAATACAAATCTCATGTTTACGCAGACCAAAACAACGTTACCGAGGCCATAATCCAAAGCAGATACGAGTTAACAACGCGTAAAGGATCACGCTATGTCCCTGCAGCTTTCTTGACTGGTTTACTCGACCCGGTTACATCCCGGGAGGAGTTTCTCCAACTGTTTGCTGCTATGGAAGGGAAATTACCGGTTATGGTTGTTTCGGGGAAAGATGCTCCAAAGAGATCGAAAGCCGAAATGGAGGCACTAAGAGGAGCTAAAGGAGTTAGCAAATTTGTGGAAGTTGAAGGAGCACTCTTGCCTCAAGAAGAGTATCCTTCACTTGTTGCTCAAGAGCTATACAACTTCTTGCAAGAGACTTTTGCCTCTCCCAAGTAGATAGATTATAGGCTTCACACGCTTAATGAGCTTTTGTTTCGTGGATACAGACGATGTTTGGTCAAGGCTCAGGCCCATAGAGTGTTAATCCATTGTTTGCTAAATTCTACAGAAGTTTTTAGTTTTTTACACGATATACAAGCAGTGGTAAGAGATGATTATATTGAAAAGGCAAAATATTTATGGGTTTGACACAAACCAATTTATGATTATTTTAATTTATTTTGTTAAGTGAAAAAATAGCAAGAAAATATATGTCAAATAAATATATATAGCAATCAACGTGGCTGTTAACAAAAATACATATAAAAAATGTATTAACTTTTTAATCTCGTGTTGAAAATTAAAAAACAATGGAGCATTTCCGTTCTGCATACCAGTGATTGTGGGAATATTTGATGATATGGATTTATTTCGAGTTGATTTGTAGATGATGTTGATTAGTCGTTGTGGAAAAGGTGTCAAAATGAACTAGTTCGCTCGACTCAACTCGGTTTAGATCATTTATTTATTACATGATATTGTTCGTGGCCTAACTAATCGTGATCTAAATGGGTTAGCTTGCGAGTTAACTATAAAGATAAAATCATCAAAAATTAGACTACTATAAATTCCAAAATTATCTTTAGATGTTAAATATTTTGGAAAAAAATATATCTTCAACTCTAAGCTGAATTGAGTTAGTTCATGAACTATATAGCTCATGTTAACACCTCTAGT
The DNA here is from genome assembly GCA_900128785.1 of Arabis alpina. Taxonomy (NCBI): domain Eukaryota; kingdom Viridiplantae; phylum Streptophyta; class Magnoliopsida; order Brassicales; family Brassicaceae; genus Arabis; species Arabis alpina. Next base: position 32,594,068 of record LT669789.1, read on the forward strand.
TATGGAGGTGATGAGCGGGGTTTTTTTAACCACGAAATTCGAGACTTTTGGTCCGTACATTTCGTTGGGGCGGATTACTAAAACATTTAAGTGAGTATCCTCCCAAAAAAGATTTGAAACCGGTGAAATTCCCCCTTTTTTCAGGGAGGTCCCTCTACTGGACCAGATAGCGATTTGGTTGTGATGAGAAATTTGGTCATGGTGATTGGTGACGATAGTATTTATTGGTAATAATTGGTAATGTGATTGATATTACATCTCTTGCCACTGCAATAAAAGGTTTATCGGTCCCACCCTAATTAAACAAGACAAATCACATGGAGTCGATCCCTATATTTCAAACAACACGTTAAAAAGCAACCCACTAAATATGATCAAATACTCTCTTCATATAAAACAAGATAATAGTAAAATATTTTATAAAGCATCTATTGAAATTGATTTTTCAGCTACCTCCCCTAACTCCCGGATCCAACTTTGTTTATCAAATTAATTGAGTATCTCCTATAACATGCAAAAAAAACCATGCAAGGTAGACCAAATCACCATCTAGCATTAATTAAGCGTGCACACATAAGAAAGCGTATATGTTAATGGTTGTGTTAGAGCACTTCCGATAAAAGTCTTTAAGAAAGTGATAATCGGTTTTTATTTGAGAAATTCATGAGAGACTTTTGAAACATTTATCTTTCTACAAATTAATGGTTGAATTTTTATTTTTTGAATTAAAATTAAATTATACAATGAAATTTATTTAAATATAAATATATATCATTGAAAAACTTTTTTGAGTCTCTCAACCGATAAGGATGCTTTTAAATACACCATTTGCATACACTTTGACACTCTGTAACATATCAACACCTTTGATGTCATGTCTCATACTCTCATCCCTCGAAAGCATAATACAATGGGTTATCACTGTTCATACTAACGTCTAAAAAATGAAAGACTTTAGACAAAGTATCAGAGATTCAACTGCTACTTGTTTTGTTATAATCGGTTCAACTTTCTTATTTATTACCAATATTAGTATTTAATTAGTTAGATACTCTTTAAAAAGATTTAAGCGTTGGAGATTTTCTAACCCGATACTCAATCGTCCAGAAACTTGGTCTATAAAATATAGACCAGTACAGTAATATCTATAGATCTATTTCATACTATAGAGAGATTTAAACTTTTCGGATCACAACACACCATACCATACGTCCGAGGTTTTCTTCCTCTCTTTCGTTCAAGCCTATCTGAAACATATGGCCGACCCTAGTGAAGCATGGGCTCTGTGCCTCCAAGTTTTAAAGAATCAATATATGGATATATTTTTTGCTCCAAAGTAGTAACAAAACAAATTATTAAAATTCATATTAAATTATATCTCTTGCTCCTTGAATCTCAAGCACGATCATGCTTCTACATCTTAACTCTCTTCTAAGTTCACTCAACAACATAATACTAAAGATTACATTTGACTTAGGCCTAAACTCAACAACCTTTCCCTCCTCCTCTGAATTTTTGACTCTCAAAGTAAGTAGTGTGGCCATTTTTCTAACTTGAATTTTAGAAAGCTTTTGGCACAGGACAAACTATATTTGTCATTCCGTCCTAACCATGTTATTTTTTTTTTCAAAACCAGGTTCGCCTTTTGGTCAAATGACACTCAGATATAGCGCCCATTTCTCTCGTTGAACGAGGTGTTTTCAATACATTTCTTCAGAAAACATGTTTTCACAAAGTATTTGCCACCCATATATGGTCTATCAAAGACGTACGGAGTTTTATTCATATTTTAATGGTTAAGCGTTCATCCTTAATTCGCTGAAATTCAACAACTCCAACGTTCCAAATGATCACGAATTCACGATCGATCACTACGAATCAACCCATAGACTTTTTGAGTATGACTAATAATATTAGTATTACATATATAATGTACATGCCCTAACCTTTTTGACTAATATTAGTCATACCCAAAAAGTCTACGTCTAATAATAATATTAGTATCACCACCCATTGACAAAAAGGTTAGGGAAGTTGGGATTATCCCCACATACCACGTAGATTCGTCGCATGCCATGCAATTAGCAGACGTAGACTTTTTGGGCCTCATTCTATTAACTTAATGGGCCGATTTCTATTTAATATATTATCCAAAACTTACTAGACCCTAAATATATTTATAGCACTAACCTAATAAAATGGTCATTTTTTTGTTCGGTAGGAAGAATGGTCATTTCTTGAATAACTACATATATAAGCATAACTCCACGGCAGGTCTGAGCACGGAACATATATCCGGAAAAAAAAACAGAATCCGCGATCCGCTATGTCCTAAACGAATAGTTAAATTTTGATTCGATCTTGATATCCTACATTTTTCAAGATATTCGTGAATATCCGATCCGCTATAAATCAATAATCCTAATTTTTTTTAGGTATCTGCGGATATCGGATCCGACCCGTTATATATTTAATTATTATTTAAAAATTAAATATTTAGCAAAAAAGAATGGATCCTATATAATTTTTCTCGCGTATATATAACAACCAATCATGTACATTATATATGTAACTTTATATTATAATATATGTACGGATCATACTCGATATTCGTTTTGTTATAATGATCGTTCAATTTTATATTTGCTTTGTTGCAAAATTTTATGGATATCCGAACTCGACAAACCAGAACAAATAGCGAATCGAATCGGATTTAACGATTTTTTGCCCATCCCTAAATCCACATACTACATGTTTCATGAGGCTGCTCTACTAATTTAGATAGCGACGTGCATACGTGGACAATTTTTGACTGTTTTTTGTTGTCTACAATTTGTTGTTTTTTGTTGTCTACAATTCATACATTCATGCACACATATTTTTACATTCAAATCCGAAACATGACAGCAACAATTGTTTAAACGGGTGAATTAGTAGAATAATCAAACAAGAAATTATAATTAGCAATTTAACCAAATGGAATATGCGAAATAATTATCGCCATTAGATCTTGACGATTAATTGGTCAGGTGCTAATTTTCTTTTAAACTATTAGATATTTGTTTGTCTACAATATTGTTATACTATGGTATGTCCACGCGTTGCGTGAATTTAAAATTTAATATGGTATAATATATAATAGTTGTTAAATTATTGACTATTTATATATTTAATATTACATAAATTTAGTGTTTATAGTAAATAATTATCTAGGTTCAGAGACTAAATATTTGTAGCAAATGATTGGATATATACAATGTTATTTGTAGAAACAAAAATTAAGATAGAACATTGTTGAAATATATTATGACAAAGTATATATTAAAAAGTATAGAACATTGTTCCTCTATATATATATATAGCTAATTAAGTGATGTTTAAGATTTATACTCACAATTTATAATTTTAATAAAGTTAAGATTAAAATTAAACAATAATTTTAAATTGTTTTATGTGAATGATTTTAAAATGTATAAACATCTATCATATTATTGTAAGAAAAAAGAATATATATTAGAATATGGTTTTACACATTTTCAATAAATTCATGATGATAATTTGATATATGTTTACTTTAAATTAAAATTGATATCACATTTTTCTTTAAAAAATCAATACAAAAATTCAAAATTTTAGAAAGGAAAATGTCACAATTAAGTAAAATTATGTTTAAAATATGAAAATTGACATTAATTGTCAACACCAAAAGTGACACATGGCAACTTGTCAAAGCTTTAACTTAGTAGAACCTTAAAATATTATATAAAATTGTATGTTTCATACAAAGGAATATATTAGTCCAAGCAAAAAATAAATTACCTTCATATAATTTGATTTTATGTAAAGTTTGGTAGGCAGCGAGTTATGAGTATCATATATTTTGAAAGACAGGACATGGCTATCAAATCTGCATGTCAAATCTACAATTAATTTGCTTTAGATTCTTACGGACTCTCTCTCTAGCTCTGCTCATACAATTTGCACACCATTGTAAGACCATGAATCCATGATTATCGGTAGTTTCTAGACAAGTATCGCACAGTTAAACAAATAGAAAAAAATCACAACAAAGGAGAGAGAATGAGGATGAGAAGAGAGAATATGAGGATCGATCCACAGGCAAGGGACTTTCACAAGAATATCAGCCAAGTATCAGCTACATGTCCATAATCCATTTATGAGTAGTTCAATCTTTTGAATTTAATGGTGTGATTTATTTGAGTTAAAAAAAAATAGTATTACATTTTTAAAAAGCTCTTTTCACCGATAAACATGCTCTTAACCATCAAAAAATAATAGAGATGTTCCCATAAAATTAATCATTTTATATTACCATTGTAATTTTTGGTTGTGAATCAAAAATGTATGAACTTTCTTCCAAAAGATTGGGTTACCAAAACAATAGTGTACCATTAAATATTTGATAAAACAAATGTGTGTAATTGTAGTATATGATTAGTTTCTTCAATAATAAATATCTCGACAATTACAATAAATAAACAAACGAGCCCATTTCGAGCAACTTACACTTACAAAGTAGCAGAACAAAACACATACAACGTAAAGCACGTGATCATGCATGGGCGGACTAGTCATGTTACTCGTCATGTTGAGTAAAGTAACTACCAATATCTAATTAAGCTTAAGACTTATCTAATTTCTTATAAAGTTTTGATAAGAAAATGGATTAATTTGTATGTTTTGGAACGTTTAATTATTTGATTTTGCACAAATCTCTTTAAGTTGATCATGAGATTTTAACTATCCATCATTACTATTTTATCATAGTTTTTAAAGAACTGAAAAGATTTCTTTCAGCTTTTGATAGTTTTTTTTACGGAACTTTTGGTAGGTAAATAAGATTTTATATTTTATCATGTGTTGTTAGTATCCAATTAAATATATACGTCACAGATTTTCGACCAAAAAAAATATACACGTATATGTAGAGTAAAATATGGATATGTTGACTACGTACGTCTTCGTTCTCTATTTGTGTAACTCCGTACGTCCGTATATGACTGCGTCTGTTCTAGATAAAACTTTGTCCAAATAACAAGATTATTATGTTTTTGGCCCACAAAACAAGATTGTTACGGTTTTAAATCTTGATCGATGTTGATTATTACCATACTGGGTTTTGGAAAAGGATTCGTAATTTAACAATTGTTGGTCACAACTCAAGTCACAATAATAAATCTCTGCGATGCAAATATTAATTTGTCACATATTTATACATTGGAGTGGTAAACAAAAAAAGTAGGAGTATTACGTTTAATGAATCCAATTGTATAAAAATGTGTATTATTGTTATTATACTTATATACTCCATCCATTTTATATTAGTTGTTGTTTTAGGAAATTTCACATAAATTAATAAAACATTTAAAATTTCTGTTTTACCCCTAATTAATATATATGTTGTTTTGTTTGATATGTGTATTTAATTAGCTAAAAGATTAAGAATAAAAATGGAAAATTAATCATAAATTTGCATTGATGTGAAATGACAACTAATTTGAAACAAAGCAATAATCGTAGAATGACAACTAATATGAAACAGAGAGATTATCTATTTTTGTTTCTTTGTTTCTCGAAGACTCGAGCCATCATAGCCGACAACTGATGGGGAGGGTGATGATGTAATTAAGTAGAGTAGGGTAGTGACAATTAAGGTCTTAATCCATCGTTTTCACTTCATTGATTTAATATTTAATCTAGACCTTCCACGTGTGCACATCTCATGCTATGATAACACACTAACTTGACCATTTTGAATCATGTAGCTAAAAAGTTTCAACATGTTCACTCACGAATCAGCTCTTTGTACTTTTGTAGTTGTAATATATGACTTGGTCTTAATTAATTACTTTATTTTGTCCCAAAAGCAACCCCATTAATTACGCACAATATGATTATAATCCTAAGTTAGACAATTTAATATCTGATTTTTATAAAAGTTCTAAAGATGGATTGGACATTAATCGATGTTTCATCTCCTCGATGTTATGTAAGACAATAGAGTGCTATTGTCCATAACAAAAAATTAAAATCGTTTATATTTTTCGTGGTATGAAATATTAAACAAAAAAAAATTATGATGTTAACTCAAGCTTCAAGCGTGAAGTGTGAACTAATTAATTGACTATTGATATTTCTAGGCTGTGTGGCTATAGGATGTGGTATTCCAACTAACCAAAATTTGTAAATAATCTAAATTAGCGTACATTTATTTCCTCATAAACAAAATGATATGCTAAAACAATGATTCGTTTGCGTTATGTGTTTGACGTTTTCCAATGGGCCAATGTGTTAAATTTTAAAGTTTGAGTATACATCATTCTAAATTGTTAAATTTTGAGTATACAATGCGTCAATGAGTTAAATTTTGACCCCAAAAAAAGTGTTAGATTTTAAATTGAGTATCTCATAGACACTACATTTGCATTTATGCTTCTCCATCAAACGAAATGTGTTTAAAATAAAATCAGCACAAGTAAAAAAAAAAATTCAAATACAGCTACTCACTTTTTAATGAAGTATAGACTATATCGTATTTTGATCGAATGGAAGACAGTACAAATGACGGTTCTTAAATTGTAAATTAAATTTTTCTTTAAAAACCTTAAATAGAAATAGTAACTAATAAATTGATATACCATTAATTTGATAAATCGACTACACATCAAATAATGCGGTGCTAAAAATGTCATTTGAAAAGTAAACGTGGATCAGACATTTTCTGTATCTATATAAAATGAGTAAACGTAGACGTAATCTTTAGACAAACAACCGGCAAAATTAAATTAGATTAAAGTGATAAAATATGTGTAGTAGATCTTTAACAACATGGTTGACAAAAAAAGATAAAAGATCTTTAACAAAAAAAAGTTATGTATTAATTACTGCATTAAATATGCTAGAGTGATTCTTTGCAAAAGCTATTTTTAATACAAAAAATTATTAATAGCTACTATTTGTAATTGTTATAATATTTTTTTAGAGCACATCAATCATATTTACATTATTTCATCAATACATTATTCAACACCGTCAGACCTTTGTTACGACAACGATATAGCTGTCCTTCAATGATTAATAGTTTAATACTATTAATACCATTCAAACAAAAACAAATAAAAGTAGTAAATGATTAATAAGAGTTTTTTTAGGGTTTTGTTGGGGTTAATTGAGTAGTTTTAAGGGCAATAACACCCCACTTTCAAATTTGTTTCCACAAATATCACCATATAAGTTTCAAATATCACCATATTTCAAAAATACTATTTAAACATTTGGTTTTTCAAAAATATCAAAAAATAAAACTAAAATTCAACTTAAAATCTTACAAATTAAACCCTAAACCCTTGAAACTAAACTTAAAATCTAAAATAGTTAACTCAAACATAAAAAAACCAAATTATAAACTTTTAAAAATTATTTATAGTGTTTATAGTACTTTTGATGATATTTTTGAACATTAAACCAAGTGTGGTATTTTGAGAAATAAAACATCAAAATATGATATTCTAAATAATTTATCTAGTTGTTTTACCGAATTTCGTATATTTTTACGGGAACCAAAATCTTCCAAACCAATATTTCGATTATGGCTTTTTTAGTTTTTTTTACTAGGAGATTAGCTCACGGCCACTACAGTTATCTACACTTTATTATGTCAGTCTGACGCCGTATTTCCTTGTTTGCATGTTTATACAGAGACCATCAAAAAAAGCTATATGGATGAAACACTTATTTGAAAAACTTGGTTTTGAGGCAAATGTGTATAAGTAAATTGTGATGGTCAAAAAGTGTCATGTCTTTGAGCAGTGCCGGTCCTCAAAATTTATGGGTCACAAGCCAAAATAAAATTTTGGGCCACTAACTATTAAAATTTTAACAAAAGAAAATATTTAAATATTTAATAACAAGGAATTGAACTCTCCACTTCAACATTCTTCCACGAAACACTTTACCAATAGAGGTAAAGGCAAGTTTTATCTAAAAGAGGGCCGATTTTTTATATAGACTTTTTATTAAAAACATTGGGCCAGAAGCCCATGCTTCCTTTGCTTGTGGTCAGGGCCGGGTCTGTCTTTGAGTTGATCATGAACGGATATAGACGTGATGTATACTTTATTCGAGATATAATTGCACAAGGGTCAGTTAATTTTTAGCAAAAAAAAAAAGGGGTCAGTTAATTAAGATCAAGAAGTATAACGTTCCGACCGTCTCTTATGTGGGTTCCATGCCCACTCTGGGCCCACGATGGTCGGTGTGTTAATTTGGAAATCTCGAAATGCGTGTTTAATGACTTTGCAATCACCACACGATCTTTTCCCGTGTTTTGGCTTCATTAGCACGGTACTGGAAATGACTTCTCAATAGGTTATCCTTCGTTCGATTGCTCTATCTCAAACACGTTTAATTCTGGAGTTCTCTCAAGACTAGTGACTGAAAAGATAAATGCACTTTGGTGACATAGGTAGTCAAATCAATTTTCTTAAGCTTCTCCGCATGTACCACATATTTCTAGAAATCGGGGTGTTACAAGAAGACTTTGGTTGGTACTCTTATTACTATGGTTGACATTTTAACAAAGAGCGTACTATTTATTAGTTAGTTCCATTACGGGTATAAGATATGTAGAGGTTGCAATTGGTATTCACTTCTTCAAGATCGAAGACAAAAGTGGATATTTGTTTGGTTTGATCTTGATTCAAATTAGAAGGGAAAACTCAAACTCAGTCGGATATTGGTTTAAATGTTGAAGAGCTTTTGAAATGGTTCCAAGTTTTCAAGCTCATTAATTGAGTTGTTTTTTGTTGGGTCTTACCTCTATAACTCGATCTATTTATGCTAATAGAACTTCGTGAGAAAGGGATCAACTTCTGAATTGGACATATAAATTGAAAACAAATCTCGTTTGCCCTTGGTCAACTGAAGACTTTTTTTTGTTTCAAAAACGAAGGAAAAGACTAAAAAACCGGACCTGAGCAGTTATATTTACGAACCCGACCACCCGTTTATCCGAAACCCTACCCGTATCCACCCGTTTACCCGAAACCCTACCCGTATCCACCTGTTTCCCCTTTAACCCGAAATCCAAACCGTTCATATTCTCCTTCTCGACAAAAATTAAGGATTCCTCCTTCAATTTTTCCCTCTATAATTAAGATCACTAGGAACAACCAAGAATTTCGATTTTGTGCAAGGTATGATCTCTATCCCAATTCAAATTCGATCCTAATTTTGTTTTGATATTTTCAATTTTATGTATAGTAAACTTCGGTTTTGATAAAAAATCGAAGTTACTAATTGGGTTTTTGATGTAGCAATGGCGCGTACAAAGAATCCCTCTTTTCAAGTTGATGAAACTCCTCAAATCGAAGAGGAAAACGAAGAAGAAGTGAATTCTGGAGATGAAGAAAGCAGTCCAGAAAGCATTAAAGAAGAAGAAGTGAATTCTGGAGATGAAGAAAGCAGTGCAAAAAGCATTGAAGAAGAAGAAGAAGAAGTGTCGGACGAAGAAGAAAAAGAAGAACAAGTGTCTGACAAAGAAGGAGAAGAAGAAGAAGTTGAGCGAAGTGGTTCAGCAGAGGAAGAGGTGTGCGCTTCAGAATTTGGTGAATGAAATGTATAACTATAAATGTGTAACACTAAGTACCACTGATGTATGATTTCAGGGTTCAGATGAAGAAGGTGAAGCACTAAAACCTTTGAAGATATACTTCAGTCCCAAGTACTATACTCAGCAAATAAAGATCCAATCAAGGTGTTATATTAAGGAGGCAGTGGAAGCAATCAACACCGTGCTTAACGGTAACGAAAAGCTATGGTTTTACCAACATCCTCAATTCAAGCATTTCTTCCACATGCATGTGGAGAATACACATAAGGTGATGGGCATGTGGATGCTCCTTCTTCATACGGCTATTACAGAAAATAAAAGGGAAGCTTGGTTTATCGTAAACGGTGTTCCTATCCGATATTCAATTAAGGAACACGGTATCATTTCTGGTTTATACTGTCACAATTATCCAATTGGATGGAACAAATTGGGTAGTAACCAGTTTATTGGGAGGCATTTTCCAGTTGGGAAAACAATAACCTATGAAATGATAACACAGGTTTTAACCCAATAAAACTACTGCAAGTGCACAGCAAATGTTGTAGTAATGTAGGGATCGAATCCACAAGAACCAAGTCTACACTTCAAACTATATGAATCAAAATTAAGCTAAGATGATTTAAAAGGTGATTGTTTGCAAAAAGTAAATAAGAGAAGTAAATAAAACGATGTAAACTATGAATTAAAAGCATTGGGCATTAGGGAATTCGCAGGGATTCATGGATTTAGAAATAGATAAATTGTCAAGGAAAGCATTATGAATCGTTCTAGAACTCAAATCACGAAATCAAATTAATCTACTGTCGTAGCATCAATTACTATGTCTAACAACCTAAGATCTTAAACTGTCGTTTGAATTCAAGAGGTTAAACATGCATTAGAATCAAGTTTGATATGTTCACAAAACACCCTAACATCAGCTTTCGTTGGCTAGGGATGTTTTGCTCATATAGGTTCTTTCAGGCATTTAAACAAACATTTTTGATGCGTTAAACAACCTTAGATCAGAAACTGGGTAGCTAATCAAGTTCCAGCAATAAGAACAACCTATATGAAGAAACTAAGTTATCAGTCCATAAATCAACATCAATTCAATCAAACCCTGAAATCCCTTTGAAACCCTAAAACCCAATAAGAAAACTACTCAGACATGATAGAAATCAAATCACAAGAAGAATTCATAGAAAACATGATGAAATTAATAAATAAGTAAAAGGGTTTAGAAATCTTCTCCAAATTGTCAATAGGGTTCAGAGATCTTCTCCTTAAAGTTTAGAAACTAAAAATATGAATAGAAAATAAAGTCCTTCTTAAATAATGGCTAAAATATCATAAATATAGGTAAAATCACGAGCTGGTCGAAATCCACGACAAAACCAAGTCGGAATAGGAAAATCTGCAATTTTCCTTTTCCAGCGAACCGATCGGTTTAGGCAGATTCGCATATCTTCATTAAAGCTTGAATAACTTTTGATCGCACCGTTGGAATGTCTTCATATCACTTCCAAATGAACGATAACGCAATGTTATATCTTGTGTCAAAATTTCAGTTCGATCCATCGGTGGAAAGTGCCTCAACGAATGCCAAACTTCTGACCTTTATGCACATTTGCTTCAATTCCTTGCTCTTTTGTCTTAGCCTCCATCCAAACATGTTTTAACCTGAAAAGACTCTAAACATATAGAAAAGACTCGAAAATCCATTTAAAACATTGGTTAGAATGCGTCAAAAACGCAATACATCAACTCCCCCAGACTTAGCCTTTTGCTTGCCCTCAAGCAAAACAGAAGTTTAAACCTGTGAAAGAGGTTTGAAAACGCGGAAACTCAGGTTCTCTTTTGAAACGTTTAATGACTTCTAAATTCCTAATCCACATACTGCAAAACAATCCCTAACGAACCACCATGTAGTTCTCCTTAGACTTTTCCAGCTTTCCAAATTCATTAGTTCATTTCGCAGCATTTTCCACAATTCATCATCGCTAGCTTCATCAGAAATTTCAGTGCCAAGAACCTTCTAGATTCATTCCCGTACAATACCATGACAAATCACCCAATCAACCTTTGGTACTCTTTCTCTCCCCCAGATTTAATCTGTTCAATACCCTTTTTTGTAAGTCCTCATAACGGCGCTCACTACTGTTGTTCCTTGTGAGGAGACAGGGTTGTAAGCTCACTACTGTTGTTCCTTGTGAGGAGACAGGCTCGTTTTCCGTCGTATATATATACAAGTATATATTTTAGAACAGCGCATCACTAGTGTTGTTCCTTGTGAGGAGACAAGGTCATGCGGACTTTTGCACTGCTCTTAAGGGAGATCAAAGGGGAAGAGGAGTACCATCACTTTCACCAAAGGTGCATTTGTCAAGTACGAACGAGGAATCAAGTTCTATGGACACCAATCATTCCAATGAAAGTGCAATTAGCTCAGTTTAGTGGACTTTACCGGAAACGAGGAATATCTCTAGTTAACTAGTCAGCCTTTGGATTTTCCATTAGTCGGAAAGCGAACTCATTCTGCAGCAATGGTCACTAAAAGTAGGAAGTCAATTAAACAAAGAAATATATTACATCATAGTTTTCTGACCATAATACTCTTGACTCAATAAAACGACTTGGACTGACTCAAGAAAAACATCAAAATGACTCAAGAGAAACAAATCAAAGAAAAATTGTGTTAGTAAACGATGAAAACCCTCCCCCAGACTTACTTCACACCGTCTCAGTGTGAAAAGAAATCAAGAGAAAGACATAAACAGACTCAAAATAAATAAAATAAAAAGATTTTTTTTTTTTCAGGTTTTTTTTTCTTTTTTTTTTATCGAAAATGAAAAAGTTAAAAACAAAAATTTCGGAAAAACTCACATGGGCAGATCGATCCCCAGGTAGTCCGCAATTTTTTTTTTTTTTTTTTTTTGTTTTCGAAAAAAAAAAAATTTTAATTTGAAAAAAAAACTTACCTGTGCAGATCGATCCTCGAGTAGTCCGCCGGTGCACGTTTTTTTTTTTTTTTTTTTTTTCCCAGAAAACTTACCAGTGGATTGCCTCCCTCTAAGCGCTTATTTTAAGTCATTAGCTTGATTTCGGCATCATGGATTAATCCGGAGAATGAGCATGAGAACTTGCTCCACAACAAGCTCCCCAATCAGTAAACTTCAGCTTCAAAACCTTTCTCAACATTCCTTTCACAACTTCTTCACCTTTCTCTTTCAACTCAGAAGTGATAATAGCTTTAACCTTGGCGAAAGGATTCGAAGTTCCATTGCACTTCACCTTATACTCGATTGTGTCTCCAACACATCTTTGAGGTACCAATGTCATATGAGAATCACCCTTGATCCCTTTGCTCTGTATCTTCTCTTTGCCCTTGTTCTTTTGACTGGTCTTTTTTGTAGTGATAGGAGGGTCTCCATCTAAGACTTCCTTAACCTCAAGCTTATCATCAGGTTCTCTCTTTGTCTCGACTGACAGCTTCTCCTCATTGATAATGGCAACACAAGACGCTAGCCTACCTGCTTCATTAGTGGGTATAACTTTGTAGAAGACCTTCTCGTCAATATAAGAGAACGAGACTCTTTCATTAGGCAAATCTACAACTGCACCCACTGTTGCCATAAACGGTCTTCCAAGAATCAATGGCATATCAGGATCTTTGCTCATCTCCACCACCTGAAAATCAGTTGGAACAAGGCAATTTCCTACTAGAACAGGTAAATCATGAATGGTGCCTTGTGGAATCTTGATGGAAGAGTGTGCAAACTTGAGAGATATCCGAGCAGGTTTCATATCAATCCCAAGCTTCTCTGCAATAGCCTTAGACATGAGGTTTATGGAAGACCCAGAATCACAAAGAGATTCTTTAAATTCAACTCCTGAAATAGAGCATGGAACAACAAACTTCCCAGGGTCTTCTACCTTGCGTAATATCTTCATATGAGATGGTATTTTCCTTGCTTCAACAAAGAGAGCCTTAACAAATGTGAGATCTTTATTGGTGTCTTTAGAAAACTCGCGATATGCAGGATCAACTCTATATGCATCTTCAAACGAGATATCAGGAGAAAGCTCTTTCACCATCTTATTGAACTCAATCAACTTCTTTTCATCAACCTCGTATTTCAGTCTTTGAGGATATGGGATTGTAGGGATGTATGATAATGATTCTGCAACTTCCTCTTCTTTCTCTTCTGTAAGCGGTGCTGGGATAGTCTTCATCTCCATCTCACTCTGCACTAATATCACATTACACTCTCTAGGATTTGTCTCAACTCGCTTGGAGGCTTCTGAGATTTGAGCTACATGAGTGTCAAGCTTCTTCACATGAGTAGAGAGAGCTTCAATCTAACCATGCAGATCATTATACATACTATCCACCTTGACATTTATCTCACTAGAAGTTTTCTGTTGGTTGAGTAAGAGTTGATGCATAAGAATCTCCAGCTTGGTTTCTTGAGAGGGATGAGTTGTTGGTTGAAAGTTATTGAATGGCTGATTCTGCTGAAATCCACCCTGAAACTCGTTCTGACCCGGATTTTGCACGAACTGTTTCTGAAAACCCTGTGAAAAATTATTCACGCCCGGATTTTGCACAGATGAAAATTTTTGGATGCCCTGATTTTGCACGAACTGTTTCTGTTGAAAATTCTGTGAAAAGTTTTTCTGAAAACCCGGATTTTGCACGAAACCATGTCCATTCACATAGTTGACCTCTTGTTGCTCATCAGTCCCTTCTTCACAAAAGTGTACATTCTTTTGACTCTGCTTCAGCAACTGATTGTACCTCTCATTGAGCTCATCATACTTCCGAGACTCAACGCTGCTAACACACTTTGACCTGTCATACTCAGAAGAGTAGTTGTTAGAACTTGCAGCCATGTTCTCAAACAACTCGTATGTTGATTTCTCACTCCTGGTCATGAAGTTTCCATTGCTTGCAGCATTGAGTTGGTCCCTTGAGTCCTTGTCAACTCCATCAAAGAAGATACTGATTAGTTGCTTTTCTGAAAACCCATGATGAGGGCATTCTCTGTGATACTCCTTGAATCTCTCAAAAGCTTCACCAAATGACTCCCCTGAAAACTGTTGGAAAGAGACGATCTTGTTCCTCAGGGAGGTTGTCTTAGACTTGGTGTAGAAATTATCCAAGAATGCATCTCTGCATTGATCCCAAATTGTCAGAGATGCAGGAGGTAGAGACTTAAGCCATCTAGAGGCTTTATCCGCCAGAGAGAAAGAGGATAGCTTGCATTTAATCCACTCCTCAGGAACTCCATTTGCCCTAGTAGTGCTGCAAATCTCCTCAATGTTCTCTATATGGTCCATTGGATTTTCAGCAGGTAACCCATGGAATGTGTAGTTCTTCACCAATCCGATCATCTGTGGATGCAGGTGATAATCGTTTCTATCGAGAGCAGGTGGACATATCGCAGAGCGATTCTGGAAGAAAGTGTGAGGCGCGTCAGCATCGCCCATAACAGGTTGAACCTGTTGCAATTGTTGCAACTGTTCCTGTAGCATCTCAAAATCAGCTCTAGTAACCGGTGGATTGTCGACTTTATCACCCATTGTGACTTGTTTCAACTTGTTCGCTCGATTTGTTCGTTCTACTCTTCCTAGTGTCTGGTTGTCAAAGTAAAGCAGGTTATCAGAGCCTTCACTTCTCCTCTGCATATACCTGAAACACACCAAAACAAGCAAAAATAGAACTTATTAGTAATCTTAGACTAAACTTCAACCCAAAATTCGAAGGTAAAACAATTGGTCCCCGGCAACGGCGCCAAAAACTTGATAACACAGGTTTTAACCCAATAAAACTACTGCAAGTGCACAGCAAATGTTGTAGTAATGTAGGGATCGAATCCACAAGAACCAAGTCTACACTTCAAACTATATGAATCAAAATTAAGCTAAGATGATTTAAAAGGTGATTGTTTGCAAAAAGTAAATAAGAGAAGTAAATAAAACGATGTAAACTATGAATTAAAAGCATTGGGCATTAGGGAATTCGCAGGGATTCATGGATTTAGAAATAGATAAATTGTCAAGGAAAGCATTATGAATCGTTCTAGAACTCAAATCACGAAATCAAATTAATCTACTGTCGTAGCATCAATTACTATGTCTAACAACCTAAGATCTTAAACTGTCGTTTGAATTCAAGAGGTTAAACATGCATTAGAATCAAGTTTGATATGTTCACAAAACACCCTAACATCAGCTTTCATTGGCTAGGGATGTTTTGCTCATATAGGTTCTTTCAGGCATTTAAACAAACATTTTTGATGCGTTAAACAACCTTAGATCAGAAACTGGGTAGCTAATCAAGTTCCAGCAATAAGAACAACCTATATGAAGAAACTAAGTTATCAGTCCATAAATCAACATCAATTCAATCAAACCCTGAAATCCCTTTGAAACCCTAAAACCCAATAAGAAAACTACTCAGACATGATAGAAATCAAATCACAAGAAGAATTCATAGAAAACATGATGAAATTAATAAATAAGTAAAAGGATTTAGAAATCTTCTCCAAATTGTCAATAGGGTTCAGAGATCTTCTCCCAAAAGTTTAGAAACTAAAAATATGAATAGAAAATAAAGTCCTTCTTAAATAATGGCTAAAATATCATAAATATAGGTAAAATCACGAGCTGGTCGAAATCCACGACAAAACCAAGTCGGAATAGGAAAATCTGCAATTTTCTTTTTTCCAGCGAACCGATCGGTTTAGGCAGATTCGCATATCTTCATTAAAACTTGAATAACTTTTGATCGCACCGTTGGAATGTCTTCATATCACTTCCAAATAAACGATAACGCAATGTTATATCTTGTGCCAAAATTTCAGTTCGATCCATCGGTGGAAAGTGCCTCAACGAATGCCAAACTTCTGACCTTTATGCACATTTGCTTCAATTCCTTGCTCTTTTGTCTTAGTCTCCATCCAAACGTGTTTTAACCTGAAAAGACTCTAAACATATAGAAAAGACTCGAAAATCCATTTAAAACATTGGTTAGAATGCGTCAAAAACGCAATACATCATGAAACTATTAAGAAAAAGTTCATGGAGATGGAACCTTGTAGAGACAGGTTGAAGATGGCAGTTTTGTTCTTCTTAAGCAGTGTGGTTGCTGGAAAGTCAAGGAAAGGAACAGGAGCACCGTCTGTGCATACTTTTTTTCTCAAAGTTGTTAACGATCTTGAGTTGTGTAAGACTTTTCCGTGGGGACGGTATTCATTTGATGACAATATGAGACAAATGGAGAATTTGTTTACTAACTTCAAAGGGGTTGTTGATAAAAAGGGATGGACATATCCAAGTTTCAATATGCCCTTACAGGTAAACTAAATTTAAAACAACACTACTTATTTGAATCATTTTGTACTACTTAGTTTCAGTGTTTCACTATTTCTATTATGTGTAGCTTCTAGCCTTTGAGGTAATTGAGCCGTTGAAGACCAAGTACCGAGAACAAATTAGAGAGGCAGCTGGTGATTGTCCAAGGATGTGCAAATCCAAGTTCAAAAATTGTTCTGCTACTGGTATTGCGCTTTCTGACATATATGATGGAATTAGGACAACTAAGGTTAGTAATACAGTAGTACGAGTAGGTTAGTTATAATAGTTAATTGTCATAATAGTTAATTGTCATAATAGTTAATTGGCTTGTATTATCTTTCATTAAATGTATTGCTTTATTTTCACAGGATATAAAGAGTATCATGAATCCTCGTATTGCTGAGCGACCTCTTGTGTCACGTATCTTCGATGAGGAGGAAAACGATCGAGATGCCGATGACTACTTCGTTGAAAGTTGGGAGAAACAACTTTGTAAGAATAAACCGATTTGTTTCCAAATTTTATTCAACCTTGATGTTAATGGTGAGAAAGAAGCAGAGCAGGTTGCGAATGAGGCTTTGGATGTGCCATTGGTGTCTAATGCAGAAGTGGAAGAGATAAAGAAAGGCTTGTTAGATGTACAAGAAGGAATGCAGAAAATGAGTAAAAGCATGGAAGAGGGTTTTGAAAAAATGTTCAACCTCATTGGTGGACAGGATACAAGGCTAAAGGCTGTGGAATCATTTGTGAACTCTCATACATGGAATGCTGGTGAGTGGTCTAGTGGTGGTGGTGTGGAGAAACAGACGGGTGGTGGTGTGGAGAAACAGACGGATGATGTTGAGTGGTCTGGTGGTGGTGGTGTGGAGAAACAGACGGATGGTGTTTGTGGTGGTATGGAGGTAGAGATGGAAGGGGAAGATGGTGTTGGTGAGGAGGACAAGGACAAGGACAAGGATGGTGCTGATGAGGGAGAGAAGGAGAAGGATGGTGATAAGGAGGAGGACAAGGATAAGGATGGTGGTGATGAGGAGGAGGAAACGGATAAGGATGGTGTTGATGAGGAGGACAAAGAGAAGGATGGTGCTGACGATGAGGACAAGGCGAAGAGTAAGAAGAAGAAAGATGTCGTTGAGAAGGAAGTTGTTGGTGAGAAGAGGAAGAGAAAACCATCGGAGTACGGGAAGAGTCCTTACACCTTCTTGAGGCCGCGAACGAGGCAGAATACAAAGACAAAGAAGAACTGATAAATCGTGTCATGGTGTTACTCTATCTAATTATCTTTCTAGTATGTGTTTTTCTATTTTATATGGACCATCGTTGTGTTTGAACTACTTTCATTGGCGTTTGACCTACTAGGTAGAACTCTACTTTATAATTAAGTTACTTTCATCGCTTAGTTATGGGATTAGTTATGTTGCATAATAATTAAGTTCAAACAACCATAAATTCAAACACAAAACATAAGTTTAAATCGTAACATAAGTTCAAACACAAAACATAAGTTTAAACAACCATAAATTCAAACAATTACTCAAACAAGTACCTACTACAACCGTACTACTACAAGTACTACTACAACGACTCGGATAATAAATTTCATCTCTGTCTCTCCAATACCGTCACCTTTCGCTCAAAGTTGATAACCATCACTGTAAGGTCATTGACCATCGCCTTCAAGCTATCTTTCTCTTCGGTCAGGTTCTTGATGGTTTCCTTAAGCTTCGCATTCTCATCTTCAGAACTTCGCATTCGAGCTTCTACAACATTCACTTTGCAATTGGTGCCAGCAATCTCCTCTGTGATTGCGTCATCCCACAGTTTATAAACATGGCAGGCTCCATCCTAATATCCAATGAAACGAAATGAAATTTTTGTTCGCAATACAAACACAAGAGTAATGGAATTAGAGAATTGGTGGCTTACATCTAGATCAGCCTCGCAAGAGTAAAATCTTCTTCCACTTTGCAAACCACTTGTATGCGTCTTAACCACAACTGGTCCTCCACAGTAACATTTTGTCGGAATGCCTTCTTCAACTGGTTGCCACCGCCAGCGTGCTCGTTGCCACCGTGCTTGGGTCGGAATGCCTCCTTCGCCTTCATCTGGGCTTACCCACAACTCGCCTTGAACTGATTCATCGTCGGATTCGGAGTAGTGTAAAAAGCGTGGTGTTCCCTCAGATGAATCACTGTTGTTGGAGCCAGTATCGAATGGTCCGAATATGGAGTGACGATCCCACCAACCCATCCTCTGTATCCACAGTAACTGAGAACACGAAATCGAGGAAGATACGGCGAAAAATCGTGGATTGAGGCTCAACGGAATCCAGGCTCGACGACGGGCAAACGGCGGCGAGGGGAATCCGGGGAAACACGGGGAAACCCTAGATTTCTGATTTTTTGTGAATTTGGGGAAAATTTTGGGGATTTATCATTTATTATTAATTTCAAAAATAAAACAGAAAACAGATAATTGGGTTATGACCACTACATTTGTGCCACGTAATCACACATGTGCGCCGTAATTCACATGTGCGCCGTTATGTGAATCCAAAAATAACACAAAGTAGTCCCTGGTAATCGAGTATTACAAATTTCTTCATAGTAGTCTGTTTATGGTTTTTGTTATTTTCCTAGTAGTACCGTATTATGGAAACTATAGTTTTAGTTGTCCACCTTATTTTTACCATTTGTAACACATTTCCAATGTTATTGTACCATAATTTGTCCAAAAACACATAAACCTACGAAATTTAGCATCATAAGGTACATAACACTAACAAACTCTTTTTAAAACTATAAGGTGATTGTTGGGAGATTGAGAATATGGTATTTTCTCAATTGTTTTATATTATAAGAAAATATTGTAAGAACTACAACGATCGAGTATAAGATAAATAGCCTTACAAAAATTGTTACCAATATT
Source organism: Arabis alpina (assembly GCA_900128785.1). Lineage (NCBI taxonomy): Eukaryota > Viridiplantae > Streptophyta > Magnoliopsida > Brassicales > Brassicaceae > Arabis > Arabis alpina. The sequence goes on from LT669789.1 coordinate 32,613,968, forward strand.
TATTTTTAATTTATTTCCTAAATACTACTTAACTAACACATAGTAGTACCTGGTAATTGAGTATTACATATTTTGCTAGTAATATTTATGAGTAGGAAAATTTAATTAATTACTAAAATTAAATTAGAAAAATGGAATGTTAAACACAAATAACATTAAAACATCAGATATTATAGTTTTAGCACACATAATTGGTAAAACAAACACGACGACCAACAAGTTCACCAAATCATGATCATTCCACACCAATTAGGGCAGCTAATTCACCACCTCCTTCCACAACATTTGGGGCCTGTTCTTGGATCACAAGGTCAAGGTCACCCATTTTCTTCTTTGGGGGAGAATTGTAACACCCGTGAACCAAAATTTAGGAAAGATAATTGAATTGGACCGAATGGTTTAATTTTAATTGTTCGGTTTGGCTGGTTTGGGTTAAGTGAACCCTAGGGCTTGAGTATAAAAGAGAGCAGCCTCCGTTTTGTGCAGATAAAACGTGGAAGAGGCTGAGAAATTGAAAGAGAAGAGAGCAAGTTCGTTTCTGGTGGTTTATAGAAAAGAATGAGATGAAGATAGTTCTGACGCGTTTTAGAAGAACAGATGATCGAATAGCCTAATCTGTTTGGATTGGAGTGAAACTTTTAGGGTAAGTTCTCCACTCTTATATCTAGCTTTATTCGAAATCGGATTGTCTTTTGGATGAGTATTCTGAGATTTATTGTTGTTTTTCCGAGAGAGGTTCGTGCAGAATTGGATCTGCAATCAGTCCAATTCGTGGGTATTTTCCCGTCGAACCAGAAGGATTTAGGAAACAATCTGCATATCGTTGGAAAGGTCCCGGTCTCACGATTCTAGATCAGGTTTTCGATCATGATTCTGAGGTAATCTCCGTTCTCAGTGTGCTTTCGAAGTCGGCGTGTCGTTTCTGTTTTTAGAAAACCCTAATCCGGTTTAGGAGAAACTCGAATTGGTTTGGTTTGGTTTAGTTAACCGGTTTGGTTTGGTTTGGTTTGGTTTGGTTTAGTTAACCGGATTGGTTTGGTTTGGTTTTGTTTAGTTAACCAGATTGGTTTAGTTAACCGGATTGGTTTGGTTGGTTGGTTTAACCGACTATTTCTGTTTGGGTTAACCGACTGGTTTGATTTGCCTTGTTCATTAGGCAAAGGAGGAGAGTTGCCAGAGGTTGAGGTTTGAGGCAACTATTAGGCTAAGGTGAGTGCGTGACCATGGCTTATGGGCCGGTGGATTCGTTAGGGTTGTTTGGTGATAGGTTTAGAACGAATTGATTGATATTGATGTGTTTGTTTGAGACTGTGTATTGTGTTTGTTGTATGTGGATTGCTGTTTTCGACAGGTATGTGAGGTGCTGTCGATCGACACCTAGAGGGTGTGTCGATCGACAGGCACATGCAGAAGGTGTCGATCGACACCTAGTGGTAGTGTCGATCGACAGCCTGTCTGGTTGGCTGTGGTTGAGCCGTGTTGTTGTGTTTTGTGTGCTGATTGATGTATGTTTGCCTGAGCGGATCCATCGCGTCTGAGTGCGCAGTCGTAGATGGGAGGACCGTCTCACTGGGTATTTATGATAATACTCACGCATCTCTTTTTTCCATGTGATGCAGGTAAAGGCAAATTGTGATCGTGGAATCATGGCAATGAAGAGGGAGATGATCTAGGGTCTCGGTTTCGTGCTGTGTGATTTTGTTGTTTTCCATTTCTATTTTAGAACCTGGTTAGGTTGCTGGTTTTGTGGAATTGGAATTTATCTTGGATTGGTTTAGTTTAATGGAATTAATTTCTGGTTTAATTGTTTATTGCTATCCGCTGGTTGCTTGTATTTGTTGCTTGGTTGTTGAGGATAACATTTATGGGAATGCTAATCCGAGACCAAGGGTTAAATGTTAAAAAAAAAAAAATAATAACGGGTTGGGTCGTTTCAGTGGTCGTTGAGGTTCACCTGTTGATGGACGCCTTCTTTTTCGTCGTCTTCCCCTGCTGTTTTTGTAGTCTGGCGGTGAGACAAATTTCTTTGCTATATCTGCTGGAACTCTCCACTCAGACTTATGTGGGACTAGATAAATGGTTTTGCAATAAGCAAAAACCCAATGGGCGGTCCTATAATACTTATCACACAGATCAGCTAACTCGTAACTCTTTGTTCTTGATTCTTGCCTCATGAGTGTGTAGAGTGCGGCTATTCCATGGACACAAGGATATTTGTCAATATCAAAAGTCTTGCAAATGCAACTTTTGTTCATCAAGTTCACCAAGTAATGCTTTCCATCCCGTCCAATGACACTATATTCAAGCCGGTACGAGTTTAGCTCCGTCACAATCAAGTAATTCGCCTCCGCACACCTCTCATGCAAAATGTCCTCAACCCTTGGCACTAATCTTTTATGGTAACCAACGCTATCCTTCCTATGTTGGTTGAACCATTCAGACACTTTCGCCACAATCACATCTATCATAGGTAACAAATTGTAATTTCTTGCATCCTCGAGGACATTGTTAAGTGATTCAACACAATTTGTTGTATCGATATTGTACCTTGCTCCAGGAAAATAACACCTCGCCCATTTTTCCTCCTCTAGACTTTCATCTAGATACTCACCTACTTTAGGATATCTTCTCTTAAAATCTTCGTATCTTCTAAGGAACTCATTTTCTGTATAAATCTGAGCAATTTCCCAGAACATCTTTGCAACAACGTCTTTGTTTGTGTAGGAAACTTTGAGTCTTACATTTTGAGACAAATGAAAGATACAAAACCCGTGCTTAGCCATCGGATACACCAATTCTACGCTCTTCTTTAGGCTCGCATTTCGGTCACTCACAAAAATAAGCTTTGCACTATCGCGTACAACTGTCTTCAGTTGTACCATAAACCACATCCAACTTGCATCATTTTCACTATCCACTACAGCAAATGCAATCGGATAAGTGTGTCGATTAGGATCTTGAGCTGTGGCAATCAACAGCACACCACCATATCCAGACTTCAGAAAAGTTTCATCGACAATGAGAACTTTCCTCATGGATGCAAACCCTTCAATGCAAGCTCCTAGTGCTATGAATAAATACTTGAACCTCCCTAGGTTGTCAACCTTGACTTCTGTTTTTGTGCCAGGATTAACTTGCTCTAACATATACAAATAAGAGTATAATTGCTTGTATCCTTCTTCTGGATTACCACGCACCTCGTTAATAGCTTCATTCTTACCCCGCCAGCAAGTATAATATAATGGTGGCACACCAAATTTTCTTTGAACCAAACCCATTAGAGCTTTAGGTGTTGGAGTTTGAAGTATACCATGATAGTCTTCTTTCAAAAGACTAGCAACTAGTCCCTTTGAGGCTTCGTTTCTATTTTCATTGCTTGCACTTGCACTAGCCCGAGAGCATGTGTGCATCTTGTTGTATGCCGCTACACGAAAACAAGATGAGTTCTTCACCTTCACACCATTAAAGTACCATTTACACCCTTGCTTCCAAAGACAACATCTTACCACATATCTTGTTGCGTCACTCTTCTTTGTTAAGGTTCCAAAAGATGCTTTATGTGCACCTCTCTCAATATAAGCTTTCACTTCCTTCTTATTATCAAATTCTCTACCTACTTCCAAATCCATCCCATCCTCCCATCCCTGCTCGGACTGGCTTTCTTCTTCCCATCCGTTTTCCATTTCGTGTTCCATATTCCCACCCGAAGGGTAACCCGAATAACCGCTGCTTTCACTCTCACAATCTCCACTAAAATTTTCATTCATTGGGTTATGATCATTCATTGACTCATACAATGGTTGGTTCATTGGCTCATGTTGTTCCGAGACTGCGTAAAGAGTAAGAGCACCAGCAATACCATCATCTCTTCGAACAACTTCTTCGTAATTCAATCCAACTGAACTTCCTTGATCTCCTCGTAGAGTTGGACCCTTACCCTTATCCAACTGGTTCCTTCTTGAAGTTACACCCTTCTCCACATGTAATACACTTCTACATTTGTTTGTATATGTGGACGTTAGATAAACGTAAACGTCATCATCATCGCAGATGTATGATGGTCTCAGAGGTCTCGTGTCCAATGGAATAAAAATTAATTTCAGCTTTGCCTTAGATGAATCTATCCCAAGCTTCTTGCATACACTATCCACTAACATCGAATAACTAACATCCTTTGGAGATAATCCCTTGAACAATATTGAATGCATGCCTTCTGAATCCATCCATTCATACCCCTCTCCGTTCTTAACATAATTTCCTCCATAATCACAATGAAAATGGATTGTTGGGCTCATTGTCTCCTGAAAAAAAACAAAAAACACGACATCAAACCTACTGAAACTATTTAGTAATACAATCTGAAAAAGCAGTTGTTCTGGTATTCCGAACTGGTAGTAGTACCCTGTAGTACTAAATCTGCAAAATTGAATTCGAGACACAAATCTTATTCTCCTCCAAGACTCACTACGATTGAACCATTGTGTTGCATTTACTACCCAATGCTTGTAATACTAGACCCAGACACAATCGCAATATCAATGAATCAAATTAGTAAATCCAATTGAACAACATTGAAAAAGTCAAAATCAATGAAATACTTCGATTATAGTTAAATCATAGTTTCACTAACCTCAATTTGTCTTTCCTTACTAAAATTATAGAATATAGAGCTTCAATGAGCTTCAATGAGCTTATCAATGGAGGATGGCGTGGAGGAGGGCGTCGGGGCGTCGGGGAAGAAGAGAGGAGGAAGAAGAGATTTGATTGGTTGAAAATTATTAGGTTTTTGTTATTTTTTAATCACAAATTATTAGGTTTTTTGGTCTTTTCACATCTCATTAAAGGGCATGAGGGTATTTGAGATTAAAAACTGGTATGTTGATTTGGCATACAAAGAAAAGGTTAAATAAGAATTTGATCCGTGAGAAAGTGATGAATTAGAGAGAGACGATTGATTCGTGATTATTTATTTTTGATCTAAAAATCTACGGAAAAACCTCTGCCGAGACATAGGTGGTTGGATTTGGTTCGTGACAAAATCGGTTAATTTGAGTTTTGTCTCTCTTTTTTTTGAAACCACAAAATTTGATGCGTCGAACGTCGTAATGTCTTATATTCTAAAGTGAATCTTTAGGAGAGTCAATTTCCAACATTACAAAGCATATAATAAGATCTCACCTATATAATCGGTAACTACTAAATACCCGTAATTGTAGTGCCAACCCTTTGATTAGTATTGGCCACGTAACGAGAGAGAAGAGAAGGGCTGACTTTTTGAAGAAGCAAAGGAAAATGAGTAAATGCTTTTCGCTGTCTCTATTGATTCTTTTCCCTTAAATCAAATGCTTTTCTTGGGGTAAGCAGCCACGTACATGACTTATTTCTTTTTTAAAATAAAAATATATACTCTTTTTTTTCCTAAAAAATAAAAAAATTACAAATTTTTTTCCCCAAATAGATTGAGTTTTTACTGTTTTCTATACATTTTTACAAATTCCAAAACAAATAATGAAATACTATTGGTTAAACTTTATTAGAAATTGTAAATTGTATAAATCAATACATTTTCTTAATAAATGTGCATAACCTTCAACATCTATCTTTTTGGAACGGAAGGAGTATATACTAGTAGTATTTTCTATCGATATTTATTTATGTATTTTTATAACCAGAGTTGATGTAGACCGGATATTTAACTAATGCGGTGACCTTCAGAGCCATTTTAAACATTTTTAGGGGTTAGTTAAAAAAAATGAAATTATTATTGTCTTTATATGTTAATATGATAAAGACAAAAAAAAATTGTAATTCATGCGCTAGTGCTCGTTTCTGTTTAAATACGTGTATGCTTTTTATATCAATGCACATAGATCCAGAGAACGACCCATATGGCCATATGACCTAGACGCTTGTCTTTCTCCTCAACATCCAAAGTCTTTAGTTAAACCTCTCTTGTAGACTTGTAGTATACTAGTAAACAAAACAAAACTACAAAACAAAAAAAGCTAGAGAGAAAGATTCAAAGAAAGACAGGAAGACTCTTTCAAGTCCAAAGTGAGATTGTGAGATGTCCCATCTTTGCAAAAATCCAATTTTAGAGTCTTACTAGTTACTATATAGCTTGCACACACTATATATAATAGGGAGAGAAAGAAGAAGAGAAACAGAGGAGAAGGTCAAGAAAGTGTGCGTGTGGATATGGGTAGACCACCTTGCTGCGAGAAGGTTGAGGTGAAGAAAGGACCATGGACTCCCGAAGAAGACATAATCTTGGTCTCTTATATCCAACAACATGGCCCTGGAAACTGGAGATCTGTTCCAACAAACACCGGTCTTGATCTTCATTTCTTTTTCTTATTTATATCTATTTCCTTATTAGCTTCCATATATTAAAGCATACATGTATTTTTTTTCAGGCTTGCTAAGGTGTAGCAAGAGTTGTAGACTTAGATGGACTAATTACCTTCGTCCCGGGATCAAACGAGGAAATTTCACTCAACCTGAAGAGAATATGATTATCCACCTGCAAGCTCTTTTGGGTAATAGGTATGTAAAAATACTTATTTATATATTCTCCATTTTATATACAATTGTATACCAAGTCGATGGATGGTAAGAATCCCAAAGTGAAATGAGACCAAAAATAATATATATAAAGTACATGAACCAATCCACTTTTCTACCATTTGGGTTTGAATTGAAAATTCATGAAACTTAACAATACATTCACCTTGATCTCGAATATCTATGTTTATGAATCTCGTGTAATCTCCTAAGTAACATTCATTTTTCGGTTACTGTTTTGTTTTGTTTTCCTTGATTTATTTGTATATATCCTCTATGAAATCAGATGGGCAGCTATAGCATCATATCTACCTCAGAGGACCGACAATGATATCAAGAACTATTGGAACACTCATTTAAAAAAGAAACTCAAGATGAAGCTTGAAAACGGTATCATCAACGAAGAAAACACCGATATTGCAGAGATGTCGTCTTGTAATAATAATAACAATAGATGTAACAACAACAACAACAGAAGATTCGCCAACAAAGGCCAATGGGAGAAAAAGCTTCAAACAGACATCAACATGGCTAAACAAGCCTTGTTCCAAGCCTTATCACTTGACCAACCACCTTCATCGATCCCTCTCGATCTCGACTCACCAAAACCTCATGATCATCATCATTGTACCACACCTTATGCTTCAAGCACAGAGAACATCTCTAAGTTACTCCAAAACTGGACAAGTTCATCTTCTTCAAGGCCTAACACTTCATCACTCTCCAACAATCCAAGCTCAAGCACCGGTGAAGGAGGAGTTCTTGATCATCACTCTTTGTTCTCATCGAACTCAGAATCTGGATCAGTTGATGAGAAGCAAAATTTAATGTCGGAGACAAGTGTGTTCCAAGGTGAGAGCAAACTAGACATTGACATTGAAGCTACTACTACAATTGCTACTACTAATGATCAAGGCTCGTTGTCTTTGATTGAGAAATGGTTGTTTGATGAACAAGGCTTGATTCAGTGTGATGCTGGTCAAGAAGGTCTCATTGACGTGTCTTTAGAGGGTAAAAACAATGATAACAACAGTCAAGATTTGTTCTGAGTACAAGAAACATGGAGCAACTGCATAGGTTTAAATGTTTAATTACTTCTTCTTCTTTTCTTTTAGTCATTTTCTTCATGATTTTAGTTAGATTTTATTTTACTGTGTGCATATGGCTTGCTCGCTGTCAAGTCGATTAAAAGATGAAACTGTGAATTCTGATTTACTTTTACTATGTAAAGTTTAATATATTGCAATAAATTAAGCTTTTCTCTTTTTGATAGTTTTCATTTTAAAATCAGTAATCTTTCAGGATCGACATTTTCTAATAAAAATTGTTTATTAGTGAATAGTTATGACATATGTCATGATGTATCACTGTTCAAATTCAACCCATGATTCATTTGTTCGATATTAATTGTTGACCAAACAATTTTGGTAACACCTATATTTGATCCTTAGACTTATTAGTTATTATAAGTAGTGTATGTAAGCATTACAGGATTTTCTTCTGGAAATATTGGATTCTAATGTACTTACTAAAAAACAAAATGTATTTTTTACTGGATTGTAGGTTTTTAAGAATTAAACAAATGTTTCAAAGACTCAAGTTGGATTTCGAGTTACGATCTTAAGGAGTTCAGTGAAAATTGAATTTATATAAAGTTAGATTGATTTTAACAATATAGAGATTTATTAATTTTTTGAATTTTTTTAATAGAAATTAAAAATCATCAAACTAATAGGAGTAAGTAATTAAAAGAACTTTGATAAAAATGTAAGTATCTTTAAACCAATAGCAACATACTTTCAAAACTCTTTTAAGACTTTATTTACAAGCAACTCCCATAATCATTATTTAATGTGAACGGTGTTAAACAAAACAAAAAGGGATGGAGTTATTCAGTCTTCATTAAATTTTTGAAGACTACGTGCATTAATGACTAGGTTGGGGCGATTATTGCAATTGGTTTTATTTTAATCATATTACGTACAAAATTGATTAATCGCCATTAAAATGTAAGCAGACATGACTTGCATATACAAACATAAAAATTAGATACTATACTAATAGAGTAGGATTTTTATGGTCTTCCAAAAACAGGATTTAGTGATGAAAGAAAAATGAGTATGATTTTGGTATCATCTTAATGAACTTAATTATTGAGAGATCGAGAGGTCGAGATCGAACGGTTAAGATGCTAATCAAAATTATGGAAGAATCATGAAAAATATAGAAGAATATCCATTAATAGAAAATCTACCATTATCTCTAATATATATTATTTCCATATAGTTTAGATTATTAGGTTATTTCAATCCCTATGTAAACTTATGCACCTTGTAATATTATTCTCATAAGAGTTTAATCTAATTCTTTCCAAAAACCTTTATGTTATTCTTACTCTCATCAATTTATCATGGTATCAAATCTAGAGGTCGAGATGCTAATTTTAATCATCTTTGTTACTATAAATCAGTTATTGTAGTTTTGTTCAAACAAACAAAAAGAGACATTATATCATTAGCATGTAGACTTCTGAAACTGATTAAAAGAAGAAGAGAAAAAGCACTTGGCCCAATATCAAATTGAATATTACTGGCAAGCTCATAATCATGGATAAATCATTGAAGCATGGGATCAAACGTGATAGTTACGAACTGGTACATAAAGTCAACGTCATTGACTAAGTCAATAACGGAATAGAGCCCATTTCAACTAATAGGCCTCTCTATTATCCAACTACATTTGCCTTGAAGACTCGTAACTAGAGCAAGATTTCGGGCTTTTTTGGTGTTTTGAAAATCAATTGCTTGATCTTTCAAAAGGATAGTTTCAATTTTTACTATAAACTGTGGAAGTTTCAAATTTTAAGTTTATAATTTCTTTAGATGACCATGAAGAAATTCATTTTAACTTCCTAAAACCGACTGTGACGAAGCGGGCCGATGCGGGAAGAAAAGTCAGAAAAAAGTCCAGGAGGGTAAGTCTTTTTTTTGTCTCGCATTTTTAATTCGTGAATTTCTAATGATCGCCGTGTTCCATAGCTAATCTTAAATATTTCGATTTAAAAAAACAACTCTTTATCTCAAAGAAAGCTTGAACCTAGTGCACAAAGTAACTAATTCTCTAGTATTATCATAGTTTTCATTTTCATAGGTTGATTTTGAGCTTTAATCGGTCACTAGTTGTAAATTTCTCTCTTTTAGGCTTATGTTTTCTTCTGGTAAGTTTTTGTCTTTGGTTTTGTACTTTCTTATTTCGTAATCTTCTCTTAGATTTCTAATATGGTGTTAGATAACAAAAAAAAAAAAATTCCCATGAATAGATTTTCTATAACTCACTCGCATAAAAATTAGTTAACCCGTAATGATTTTTCAAAGTTACATGAAATATATATGTTTGTAACTCACTACAAGAAATAGACACTATAGCCACATGTTGTTGTGTAGCTATGATATGATATTTGTAGCCAAAATTGTGTTGCCACAAATTTTGTCTTTGAAACAACACAATTTTGTCTTTGAAACAATGTAGTGGTAGCAAATAAGATTTTGTAAGAATTTGTGGCTAATTAGGGACGAATACCCGCAGCCATATCGTGTAGGTATCGGGATAAATTAGCTTCAAATATGACGTAGCCAATTGTTACGGAATTAGTTACAACTTATACATAGTAATTAGAAACAAAAAAATTACCAAAATATTGAAACAAGTCACCCACAAATAGCAACAATAAATTTCTTACCATTATCACAAGTTGCTTCACTTAATTTGTTTCTATTTCCTTCAAAATGTTACATAAAATACGTAACTAGTGCCAACAAGAGCAACAATTTAACAGAAGCTTAAAGAGACAAAATGCGACTAAATTAGTGTAGTAAATAAGTTCAAATTGTTACATTATAATGGTTACATATACTACAAAAACTGCTTCATATTGACACAATCCAATTAAAGCTCAATAGTAATAGAGGAATGTATAAAGAAACAAGAAACAGAAATTGCATTCATAAGAAACTAAAAATATTTTACATTAATGTCACCAAAATACATTGCATAAAGTACATTAGCCGATTAAGTAGATTACAAAAAATACAATAGCCGATTAAGTACATTACAAAAGCTACGCTAGCCGAAAATTATATTACAAATTTGATATGTAAAAACATCATTAGTAACACATCAAACTTATATACCAAAAGAGTTAAATTCGTGATAAAACATAAACCAACGTACCATGATACTAGAAGATGATGCAGCCACTCGAAGTTCCATAATCTGCATTTGGATCTTGTGTGGCGTCATCATCTTCTTCTGCGTCATTTGCTTGTGTTGGATGCTCCTGGTTTGGAAGCTCAACATTTGCCTCATTAGTGAACTGATTTGCTGCTTCAAGACTCGCCTCCAAGTCACTACGTTGCACACGAACTCGAGCAGTAGCTGAAAGTCCCCTGCGAAGAGTTGTAAACCTGATATCATCTCCATTTGTATCACTATTATGTGGCATGTATCGTTGCATCATCTGCACACACTAGCCAACTGCTCTTGCAAGATAGTGACTTGGCGTTCAAGCGTAAGCCTAGCTGCAGCCATGTTTGAGCTCTTCCCGCGCTCACGAATAGACTGCTGTCCACCACAACCAAAGACCCGCCCACCGTGAGTAGGCTTGACAACCTATAAGGATGGGGAAAAAAATACAGTAATCCATATCAATACTTATAATAAGAGAAGGCATATATGTTTAAAGGTTAACAACCACGCACACAATATACTTAAGAAATGAGAATCTAAATTATCTTCACATAAACTCACAAATATAACAAATACAAAGAGAGTTTCAATTGAACATTTGTACTGTTAGTAATGTGCGAGAGTGTTACCTTATAGTACAACTCATCTTCCTCTAGCTATGACAAACCTGTAACACCTGAGCCATCAAGTGGTGGGGTATCGTCGGCGAGGCTGCTCTGAACCCTGACCTGTCTATGAATCTCGTCATCTATTGACTGTGCTCGTGCATCGACATAGTTCCCATCTGGTTTCTTATGTTTCTCGCGGAGAATCCGGAGCATAGATGGCTCAATCCCTTCCCTTTGTCTCTGTAATATATAAACAGAGAATTTATGTGTCAGTTAAGAACATACAACACCTGCTGAAAATAACATAGAAATTATATGGTTACTGCCACTTACAATGCGGTCTCTGACTTGTTCAAAAGACCTAGCACCTGCTGTGTGTCGGTGAGGCCCATATCCAGATCGGTCTGACATTCGATTTTCAGCAGCTATGCGACTCCTCCGCTGTGCTTCTTCAGTGTTCCAATATTGCCACATAATTTCCCATATGCTCTGACTTATTGTAATGACCCTCTCTTAAGGGTAAACCGCGCTCGAGGAAAGACTCGATGCAAGGTGCGGATCAGTCCATTAGTCCCTTAGATTTTGGCCAAAACCTAGCCAAGCACCTCGATGACTAAGCTACTTGCTTGGTTACTCGGTGACTAAGCTGCGTGCTAGGGTGCTTGGTGAGTAAGCTGCCTGCCTGGTTGCTTGGTGACTCAAGTAGGAGGTGCCTACGAAACCCTTGGCCGAAGCAATGACAAGCAGCTGCAAGCTTGTCCATTGCCACATGTTGCGGCAGGAAGCTTCCTCGGTGGATCTGATCCGCCTAGTGTCCAGCTGCTTCACCACCTTGGCCGAGCCTATATATACAAGGCCTTGGACCTTGTTTTATCCATAGAAACTCGCAGCCTTATGCTAAATAAATCAGTCCGTAAACTTTAACCCGCGAACCTTTGTCCGAACATTTCTAAACCACCGTGGATACTTTGTCCGAACCAAAATCTTGTCCGATCACCTTGATCAAATCAGTTTATCCAAGCGATACTCTGTTCGATCAGTCCGAAATCTTTAGCCACCGCGAACCGTTCTAGAGCAATTTCGGGAAAAACTTAGGGATCAGTTTTAGTTTGATTCCAGACAATCACCGAAGACCCTTGAAACCATTCTGTTTCGATCTAGATCATCACTCCGGAAGATCATCAGTTTGATCGTAAGGCAGCCGAGAGTAGGATTCATTGAGTGAATCGAATCGCATACTTTCACCAAGTAATCGGTGAGTCTTTGGTTATGTTTGTTGTTTTACTGCAAACAATTGAGTGGGTTTCGTGTTTGCTTGTTTGATCATTTGAATTTATAATCGTAGAGGTTCAAGCACGAAATCTAGAATTTTGCTAAATATTGTTGAATATTATTTGATTGAGGTTCATGTTGCATTGTTAAGAATTTTCCTAAGTGAAGAAAATACTTAATCAATGCTAAGTATGAATCGTATAAGTTTACTTTTAACCGAAGTGTTAGTAAAACTTATAAAAACTATTGAACATGGAAAGATATTCCCTTTGGCCGTGTTTTGACCGATAAAGATTTCGGTTAAGTACACGAGGACACGGAGAGACGGGATTGCAGCCTGGGGCTGTGTCATGCATGACGATGCATATTCCAGATGTGGTTTCCTTATGTTTAAGGCCACATGAATGATTAAGGATTCTAGGTCTTTAGCCTTTGTGGTTAGGGACCGAGGGATGCCTTTGGTTACATGTGATGGGAATAGTCTACACGTAGGCCTTATGAATTAAAATGTTAATAACCGTTCGTTGATTGTTTTGCTTGCTTGTGTGTTGATTGTTGTTTTGGGTTTGGATGGGAAATGAAATTGTTTAGGAAACCCTAGACTCACTGAGCAATTAGTGCTCACGACTCAACTTGTTTTGCAGGTAACCTTTAGCGGGTAGACCTTTGGGGAGCACACGAAGGAACGTTAGGATAATCAGTGGTAGATTTCTTTGCCTTTTGGTAAATGATTAGTATTTACTAGGGTTGGACTCGCCCTTTGTTTCTTTTGATGTTCTTATGTTATTTTCCTATGTTTGGAAACTATATCATATATAACGTGTACTGCAAAGTATTTATGTTAGTATATATCTTTTACATTCGTTAACATATTGTAATATCATTTGTTCAATCATTAATTTGAGTGTGAAATTTTTTTTTTTTTTTTGAAATTCTTCCAATTTGGCATTTGATTTTAAATAAATAATTTTTAGTTTCTAAAAACTTATTATTTTATTTTTAGTTGCTTCTATCTTAACCATATTTTAATCATAATCGCGTAACATGCATAATAATATATTTACTTTTTCTTAAACACTTTAAAAGTATGTTTTTCCTAGATTTTAGTGTTAAAAGCATTGATTCAAATATTGAATTATCAAATAGGTAAATTTTTTAGATCATGGTGTATAACTGCGTACACTTTTACATAAAAATCATATATCATTCTCCCTATATTTTGTTGTATAATTCATGAATAACGCGACCATTCATTTTTTTAACTTTATATATATCAAAACTCAAGATTATTTATTTATTTTAAATTATGGTATTGCAACGTTTTCAATATTTTTTTTATACTTCCAAAAACTCAATTATATTGAATTATTATTTTTTTTCTTTTGGACAAATCTTATATTCCAAATTTTAACTTTACTTTCTCCTCAAATTTTTTGATATCCTTTAGTGAAATCATATATCCTATTTCTCATTAAGCCTTCAGCCTCATAGCAATCGGCGGAAGCTCAATTATGATGCCTTAATAATTGAATCATTTAATCTATTTTTGTTTGATTATATCTCATGTCGTTTGATTACATTTTTATTCATTGCTCTAATATGTAAACTCATAATGTTTTGATTATTTTCTAATGAATTTTATTATAAATGATATATATTCATTATTGTATTTTTAGTTTATAAAATAAAATACTCAAATAATCCTAAAACATTGTTCGCGTGATACATGAGTTTTATAATTTTATTAACTTAATGACAAAATTTTGATTTTACCATTTACAGTGTATACCTCTTATCTTTCAAATAATGGTATTATAACACTTTCAAATTTGTCTTTCATCCTTCCATAAAATTCAAATATAACATAATAATATATTCCAAATTATCATCTTATTATCTCATCTTTACTAAGATGGTTGAGTAGTTTTTTAGTGAAATAATATAAATTCTTTTTGTAGATTGACAACTCCTTAACAATTGTTTGACACTGAATTATTTAGGGTTTTTTCTTCTTTGATTCTTTGATGTCGTTTATAATTTTATCCATTTGTTCTTATATGTATATTAATTTTACATATTTCCAATTTCTTAAACTGATTATATATATAAAAACTTTTAAGTAAGAAGGTCAACCCGTTGTTTAGGATTTAACATTATATTTATTTTACTTGTTTAACCTATTTTTTACTTACTTGTTTAAACTCTACATATATTTACTAATTTTCGTTTTTTTAATTTAATTAAAAAGTGTAGTAGTTATTAGTAACAATAAATATACATTAACGACATCATCTTTAGTGAGATGGTTCAATATCCTTGTAGTGAAACAATATATTTTATTTCTCTTTAGATCAACAATATACATTTAAATTTGTTTTATTTGATTCTTTGATGTTGTTTATATTTTTATTCATTTGTTTTTCTAATTTTTGAAACTGAATATATAAACTTGTATTGTTATCATAAAATCCATTTATTGTTGAAATTATATTTACAACAATAAAATACTCAAATTAATTTTACATGTACTACTTTTAGCTATTTATTGACTTATTTTCGTATTTTATATTAATTAGTTTTTTTTACCTATAAGTAAGAATAAATATACATAAACATGAATTAAATGACACTTCAATTTAAAACTAATTGTAAAAAAAAATTTTGCCTATGTGGACACCTTAGATGAAGAGAGGAGTTAGCTATTATATATATGATTAATATATTCCAAATTATCATCTTATTATCTCATCTTTACTAAGATGGTTGAGTAGTTTTTTAGTGAAATAATATAAATTCTTTTTGTAGATTGACAACTCCTTAACAATTGTTTGACACTGAATTATTTAGGGTTTTTTCTTCTTTTATTCTTTGATGTCGTTTATAATTTTATCCATTTGTTCTTATATGTATATTAATTTTACATATTTCCAATTTCTTAAACTGATTATATATATAAAAAAATTTAAGTAAGAAGGTCAACCCGTTGTTTAGGATTTAACATTATATTTATTTTACTTGTTTAACCTATTTTTTACTTACTTGTTTAAACTCTACATATATTTACTAATTTTCGTTTTTTTAATTTAATTAAAAAAAGTAGTAGTTATTAGTAACAATAAATATACATTAACGACATCATCTTTAGTGAGATGGTTCAATATCCTTGTAGTGAAACAATATATTTTATTTCTCTTTAGATCAACAATATACATTTAAATTTGTTTTATTTGATTCTTTGATGTTGTTTATATTTTTATTCATTTGTTTTTCTAATTTTTGAAACTGAATATATAAACTTGTATTGTTATCATAAAATCCATTTATTGTTGAAATTATATTTACAACAATAAAATACTCAAATTAATTTTACATGTACTACTTTTAGCTATTTATTGACTTATTTTCGTATTTTATATTAATTAGTTTTTTTTACCTATAAGTAAGAATAAATATACATAAACATGAATTAAATGACACTTCAATATAAAATTAATTGTAAAAAAAAGATTTGCCTATGTGGACACCTTAGATGAAGAGAGGAGTTAGCTATTATATATATGATTATGTACATGATCATTTTGGAGTATTAGACTCGTAACGTTTATACTTTGTAAACCGTTAGAAATCTTATGTAAAAGATGTGACGCCCGTGAACCAAAAATTTAGAGAAGGGAATTGGACCGAATGGTTTAACTTTAATTGTCCGGTTTAGCTTGTTTGGGTTAAGGGAACCCTAGGGCTCGTTTATAAGAGGGAGCAGCCTCCCTTTTGTGCAGAAAAACGTGATAGAGGCTGAAAGATTGGAAGAGAAGAGAAGAGAATTCGTTTTGGTGTTTGTAGAAAAGAATGGGATGAAGTCAGTTCTGACGCGTTTTAGAAGAACAGAGGATCGGACTTTCTAATCTGTCTGGATTGGAGTGAAACTTTTAGGGTAAGTTTTCCACTCTTATATCTAGCTTTAGGCGAAATCGGATTGTCTTTTGGATGAGTATTCTGAGATTTATTGTTGTTTTACCGAGAGAGGTTCGTGCAGAATTGGATCTGCGATCAGTCCACTTCGTGGATGTTTTCCCGTCGAACCAGAAGGAGTTAGGGAACGATCTTCATATCGTTGGAAAGGTCTCGGTCTCACGATTCCAGATCAGGTTTCCGATCTTTATTCTGAGGTAATCTCCGTTCTCAGTGTGCTTTCGAAGTCGGCGTGTCGTTTCTGTTTTTAGAAAACTCTAATCCGGTTTAGGAGAAACTCGAATTGGTTTGGTTGGTTTAGTTAACCGGTTTGGTTTATTTTGGTTTGGTTTGATTTAGTTAACCGGATTGGTTTGGTTTGGTTTTGTTTAGTTAACCGGATTGGTTTGGTTGGTTGGTTTAACCGACTATTTCTGTTTGGGTTAACCGACTGGTTTGGTTTGCCTTGTTCATTAGGCAAAGGAGGAGAGTTGCCAGAGGTTGAGGTCTGAGACAACTATTAGGCTAAGGTGAGTGCGTGACCATGGCTTCTGGGCCAGTGGATTCGTTAGGGTTGTTTGGTGATAGGTTTAGAACGAATTGATTGATATTGATGTGTTTGTTTGAGACTGTGTATTGTGCTTGTTGTATGTGGATTGTTGTTTTGGACAGGTATGTGAGGTGCTGTCGATCGACACCTAGAGGGTGTGTCGATCGACAGGCACATGCAGAAGGTGTCGATCGACACCTAGTGGTAGTGTCGATCGACAGCCTGTCTGGTTGATTGTGGTTGAGCCGTGTTGTTGTGTTTTGTGTGATTGTTTGATGCGTGTTTGCTTAAGCGGATCCATCGCGTCTGAGTGCGCAGTCGTAGATGGGATGACCATCTCACTGGGTATTTGTGATAATACTCACGCATCTCTTTTTTCCATGTGATGCAGGTAAAGGCAAATTGTGATCGTGGAATTACGGCTAAGAAGAGGGAGATGATCTAGGGTCTCGTGTTGGGTGTTGTTGTGTGGTTTATTGTTTTCCATTTCTGTTTTAGAACTCCGCTAGGTTGCTGGTTTTATTGAATTGGAATTGTTATTGGAATTAGAGTTGAACTGGTTTAGTTATTTTTATGGAATGAATTACTTGGTTATTATTGATGTTATCCGCTGGTTGTCTGTTTCTTGTTGCTTGGTTATTGAGGATAGCATTTATGGGAATGCTAGTCCGAGACCAAGGGTTTATCGCAAAAAAAAAAACGGGTCGGGTCGTTTCAAAAGATATATAAAAGTAAGTTTTTAAAATATCTCGGGTTTCATAAGATATTAGTCCTTGTCCGGACGAACAAACCATCGGGTATGTCTCGGGTTGGCAAGCCTTGAGGCGTATCCGGCGGGGGTGAACACTTGGGAGTCTAGTCTAGGGATTTTGGATGTGTTCCGGGAACCTCTGATCGGATGCCTGAGCGTTCATCAGTGGCGCTCCGGTTTAGATAATGAACGGGGGCGTTACACTTATCCACTCAGGCCTATCAGTTTGTTTTTTAGCCTTAGAGACCATGTCTCTAAGTCTTGCTGTCGTGATATTGTGCCAGAAACTATATACCATAGCTGAATGGATTGGATCCCAATTGAAAGCTTGCTGCAAATATATAAGAAATGGTCACACTCGGTGTGTATTACTCTTTCTACCTTTACATATTCACATTTACCATCACAATATAGTAAGTAGCAAACACTTACTACAAATTCACTCCACCACTGTATGATTGTATCATTAGGGACTGAGCTTATGTTGAACCAAGGGCCATCAAAATGCCTTCTTATGGCTGCCACAATCCTTTGTCGTGGTGCATTATCATTACCAAACCTGCACTCCACACATAACATATATATTAAAGAATGAACATTAACATACATTTAAATCATTGTACAAACCAGCGACCAACATTATAACTACTTGTTCCTAACCACAACAGTAGATAAACTAATTGTTTGACAACCATGAACCTAACTCTAACTGTTTTTTAGTAACCATTAAACTAAAGCTAACTAATTTTTTAGAACCTGGAAACAAACATTAACTACTTGTAAGAAATCATAACTGAAATCTCAAAATAATCTCATAGTTACTAAAGTACATACCACAAAGCTCCTTCTGGCCTATTAGGATCCAAGAGCGGCATCATAAGGCGTGCCTGGTTGGCCAAAATAGCGTCGATGGTCATATGTACAGGGAGAACACCTCTACCACCACCACGTCCTCCACCTCGACCAACACCAAACCCGTTTCCGCGCCCACCACCACCGTTACCAAGTCCATCACCAACTACGAAACCCATACCACCACCAGCCGCATTAACTACTCCACCACCACCACCGTTACCAAGTCCAGCACCAGCCGCATTAACTACTCCACCACCACCACCGTTACCAAGTCCAGCACCAGCTACGAAACCCATACCCCCACCAGCCGCATTAACTACTCCACGACCACCAAATCCCCGTCCAGCACCAGCTACGAAACCCACACCACCACGACCCGCATTAACTACTCCACCACCCCCATAACCAAGTCCACGACCAGCAACATTAGCTTCTCCATCACCAGCTGCATTAGCCACTGCACCACCAGCCACGTCTTCTACTACACCACCAGTTCCGACTCCATTTGCGAACCTCCTTCCAGCAGCTCCGACTCCATTTGCAAAACCCCTACCACGTCCGCGACCACCAGGAGGGCCACGACCACCACCAAATCCACCGCCTGATCCTTGAGATCCTTGTGGCAGTATCTTTGGAAAAAAATTATAGACTTTAGAACATAGAAGGAGATAGGACAAAAAGAAGCAAACTTGAGACAAATTTTAGATTTCAATAGGTGATTTACCTTCTCAATCAAAAACCACAACAACTAGAATGTCTCGGAGATTGAGAAAGAAATAGAGCTAGAAGGAAGATGGATTAAAAGAGACTGATAAGAAAATAAGCAGAATCGACGATGAAGGAGATGAAGAAACCTCAAATCTCTTGTTCAACTATAAAACCCTAGAGAACTCTAAGAGAGGGGAAGCGGTAAGATCAGACATAATAACTTTACTCTTTTGTAGACTTGAGTAAGAATATATTTATTAACATTATATTGTAATTTGTTACATAATAAGTGCCACTTTTTGTGGATATTTTACGGCATTCTTACTATTACCTATCAAATCCACCCCAAAACCTGTAAAAAAGGACGATGGCACGAAAACGGAACACATGTAGGGCGGAGATGAAAACTTATGATGGGCTTCATATTGGTATTGGGCCTTCGGTTTCGAACATGTACAAATTGTAAGTAATTAATATAGTTTTTTAATAACATTGGTGAAGAATCGAATAATTCGATGACATAAGGATAGTGGTGATGGATTTGTTTCAAGCTAATCCCAGAACATATGTTCGAATTCTTAAAACGTGAGTTGTATTTATTTTTACGACAAACAGTATGGAATCAAGTTTTAAACAATTGGCTATTATTTCACATAAGTGTCTTTCTTTTAATTCACATAAGTGTTTCTCTTGTTGTCTTTCAAACATTAACAAGGTTGCTTCATTTCTTGGAACACTTTCTCATTCCCAATAGACTTTGCTAGGGGTGGACAAAAAATCCGAAACCGAATTATCGAACCAAATCCGACACAAATTACCCGATTTGAACCCGATCCGAATTTATAAAATACCCGATCGGGTTCTATGTTCCTAAACCCGAAAACCCGAATCCAAACCTGGACCGAACGGGTATCCGAAATAACACAAATATAAATTAAACCAAAGATATTTGGATGTAAGGTTAGATATGTTTATGTATTTTAGATAATTTCTATAACTTTTGGTTAATATGAATATTATGAAATATATTCGGATAAAAATAACTAATTTATCTACGCTATTTGAATTTTTAAAATTTTGTTTTTGATATTTTCTCGGGTGTTTTTGGACAATTCGTGTAAAAACTAATAAAATCAATTTTTTTTTTTGATATCTATGTTCATTTGAATTATTGTTTTGAAATTTTTGATCAATTTGAGTTCTGATCAAATTCATATTTGAAGTGTATTTTTAAATAGATTGCACATTGGATATAATCGAACCCAAAGTCATTTTATCCGAACCCGACCTGCATTTATAAAATATCCGATAGGGTACTAAACCCCATTACCGAAGTACCCGAAAAACCGAAATACCCTACCCGAACCCAATCGGATATCCGAATGCCCAGCCCTAAACTTTGCATCTCAGAGAACAAAAAAGGTTCAACTTTGAGCTCAATCTGGTTAATACTCCATGAATTAACACCAAATCTTAACTAACATAACCCACAAATCAAAATATCTAATAACAAGTTTGTGATCAAATAACCAAAATTTGAACACTTGTTCATTTCTTTTTGTTATTTGATACGATTTTCAGGTTAATCTAATTAGTAAATTAACATAGAAACTACCCAGAATATCTTGGGGAATATATTCCAGCTCTCTACTATGACCTCGAAGTTTTATCCTATACCTTCTCCTAAGAGACTTTTCCGACAATTGAAACCAAAAAGTGAGAAAACATACCAAAATCATATCTTTATCAAATTCAAACCGTGAAACAGAGGATTTGAAGCAAGAAACAAAATATATAAGTCAACCATCTCTTACATGAAAAAGACATAAAACAGAGTACATACCTCTACAAACCAAACGTTCAAGCACAAAAAAACCGAGAATAATACATTTAAGTCCGAAAACCAAATTAACTACTCGGGATCATCTTCAGACTCCCGAATCAGATTCTGAAGTACTTTCAGATTCCGTCATATCCACATATGAACCATACACCTCATCTTCGCTATCGAATTCTGGATCTTCGGGGATGTCTTCAACTTGTCCACCTGGAATGACAAGAGAACTTACGTTTAACAATCCGACTTGTGTAGAGTGGATATAGTCATTTTTTTCTTCTTGCACCGCATCAAGTTGATTGTTGCTGTCAGTAAATACTCCCCGTGGAGTTACTTTTATTACGACCAACCGTTCATCCTCCTCGACAGCCACTCTCGGATAGCGTAGGAAACATACTTGATCCGCTTGCGTTGTTAGTATAAATGGATCATAATGTTCGTAACTCCCAGTAGCAAATACCTCTACAACACCTGGTTTTCGCACTCTAGTTCCCGTCCCACGCGTCGTGTCAAACCAGTAGCACCGGAAAAGTGTTACTTTCAAGCCAACAGCTCCATGATAAGCAATCTGCACAATTTGGTTAAGTTTACCATAGTACGCATCTTCATCTCCTGCACTTCCCCGAACACAAACACCGTAATTTGTCGTGGACCTATGTTCCCCATATTCAATCGTATGAAAGTTATAACCGCGCGAGAAGTACTTGTTCCAGCATGTACAACGCCGAATTGGACCTCTTGCAAGCTCATGTAGCCATAAAGGGTACAACGAATATGTGTAATCATCTCGAACCTATATGACAAAAAGTGGATTTTTAAGGGTTAGTACGAATTTACAAATACTTATAACCGATATGCAAGAAGACATACATAAAACTTACCAAATTCAAAAGCCAATTTGAAAAACCTTTTTGTTTAGCCCCACTAAGCTCATAATCTGTTATACCCGGATACGTAGATCTCAGAAAAGAGTCGTACAACCTGCAGAATATTAGAAATTAATATATATATATAGCAAACTTTTAAGTTTCAACAATAAAAGACTCACCGTTCGTACTCTCCCAATTCAGGACAATTCAGCAGAATATATGTGTGGGCGATTTCTCTGTCCTCTTCAGATAGATATGTCTCATATGCTTTACCGCTTCCAATCCCAACATGGGAAAATATTTCTGGGACATCATACGAATATGTTGTGTTGCAAATATCCAGCATAATGTCTTTTCTTTGGAACAATGTTCATAATGGTCCCAGGATTCTCGTAGTATTGTGAAGTAAATGTTGATATTTCTTCATTAATGTATGCTTTCACGATTGATCCTTCAACTTTGGCTTTATTTTTTCCTTTCTTCTTAAGATGAAACATAAATCTCTCGAACGGATACATCCATCTAAACTGGACAGGGCCACCGAGTTCCGCTTATGTTGGTAAATGCACAGTTAGATGTTCCATTACATCAAAAAATGAAGGCGGAAATATCTTCTCCAAATTGCATAGCGTTTGGCTTATATTTTTATTTAAGCGATTAACATCATCCACTGTCAAGCTCCTCGCCGAGAGGTCACGAAAGAACAACCCAACATCTATTTATACAAACAAGAACACGGTTTAGAAGAGAAGACATTTATGTTAATTTTTTAAAAGTTTAAAGCTCCACATATTTGAAAAATGTACCTGATATCGCCTCGTGTACCGCTGGAGAAAGTAGTCCGGCGAATGCAAATGGAAATATGTGTTGCATCAAAACATGACAATCGTGACTTTTAAGGCCATACATTTTACATGAATCCTGGTTGATGAGCGACCGATGTTTGAGACATACCCATCAGGAAACTTGACCTCATACTTTAACCATTTAAGAAATAGAAATGTTGCCTTTCCGGGTGAAAACATCCTGAAAATTGGAATCGGTGCCTTTCCCCTTGCATTGAGGTGTAAAGACTTTCGATCACAATATAATGGTAGATCCTTCCTCGAGTTAATTGTGTCTTTCATTTTTCCGATAACATTGAAGACAGTGTAAAAAATGTTATCATGGAAATTTTTCTCAATGTGCATCGGGTCAAGATTATAACGCAACAAATGAGTCTTCCAATAAGGTAACTCCCAGAAGATACTACACTTGTGCCAATTGTGGTATTCCAAATACCCCTCGATTTTGTTGTTGATATGACCATTTCCACCACATTCTATAGTTTTCTTCAGGCCATCTATGCTCTCCAGTTGTTGAGCCAAAATGTCTTCCCCGGATACATTTTGTGGTGGTAGTTTGGTAACTACTTTCCCCTTTCGAAACCATCGCTTGTTTGTGCGGTAACTCTGACCTTCATGGAGAAAACTTTTGTGGCAGTCAAACCAACACGTCTTTCGGCCATGTTGCAATTGAAACGCATCAGTATCAGTCATGCAATAAGGACATGCTAATCTACCATGAGTCGTCCATCCTGACAACATTTCATACGCAGGAAAATCGATGATTGTCCATAGTAGGACCGCTCATAGGTTGAAAACTAGTTGACTTGAAACATCAAAAGCTTCTACTCCATTTGTCCAAAGACCTTGCAACTCTTCAATCAACGGTTGTAGAAAAACATCTAAACTTCTTTTTGGATGGTTCGGACCTGGGATGAGTATGGTTAAGAACAAATACTCTTTTTTCATGCACATATCAGGTGGTAAATTGTATGGCGTTAGAATTATTGGCCATAAAGAATAATTACCACCCGACATCCCAAATGGATTAAATCCATCAGTGCACAGACCGAGATAAACGTTTCGGCTATTGTTTGCAAATCCAGGATATACATGATTGAAATGCTTTCATGCCTTCGCATCTGATGGATGTTCCATCTTTTCATCACATCTTCTATGTTCTGCATGCCACCTCATATGCCCTGCAGTTTTCTGAGATAAGTACAATCTCTTTAAACGATCAGCGAGTGGAAGATAAAACATCTTCTTATATGGAACTCGCTTTCTTATCGCTGCACCTCTCGTTGATTTCTTTTTCTCGGGTTTGTACCTGGGTGTCTCGCAGAATTTACATTCCAACAAATCTTTGTCGTCTTTGCTCCAGTAAATCATGCAATTATTTGGACATACATCGATCTTCATGTATGACATACTCAATGGTTGCATCGTCCTCTCAGTTTCGTAATATGTCTTTGCAACGACATTCCTTTTCGGCAGAGTATGCTTTACAACGCGTGAAAAATCATTGAATGCTTCTTCAGATATGTTGTTTTTTGTCTTCACGTACTTCATATCAGAAGCGAGTGAAAATTTTGATAATCCTTCCACACAACCATCATAGAGGGGTTCTTTTGCAGAATCCAAAGCTTTGAAAAATTTGGTAGCTTCGTCAGTGGGAACATCTTGTATCGATTCATCAAAATATCTCTCATATTCTTCAACCCGTAGCGGAACTAAAAAATTTGTAACCGGGGTGAAAACAAATTATTAGAACATACCCCAAAATAAATCATCTTAAATAAGTAGAATTGACAAATAATTATTTAACACTCGTAGTACATCCAATTAATGAATTATGAGTCTAAGCATATGAAAAATATATGATAGAAATTTGTTTGTACAGAAAAGCTAATATATATATATATATATATATATATATATATATATATTGCATCGTTCATTAATCAAGATTCTTAAGTACAGTATTTATGGTTTGTTGTTATTAAAAATCTCAACGGACCAAAAAAAACAAAATCTTAATGCGGAGCCACGTAAAATATATAAGGATAATTGTATTCCTATTAATTTTTAAATAATCAAGTCACCCAAATTATCTTTTTTTATTTTTATGTTTTCGTTTGTTTGCATAAAGGTCAAAAATTTCTTTTTGATCATTATTTATAAACAACATATAATAGTTTTTGTAAATATGTCTCACTTACCTTCGCCACTAGCTTCGGTCCTTGATGTATTTGACATCATCTCAAAATTCCAACCGCCAAAGTTTTCTCCAATTGTGTTGTTCTCTTTGCCAAATTGATATTCTTCTTGATATAATGGTGGATGCTCGAGCTGTTCGCCATGAACTGTCCACACCGTATAGTTGGGTTTAAATCCTTTGTTATATAAGTGACTACCGACCACCTTAATTTCATGAACAACTTTATTTTCACAATATTTGCACGGACACCATATTCTGTTATCGGGAAGCATATTTTAGCTTGCGAAGCGTAAGAAGTCTTCTAGCCCTTCTTCAAATTCTTCAGTCACACACCTTGTAACTCGATCAACACGATTATACATCCATGCTCTTTGATTAACATTATGATTGCTAGAAGACATTTCTCTCAGAAAATATTTCTATAATATTCACTTGAAAATGAAATAAAAAGAACTAAAAAAAAACCTTTTTGATAACCGTTTAGTAGGAAGGAGAGCTGGAAAAAATGCAGAAGGAGAATTATTCTTCTTTGTGAAAAGCATGGAGTTTGAGTTCATGTTTTTAAATAACCTTTCAGACTTGCAAGTCTCACCCCTTCACGAAATGACATTACAATATGACATTTACTATCATAGCATCACATGTGAACCTGACAAAGTCATTTACTTTTGCTACAAAAAAAGTGGTAACTATTTGTCCTTTTTAACCACAATAATACATAAAAGGGATATATGACTCTATAACCAAAAAAATTTTAATAATTAAATTACTAACACAAATTACTGTGATATGAACAGTGTCTGTATATAATATGTATATGGACAATTTTACCCTTACTGTCAGGTTCAGCTTTAGGGGGTAGGGTTTGGGTTTAGGGTTTAGGGTTTAGGGTTTAGTTTTTAATGTTAAATTTTTGAGTTTGTGTTAACTATTCCAAAATTAGGGTATAGTTTTAGGGGGTAGGATTTGGGTTTGGGGTTTAGGGTTTAGTTTTGAATGTGAATTTTTTGGGTTTGGGTTAACTATTCCAAAATTAGGGTATAGTTTTAGGGGGTAGGGTTTGGGTTTTGGGTTTGGGTTAACTATTCTAAAATTATGGTATAGTTTTAGGGGGTAGGATTTGGGTTTGGGGTTTAGGTTATAGTTTTAGGGGTATGATTTGAGTTTGGGATTTGGGGTTAAAAATGTAAAAACACCACAGCAATTTTTGTCCTATTGCTAGTCTTCTAATTATAATTATTACATAGCTATTACACAAATTAATTTTACTTTTTTTTGTTATTTTGCTAAAAGACCCTACATAAAATACACTGTTGCTAAATTTACTAGCAATAACCCACCACCATCTGCTACCAGAAACGTGTAGGTTTGGAAATGGTCTTGTCACCCTTTTTTTTAATAAAGACTAATAAATTTGACCACAAATGAATGTATAGTTCTTTGTAGCTTTGGTTACTGATACTCTCCGAGAATATTATGTGACAATTTGCTACAATAGTTGTGTATTTATTTGTAATGAATTAGCAACATTTTAATTTTTGTCGCAAATTGTGGAAATTTTGCTACAAAATATTACACATTTTCTACAACATTACTCTTTTCTATATTTGTTGCGAATTTGTGACTATTCGAAACAAGAAATGGCTACAAATGTGAATGGTAACAAAAATTTGTGGCTATGCTTTACCATTCTTGTAGTGACTATCAAGGAATAACCTAATACATTTTAACCAGATTTCATAATTGTATTAGACTATATAATAAACAACATAATTTCTTTTATAAATATGATGTACATGGTTAATATTTTTTCATTTATTAATTAATCGTCTTTCTCTATAGTAATATTTTGAAACAAAACATGAATACATTATTCATTACTCCCTCCATTTAGAATTATTTGTCATTCTAAGTTGTTTCACATAAATTAATAAAACAATTAAATTTTTGGTTTTATTCCTAATTTGTTTGCTATAAATAATTTATAAGCTGAAAAGGTACGGATAAAGATGGAAAAATTATCATAAATTTGTATTGGAAATACAAAACGACAAGTAATATAAAACAAAAAATTAAAATTAGAATGACAACTAATCTGCAACGTAAAGAGTATAGTTTTACTATTATTATCAACGTATAATGTCATATACACTACTGGTTAACCCAGCTAAAAGTAAAAAAGACAAAATCCAAGATTGCATTGAATATATATACCTCTCTATGTCTTGTCATCTCTATATAACACTGCATAGTATATAAATACATCAACTGCTTGGTTTTGAGCAATCATTTTTTTCTTTGGTTAACCAATAAATTCTGAAGATCCATAATTTTCCATACCGAAATATATTAACGTAAGTCTCTCTTCTGTTTTATAGCTCGAATTCAAGTGTGTTTTCGAATTACTTTCATTTGAGGTAAGCTGTTTCATTTGAAGTCAGGTTGTTCGCCGGTTGAACTACTAGTGTCAATATGGTATGAATATTTTATACGAATTGAATGAGTTGTAGAAAGGAACAAAAACAAAAGGGAAAAAGAATGTGAATGTGAATGTGAATGGAGGATTAAAAGGACAGAAGCATGTGAAGTTTGAAGGCGGGCCTTTAGGAATCACATCGATCCCATGTATCAAAAGGAACTCATCTTCACCTCAATGATCAATCATTTTCTCAAACCCATCTCTCCATTGTTAGATAAGCCAAATGTTTCTTTTCGCTGTCTTGGTCCACTTGTTTTCTTCATTGTTTTTGCTCACTTTTTTATTCTTCGAAACGGATAGATTTTTTAAAAATAATTTCCTTGTCATTCCACTATTCATTTCTTGATCTCCTTCATCATAACTCCCTTTTGATTTTTAAGTTTTGTACCTTGAATTTAACTACTAACATTGTCACTGAAGTTGAACAACTTTATAACTTAGGCAAAAGCCTCGAATTAAGTGAAAGTGATTATCTAATTAAAAGATAAATAATACCATGGGCCTTTATTTAAGCTTTTGAATGGACCCTAGGGCTCTACTAATCGGTCCATTAGTAAGAAAAAAACAACAAAAAATGAAAAATAAATTCATTGAGAATACTAGTCATACTAATTAGTGGGTGTGGGACTTTTAAACGACGAACATTTTACGAAAGAGCCAATCATGAACCGAAAATGCCGATTGTTCATCCAAATAAAACCAATTTGACTTGTTTTATAAAATACTATTATTATCATTGGTTTTTGAATGTCGATTGATTTGCCAATAATGGGCCTTCACCAATTTCAACTTCAAGCTCTCCATGATAATTACATGCCACCTAATTGAAAAGATGGTCCGGCTTTTAGTTTTATACACTTTGAAAATCTTTAGTTTATAATCTTTAAGGTCTCCATTTTTAGTTTTATACAAACTAAGCTCTCCGGTCGAGAAGAAAGAGATGAGTCCTAATTTATAATGTGTTAATTTCTCTGTGAAATGTAAGTATAACCTACTTATACGAAACCCTAATTTGCATTGGTCTACTTAACCTATTTATATAACTTAATCTTAATTACCAATAAGTGGTGATCTAGAGGTTATAAGTGAATACCCATGTCACTATTCTAATTCCACTTGGAAAGAGTGAATTAAGCTTTAAAAACAATATTAACAAGGTCTAGTCCCGGACATCGGAAAGATTAAGGACCATAGAACTTAAAATATTATAGATAAATAAAACTTGATCCTAACTTACATATTTTTATGTTTTTGGTGATCATAGAACATAGTAGAAAATGTGATTATTTTTGCTCACCGTTCCGCAACCTAATGAAGTTTAGTTTTCTTTGTTTGATAGTTCTATATTGTAGTATTACTTAGCTGAGTCATGTACTAGTTCATTTAGAAATATTCACAGATTATTTTTAAATATTAATGTCACATGCCAATATATATAAAAACTGTATACAGTTCAGAATTTTTGGAGATTCACAATATGCTCTAGCTAGTTAAAAACAAAGTTGATAGAAGTATAGTATAAAGCTCTCTTCGTTTCAAAACAAAAATAATAATTAAAACCACAGTGGTCTTTTCCAACAAATTCGAGTGGCCACTTAGATGATGGTAAAAGCAGCCATTACATCATTTTTTAATCTCAAGACCAAATCTTTTTTTCATGGCCACAGATTTAGATTTGTTTAATTGTAGTTGCTTACGCCTCTTCTTTTGATTGTATAGATTATAAATATAAGTAAACAAAAACCATAATTAACCTAGACGATAAGAAAACATGATTCGATATGTGGCCCGTTTTTTCTATAAAAGAATACAAAAAAATTCATGCTTTCTTTCAGCGTTATACTTATTATAATACAACAAAATCATAAATGGAATTAGATTCAAGAAGCCAACAAGATGGAATTAGATGCAACTATCTTCGAGTTAAATATCTAGTCCTCACATTTACAACTGAATTAGTATCTTATTATTTGGTCAGAATAAGAGTCTATAATCTTATTATATAAAAATGAGAGTTTATCAAAATTGTAACTTACGAGATCATAACATGTGTCAATGCTAATTTAGATCGTGACATGTGGCTAAACTTAAAATTAATTGAAAAAATTAAAAATTAAAATGGAAAACTAAGAAAATCATTATCAAGTAATTCGAGTAAGAATAAAAAGAAAACTTTCCAAAAGTCTAAAACTAAAAAAGGGAAAAATTCTAATAATCTAAATTTAGTAAGATTTGTTTTTAATAATACAAGTTAATTTGAAACATGAAAAATAAAAAATAGAAATAATATACACTAAAAAAAAGAACAAAAAATAGAAAAACATAGAAATTTCAATAAAAAAACAAGAGCAATAATATAAACTAAAAAGAGAAGAGAAAATAGCAAAAAGAATAGAAAATTCAATTCAAAATAAGAAAAAGACAAATGGTAAAACAGAAGTTATTTAAAATTAAAAACAAAAAAATAGAAAATATATTTATCGAGTACCAATTTTTACGAGAAAAAACTAATGACACCATCGGTATCTTATTATATAAAGGATGATGTATTCAATGAGAACTTGACATATATATTTTATAAATGTAACGTAAAAAAGAAATTTACAAAATAGAATAGTAATATATTACAATTTTATATTTTACCGTTTATAAATTCTATTTTTGTGTCAACTAAAAAAGTTGTAAATTATAAGACTGAAAATGTAAAGATTATATGTCAAAGAAAAAAAAAGGAAAAATATAAAGAGTAAAAAAGAGATAGAATAATATTCATATTTTCGTGTGAAATTTTGTTAAATAATGATTTTAGATGCATGTGTATATAAGAGGTGTTTGATAAATATATCATATCGATATTTACAAGTCATAATGTCAAATGATGAAAATGATGGATAGACACAAAACATATACAATATTCCCGTCAAGCATATATTAATAGAGTATGATATTTTCATCAAATTTTTCTAGCTTAACATGAGAAAGAAGAGAAGTTCAAAATTTATACACCAAAGTAAAAAGAGAAACTAGTCTAGCAAAATAATTTTGGATATTGAAAATGATAATTGTTTTGCGGATGAATTAGCTATATTAGTAAGTTTGTGCTATTGGTTTTTTATCAGAAGACTAGATAGTTCGGATCTCTCATGTGTATAGAGAAGTTAATTGTCTAGCGGATGGATTAATTAGCTAATGTAATAAAAAACACAATTAGCTTATCATTCATTTAGATGAATTAGTTTCCCTCTTTGAAGATTTGACCTACTTTTTAATTTTTTTATTCACTGTTAATAAAATGTAATTTCTTAATTATGACTATATTAACGAGATTTTAATGTAGAATATAACTATACATGCATAACTACATATGTTATCAATTTCAATATCTAATACCCACATATTACGCGGGTCCTAATTTTGACATGTGTCAACATGAGCATATAAATGATTTTGATAAAGATATTTTTTTCGAATATGGATGATGTGAATCAATTTTTAATTTTCTGACTCACCGTTAACATAATCAAATTTCTAAATAAAAAACGGGATTTTCATTTACAACATAATTATACGGGTTATAATTACATATATAATCAATTTTAATATCTAATACCGCATGTTATGCGGGTCCTGATCTAGTTTATGATAAAATACTACATTGTTGATTTGTTTCTATATTTGTTTGTGAGAAAAAAAAAATTACATGTAAGACGATTTTTCATGAAGTTTACTAACATTTCATGAAACTTAATTGAGTGGAGTATATATATATATATATAAAAAAAAATCTTCTACAATCTTTCTAATTAATTACACATTTAAGCTTCGTTCAGAGGTTCAATATTCAAATAAATTTAAGAGAGAATGCCATACATACATATATTGGAACTTGAACTTGATGTTTAGGCTGATTTTACTAAAAACTATGTAGAAGATGGAAAATGGTCAATTCATAAAAGTATATATCGTGTGATATACTGATCATATGCTTCTTACCAATGAAAAGAAATAAATCTAAAACATTCTCCAAATTGAAAACAATTTTTTGGGTTGGCTCGTATAATTTTAAATCAACATAGTCTCGCAAATGCTATTTAGTGAAAATGGCACTCAATCACTATATATCAAAGATCCAAAAGCTAAATGTTTACATCACAAACAGAACTATACAATATGTCAAACCAACAAGCCATTTTATAAATACATATAGATCCTTGGTATGTGAGTTTTTGATATACACATCAATAATCATATACAAATATCCTCTAAGAAATCCCATCTTTAAAAAGCAATCGATAAAATCCAAATCACAAAAAGAAAAAAAAATCAATCAAGCGTTAGGTGGAGAGTACTCACAAACAACCTCCGTATCGACTTCCTTCCGGTGAAAATTCCGGTGACAACCGCAAGCTGCACATCTCAAAGCATCAACGGTTCCTTCTTCACCGGCGGCCATAAACTCACGGCAACCGTCGACGGCGTAACCTCCGATGTTAGCCGCATGATTCTTCTGACACTCCACGTAACGGACGTTACTAATCGCCGAAGAAGAAGAAGAAGATGAAGTAGTCCTAGAAGACGACGTGTTAGAGTTTCTTGATCTTTGCTTTACTACCATCTGTCTCTTCTTCATCATAATCTGTGGAAACCCTAGTTTATAAAAAAATCTTGAAATTGAAAAATGGCTCTTTGGTCATACCAAAAACTCTTTATGAAAACGAAAGTGAATGAAGACTAATAGAGAGGTGTGTGTACTTGTAATTTGTAAATGCCCTTTGTGCCCCTTTTACAAATAATAATCTAACCCTAGAGGGACTTTATTACTTATACCTACGGTATCGACAAAATAGCTTAGAAAATTGGCTACTTTTGTACATGATTGATTTTTATTTTCGTCTCCGTATAAATTATTTTTCCCATTATACATTCATGTACTCGACTAAAATACTTATATACATACACATTAAAAGTTTAAAACATGTATTTGTATATTCTTCACTTTCTTGATAGCAAGGCTAACTCTTGAAACTGGATGAAACTATCACTATTGCATATTTAGTGACGATAGATTTTGCTATGAAATTGTATATGGTGAAATCTACAGTGTAGTTATGAAAATGGTGGTGAATTATGTCTCTCTGTCGATATAAAGAGATTTATTATATCTTCCATTATTTCAACCTATTGTCATGTTCAAACGCGACATAAGGGTGATAAAATATTTATTATGGTCTTCGTTGTCCGAATAATAGAATACGAGTTTTTGAGACCATGAATATAATTTCTGGAGTAAATTCATACCACAAGAAAGCCTTAAGTGGAAAACTAGGAAACAAATAAATAGATAAACCAAAACATTTCATTTCTAATAGTAATATTTTTACTTTCATAATCTAATGGAGAAGCATCGTAGCCAGCCTTGTTTTACCGTTGAGATCACGTGCAATGCATTATACAGATAATTTATTTATATATAGGATAAAATAAAATACAATTATTTGAATAAAATAAATTAAATGCGAATCCGACTCAGTCCAACGGACTTGCTCCCACAAGCAAGAGACAATGACAGGTTCATATAATCATATTGGAATGCAATCGCATTTTTTTCTAAATTATTCCAAACTTACTGTATATATATATTTATATTATAATTTCTATTTACAAGAATCACTATTAACTACGTAGTCTATAGTATATAACAGCAGATACATACTACTATTTTAAGATTAAACTTTCGATAAAAATATATAATTTTCCGATTAAAATCGAGCTATTATTTTCTTCTAATTAGGAAACTGTATTGGATATATTAAAATTAAAAATATTCTACTCAGATTTTCAAGCAGGACTAACAATTAGGAAATATATGTTTGGCGTATGAATACATTAAACTTTGTCCAAACCGTTAACATTCAAGAAACATCAAAAGAAATTATGGACTCCTTTTAAATATTCAATCCTTCGCAGCTTCGTTGCATTATTTTATATTTACATTCCGTATTATGTCAATGTTTTAGTCGATGTTCTAGCTAAAGAAGCTCTCCATGAACTCACTATCACTCCATATACCGTGTAACTAGTTTAGATTTCTTAATGAAAAATTGTTGCAAAAAAATGTTCTACGTTTTAAATTTTAAGCCTCCATTTCCTGGATAGTAGTAATAAAATCATGATCAGTAGATACTGTAGTTTACATTTTTTATATTAATATTGTAGTTATATCATTATTTGTATCTATATTTATTAGAATGTGAGAGTTATTGGAAAAAATATGAGCTATCAAATGATGAAAGATAATGTCTTAGTAATCAATAAGAAAATAGTTACAAACATTGGTACACTATAACGTCGAACGGACTTTTTCTTTCTTTCTTGGAATTTCTAATAAGTGCATAAGTCATAACGGATACTATTACAAAATAGTACTCTCATATCATTTCTCGTGAGCCGGCTTGAAATTTGAGGAGAACAAAATATAGAAAATGACTACTCAATCAAATGAACTAAACAAAGAAGGGATATGATTTTTACGACATATTTCAAAAGAAAACAAATAAATTGACAGATTTTATGTTTTCTAATTGAATTTTAATACTGACTAATTAGTCAAATTGACTTCTTTACAACGTGAACCAACAAAACCCGGGTCCCACTTGACATAAAAACTCCCATTTGATTTTATGAACATCGACTTTTATAGTTTTATTCCTCTCGCTCATAATAGTAAGAAACAAGTTTCTAATTGTATAATACCAAAAACATTAAAATATACTCCTACAAAAAAATGTTTGCTAGATTTCCCAAAAAAAAAAAAATTGCATGTATACACGTCTTCAAACAGATATAGTCGGTGTACGTAATTCTCTATCCAAGTCAATCTACATATATTTACATCTTTAAGCTAAAATCTTATTTTCTCATTTTTAAAGGATATTTTGTCATTTGTAACAAAATAGCTCAATGACTAAGAAGAGAATTACTGACCAAAACAAGCTTTATAAAGTACAAAAAATATTATACAAATAAATTTTACAATCAAATTTTTGTTATAGCCAATTATCAGAAATATAGATTCGAAATAGTTAAATTGTACTAGAGAATGTGTAATGTATTTATATGGTGCTACATAGTAAATACGATCAAAATATTGAATGGTGAAATGGAGTTATACATACACAATACTACTATAATCGTTAGCGGGAAGAGAATACCTTAACCAATAACCATTATACAATGTCAAACTATTTGGATTTTGAGCTAATAGCAAATTCTATAAAGATTTTGGGTCCTTTTCAAGCTCATTTATTACTTCATAGAAAAACATACTGTATTTGAAAAAAACAAAAACAAAAAACATACTGTACTTTTTACGGAAAATGTATGATCTTTGATTTTTTATTCGTCTACTAGTATAAAATTTTGATATAGTGTTCAACCATTAATAATCGCTTTGGTAGTTGGTGCCATACCAACCATGAAAAAACACAACAAATATTTATGTTAAGAAAATGTCATAATTGTCGATTATGCTATAAAGAAAAACATAAGCAAGGTATTGTAAAGCCAAAAATCACGGAAGAATGTTACGAAGTTGATTTGTCAAATAAATAAATAAAAGTTTGTGAGTTCTTAATCAATCTTTGACGACGACTTTGGTTTTATATTTGTTCGCTTCTTAGTTTAACTAGTCAGGATTGTGCTGTTGAGTGAATTTCATCATTAAGTTTCAAAGTGGAATTAGGGATACTTTTATAATTAAAAAACGGATTAACACATGTATGAAATTAAGAATAAAGAGAGATGGGAGATATTTTAAAGGACTCTCTGTTTCTCACCAACCGTGCCCTACTCGTGATATTAAAATTATATAAACCCTTAAAAATTGACTAATTTTATAATCTATATTAATTAGTCAATTTGTTGTCTTTTCGTCATAAATTGTTGATTAGTACTATATGAGTGAGACTAATAAGTTGTTCATAACTAGTTGTAGCAATGAAAATTCAGAAATTAAAAGACGACCCATACGAGAAAGAAAAGGCACACAATGATTATTAGACAACTAATTACGGTTATTTAAAAAACTAATTAATATTTGGGAAGCTAAACATCAAATCTACTTTTTTCAGTGTCTCTCTGTCGGTCACTTGCTTCTGTGATTCTTTTTTCTTTAAAATTACTTTGCTTTTTGGTTTATCAAAAAGAACATGATTCATTCTTTTTAATGAACTGATGAAAATGAAATAATTAAAAGTTTTATTAATTTGATTATGACACTCTTTGTGTTTCAGTATCCTTGCAGTGTTTATGGATATCTAAAAAACTAATATTGGGCTTATAATTCTTCGGCCTTCCCCTTATAATTTTATTCAAAAACGTTTTTCAAATTTGTCCCGCAAGAACTATTTGTATTACTTTGGTTTGGGCCTTGTCCCATCACTAAATCGAGTGAGATTTTTTCTTGTCTTTCGACTTTTTTAACCAAACATAGATTACGTATATAACTAGTATAGTTGGACTTGGACAAAGATGAAGCATTATGAATGTTTGGGGTTAAATAATTTAAGCAGGTGATACTAAATGAACAAATGGCTGTAATAATTTTAATGGGGGTGAAGAAACATCGTAGTACCTTAACTCCTCTGCACGCAAAGATGGGTGATGGAACTGGAATGCATGGTGAGGAACGAAGAGTTTGCCACAAAATTCAGACAAATTGTTTAG
Source organism: Arabis alpina (assembly GCA_900128785.1). Classification (NCBI taxonomy): domain Eukaryota; kingdom Viridiplantae; phylum Streptophyta; class Magnoliopsida; order Brassicales; family Brassicaceae; genus Arabis; species Arabis alpina. The sequence goes on from LT669789.1 coordinate 32,650,423, forward strand.
AGTTAATGAGAATGGTGACATATATCAAGTTTTGGTCTGCATATTCCATGCCACTAGTAGCGTTTCCGGTTTTTCTACTTAGCTTCCACTTAATTTAAAAGCTAAGCCAAATTATTTGACTTGTATTTTTCTATATTGTGCTTTATATTTTTCATATGTAAGTTATGCTACTCCGATTTGGTTAACCAAACCATTTGATTAATATAAGGTTCTATGTTAGCAAAAAAATAATCAATAGCATGTGTTATATAGATACATATACGAATTCGAGTGGCGATGAAATAACGACACTAACACAAACTACTAAATTATATGTTTCGATTATTCTGGTGTGCGTTTTTTTTTCTTATGGAAAAGAGTGAGAACTAAATAGACAAAGGGACAATAAATAGTAAGAAAAAAGTGGAGCAAGGTGAAAGTTAATGAAGGAGGACATCAAGTGGATATATACATACTTAAGTTGTATGATCGCAGCTTCAACTTGTAGAACGATAACATCTAATCCTTTATAGCACTACTAATTAACCTTCGTAACAAAGGTCATAGACACGATAATTATATCTCAAAAATCCAAAGATGAGAAAAATCGTTAAGTTTGTTGAAAGTATTGGATGCATATGTCCCCCATGTGAGTGCACATGCAAGAAAACTGCCTCTACACTTTTGTCATTCTCTCAATTTCTCCAATCAATTTCCACCTCCTAACTTTGCATGATCTCTTGCAATATTCTGAGATCTAGACACGTGGATCCTGCTCTACATCGAACGGCTCTCATTGATGACATTGCTATTAGATAAGAGGAAAAGTGGCATGAATCCAAGCAGAGATTGCTCTTATCGGTCCCTTGTTGGTTGGTTGGTCCCAATCACTTGCAATGGAGATAGATATGCAACTGCTCCTCCATGTTACTCACACTCTCTCTCTTTTACCATTATACCCCTTAATTTTTCTTCATTTGGTTTGTCCCCAAATTTGACTTTGTTTGGCCTAATCATGTTCACATTCTTTCTTACTTTCTTCATTGTTATTACAACTAATGTTGGTTCTGTGAAAAAAAAAATTGAAAGTTGGATTGTGATATACCAAATTTCGACTATCATGATAATATACTAGACCAGTCAAAGAGTTGTGAGTTTTAATTATGATACATAGTTTTTTTTATCCGAACACAAATCACAATGTAAATAGTTTTTGTGAGTCTCCTCTTTCCCCTAAAAAACCCCATACTGCCGACACTAGATAGTTGAAACTTGAAAATACTTTTTCGTAGTCGACTAAGGGTCTAATGACTTATTCTTTTTTGAGTTTGTGTTTGAGTTTACTTTTACGTTTGCATGTCAAGTTAAAAGATCATGTTTTCAAAATATATATAAAAGATTTTAACTTGTAGGGGCATTGTATGATTTAGACACTCAAGTGGTAATACCGTAATAGTATGATGTATATAAATAAATTTATATGGACCGTTAATATATAACTTATTGCACATGGAATAAGGAAGCTTACAAAAGTACACACACCTTCTATAAATAGCTGACACAACTAGTAGTTACATGCTCATAAATTTCTCAAACTAAGTACTAAAAGCTTCACTACACTACACATCCCGTCTCTCTGTCTCTCAAGAGCCAGCCATGGCCAAACTCATAACTTCTCTTCTCTTTCTCTTCATTCTCTTTTCTTCCATCTTTCTCACTATGCCAAAAGAAGAAGAGTACCATCCAGAAAGTGTAAGTGCATGCATGTTATACAATCTTCTTTTGAATTGTTTTCAATTTTCCTTTCTTTAATTGATACGAAAAACCTTAAAACCCGAGTTTCATTTTGTTTTGAAAACAGTACGGTCGTCCCGGAAGTCTGAAATCATACCGTAAGTAAAAAATTCATCTTCTTTTTGAATCTCATATATATATTATTATACAAAAAAAGAGCAAAATAAAACTCGATTTTCATTATTATTAATTGCAGAATGTGGAGGAGAATGCACGAGGAGGTGTAGCAACACGAAGTACCGTAAGCCATGCATGTTCTTCTGCCAAAAGTGTTGTGCTAAATGCCTTTGTGTCCCTCCAGGCACTTACGGCAACAAACAAGTGTGTCCTTGTTACAACAATTGGAAGACTCAACAAGGTGGACCAAAATGTCCATAAGGAAACAAAAAGAACACAAGAGAGAAAACCCAATCTATTTAGAACTATTCTCTTTAATTAATTTGAGTATGTCTTTGTTGTTGTCATACTAGTTAAATTATAGTTGCATACTTGCATGCATCCCTATTTATCATCACTATTCAACATCATCATACTTTCCCTGTAATATGTTCTACATATTTGTCTTTTATTGTAATCACTATATGGACCTTCTAATTAAGGAAACTATAAACCGTTAGTAATTAATCATACAGTCTTTGATTTGATTACTCATTCTTAAGTATTGGCCGACTTTTGTCACAAAAAAAAAAAATTAAAAGCTTTTCTGTTGCTTAAAAATGCATTTTCTTCTTTTTCGTTTTCTCATATTTTTCAATGGGAAATGTTAAGGGTTGAGTATATATATATGAGTTTCGACCCAACAAAAAAAGTATATGTATGAGAGAAAATCAATCGGTTGAAAACAAAAACAAAATCTAAATTTTACAGAATTTGTGTTAAAAAATCCACAAGATTATCACAAACCATTTATAATTTCACAATTGTATTACAGAAAATTAATTATTTGTTAAAGTACGGTTAAATGCAATGTCAATTTACATTGGCGCTCCAAATCTTTACATTATGGAGGTGCATGGATAGCAAGAGATTATTCACGTTCGGATTTTATGGCATGCTCGAGATGCGTTTACGTGCAGCGCGAATCGTATTACAGCGGAATTACGGTGTGTAGTATGGGCACTTCAAAGTCTTTTAGATCTTCGACAAGTTGATATTATCTTAGGTTTTGACTCTCAAGCAGCGTTTGAAGCTGTTTCTAAACCTTCAGATTAGCCAAGATATCGAGTTCTACTTCATCAAATTAAGGAGCTTAAACATCGGTTTACAAGTTGTGTTTTTGAAGAAGAATCCTCAACTTCGAACATGGTGGCTCGGTCCATAGCGAAAAGTGTCACCGGTGATGGACGGTTTATTTCTTATCTTGCCTTGGGTGGTCCGTCATGGTTACATGATTGTCTCATACGAGAAGCAAGATCATAGCATCTTCAGATCATGTATATTAGGATTATAATGTTTATATATTTGTTTTTTTGTTTACTGAAGCATACATTATTTTCTGGATACTTTCATATTTTAATACAAGATCAGATGTTCAAAAAAAAAACATGTCACAAGTACATACCCTTTTTGTCTTTTACCAATTGTTCAGCAAAAAAAGAAAGTCACTAAACAATTAAACATTGTCCTGAACAGAGGTAGACTAACAAAAAAAAAAATCATTCATCGATTGATAAATCTGAAGTGAAAGGTCAAATCTTGCAACTCAAAGTCCTCTCTGATTCTTCCCCAATGATTCTTCATCAATGAATTGTCCAAAGCTGAAACCTTTTTCCGATTAACCAAAACAAGAAACCAAAAAATGTCAGAAAAGAGCTTCCTTTCTTCTAAACTCCTCTTTTACACAATCACTATATCAACACTACTATTCATTATCTCTTCTCTCTTCTTCCTTCAACGCAACGAATCTTCTTTCACTTCAAATCTTGTTCACAAGCTAAGAACAGAGGAAGTCAAGCAAACCCATGTCTCATCATGTAATCGAAACCAAGATGTGTTAAAGGTGTTTATGTACGATCTACCTTCTGAGTTTCACTTTGGTTTATTAGGATCTAAGATTTGGCCTAATGTCAAGAACATTAGCTCAATCCCATCTTATCCTGGTGGGTTAAATAGGCAACATAGTGTAGAGTATTGGCTTACACTTGACTTGTTAGCTTCAGAGATATCTGGAATCAAGAGACCATGTAATGTAGTTAGAGTTAAGAATTCGGTTGAAGCGGACGTTGTTTTCGTGCCCTTCTTCTCTTCGTTGAGTTACAATCGAAAATCGAAGCTTAGAGGTAACGAAACCATTAGTGTTGATAGATTGTTGCAAGAGAGATTAGTTGAGTTCTTGAAAATTCAAGAAGAGTGGAAAAGATTTGATGGGAGAGATCATTTGATTGTAGCTCATCATCCGAATAGTTTGTTATATGCAAGAAACTCGCTTGGTTCCGCGATGTTTGTTCTCTCGGATTTCGGAAGGTATACATCTGCGGTTGCTAATGTTGAGAAAGATATCATTGCGCCTTACTTGCACGTCGTTAAGACTGTTGCTTGCAACGAGTCTGCTTCGTTTGATATGCGTCATGTATTGGCGTATTTCCAAGGAGCTATCTATCGAAAAGATGTTAGTGTTCATGAGTTTTCTCCTCTGGTGTATCTTATATCAATCGTGTTACTGATTTGATCAAGTTTTTGTTCTGTTGTAGGGTGGTACTATTCGACAAGAATTGTATAACCTTCTTAAAGATGAGAAAGATGTTCACTTTGCGTTTGGAACGGTTAAAGGGAACGGTACTAAACAAACCGGTAAAGGAATGGCTTCCTCGAAGTTTTGTCTCAATATCGCGGGTGATACGCCTTCTTCTAACCGTCTTTTCGATTCCATTGTTAGCCATTGTGTTCCTGTTATAATCAGTGATCATATAGAGCTTCCATTTGAAGATACCCTAGACTATTCAGGTTTCTCTGTGTTTGTACACTCTTCTGAAGCTGTGAAGAAAGGGTTTTTGGTGAATCTTCTCAGAGGAGTTTCAGAGGATCAGTGGAAGAAGAAATTGGAGAGACTGAAAGAGGTTGTTGAGTGTTTCGAGTATCAGTTTCCTTCTCGGCCTGGTGATTCTGTTGATATGATTTGGTCTGCGGTTTCGCATAAGCTTTCTTCACTTCAGTTAAATGTTCATAGAAAGAATCGGTACCGTAGGTCTGAAACTTATGATAGAAACCGATCAAGTTAAGAGCTACATAGATGTGGAAGGTTATTGGTTTCTTGAAAGACACATTGTATCTTCTTGTTTCATATATGTTTTGTTGAGTTGAAGATCATTGACCAGAGCACAGCCAATCTAAATTCAGACCCGAAATAGAAGGAGAACATGCAAAGTAATCACAGATTCATATAAACATAGAAAGTTTAATCTTCAAAAGTAATCAAAGTAATCAAAACCCCGGAGACGAAGAACAAGATCCAAAAGCCTTGTGGTGTAACATTATCAGCTTAGGACACTGCCACAATCGCAGAAACTCAGCGGCCAACGATAACACTTGGCCAACATAAACATTCACACACAATCACAAATTCAAAATCTAGCTTTTACATATAGATGGTTGCATTCCTCACGTTGACAACGTCCGCTACTATTGAATCGCGAAGGACAAAAGCTTCAAGTTTCTGAAGTAATCAGTCACCTCTTCCGCTCTACTGAAGTTGTCTTTGCTGCAAAAGCCAACAACACGGTCGAGAGGAGTTAGATGCAAGAGAGAGTGGAATAACTATTGTGATTTTTAGTTAGTTTGATCTCATAAAAGCATTTAATGGTTTTTGGCACTAACCATTTCCTTCTCGGGAAGACAGAAGAGGTTTCTCCTTCTTGTTCACGGTTTTGTCACCTGAGTTTGTGAGTCTCGTTGTTCTTGGAGAGTTAGAGGTGACCCTGCCACCTGAAGATGGTAGAGAGTAACGTCTAGGAGCATTGGCTTTCTCAGTCCCGTCTTGCTCAGCAGACTTTGGTGAGTCTTGGAGCCTCAGCTTTGCTTTTGCAGATTTAGTTGCTTGCATATAGCTTGGGATTGAAGGGCTAGTCTGATGATGTCCATTACTCTCTTCACGCTCGGTCTTGTTTGTAGCCGAACCCTTTTTCCTGGACTTCTGGTTCTCCTTCCCAGCTGAATTCTCTTTTGGTTTGGGAGTTTTATCTTCTTTTGCATCTTTTTCCATTGACGTTTTTTCTTCAACCATGGCTTTTTCGTTACTGTCAATTTGGTTGACCAATGAGGAATCAAGTGCTTCATTGGTTTCCAATGGTCCAGGAGTATGCACTTCCACCTCAGGGACATGTACCTGCTCAAGCTGTTCAGGAAATTCTTGCTTTTTCTTTTCGTCAAAGACATTCACCCGTTTTTCCACGGTTTCATGGACCACTGGATATGATGATTCAGTTGTCTTTTCTTCAACAGGCTTTGGCTTCTCGACTTCCATATGAGGGACTGGTTGAGGTTGAATAGAGCTCTCAACTACAGGATTATGTACCTTCCTCAAACTACGTTTAACTTTTTCGAGTTCAATCTGAGGATTTTCGACAGCAGGTGGTTCTATAGACTGGGTAGAAACTTTCCTGAAGCTGCGCTTGGGTTTTTCAAACTCAAAAGGTGTCTGTACTGAGGAACTTTCGAAATTTGCAGCAGCAACTTTACGGACACTCTTCTTGGCTTTAGCAGATTCAGCTTCAACTATCTGACCATTATTGGCCAGTCTGTTCTGAGGTTTTCTTCCTATAGTTTTCTTTGGTTGAGGAACTGGTTTCCAGAAACATGAGGCTGACCAGTTCTCTAACCAGGTCGAGTTAGAGTTTGGATTGGATGTATCATATGGGACATGTACAGGTATCACTCTTGGCGATGAAGCGAGAAGCTGAAACAAAATATAACAACTTAGAATAGGCTTCTTCCCATCTTGTTTATATGTACTACTTTCGTTATAGTATATAGTGACTCTATCATCGAGCATACCTTCTGAGCAAAAGCGTTGGCAGTTAGTTTCTTGATTCCAAGGTAAGCATCCCTGTCAGCAGAATTGCCAAGCTTGTTCTAATTTGACAGGAGAGAATAAACAGTTATTTCTCCTCCAATCCCAACTACAATATCTTTCTGAACTAAAGGTTCGCTCGGTAAATCTACAGAGAAGCGAAAGTATCAGTACCTGAAGCAGCTCCACTCTGCAATTCCTACTAACTTCAACTCCAATGTCGGAACTCCTGATCTTTCTTCCTCGAGCATGAGCTTGCAACCTGACAATTCCCATGACACAGCAAAGAGTTGCAACAGCTTGCCTCCTAACCAGGTGACCACGAATAAGTGCTTGTAGCCTTATTATGCCTTTGAGCGCCCAAAAAGCACGCCGAGCCTTCACATAACGAGCTCAGATCAGGATATAAACACACACAAAAAAAACAATAGCTGCAATCAAGAGAGCAAAGCCTACAATCCAAACAGCTGAAAATATTACCAAGTAACCTCTAAACGCAGCCTGTACAGACGTTGCTGCAATCTCTTGTTTGATTCTCTCTGCATCAGATAGTAAAGTCTCGGACACAGGTGCAGCATTTTGAAAATCTGTTGATTTTCCTTCAGAAATTTCAATTTCACCATCTGAGATCTCTTCAGGTTCTACATTATGTGTCTCTAACATACCACTGCTTCTATCAACAGTATTGGTCACTGTATTGCCAAAAGATGGAAGATCGGATACCACATCGGACTCTTCTACCTTTGCAGTAACCAGTATCTCATTTCCACTCACAACTCTCTGCGCGTAAAAACAACATATCAAAAGAAGAAGAAGAAAAACCGAATCAATAGACAAGTCATGTAACTGTATTACGCAAACCATTTCTGTTCTCGATTCTGATCCAAATTCCACATGTTTAGACTAGCAATAATCACATAATATAGAAAAACTCATTACCTCTTTGCCTTTAGAACCACTAGATTTAGATTGTTTCTTTCCAAGTAGTACATTCTTCAACCATTTTGTAGACTTGCCCATGATGTATATGGAAACTAATAATACAGCTGCATTGTCCAAACCAATAACACAAACTTATATTAATCACTCAAGATTTCATAATCAAGACTATGTGAATATGGTTAACAATAATCAATCATCACTTGATTAATTACTTATAGCAAACTTAAAAAAGGAAGGTTAGTACATTATTTTGTTATAATCAACTCTAATAATAATAAGCTTGAAAAGACAAAAAAACCATAATCATTAACAAAACTGAAAGAATCAAGACAGTAAACACAATGATTAACAAAGTTTTAATAAATACAATTGTACAAAACCAGATCTGGAACTCACACTGCAAACAGAAGAACCCTAGAGACACAAAAAGAGAGATCCGTCTATAAATCGACACTACTAAAAAAATGTCGATTCGAGTAACCGTTTGGATCTCCGGTCTAAATCCGAATCCGATTCAGACAAAAACAACAACAAAAAACGAAGAGGAAGAACAATAATACATACCGTGAATGAGAAACTTAAGAGATAGGTTTTAGTGAAAATGCTTTTCATTAGCCTTTCTCTCTTACCGGAGCTTAAAAAGCTCAGAGAACTGTTGTTATTTGGTGGTATAGTTTCAGTGACCAGAGAAGGAAAGAGACATAACTATTATACTTATTTATTATTTATTTATTTCTAATTTTAACCAAAAAAGTTAGCGCATCTCCATAACTCCATTCTTACGCCGTTGATTTTTAGCCATTGGATCGTTTCTAGAAAGTTTATACTCCATCTTTTTCATATTATTTGTGTTTGGTAATTTCACATCAATTAAAAAAATATTTAAATTTTTTATTTTACTCTTAATTAATGTAATTTTTATTTGATATATGTAATTAATAAGGTAAAAAAATATAGGTAAAAATGAAAAATTAATCATAAATGTTCATTAAAAATGTATAACAACAACTAATTTGAAATAAAACAAAAAAGATGACAACTAATATGAAACGGCAGGAGAACTACTTAAATTAAATTTTACCTTTTGCAGAAAAAATAGAACTCAAAAGCGAAAAATTAGAAAATAATTATTTTAAATTTTGGTATGGACTATAACATTACAGATATTTAATTTGAATAACGAATGGAAATTTTGCTTAAATTTTATAGTCGTCGAGGTTACTTCGAAAACAAGTGTAAAGAAGGCGACTACGTTCATATGAAGCATTCGTGTAAAGTTACATCTATACCCCTTTCTCGCGAGTGAAACGCGTGTGGAATTATCAGCCATGCGATTATTAATAAATCCACGCGCGCAAATTAACCAACTGTTATGGGCCTATAATGGGCCTAAGCCCAGTTAAAAAGAAAAGTTTCTAATTTGAAACAAAGCTCTTTGAGGCATTTCGTCGAACACTTTGTGCGCAACTCGTGAAGAGAGGTTAGCGAAAACCCTAAAGGGAAAGTGAGAATGGAGAAGAAGAAAGCAATGGAAATCGAAGGTTACCCAATAGAAGGATTATCAATTGGAGGACACGAGACATGTATTATATTCCCATCTCTTAATCTAGCTTTCGATATTGGTCGTTGCCCACATCGAGCAATTTCTCAAGACTTTCTCTTTATCTCTCACTCTCACATGGATCATATCGTAAGCTAAATTTTCCAATTAAAAAAAATTGATTTTTTCCGATTTGAGAGTATATTTTGATGAAACTCTGTTTTTAGCCTATGCTCTGTTTTGGTTTTTGATAAGGGTGGATTACCAATGTATGTTGCAACTAGAGGCTTGTACAAAATGAAGCCTCCAACGATTATAGTTCCTAAAGCCATTAAAGAAATTGTTGAGAGTTTGTTTGAGGTTCATAGAAAACTAGATTCTTCAGAGCTAAAGCACAATCTTGTTGGCTTAGACATAGGTAATCTTGTAGCTGAACATTTGGGGTTTCTTGGTGTTGGTGAGTTTAGGTTTAACCTTGTGTACTTCCTTTGTGTAGGGGAAGAGTTTCTTATAAGGAAAGATCTTAAAGTGAAAGCCTTTAAGACGTATCATGTTATACAAAGCCAGGTTTCTTTTAACTAAACTCGCATCGATAGCTTTTCGATATCTTTGGACTGGTGTTTGTGTTCATTGAATTGTGGGATATTGTAGGGTTATGTAGTTTATTCAACTAAACATAAACTCAAGCAAGAGTATATTGGCCTTTCTGGAAATGAAATTAAGAACTTGAAAGCTTCAGGTGTTGAGGTTTGGCTCTGCTTCTCCTCTGAAATATGCTTGTCAAATATTGGACTATCACAATGTCAATACTTTTGCAGTGGTCTTTCCAAAATATATAAGCATGTTTAACTAGTAAAGATTTTGGATGGTAGATCACAAATAGTATAACAACTCCTGAAGTCGCTTTTACGGGAGATACAATGGCGGATTTTGTGGTCGATGAGAATAATGCTGATGCTCTCAAGGCAAAGATTCTCGTTATGGAGGTGAATATTTTGTTGCTTATAAGTATGAATCATGACAATGTGCATGATTTGTAATAATATCCTTTTCCCTGCTCCAAGTCCCATGGTTTTGTAACTAAAGGGAAACACTTTTGCAGAGTACATTTCTTGATGATTCGGTATCTATAGAGCACGCGAGAGATTATGGACATATCCATTTATCTGAGGTGAGTCTTCTTGTTTGTTTGAAAAACTTGGTAGTCTCTACCTCTTGCTGCTCATACAAGTTTTTTTCATTGCATCTGCAGATAGTTAAACATGCTGAAAAGTTTGAAAACAAAGCAATCCTGCTGATTCATTTTTCGGCTCGGTATGCAGTCAAGGTGTGTTTCCTTTATCCAATTTGGTTATAAAACAATAGAAGAATACAGTTACTTTTCTTCGGTGTAGTAGTTGTAAGTGATCTTTGCGAGTTTCTCAGGAAATCGAAGATGCGGTTTCTGCATTGCCTCCACCTTTAGAAGGACGTGTGTTTGCACTAACACAAGGATTCTAGACAGTAAACACTATTGTAGGTTTTACACCCTTTGTTTTTGTTGTGTGCCATTTTTTTTTAACTTCACATGTAAACATTGTATTCTTGTTGTTGAGTTTTAAGATTTCTATCTGGAGATACACATGATTATGTGACTTGCAAAATAAGTATATGTTTGTTTTACTGTTGAATTGCTTAACGTGATTTAAAATACCAGTTTTAATTTTGCATGACATCAAAAACAACAAATAGTTGATTAGTTAATATTTTAAGGATCGATTCTTTTCTTAAGAAATCCACCATCAACCATGAAAACTTGGAAACTCAACTAACAGAATTACCAATAAACGTGATTGAATCTCAACTAACAAAATTAATACTAAATAATACTAGTGATATTCAAAACAATATCACCAATAATGATGCTATAATGTTCTAAAAATGTCAAGTCGATAATTTTTGAAAAATCGATCTCCAATCCAACATTTAATGTGAGATAGTTTTGTTTTCAACCGAACATCAAAAAAGTTAGAGATCCATATAAACCTGAGACTATCTAGAGACCATTGATGGAGATGCTCTTGTAGTCTCTAATTTTTGCTATTTTTACACGGTTGGTTCTCCTACAACTTGGATTATCAATAATAAAGGAAATAAGTGGATTAAATTAGTTGTGTGGTTAGACAAAAGATAAAATATTACTACTTCTAATTCATCGTTATTCAATGTTTCCAAGAAAAACTTGTCTGATTTGGTCGTTCAGCAACAAGTTGATTTGTGCCGCGTAAAATGAGCTAATTAATTGCATGCTAATCTCTTGTTTTTTTCTGATCCGTCAATAATGAATTGACATGTGTACAAACTTGTATAGTAGTTATTGATGATGACATGTTTATATATATTGATCAAGAGGTTTAGTAGTATGTTAATAATAGTATGAACATTTGAATTTTAGGTCTTAGTCTCATAGTCATACTATAGTCTTACCATTTATCATTTCCTTGACAAAAGTAAATATGATTTTCTACGACGTACATATTATTTTTTTCATCATGTAGTGGAGGACATCTAACCTAGTTTATTAAATACCTTTTTATTTCGACCATGAGATTTTCTAATAATTAATGTGATTCTACAATATCGTTTTTTTTATTACTTGTATACATATAGAAATTATCATATTGTATGATATCTTTGAGTGGTACACTTCATCAAATCAAAGAGTTCTGCACTTGGTGATTTATACTAGTGCATGTGCAATTATTTTTGCGAATATTTGTTTGTAGCTAGAACTCAAACTTCTATCTCACTAACTTTTCTTCCAAATGAATTTTTACTCAACCAATTCAATTATCCATGGTGAATAAATTAATGAATTACATCATTAATAACTTATACTTCTATCATTATGTCATGTACTTCGAATAGTTACAAATTAAAAGATATTGTTGCACTCGATATCAAAACAAGTATTGAACAAATACGATAATTCAACAACTTATTTGACAACAAAAAACATGTAGTATGCGAATTTAAACTCAAGTGTTTTTTTTTTTGCTAACTCGATCGAATTTAAACTCAAGTTGTAACACCGTAATAGTACAACCCGTTGAGCTGATATCATACTTTACAACACTAAATTAAATCCGAACAATTAGGAAAACAAAAAATGATAACAAGTTAATAAAATTGTTAAAATACGCAACCACTTACAATATAAAACCAAGAACAAGACTGTTTTGATTTCACGACCGCGTCTAACATATCACGTTTAAAGTCATATATATTCTATAAAATATCGTAGGACTTGTTTAGTAAGTTTCAGTTTCTTCAGTTTTACATCGGCCAGTGCTAGTTGTGATTATGGTTTCATTATATTAGCTTATTCTAAAAGACTTCAATAAGTTTAATAGCTCGTCTATGATAAAATACAATTTGACTTCTAAAGTCAAGTCTTTAATAGTCATAGGAAATTCGTTTTGACCACCACGATAGTTCAATTAAACAAACAAAATAATAGTCATGATCAGTTTTTTCCCTCAAATATAGCTGGTGAGACGTCGTACTCATCATATGTACATGCAGGGTGGACTAACATGTGTGTATGTTTTGGTTATTTCAGAGAAATTTTAGGGAAATTTCTACAAAACTAACTATGCTATTATTCTTTTCTTCCATCTAGAATGATTATATTAAACCTAGAAATTGGTATTACATAGCAGAAAATAACCCGTAGCCAGTAGGAAATCAACCCAATCCGTATATTTACGAAAACGAATCCATTCGAACCCAACCCTAAATATTACCGGAAAACATAGTCAAAACAAAGGATATTCCAAAAAAATACAACCACCAGAATGTGGCAATCTAAACACTAACTGGAAGAAGAAGGGCAACATCAAGAAGGAGGCCAAAACAAAATTTCGAAAGAACTTCAAATGATATTCAAACCAATACTACAAGAGTAAACTGTTGAAATTGCATTGTATTGTAGGTTAACCACAATGTAATTTCTTAAAATTAAAACATTAAAAAAAGTAAAACAAATATAAGTAATTTATATTATTTTTCCTTTTACCTTCAAATTTTCTTCAAACTTTTACTTAATTTCCGGTCCGTCTGACGCGACTAGTAGATAATTGCCAAAGTAAGCTTCCAAGCAAAGAAGATGGGTCGATGGAATTTGACTTCTCACATGCTCTATAATTAAAAAGTTTGAAAGGTCTTTCAAAATATAGTTGGTTCCTCCAAAAATAGTTCTATTTATTGAAGACAATTCGTTAGGAAATATTTCAACTAAAACAATACTCTAGTACATGTCCACTTCAATCACACACTTACCTCGTTGCAATAAATGAACGTATAAATCCATAACGCATGTTCTACAAACAAGATCTTGGCATTTTCGAAATCTTTGTAGTAGATCCAATCGGGATAGCGAAATTGATGATCTCGATAGATCAACTGCGGATATTAATGACTACTATATACTGAGTTTATTAAATACGTGGATTAGATTAAAGCATAGTAGTAAATTGTTAATGATGTCTATCATTTTTGTTGTTGTTGCAGCTACCAATCTTGGTTATCTCGATCACCATTTTTTTCATTTTATTGGGGTTACATAACAAAATTTTCATTAAATCTATTAAAATTTTCAAAAAAAGAAAAATATTATGGATGTGTAGGAAAATTCTATACATCATACAACCGGTTTAACCAGTAATATTGTATTGTGAAGCAATCCATTTTTATTATATTTTTCTAAAGTTTACCGGATTTATAATTAAAAGATTATAACGCACGCTAGATTAGTGATATTGAACTAACATATTTATCAGTTGCCGATATGTAAAAATCATTCTGATTTTTTTTAATATACCTCCTGAAATCTTTTGCATAGAAATCCAAAATTATTTTATAACATTTTTACTTAATTCTTAAAATCAACAATGTATTAAAAATTCATTAATCCGAGTCTAATCTAGTGAACGACATATCAGTGCAACGAAGTACAACTAATATTATCATCACAAGTGACAAGTGCAAAGAAGATTGTGAGCTTTTTTAAAAAATTAAAAATTTCGTGGTTTTCTAAATATGAGAATCTCTCTAATGCTGGTGGGTCTCATTGCCCTTTACAAGTCTTGTAGCTTTTAATCCATTGTTGTTGGCTTGTTGTTGCCACTATACTACCACGTTTTATTCAAATTATTTATTTCTTGTCTTCTTTAATATTTTAGATGTTGCATATATATATATATTTTAAAATTGATTGTAAACATTATTCAGACAAAACAAAATTTTGTACAACAAATATATTTTTTATGAAAGTTTTTCAAATGAACAATAAATTCAGTCTAAGAACTAATCACGTGAAACAAATCACATTTTATTTCGTCTTCGTATCTTATATCTTTCATTTCTCAAATCGAAGATAAACGGTTTCTTATTTCATTGTCAATTATTTGAGCTAATTGATTATTGTTGTTTCTCATATATGTTGTGTTCCCAAAGAAACAAACGAGTTTTATCTTGCAGTGTATCCAACATCATCTCAATAATATTACCCCAATCAATCTGCAGAGTATGTGGACACCAACAAAACCAGTTTTTTGCCATACCTCCTCTGAGTAGTGAGTACATAAATTTAAATCTATTTTATCTATTTTAGTTTCTACATATATACTCTACAATAATAGACCAACTAAACAAATTTTTTTCTTGGATCCATCAAAGTTATTTGTATGAAATAAATGGTAGACTAAACAATAGAAAAGTGTTCTTTGAATAAACAGAGATCGAAGGAGAGAAAAGTATACATATTTAATTCTAGATAACGAAAACTTCCGAGTAGTTTAACAAAACAAGAAATTCTAAGAAATTTAAGTGTGAAAATAAAATGAATCTTCAAATGGGTCCCAAATTTCTCTATATATACGTGTCCATAAATCCAATTCTTCTTCACATCTCTCAACTTTAACCCAAAAAAAAGAAAATCTCTTTACTACAAAGTCCAAACTAAAAATATTTAAAAACTCACTCACCATCTTCTTTCTCTCTAAGCAACTCTCGAATGGCTTCAATTCAATTCTCTTCTCATTTTCTTGGCTCAAACACTAAACAACATAACTCCATTTTCATTTCTCATGATTACTCTTTAACCCCATTCACCAAATCCTTCTCTCGCAAGGTTTTTTTCCTCCCTCTCTCGGTTTTTTTTTTGCTGAATAAATCGTGGGAGTTCCGAACCTTTGACTCATAATCTTTCTTTCAGTTTTCTTTTGGTGTTGCTATTTAACTAATAGTTTAAATTGTTGGATAAATTTCAGAAGTACAAATCATGTTCGATGTCAATGAATGGATGTGATGCTGATTTCAAGAAGCCACTTGGCACGGTGGAGACAAGAACTATGACAGCTGTTTGTACTCCAGCAAACGCCACTGAGATGCTAATCTCCGCCGTGTCTGAGCTCAAATCTCAACCTCTGCCGTTTTCTTCCGGCGTTGTCCGATTACAGGTAAAACGTGATGCTCCTCTGTTTTTTTTTTTTTTTGTAATAGAAACACAAGATTTTGTGTCAGTGAAAGAATCAGATCTCGCCACGTGGTGGTCTTTGATTGGTTTAAGGTTGATATTGTCTCGAGTTGGGTTCACTTGCCATAGGGCCCGTATCGTTAAGTTAGGCTTTAATTATTTATTTAATTTTTTTTTATAAAATCTTTATGTTATTTAATTTGAAAGCATATAAAGCAGAGACACAATAATTATTACTACTATTTTCTTTAATTTTCTTTTACACCAACGGTTTTTGAAACACTACTCACTGATTCTTCTATAATTATTTTATGGAGTTGATGTTTTAATGTATTGTTTAATAGTATGTTAGACGAAATGCATTTAATAATTATGGTTTAGGATGAGTGAGTGGGTATTTCATTTACTCACGTAAATAAACAAGACTACACGTATATTTCTTTTATCCACTAAATGGTTCAAGTGGATTTTTAATTTACTTTAATTTTAGTAATTACGTAGAACATTAGATCTTTCTTTTTATATAACTCTGTAGGGTCCTCGATGACATCGAGATGTAATCGTGGTTACTATTGTTTTAATCATTTTGATGCTTTTAATCATAAACAATCTCTTTAAAAAAAGTTATGGCTAATAAGTAATAACATACCAAGAAATAAAAAGCTATAGCTTATTATATAAAATTATTGTTATTAGTTTATGAATAAACACAAACACACTGAAATTGGGTCGTACCAACTTCCCTAGTCGTAACTCTTATTAAAATGGACTTTTACTTTGGTCAATTTGACTTTGACCAAATTCAGAATTGACATGTAATAATAGTCAAATTAACAGTCATTTGTGAAACAAAAAAAACCCTTAATGACTGGTTTGTTTAGTCCTTAATCCGAATTTTAACACTGTTAATTACATTTGATGATTTATTAGTGTCCATAGAAAAAAAGAGAGTAATGATTAGAGTTCTCTTTTTTTGTGGTCTAAAGTAAAAAAAAAAACCCCCAAATTGGAATCTAATTTTCCCGCGCAAATTTCTCATAAACCCTAATTTTGGTTTTTGTGTGTGTTCAGGTACCAATTGATCAGCAAATCGGAGCAATCGATTGGCTTCATGCCCAGAACGAGATTCAACCTCGTTGTTTCTTCTCTCGTCGCAGTGACGTTGGTCGTCCTGATCTTCTTCTCGATTTAGCCACCGAGAACGAAAACGGACGAGTTTCATCGGAACGTAATCTCGTTAGCGTCGCTGGTATTGGCTCAGCAGTTTTCTTCCGTGACCTTGACCCATTCTCTCATGATGACTGGAGATCCATTAGAAGGTAAAAAGTTCACAACTTTCCTACTTAATCCTTTGCGTTTCAATCTGTGAAATTTTTGGAGATTTATAAAGTTTTGTCTTTTGAAGGTTTTTGTCTTCGAAGTCACCTTTGATTCGTGCTTATGGAGGTATGAGATTTGACCCACATGGAAAAATCGCTGTAGAATGGGAACCTTTTGGTGCATTTTACTTTGCAGTTCCTCAGGTACTTTAAAATTTGATTCTTTTAGGAGATTTGTCTTGGAGCCAGACTTGTTTACTAATATGGTTGTGTTTAGGTTGAGTTTAATGAGTTTGGAGGAAGCTCGATGTTAGCTGCAACTATTGCTTGGGATGATGAACTCTCTTGGTCATTAGAAAACGCTATTGAAGCGCTTCAAGAGACTATGCTTCAAGTTTCTTCTGCTGTGATGAAGTTACGGAGTGAATCTTTAGGAGTATCTGTTGTTAGTAAGAATCATGTTCCTACAAAAGGAGCTTATTTCCCTGCTGTGGAGAAGGCTTTGGAGATGATACAGCTGAAGAGTACAGCCCTTAGCAAGGTAGTTAAGAGACTGTGTTTGTATTTTATTCGTACGCAATTATTGGTTTCGGTTAACTGATGTTTTTTGAGTTGTGAAATCAGGTTGTGCTTGCTCGTAACAGCAGAATTATCACGGATAAGGACATTGATCCCATTGCTTGGCTAGCTCAGTTACAGCGTGAAGGGCAAGATGCGTATCAGTTCTGTCTTCAGCCACCTGGTGCACCAGCTTTTATTGGAAACACGGTAAGATATAAGTAGCCTGTTGGTACATTGGATTTAATTTTACATATTTACATATTCCCTTGTGTGTGACATACAATATTTGTGAAACAGCCTGAAAGACTTTTCCAAAGGAATCAATTAGGTGTCTGCAGTGAAGCTTTGGCTGCAACTAGGCCTAGAGATGCCTCAAGGGCTCGTGATATGGAGATAGAGCGTGACTTACTAACCAGGTAAATATCTTTTACTTTAATGCTTTTGAACAATTGTAGAATCCATTGAAATTTCCGTATATGCATACTGACGTGATTTGCTAAACTTTTGCAGCCCTAAAGACGACCTCGAGTTCTCTATTGTACGAGAGAATATCAGAGAAAAGTTTAACGTAAGTTGTTCTGCAACTTCAATCCTTTGTTTATTTACAGAAAGCTAATATGTAATCAACCTAGAAACGTTTCTTGGATAATTGTATGTTTTGATTTTTCTCATTATCTTTGCTTCTACTTTGCAGTCTATATGTGACAAAGTTGTTGTTAAGCCCCAAAAGACTGTGAGGAAGCTTGCAAGAGTACAACACCTATATTCCCAAATAGCAGGGAAGCTTACGAGGGAAGATGACGAGGTGAGATATTAACTTAACATCTTAGGTCGCGAATGTTATCTCCACGCTCTTCATTTCTTCGAATTATGTTTAATTCTTTGTCTTATAACTATCTACAGTTTGAGGTCTTGGCTGCTCTGCATCCAACTCCAGCTGTTTGTGGGCTTCCAGCAGAAGAAGCCAGGCTTTTGATTAAGGACATAGGTAAAGTATCTAACCTTGTATTTGGTTCAACAATCTCTTATTAGTAACAAAATGCCTATGCTTATCCAAACATTTCGTGTCTCGCAGAATCGTTTGATAGAGGAATGTACGCTGGACCGGTTGGGTTCTTTGGTGGAGACGAGAGTGAGTTTGCAGTTGGTATCAGATCAGCTCTAGTCGAAAAGGTGAAAAACCTTATTTGATCTCTCTCCTTAGCACACTCCCCTAAGTTTTAGCAAACCGGTCTAAATCGTTCTTTTTGAATCATTACAGGGTCTTGGTGCATTGATCTATGCGGGAACAGGGATAGTAGCAGGAAGCAACCCAACCTCAGAATGGAATGAGCTTGATCTAAAGATATCTCAGGTGTGTAATCCTTTATAAAAAATGTAACCGAAAACCGCGCTTTTTTTGTTTCCAAAACACTAAAATGTTATTCTGTGTTGTTGTTTTTTGTAGTTCACCAAGTCAATTGAACATAAGGCAACAACAGCTTTGCAGGCGATTAATTGAAGTGATAGTAACAACATTTGATGATAAATTTGATTGTATTGTTATATGAAGAAGATGGGTTTACTTTTACACTAGAAGAAGAAAGCAGTGTTTGTCTATGTTGTAAATAGAATAAATAAATGCTTCATCTTTATCTGATTGTTAATGGGCCGAGCCTTTTGGGGTTGTAATTGAGCCTTTTATGATTGTTAATTGGCTTATAATATAGTGTTCTTTTTAATGTTTTCATATGAATCTAAAATCTAAAACTAAAAAATAACTTATACAGTACCTCTATTATATCTACCTTTGCCTCTATTATAAGTTGATAACAATATATTGCATTTTATTTTTGAAAATAATGTAAAATCAGTATGCAAATAAAAAGTGGTTTTACATCAAGTGTATCCATCTTATAGAAGAAGAATATTGAATTTTAAGAGGATTGGGATAATCATTTTCACCTCTACCACCCTCTTTAAAGGGTGTGCTTGAGTGATAAAGAAAAGATGTGGAAGAAAAATAGAACTTTAATGAAAACGATGATGCTTTTTCAATTTTATGAAAACGAGGTTTGAAACATGTGCTATACTAATTGAAGAATTCATTTCTTTTCATGTCCCATTTGACTGTTTGGCAACTTTTGTGATGTCCTTAAACAAAACCGGATCGATGCATTTAATAAACCGGTTATGATTCTTGTGATTATGAATAAACCGGTTAATTTCTTGATCGTGTGCTATGTGGTGGGATACAAAAAAAAACAAGGAACATAAAGGTCCCTACCTAACTTCACTTCTCACATTCCTATTCATAAATCATAACGCAATAAAAACAAGATTTTCTTGGTTCTTTTTGTAAGAAAAGAAACCCACTGCAATAGTAATTGTGTTCATTTATAATTGCAAATCTACCTTCTGATGTGTAAGTCCCATAACATTGATTGTTCCTCACAAGTAACAATATGTTCATTACCTAAATGTTTTTAAATTGTCAAAAAATTAGTCCTATAACAATGACCTCGAGTACAATACTAAAATATGGTGTTGGTGTTCAATTAAGGAGTCGAGTACAATACTAAAGTGGGAAGATATTAATAAATCTTAGGGTTTTCAATGAAAAATCCCTCAACTATTTTTATATTGTAAAAAATCTCTTCAACTAATTTTTTAGTGAAAAAAATTATGAACTTAGTTTTGTTAGTAAAATCAACTCTCCATCAACGAGTTGTTATTTTGCTAAAACAATGATAAGGCGTGTTAAATGATTACCAAAACATCTAGTTGTTTATACGTTACTATGGAGGATTGTGTTTGATGAGTTGTTGTGTTTTCTACATACATAGTTTTCTACTTCTTCTTCGGTTTTCCTTGTGGATGCGTTGATAGTTTATGCTGTTTTCCTGTAAATAACTTGCTAATTTGATATTTTTTAGACGCCTTATCATTCTCTTAACAAAAGACAACGTTTTTATTGGATTAAAACGTTATTGTAAACAGAGGATGAATTTTACTAACTGAGCTTAGTTGATGGTTTTTTCACTAAAAAAATAATTGAAGGGATTTTTCACGATCCGAAGATAGTTGGAAGGATTTTTCACTAAAAATCCTAAATCTTACTATAACATAAGACTACTTAAGATAACTAATTAACAATTCCATCCAACAACCTTGCCTCGCAAAAATCTTATTTCATGTAATGGTGTGGTGTATAGGAACATTAAAAAGTGTCCTACTATAATAGAATCAACAAAAAGATAAATAGTACAATAAATAAAATCGGATACACGTAAAAAGTGAGAATAAAAAGAAGGCTTGGAGATAGAGAATGGAATCAGATTTCCCCATTATCTCCACTCTAACTCCAAATATTCCCCTCCTACCTTTATGCCTTCCACCAATAGTAGGTGTATGTGTATTTAGTAATACTCCAATTAATTAACTAAACCATTTTTGTTCATTTAACCTAATTACATGCTCTGCCTCTTGAAGTTCACTTAGTATTTTTAGTTTGTCAAACTCACTAAAATTGGCAAAACGTATCAATGGATGGATGCAATGCACACCTTATCATATATTTTCGAAAATGTTACTAGCTAATCGAAATTAAAACCGCTTATCGTGGTTTATTCTATTGTGCGTAGAATTTTCCGTTATCGATATATTATAGAGAAAATCATCCGTTAAGAGAAGACATATGTTGGTGAGAGAAATGTGTAATGAAATCGTTATTGATAAAGTTATTCATCATAATTGCATGTATTTCATATAGTTAAATTTAATAGACTAATAATTAGTCGTAATAAAATTATATCAAATATTACTGATGATGATATAATAAACTAAATAAAAATTAGAAATTTTTGTATAGAGTTACAAAATAAATCAACTTCTAAAGAATGTCTTATTTTCACGATTTTTATGTAAAATGTAAAAGTATTCCAATTGTACTTATAAACAGTAAGAAAATGAAAACAAAATAAAATGCTTAAAAGAGTAAGAATATATTCAAATAAATAAAGTAAGTTTTCGAAAAAAAAACTTTATCACTCTCTCTCTTCCGCGATTAGCGTAAATCTCTGTCACAAACAACAACAAAAAACACTCTCTCGAGAAATGAAAGCACGGTTACTACTACAATGAACACGACACCGTTTTACTCCGATCCACCACCACCGTCACGAACTCACCGTAAACTCGTCGTCGAAGTAATCGAAGCTCGTAATCTCCTCCCTAAAGATGGTCAAGGAAGTTCAAGCGCTTACGTCGTCGTCGATTTCGATGCTCAAAAGAAACGAACCTCAACAAAATTCCGTGACCTAAACCCAATCTGGAACGAAATGCTCGATTTCTCAATCTCCGATCCTAAAAACATGGATTACGACGAACTCGATGTCGAGGTTTACAACGATAAGAGATTCGGTAACGGTGGTGGCCGGAAAAATCATTTTCTCGGTAGGGTTAAGATCTATGGAAGTCAATTCTCGCGTAGAGGTGAAGAAGGTATTGTTTATTTCCCATTGGAGAAGAAGAGTGTTTTTAGCTGGATTCGTGGTGAGATTGGGCTTAAGATTTACTATTACGACGAACTCTCCGACGAACAACCACCGCAACAACCTCCTCCGCCGCGAGAATCCGATGAACAACAACAACAACACCTTCCTCCGCCGCAACAGATGCAGAATCTACCACCGGAGAAGCCTAATGTCGTAGTCGTTGAAGAAAATAGGGTTTACGAATCGGCGGTGGATATGAGCCGGAGCTATCCGGAGAATCAACAACCACCGGTGGTTATCGTTGAGGAGTCACCACAACAGGTACCAAATGATAACAATCATCATCCAAGACCACCGTCTCCGCCGCCACCACCGTCGCGTCAATCGGGTGGAGATGTACATTATTATCCACCGGAAGTGAGGAAGATGCAAGTAGGGAGACCACAAGGAGGAGATAGAATTAGGGTTACGAAGAGACCACCAAGTAATGGGGATTTTTCACCTAGGGTTATTAGTAGCAAGATTGGAACAGAGACGATGATAGAGAAGAAGACTCATCAACCATACAATCTCGTTGAGCCAATGCAGTATCTTTTCGTTAGGATTGTGAAAGCTCGTGGTTTAGCATCTAACGAGAGTGCTTACGTTAAGGTACGAACATCGAACCATTTCGTTCGGTCTAAACCGGCTGTTAACCGGGTTGGTGAATCAACGGAGTCGTCACCGGAGTGGAATCAGGTGTTTGCTCTTGGTCATAATAAGGCTGATTCCGCTGCGTCTGGTGCGACTTTAGAGATATCTGCTTGGGATGCTTCGTCTGAGAGTTTTCTTGGTGGTGTTTGTTTTGATCTTTCTGAGGTTCCGGTTCGTGATCCGCCGGATAGTCCGCTTGCTCCTCAGTGGTATAGGTTAGAAGGTTCTGCAGCTGATCAGAACTCTGGGAGAGTTTCAGGTGATATTCAGTTGTCTGTTTGGATTGGTACTCAGGTTGATGAAGCTTTCCCGGAGGCGTGGAGCTCTGATGCTCCTCATGTGGCTCATACGAGGTCGAAGGTTTATCAATCGCCGAAGTTGTGGTATTTGAGAGTGACGGTTCTCGAGGCGCAGGATCTTCACATTGCTCCTAATCTTCCGCCATTGACTGCTCCTGAGATCCGTGTGAAAGCTCAGTTGGGGTTTCAGTCTGCTCGTACAAGACGTGGCTCGATGAATAACCATAGTGGTTCGTTTCATTGGCATGAGGATATGGTCTTTGTTGCTGGAGAGCCATTGGAAGACTGTTTGATTCTGATGGTGGAAGATCGGACGACTAAAGAGCCAACGCTTTTAGGACACACTATGATCCCAGTGAGTTCCATTGAGCAGAGGATTGATGAGCGCTTTATGCCGTCGAAATGGCATTCTTTAGAAGGAGAAGGTGGAGGAGGAGGAGGTGGTGCTGGTGGTGGTGGACCTTACTGTGGAAGGATTAGTCTAAGACTTTGTCTTGAAGGTGGATATCATGTGCTTGAAGAGGCAGCTCATGTGTGTAGCGATTTCCGCCCAACGGCTAAGCAGCTTTGGAAACCACCTATCGGAATACTTGAATTGGGGATTCTTGGAGCTCGTGGGTTGTTGCCTATGAAGGCTAAAAATGGAGGGAAAGGTTCCACTGATGCTTACTGTGTTGCTAAATATGGCAAGAAATGGGTCAGGACACGAACCATAACTGACAGTTTTGACCCGAGATGGCACGAGCAGTATACTTGGCAGGTTTATGATCCTTGCACCGTGTTAACCGTTGGAGTATTTGACAACTGGAGGATGTTCTCTGATGTCTCTGATGATAGACCAGACACTCGGATTGGGAAGATACGGATTCGGGTCTCGACTTTAGAGAGCAACAAAGTGTATACCAATTCTTATCCTCTCTTGGTTCTGTTGCCTAGCGGTATGAAAAAAATGGGTGAAATCGAAGTGGCGGTCCGGTTTGCATGCCCGTCACTGCTGCCTGATGTTTGCGCAGCTTATGGACAACCGCTTCTGCCTCGGATGCACTACATAAGGCCTCTAGGTGTAGCACAACAAGATGCATTGAGAGGAGCTGCCACGAAAATGGTTGCAGCATGGCTGGCCCGAGCAGAACCACCGTTGGGACCTGAGGTAGTTCGATATATGTTGGATGCGGATTCACACGCGTGGAGCATGAGGAAAAGCAAAGCAAACTGGTATAGAATTGTTGGGGTTTTAGCTTGGGCAGTGGGTTTAGCTAAGTGGTTAGATAATATTCGAAGATGGAGGAATCCTGTGACAACAGTGCTAGTCCACATTCTATATCTGGTTCTTGTTTGGTACCCTGATTTGGTAGTCCCAACCGCATTCTTATACGTGGTGATGATCGGAGTTTGGTACTACCGATTTAGACCCAAGATACCAGCTGGTATGGATATCAGATTATCACAAGCCGAAACAGTTGATCCTGATGAACTAGACGAAGAATTCGACACCATACCAAGCTCAAGACGACCAGAAGTAATCCGAGCTAGGTATGACCGGTTAAGGATCTTAGCAGTGAGGGTTCAAACCATTCTAGGCGATTTTGCAGCGCAAGGCGAACGGATTCAAGCATTGGTTAGCTGGGGGGATCCAAGAGCAACTAAGTTGTTTATAGCAATCTGTTTAGCTATCACAATAATTCTGTATGCGGTTCCGGCGAAAATGGTGGCAGTGGCTCTAGGGTTTTATTATCTTCGGCATCCGATGTTCCGAGACACAATGCCTACGGCTAGTCTCAATTTTTTCCGGCGGTTGCCAAGCTTGTCTGATCGGCTCATCTAAGAAGTGAAAAGAGTTGAATTTTAACTACGTTAGGTGTTTTTGAGTAATTCAAAAGTTTCTTATGATATTTTGAGCTGAGGAAGAGAATAGAATAAAGATTCATTATGGGTAAAAAAGCTTAAAAAAGCTATGATTCGTTATTTTATTATAATCAGATGGTATGGAGTGTTGAGACCTGACTGTAATATTTTGAAGCAAACGAGAGATATATTTCAGATTTGAGTAGTGTTTTTTTGACCAGAGGTTTGGTTTTGGTATCTTTGTAGTTTATTCTGTAATCTGAAATGATTAATTAATTAATTAATTGCTCATTTAAGGGATTTTTAACCATCATTTACGCCTACACTAATAATTACTTCCTCTGTTTCTAAAATATATTTTTTACAACAAAATTTACACTAATAATTACTTCCTCTGTTTCTAAAAGATATTTTTTACAACAAACTTTTGTTCTAAAAAGATAGAGTTTTTACAGTTTTCTATGCATTTTTATAAATTCCAAAACAAATACTGAAATACTATTGGTTAAACTTTATTGAAAACTGTAAATCGTAGAAATCAATGCGTTTTCTTAATAACCGTGCATTACCTTAAACATCTATTAATTAGGAACGGAGGGAGTATTAGGAACGGAGGGAGTATTACAGTAATTATTAAAAATTGTAAAATAGTGTAGTATGATGTTTCTTTTAATTTTGACAATCCTATAACTATTGTCTGATTATCTACACAAGTGATAAAGCGCAAAGGAATATGATTGGTTAAAAACCACAAAGACATCATCTGACGTGGCAGATTCTCTGTCTCTCCAGAGTTTCCAGATAGTGTGTCCGAAACACACGAAGAAGAAAAAATCTCCAAACCAAAACATTTTTTCATCGCTTCGATCTTTATTACTCTAATGGCTGCATTCTCTCCGATATCATCTCCGGTGACTCACCCTCGAACTCAATTTCTCTCAAATCCAATCCTCCCTCGCTTTCGCCGATCTTCCTCCGCCGTGAAATCATCACCATCAGCTTTCTCCGTCGTCTCTATGTCTCCACAGAAAAAAGTAAACTCTCTTCTCTTCTCTCGTTTCCATTACATGTATAAGTTCTGAGTTCTTGTTGTGTCTTTTCATGAATCACTCCTAAAAGTTGCATAAAGTATTAATCTTTACTATGTCTAAAGATTGAAATAGTTCTTCTCTGGTTTTAGTAGTTTTTGCATCAGTATACTTTGATGGAAATTGATGTATGGAACTTTGTACATATTAAGATTCAGTTTGTGATATACTCTTTGAGTAATTGTGATGATTGAATTGGATTTTTGAAAAGGTGAACAAGTATGATGCTAAGTGGAAGAAGCAATGGTACGGAGCTGGATTGTTCTTTGAAGGAAGTGAGGAAATAAACGTCGATGTTTTCAAGAAGCTCGAGAAGCGAAAAGTGCTGAGCAACGTCGAGAAATCCGGTCTGCTTTCGAAAGCAGAAGGATTAGGACTTACATTGTCATCTCTTGAGAAGCTTAAAGTTTTCTCCAAAGCAGAGGATCTTGGTCTACTCAGTCTCCTTGAAACATTAGCTGGTACATCGCCTGCGGTGTTAGCCTCGGCTGCATTACCGGCGCTTACGGCTGCTATTGTAGCTATTGTGGTGATTCCGGATGATACAACTACTCTGGTGGTTGCTCAAACGGTTTTGGCTAGTGCTTTTGCTCTTGGAGGTGTTGTTTTGTTGATTGGTTCTGTTGTTTTGGATGGACTTCAAGAAGCTGATTGATTCTTTCTTTGTAAAACCAAACACAAAAACAAACCTTTTGTCCAATTGATTTCTGTCAGTTTTGCTGTAAGGTTCAGTGATTTATGGTCAGACCAAGTCATAAGCTAAGTCAGAAAGAAAGCTTTATACCAATTAAACAAACAATTACATACAAATACATTCAATCTCCAGTGAAAATGCCTAACTAAACACACAAATTACAATTTTCCAACTTCCCCAAACCAAAAAGAATCTCTAGAAGCAGTGTAAGACAAAATTACAAATGAAAAAAAGCCTTTGAACAGAGAGAAATCAGCCATCACATTGCTTATGTGTTGGTGATAAATAAGTGTAGAGATCAAACAGCAATAGATTGTCCAGTGAGTGCGTCGTGGAGATGCATTGACCCATCTTTCATCAAGTTTAAGCTTAAGCTTTTGAATCTTTCTCTTGAGTATTGTCTTGAAGCCTTTCTCCAGTCGGTTCCAGCTTTCATCATCACTACAAATTCGTCGTAGTTGATACGTCCGTCCTGCAAAATCAAACATTATGATTCTCATAAGTAATTTGATATTCTTTCTATAAGAATAGTCTTTAGCAATAGGGAAGCGAGGATCAGACCTTGTCAGTGTCGACTTCACGCATTATATCAATTAGTACGCTGTTGTCTGGTTCACCCAAGTCATCAGTTAAGGCTTTTCGTAGTTCATCTGATTCGATGTATCCACTTCCGTCTTTGTCAAAGAACATAAAAGCTTGTCTGAAATGTTCATCATTCTCCATCTTCTGCAAGTGAATAATCACTGCTACAAATTCTCCATAGTCCAAGCATCCATTTCCGTTAACATCCGCCTGCATCAAATTCATAGATGTTAGTACCTGAGAAGACAATATTGTTTGATCTTTTGATCAAGACAACAAAACCTCATAAGAAAAGGTAATTGGTAAAACATTTACCACTTCCATCAACATTTTGATCTCTGGTTCACCCAATTGTGAACCAACTTTCTTTAGTCCAGCTCTAAGTTCTGGATACGTTATTTTACCGTCGTTGTCATCATCCATCAGTGTAAACATGTCTCTGATGACTTCAACTTCTTGAAGAGACAAATGCTCAGCGATTACCTGGAAGCATCAAAAGGGAGTAAATGAAACCAATCAAAGCACCAAACCAAAAGTCTATAACTCATCTGAACAAAATGAGAGCCAACACTTACGCGCAGAGCTTTCTTTTTCAATCTATTCATCATGGAGAATTGCTTCAACCTTGATCTCACAATATCTCCTAAAGGAACATTTGGAGCTTTCTTCGCATTCTGTATCCAAGGATGATCTGCAAAGGAGGAAACATAAACTGTCTTCGCTTCAAATCCAACACAATAAAACCAAAGAAAATGAAAAAAACACAAGATCATCATCAATCATTACCAAGAACTTGTTGAGCAGTCAAACGTTTAGTAGGATCAGGATCCAACATCTGCTTCACAAGACTCTTAGCACTCTCCGATATCTGCGACCAAGGATCTCTCTTAAAATCAAGAACTCCCCTCAAGATTGCAAGTGCCACACCTTGTTCAGTCTCTGCAAATCACTCACTCAACTCTAATCAATACAAAATCTACAAACACAACTTCAAACCAAGAACCAAATCAACTTTTTACCTGCCCAAAACGGAGGCACACCACAAAGCAAAATGTACAAAATAACTCCTGCACTCCACACATCAACCTCTTGTCCATAATTCCTCTTCAACACTTCAGGTGCCATATAATAAGGACTCCCAACAATCTCTGTAAACCTCTCTCCTACACATACATAACAAGTTTAGCAACACAAAACCTAAACTCTAAACTAAGATCAAAGGGATATTACCAGGTTTAAAGAGCACTGATAAGCCAAAATCAATAGCTTTAAGAGCAGAATTCTCCTTCTTATTAGCAAACAAGAAATTCTCAGGCTTCAAATCTCTATGCATAACACCATTCATATGACACATCCTAACAACTTCAGCAATCGTCCTCGCAACAGTAGCTGCAGCACGTTCAGTATAATGTCCTCTAGCAACAATCCTATCAAATAACTCACCTCCTTCACAAAGCTCCATAACTAAATGCACGTTCTCATTATCTTCATAAGTAGCTTTAAGTTTCACAACGTTTGGATGATTAGGAATCGTTGACATGATTGTAACCTCACGTCTAACATCTTCAACATCTATTGCTGTACGAAGTTTCCTCTTTGAGATTGATTTACAAGCTAAAGCTTCACGGGTTTCTCTGTCTGTACAAAGATATGTGATTCCGAATTCTCCACGACCTAGTTCACGACCTAAGATGTATTTGTCGCTGATTTGAGTTCGGTGACTCATGGGTATGACGTCAGGGAGGACACGTATCGGCGCGTGAGATCGACGGTGGTCTGAATCGTCGTAAAGGTTGCGTTTTTGATGATGATCTCGTCGTTTCTTTTTTGGGGTTTGGTTTGGTTTTGGGTCTTCTTGGTCAAACCTTACGCAAGCGTTGCAATTACCCATTTGGACGAGTTTGGAGCAAAGTCAGTAGCTTTAGTTCGAAGAGCTTCTTCGTTCGTGGTGGGTTTTTGACGGAGACGGTGTAGTGTCTTTTTCTCCGGTGAACCGCAGAGTTAGAGAGAAGAGAAGACGCGGGTTTGATTTGAGATGGAGAAAGGTTCGACCTTTTCAGAAATTTGATCAAATTGATATGAAATGAATTAAAAAGTGTATTTATATTAGTTTTTTAAAAAAGCAAGTTGATTTGTATTTTATTTAATTAAACAATTAAATTATATAAAAAATGGTCATTTGGAGTTATTTTCTAACCTATAAAATACACCAAGTCGTATCAGTAAATAACTTGTGTAATTCCATTTTTTGAAAATCATAATCTCAAATATTTTTAGTGATTTAAATGGTTAATGGGAGAATTAGCTGAATAATAGAATTTAGGGAAAATATTAAGTATGTAACATCACGTGATTGATATTTAGGTATGTAACTCTGAGAATCAATTGTGTGACGATTTTGTCCCTATTTAATTGAGCTAATTTTATGTAGGAAAAAAAAAGAAAATATGGAAATAAAAATTAATCATCATATTAAATATGATAATTACCATTAAATATAATAATTATTGACAATTAAAAAAAAAATCTTTAAAAATATTATATAAAAAATAAAAATTCATAAAAATCTTCTTTTGATCTTCTCTTAATTTTATCTCTTCAAAAATTATTCTCACACTTGTATTTTGGAAGGAAAAAAAGTAGTCAGGTTAGAAGATGAAAAAAGAACCATATGTTGTAAAAAATAATTAGCTATTTTCGAAATTACATATTCAATTGATCTCAGAACATAGTCAACTACATCACATTATTTGTAACTGTTTAAAACATAGTTAACTATTTTTAAATTGGTTTTCAAAAAAGTTACCAATTTAAAAATATAGGTAACTATTTTTATGACATAGTTAACTACTCTAATGATTTCATGCCATATAAAACATTACAGTATAAAACTATAGTCTATTATATACCAATATTAAAATATATCGATATAAATACATAGTCCACTATATAAGCGATAGTTCAATAAAAACATAGTTCACTATATAACGATATTTAATACACTGTATAAACGTTAGCTAACTATTCAAATAAAAATATAGTTCACTATATAAACATTACAGTAATCAATTTATCAATATAGTTCACTAGTTATGTATGAATAGTTAACTATCATATCATATATGGTCATCAAAATAGTTTAGTATAAAAATGTTGCATAGATATAACTATATAGTTAGTATATCAATTAATTATATTTAACAAACTATAGGATTTGAACACTGTAACAATCACATCAAACACATAAACTTATTTTAAGATCAACGATCCAAATGATCTATGAAGAAAATAGAAGAAGAAGAAGAAGAAAGAAGAGATGGAGAAGAAGATGGACAATGGAGGAGAATGAGGAGATGGCGAAGAAGATGGACAATGGAGGAAAATGAGGAAACAATGACAACAATGACTGAGAGAAGAAGAACGTGAAGGAGAAAAAGGAGCCTGAGGGAAAATAAAGATTATGGTAAATGTTTTTTAATCCATTGATTTCCTTTTTTGGTTTTTAATTTTTTAATTTTTGAGATTATTATGGTGTAAATCAGAAAGGGTATTATGGACTTTTTATGTGATCTGTATGTTATACACCTAATTTTTTTTAGGAGACGTTGGATACTTAATTTTTGCCCAAAATCTTATTATTGGTGCTAATTTCCCATGGTTAATTGTGTGAAAGTTTGGTTGATCAGTGTTTTACCGTTCAATCCAAAAAAGTGTGAGTTATACTATATTAACGAACAAAAATTTATATGATATATTTAACGTAGTGTAAAGGTAGAATCGTTTGATGTGAATCAGTGCGCTATATTTATCTTTTATAGAAAGTTAATATATCAAATTTATAAACAAATTATAATAAAATAATAAATTAGTGTTAGAAAAAGGTTAATTGAATGATTAGTTTGTTCAAAAATACCCAAGTGCAATACTCTATGGTGTATGTGAAAGGTTAATAGAAGAATTAGGGGAAATAATATATATAGCCGTAGATTTGATTGAGGTGATGAGATTAAGCTACGTGGGATAGAGAGTTTGATGAAGTTGTTGACCATGGAAGTGGATACGGTGACATTGTCAAAAAGTGTGACGTTGGTTTCATTTGAGTTGGTATTAAGAAAATTAGTAGTAATATTGTTTTTTAATGTGTTTTAATTAATTAAATTTTGAGTATGTGGGAGTTTGTATTGTCTTTGTATAGCTCGAAGTAGTAATGTATATGGTTGATTTGAAAGTTTCTGCAAACAGATTTGGTGAAGATTAATTCAAAACCTATGAGATTTGTAATTAGGATAAAGAGATATTAGGTGACAGGTGTAGACTTTGTCAATGTAAGCAAAGTTTTTGATATACTTTATTTTGTGAGATAAAAAATGAGAAGTATATATGAAGATTCTATTTATCAAAGTCAACAAAATGTAAACAAATGGGAACGTCTTGTTGTTTTCTCTATATTAAACTTTTCTTTTTTTTGATTGAGATGAAGTGACAAATGTGTAGCCATGTCGGGTTCTTATTCGTTTGCTTTATACGTTTTGGGTTTACATTAGATAAATGGTAAAAATACATTTTCTTTTTATTTCTTCCAAACAACATACATCAAATGTGTCATTTTGCATAAACCATATCGTTCTTTGTTATTACAAAAACAACTAACTATAAGTTTAAAACCGGTACTAGTTTTCTCTCTATCAAATCTTTAAAGCGATATTTTTGTGCATATGATTTTAAGTATTTACTCTACTTTTTTTGTTGGTGTTTAATAGGTAAAAAGAAGGTCTTTAATTTATTTCCCGGTTATACTTTCAACCGACAATTATTTGCAATTGGCAAAAAGAGAGTGAAAAAAGTTGTAAGTCATTGTCAAAATAAATAAAGAAATTGAAAATCATGCAACAAAAGCTAGTCTTTGTAAATCAATACATTACATTGAGTAAAATGAAGATATATACAGACCCCATAAGATTAAATTATTTGTTATGCTTTGATTAGTGAACTTTTTGAAATGTTTAGATATACACTAATGAAATATGAATGGGGTAATGCCGACGAAATTTATTTTCACACATCGAAAAAGAGAGGAAATGATGGACCATGTTATATCTTGTGCAACTTTTAAGCTGGCAAATTATTAATATAAAATAAAAACTTGGAAATAAATAATAAATTTAAAAGGGACTTTATTTGATGAGGGGAAAACATGGAGATTGTGTATGTAATGATGGGCTCAACTCAAATGCTTTGAGATTGCATGTGTATGTGGCGTTGTCATGCCAACTATTCTATTTATTGAGTCCCATCACTTTTTTTTGCATATAATCCTTATCTACAACCTAAAAACTATATACTTTATAGGATAATTAATAGTGATGTATAACTTATTTAGAACATGAATAATTACATGCCTTTAGCATTGAATGGAGACATATACCAGTAATTGTGTTACAAATGTGGCGACTATTACTTGGTTATAATTTGTGTTCGGTATGGTCGTTTACCATCCATAGAATTTCATTTTAGATCTCATTTTTACCATTTAAAATGTTTAAAGTAATAAAACACTCAAGTTTTCTATTAAATTTCTATAGTAGATGAGTTACATTTTATTTTGCGTAAACGAACAAGGAAAATACATCAAAATAAAAGTGAGTAAGTAAACACATCAAAGTTCAAGATTTTTAGCTGTATTTTTTTTTACTCATAGTTGGTCGATGTGAACATTTGGAATACATAATACTCGTCTTTTCATAGGGTTAAAAGATCATTTTGGATTTCAACTATTAAATTTGTCATAAAATTGTATATGTTTCAAAATTACAACCTGCCCTAAGTTACTATTAATAAATTATTATTATCTCAATTTATTATGCTTAAGAGCGAATAATTTAGGTCTAGCTCAAGATAAATAATGTTGTGTAGTACTCCTTCTATTCTTTTATGTTAAATGTTTTAGATTTTTTATACAAATTAAAAAAACCAATTAATACTCAAATAGAAATGTATTGTTTTTTGCACTAAACAATTTTCAATAACATTCAGCCTATAACAATTCAATAATTTCATTTAATTTGCTTTGAAATTAACAGTTCACCATAACTTTTTCATTAAAAACAGTAAAACACATTAAAAAGGTAAAAAATCAATCTTTACAAAACAAGAAAAAAATATAAAACATCTAACAAATAAAGAACGGAAGGAGTATAAGTTTGTTGAAGTTAGGAGCAAATTTAGTATAAAAGTTTATTGAGATTGGAATATATAACGAACAAAATAAATAAACATTTTAACCAATTGTGTTGGTTTGCATGAATTAACCGATTGCTAGTTGGGCTAGTAAATCTCAAATAAGCTTGTTGGACTATATAACAAAAAGCCCAATATGTTTTTTCTTACATGCTTGCAATGGCCTAATTTTTGCTTAGATTTCATCAATTAAAATCATCTAATAATAATATCTTTATCTGATTACGAAAGTTTAGAGTTTATGGTTAATCATCAATTAAAATTAAAAATTTATTTTGTGTTTAAGAACGTTATAAAATCTACTTCCCTCCGTTTTTTTTGTTTGATGTTTAAAGTTTCTACATACAAATTAAAAAATCATTCAATTTTTAATTTTTTCAAAACAAAACATGTTTTATCATCGATTCCAAAAAAAATCAACCAATAAAAAAACAAACTGCATAATTTAAACAGTCAAAAACTCAAAATCACAATTAATTTTATATAGAAAATTGAAAACATTAATCTAAACAAAACAAAAAAAATCACTCTAAAACATCAATGGGAGTATATTAAGAGGCCATGGATATGGATATACTTATTTAGTTAAGATTGAATCATAATATTCACCAAATGTCGCCCAAAGTCTAATAAAGTAAAGTCAGAAAACTGTCGTATTCAAAGATATGGAAGTAACGCCACGTGTAGTGCGAAATCTGAGGAGGGCAAAACAGAAGCGTTGCACAAAGGGGAACAACATAAAAAGACCAAACCAAAAAAGCTCAACTTATGCCGTTTTTATAGCTAAGTCCGCAGATTATTTTTATTCTCACAAATCAACCACCAACTTTAAAAACGAACAATTTCGACACTACATTTGTTAACAATTAACATTTACATAATAATTTAATATAAGAATTAAGCACTGCTAGTTTTCTGACCAAAAAAAAAAAAAGCACTGCTAGTTTAAAAAATTCATTTGGTCCAATGGTGGATCAATTGTTAGTTAATATTTTTACACTAAAAAATTTATGCATATTAATAAAGATAAGATTATAAAAAATTCAACGTTGTGTAATTCAAAACGGTTTCTCAGAATTCCATATATTAAAAATAAAAAAGTATTTACCATAAATATGGATTAAAAAGTATTATTTGGCGACATCTAATAAAGTGAGAAACAAATTATATGTGGCTGAATAATTTTTGTACACATTTTCATTGTCTATAATAATTAATATTTTCAGGTGATAATTTTTCCTTTTTAAAAAAACATTTAGTGAATATTATGATGATATCGATCAAGATAAAATTTTGGAATGGTGTAATACATAAAAGGAAAAAATAAATGGGCAATTTCCAAAAATACCACTTTTTAAGTTTTTTTTTACAAAAATACAATTTTGAAGTTTTTTTTCCAAAAATACCACATTTTTTCCAAAATTCCAAAAATACCACTTTTTAAATTTTTTATTTTTAATATTCAAAACTAAACCCTAAACCCCAAACTAAACCCCAAACTAAAACCTTACCCCTAAAACTATACCCTAATTTTGGAATAGTTAACCCAAACCCAAAAAATTTAAATTGTAAACCTTAAAAATCAACGGTATTTTTGGAACTTTAGAAAAAAATGTGGTATTTTTGGAAAAAAAACTTTAAGGTGATGTTTTTGGAAAAAAAACTTTAAAGAGTGGTATACGAGAGAATTCCACAAAATTAATATTTATGGTGATGTTATTGAATAAATCAAAAGATTATAGGGGTATAGTTGAAAAGGTAGGTAGGTTAAAAAATAAAAATAAAGTCGTGACCTTTGCAAGGTCGTAAGCTCTCCTCTGACCAAATTTACTTGGAGAGCAAACACAAGACAAAGCTTCAAGCTTTCATATTTGACGGCCACAGAGAGATAGGAGAAGGCAAATTCGCCTTTTTCTTCATTTTCTCCTGAAAGATTTGGTTTTTTTGGTTTGCTTTCTCTGTAACACGAAGGAAGTCGAAAACGTCATCGTTTTGAAAGGTGACTTTGCTTAGTCTTATAGCTGATCTCGCTTCTGTCTTTACTTTTTTCCCGATGGGTTTGGAACTGGGGATGTTTTCAGTTTTGTGAGAGTTAGTTCTGAGATTAAAGTGTTGGACTTTATGTTTTAATTGTTGAGTCTAATTTAGATTTGTTTCTTTTGGAGTTTGATCAGTTTCTTTAAGATTTGTGAATGTGATTCAGATAGGTGAGGGAAAGAGATTCTAACAGAGGCTCAGTTTCAATGTGGTGACTGACTGCACAATGATTTTGAGCAACTGGTTTAGAGTTTTATATTGATAATTGGGATGTCCAAAAGTATAAGTAGACATTGTTGTATGTATTTTTGTTGTGTGAAAAATGGAAGGCCTTTCTGTAAATGGTTTGTTTTGTGAATTATACCAAGATTTGAATAAGTAATGTACAGAGTTTCTCAGTGTGTTGTTACTAACTTACTAATAAGGGACAAAGAGGTTTTACAGCTTTGTGAAGAAGAGAGCTAAGATGGTTACTGAAATGTAAATTTGTTTTTGTAATTCATGGCTTGGTTACACGACCAAGCGTTCAAACTCTAATTACTTCGTTGGTGGCTCCTTTGACATATATCTGGTGAGAGATATCAGGTAGTGTAATAGGTTGCTAAGATAGTTTAAGGGAGCACCTTTTTTTTTGTTTGCTTGATATTTGAATCTTTGTGAGCCTTCTCTGAGCTTGTGATTCTTTTATTTATTTGCAGAAAATGATTCGTGCAAAGCAGATCAGTAATCTATCCAGTTCAGCAAGATCCTTTTTCCTTAGCGGAACGAGGTCAAGTGCAGCTGATGGAAATTCTTGTACATCCACTGAAGATGAAATTTGTGTCTCAAGACGCCCGCAAATCAGGAATGAAGTTGTACAGGCTGGAAAAAGGTCGACTAATTTAGCAGCTGGACTAGCGGGAACTATATTACCTTTAGAGGCTGGTAAACAGACGGTGGTCCCGAAGAAGGTTGAGCATTTCACCCGGCCATCTCTTCTTCCGCAGCATGTTTCCTCTCCTGCTTTGCCGGGGAAACCAGATTCTGTAAATTATGCTTCCACTATTATTGCTGAGGACACTGTGGCACCTCTTGGGGATAAGATATTCAAGGCTGGTATTGGAACTGTGAATTTTCTGTCGGATATAGCAAACTATAAGATCCCTCTATCAGGTGGAACTGAAGCTGTCGGTGTGCCTAAAAGCTGTATGGTTGATCCAACTCGGCCAATTTCAAGTGTAAAGTCTTCAAATGTGAAAGTCATCAGAAGAGGGGACTTTGCTAAAGTCCACCCTAAGTCTGCTTCCAAAGATTTATCAGACCGAGTTCCGATAAACAACTCTCGAGGTACTAAGGAAGCTGAAAGATCTGGCTTTGTCAAAGGTTTGAAGCAAGCTTCAAATGTTGTGGCAGAGAATTCGTTTGAAGCTCAGGATTTACCCACATATGGAAAGAGGAAAAGCATGCCTCAGAGACCCAATATTGATTCAACCAGGTATGCGTCGGGTGGTTATGACTCCAACAGGATGATGAAACCTTCTGTTGAAGGTTTCAGCAAACCCTCAAGGGAAATGATGAGAGTGACACAAAGTTACGCTCCAACACCTACGCAGCATTTTAACTCTGGAAACGTCGTAGAAACTGTTTCTAGTATAGTGCGGGAATTCAAATGGGGACCTGCTGCTGAAGAGGCCCTTCGTAATTTTGGTGTCAGGATGGATGCTTACCAAGCAAATCAAGTACTTAAGCAGAAAATCAATTATGCGAATGCGCTTGGTTTCTTCTATTGGCTGAAAAGGCAACCTGGGTTTAAGCATGATGGGCATACTTATACCACTATGCTAGGTAACCTTGGTCATGCAAAGCAATTCGGTGAGATAAACAAGCTTCTTGATGAGATGGTTAGAGATGGATGTCAGCCAAATACCGTTACATATAACCGACTTATTTATAGCTATGGCCGTGCAAATTACCTCAATGAAGCTATGAATGTTTTCCATCAAATGCAAGAGGCTGGATGTAAGCCTGACCGCGTAACTTACTGTACCCTTATAGACATCCATGCCAAAGCTGGATTTCTTGACATTGCCATGGACTTATACCAAAGAATGCAAGCAGCAGGGCTTTCTCCCGATACTTTCACCTACAGTGTTATAATAAATTGTCTTGGAAAAGCGGGCCATTTACCTGCTGCCCATAGGCTCTTTTGTGAAATGGTTGGTCAAGGTTGTACTCCTAATCTGGTCACATTCAACATCATGATAGCTTTGCATGCCAAGGCGCGGAATTATGAGAGTGCGTTGAAGCTCTACCGAGACATGAAAATTGCTGGGTTTCAACCTGATAAAGTGACTTACAGTATAGTTATGGAGGTGCTTGGACACACTGGATTTCTCGAGGAAGCAGAGGGTGTTTTTACTGAGATGCAGCATAAGAACTGGATTCCTGATGAGCCAGTTTATGGCCTTTTGGTTGACTTGTGGGGAAAAGCTGGCAATGTGGATAAAGCTTGGCAGTGGTATCAAGCAATGCTTCACGCCGGTCTGCGACCTAATGTTCCCACATGCAATTCTCTTCTCAGTACTTTCCTTAGGGTTCACAGGCTGTCTGAAGCCCAGAACTTATTACAAAGCATGCTTGCGCTTGGTCTACAGGCTTCTTTGCAAACATACACATTGCTATTGAGTTGTTGCACAGATGCTCGTTCAAACTTTGACATGGGTTTTTGTGGCCAGCTAATGGCAGTCTCAGGTCATCCGGCACACATGTTTCTTCTCAGAATGCCACCTGCAGGTCCTGATGGCCAAAAAGTGCGTGACCATGTCAGCAACTTCCTTGATTTTATGCACAGCGAAGACAGGGAGAGCAAGAGGGGTCTCATGGACGCAGTAGTGGATTTTCTCCACAAGTCAGGTCTAAAAGAAGAGGCGGGCTCGGTCTGGGAAGTGGCTGCAGTTAAGAATGTGTATCCAGATGCATTGAGGGAGAAAAGCTGCAGCTATTGGCTTATAAACCTGCATGTAATGTCAGAAGGAACTGCAGTCACCGCTCTGTCTAGGACACTTGCATGGTTCCGTAAGCAGATGTTAGTTTCAGGAGAATGTCCTTCACGAATAGATATAGTAACTGGTTGGGGAAGACGAAGTAGAGTCACGGGCACGTCGATGGTGAGACAAGCAGTTGAGGAATTGCTCAACATCTTCAACTTCCCGTTTTTCACCGAGAATGGGAACTCAGGCTGTTTTGTTGGATGTGGAGAGCCTCTCAAGAAGTGGTTGCTTGAACCATATGTTGAGAGGATGCATTTGCTCTAGTTGTAGATTTTTGCTGTTTTAGTTTTTTTTTCAAGGCCTATTGGATTTTTGATCTTTGGTCGAATCTCAATAGCTCGGTTTTGTATGCCATAAGTTTAAGGTTAGTGATGACTGGAGTTTATCTCTCCAGATTTGTCTACGTTATCTTCTGTTGCAATGGATTGTAATGGGAGTATTTATAAATCAAATCTTTTGAGGGTGATAATACCCAAATTTATTAACATTTGGAATATCTTCTGTATGTTTTATTTTTGTACAACATCAAATGTTACAAAAATGTTTCCTTACCAGTCATGTAACTACATAGACTAGTGATTCTAGAATGATGTGAATGGAAAAGCAACACTGGGGGAAGATCTAAACGAGCCTGGAATTGTATGAGCCACAAGAGGTGCATTTGTGGTATAGCCAATGGTAAGGAGCATTTCCTTTTCTTCCACAGTCATTACACAGTATCACCTGCACAAAACCATCGTTCCATTCAGATTATTCTTGCATCTCAATTATCAATCTACATAAAGAGAGTAGAGAGCGATGCTTTGTCCTATGTCACAATATGGAGAGAGAGAGAGGGAGAGATCTAAACCTGAGTTTTGTTGGAGTATTCATCAGGCATCTTCTCTTCTGCAAGCAATGCGTCTAACATCCTAAAGTAGACCTGTGTGA
Source organism: Arabis alpina (assembly GCA_900128785.1). Classification (NCBI taxonomy): domain Eukaryota; kingdom Viridiplantae; phylum Streptophyta; class Magnoliopsida; order Brassicales; family Brassicaceae; genus Arabis; species Arabis alpina. The sequence continues at coordinate 32,689,989 of LT669789.1, forward strand.
AACAGTTCTTTGTTTAGTTGCTTCAGTAAAGACTCAAGCTCTTCTACTTCAAAAGAAGTAAGAGGAGAGTCTGAGAGCGTTTTAATGCAATTACTAATCTTTTTACGGGAAAACAATACTCTGTCTGAAAATGGAGTAACTGACCTGCATATCTCCTAGAGACTTGCTGCAGACAGGGCATGTGTAATGTGAACATGTGTACTCCTACCACCAGAATTCAAGATCAAACCGTAAGTAATCTTAGCAACATGTCAATTTTACATTATTACCCAAAAGCATATTTTGACAGAGTTAAGTACTTGGAAGCAAGTCGAGTGCATCAAGTGACCGCATGGAAGAGCCTTCACTGGGGAGGTGGATGTGAAGATGTACTCATTACAAATCGGGCAATTATCTTCTAAGCACTTTTCCCTGCAAACATGCTCCAGTAAGGAACGATCCATACAAGCATTGCATTTCATGCAATGGAAGTAGTCAATGCCCAATCCTTTCCCTACCCGGCAGAGATTGCAGTAGGGGCAGTGATAAATTTTCCTGTGAAGAACCTTTGACTGTCAGTTTCTACCGATATTCAGGCCAGAAGCGTAAGAAGTAAACTGCTTTACGATTTCTTTTCATAGTTTGGATAATTAGCAACTTTTGGTAAGCATCACACCTCTGCCAAGGTCTGAGCCAAATCCTTTTGGAACCAGACTCCATTAATAATGTTTCAATGTTGTAACATCTGTCCTTCAAGTCAGCATTTCCTAGTTGATTCTAATTCTTCGACATCTACAACCTCTTAAGATATCTAATTTGCCTTAAATTAGTGTTTCACTTTTACAAAAGCAGTAAATCATCAACCTACTATTGTCTCTTTACAAGTTTGCTAATATCAAGCCTAAGAGAATTATACTTTATACAAGCCTTTTCCAGAGAAAAACATAATAAAGACTTTTAAGCATCCAACTAGATATGCCCAAGCAGGGGTATAGTTACCTTTCATCGTCATATAATTTGCATATTTTGCAGAAGTACTTCCCCATTGACAACTTGCACAAAGTATTTGAGCAATTTGCACCAATTGGCTGAATCAGGAGGCATTTCATGCACATCATCTTTGTGACTTGTTTCCTGCATAAGAATTCGAGAACCATAGATGGTTGAGGGCCAAACAAGATTGTTGAAGTTCCTTGCATTAAAGAAGAAGATGTTACACTACCTATCCACCGAGTGATCAGCCTCCTCATCATGGCATCGTATACACGTGAAGAGCTGGTTACAACAAGGAGCAAGAAGCTTGCAATTCCTCTTGTAGTGATTGCAACCAAAGATCAAACTGTGAGGATCTCGATAAGATGGATGTTGTCCAGAAATTGTTTCTATATTGCTTGAGAGAGTTGATGGTTCTAGATTATATATCCGCTGTGAGATAATCCAACGGCTGAGAAAAGTACCTGACATAATGTTAGTCTCGACATAAGAAGGAAACATTTAATATGATCTTGCAATTTCTTGTGGTAGAATTCTGTAAAAGACTAAACAGACTTCTCAGCTTATCTGGATACGTTACAACAAGACAACAAGATTTCTCATAAAAAGAGAGAGGCAGCAAGGCCTACCTCATTAACAAGTTCTGCCGGATATATGATTTCTTCTGAGGATCCAGCGAAGAGTCGCATGATATTTTTTTAATCATAGCCGCCAGTTCTTCTTGACTCATTGTTAATAAGTGTTCATATTTCCTGGATTGACTGAACTGGCTAGCCTTTTGAGACATTGGAAAAGCTTGAGCCGGATTTCCGATCTGGCAACTGTGGTCAGTTTGAACCTTGTCTTCCTTTCTGTCAGCTCCTCTACATATCTTTTTACTTTCTGAAAGTTCCTGATATTCTCCCCCTTTGTAGCCAACTTCGACATAGTTATTAGGAGCAGTCTTTCCAAGAGACTTATTCATGATACCTGTCAAGTCTGTCTCTGGAAGTTCGGCAAGTTTGCTGCCAGTGCTCCCTCGATCCCCATCAGAAGATGCTTCATAGAGATACTTCCAGACAACCTCCAGTGGATCTGAATCCTCAAATGGATCGTTGTTTGCTTCTTTTGCTTCCGCTTGTATAACGTGACCGTTGTACCATTCTGTTAACCAATCGACAAACATTGTTTTCCTTGTTGCTTGGCGCCACAAGGACATCACGACATGCTGTTCATCAGAGGTCAAAGAATCCATTAGCCAGGGAATCATATCCTGCAATATCTCCCCACTTATTCTCCCAAGCATGCATCCTATGATTTTCTCCTGTTCTTCAATATTGAAGCAGTTCCTGAATAGACCCCATAGCTCATTTTCTTCATGTTGGAAATGATCCGACAATAGCTTGTGCATGGATTTACATATCTCTTGAAGACTCAAACATAACCGCTCATACTTCATCTTTCGGTGGTCTGATGCACTGGAATTAATTGTAGAAACCAACATGTTCAGTTCTGACATCTCATTCAAAATGAATGATACCTTATCGAAGTGTTTGATTTCTAGCTCATGATCAATACTAAATGACTGACTAATGTTTTTCAGTTTTCCCTTTGCCTCCAGCGCTGGAAATGCAATCTCATCCTCTGCATCAGAGTGTATCTGATACAAGAACTTTATCATATGGAATCGCTGTTGGAACTCCCCGAGGAAACGGAAGTCGCTTACCAATCTAGCTGATCCACAAACAAGGTAGTCCAGATCCATCTTCATTGCCTTATGGAAGAAGAATAGGAGATCAATTGGTTTTACGTCGTCCATAATGAATAAATCATCCATATTCTTCTCACCAAAAAATTCTGGAAGATGGAGAGGAGGCCTAAGCTTTCCTGAGAAAAGCATTTGCTGATTCATTCGACTAGAGTAAGGTGTCTCGTTATACATGTTTCCAGCAGCCGGCATTAACAGGAAGCAGGTTGAAGACTGATTTTTTTTCCCAACACATACAAGCAAATCAGCTCTAGATCCTTTGCACGGCTGTAGCTGTGCTTGGTGGGATATGGAGCCAGATGCTTCTTCACTGTGCTCTTTTCGACAGGAGCATCTTACTTTGTACATTACGGACAGCTGTTTCCAGAAACTTTCAACAGAGGTTTTGCCTGAGTAGCCAAAGCGAAGCCACTGCAACAAGAGGCGTGCAAATGATTGCTTGGGAGAAGAATCTTCCAAAATTAAGAAATGAAAAATGGATTGAGATTCCTCTTCTGACAGATGAGCAGAAAACCAGAGTATGACACACTTTAACAATCCAAGAGGTAAGACATGAATGCTTGCGTATAAGAGCTGCCTCTGCATTTCATGGTTGCAATTCTTGCTGATGATTGGGAATACCTGGAGAACAATAAGTGGAAAATTTGAATTTAATATGCATACACTGCAAATGGAAATTAAAAAATAAATTCAAATCGACTACTATTAATCCTTGAAACTTCTATTATAGGAGTATAAAAAGTTTACCTCTGTTCTCTGTAAGGAAAAATGCTTTGTTACTTGGACTATAACGGCCTCAAGTTCCTCCTGAAGCTTCAATAGATAATTGTCTGTCCTGATTTTATCATCAGCACCTTTGTATAGCAATCTCTGAAAATTCTCGAGACAACCATCTATGGTGAATTGTTTGGCAGTTGAAGCGAGGCAATCTGTCATTTCTTCTAGCACCCGGTGAAAGAACTTCTTAAATGCATTGCTGCAAAAAATCAAAGCATTCTGTAACCCACTCAGGACGAGGATGAGGAAAATACACAAGACAAGCTTTAAGAGACTATGCACCATACCAAAGACGAAAATCAAGTTATCCAACAAACTATTACCTATAAGAAACAAGGACATCCGCAAGGAAGTTTAATCGAGCCATCGGTACATCAAGGTCTGAAAGTAGGCTTGGGAAATTTGCTTGGCATAATCCTTCCTGAATGTCTCTCAAATCTTTTTCAATTGCATTTTGAAAAAGCGCAAGACCATGAATCGGGTTGTGTCCTACGTCTGGAATAGAAAGAGACTTTTTACTCCACTGCCAAAAGCGTTGAAAACATCCGCTGGATGTATGTGTCTGAGAGGAGTTCTTCATATTTTTAGACACATCTATATACTGGACTTCTTTCATGATCTTTGTAGGAGCCCGAAAAGAAGATTGACTGTCGTCAAGCAGCCAAGAGCTTATGACCTTCGGAAATTATTTTATCTGGTCAGAATTACAAAGATGAAAGAAAAAGTAGCATAACTCAGTAAAGGATATACCTGTTGCAATGAGTCTTCAGTAGGGACAACATCTTTCATGCAATTCACAACTTCAATTTTCTCTTCGTGAGAGAGATAAGACATCATCCATGGCAAAAAGTCTTCCAGCAACATCACTGGAACACTGCAAATGAATTGCCACACAAGTGATGCCTGTTCTTGGAAAGAGAACTTCTCAATTAACAATGGAAAGACCTGCATGAATGGCTAGAGTTATGAACGGAGGAAACATACAGAAATCTAAAGTGAAAAGTCCTAACTGAGAACTACCAGTTTCCAAGGAGATTTATTAGTTATAAGCCTCAGTTTTGATCCAATTATAAGGAAAGTGATAGAGTATCTATCACTGAATTGTTATTTTCATCAAAAGCTCATTGGTTTCCTGGGAGGTCAAGCTATATACCTAATTTGCAAAGATCCATACTACAAGTATCAGTACTAAATTTTTAGTAACGTTTTTGGTCATTGTATCAGGCACTTGAACATTGACAGCGTCTGCATAAGCCTACCAAGTGTTCTAACACCATTAGATAGTGTCTGCATAAACCTCACGAAGATGCAATGATAAAGGGTATGTGAGAATTACACATTTATTAATTTACAATGAAACCATTGATTGCACTCTATCTGAGCGAGATCAAATTACAGTGACAGTCATGACAAGGCAAGGTATACTTTGAGAAAAAAAAGGTGAAAACCACATGCATCCAAACAAGAGAAAATTGGGGAAATAAGATAGTTTCCAATTCTCACTTCAAAAGCCTAATCAATTATGGAAAGCAAAAACTATACCTGCCGCTCTTCTTTAAGCATATGTTGACATATAGATGACTGAATGGTGCTTATGCATAATATAACTTGACGAAGAACATCACTTATACTTCCTATTTCCTCTTCAAGAACATGTAGCCAATGAAAAATTGAGGTGAAGAGATCATCTGTTCCAGCATGCTCAAGCGAATAATTAGGAACAATGTTTTTCACACGTGCATCCAGCGCCGAAAAGATAACCTGCCAGTAAAATAACCATTTCAAACGCCACTGTCAATTATCATGATAATATTTCTGGACAAAATCTTTAACATAGAAACATAAGTCTACCCAAGAAAATAAAGAGGAAGGTATTTAGATAAGCCAAAGGAGAGCTACAGTGAAGAGTATAACCTCTCTTGTTCCAGAATCTAATAGCACCAGTCGTAAACCAAGCAAATTACATGACACAATGATAACTACTCAATCTCCTATGTGAACTCTAGTATGCATCATTAGCACCAAAATGCAAAATTTCCCTTTCTGCTTAACCTCACTATACTAATCTCCTTCAAAATTATCATCAATCTGTGTAGACGCAGGATTGACCAAAATCATCAACAAAAATATCGAAAAGCTAATAAAATCTAACCTCATCTTCAGCTGCGGAATGATACTTATAAACAAGCTTCAAAAAGTCAAACTTCCGGTATAGCTCCGTCGCTAAATCCCGGCTAAAATCACCACCGTCAGCAGCGGCGGCGGCGTCAGTAGCGAATTGTCGAAGCTCAACAAGCTGAGCACGGAAAGCCTTGTGGAAATAAACGAATAACAGAACCGGAGCATCGGAAAGCTTAGTAATATTTTCCGGAGGAAGGTGATGATGAAGAAGATCTCCGCCTCCCATTTACCACCGTGAAAGTGAAGGAGAAAAGGAGAAGAAGAAGGAAAAGAGTTGACGAATGTAGAAGATGGATTTGTAACAAGGCATTGATCATCTTCGTCTTCGTCACTCTCTCTCTCTCTGGAGAAGCTAGATTCAGTTTTTTAATTGATTTGGGGGTTTAGGGTTTATTATTATATTAGGAAGTGACTGAGACGTTGTAGCTAATAATAACCATTAAAGCTTATTGTGGCGGGATTAAAACTTTTAAATACTCTGTTTGTCTCTATTTATTTGGTAACTGACTAATTTATTGTTTTGTCTCTGTTTATTTGGTAGCTAGCTAATTTTTTATGTTAATAGTTATTTCCATTTATGATAACAAAAACTAGGCTTGGGCATTCGGGTATTCGGGTCGGGTCCAGGTTCGGGTCCTAATGGGTATAGGTTCCTTCGGGTATACTAAAAACATACCCATACAGGTTCCTGTAAGACACAGGTTCGGGTCCAGGTTCGGTACAAGTTCTGGTACATGTTTCAACTTATTAAACCATTTAAATATCCAAATTTTACAAGTTTCTTCTAGATATAGGTTCGAGTCTAGGTTTTGTGATGTATTTATACCCAAAATCTAAACAAAAAACTGTAACTTGAACCTGTAAAATGCATTTGAAACACAAACAAACCAACAAGACAACAATCATAAAGTATGAACTAATTTAAGAATACAATTATCAATCGAAGTTTGTCAATGTATAAAACTATATCAATGTAACCAAAGCAATTAGACAAACGAATAAGAGTCAATGACGAATCACGAATCGAAACAGATCATTTAGATAGACGAACAACGGAACAAGAATCAATGACGAATCACGAATCAATCGAAGCAAGATTATAAAGAGAATGATGATAACTATAGATCAAACTCAAGATGCCTATGATAAAAGAGACGAGTGTGGTCGAGCTCGAGAAGGATTTGCAAATATCGAGCTTGAAATTTTAGGGATTCCATTCCTTTGAGGAATCGATGTTTTGGTGTTGGTATTGGTATTGGAAAGTCGAACCTGTAACAACAAATAAAAGTAAAACATTTAACTCATTTGTAAAAGTTCTTTTTATCAGTATTATGACAATATTATAAAAAAGATTATAGAAAACAATATCAATAAAATCTGTTTTATCATAATCTTCGATAGATTTGACCTACTAGGCTTAGGCATACATGTTCAAGTTCGGGTACAGGTTCGGGTACTAAAAACATACCCATACAGGTTCCTCTAAAATTTCGGATCGGGTCCAGGTTCGGGTACGCATGTTCAGGTTATTTTGCCCAGGCCTAACAAAAACATATGTAAAATGAGAACTTGAAAACCCCAAATTGTCAAAAATATTCGGATTTGGTAGCCTTATTCTATCCTCAAACGATCCAAATTATTGTGGAAACCTGCTTAGTCATATGGTTTATTGTTTCGATTCTCAGTTATGCATATTAATGGAAATGATTTTTCATAAGATCGCCATTGTAGTGCAAATTGAGTCGTTTGCTGTGATTTTATGCATTGAACGTGAATGTGTCCAATATGAATATGAATGATATAGTTTCGTTTGTCGTATATATATTTATAAAGATTAGATGTGATTAATATGTGATAGAATAATCTACACTAAAAACTCTATAAAATAATAATGTTGGGACCACCAAAATTTATTACTTAAAAAAGTTATTACTTTATAAAAGTTTCTTGTAAAAATATTTATAAATCTTTTTAATTTCATTTTATATAAAATAGGAAGTTTTCTTTTAAACTTCTTATTTTACGTTAATTTTTACATACAATTTTGTATGTTTTCCATTTTTTTTATTTTGTTTTTCATATTGTATTTGTGAAAAAAAAATATAAGTACATTTCACGTTTCTTTATCTTCTTAGCTATATTTTGGACTTTTTATATGATAGAATATTACTTTATGATATTATTGGAACCATATATTTACATAGAGATTTGAAAAAAGTTATTATCTTATTATTTTATTTAATTGTGTCATATTTTGCATTGGTCCGACTCGGGACTGGTAAAATTTATTATTTTATTTAATTGTGTCATATTTTGCACTGGTGTGACTCGAGACCGGTAAAAATTATTATTTTTATGAAATTTATTACTTTATGGAGTTTTTACTGTATGTAATAATCTTCATAGTCTACCGTGTCTATACTAATTCATAAATGCAGTCGATAAAAAAGCTATCCAACTTTTTCAAATGTTTTCGATAAAATTATATTGTTGGACTAAGATAATTTACACCAACGGACAACAGATGAGTGATTATGAAATCATGCCGGACTTCATAAAACGGAAACATAATTAATTTGGTTTGTAAACATTTTCTACGTCGTTGATTTGATATACAAAAGGAAAATTACTTAATAAATGTTTTTATCAAAAAAAAAAAAAATTATTTAATAAATGTTCAACGAGTGCTGATACGACATACAAAATAAATAGTACTAACATGAGTACATGATTTTATCTTGGATTTTGTTAATTATTTGAATCATTATAAAATAATCGTGATTTGCGTGAGATTAGCTGAATCAGTCTCGTGATTGGTCTAAATTTTGAACATACGTTATGAAAAATGGCATGACCTTGGCCGGCCGTACTGTTGTCTCCCAAATCCTTGACCAGTCAACGTTGACTCCGTTAGTTTAATCCGTTATTAACTCCCCCCGTTCCGTCTTCTTTCCTCCACGTTCCGTCTTGTGTCTGTCGTGTGCTCTCCATATGACTCCACGTAGCATTCCAATTAATTGGGCTCACATAATTTTCTTAAACTAAATGGGCCTAACCATATCCATTTATATCTGTTTTTTTTAGAATTTTAAGTTATTGATAGAGAGAAAATACGGAAATACCCTCGTCTTCTTCCTCAGCTACGAAACTCGTAAACCTAATAATTCTAACACAGCCTCTCTGTTTTCTAAAAACCCTTGATTTTCTTGGCGATTAGGGCAAATCGCGGCGATGCAACCTCCGTTTAACTCGTTCCAGCCTCAAGGGCACCATCAGCGACCGCAACAACAACAAGTATCTCTCTTTTTCTCTTTTCCACTTAATCAAAATCTCCTTTTTAACCACAAAATCGTAATTGATATCTCTGTTTTTCTATACAGAACAATGGGTATTCTAATAATCACAATCAACGTAATGGGTATCATCAGAACCAAGGGAATTCTAATCAATTTGGGATGAATAATCCACAGATGATGAATAATCCAATGATGGGTCACATGAACAATCCGATTCCAATGCCTAATAGGCCAATACATCTACAGTTCTATAACAATATGCTTCAACAACAACAAGCCCACCAGTTTGGTTTGGCTAATATCAACCACTTGCTTCAATGTGCAGTTGCTAATAGTAACCTTATGGGTCACTCACTTCCTTTAGCTCAGCCCAATTTTTACCGGCCTCCTCCTCTTGATCCTTGTGCTTTCACTTCTCAGCCACAGCTTAATTCCTTTAACTCCCATAGTTATCCAAATCCTCATCAAAATCACCAATTGCAGCCACGACCACTGGTGATACTTCTTGAGAATGGTATTAAGCTGTTTTTTCAGTACTTGTTGTTCTTGTAGTTATAACTTGAGCTGCTTCTGCAGGGGCAATCTGGAGGAATTGTGAACAATAACAACAACAATGGTTCCAATGCTAATGGGAATGATTTTCGAAACAATTTTACAAATCATCAGAAATTCAAAGGTCCTGGTCAAGGGTATGTTCCTACTACTTGCTCGCCTTTTTTCAATTATTTGCTTGATACTATCTTGGTTTATATGTATTCTGAGTTATTGTAGAGTCCAGAGGTCACAGTTGCATCAAGCAAATAATGCAAAGAACAAGCGTGTGTTCAATAAGAAGGATCACATGGCCAAAGGTTAGTCTATTAGCTCTAATTCAGTTTCTTCGGAATGTCGATTGTCATTAGGGTAGAGAATGTTGTGACTTGTGACTATCAGTTGGTATTTCTACACTTAGTTGTTGTTGACTTACTACAATATATCAGTTAAAGTTTACAGTGTTGTGTATAGTCTTATGCTTTGCCAATGCCAATATTTATGTATGGTTTACCCCAAATTTCCCAATTCAGGGAGCTACAATAAGATGGCAACTGGGCTTGATGGTACTGATGCTGGTAACATAGCTGAGAAGAAAAGGTATTGTGAGGTCTCAATATCTTAGCATTTTACTGTTTGAGTCACGAAATTTCTTTTGGTTCATGACCATTTTTTTGATTTCCTACATGTTATGATTGTAATGTAAAGCAGTGTAATCCAACCTAATGGAGATAGACGAGCCAAGAATGGAAGATTTCAGAATAATCGACAAAATAAGCGAAAAAGACATGGTTACAAAGACAAGATTAAGAAGAAACCAAGGTTTAAAAAAGACGAAAATTCATCTCAAGAATCTTGTGTGATAACTAGAAAACCTACGTTGCTTGAGAAGCTCCTAAGCGGAGACATAAAGAGAGAGAAAAGCCAGTTATTACAGGTCTTCCGATTCATGGTAATGAATTCATTCTTCAAGGAGTTTCCAGAGCAACCTCTCAAGTTACCTGTGGTTATGGTAGAAGAAACTGGTTACGAACATGATTGGGAAGAAGATCCAACAAACGAAATTTTAATCGATGATGATGATGATGATGATAATGATGATGGTGATGGTGATGGTGATGGTGATGTTGATTTGCATAGTGATGATGAAGTTTTTGAGCTCAAAATAGATTTTTGATGAGTGTAGTTTTTCTCTTTTAAGAATATGTGGAAAGCTTTTTACTATTAATTGGGCTCACACAATATGGGCCTGACTCAACATTTTAAGCCCATTAATGAAATAGAAATTGTTGGGCCCACATTTATAGATAAGATTCGTGATCGTGTTCTCTTCCGAGATTTACATTCTCCTTTTTCCGGTGACGGCGATGGAGACGGCGAGGACGAGATGGGTAGCTATGGCAGCTAGTATATGGATACAATGCGCAAGCGGAGGTTCCTACACCTTCGGAATCTATTCAGCGATTCTAAAATCGACTCAATTGTACGATCAATCAACCCTAGACACCGTCTCTGTATTCAAAGACATCGGAGCAAACGCCGGAGTTTTCTCTGGGCTTTTATATACTTACGCTACCTCAAATCGTCGCCGTGTAAGGGGAGGTGTAGGTGGACCTTGGATTGTGCTTGCGATTGGGGCGATTCAGTGTTTCGCTGGTTATTTTCTCATTTGGGCTTCCGTTACTGGATTGATCGGAAAACCGCCGGTGACGTTGATGTGTCTGTTTATGTTTGTAGCTGCGCAAGCGCAAACGTTTTTTAATACGGCTAATGTTGTTAGTGCTCTTGAGAATTTCGCTGATTATGGTGGTACTGCTGTTGGAATCATGAAGGTGAGAGTTTTATAGTGTACCCTTTTGATATCTTGCTGTGTAGTAGTGTGGATTATGCGTTAGAGATCAATGTTAGACTATGATCCTGTACTGTACCCTTTTGATTTCTTGTTGTGTAGTGTGGATTATGCGTTAGAGATCAATGTTTGACTATGATGCTGGTGTCTCAGTTTGTTTATGATTATAGTGAAGCTACTAAGCTTATCTTTGGTTCTGTTTATTTGGCAGGGTTTTCTTGGTCTAAGTGGAGCGATACTAATACAATTGTATGAGACACTGTGTGCTGGAGATCCGGCGAACTTCATTCTTCTTCTGGCAGTAACACCTACACTTCTTTCCCTTTTGGTTATGCCTTTAGTTAGGATCTATGAGACAAGCACAGCCGATGATAAAAAGCATTTGAATGGTCTTTCAGCTGTGTCTCTTATCATTGCAGCGTATCTTATGGTTGTTATCATTCTGAAGAATACGTTTGGTTTGTCACCATTGGCTAATGTTGTCACACTTGTATGTCTTCTCGTTCTGCTTGCGTTGCCTCTACTTATTGCAAGAAGAGCGCATCGAGACCGCATGGAGAAAACAGTATTGCCTGATAAATCCCCTCTTATAAGTAGTCCAAAAGCAGCAACCTCGGGTAACCAAAGTTCTGAAGGCGAGAGTCATATAGAAGCTGGTCCGAGTGAGAACCTAAACCTTCTGCAAGCTATGAAAAACTTAAGCTTCTGGTTGTTGTTTATTGCCATGATTTGTGGAATGGGCTCTGGACTTTCGACGATAAACAACATCCGACAGATAGGTGAGTCTCTTCGATACTCATCCGTTGAGATAAATTCATTGGTCTCCTTGTGGAGTATATGGAATTTTCTCGGTAGATTTGGAGCTGGTTATGCCTCAGATGCATTGCTACACAAAAGAGGTTGGCCACGTCCATTGCTAATGGCTGCAACACTTGGAACGATGATAATAGGCCATCTAGTTATAGCCTCTGGTTTTCAAGGAAATCTCTATGTGGGTTCTGTTATCGTTGGCGTCTGTTATGGCTCACAGTGGTCACTAATGCCTACAATCACCTCTGAACTATTCGGTGTTCGCCACATGGGAACCATCTTCAACACTATATCTGTAGCCAGTCCCATTGGTTCCTATATCTTCTCTGTAAGGTTGATCGGTTATATCTATGACAAGACTGCTTCTGGAGAGGGAAACATATGTTATGGCCCTCACTGCTTCAGACTGTCTTTTGTTATAATGGCATCTGTTGCGTTCTTTGGGTTTCTTGTCGCCATTATACTGTTGTTTCGGACAAAGACGCTGTATCGACAGATCCTTCTCAAGAGGTCGCATCGTCGATAGAGTTCTTGTGAATACTATACACAGAAAAACGAATACAGCTTCTCTTGCCATTGCCAAGGTATCTATTGAATTCCATAGGTACGTCAATTACTTTACCTATATGTTCATTGTAACTTTATGTTTGTATCAAATTTCTGTGTTTTAGAGATTGGGAACAAAGAGAGCTCAGTTCTATGTCATTTTTTTGTTTGTTATTCATCACAAATGTGAGTTTTTGTGAAGTGTCTAGACATCTCAGATTCCCAATAATAAATGTTGAAATTCTTTAAATTCTTAGTGTGGATAAACTATGCATTTCAATAATAATTGCAGGCTATCAAGTCTCATTCATTCATTATTCAGACTAATCACAAACCAATCACCATTCACCAACACCTATTCATTACAGGTTACACCATTGACAATTTCGACATAATAATTTAGTGTTACTTCATTATACTAATATTATTGACTTTTAATGGGCAAAATTTGCAGCCATAAATGGAAGAGAACTTGAAGAAGACAACTACTATCTTCTACTTTACCAACTTCAAACCTACTTTTTAAACCCTAATAAAGCTCACATAGCCCCAAAACCCCACATGTAAAATGTCAACTACTTTGACTTCCATATCTCAAGAAGATAAGCCTTTGAAGAAGAACATTCAAACTTTTGTTCATCTTTTCTCTCTCTGTTTCTGTGACACGAGAAAGTTGAAAAATTCAAAGGCACATGAAGATATTCATTGTTTATTACTATAAGAGAAGCGAGATTTCTAGGGATATGGTTGTTGGTAGTCATGGGAAGACAGTAAACACCATCGCTATTGCATTTATTCTGTCTGTAGAGTCAAACAAACTAATCTTATTATTTGATATTATTGCAACCTATCTCTCTTGTCTTGTCCTGAGAGAGATCATATGTATAAAAAAGAGAGCTTTTTTCTTCTTCTTTCTTGATTCTCTCTTCTTCCACTGTCATTATCTATCATCTCCCAAGATTATTTGTCTCTTTGTGAGACACAATGATGCTTCATCGATCTCTTGTGTTCTTCTTCTTGTTTCTTTCATGTTTAGCTCTTTCTTCATTGGCTCTTCCTCTTTGTTCTGATTCAAGTGAGTTTCTTTTTTTTGTTATCTGCTTATGGGTTTTGATTTTAGTTCTTATGTTGTAGATTTGATGCAATGGTGTGGTTTTTCAGGAGCTCCTTTGGAGGTGAATTCGACATTGAGCTTTTGTCCTTACAAAGGAAAAACATGTTGTGCTTCCATGGAAGATTCCAATTTGAAGAAGCAGTTTCAGGCTATGAACATTTCCGACAAGGATTGTAGTTCTGTTGTGAAGTCAATCCTTTGTGCTGTAAGTACAAATCTGTCTTTTATCTCTAAAGATTCTGCAAATGTTTCATTTATGGATGTTTTAGTTTGAGAAAGAATCTGCAAAAGAGAAATTAGTGTTCTAAGTTATCCTTTCTTTGTTGTTACAGAAATGCGATCCTTATTCATCGGATTTATTTAGAGATAACTCAGATCAGCAATCTGTTCCAATCCTCTGTAACTCTTCAACTTCAGCAAATTCCACTAATGACTTTTGCTCTGAGACATGGGAGACATGTCAAAACGTCTCTATATCGGGTTCACTTTTCGCTGCCTCGTTGCAAGGTCGTGTTGGAGCGCCAGCGAATAACAATGCCTCTAAGCTTGCTGATGTATGGCAGTCCAAAACCGATTTCTGCAGTGCCTTTGGTGGAGCTAGCTCAAATGAAACTGTTTGCTTTAGCGGCGAGCCAGTTACTTTTAATGACACTAATCCTGACAAGCCACCTTCTGGTCTATGCCTTGAGAAAATCGGTAATGGCTCTTACCTCAACATGGTTCCTCACCCTGATGGCTCGAACCGTGCTTTCTTCTCTACACAACCTGGAGTAGTATTCTTGGCTGGTTTACCGGATCAAGATTCGGGTGGGGTATTGGATGTGGATCCAGCTAGTCCGTTTGTGGATTTGACTGATGAAATTCATTTTGATACCCAGTTTGGGATGATGGGTATGGCTTTCCATCCAAAGTTTGCTCAAAATGGACGGTTTTTCGCTTCTTTCAACTGCGATAAGTCGAAGTGGCCGGGATGTAGTGGAAGATGCTCATGTAACTCTGATGTAAACTGTGATCCTTCCAAAATAACTCCTGACAGTGGTTCTCAACCTTGCCAATTCCAAACTGTAATAGCTGAGTATTCTACCAATGGTACTTCCTCAGACCCTTCTAAGGTATATATACACTCTTCTCAACTTCTTTTAGGCATCTTAGTCTTTGTTGTTTGTCATAGAGCCTAAAGATTTTTCTGGTTGTTTAGGCGAAGAATGCTAAGCCAATAGAAGTCAGGAGGATTTTCACAATGGGACTTCCCTTCACATCTCACCATGCTGGACAGATTCTCTTTGGTCCATCAGATGGGTACCTATACTTCATGATGGGAGATGGAGGTGGAGGCGCAGACCCGTATAATCTCGCACAGAACAAGAAATCATTGCTAGGAAAAATCATGAGGCTCGATGTAGATAACATTCCTAGTGGGTATACTTTAAGGTTTATAACACAACACTATACAAATTTTCTTTGTCATTTACAAAGATCCACAAATGTCTTTAGGTGCTTCTGAGATCTCCAAAATGGGTCTATGGGGAAACTACTCTATACCAAAAGACAATCCTTTTCGTGAAGACAAAGATCTTGAACCCGAAATATGGGCTATCGGAATGAGGAACCCTTGGAGATGCAGCTTTGATTCTTCTAGGCCTTCTTACTTCATGTGTGCTGATGTTGGACAGGTAATGGCTTGTTTCGATGTCTGTTTGTTTTGTTTGCGAGTGTTCCGATGTTCATGATATGTTTTGCGGTTATTAGGACACATATGAAGAGGTGGATCTCATTACCAAAGGAGGAAACTACGGTTGGCGTGTGTACGAAGGCCTGGATCTTTTCCATCCTGATTCATCCCCTGGAGGAAACACATCTGCTAAATCCGTAAACACGATATTCCCTGTGATGGGTTACAATCACTCTGAAGTTGACTCGAGTGGAAAATCAGCTTCAATCACTGGAGGATATTTCTATAGATCAGAGACTGATCCTTGCATAACTGGAATGTGAGTTTAACACTTAACACATGCTCTTTTCACTGCTTCCTCCTCTCTTTTGCATTTTGTAACTTGTATAATGTTTTCATATAGGTATGTGTATGCTGATCTATATGGAAATGGTGTGTGGGCGGGGATTGAAACACCCGCTAATAGCGGGAACTTTGTGAGCAACAGAATAACCTTTAGCTGCGCGGGTGACTCACCGATGAAATGCAGCGAAACTCCGGGAACTTCAGGGCCATCTCTAGGCTATGTCTTCTCCTTTGGTGAGGATAACAACAAAGACATCTACTTGCTCACAAGCACTGGTGTTTATAGAGTGATTAGGCCGAGCCGTTGCAAATTGACTTGCTCCAAGGAGAACTCCACAGCCGCTAGAAGAAATCCCGGTCCCTCGAGCTCTTCTCCTTCTTCGTCGTCTTATTGTTATAGGCATATGAAAGGTTTCCATGGAAGCTTGGTGGTTTTGTTGTTGTCTATGTCTCTGATTCTGCTGGCTTTGTTAGTGTAAATGTATGTGGAAAGGTTTAATCTTTTTCATAGGATAAAGATTACAAAAGTTGTGTCTTTGTTTGATTTTCAGAAGATCTGTGAGATTTGTGAATCGAATTGTATGTTCAGAATGTTTTTGAGAATACATGTTATGATGAATGCGACCAAATATATGTATTTTTATTCATAATGGCTATACCACAAATGCAACTCTTGTGGCTCCAGGCTCGTTTAGATCTTCCTCCAGTGTTCCTTTTCCATTCACATCATTGTAGAATCACCTGTCTATGTAGAGTAGAACATGATTGGTAATTTTTTTTGTTTGTTTGTAACATTTGTTGTTGTACAAAAATTAAACATGCAAAATGTTACTCCCTCCGTCCCATTTTAGATGAGCTTTTAGGAGAAAATTTTTGTTCCAAATTAGTTGATTGTTTCAATTTTCTATGCAATATTTACTGTGTTTTTGTTGTTTTTAGTTGTTTGAATTTTGCAGATTATTTTTTCATTGGTTGAATCATTTTGGTATTGATGTTATATTGAAAAGATAAACAATTAAATGATTTCTTAATTTATGTGTAAAAACCTTAAAGATCATCTAAAATGGGACGGAGGAAGTAATAAATTTGGGTATATCACCCTAAAAGGATTGATTTATGAGATCATGTAGACAACTTATGGCATAGAAAACAGAATTTGGATATTCTCAACTGGAATCGGCAAGGATTAGGGATTTTCGGATTTTTGCCCGGAATCAATTAATTAATGATAAAAAAAATTATTAATAATTTTGTAAAAACCTTTTTATCTATTTTGGAAACCCTGCCTATTTTTTAAATGTACTAATTAAATAAATTATAAATTTAGAGATAAACTTAATTATAAAAGATTGCGCCTGTAAGTTACAATTTTTTTTTTGTTTGTTAAAATATTTAATATTTATGTATATAATTTATACTATTCAAATTTTTTAAAATCATTTTCAAGTTATTATTTCAATAATAGATATAGATATATAGGTATGTATATGTGTATTTCCAAAACATACTCTTTTAAAAAAAAGAAAAAATTGGCTCCATGGGTAGTTTTAGAAAGTATAATTATAAATGTAGGTAGTTTACTGTAGCAAATTTGGAGAATGGGTAGTTTTGGTTTGGACCCACCTGGACCCACCATGTTGATTGAGAAGAAAACCTTCATTTGATACTTATTTACATGTGTGCCATTATTATTAATTTAAAATCAAAAATCTAAATAATATCCTATTTCTTCTTCTTCCTCCACCGTGAGTTTTTGCTTCTTCTTCTTCTTCAATGTTTTTTTCTCAATTTGCTATGTCCCTATGTTTATACAAAAAATTGGTAGATCAAAGGTTATGGGTTTTCAAAAACGGAATGAAATCACGAGTTTTCGTGGTGACAAAATTCGGATTTTGGATCGAGATGCCGTGGAGTTTTATGGAGAAGATCGATTAATCCACGAATTGGGTCACACCACCGTCATCTCCGATTTCATCTCATCTATTTAGTGATGCGTCAATCTCTATACCTTTCAAGATGAAGACCACAACGGTAACAAGGAGGCAAGAGTGAAAATTTTACTCTCTAGATCTTCAATTGGTAGATTGAAGTTATGAGTTTTGAAAAAACGGACTAAAATCCGGAAATGTGGTGGTTGGAAATAGTGAACGAGAGATTTGATGAAGAAGATGGTGGTGGAATGGTGATGTACCAACCGGTGTACCGGAAGATATATACGACGGTGTACCAGCCGGTGTACCAAAAGTTGTCAACGGTGGTGTACCAGCCGGTGTACCGGACAATGTACACAACGGTGTACCAAAAGATACCCACGGTGGTGTACCAGCCGGTGTACCGAAAGTTGTTAACGGTGGTGTACAACCGGTGTACCGGACAATGTACACAACGGTGTACCAAAAGATACCCACGGTGATGTACCAGCCGGTGTACCGAAAGTTGTCAACGGTGTACCAGCCGGCGTACCAGCCGGTGTACCAGCCGGTGTACCAGACAATGTACACAACGGTGTACCAAAAGATACCCATGGTGGTGTACCAGCCGGTGTAGCGGAGGATACATACGATGGTGTACCAGCTGGTTGTCAACGGTGGTGTACTAACCGGTTATACGGTGGCGTACCAGTCGGTGTACCGGACAGTATACCGAATAATGTTCATGGTGTTGTACCAAAAAAATGTCTACCGTAGTGTACCGGCCGGTGTACACGGTGATGTACCTACCGGTGTACACGGTGATGTACCAGCCGGTGTACCGGATAGCATGCCGGACAATATATCAGTTGGTGTACCGGTACACCGTATATCCACCGCGAGCATGTACACCTTAGCCATCTCAACATCATATACCCTTTTCTGTCTTTTCACATATTTTTCTCTATTAGTGTAACAGTGTAAAAGTGCATAGTTCTCAAATTATGAATAGTAAATAGCCCAATTATCCTATTATCTTTTCAAAAACTACCCATATAACTAAATTATCCTAAAAAAATCGTTTTTTTGGTTGGTTATTAAACCCAATAACCCAAAGTAACTGTGTTTAAGTTATTAGATAAAACAACTTAGAACCTCAAAACGACGACGTTTAAGGGAATGACAGCTTTTGAACATCTTTTGCTTTCCTCTGTCTTCCTCCCTCGCTCTTCTCTTTAGCCGATTTGGAAAAATTTCACATTTCAATCTCAGAAAGCTTTTTGATCCTTTTAAAAACCTAAACTTTCAATTCACAAATCAAAACAAAAACCCTAATTCTCACTCATCTAAATCTCCTCCATTTACCCTTTTTCCCCGATGCCTTCCTCTTCCGAGATCGTACCTGATCGATCTTCACCTGAACACGGAATCTCAAAGAATCAACACTCTCTCAAAGCGATTACTCAAGTTCCGGTCACTGAAGAGACTCCGACACCGAGAAGAACTCGTCCTTCACGAGCTTGTACTGTTAGGTCACAACAGCGACTTCAAGAGCAGCAATTATCAGTCGAGAGAAAGTTTAAACAACCCAGAAAGGAACAGAAGCGTCAACGTGTAGAAGATCAAGGAGATGAGTCGCCGAAGCAATGTGGTGGAGGAAGTGGTGGTAAGATTGTGACTTCACTTGTGCAGCCACCGGAAGCTTCACAGGTTCCACGGTGGTGTCTTCGTTCTATGTGGGAACTTGCTTCTATACTTAATTTCTTGCATGTGAGTAGGAATTATGAGTTTCTCTCTCAGGTGTTTTTCTTTCTTAAGATGGTAGTGACTAGTGAGTAAGTAATTCTCTCAAGTTCTTGTTTTTTGCAATTTGGTGAAGGTTTTTAGATCGATTTTGAATATCAAAGTGGAGTTTTCGTCTGAGGAGTTGGAATCTGCTCTGCTTAATCCAAATGATACTTTAAGTGATGTGCATATCCCTCTACTAAAGGTTGGTTCTTTGGTTTCTGTTATAGTGTACCAAAGACCTAGTGTACCACCATGATTTTGTGTGTTTGTGCTCATATTAGTGATAAGATTTTTGTTGGAGTATAGAATGGCATTGGAACTGAGAAGTGACCTTCTTTGTAAAATGAGAAAAACATTGAGACTGTTGTAGATGTTATATGGCATTATGGGTGCTGGTAGGTCAGTGACAGATTGAAGGGGACTTGGTATAGATGTGCTTTTCATTCTTTATCCTATTGCTACTATCTTGCAAAGTGAATAGTTATCATTAGTTCAGATGAAAATGTAACTTTATTTCTGATAGCTGGTAACAATGTTCGCGAATGAGTGACTGTAGAAACTGATATTGGTATCAGAAATAGCATCTAAAACTACAGCTAGCTTTGGCTGATATTAGTGAAATGTATGATTCTCCCACTATTAAACGTCCAATTGTTAGCACTTTCTTTTGTGAGCAGATTCTAGACATATTTTTCTTTTTCTACTTGTAGGCCATTCCTCCCGTAGCTCGGATGGCCCTCACACGTGATACGTGGGTCACTGTCTTGTGCAGAAAACTAAGACATTGGTGGCACTGGGTAATGAATGTTGATCTTCTTTCACATAACATGCTGAGTAAATTTGCATAATTAATTAATTCTTGTTATGTGTGATTTTAATACTTCGTTTAGATTGCAGAAGGTGACCTTCCTATTGTTGCGTCTCATGGGTGAGTAGTTATCATTTCAAAATATTTTGATATTTGATTAGTCAAATATTTATTAGTTTCACGTCTCAATTCTTTTAGGCTAGAGATTGAAGTGTACAGATCACTCGATCCAGGCATCCGTGTGGTGATTCTGAAAGCTTTGTGTGATATTCGTGTTGAGGTAACCATGCTTTGTCATGTCTATCTATTATCAATTCCTTGTTGACAGTACATTTATTTGTCTACCACCTTTGTTTCTTTTGGTTTGGTGCTCTTGTTCTATTCTCTCAAGTTTTAAAGTATTTTGTTGATTAGTGTCCATGGAATCTGGTTGGATATTTCTTCTCCTAGCTTTATTCGCATATCAAGAGCAGAAATATTATTTATTTCAAAATCTCTTTTTGTTTTGGTTGTTTCGTGTATTGTGTGGTTGTTTTTTCTCTTGCTAAATAATTATACACACAATATCATGATCATGATTAACCTCTGAAGCTCGCTGAAGCACTGTTGACGATTGACGGAGAAAATATATTTTCTTAACACCAAGTGTTGAGATGGATTTCGTGAATTTGTACAGCAAGAGGATATTAGGGGCTACATTGAAAATTCACTTAAAAGTGGAGTTCATCTCTCAACATTTCGTAAAAACCGTGTTGGAGGCGATTCACATGGAGTTAATTTTTGGTGAGAGGAAAATAAGAGAACTAAAATATCGTGGAATGCATTTTGATGACATTTGTCTGTTAGCATATTTGTGATAGCATCTGTATGTTTCTTCCTCAGGTATGAAGATGACTCCTTAATTGGTCACCGTTTATATCGCGAAATCAGGAAAGCTGAGGTAGGGAAGGTTCGAACAAAGGGCTCCAAGGTTCCTTCTAATGTAACATACCATTGGGAAACTGTGGCCACTAACTTCGATGAATTCCTAGATGTTTCTGTAAGTCTCTACTACAACCAATTCTGAACTGCCTGAAAAGTCCCTCGTGTGATCATTTGTATCTGTTGCGATTGTGATTGAATAAAACTATGTCAATGATGATAACCGGATTCAGGGATAGGTTCAAATAATTCCATCTCAATAGGTACTCTTGTAAATGCTCCTGTAGATTTATAGTGAATCCAGTTTTGCTTGTTTAAGGGATGTACCTTTTGGGAGAAGGTTGTTACATTAATTGCAGTGTTAATTAGACATAAGCAGCTCTAAGTTATGGATCAGTTGAAAATACTGTAGTACTCTTTGTTGTAAAGTAAAAAAACTGTACTATTCTGAAGCATTATCAATTGCATTTTTTAATTCTGAACAGATTGCAAGTAATTGTTCCTTTTTCCATGAATGCTAGCTTCTGTCGAGGATGCAACTATTGTATTAAAAAAATAGTATTAGCCTGCAACGTCTTACCACCGAGTCGCTGAATTAGATATTACACCTATATGCGTTGCAGGAGAAACTTTTTTCAAGTAACAGTAGAACAGAAGCTTCTCTAGGGAAGAAGTTAAAGAATGACATGCTTCCAGAAATAGAGAAAGAGCATAAGGTGCGTATTTGCCAGCTTGTGATTTTGTTCTTTTTCATCTTGGTAATGGATACAGTAGAATGCAACTCTTATCGCCAAGGACAGGCATATTACTTATCACCAGCATCTGTGGTAATAGAAATGTAATTCTTTCTTGTTTTCTAGAGGAAAGAAAGACAATTAAAAAAACAACATAGACAAGTTCTTCTCCTTGATAACTTCTTGGATGTTGATGGCTTTGGAGCTGGTCGTTCTCTCCGTGATAGGAAGCCAGTTACATACACTTTTGGTATGGGTAGTACTTTTTTTTGTTTCTTATCAAAATTTATGTGCCATGCCTTAACAATGCATTTTCGCCTGATTCAGTATCTAGCTTGATCGCTATTTGGGCTGAAAAGCTTTACTCATGCTAAATATTGTTGCAGATGATTATGATCGGTCGATAAATGAAGCTATCAAGATAACCAAGTATGTTTTAATATGTAACTAGGGATTTAAACATTTCTCTTCTTGGCTATTTCCACATTCTTTATGTGGACACTTTTATCTCATCTGCCTGGAAATTAATTCTGTTTACCTTTGTCCATACTCGCTCAGGAAGAAACCTCAATCACCAGAGTCTTCTCTTCACAGAAGAGAAGGTGACAGATTGGAGGCATCTGCTAATGGCGGATGGACTAGTTCGACCCACCCTTCTGAGCCTATTAACGATACAACATCTGTGAAATCTTCTGATTTTGCCGACTACGACGATGTCAATGAACAGAGAGCTGAATCTGTGGACAGAAGGCAAGGCATATATTTAACAGTCCGTCTTTCTTGTTCCCTTCTAATTATACGATCATGGTGAAACTAATTGAGAATTATGTCTGACAGTAACAGACGGAGACAAAGGCCTCAGAGGTATTCGACTATGGACTATGTTGAAACTGTTTCAGATAATGAGGCAAGTGACGATGACATTACTGGGGAAGCGGTTTATGATGAAGACTATCAGAGGAAGCGTAAACAAAAGAAGGAGCTTTCTAGTGCTTCTGAGGGAGATGAGGAGTACCGATGGGATGAAGACAATGCCAATGAAGAGGAAGAGGAAGAGGAAGAGGAAGAGGAAGAGGAAGAAGAAGAAGATTCTCTAAATGCTAGCGAAGAAGACAGTGATGAGCCCCAGAGGTTTAAGAAATTGCCACGGAGAGAAACTAAGTTAAGATCAAGGTCAAGTCATCGCCAGCCAGGCCTGAGGCGTAGTACGAGAGCCACAAGAGTCAATTACCAACAGTATGAGCTCTCAGAATCAGACAATGAAGGAACACGACGTGCAAAATCAAGGCGAGTGGTTGAACGTGATGAACCCTCTGATGAAACAGAGAACGAGGACTTCTCAATGGGAAGCCAGGACTCGGAAGAAATTGCGAATGATCCAGAAAGAAAAACTGACCCAGAAGAAAATGTCATAGCAGATACGAATGATAAAGAGACTGATCAACTTCATAATAAATCAAACGGCATGGACCAAGAAGAACTCGAAGGTGTAGGCAAAAGGCGTTACCTCGACCTAAACGAGCTTGCCCCTGTATCTGGTTTTGATGATGGTCCAAATACAGTAGTGAAGGATGACGATAACAACACAGACAATGCATAAGCCAGACAGAGAGAGGCTTTTCTTTTCCATCTGATCTGTGGCTGTTGTACCAATATGGACAAATAGACCTCTTTGGCTTCCTTGGTGCTAACTTATCCAAGCACTGAAGGGATATCTTTGTGGCTGAGAGTGAGAGGTATGTAGATTATGTTGTACTAGTGAATGTTATCTCTAAGTTAGTGTAAAATCAACTTTTTCTATCAATAACAAGAACATATTCAGGCTCTTTGATTCTAGAGTGTGTAGTCATTGAAAATCCTTATAAAGGCCACAAACTGTTTCTTGCTTTGTGCCGAGAAGTGAAAGTCGAAAGAAGAACAAAATTTCCATTTAGAATAAGAAATGGGTTTATACATATGAAAATAATTAACTCATTCACAAAGTGAACAAACAGTAAGACTATATGCTGTTTTCCGTTTTCCCTACTCTTTTCTCCATTTCTTCTACAGATGAGAAGGCTTGAAGCTGGCAAACCAATCGAACCGAAGTCCGGACTCTCCTCTCTATGGCGAGCTTGCAAAATTGATTTCTTAATCTGCCCTAGACATGAAGGCATATTATATCTTAGAAAACATAACTGTTTCCTTCAATAATCATCTCATGTTACAACACTCTGGCTTGTTCTGTCTTAAGAGTTTGTCCCATAAGCAAATCATCTGTCTAGGCGACTGGTAATGAGCTGTGTAGTAGTTCTCAACACAACCAAACTGGCAAAATCTCAGACTGTGTCTGTAATCTACTGGGTTTGATGTGTTCTTAAAATGCTCCACCCACATTCCTACACTCACATCTTCCATCTTGAAGAGCTGGTGTATGTAAACAAAAGACTTCTTCAACAAAAATGGATATACAGAGAATGAGAAGGGAAAAGAGATGATACAATTTGTTGTATTCCTCTCTTCTGCTTACCCGTAATTTGTGTCTTTCAAACTCGTCCACGATGAACCGTGCAATGTCAGAAGATAGAACATATCCAGGTCCATTTGCATAGGGTGGATAGTCCTCCTCTGGCCATTCCTGATATTATCCACACAACATACATGAATCAGTGACAATCTCAGCCTGATATATCTATAGAACTGACACACTGACGAAGAATTTATAAACACACACTTAACCGTATAGAGCTGAAGTGTGCGGCAGAAAAATGTACCTCGTATGTGACTGCCCATTTACCCCCGCGGAGAGGTTTGTGGTAATAATTCATGTTACCAATGTACAAGCTTCTACCTTCGGGTACTTTTTTCACTTCATTGATTACTGCGCCAAGTTTTACAAATGTATCATCGTCACACTTCATTATGTACTTTGCAGAGAATGCAAGAGCCTGCAGCAATCAAAGTCATTTTTTCAACAATCAAAGCCACAGAAGCACTATTTCAAGAACAATTCTGCTAAAGCATGACCTATAAGATATGATAACTCACTCCGTGTTCACATATAGCAACAGTTTTCAGCACAACAAGATCATAGCTATCCATGTAAGGAACAAGTACAATGTCCCCAAAATACTCTGCTTCTTTCTTCAATTCCACATTCACCTCTTTCCTCCCATGCTGTGAAATGCACATCACGGAAACAATAAGATAATAATTATATCATGACTTATATACATGATGCAAAATCCAACTTACAAGCGCCACAAAGAAACGTGCAACAACTTTCGAAGATGTAATAAGAACATGCTGCATCCAAGACTTCCTCACGGCCATCCGCTCAGCGAAATGATTGCCTGCGGAAAGAATGCCGATAAAGAGCTCCACAGGCCCATCAGGAACTAAAGGGGCTTGCCATCTCTTTGACAACTCAAGATGCCTTTGAGGAGCAAAGCTGGGATGCGATGTTGGCAGAGAGGCAACAAAAACAGAATGGACATCAATGTCTCCAACTACTGTTAGCCCTGTTGCATCCTCGAGTGTGAAACCCTATTTATATATAACAAAAGAAGTTAACAAAACAACCTAACCAACTCGTTCAACGATCTGCACTATCATCTATTGCATGATTACCATTTATCTCAACACAATTATGTTTACAGAATACGAGAAATGAAGTAGGATATACACTCACAGTGCGATAAGGGAAAGATGTAACATGCTTTCCATCAACATTGATATGGTAACCTTCTAAACCAGCACTAAGCGTGAGAACAAACAGCTTCTCTTCCACAAAAGGAAACGGCCATTCTACTTTCACCCTTTTCCTCCTTCCTATGAGTCTATTCAACCACCATCTCGCCCTCGACCCTTCCGAGTAGTTGTCATCATCACGAATCCACTTCTCACACTTCACATGACTATCAACTGCAATCACACTAAAGTATTACTCAACAGATGACAATAACCATTACTTACAACTAAATCATTTGCTATACACTCACTAGAACTCTCCTACAAAGTCTTTAGAATTCAGATACCAAACAACAAAAGAATATAAACCTCACCAGTCTCTTCCTCAGCTCTTGACCTCCATCCTTCACACCGTTGTGAAGATCCCCATTGCATTCTATAACAAGTGTTCTGCTCAATCACCGGTTTTCGACTCCAATCTCCCTTTAACCTTGGATTAAAATGCAAGATCCGAGGAGGATCCTCTCCTTCAACAGAATTCAAACCTTGTAACTCAATCACAAACTGAGACACTAACTTAGACGCATCACCTTCCTTAGGATAACTTTTCCTAGGCCTCCCAACCAAAGTTATATGAGAACCTAATGTCAAACCACAAGGCAACTCCATCAATTTGTTCTCTCTACTCATAAACTCCGAACCCGTTAACGAAACAGAATGTGGACACGAATCAGATTTGTTCTTCTCAGGCTTCTCTACTGATTTCTCAAGCCTTCCTGATTCAAGCTCTTTCCATAGCTTTCTACCTAATTGCCAAGCTTCTTTAGCTGACTTATGAAGCTCCACTGACCCATCTTTCAAACTCGGGTCAAAAGTTTCCGAATCAAATCTCAAACTTGAAAGAAGACCACGGTGATGCTCACGTACCTTGTTCTCCTCCGTACGGTTGTTAATACTCACCGTCTTCAATGGAGGATTAGGAGGTTTCACGAGTGTAGGTTGTTCTTGCTCTTTCTCGAGGCGTGAAAGAGAATCAAGAGAGACGGAGCTGCTAGACCAAGATTTGAAAACGAGAGGTATTTCTACTGAGACAATTAGAAGATAGAGAAACCCTATTGCCATAATTACACGAACCGATCTTTGCTTCCATAGTGATGAGAAAAGATCAATCTTGTCGAGTTTTTCTACTTTCGACAATTTGGGTTTCTTCATTTCTTATGATCCAAGCAAATTGGAAAAATCCTAACTTTGCATCGGAGGAATTGGAAAATGGTGGAAAGTTTTCGAATTTTGTTCACGGGTGGAAGAATAAAGAGAAGAAAAAGAAAAAGTAGATGATGGCGAGAGATGGTAGAGGAAGAAGAAGAAGAGATCTTGATATTTTTCTTTTTAATTAATATTTTTATTTAAGGGAGAAAAGAGAATTTAATTTTAATTTTTGAATCGTCAAACATAATAATTAACAAGATCGTCACCCAGTTGATAAGATTTTGACACGTATTATTTTATTTTTATGAAATTAAATCACATATTTCAAACATTCCCTAATCATATTCCAATTAGGTTTTGACACGTGTTATTTTATTTTAATTTAACTAAAACACAAATGTCAAAATCTTCATAATCCTATTTAAAGTAGATTTTCTTATTATATAAAACTTGATGCGTCAAACATAATAATTAACAAGATCGTGACACGTGTCAACCAGTTGATAAGATTTTGACACATATTATTTTATTTTTATGAAATTAAATCACATATTTCAAAAATTTCCTAATTATATTTCAATTAGGTTTTGACACGTGTTATTTTATTTTAATTTAACTAGAGAAAATTACTTGATTTTTCGCAAAATTATTCCATTGTACGAATCACTAGATTCTTGCAAAATTTGGGAATCAATATTATCAAAAAAATCTTATTAAAATTGGCAATTTTAGTTGTTTGCAACTAAAAATATGAGATTCAATTCATTAAGGTTTTGGAAAAATAAATATATGAGTGAGTAGGTACATAATAAAAATAAACATAGTTCAATAAAGAATTGGAAAAAACTAATTATTTGTAAATATGTAAAAAATTTAATTCAAAATAAAATAATATAATAAAGGTAGTCTAAACAATTTAATAATGGTGAGACTTTTTTTTCAGTGTTTTTTCAGATTTTGTATTTTGTGTTTTTTCATAGGTTAAAAAATTGAAAAATTCAACTAAGATTATGAGAAAAGAATTCAACAAGATTTTGAAAAAATAAAGTAGTGAAATAATGAAAATTGAATTACTTAAACATGAAGAGAAAGAAACTAATTATCTTTTAAGAAGACTTGATCAAATTTAATAGGAAATCAAAATAGACAAAAAGATCAAGATAAAAATGTAAGTGCTAAAATTGATTTAATATCAACGTTTTCAATTTTGTTTATTATCCTGAGTTATTTTTTTCGTGCTTCATTTTTTACAGGTTGTAAAAAAAGTTTTTTTCCTTAACCTGCATATATGCAAGTCCTCTACCTAGTAATATATATACTTATGTGTTAAACAGCATTTATAAATACAGATTCTGAAATCTGCATATTACAGATCATTGAATAAAGATTCTTCCAAATTTCGATGTGACACATTTTGTGTTATATGAAAAATAAAATAATCGAAAAAACTGTGTGGATGTGTGACATGTGACATAAGCACATATCTCAGAAGTATAGCCAAGAATAAAATATTTACCATACTCTAAATTAATTTATATGTCTCATCATTAGAAAATTTGATTTGTTAAAATCTTTTCGAATGGGCCCATCCATGCCTCAGTCTTCTTTAGTGGGCTTGAAGAAGTAGACTGATTTAGATTATCCTATGGATTTATCATAAAAGGTTAACATTTTAAGTAGTAGTAATCTTGGACTTAAGCATGTAATAACAGTAATATTGGTTTTTATCATCAGTTTTAAACGCCTTAATCAAAATCAAGAACTAAATGATTCATCAAATATAAAATAATATACATGTTGTCATGTCTAAATGACACACAAAACAAACAATCAAGAAGACTGTGTATGTGTGACACATGTAAAAAAGGAAAAAGAAATCAAGGGTTCAATTACTATTGTCATCCGAAGATGGCCAAGTCTGTGTCTGAAAACTGCATATCTACAATCATCCTAACCACTTCATCCATGGTTGGTCGTACCTCAGGCACTCGAGCCACGCACGCCATAGCAATCTGTAGCATTTGTACCATTTCCTCTTCAATGTTCTGAAACCTCATCAACTCAACATCAAACACCTCACTTGTCCATTCCTCTCTCGCTACTGACTGCACCCATCTAGGGAGATCAACCATTCCATCCTCACTTGTCGACTTCTCTGTAGATTTACGAGTCAATATCTCGAGTATAAGTACACCAAAACTGTAAACATCGGATTTATGTGTGTGTTTCCTTGTTTCCATCACTTCTGGTGCACGGTAGCTTGCATCCCTCCTTGGGTTAATCGGCACAAGCATAAGAGGGGCCAGTCCAAAATCAGAAATGTGCACATGGCTCTCATGATTCATGATCACATTTGATAACTTTATATTTCCATAACAGAATTTTGGACCTCCAACTGCATGGAGGTGAGCTATACCTTTTGCTACTGTAAGCACAATATTCACTCTAGAGTCCCATCCAAGAGGCATTCTCTCACTTTCCCAGTTTCCTACAACCATGTTTAAATGTTTGATTAAACGTATTTTTAAGATAGTAAAATAGTACTTTAAAAACTATAGGAAGAAATTTTTGTAGTTGAGTTTGACTGCTCTACTTGCACGTGCTAAAAAATCCATGATTTTTTTTAAATATTAAGAGTTTTTGGGCCTAGGCCCGTACATCTCTTTCTGGACCAGAACATTTTATATGATCTTCTCTCTTGTGCCACTCGAACCAAGGATGATACCATGATTCTTACGTTATTTAACTAGGTGAAGATAAACTATTATACGAAGATTGGAAGAAGACTAACCGTGAAGGAGTGATGATAAGTTACCAGAAGGGTAATAATCATAAACCACAAACTTCTCATCCTTGGAGTAGCAATATGCGCGGAGGGGAACCACGCTAGGGTGTTTTCCTAAGTGACCGATAATCTCCATCTGCTCTTCAAAGTCATTTTTTGCAGCTGCCACTTCGTTCAACCTTTTTACCACAAGAGTTGGGCAGTCCTTTAAGAAGACCTTATATGACATACCATAACTACCTTTTCCTAGTACTTCCGCTGATGCATGCAGTAAATCCTCTAGATCAAAGTTATAGGAACATCCTTCATTGAACACTAACTTATTCTTCTTAGTTTCTTGCATTGCTTTGACGTTTTTCCTCTTGTTATTTTTCTTATTACGGTAACATAAGATGATTACAGTGGTTAAAAGCAGCAAGGCAGCCCCACCAGCTGCAATAGGAATGATAGTGCTTACATGTAGTTTCCATTTTGAACCTTGTTTGTGAGGAAGCGGTAGCGATGGAGTTGAAGAGATTGGCGTGGTAAGAGGAGAAAGACAAGGGGGTTGCTGAGGAAGTCCACATAACAAGGTGTTCTTGGAAAACAATCCACCCAGTGGGGAGGGTATTGAACCATCAAGATGATTGTTGCTCAAGTTTAAACGTCTTAGATTCGGTATTGGTCTAGAAAGATTGTTATGTTGGAGGCTTAACCTTGTCAATTGCTGTAAAGTTGCTGGTATCTTAACAGTGAAGAGTTAAATGAGTGATCAATCAACTTCACCATCAGTTTCACGCTCTGGTCCATCTCTGATCATCACACAAAAAACATACATACATATAACGTTTCCACAACAATAAATTTTGGCATATTTATTTTCTACTAACCACAACCTAAGTTGGGAAAATTAAGCTAATAAATATTCAAATGACTAACAAAGGAAAGTGATACAATGTATACTCACCATGGAGATTGTTCTCGAGCCATTTGGAATTTCTAAGGCCGATATGACTACTATCCCACCACCATGGATGTGATTTGGTTGGTTCTGTTTTCTTGATACTCTTCGTAGACGAACCATGCAAAATCCAGAATCAAGATTGAGAATTGATTGTTGTTGGTATGAAAATTAAAGACACGTTTTTGTTTGTTTGTACGTACAAAATCATAATCCATGGACCTTATGCGAAGCTGGAAACAGAACGAGACAAGAAGAAGAAGAAGAAGAGCTTAGTTGAATGAATTTATACACTTGCCTTTAAACCAATTTTTTTTTATACACTTACCTTTAGAATAGATATTGCGGACAAGTCTTGCTTAGTAGTAAGTTTTGCAAATAAACGTGGCCAAGTGATTGGTTTCTCTGTGTGTAATTAATCTATTAAAGTATATAATTTAGGACTTATTCCACAGTGTTCTTGTGGAGAAATAAGAGATTATAGAAATGTAATTTGACCTCTCCCTTGAAAGAGAGGTTTTTGAAGCATCATGCTGGAACAACAAGGAATGTGTTCCAACACGCAGAACAAAGCAGAGATGAGCTCTTATTGAATTAGAAAGCCCAATTATGAGAGAGATTGAAAGCCCACATAACATGAAACTTAGGGTTTCGTTGTTGTAGATTAAATAGGACTAGACGGTGACAAGAATACTCACGCGCCTAGGGTTCTATTGTAAGAGGCACACATGTATGTGTGGCGTCGTCCACCAGAGAGGAGATCACATAAAAAAGATCTGC
This sequence comes from Arabis alpina, assembly GCA_900128785.1. NCBI lineage: Eukaryota > Viridiplantae > Streptophyta > Magnoliopsida > Brassicales > Brassicaceae > Arabis > Arabis alpina. The sequence goes on from LT669789.1 coordinate 32,721,373, forward strand.
CCCTTGGTGTTTGAATCCATGTTATAGAAAAGAGTGGTGTTGTATCCATATAGCAATTGTAGGTTGCTTCTTTTTCTAATGGATTGATTCTGGACTAGGTCTCGGGGATGTAGGAAACAAACCTCGTGAAAAAACTCTATGTGTTCTTTACTTTATGCTCATACACACACAAACATATAAATCTAGTCACAAAACCGCTTTTTCATCCATCTCCACTAATCATAAGATTAAGGGTTTTCTGCAAATAAACCTTCGAAGTGGCTAGAATTTGCAAAAATACCCTTCAAGTCAATTAAATGCAGGTCAACCCTCCAAATACTGGTCAACCCGCTATATAACTCTCGGCCGTGTATATATATAACTGTTTCCTCTTGTTTTTTGTTATGTTGCCATTCACATGTACTTCATGAAGTCGACTAGAGGATGTGTTTTTTTTTCATTTGGAATTCGGATGAGCCTTTTGTACTTGGTTGGGCTAATTTCAAATGAAAAAAATACAACAATATGAAGGTTAGAGAAGACGTTAAAATATTTCGTTTGGGCTCATCCATGCCTCTGTTTTGTTCAAATTGGCTTGAAGAAAGTTGTCTTCCCATTATTTCCTTAATTTTTGTTTAACTAGGGCACGGATGACGGATGGAGATTAGTGAGAAATATGATAGAAATAAACAATACAAGAATTAAACACTACATTAGTGAGAATTGTGGTAGAAATAAATTATACACAATTAGGGTCTGCAAAAATATTTCACTCGATCTTCTAATTAGGTCCAGTCCAATGGTGAAATAGACCCAATATAAAAAATTGTTAAAATGACCATAAATTCTAATAAATATCACAAAAACTACATAATTTTTTTTTTTTAAAATGATAATAAAATCCATAAAAATTTGCAAAAATCAGTTGGATGGTGCGTTCACTCCCCTATATAAGGCCCTGCTCCTAGGATGCAGTACCGTCTCAACTTAAAACTGGGCCCATGGCAACCTTTAATAATAATAACAAAATTACTGAAAAATGAGTCTTTTTTACCTTAATAATTTTTTTTAAAAATAAAATGGCCTATTTTCTGCATACTTTTTGGTGTTTTTTTTTTTTTAAAATGCCTATGGCAAATGCCTACTTTGCCTACCCTCTAAGCCGGCATTGCTAGAATGCGTAAACTCTAGAAACTGAAAAGATACAACCATACATGTTATACACATAAATGGATTGTTTTCGGTTCTGGAATTTGTGTAAAAGATCAGTCTGCATATTGTGAGGTGACGACGATAACACGTTAACACTCTCACACTCACAAATCAGAAACAAAAACTTTTCGTATTTAACGAATTAAGGCAGGCTTTTATAGTTATATTCCCATACAAGATGGCCCCATAACTTGAAGTTAATATTATTCCTTATCATTTGAGTTTTTTTTTCTCCTTTTCAAAATTTTATCACTTGAAATGTACAAATGATCATGGTGATTGGGTCATGGGTGGGTACGCGGCCTTTGTCGACGAAATTATGATTTATTGAATTTCGGTTAACATTTAAAAATGTATGTTTAATATATGATTATGATGGTTGAGTGTTTGAAAAATTCATCTAATATAAAATGATATACATGTCAGAAAAAGAAAATAAAAATGATAAACATATGGTCTCATGGTACGGCGTTTAGAATCTCAAGTACTTATCAAACCTAGATTTCATTGTTTTTCAATATGATACGAGCTTTGATTGGTAGCGGTCTTTATAAACGTATCGCCACTTTACAATTTGTAATGGTTTAAATTTTACTAAAGCTATACAAAAACTTTATCAACAGTGTTACACTCAATTTTATTATACAGTTTTACACTATGTTATAAAGTTTACCGCTCCAGCTTACAGCTGAAAAACTTGTATTGCTTTCAGTTATTAATCGAATTCATGATCTCACCATAGTCCCATAAACATGTAATTATTTCATTATTCACATCTTATGATTTTTGTTCCTCATAACATATAGAAATGATACTTGACATAGCTTGTTTAGTGTGTAATATAGTCAGGCCCGGTCCAATAAAAAAATTTACCTAGTGAAAAAATTACAAAAACTCCTCTGAAATCAATAATATTGCAAAAATACCTAATTATTCTTAATAAAATACTATAAAACCTAAGAAAAATTTGGAAAAATTAGCTAGATAGTGTGCAAATGCACACTTTGCACCATGGTAGAACTGCCCTGAATGTAGTTCTATACGTTTTATAGAATGCTAAAGTTTAGTCAAATCTTAATTAGATATGGGTTCAAAACCAGAAAGTCATAGGGTTTTTTTGCATAGGTTATTTCAACAGATTCGATTAAACCTTAATATTATTTCACAATACTACTATCTACTATCCAGCACATGTATTATACATGATGTATAGTTAGCGAGCTCATAATATTTTTTTTTATCTATTTTAAAATTGTAATCTATCAATTAGAAGTTAAACTATACTTAAATTTATTATACTGATAAAAGTAAACTAAATTTGGTAAATTTAGAGAAAAACAAATAAAAACTATATATAGTAATAAACTAAGTTCCACAAATTTTCTATCATATTTCTACTAGGATTAGGCCACAATTTCATAACTGAATTAGAATCGATATAAAATTACCTGAACCAAATCCGATTGATTTTTTAAAAATATTTTAATGAGACCTCAACACCTAATACTGAAACTCAAAATCGAATCAAGAACCAAACCCAAACTGAAATTTTAAATTATCTAAACTTCTAGTTAGGCATGACCAAAATCTAACCGTAACCGTATTTCGGACCGTAACCGTATCACTTTAAACCGTAACCGTATTAAACGGTTGAAAACCGTAACCGTAACCGTAAAAGTTGATTAGTTATGGTTAAACCGTAATCGTTAACCGTAACCGTTATTTAACCGTAACCATATTAAAACCGTCGGTTAATCGTAAGGTTAAAATTTTAACCGTAACCATTTTAAAATAAAAATAAATTATGTATGATAAATATGACATAGTAAAATTATGTGTAATCAATATTTATCGAGTCTAATTTTATAATATTTAATTAAAAAAAAATCAATAATAACTAAATATTAAAACTGAATGTGCTAAATTGATTATTTTCTAACTAATATAAACAATATTAAAACACATCAAAATTACAATAAAAATAAATAAGACTAGAAAAACTATTAATTGTAACAAAAAAAAATCGTGGTAATAAAGTTATGCATATAAACATGGCATCTAACTAATTTGATGAGAATATTGTGAATTATGTTATATTTTAGTTAAACTTAAAGATTTACTTAAGTTTGAAATAAAATATGATCGTTTACGTTACAAAATATCAATGATTTTGACTAATTGACTTTGTTAAGATAAATTAGTTGCCGTTTGTTTTAGAATTTTAGTACCATTTCTCACGATTGCACGACCATGACCTTTTAAAATATATTAAAATATATTTTCCATAATATTATTGTTTAAATATTTCTTTTTAAAAAGTTACATAGTTATATAATTATAACCTAAATATTAACCGTATCTAACCGTAACCATACCGTATATAACCGTAACCGTTTCAACCATAACCGTTTTAACCGTATATTAAATGGTTAAGGTTAAGGTTAAAAGAAATTAATAACCGTAACCGGTGGTTAATAAACCGTAACCGCAATAACTGTAACCGTGGTCATGCCTACTTCTAGTACCAAAAATATGAAACGCAAAATATCCGATTCGAACTCGAGTTGAATATCTGAATCCCAACACCTAATTTTAACTATTGAATCTTGATTCCAATCCATATTCTCAGTCGATCTCCCAATTCTATGGAAATATGAAAAATACAATCATACATGATATCTAACGATTATGAATAGTTTTGTGGTTTGGAATTGCGTTGAGAATAAATCGGAGTGGTTTATCACTTGAGATTTAACAATGAATGTTCAAATGATCTCATGGTAGTTTCTTGTTCTCATAAAAGAAAACAAGTTTGACTTTTATAGATTGTAAAAAAAAATTAGCTAAAATATATTACGAATAGTATTAATTTTATAAAAGTAGTCACATCATGCAAGATTTGAAAGTCATTTATATATGTTTAAATCTTGAGGTTTTGGTCATAGAAACAGAAAGCGAAAATCTAAAGAGAGCAACGAGCTAGTTTTGGAGTTTCCAAAGTGAATTTGGGATTATGGAAGAACAAAGAGTTGGAAGCTCCAAGAGGCTGTTTCGAGGTGTTGTAGTAGATCTCAAAGGAAGAGCTTTGTGTTACAAGCAAGATTGGGTCTCTGGTCTTCGTTCTGGTTTCGGGTAATTCAAATGTTTTCACCCTTAAAACACTAAGAATTATTTTTTCTTTTTCCATCTGCTAGATTATATTAAACATAAAACTAGAGTTACACTAAGAACTATATTCCCATTGAGACAAAAAAAAGGAACAAAATCGTAATTTTTTTGAAGGGGAGGTTTTGCAGGATTTTAGCACCAACTACATATATTTTCTTCGCCTCTGCGCTTCCGGTTATCGCCTTTGGTGAACAACTTAGCCGCGACACAGGTCTATCTTCTTGAGTTTGCTTGATTTTTAAAACCTTTAGAGTGTACTCACTTAAAATGGAACCACCTTTTGAAACCTCACTAAACGCTCGTTAGACGGCGAAGAAGTGTCTAAAGTCTAATGATATATGTATAATCCATCTGTTTCTAACAATTTTTTTGAGTTTTTTACATATATTAAAAAACCAAATTAATGTTTAACTATAAAATGTATAATTTTTTGTACTAAAAAATATTCCATTACTTGCTCTAAACCAATAATAATTATATAAATGAATTATTTTACGTTCTTAAGTTTACAATTCATCATCGTCGTTTCATAAAAACGTTAAAAAACAATCTTTAGGAAACAAACAAAATCTAGAAAATCTATTTTCTAAAGTGGCTATCTTTAATTATACATAAATTTATTAAATCAGTCTTAAATTTAAGGGAAATTGCAATGAATAATACTCTAATCACAAAGAATTAGACATCTAACATAACAAAAATAATAATTAGGTAATTAACTTAAAAAGTCAAATATACCCTTAATCTAATTATAACTAATGTAGTTAACTATTATTGCAATACATATTATCAGCAGTCAATATATATTATAGTGCACTATGATTGTAAACACAATATTATAAGTAGTTAATATAGTGAACTATAACTAATGAAATATGAGAATCGAACAATAAATAACTACTAAATTACACAACTATAATTGTAAAATATATTATAGTGCACTATGGTTGTAAACATAAAATATTATAGTGCATTATGATTGTAAATACAATATTATAAATAGTCAATATGCGGATCATACAATAAATAACTACTAAATTACACTTACACAACACAACTATAATTGTAAAATATATTATAGTGCACTATGGTTGTAAACATAATATATTATAGTACGTTATGATTGTAAACATAATATTATGAGTAGTCAATATAGTGAACTATAACTAATGAACTATGCGAATCAGACAAAAATAAATACTAAATTATACAACTACAATTGTAAAATATATTATAGTGCACTATGGTTTTAACCATAATATATTATAGTGCACTATGGTTTTAACCATAATATATTATAGTGCACTATTATAAGCAGTGTATAAAGCCAACTATATTTCAGCTTCAGTGACATTAAGGGCAATTTTGTCAAACTATAGCAACTTAATGTTACTCACCTAATTTGCTTTCCTACCATGTTACTCACTTAATTTCAGTTTCAAAACATAATATTCACCTAATTAACCCTAAATTTAATTTTTTTTTTTTTTAAATAACATTTTTTTTGTCTTAAATGTTAAATTTAATACTCTTAAATGACAGAAAGATACTTTTTTTTGCTAAAGATATAAAATATACGTCCTAATAATAATGTGTATATATATAAAGGACCACAAACTATATTTTATTTTCATAAAAATGAGATTAATATTTAATGATTAAACATGATTTTGTACATGAATAAATATTTAATATATATATTGACCCAAAACAAACAAAATTCAATTTGCATAATTTACAGGGAAAATTAACCAGTGTGCCATTAATTCAAAAATTCTTTTAAAATATGTCATTCTTCTAATTTCTTACAAAATTTGCCATGTTTTTGTTTTCTAACGGAAAGCAAAAGACACTTTTTCCCACATTAATCTTTCACTTATCTTCTCTTTTTCTTTCTATTTCTCCATCCAATAATTCTCTTTTCTCTTCTCTCTTTCTTTCTCTTTCTCCTTCTTTCTTTCTTCCCCTCTCTCTCTCCTCTTTTTCTATTTATCATCTTTGAAGATGGTAGGTCTCTATAAAAATGGTGGATGATGATAGCTAAACTAGATGGTGATGGAGATAAAGACGGTAGACAAAAATGGAGAATGTAAACGGTGGTTGTGGACGAAAACAATGATAGAGACGATGACGAAGGACAAAAATAATGGCAGAGACAGTGATGGTGACAAAAAGGTAGTTGCAGACAGAAAACGAGGACAGAAACGGTGACGGAGGACGAAAACAGAGACGATGAGAGAGACAGTGATTGTGGACGAAAAACGAGGATAGAGACGGTGGGGCGTGGACAAAAAAAGAGAGATGGTAACGGTTGTGGACAAGATTGCGACTTAAAGGACAAGATGACGATGAAAACGGCGGCGGACAAAAAAAGCTGATAGTAGACAAAAAGATGTTGGTGGACAGAAATATAAGATTTGTAGACATAAATAGAGACGATGGTGGACAAAAACATGATATGGTTGACATAAATATAGACGATTGTAAACATAAATTAAGTAATCAATATGTCATTTCGTAAATAATAGACGATATTCATATAGATTAAAGACATGATCGACTGGACAACTTGAGAAGTTAATGTTAAGCATGGATAATAAGTTGTCCACTGAAACTGCGACATCGAAAGTTGTCCACCACCATTACCTCTATATATGTCTACAACCACCACCATTTATCGCACAGAGTGTGAGAGAAAGAGAGCTTACAGAGATAAGAGAGATTATATTGTGCAAAGAAAAGAAAAGAAAAGAAAAGAGAAAAAGAGAGAGATAAATGATTAAAAAATAAATAAGAAGATAAGAACTGTGGAGATAAAGAGAAAAAAAAGATAAGGGCGAATTGGTCTTTTTCTTTTTCAAATCAAAATTGATTTCAATTGATGGCAGATTTTAAAAGCCTATTGAACTTTTTTTTTTTGTCATCTGGTAATATTCAACCTAAGGTAACCACCGTAAACGGGATACAAGAGTTTCAAGTTACAAACCGTCCAAATAAAAGATCAATCCTTGGAACCAAGAAGTAACCAAAGGAGATCTTTATAGATGAAAAAACCAAAGATAAAATACTAAGAACCAAACAAAGTTTAAAGAAGCTAAAGAAGGATGCAAAAAGAGCAAATTGGTTGATCAAGAGGCTTCAAAATGCGGAGGTTGTCCAAAATAAGAGGAGCAAGGCTGAGGGAACAAACTATGCCGCGAACACAAGAAGAATGGATACAAATCACGAGCCGAATGGAAACAAGTGGCCGATATAAGGGAAAGTACCACTTACTCAAACTCTAAATACCCAATCAAACATCCAAAAATGGGAAATGCAACTGATTTGAGACCCGTTTTTGATGGCACACCAAGAACCTTAAGCTCCACCCGCAAACGGCCTGCACTAAAATGAAAGAACGAGTCAAAGGATAGGCGAACCGCGAAACCGACAACAAGTGCAGCAGAGCCGCAAAGCCAACAAATCCGAGGACATGTATAATCGCACTTGTCTCAACACGAAGACCAAATCAATTAACCAGAACCTAAACTTCATAGAAGAGAGAACCATGCACAATTCCGCCAAACACCACCTCCAAATAACTAACACTAAAACCAGGACACCAACCAAATCATAAGAGAACCAACAAGACTAAAAACCAGAGGAACAAACACCAATGGAGAAATCTGAAACCAAACGAATCCAAATCCAACAATCTAACAACCTGAAAAACAAACCACACAGTAAAGAGACCACCGATAGAGACTTCAAACTCCGACAAGCAATTCAAGGTCAAAACCGAGATTGATCGAGTGACAAAATGAGGTTCTCGTGTGTACAAGATCCGCGCACCACCCGCGTTTTAGGAGCACCGAAATCATCACCACCAAAAGCACCGACCACACCTGAGCCACACCGCAACCACACCTATCGAACCAAGTCTCCACAGGAAGAAAAATCTCTCTGCATAATTGAAAACTAACACATAAAAGAGCAAGGAAGGAGATTTGAGGACCGGCACCGGCATCGGCACCGGTGCTATCGGAGCCACCGGCACCGGTCAGATCTGAAAACGACGAAGACCTTAAAAGCCCATTGAACTAATGACATATTTTATAACAAATTGCAAGCAAAATGACATTTTCAGAAATTTTCTCTAATTTATACACCATTTGTTTCACAAAAAGTATCACTGTACTACAACTTTATTTTTATTTTATAAAAAATATTGTTTTGTATTTTCAATGCATGATTTTGAATAAAACTGAAGTTTTGACCTTGCTCTAAGTATTAATTAGAAAGAGGAATTTATTTAGTGTATTAATAAGGGATAAAATATAATTTTTAATATTTTTCTTAATACGTATGAATATAATTAAAGTGACATTCTTTTTTTTTTTGGTCAATTAAAGTGACATTCTAAAAACAAAAATAGTATATTTTCTTCAGTAACGTCGATCAACGCCCACGTAAGCCTAAACGCAATTAAATGTAGACTGTTTAATTTTAAGCTGCATAAACCACCTAAGCCACAAATAGCGTCCATGCGCAGCCCATGCGGGTAGGACACATTTTAGTGGAACATAAGTCTTCAAGTTACACATGTAGTCTGCTTTTTTTGGTTATGTGTTTTTGGTTTTAGTTTTGCATTCTCTGATTCAAAGAAAAACTACAGAGGGAGCATTGAGCACAATAGAAACGTTAACATCAACTGCATTATGTGGAGTGATACATTCAATATTGGGAGGACAACCATTGTTGATAGTTGGAGTTGCAGAACCAACTGTCTTAATGTACATTTACTTGTACAATTTTGCTAAAGGAAGACCAGGATTAGGCAAACAACTCTTCTTAGCTTGGGCTGCTTGGTAAATTAATTTCTCCAGAACTCTCCCCTTCTTCTTCTTTTTTAATTATGTTTTTTCTATTACATTATAGTTTTGTTGGATGTTATACATTGAAGGGTTTGTGTGTGGACGGCTTTGTTACTGTTCGTAATGGCTATATTCAACGTGGCTGGTATCATTAACCGGTTCACGAGGATCGCTGGTGAGCTGTTTGGTATGTTGATCTCTGTTCTGTTCATCCAACAAGCCATTAAGGTACCAAAAAGCTCAACCACCTTTTGAATTGTGATGATATTATATTAAGATTATATGTTTCTATGAATAACATCGGTAGGGAATTGTTAGCGAATTCGGGATGTCGATACATGAGGAAGCAAATCTTGAAAAGTATCAGTTTGAATGGCTCTATACAAATGGACTTCTCGGTCTCGTTTTCACCTTTGGCCTTCTCTATACCTCTTTGAAGAGCAGGAAAGCGAGGTCATGGCGTTACGGAACAGGTAAGAGAGATAATTATCTTGTCATACTTTTGGTGTAAAATCAAAATCAGGTCTTAAAATCTCTTTGAGTTCTTGAAATAGGATGGTACAGAAGCTTCATCGCAGACTACGGAGTTCCTTTGATGGTTTTGGTTTGGACAGCATTGTCTTTCAGTACGCCATCACAACTCCCTTCTGGTGTCCCAAGAAGACTCTTTAGTCCTCTTCCATGGGACTCTGCTTCTTTAACACATTGGACTGTCATCAAGGTTTCAACACAAACACTAGCTACATTTAAGTTTTTTTATTTATTAACCAATCCATAATGGTCTAGTGGTTGATTGGCAATGTTTGGTCACCCCGGATGTCTTAAATGGCGATAAGACTCAGTGATTCACACTTCGAAGATTAGTTTGAGTTTTGGCTCGAAATACACCGTTTCAAAGAGTACATTTCATCATTTAAGGCCAGTCTTTGTTTTGTACAGGACATGGGGAAAGTCTCTCCGGGCTATATTTTTGCGGCGTTTATACCCGCAGTGATGATAGCAGGGCTTTACTTCTTTGACCACACCGTTGCCTCGCAGCTCGCGCAGCAAAAGGAGTTCAACCTCAAGAACCCTTCTGCATATCACTATGACATTCTCTTGCTTGGTTTCATGGTAATCCATCAAACTTCCTTTCTTCTTTGCACACAACATCGCCTCACTAGTTAAAATCTCCAAAACGGTGTGGTTGTTGCAGACGTTGACCTGTGGATTGCTCGGTCTACCTCCTTCCAACGGAGTCCTCCCTCAGTCTCCTATGCATACCAAAAGCCTCGCTGTTCTCAAAAGACAGGTAAAATCTGTTAGAATATCGCACATTGGAAGTTAGAGATGATTCAACACTAATATATAAAAGATATGAGTCTCTCTACTCATTGCCAATTGGTTTATGTTCAGTTAATCCGGAGGAAGATGTTGATGACAGCCAAAGAAAGCATTAGACAAAGAGCAACTTCCTCTCAAGTGTACGAGAATATGCAAGAAGTGTTCATAGAGATGGACAAAAGCCCACTTGTAAGTAGAGATTCATTCAACATTCCGGTAAAAGAAAAATTCACAATTCCGAAACATAAGCTCTTATTTAATCTATAGGTTGAGACAAATGCAACACTGGTAATGGAGCTGCAAGATTTGAAAGAGGCAGTGATGAAGAAGAGTGAAGACCAAGGTGATAGCAACGAGGAGAGTAGTGGTTTCGATCCAGAGAAACACCTTGATGCTTTCTTGCCCGTTCGAGTCAACGAGCAGAGAGTAAGCAACTTATTGCAGTCACTGCTAGTAGGAGGTGCAGTGTTTGCTATACCTGCCATTAAGCTCATACCAACTTCTCTTCTATGGGGATACTTCGCGTACATGGCTATCGATAGTCTCCCGGGAAATCAATTCTTCGAACGTACAATGCTTCTCTTCGTCCCACCAAGCCGGAGATTCAAGTATCACAACTGAAAATGCTCTGTTTTGCTTTTCATGATTTCTTTCAAAGACTGATCACCTGATTGTTGATGCAAGGGTCTTGGAGGGAGCTCACGCGTCTTTCGTGGAGAAAGTACCATATAAGTCAATGGCTGCGTTCACAGCATTTCAGATTGTCTACTTCGGGCTATGCTACGGAATAACGTGGATACCGGTGGCTGGAATTATGTTTCCGGTTCCTTTTTTCCTCTTAATAGCCATCAGACAGTACATTCTCCCCAAGCTATTTAAACCGGCCCATCTCCGAGAGCTCGATGCCTCTGAGTACGAGGAGATCCCTGGAACTCCTAGAAACCCTCTCGAATTGTCTTTCCGGGTGAGTCAACAATGTCTATATATTAAAATTTGGATTTATCACGGACTTCCAACTCAAAACCAATTGGCAATGAGTGAATCCGCTCTTACCGTTTATATATTATTTTATTACTTTTCCAACTACCGATGTGAGACTTTCTTAACCTCGGAAACATGTGAAAAGTATGTTATTCTTGTCATTTAAGGCGTCTACAGTGGTCTTAAATATTGAAAAGTTTTGGAATTGATGCCTGAGTTAACCTTCTTTTGAAGTCAACTGGCTCGATGAGAGACGTCCTAGAGTGCGACGCTGAGATTTTAGACGAGTTAACCACGAGCAGAGGCGAGCTCAGAGTCCGTACTGTCAATCTTAACGAAGACAAAGGCAACCAGGTTAATTTCTTTTTTGTTTGTTATAGATCATTGAGTTGATGAATCTTAACTTTGTCAAAGGACCCATGTTAACTTGCAGATTTACCCCAAGGAGATAGTAGAAGTAGAGGATGGGGACACAAGTACTGCTATATAGAGTGATGTATCAACCATTACAATCAAAGATCATTGATGATCATGATCGTGGTCATATACAAAACCATGTAGTATTGTAGATCAAAAAACATATGTTACATTGGGTTCTTGTATTAAAAGAAACCCCAAGATTATGTGTTTATCAAGAGAGTGTTCTTAGAAGTAAGAATTGATGAAGCACTAGGTAAATCTTAAACTTTTTATAAATCAAACGAAAATAAGACTGATTTCAATTATTCATTTTAGCAAACTCGTAAAACAGAGGAAATTATAGAACATAGTTTAATTAGTAAACTTAGACTTGAGCATCTTGATTGTTTTTACCATTTAGTAAACTTTGACTTGAGCATCTTGATTGTTTTACCATCCGTCTTGAATGCCTTCATCAAAACTGCGTCTGGAATAGCGGGTTCCGTAACAAGCAGAGTGTTTGGCACAACAACCTCGCTAGGCAACTCATTAGTAACCACAGCCAAAAACCGCGCGTCGGTTTTCCCAATGTTCCACTCGTAGTGAATGAGTCCTAGAGGAACCACAAACATATCACCAGGTCCAACAACTTTAGAGTACAACGTGTAGTTAGTCGTCAAGAACCCAATCAAGACCGAGCCTTCGAGTATGAATCCTGCCTCGGTATAACCAGGGTGCGAGTGAGGAGAGTTAGCTGCTCCAGCCGCGACTGCAACGTTGAACATGGATATTCTCATTTTGTTTAGTCCTGGAAACGTCAAGACATTTGCTACATTAGCGGCTAGACCTCTTGGGTTCGAAACGTTAAATGGAACGTTCAAGCCAGAGAAGAAGAAGTCTTCAGAGGTGACATGTTGCTTGCAAGGGAAGGCATTGTTGGATGGTGTAGCTTGGAGATCAGCTACGCAGAAGTCTTGTATAGGGTTAGGTTCTATGTATAATGAGAAAGTAGGGTTCAAGAAAAGAGTGATGCAAAATGCAAGGAAAAAAAGTTTCGAGTTATAAGAAGAGACTTGTGGAATATTAGCCATTGCTATTGAGTTATGATGCTGCTAATGTTGTTGATGATGATGAGAAATGGAGATGTTAATTGTTAGAATTTATAGCCTTGGAAATTTGGTTTTTTTGGATCGACTCTATTACCAGATTTAATTATTGTAAGATGGGATTAAGGAAAGCACACAAAAGTTTGAATGTTTATGAGTGTTGGGTTCAAATTTGTGCAACCTTTTTTTGGTAGCTTCAGTTTAAAGGCTAAGCTGAAATGAATTAGGTTCAGTATAAACCCTAACTCACTGAAACCTAGTGGCTAGGGCTATGCTTTGGCTGAAATTAATTAGGCACAACTTAAACCCTAACTCATTGAGACCTTGATTTTTATATAAACTTGGTATGTACACGATTTTTTATTTTGCCAAACTCTGAACATATACGTTTAAGTGTGCAATATTTCCTTTTATATAGTCACCATTTTTTTGGATGTACAAGTAAGGTTTGGTATAATAAGGTAAATACCTTTTGCTCAATAATTAGTCTCTCTACAATCCATCTTCAAACCGCAAATACAAGAAAATAAAACTTTCTTTGCGTTTGCGTTTACATTTGACAAAATAGTTATGAAAAGGATAGAGAAATGTAAAATGTGAAACGTTTTTGAAAAATCACATATAAACACAAACATACAAATTTGCGTTTCAAGCCTCAAATCCATCTTACAAGTTAAGGTTCATGGAGCAAATCTGAACCCTTTTTAGTGTAAAAAAAATAAAATAAATGGTTTGAAGTTGAGACAAGGCGTTTAAAAGCTTGCTTGTTCTCTAAGAAACAGTAAAAAAAAAAAATGTATTACAAGTTCATAGATTCTGAAGGCATAGCAACAAAACTACGTAGCATATGCAAATTCTGAGATATTTGTAATAGAATTGCTTCTCCTTCACTAACATCTAAAACATCTGCAATATGTTTCAATAGTTCACCATTTGATTGAAGTGCACTTAACCTCTCTGTAATCGCTGTAAGCTCTTTTACTATCCCTTCTTTGCTATCAATACCTATCCAATTTCATCACAAAACACACAAAGACCAAAAGGGTTTTTAGGAACAGATTAAAGAACACAAAAGAATGATCGAAAAACTCGAGTAAACTTCATACCTTCTTCTTCCTCCGCAGTAGACTCTAGTCTTGATTCTTCGGCTATTATATGAGACCCATTTTGGTAAATGTTTGCTCCATTCTCTTCATGATTTGAAGAAGAAACTGCACTAACATTGCCGTGTTCTTCAAGAAACTCTTCTCTTGCATTGTCTTCATCAGTCAAACATCCATATTTCTCTCTATAAGCTTCAAATTCAGCTTCAAGCTCTTTTACTTCCTCTTCTCTCTTAGCCAATTCAGTACTCATAGATTGCAAAGCTTCTTGGTCATACTCAGCTTGTTCATCCATCATTCTTTGGTACTGCAAAGCTTCCATTTGAACAGCGGCTTTCTCGGCTTGAAGCCTTGTGATCATAGCCATCGCGTTGTTTGCTGCAATAGCTGAAGCACTTCTCTCTTCATCTAATTCCATATACAAATCAATCAGTGACTTCTTGTCCAAGCGAACTTCTTTCTTGAGCTGATTAAGGATAGAGTCACCGTTTTGATTAGCCATTTCAGAAGCATTCTCTGTTTTTTCCAATAGAGATTTCCTTAGAGGACGAACTGACCATCTTGGACTGTTTTGCGCTGAATCAGACAGAGGAATCCCAAAGAACTTGTTACCTCCTCTTACGAAACTCGGTGTTTTGTCCACATCAAGATCCTTAAACTCAGATTCGTTTTCAGAGAGTTTATTGTAAGAAACCCTAGGAGAAGGAGCAGGAGCAATGAAAGCATTGTTGTTCTTTGGTAACTTCTCAGATTTGATCTTCAACAATTCTCCGCAGCACGAACAATGTTCTTTCAAGCTCTCATTCTTAATGTTGTTAGACTTGTGATCGACCAGATTTGTTGTTGTTGTTGTTTGAACAAAGTTGTCGTCTTTCTTAAAAGCCAAGGGAAGTTCTCGTTCATCGTCAATAAGAAGCTCAAGATCTTTATGTAAGATCCCAATGAGAGACTTATAAGTATCACAATCAGATTCTTTCTCGGTAGCGAAAGAAAGAAGACATCCTTCACACATATGTTTAATCTCAGAGAGTTTCCTGTGTACATGACAATAAGCAAGAGAAGAGATTTTCTTCTTGTGAGAGTCACATATTGAATCGTTGTAATAGAATTCAGGATCTTGAGGAACAAGAACATGGTCGATTCTTGTGCAGAGAAGACAAGGAGTGTTGAGATCGAAGAATTTAGCGAATTGGTTCGATAAAAAGGCGAGAACACCGTCGATGAAGAGGATGGTGATGAGACTCCATTCAAGAATTGTGTAGATGAAGAATTGAGGAAGAGATCCAAGTTCTTGTTCAACGAAATTCTTGAAAGAACGTTTTGACATTGTTGCTTGTAAAACAAGAAACAAGAACAAGAAAAAACAGAATAATTGTATATACATATGTGAGATCAAAATTGGTCAAAAAGATAAGCAAAAAAACAGAGATTCTAGGTCTTTTGTGAGTTGTCTTGATGATGATTGTGTTTCTATTCCTGGGTTTTGAATGATGAGTCTAAAACAGATCAGATTAGACTGGAATTTTGGTGCCCAAAAACAAAGGATAATCGTAGACAAATTTAGAGATAATTTTTCAAGAGATATACAAAAATGTGATTTGTGTAAATTTTCCCGCTTAGACGTGACGAGAACTACGCAAAAACTGAATACAATACAACCATACACGACAGAAACAGAGGACATGTCAACACACACACATATGTCATATGTACATATAGATGCATGCATATTAATACGATATGTGTCAATGTACTTATGTACATGATGTTGTATGATTGGTTGATTATTGAATGGCGATCATGTTGTGTGATTGGAAGATTATTATTGAATACGAAACAGGAAATGTACCTAATCATCCATCCCACACTTAAATATAATAAAAGGAAGAATATGGATTTTGATGTGAAATGAAAAAGCTCCACTATAATGGAAGTGACCAATAAAATGTGACATTATTGGAATCATTAAAGATAATGACATTATTGATTATATTATAAACCCTACAATATCTTATCTTTGTAAATCAGATATATTATAAAAAAACCATAAATATCCAAACATTGATTGAGATAGCCACATGAGAAACAAGTACTTTGTTTTGGATTCAGATCATGAAACAGAACCTTAATACAATTTATAAGTTTTGATAGATCCAAACAATATTACAACAACTTCCAAACATGGAAGGAAAAACATGAAACATGAAACATTGAAACCCTAAAACCCACTTAGTCCCTAATCTCCAAACTCTGTTTTATTATTCAACTTTACCACAGATTTCACAAATTTTATATAAAGAAACAAGTCAAGACCTATCTGTACAACATAGAAACAAACAGGATTTGTTGCAGATGCATCTTAGGGATTTGTTCTAAGCAACTCCAATCATGTTGAATGCTGAATGCCTTGAAGAAGAAGTCTCATTAAGATTTAGTGAGAGGTTGAGAGATAGCGGTGCAGGCATCAGACCGATGAGATTCGATGAAGAAATGTGTCCATATGATTGATTCCCTGATGCATTATCACCAGAAACTGGTACCGGAAACTCGGGAAAGACTTGCATAACCGGATGTATAGAGAAGTTGTTGTTGATTTCCGGTACGAAAGATAGTGTTTGTGTTGTGTTCTCCTGCATAATCACTTGATCTTCTTCCATTGGCATGACCTGATGATAAAACCAACCAGGATTTAGGTTTCACTAAATTAAACCTAACCATTTCTGTAACATGTCAAAGGCACAAAGATTAGAGGTTTTACGGTATCAGTAGTCATGTCGAAGAGACTAGATCTTCTGCGGCGACGATTGAGATTACTTCGCCGGAGAAAGTATTTCTGAGCATGACTAGCTACTTGTGTAGAAGTCCTACTCTTAACAAAGTTTCTTGATATTCCCTTCCAATCTCCTTTCCCTACTTTCTGTAAACCAAGCAAGAACATCTTGTGTTCTTCCTCAGTCCATGGAACTCCTAAATCAAAATCCAAAATCAACAACAAATTCACACATCTTTTCAAGATCCAAAATCAAACACAAAATCCTAACTCACAAACAAACTTTAACAGTTTCTGTTATTGAATGATCATAAACGAGGTTTTGGGCCGAAGCCTGTAATCCCTCGGGCCTGATACCAGAGCATGTAATATTGATATAGAAAACACAGATTCAAATCCAAAGAGTTACCTCGTTTCCTCTCGCGATTTACAGCTGAGGAAGAGATCGGAACAGCGTCATCGGCGGAGGCGTAACCGGAGGAGGTTTTGCTGTTCTTGTCTTGTCCATCTCCATCTTCGATCTTTAGGGAATCTTCCGTTTGTTCATATTCAGAAAGATTGTTCAAACTGACGCATTTTCTCATCGGATCAAGAACAACTCTGACGCCGAACAGCATAATCTCTCTCCTTACACCGGCTCCGCCGCACGCGACGGTGGAGGACTCCGACGAGCTACTACTACTATTACAATCGGCCATGAGATTTCCTTGCGGTGGTTTTGGTTTCAACGAAAGGAATCGAAAGTATAACAGAGGAATTGTAATGGAGTGGTGTGAGTGAGATCTGTGATGCTTGTTGATGAGTTTTATAAGGACAAAAGCCACGTGATTTTGTCTTAAATTATTACATGTTGTGTCTCTTACACGTGTTACATTTGTATTCGTCTGTTTTTGTCTGTCTTTTGTTAAAGAAAAGGCCAAATTCAACTCCAATAATTTGCATTGTGCCCTTTTGAACCTGACCTTTTTGCATATGCCTAATATAAACTTGAATTCTAAATAAATTCAAATCTTATATTTGAACTAACATGTTTTGTGCTGAATTGTACATTGGCTAAGATTTCTGTTAGTCAACGTTAATGGAAAAACAACACGTGGGTTAGCTGGCTCAGTTTCGTTATAGTCAAAACGACATCGTTTCATTGTTTTTGTAAAACGATGTCGTTTTTATAGAAAAAAACTCGAAATCGAATCCTTAATTCGATAAAAAGATGTCGTTTTCATTTGGAGATTTATAAAATTATGAAATCGATTTCAAGTTTTCTCTAAATGAAAACGACATCGTTTTACTAAAACAACGTAATGAAGTAATTTTCAAGCATTTCTTATCTAGCCAACTAACTCACATATCGTTTTAGTCAATATTCGGTTGACGTTGACTAACGGAATATTGGTCAAGGTACAATTTGACACAAAACATGTTAGTTCAAGTATAAAATTTAAATTTATTTGGAGTTCATGTTTAAATTAACCATATATAAAAGTTTGAATCCAAATGGGTACGATGCGAGTTTAAATTAGCTTTTTCCCGTTTTTGTTACCTATTTATTTCTCTACACATTTTTTGGATAGACTATTTTCTATTTTTCTTTGGCTGACTAGATTAGAATTAGATCATATAGATTTATAATGGGTCTCAACTCTCAAGTTATAATCACCATTTTATAGGTCTATTTAAGTATATCTTATGGTATATAGAAAAATATATATAATTTTTGAACCGAAACTCAAACTCATTTTCTTGAATCATAAGTCGAATTTTCTGCAAACTTCATGATTAATTAAAATGTGTCTAGTTTAGAATAATTAAATAAGAAACAAATTTCGTGAATTCAAACTCCGAATGACGATATTAGTACAATGCGAAATGGAATACATGTGAAATTATCCGAATCGTAACAAATGTACGTATATAAATATGAATTTGTATTACTGTTCCATCGGTGCCTATTCGAAGTCTTAAAAGTTAAAAAGAAAGAGGAAGGACCTAATTATTTAGTATATACAATAGGATTGAGATCGACCCTTTTATTTGTTTTAACGTTACCCTTGTATTTATTTAAGATAAAAATGTAGAGTTATATGTACTAAACGAATAAGATCAAGTCAATGTCCTTCCTAAGCGCATGCAACTTGATCTTAGAAAAATAGTCAGCTTCTGAAATGATTCTGTACTCGAAACTTTTATAATATCTAAGTTACAGCTACATCATTGTACTGTACTTTATATTATAAGATCTTGTTGATCTATTTTTTGTTAAAAATATCTTGTTGATCGATGAGTGGATTTTAATTAAGAAAAAGAGACCTTGGAGATAGGTAGATCTTCTCCGGAAATTATAACTTTGAAATTCAACACAAAAATTTACAATTTCAAGAAACTAGATCTATATATTATGGGAAATATTATATCATGGGTTATAAGCATAATTGTTTATATAGGAGGATTTTCTAAAAAGTATAGACATAATTTTGGTAAATAGTTTTTGGAAGACAGCAAAAACACACCAAGGCACTAGCATCGGTTAGAAAGCAAAGGCACCATTAGTTTTATGCAACACAAAAGTGGAACCCTAAAGAAGAGTAGTGTGTGAAGCACTAACTAAAGGAAGATCCTTTCTTTCTCCTTTACCAATTTGGATGAGAAGCTTGTTGTGACTTTTCCAAAATCAGATAACAAACACAAATCTGAGAAAAAGAAGAATCTCACAGAATCTTTATTTTTAGTGGAATAGTTGTGCTCTAAGCTAAATTCAGATCATTGGGTACTTGCTACGAAATAAGTTAGATTTGGTGATAGAGAGGTCACAAGCAAAAAGTAGAGCTTGTTCCATGAATCTTGCTTGATAGATAGATCATGTATTTGTAACTAGAGCTTCGATCTTACACTAGAAATACAGTCGAATAAACACAAATAAATCTATGGCTACAAAATCATGGGTCTGTCTAACAATTTTCCATCAAAACATTTAGCTAGCTACTTGACATTTTGTAGCATTGCTTCTGCATATTAACTAAGATCGTCATTTATCTTCCTCGCGAGCTTCTTCTGTCTATCCGAGGCTGATACTACTGCTTTGGCACCACAACTAAGTTATCATGGACATGGTGTGCTAGTGAAGACCATAAGAGCACTTTTTTTTTTCACCCACCAGTCTAGATGGAGGAAGACAGAAGAAGCCATTGATTGCTGGAAATTGGCAACAGAGACTACACATACCGATTAAGCTGGGCTTCCTGCTAGTTCTTTTTTCATCTTGCTTCTTCTTTGGGGAGGGTTGCCACTGTGCTTCGTGTCACTGTTTGTTGAAGTTCTTGTTCCAGCAGCAAAAACTGGCGAGTTTGTTAAAGCTACTAGGTATTTATCTTGGGACTCTTTTGAAGTTGGTTCTTTTGTAGACAGTAATTGCTTGAGCTGAGATCTCTGGCACATAATGCGACCTCCGTTCCATCCCGTGAAGGAAAATGATGACGAGACATGATCCTGCAAGAAGGAGAAAGCAGCTTTGGCGATTGGAGATTCTCTTGCAGCAGAGCTTTTCTCCAGTTCTCCCCGTCTGAAAAGACAAGAGTTACAAAAGCCATAAGACAAAGCGTGGAAGCATCCTGCAATGAATTAGCCAGTGTCAAACTACTTACACTGAAACAACAACAGCTAGTTGAGGAAGACTCTCTCCCTTTAAAAGCATATCATTCATATCGTTTAGCCAAACCGATAGCGCTGTGTACATGCCACCCTCTGACATCCTACAGAATATTGAAAACTAAGAATTAGATTGACTGGTACTCAACCACTTCATACACTTGAAAAGAAGCCAGTGTAGAGCTCTTAAGCTACCTATGCACATCAACAGACCACACAAGTTTGTTTTTCCGGAATAACTCAGGGAAAAGTCCACGTTTTGTTGCCTCATTGAGTACCCTTGCAGCTCGCTCTTTCTGGCCCAGCCACCACAAAGCATCCAGAAGTGCATTGTAAAACCTTATTCCCAAACCACATCCTTCTGAGTTGAGTTTGTCTAATACATATTCCACTATCTGCCAATTTGAGTCGTCATCATAATCTCCCTTGATCATTTGCCCAATAACTTGATGAATATTTGATACTCTATTTGAGAGCATCTCTTCCAGTAACTCATTGACATCATCCCACCTGAAAACAAAAATTACAAGTGTAATTTAAAACGATTACAAAAATTGTCTAGAAAACTCGAGTTATTGCAAAAGAAATTAACGAGGGTGATACACTACACTAGCATATCTCTCCCATGCTTGACCATGTAGGAACACAAGGGAGCTTAAAATGAGCAAAATGTGATGATGATGGAATAAAAATATCATTCTGGCTAAGTCATTAACAGTTTAGGGACAGGGCTCATGGTTTTATACATAAAGATGCGAGGGAAACAAAAGTCCAAATGTTAAAATGAAAGATAGCTGAAGCTGTATTTTGGGTAAACAAGTATCATAGTCCAATACTCAGACTAGTTATGGCTGAGTTATGAGCTTGCAACCACCATGTTTAATGCCATTGCTGAGTGGAAGCATTCAGTGGGAAGTTGATCTGAGGTCTCGACTAACAAGACAAAACCACTAGACTAGTTTATCTAAGTTTATTTGACATCCCTTTTATCCATTCGCGTGACTGTTATACTTGAGACTTAGTAAGGTAAGAGCTATAAATATACTTGCAAACGTATAAGAAAGAGCGTAATGATGGTGAAGGCACTAACCTCTCAGTTTTTCCATAAACAGAAAGCATCATACAGTAGCACATGATACTGGGCAGTATATCAGAAGCTTTCATCTCCTCAAACTGCTCCCTGCACTCATCAACAAGTCGTGCATAAGAATACACACTTAAAACAGCCTCAAGCGTCCTTTCATCAGGATCACATCTTGACTTCTCCATATCTACATATGTCTTGACAGCCTCTTCAAATTTGCCTCCTTGCTTGTAGGCTTCTATTTGTGCATTGAATGTATCTCTGTTCCTGGGAATACCAGAATCTACCAACCTAGACAAAATGACCTCAGCCTCCTTGAACAGTCCTCCCCTTGCAAAAGAATATAACAGCGAGTGGAATGTTTCAGTACTTGGATTGCTTCCCACTTCATGCATAGTGTTAAAAGCAACAAGTGCTTCTTCATATAAAGCAGCCTGCCCAAATGCTTCAATAACCCCAGTGTACGCCTTGGAACTTGGCACGACATCCTTAGCTGTCATATATTGTAAAATCTTCCTAGCATCTTCATGAAGTCCTCCCTTCCCACAAGCAAATATTATACCCTCATATGTCTCCATGTCAGGTTCAATATTCTCCTCCACCATGTCATGAAACAAAGTTACCACCTCCTTAAAATACCCACCTTCCCCAAAAACCTCTATCAGAATATTGTACGTAGCAGCATCAGGATCAGTATTACTCGATTTCATCTCAAGAAAAAGCTGCCGAACATCATCATACCTGCCACTCTGTCCAAACAAATTTAGCAAAACACTATATGTATTCGCATTCGGCGTACACCCTGCAGCCTGCATCTGATGGAAAACCCCCATTGCCTCCTTAATAGACCCGGATTTCGCATACGCCTCTAACAACACATTATACGAAGTAATATCCGGCAAACTACCCCCAGAAGCCATCTCACTTAAGAGATGAGACACTTTTTCCAACCTCCCTAATTTCCCAAACGTCTCAACAAGATGACTATACGTGGTTAAATCTGGAACTATCCCACCATCATTCATAGTCCTAAAAACCATTTCAGCCTCATCAGCTAAACCTCTAATAGCACAAGCACTAAGCAATGTATTATAAGTGACAATATCAGGTTGTACCCCTTCATGTCTCATCTCTGCAAACAAACCCAATAAACCTTCCCAATCTAAACCACCTCTAGCACAAGCATTAATCACAGTATTATACGTCAAAATACTGGGCGAAATCCTCTCGTTCTTCATCCTATCAAGAAGCTCAAGAGAAGTCTCATAGCGTCCATTACGACCATAAGCATTAATCAAAGCCGTATACGAAAACACGCTACGTGACACTCCTTGACTAGGCATTTCCTCAAACACCTCATAGCATTTATCCAATAAACCTTCTCTACCTAGCAAAGAGATCATAATAGTGTAGATATGCTCATTAGGTTTACACCAAATCTGTCTTTGCATATACTTGAAAAGCCTAAGTGACCTTTGCCAATCACCACGACCTGCGAATTCTTTAAACACGAGTGAGAAATCATTCAACGAAAGCTTGTTCTTGAATATATCTAAACACCTAGCTATGCTTCCTCGTGGTGGCAGGCTGCTTAGTTTGTTGATTAACGATTCCACGTCGTAACTGTATTTTCCTTTCTCTACTGATACTGAAGGGTTTCCTAGAACCAGATCCTTCGTCTTCGCTTTGATTTTTCCGGCCACGGAGGTTGGGCGTTTCACTGTGGAGACGAAACGGAGACGGTTTCCGTCGGCGAATCTTCGGTTACCGATGAAACTTGAGTTTTGGATGAGGAACGAGAGATGGTGTGAGTTTGGATTTGGAATTGCGAGGTTCATTATTGAAATTAGAGTTTACATAAACTCGGAATCCGATTTGAAACGAATCGGAGATTCAAGATTGCTAGTCACCACCAAGCTCGAGATACAAGAGGAAGAGGATTTTGTTACCCAGAAGCTTTACTCGGTGAAATGGCGGAAAAATGGAAGAAGAAGAAGAAGAAGAAGAAGACACGTGGATTCTTATTGTGGATAACGAACCAACCGGTTATTACACCGGTTTATAGAATGCTTGCCGGTTTTGAATTGGTTAATTTTATATTCGGTCGAACAAAATTTGGCGCCTAATTTGACAAGGTAATTAGTATTGTGGTTGTATATTTTTGGTTGACTACACCAAATATTTATCATATAGTGATTTTAATCCAAAAGAAAGAATTTTCAAAATAACCAAATGCATGCCGAAATGTAATACAATTCATATTTTGATCATATTTATCATGTGTTAAATTTGGTAATGACTTAAATTGGCAAAATAGACCATGTTCGTTTGGCAGTCGTTGACAACGACATTGCAATAATTAGTTTCATAGTTTAGTCTAGTGAGTATTAGATTAGATAGTAAAAGAGTTTGTGTCTAGAGGTAAACCTGAATTTCGAGTTAAATTAACTACTAATTAAGCAGCCAATTACATAATTTGTTTTACTAAGTTAATGACTCATAGATCGTGGGTTGAAATTGAAACCAACCAAAAAATAATAATCTAAATGAGGTAAGAAATTAAAGTGAATGTGTTTTTAAAAAATATTTGTTTGTATCACCTAAAATTAAAAAGAGGAATTCCCTCCTATACCACCATTTGAAGAAGAAAACATTCAAAAATACCACCTTGAAGTTTTTTTTTCCAAAAATTCCATATTTTTTCAAAGTTCCAAAAACACCACCTTTTTCAAGTTGATTTTTAAGGTTTAGAACTTAAATTTTTTTGGTTTGGATTAACTATTCCAAAATTATGGTATAGTTTTAGGGGATAGGATTTGGGTTTGGGGTTTAGGGTTTAGTTTTGTATGTTAAAAATGAATTTTTTTAAAAATGGTATTTTTGGAATTTTGGAAAAAAGTGGTATTTTTGAAAAAAAAAATTTAAGACGGTATTTTTGAGAAAAAACTTTATTTTTGGAAATTGCCGATTAAAAACGTGAAAAGCAAAAGCGATTACGCAAAAACCGGGAAACAATACCGCCGTTTACAGTATACGTTGCGGAGACTGACGTGACGTATGCGTGGTGTTTTACGTAATAAAATCGTCTTGCCAAGGGTAAATAAGTCATTTTAAATTCCTTTTTCTGTTCCTAACAGACAGACGCGTCAAAGCAAAACCAAAAAAAACCAACCTTTTTCACCTTCCTTCCTTTCTTCTTCTCAAGTCTTCGACCTTGGTCGGAATTTCAAAGTCGCTTCTTCCGCAACCGCATTACCGTCTCCAATGGCTGATCCAGAGGTAAAATTACCTTTTAACCCCTCAATCTCCATCGCTCTCTAGCTCCTGTTTTTCAATTCCGAACCAAAAAATGAAATTCGATTTCGTTCTGTTTCTTCTTATCCAGACAGATTCTTGTTTCCGATTATCGTTGATTTTGATCTAAATTAGTGTTTTTTGTTTGTGGGTTTTGTCTTGTTTTTCATTTCTGGGTCTGTGATGATTTGTTTGTTGGGGTTAAACAGACATTAGCGGCGTTGAAGAGAGCTTACGCAGATACGATACTAAACACGACGAAGGAAGCAGCGGCGCGTGTGATTGTTTCTGAGAAGAGAGCGCGTATGTTTCAGCAAGAGCTTGTGACGGTTAGAGATGAAGCTATACATACGTTGCTTAGGCTTAAACAAATGTTTGATTCAAAGGTACAATAAGAACTGTGTTGATGTTAGTTCTTGTTCATTTTGATTTGGTTTCTGTGTCTGATTATGTGTTTGAGGTCAGGAAGGAATTTTCCTTCGAAGATGAGCTCATTTGAACATGAATGTGAATGGCATTTCATGATTTTGATTCATTTGTGGTATTTGAAATCAAGTTCTTGAGACTTGCTTACATGGTGTTATACATAAGGGAATGTTGTGTGTGTGACTGTGAGTTCGGTTTGATGTTTGATGTTTCGTTGTGTTATGCTTCCGCAGTATCTTATTCTGTGTGTTTTTTCATGAAATTGCTGAGTCAGATGATACAATCCAATGTTATGGACATGTTGTTTGAGACTATTACACTGGTACTTGCAAATATAGCTTGTCTCATTGATCATTGTTCACGAAGCCTAAAAACACTGAGCGTAACTAAGAATAGCTTAGTGTTAAATAGATTTTAGCAGCAAGTTGTGGCTTTGCCACTCAATTGAGTGTACAAATTTTGTTAGCGAAGCTTACACATATTTCTTGTGCATATGCCCTCATTTCATTGGACTATTTTTTTAGTGAAAGGTTTCTCAATGCCGGGGTATAGGTATTTCACCTTAGAGACTGTATCGGCTTTGCTTGAGGATAAGCTTTCCTTATTGTACTATATCTTTCTTTGTTTCTAGCTTTGAATTTGCTCCTCAATTTTAAACCTCTTTGTGGTTATATATAGGTTAAGGAGACAGAGATGATATCCTTGAGGCAGCAACAAAAGGTTGAGGAACTTGAAGCTCAGCTTGGAGAAGCTGAAGATATTGTAGGAGAGCTGAGGATGGAGTTGCGAGTACTTCGTGATGAGCTCAAGAAAGTTACAAATGGTCAGACACATCGTAAAAGTGAGCATGAGGAAGACTCGTGTTTGAAAAAAAGTGATGCAGCAGTTTCTGAGGTTTCTAGCAGTCACGAGAGATCAGGAGCTGTAGGTTCTTGCATCCCAGCTGAACAAAGTGGATTGCTAGTGCCTAATGGGATTAAAAAAACATCTTTGACTTGCATAAATAGTATTAACCGGTGTTCTTCTAAAGATAACAAGGATCGGTGTCACCACACTCTTCCGTCTATATTGACAAAACGTAGGGAAGCTGAAGGATGCATTCGGATGATCCACGCAGTAGATAGAAGTGTGGCCAGTGGTGATCTGTCTTCCTCTGTAGAAGTAGGAGATGTGTTAGATGGAGTATGTCTTCCCAAAGTTTCGTCTTGTAAAAGTGTAGAGACCTTAGAAATGTCTGGTTGTGCTGATGCTAGTGACTCCATATCTTCTGTTAGAGACAAAGAAGACCCAATGGTGTCTCGAAACTCTTCTCAGAAGGATATCGAAACTCTTATACCCTTGAAAACATCTGTATTGAAAAAACGCAGGGAAGCCGAAGGATGCACTACTCGGATGATCCATGCAGTAGATAGGAGTGTGGCCAGTGGAGTTCTGTCTTCCTCTGTAGAAGTAGGAGATATGAATGATGATGGAGTATGTCTTCACAAAAGCTTAGAGACCTTAGAAATGTCTGGTTGTGCTGATGCTAGTGACACCATATCTTCTGTTAGAGACAAAGAAGACCCAATGGTGTCTCGAAACTCTTCTCAGCAGGATGTCGGAACTCCCATACCTTTGAAAACATCTATATTGACAAAACGCAGGGAAGCTGAAGGATGCACTACTCAGGTGATCGATGCAGTAGATAGGAGTGTGCCCAGTGGAGATCTATCTTCCTCTGTAGAAATAGGAGATGTGAATGATGGAGTATGTCTTCACAAAAGTGTAGAGACCTTAGAAATGTCTGGTTGTGCTGATGCTAGTGACTCCATATCTTCTGTTAGAGACGAAAAAGACCCAATGGTGTCTCGGAACTCTTCTCAGAAGGATATTGAAACTCCCATACCCTTGAAAACATCTCTGAGAGAAGATGAAAATGACAGAAAGTTGGCGATTGTCGAAACAGAGGCAACCAAGGAAGAAAAAGAGAACTGTAAGAATGTCGAGGTTTCGGCATCTTCTTTGTGTGAAGAAACTCCTGTTTTGGCAGTCAATAAAAACCGATGCATCAAGTACACGTTCCAGAGGAAGAGAAAGAAGGAGGTTTTAAGCAATGCTGAAGGAGATTCGTCTGTTGAGGAGAGCGGAAACAAGAAACAAAAGACTGGAGAGAAAGACGATGGTTATTTGGATTCTCTGAAGCCTCGCCTCACCAATGAATCATCTCGGGATAGTCTACGCGTAGCTCAGGTGGCTCGACAGGTTAGTAAATATGAACATACATCATATACATCTTAATCTCGGTTGTTTGTTTCCTTCTTGCCATGAATGCGGTCTGAAAGCTGATTCACTAGAGTAATGCTCTTTGTTGTTGTGTTTTCGGTGTTAATATTTGTCGATTTTGGTGTGTGGTTGATGCATATGATGTTCAAGATCCTGACTTTCTCTGTTTCTTTATTGTTTTTGTTGTTTTCTTGGACACAGCTTGTACCATTCTCGGAGAAGAAAGGTTTTGCAGCAGAAGTAGTCAATAAGTAGGATCTTCCCCTGACTCGCAAGTAACCGCGACGCCCTAATCATCAATTGCAGTTTGGTTAATCAAAGAATGTAGCGTTAGTTTTAGTAGTAAAATGTTTGTCTAATATATGTAAATATATGTTGCATTCTGATTTTGAGTCAAATTTAGTTCATGTGGTAAGGATAGATGGAAAATCTAAGTTCTTATGCCTGGATATTGATAAATCAAAAGTATAGTTAGTTGTAGTAACTGGCTAATTGCTAATTCTCTGTTGATGATTTTTGAAAGTGCATTAAATTATTGCATTGTTTTAAAAATATATAACGTTTCTATTTATTTATTGTCATGTATCAATTCTTTAGTTAAAAAATAGAAAAAAAAATCCATGATCATGAACATTATTTATCATGATTTAAGAAAGCATGATTTAATTTTCTAAAAAAAGTCATAATCTCTTGACAGACAATATTCAAAGCCTTTAAAATCAATCTAAAAAATCATAAACATTAAATTCACATAAAAAAATCTATAAGCTGTTAGAGAACTTCCTAGTTATTATTCATATAAAATAATAAAAAGGTATCCAAACATAATTACTTCTCCTTAGCAATTAAAGCCTGTGTTTACCAAAAATGGTCACTAGATAAATAATAAGTTGCTGACAAACACTTTATTCTATAATCAAGAAATATATAGATAGGTTGCTTAGTTATTCAGAATGTAATCACTTTTCCCCTAAAATTGTGTTTATGGAAAATTTCAGTATATTCCTTGCAGTCCAAGTTCAAGAAAGCGATAAAACTCAAAACTCCACCGGTTCGACGTCGTTTTATCAATAAGTAAAAACACCAGGGGTATAGCTTCGTAAATACACAGCTAAAACCGGGGTAATTTGGAGAATTTGATAACCGAATTTTATATATAAACCGCTATACACAGAGACTTCGGTTTTGTGATGAGAGTGAGAAATAGAAGGAACGTAGCAGAGCAGTTTCCGAATTTTCCATTTCTCTCTCTCTTCCTCCGATTCAGGAATTAGGGTTTCTATAGCTCTCTGTGTGTGAGTGTGTTTATTCTCGGATTTGCTCGAAGAAGATGGTTGCTGATTCGATCACAGGCTCTGAACTCTTTCATGGCTCTCCGATTTCTAGAGATTTCGTCAAGAAACGGAAGGTACGTTCTCCGATTTTACTCCGTTTTGATTCGCGATCCGATTTGACTTTTACATGCGTGATTTCAAAGAAAAGCATATGTGATTATGGTGTTTGGGTGTTTAGATCTGCTGCGAAATTCATCAGTACACAGTATAATTGATTACGCAGAGATCGTGTTTTCGTTTGTGATTTTAACCATGGAATTGCGAAGTTATTTGATATTGTGTGTATATGCATTGAATCTTTGGTTACAGGGGAATTGGTTTTGTAAATTGAAGCAGTGGAAGATTGATGCTCGTCGCAAGCAATGGATTTATCAATGTAACGACGCTTATAATCTTGATTTTTCAATGTTCTTTATGTCGAGTTTTGTGAATGATCTTGATGAGTTATTTCGTTAATGGTTAGGGAAGAGAGCAAATGTAGACAAACTGACTGATAGAAGAACAGGTTCGTACTGTCAAGGTTGTAGGATTGATAATGAAGAAGGAAGCTACAAATTTACTGAATGTGACGATGATGATGATGAGGAGGAGATTGATCTTGAGGAAGAAACAATGTCTGCTAGTAGTCCCACGAGTGTTCTGAAGAACAAAGATGATTCCGGTATTAACAACGATGATGATTGTTTCTGTTGTTCTAAGAAGATGACAGAGGAAGAGGAAGAAGATTATGATGATGCATTTGAAAATTGGGAAGATTTTAGCGATGCGTTAAACTCATTTGAGAATGAAGGCAAGAAAGAGAGGAGAAGAGTTTTAAAGCAAGAAGAAGCTTCTCCAAAGCTAAATACAAACCAGAGGAGGAGGAGGAAGTCTTCACCTGCAAAGGTCTTTCATAAGGACAATTATTCCAAGCCACCTGAAAAGGCGAGTAACAAGAACAAGAACAGGAGAAAGAAAAAGAAGTTTGTTGAGAAGGAAGACTGTCCTATTTGCTCTGAAGAGATGGATGCAACTGATCTTAGCTTCTTACCATGTCCTTGCGGGTTTCAGCTATGTCTCTTCTGCCATAAACAGATCACTGAAAACGATGGTCGTTGTCCAGCTTGCAGGGAGAAATATGGTCAGCCAAGTAGTAATAATGGACAAGTAAGTTTTCAGCAACGTGGTCGTGGTACGATTCGTTTGTCTCCATCGTTTAGAGGACTTGACAGAGCCTAAGAGAGAATGAAGAAGCTCGAGAGTATCATGTTTTCTCTTTTTGTCCCTTAGTATCTCGATTTGATAAGGAACAATTTTGTGGTTTTTATTTTAGATTTGTCATCTCGGCAAATAAAAATTCATTCGTGCAATGTGAATTGAAATCATATATACATATAAAAAAAACCAAATCACTCTTTCATTCGATACATATAAAGAAAAACCAAATTACTCTTTTATTCGATACATCAATCATTCTCCAATATTATCAAAGAAAAGTTGGGCTTCATAATGCCAAAAACAAATCTCACAAGCGGAAGAAGTAGCTAGGTCGTCGTCCTCACCATAACCATTCCAAACAGAACGATTCGCTAAGAACGTCTTGGTTAGACCATCGCAATTGCAATCCTCGCGAACGTATCTTCCTTTGATCCGTCTCATCACCGGTTTGCCGCGCCACAGAATGGTTTCTCGAATTCTTTTTCGAAGTTTTTCCACCTCCTTTGTCGTAGTTGA
Source organism: Arabis alpina (assembly GCA_900128785.1). Taxonomy (NCBI): domain Eukaryota; kingdom Viridiplantae; phylum Streptophyta; class Magnoliopsida; order Brassicales; family Brassicaceae; genus Arabis; species Arabis alpina. The sequence continues at coordinate 32,752,022 of LT669789.1, forward strand.
CATCAAAGGCTTTAGCAAAGAAGACAATATCTTGAAACCTTTTTGTTTACTTGCGTTGTTGTATCCAAAGCAGATCAAGAACATTCCGTAAACGTATTGTGCTTTTTGATTTCCTTTCTTTGCAGCTCCCTCTAAATATCTGAGTCCTCTCTGTCTTTTTTTTACTAAAAGCTTTTTTATAATTTCCCTTTCTAATTGTTCATCCCTATCCCTATCCCTTTCGGATTGTTCATCCCTATGTAGACGATAGTAATAGCTATCTAGATGAAAAAGATCGACGAGTCCTTTACGGTATAAAGCCTCGGGGTTTCCATTCCTAAGACATCTATGTAAAAGTTCCCAATTCTTTTCGAGGTGATGCCATGGAAACAGAGGAATTTCGTCTAGGGGGAGTCGTTCAAGAACGTATCGATCGTTGCAAAAGTTTTGAAACGATTTCGAAACTAATTGGAGATTACGAAACTCGGATAAAGAAGAAGATGTAAGGCTTGACAAGATCTTTACAAGAAGAAAATCGTTTGGTAGAGAGTTTAGAGACATTGTTGTTGTTGTTTTGCGAGATTTTTTTAACCGAGAAAAATAAGTTACCATGTTTTTTGAACGGAGATACCGTTTTTTTCTAACGGAGAAGAAGAATGGAAAGCTTTTTTTGAACGGAGAAGAAGATACCATGTTTTTTTAGATGAAGAACTGTGTCTCTAAATCTGTTGTTGAAGTCATGTTTATATAAGAATGTTTAGATTTGATTTTTTTCCTTCATTGAAAAGGAAAAGGAATTCAAATGTTTAGAATAAGGAAAATTATCTAAAATACATTATGAGATTACTTCTTATCTGGTATTGAGAAAAAAAAAAGGAAAGTACATAATATTAATCAATGTTTTCAGTGAACCGGACTACCTACCGTATCATCGGGTCAACGGTCCAACCGCGGATCAATAGATTACTAAACTTATTATATACATGACAAAAAAAGAAACAAAACAAAATACTAATAATACGTGAAAACTACCAAAAAATAACTATGAGTAAAATGGTCCTACATAAACCGCTAAATTGGTGATGGTTGTTGTATACATTTCTTGACTTATAGATAGTTGTTGGAGAAACCGCTTTTGGATGAGGCAGTGGAAGGGTTACTTGCGGGTTATGAGGAGTTAAAGGTTTGGGATACATTGAAGGCGCCGGATGGGATTTTGGTAGAATTGCACCATATGTGACTATATATCGGAGATGGGAACTCATGGTTGTAGTGGTGGATATGGTGACGGGCTCACATGACATACTAGCTTGGATAGGGAACGCTGATGGTCGATTTACAGTGTCTTCGGCTGATACGCTCCTGACTAGAGAGAATTCGCAAAGATCATATATGGCGGATTTCTTTACCCGGGTATGGAGAGTGATGGTACTAGAACAGGTTAAGATATTTCTATGGTTAGTGGTTAATCATGTGATCATGACTAACATGGAGTGAAAGCGTAGGTACTTTTGTGAGGTGGATGTTTGTCAAGTTTGTAAAGGAGGAGTAGAATCCATATTATACGTGTTTCAGGACTGTCCGGCTATGAGTGGTATTTGGATTCGAATCTTACTCGTACGGAGGAGACAAACGTTCTTTGTTCAGTCACTTTGGGACTGGGTGTATGATAATTTGAGTGATGGGACGGACACAAAGGAGGGTAATTGGTCTACGATGTTTGTGATTGTTGTTTGGTGGGTTGGAAATGGAGATGTGGTAATGTTTTTGGTGATATCAGGTTATGCCGAGGCCGAATGCAGTTTGTTAAAGATACAACTCAGGAGGTGATGGTGGCTAATCTTTATGATGCCGCTAATGTACCACACACAAGTAGAGTAGAGAGGCTGATTGGTTGGAAGAAACCAAGACAATGATGGTTTAATTTAAATATGGATGGTGCATCACATGGAAATCCGGGTTTAGCTATTGAGGGAGAAGTAGTGCGGGATTGGAATGGTGGTTGGGTATGGAGGCTTTGTCGTTAACATTGGGCGTTGCTCCGCACCATTAGCAGAGTTATGGGTTTTGTACTATGGACTCTACATACCTTGGGAAAGCGGGTCACACACTTGGAAGTAGAAGTGGATTCGGAGATTGTTGCTGGTTTTCTTCGGACAAGTATTGGAGATTCACATGATGTTTTTCCTGGTACGCTTGTGTCATGGCTTTCTTTCGAAAGACTGAATAGCCCGATTATCTCATGTGTATAGGGAGGCTAATCCTCTACCTGATAAATTAGCTAACTATGCATTTTCTTTACCACTTGGATTTCGTACTTTTGATTCTATTCCATCTATTGTTGATTTGATTATGAGGGATGACGCTATGAGAAACTTGTCTCCTAGGCCGATTCCAGTGTAATTGACGCTTATATTTTTCAATAAATTATGGGGCATTTATCTTTCGGGTCTCCACCCAAGAAAAAAAACAAATCCTCTAATTCAAATTAAAGCTTCTTTAAAACCCAAACCGCCGGTTCTCGGGTTATTAACGGGTTTTCTGGATTTTGAATGGTTTTCAATTAGCGCATTTTACTATAAAATCCAAACCGTAATAGTGATCGGGTCGCGGTTGAACCAGGCGGACAGGCCGGTCCGAGCGTAAACACATTGATATTAATCGTCTTATTATAAATTCTTCAAATTATCAAAGCCATTATTGTTTTAATGAGGAAATGGGTTTGGTATTTGCTTTGTGTGTTTGTAACAGGATTCAATTTTATCACATACTTTACATTCCACAACAGTTTTGTAACCATTGGTAAACAATGATTTTTCTTTGCCAAACTCTTGAAGACAAGATCGTGGTAGTGAACCCTGTTGTATCTTTTGCATTCTAAAGGATTATGGACTCTATAATCATATACATAAAAAAAAAACCAAATCACTCTTTTATTCGATACATATAAAGAAAAACCAAATTACTCTTTTATTCGATACATCAATCATTCTCCAATATTATCAAAGAAAAGTTGGGCTTCATAATGCCAAAAACAAATCTCACAAGCGGAAGAAGTAGCTAGGTCGTCGTCCTCACCATAACCATTCCAAACAGAACGATTCGCTAAGAACGTCTTGGTTAGACCATCGCAATTGCAATCCTCGCGAACGTATCTTCCTTTGATCCGTCTCATCACCGGTTTGCCGCGCCACAGAATGGTTTCTCGAATTCTTTTTCGAAGTTTTTCCACCTCCTTTGTCGTAGTTGACATCAAAGGCTTTAGCAAAGAAGACAATATCTTGAAACCTTTTTGTTTACTTGCGTTGTTGTATCCAAAGCAGATCAAGAACATTCCGTAAACGTATTGTGCTTTTTGATTTCCTTTCTTTGCAGCTCCCTCTAAATATCTGAGTCCTCTCTGTCTTTTTTTTACTAAAAGCTTTTTTATAATTTCCCTTTCTAATTGTTCATCCCTATCCCTACACTACAAGATAACATTGTTTTTGTCACCGAAATGTGTGACTGGATTTTTGGTCGCACATTTTTGCTACGAAAGAATGACTACTTTGTGACTGTTTTGTGACTACCAAAATTTAGTAGCTAAAGAGTCGCACATTTGCAACTGACTATTTTAGTAGCAAATTGAGTCGCAAATGTGTGACTAAATATACATGTAGTGACAATTTTGCCACAAACAATGGGAGTGTCAATAGAGTAACAAATTTGCAACTACTTTGCGACGATATTTTTATACCAAATTCGTGACAAAAGCGTAACAAAAAAATGTAGGTAGAAACGTGGAATGGTGGACTACTTAAGTAGGTGAAAACGTGGAAAAGAAGTAGCTAAGTAGGTGTTAACAATTTTTGTCACTACTTTGGGTAGTAGCAAAAGAGTAGCAACTTATTAACTATAAATAACGCTCGTTCCCACCTTATTTCTTCATTCCCAACTTGTTTATTCTTTCTTCTTCATTTTTTATGTTTTTAAAAAAACCTCTCTAGATATTAAAAAAACTTTATATTCTTTATAATTACGAAAAACAAATCTGGGGGTAAAATTAACAAAAGAGCGTTTGGTGAGATATCTTTTTATTTGAATTTATTTAAAAAAAATTTAAACTTTTTTTTAAATAGAAGAAAAAAAGGAAAAAAAATGTGGCATTCAAACCGAAATTGGATGTATGCTAGGATCGACCCGCAGACGAACAATATATCAAGGGAATTTGCAGATGGAGTGACGCAATTCATCAATTTCGCAACTAACCAGTCGTTCTCGATAAGCAGTGGAGGTAGGTTATACTGTCCTTGTGTACAATGTCAAAACTTGGGTAGGTTAAAACTGGCTAGATCAATTGAAAAACACTTGCTTGGTCAAGGATTTATGCCAGGTTATTATGTATGGCCTTACCATGGAGAAGATTACCATGCTCATGGGATAGGAACTAGTAATCAGTATGATAATGTAGATTTTAGCAACGGTAATTATAATGAACCGGTCAATTATGAAGAAGAGAATGTTTATGCCGGAATGGTTAGGGATGCATTTCATGGTTCTGTTCCATTTAATGAATATCATCCTGGCCATGAACATGATCAAAGTGAAAATGATCATGTCCATGAAGAACCTACAGATGAGGCGAAACAGTTCTACGATATGTTAGAAGCTGCAAATACTCCCCTTTATGATGGTTGTCGTGAAGGTCTTACGAAGTTGTATGTGGCGGCTCGGGAAATGAACATCAAGCAAGACCATAATTTGGCTGAAACAGCTATGGATTCATGGTCTGATTTAATTACGAATATTTTACCAGAACCTAATCAGGCAACTGCTTCGTACTACGAGACGGAAACGCTTATGCGAAAGTTAGGCTTGCCTTACCATACATTTGATGTATGTTTAGATAACTGTATGCTCTTCTGGAAAGAAGATCAAGATTTGCATTATTGTAAATTTTGTGGGAAAGCAAGATATAAGGAAACTGGCGGGAGGACAAATATACCGTTCAGCAAGATGTGGTATCTACCAATCGGTGACAGATTGAAGAGGATGTACCAATCGATGAAAACGGTGGCATCGATGAGGTGGCATGAAGAACACGAGTCTGATGACGGAATAATGTGCCATCCATCTGACGCGGTAGAATGGAAAATTTTCAATGAAAATTATCCAAGTTTTGCGGAGGAAACGCGAAACGTATATTTAGGATTATGTACTGACGGCTTTAATCCAATCGGTATGTCCAAAAATCATTCGTTATGCCTGTTATCCTGACACCGTACAACTTACCTCCGGATTTGGCAATGAAAAGCGAGTATTTGTTTCTTACGATTTTGAATTCGGGCCCAAAGCATCCACGAGCCAGTCTAGATGTTTTCCTTCAACCACTTATCGAAGAGTTGAAGGATTTATGGAATTACGGAGTCGAGGCGTATGATGTGTCCAAAAATCAAATCTTCAACCTTCGAGCCGTCTTGTTGTGGACGATAAGTGATTTTCCGGCGTATGGGATGTTGTCAGGATGGACGACACATGGAAAATTAGCGTGTCCAATTTGTAAGAGTGATACAGAGGCTTTTCTATTGCCGTCTGGGAGGAAGACTTGTTGGTTTGACAGTCATAGAAGATTTTTGCCCCCTCACCATCCGCTACGAAAAAATACTCGTGCGTTTATCAAGGGAAAGAATGTAGTTGACGACTACCCAACATAATCTGTGTGTGGAGAACAAGTTTTGGAGAGTATACGGTATGTGGGCGCAGCTAAAACATCTGAGTGTGGTGGGAATGGCCATGAAAGAAAACCAGAGGGCTACGGAGATTGGCACAATTGGCATAAAGAAAGCATTTTTTGGGAGCTACCATACTGGAAAGATTTAAATCTACGGAACTGTCTTGATGTGATGCATATAGAGAAGAACTTTGAGGATAACATCTTACATACTGCGATGAATGTGAAAGGCAAATCGAAAGACACTGTCAACTCAAGGTTAGATATCGCACGATTTTGTGCTCGACAAGAATTGCATCTTGATGGACGTGGTAACGCCCCATTTCCTGTTTGGAGATTGACTGCAAAAGCCAAAGAAGCCTTACTTCTGTGGGTGAAGAATGAGGTAAAATTTCCAGACGGCTATGTAGCAGATTTAGCGAGTTGTGTAGATGTCGCTGGTGGAAAGTTCTCTGGAATGAAAAGTCATGACTCCCACGTTTTTATGGAACGATTGGTTCCGTTTATTTTTGCCGAACTTCTTCCTAAGAACGTCCATCAAGCATTTTCAGGTAAATAAATTAATACAAAGCTTATGTATTATATGTTCATTGTCGATATAGTACTCATCAATACCATATTTTTAGGAATTGGACCTTTTTTCGGGACCTCAGCAGCAGATCGTTGGATACGAGCCGACTAAAAATTATGAAGGAGAACATCGTGATGATTTTATGTAACTTGGAAAAAATATTTCCACATTCTTTCTTTGATGTGATGGAGCACCTACCATACGAAGCTGAGCTTGGTGGTCCTGTCCAATACAGGTGGATGTATCCATTTGAAAGGTTTTTCAAACATTTGAAAGGCAAAGCCAAGAATAAAAGATATACAGCGGCCTCAATTGTTCAATCGTATATGAAAGATGAGATATTCTATTTTTCCCAACACTACTTTCCACCCCATGTCTCTACAGCTCTTAGAAGAAGGTAATAAGTGACGCACATATATAATGTTTAATTAGTACTGTTGAGTACTATGAGCCTGAAGTTTAGGACGAGTAATTCAAAATAATGAATAATTATGCAGGAGAAATCGCTATGATGAAGGTGAAGTACCTCAATATATTGTGCCATTACCAGATATATTTAAAACAATAGGCCGTCCAACTGGTAGACGCAAAGACATGTGGTTAACTGCACAAGATTACAATTGTGCACATTCATACGTCTTGCGGAATTGTGATTATTTTCAACCATTTGAAAGGTATATGATATTATGTTAATTAGTTACGTATTTAATTAATAATGAATAATTTATTATCTACATTTTCAGTTACGTATAAATATTTATGAAGTGCGTTTATGAAAACAGGATGTGCGAAGCACAAATTCGTTATGATAATTCGGGCCTACTGGAAGAAGAGATGAAATATTTCCTGACTGGATCCGCCAATATGTACGTTCGTACAAGCATTTTCTAAATTATTTGTAGAATATATATGTAATGTTTTTTGTCGTATTTTAAAATATATATATATATATAGGTCCAAACAATGGAAACACAAGAAGGTTTTCCGTATTGGGTTAAAGATGTTGTGGAAGGGCCGGAACGTAAAGTTAGAACGTTCCCCATTTATTGTACCCGGGGATATGTGTTTCACACAGAGGATCATGGCAAGAAGAGAAAAACAATGAATTATGGGGTATGTGTGAAAGGGCATAATTATGCAGAGAACGTAGAGGACAATTTTTATGGGAAGATAGAACGTATGATGGAGTTCCAATATCCGGGAGTAACGAATTTAAAAATCACACTTTTCTACTGTAAATGGTTTGACCCTACTTATGGAAAAGGCCTACGAAAAAATGATTTAGGCGTTGTGGACGTGGTCATGACACGGGAGTATCAAGGCTACGAACCATTTATTTTAGGTATGTATGGCAAGGCAAAAATTGTTATATTTGTTTTTCTTATTCTATAAATCTGAAGTTTAATAATAAATGTACAGCCTCCCAAGCTGATCAAGTGTGTTATATTTCGTACCCACGTGTTAAACGCCCTCGAGTCGCGTGGCATACAGTTCTGAAAGTAAACCCGAGAAATCGTGTTCAGGGAAAGTCAAACGACCTTGTCATTTTGCAACAAACAGCTGATGATGAGGGAATGACAAATATGGTTGAAGAAGTCGTTCTCGATACTTTAGTCGACAACACACATCGTCCTGAAGAAATTGATGTCGAAGTTGCAGATGTTGATCCTGAAGATGAATTTTGTTGTAATTTATCATCTTCAGATGACGACGAAGAGGATGACGAGGATGTTAACGACGAAGACGAGGATGATCACACCGATCAGTATTGAATTTGAATTTTGGCAATAAATTGATTAGTACTAGAGGTATGTGGGAAATAAGTCATATAAATGGCAATGTAAATGTATTTGGGTAATTTTCTTGTAATATTTATGTTTCCTTAAAAATGACTTTAGTGTAAATGTAAATCATATTTGGGTAAGCTTAATAACACGTGAATAATCTGTTATTTACAAAAAAAAATGTAGCTCATGTACAGAAAGATTCCGTTAGCTATATTGGTTCGCAACATGTTAACACCGACAACGAGGTGAGGGGTTCGAGTCCTATGTCTGGCAATAACACGTTTTGGGCTGCTAATTTCGAAGCCCAAAATCTTTTTTGGGCCGGTAATTACGAAGCCCAGACCACTCGCAGAACTTAAAGAACCCGACGCCTCATTTCTTTCTCCGTCGACCTCAAATCCCTAAATTCCCAAATTAAACCTAACCCTACTTCATCATCTCTCTCTGTCGATTTGGAGTGATTGTTGTTCTTGTTCTTGTTTTTGGATTCATCTTCAGCTTCTTCTTCTACCCTATTCTTCTTTGAATCGTTCGTAAACCCCAATTCCCAATTCTCATTTCTTCCGGGTTCGAGTCTTTTCATTTTCTCATTCGTACTCGTCTTCTTCTTCATCGATTCTCCTCCTCTACTTTTGAATTGAAATTCCTAACCGCAGTCATCTTCTTCTTCTTCTTGAACCATCTTCATCTACCCTAGTTCATAAACCTTAAATCCCAAAATCCCATTTCTTCCCCGACTAAATATTTCTCTGTCACCTTTTGTAAAACCCAATTCATCTTCAATTCCTAACCGTAGTCATCTGAATCTTCTCCTAAAACCCAATTCATCGAACCCTAGTTCAAAAACCTAAAATCCCAAATCCCAAATATTCCCCAAGCTGCTTATTTCTCTGTCAGCTTCTATCTCACCTAATCTCTCTCTCGCGAGTCCTCGCTAACAGTTTCTATGGGTGGGAACGGTAAGTCGCAGAGAGGTCATGGGGTGAAGACAGGCGGTGGTGTTAGAACACGAGGCGGTGCAAGTAGAGTCAACGCCGGTAGACCAACAGTGCAAGCTGGTCCGACCAATGGTGGAGATGTTCAGGTGAACACCGGAAAACGTCAAGACGGAGACACGAGGCAAGCCGGAACGAAACGTCCGGCTGCGGATGCACTTCTGTCCCTGAACAGAGGGAAAGCGCCTGCAGTAGATAGAGGGAAAGGTCATGCAGAAGATAGAGGGAAAGGACCTGCCTTGGACAGAGGAAAAGGTATCTGCACAACCCTAACTCCTCGATCCGCGGCCTTACCTGCTGCAAACACAACCGTTGAAGCTTCACCGCGAAGCGTCCGAAGTAGAGCTAATGAGGATCTTTCGCCGAGAGGCTCAATTCCTAGACACGTCGGGGATCAAGGAACGTCTTCTAACGCGTCGAACCGGTCCTCTCAGGACACTATCTCCGTCAACAGAACCACTCTCCCACAACAGTATGGACCGTCAATTGAGCCGCGTCTCCGCCTGCAGAGGTCTGCATTTCCACATCGCCAACATTCACCTCCACGGGTTGAGATGCCCATGGCAGAAGAAGAACATGTCCAACCACAGCCTATAGATAATCCTGGAGCCGGTTTGGAGAACTTCGATTAACAGTTGGAAGATCTCCTTCATCTGCCTGGCCGAGAGAATCTGACTTTTTTGAGTCCACACCCAGTCCCTGGGAAGAGAACCCTCTGGTAAGTAGTCATTTACAATGTCCATATTCAATTGCATATGTTACATGTAGTCACTCAATTATGGTTTGTGTACTTTGATTAGGTTTGTCCGAGACAAAAACTCGTTTGTCTCGTGATATTGGTGGAATATTGAGGCGGAAGTTCGATAAGGCTTATTTCAACTGGTCAGTTACGCCTCAATCACAGCGAGAGCTTTTTTCCGAACATTTGCGGTAATATTTCATATAATTACTGTTAGTTGGTATAATTTATTTCATTCTTTTAGTAACTTACTAATTTTGTTTATTAACTCTTAAATGTAGCAAAAATACACATGGGATTTAGGTATGACTGGGCTGGTGAAGGAACAGTTCGTGGTCATTGCTAAAGAGAGGCTGAAAGGCATAGTCAGTCAAGCGAAGCAAAAGGGTGAGAGGCCTTACTGGATTGACGACTTACTGTGGCAGGAAATGTGGCTGACTTGGGACACTCCAGAAGCAATTAGCAAGAGTTTCATTTGTTCGGACAATCGAAACTCCTCGCGCGGTGGTGTTGGAGCTCACAAACATGTCTCTGGCCAGAAGTCATACCTCACAAGACAGCTCGAAATGGTTAGAACTTCTCTTTCTTTCTCTTGTTTTCGATTTCCTTGTCAATAATGACTTCTCGACTTTCACAGGAGGAGGAGTTAGGGAGACCGGTTTCATTTGCTGAGGTGTTTGTTAGGACGCATACACTGCCCGATGGCACTTTTGTTGATGAGAAGGCAAGGGAAATAGCGACAAATTACGAGGTCATTCTTGAAGATGTAATGAGGAACAAGGAGGTCAATTGCACAGAGACTTTGGACGATTCCGATGATGCTTCCACACTCACCATTGATGAACAAAATGAGATTTTTCTAAAGGTGAGTACGTCAATTCTAATTGATCTTTTTATAAACTTTTACTTATGTGGTAAACATTGTTTGTGTCTTGTATGGTTTGTGTTGAACAAATATCGCCTTTTGTTTATTGAAGTTGCTGGTTAGATGTCTCTATTTCTGACCTTGCATAGACTTGAAATTGTGCAAATAGAGTATACTGTGTAGAGTATATATAGAATTTCTTAACTTGTCTGACATGTTTCCTTTTTATAGTGTACTAAAACAGATTGTAAAGGAAACGCGTTTGGGTTTGGCCAACTTCAAGACTTGGTGAAAGGGAAAGGGAAGGTGGCTTATCCAAGCTCTTCTTACTCTGCCTTCTCGGAGATGCAGGATGAACTGAGAGATGCACGTGCAAAGCTCCTAGATCACGATCTAGAGAATATTCGTAGGGATCAGGAGCTTCAACACGCTCAGGCGCAACTAGCAGAACTTCAAGAAGCTAACAAGGAGATGGGAACCTTCAAACTCATGTTCGCATATTTGAAACAGAAGACTGACTTCGTGGAGTACCTCAGCCAAGCTCAGACAGCTGCAGCGAGTCCAACCTCAGCAGCAGGTAACACCGCACCTAACCCACCATCTGCTACGACCTCACCACATCCACCGGCTACACTAAGTTAAGCTTTTAAGTTAGTACTCTATCATCTCAAACTCTCTATGTGATGAAACAATATTTTGGTTTAGTTATAGTGTTAGGTGATTTTTTGGTGTTTCTATTGATGATCTATTTCGGCTAAACAAACTTTAATCTCATGTTTTTATCTTAATGCACTACTTTTTGGATTGTATGACTTTTAAATCTGTATTATGAATTTATGTTTTAAACTAGTTTTTGTGTATTTAATGTTTTCTGTTTTTAGCAACGTTTAGAACGAGTAATAATGTCAATGTTATACACTGTTTTTACATACAGGTAGTAGCTAAGAGGTAGTTATTTTGTTACTGATATATGACTAAAATTGTTCATGTTAAGGGCAACTTAGTAGCAAACTCGTTGCTAATAAGTAACCAACTTACGACTACGAACTCGTCACAGTTGTGCGACTATACAGAACAGTAACAATTTCGTAGCAATATATAGGTTGTCACAACTATGTCGCAAATTTGCCATTGAATAGTTCTGTCCCACAGTTGTTACAAATTTACTACTGATAAATGGAGTAACAAAAAAGTCGTAAATTTGCGACTGATTTGTCACCGACTCAAATTTGCTACCAACAATTTGCCACGGAATTTTCGGTGGTACACTAATGGCAATTACGTCAACTGACACCGATTTGTAACTGATTCGGGAGTAGCAAAATCTGTTTTTTCTTGTAGTGCTAGCCCTTTCGGATTGTTCATCCCTATGTAGACGATAGTAATAGCTATCTAGATGGAAAAAATCGACGAGTCCTTTACGGTATAAAGCCTCGGGGTTTCCATTCCTAAGACATCTATGTAAAAGTTCCCAATTCTTTTCGAGGTGACGCCATGGAAACAGAGGAATTTCGTCTAGGGGGAGTCGTTCAAGAACGTATGGATCGTTGCAAAAGTTTTGAAACGATTTTGAAACTAATTGGAGATTACGAAATTCGGATAAAGAAGAAGATGTAACGCTTGACAAGATCTCTACAAGAATAATATCGTTTGGTAGAGAGTTTAGAGACGTTGTTGTTGTTTTGCGAGATTTTTTTAACCGAGAAAAATAAGATACCATGTTTTTTGAACGGAGATACCGTTTTTTCTAACGGAGAAGAAGAATGGAAAGCTTTTTTTTGAACGGAGAAGAAGATACCATGGTTTTTTTAGATGAAAATTTGTGTCTCTAAATTTGTTGTTGAAGTCATGTTTATATAAGAATGTTTAGATTTGGTTTTTTTCCTTCATTGAAAAGGAAAAGGAATTCAAAAGTTTAGAATAAGGAAAATTATCTAAAATACATTATGAGATTACTTCTTATCTAGTAATGAGAAAAAAAAAAGGAAAGTACATAATATTAATCAACTAGAGGATCCTCCACGCGTTGCGCGGATTTGAAGTTAATACAAAAATATACAAAAATTAAGCAAAATATAAGTATATGTTTAGCAAAAATAAAACAAAATATAGTAATAGTTAGTAAGAAATTAAATTGGTTATGAAACTCACTAATCACAATTTTGGTTTACAAAGTTTGATTCTTATATGATCTAATTATATAGCTTCTCTGTATACAACGTTATTTGTATTAATTTTTAATGGTTATTTGCATAAAACACTTAAATTAATATTGATATAACCGATTTGTAACTGATTCGGGAGTAGCAAAATCTGTTTTTTCTTGTAGTGCTAGCCCTTTCGGATTGTTCATCCCTATGTAGACGATAGTAATAGCTATCTAGATGGAAAAAATCGACGAGTCCTTTACGGTATAAAGCCTCGGGGTTTCCATTCCTAAGACATCTATGTAAAAGTTCCCAATTCTTTTCGAGGTGACGCCATGAAAACAGAGGAATTTCGTATAGGGGGAGTCGTTCAAGAACGTATGGATCGTTGCAAAAGTTTTGAAACGATTTCGAAACTAATTGGAGATTACGAAATTCGGATAAAGAAGAAGATGTAACGCTTGACAAGATCTCTACAAGAAGAATATCGTTTGGTAGAGAGTTTAGAGACGTTGTTGTTGTTTTGCGAGATTTTTTTAACCGAGAAAAATAAGATACCATGTTTTTTGAACGGAGATACCGTTTTTTCTAACGGAGAAGAAGAATGGAAAGCTTTTTTTGAACGGAGAAGAAGATACCATGGTTTTTTTAGATGAAAATTTGTGTCTCTAAATTTGTTGTTGAAGTCATGTTTATATAAGAATGTTTAGATTTGGTTTTTTTCCTTCATTGAAAAGGAAAAGGAATTCAAAAGTTTAGAATAAGGAAAATTATCTAAAATACATTATGAGATTACTTCTTATCTAGTAATGAGAAAAAAAAAAGGAAAGTACATAATATTAATTAACTAGAGGATCCTCCACGCGTTGCGCAGATTTGAAGTTAATACAAAAATATACAAAAATTAAGCAAAATATAAGTATATGTTTAGCAAAAATAAAACAAAATATATGTAATAGTTAGTAAGAAATTGAATTGGTTATGAAACTCACTAATCACAATTTTGGTTTACAAAGTTTGATTCTTATATGATCTAATTATATAGCTTCTCTGTATACAACGTTATTTGTATTAATTTTTAATGGTTATTTGCATAAAACACTTAAATTAATATTGATATAACACTTTTATTTTAAAAGAATTAATACAAAATTGATAAACTCTAGTGCTCAAATGTCAAAATTAGAGTAAATATAAGATGGTTAATTAAGAAATGGACAAGTGTCAACATTTAAAATGACACATGGCAACTTGTGAGGTAATACTTTAAGTATATGGTCAATGTATAATTTATGACTTATATATAAATATGATTGTAATCCTTTAGGTAATGTAGGAAAATTTATTAAAACCCAATAATAACATTTTACAAATGAAATGACAAAAAAATCTAATACTCATGAAAACAAAAAAATATAATACATAAAATGAATGACAACATACACTTCAACTAAACCTATAAACATTTAAATTGTTTGTTTTTGCTTACATGTAAATGCTTATGAACAAAATAATACAATATTTTGAATACTTATAAATTACATTTCATACATGAACGTAGTAATTTTGATAACTATTAAGTTCCAACTCAATAAACTTTAGTTATTCAAACATTTGTAATCTTTAGTTATATACATGAAATGTCAAAAGCTTTTATTGTTGGTTTGTATTTTTATTTAAAATCTGGTAATTAATGTAGTATGATTAATTTGGAGTAATTAATAGAAATACACATGTAAAAAAAATGACAAATTGCAACCTCTCATAACTTTGGTTTTGAGAACCCTTATTATATTATATAAGATTGATCTATTAAAATGACACAAACATTATATAGACACATGTAAAAAAAAAAACAAATTGCAACCTCTCATAACTTTGGTTTTGAGAAACCTTAGTATATTATATAAGATTGATCTATTAAAATGACATAAACATTATATAGTGGTATTATGGCATATATCGTCATTAGAAACATACTTGAACATTTGATATACTTTTTATTAGTTTATTATAGAATAATAAGAAAATTTTAAAGTGTTTGCAAAAATATCTTGTTAAAAAAAAGAGTATTTATTAGAATATGGCTTTACATACTTTCAAATAATTCATGAAGATAATTTGATGTTAAATGTTTACTTTAAATTAATTAATGAAGTTCTTGTTTCGACCAAAAAAATGTTTACTTTAAATTAAAATTAATATCACTTTTTATTTTAAAGAATCAATAAAAGAATCATAAACTTTAGAGAGGTAAATGTCATAATTAAGTAAAAAAAGTTCTAAATATAAAAATGGACATTAATTACCAACACTAAAAGTGACACATGGCAGATTTTCAGAGCTTTGGGATAGTGGAACCTTAAAATATTATATAAGATGTTTTCAGTGAACCGGACGACCTACCGAATCATCGGGTCAACGGTCCAACCGCGGATCAATAGATTACTAAACTTATAATATACATGACAAAAAAAGAAACAAATCTAAATACTAATAATACATGAAAACTACCAAAAAATAACTATGAGTAAAATGGTCCTACATAAACCGCTAAATTGGCGATGTTTGTTGTATACATTTCTTGACTTATAGATAGTTGTTGGAGAAACCGCTTTTGGATGAGGCAGTGGAAGGGTTACTTGCGGGTTATGAGGAGTTAAAGGTTCGGGATACATTGAAGGCGCCGGATGGGATTTTGGTAGAATTGCACCATATGTGACTATATATCGGAGATGGGAACTCATGGTTGTAGTGGTGGATATGGTGACGGGCTCACATGACATACTAGCTTGGATAGGGAACGCTGATGGTCGATTTACGGTGTCTTCGGCTGATACGCTCCTGACTAGAGAGAATTCGCAAAGATTAGATATGGCGGATTTCTTTACCCGGGTATGGAGAGTGATGGTACTAGAACAGGTTAAGATATTTCTATGGTTAGTGGTTAATCATGTGATCATGACTAATATGGAGCGAAAGCGTAGGTACTTTTGTGAGGTGGATGTTTGTCAAGTTTGTAAAGGAGGAGTAGAATCCATATTATACGTGTTTCAGGACTGTCCGGCTATGAGTGGTATTTGGATTCGAATCTTACTCGTACGGAGGAGACAAACGTTCTTTGTTCAGTCACTTTGGGACTGGGTGTATGATAATTTGAGTGATGGGACGGACACAAAGGAGGGTAATTGGTCTACGATGTTTGTGATTGTTGTTTGGTGGGTTGGAAATGGAGATGTGGTAATGTTTTTGGTGATATCAGGTTATGCCGAGGCCGAATGCAGTTTATTAAAGATACAACTCAGGAGGTGATGGTGGCTAATCTTTATGATGCCGCTAATGTACCACGCACAAGTAGAGTAGAGAGGCTGATTGGTTGGAAGAAACCAAGACAATGATGGTTTAATTTAAATATGGATGGTGCATCACATGGAAATCCGGGTTTAGCTACTGAGGGAGAAGTAGTGCGGGATTGGAATGGTGGTTGGTATGGAGGCTTTATCGTTAACATTGGACGTTGCTCCACACCATTAGCAGAGTTATGGGTTTTGTACTATGGACTCTATATACCTTGGGAAAGCGGGTCACACACTTGGAACTAGAAGTGGATTCGGAGATTGTTGCTGGTTTTCTTCAGACAAGTATTGGAGATTCTCACATGATGTCTTTCCTGGTACGCTTGTGTCATGGCTTTCTTTCGAAAGACTGAATAGCCCGATTATCTCATGTGTATAGGGAGGCTAATCCTCTACCTGATAGATTAGCTAACTATGCATTTTCTTTACCACTTGGATTTTTACTTTTGATTATATTCCGTCTATTGTTGATTTGATTATGAGGGATGACGCTATGAGAAACTTGTCTCCTAGGCCGATTCCAGTGTAATTGACGCTTATATTTTTCAATAAATTATGGGGCATTTATCCCTCGGGTCTCCACCCAAGAAAAAAAACAAATCCTCTAATTCAAATTAAAGCTTCATTAAAACCCAAAACGCCGGTTCTCGGGTTATTAACGGGTTTTCTGGATTTTGAATGGTTTTCAATTAGCGCATTTTACTATAAAATCCAAACCGTAATAGTGATCGGGTCGCGGTTGAACCAGGCGGACAGGCCGGTCCGAGCGTAAACACATTGATATTAATCGTCTTATTATAAATTCTTCAAATTATCAAAGCCATTATTGTTTTAATGAGGAAATGGGTTTGCTACTTGCTTTGTGTGTTTGTAATGTAGGACCAGAATTTGGCACACTACGTGATTGGAGATGGATCGCGATAAGAAAACCGTTAAGGGAAGAGATCAGATAGATAGAGTGGAGTCGAGATACGAAATCTCTTTCCTTAACTCTAAGAATCTCCCGCAGTGTGACGGGTTTATGAGATTTCGAGTCCCAGGATAAAACCACAAACTAATCGTGTTCGCAGACACTCGAACAACGATTCTTACGAACCGATAACTACGATACTCTCGACGAGAAAAAACTTACTGATGAACAGAAAGAGATTATTGATATGTGTTTTTGATAGAACGTGAAATTTCTGATAGAGATTTTTGTTTCAGAGAGTGAGATTGTATATCAGAACATGAGAGAAAACGAAGAAGATGACTTCGTTTATAAAACTGACGGAGAGGAAGTTTTAAAACCGTAGAGAGGTTATCTCCGGTTGGTTTTCAAAACTGAAGCCGGTTTAGCAAAACCGCAGAGGAACCGACGCAGCGTTTTGGGCCAAAAACGAGATGGGCTTTTATGCATTTTGGGCCAACGAGATGGGCTTTTATCTGCTCATTTAGTTGGTCCAAAAAGATATTTAATTGCCTTCAGCCAAAGCCAAAGCCAAAGCCCACGCCCGGTTCGGTCGGTCGGTCGCGTGTGGGGATTCCCTCCTCTCTTTTATGGTATATAGCATTTGCTATGTTTTGAACAAAGGTTTATGTGTGTCTCCTTATATATCACTTGAAAAATTCTCAAACTTTAGATGTGGGATATTTAACATGTTACTCACTTAAACCAAAAGGTTTTTCTCATTCACTTTTCTACCAAATTTGTATTTACCAAATATTGGTTCCAACATGTAACAGGATTCAATTTTATCACATACTTTACATTCCACAACAGTTTTGTAACCATTGGTAAACATTGATTCTTCTTTGCCAAACTCTTGAAGACAAGATCGTGGTAGTGAACCCTGTTGTATCTGTTGCATTCTGAAGGATTATGGACTCTATAATCGCTCGTAAACAAGTTTCTCAGACTGCAATGGGAAAACCAAGAACATAGACAACAATCAAGACTTGACGCTAAAAACAATGTTACTACTTATTGATGTACTAAGAAATTCTGAGTACCTTAATGAGCATATCTGTTGGTAACCAAGCCGGTGCGGTTGGGATACCAACCCATCCAACCTAAAATTCACTACTCATTAGCTTACATTCTCAAGGGAACATGAAACAGAATCAATAAATTGTGTGTGTGGAAACTTACAAGTGCATACTCTCCTGTCTCAAAGACACGAATGTCCAAGACCTACAAATATTTTAGCAAGATTGTGAGATACTTTTACGGTAGTAAAGCGATTGTATTCGCCATTCGGGTTATATACCTCGCCGCGATCTTCGTATATGTAATCAAGTCCTTTGTAGAAAGGAGGATGTCCAACTGATAAGTACTATTGATTACAACAAACAAAGAAGAAAGATTAAGAAACAGAGAAAGCTTCAAAAACAGAGAAAGATTTTGGACCTTACATTGATACTATTGAGGTACTTCTCTTTCTCCACACGAACGATTTGACCCTTCTTCACTGTTTTTTCAAAAGAATCATCAAAAATCTGTTGTTATTGGATTCAAGAATTGAAACTAAAGTGAAGAAACAGACTCGAGTAAACCGGTTTCTTGGGAAGAGTTTTAGGAGTTTTTTTGGTTGAATCTGATGATGCTTCTCCTTCGGATTTAGCTTGTGTGCTTTGCTTCTCTGCTTCTGCTTCTGCTTTTACTGTGAATTGAGGAAGAGAACGAAGAAAGAATCTTCTAGATGAAACTGGTAGTGAAGAGGAGATTGTTGAAAGAGAAGAAAGATGAGATAGAGTCGCCATTAGAGAGACCATCCAAGAAAATGTTCACTGAGTTCTTGGACTTTGAGATAAGACCGTAATGGCTTCTAAAGTCTTAACGGTCTAAAACAGACATCACTGAAACCAATCATAAAATGCCACGTAAGTGCCACAAGACCTCTGCTAATAGATTATAAATTTTGGATACAATATTATAGATCATATCTGAATTGTTTAATGAAATGTATTGATGTCGTGTATGTAACATGGAAGATCATATACAAATCGTTTTACATTTCTTTAATTAGATTTTGTACTAACTATAATATCTAAACTTGCATGTGTGTAATATTAGTGACATCGTGTGTGTAACATGGAAAATCATATACAAATACGTTACACATTATTTAATTAGATTTTGCACTAACTAAATAATTGATTTTGTAATAACTTGGGATTCAAAAATGTTGGAATAATATTTACATTGATCTTCTTTTGTTTTTTTTTAAACAGAGTCATATGATAAGGATCAAGATCTAAACATGCATGTATCAAAATCAAAAACTTGGCTCATTGTATATTACACAAAACCCACAAACGAAAAGAGAGAAACTTGAGCTCAATCATGAACATTATCTAGTTTCATCCGTTTAGAAGATGGAGTGTCATCGTCGAGGGATGAAACATCGTGAGACGACGAAGACGAAGAAGAAGAAGATGATGATGATGAATCAATATCGCTCTGAAGAACTCTCTTAGGACTAGAGGTTTTGGTTTCTTCAGCTGCACCATTTCTCATTATAAGTTCTTTTAACCTCTTCACATCTGCTAACTTCACCGGTTTTAGCAAGAAATCCTCTGCTCCTTCTGTCATACATCTACCAATAAAGGAAAAGTCACAAAATTAGATTATGAACTTTCAATAATTCATTGGTTAAAGTTTGTATAGTAATTACAATCACTTACTGTTCAATACGAAGTTGTATATTCTCAGAGGACATTATCACAACTGGTATTTCTTTAAATGCAGATGACTCCTGATAACAAAAATGTACACAACAGAGTTTGTGTAAGTAAAAAGCCTTAAACAAAACTTAGCTTCAATAAATGAATAAAAATCTGGAAAATTGAAAAAGTTAACTTTGATTTTCTTGAGTAATTCATATCCAGTTAATCCAGGCATTGAGTAATCTGTCACTATCAAATTCACCTTCAAATTCTGTAAATATACAAAAAAAAAACAGATCCTTATGTTACACAAAAGCTCAATTTTACAAAGAAACCAATAATAAATCAACTTTATGTTTTCCAGACTAAGGTTAATAACAAATCTTGCGATCTTCATTGTTATTTCTTGGTGACTAAACTAGTTTCAAGATTCAATGTTTTAGAGTTTTCTTCCTATGTCAAAATACAATACATAGAGAATTTAAGGAATGTTTAAAGCACCTTAAGACCAGATGAAGATTCTTTATCACCATCAAGACCAAGATATTCAAGAGCCCTAGTACCACTCTCAACAGTCGTCACTGTACCAAACAAAAAATTATCAAAACCATAAACCAAAACAAACAAACAAAAAGATATGGTTTTTGCTTGTTTACCTTTACAAGCAGAGATTTTAAGCAATCTTTCAATAACTTTACGATCAACAAAACTATCATCAACGGCAAGAACATGTAACTCAACTCCCATTGTTTTTCTTGAGAGAACAAAAAAAACTGAAAACAAGAAAGAAAGAAATCAATGTACGAGAATAGGAAGAGTTACTTACATAAATAAGAAAGAGAGAGAAAAAAAGGATTTTATTACAAGAAGATCGTATCTTGTTGTTGTTAAGATCTTGGAGAGAATCTTAAAAATTAGATGAGTGATGTGTTTTATGTGTGTTGTCAGATTACGTAATATTGTGTCTTCATGGTCTAAATCTTTTGGAGGGTCCCTTGTGATTTTACGATCCTTTTGTCTCCTCTTTCTTTCAATCTGACATTGACTACTCTCCTTCATTCACTGTCAAAATTTCCCATTTTTTCCTCTTTTTGTAATCAGTAATAATTTACTCCCTCGGTCTCACATTAGGTGTCGTTCTAAGTAATTTTACATCAATTAATAAAACATTTAAAAAATCTATTTTACCCCTAATTAATGTGAGTTTTCATTTGATATATGTAATTAATTAGCTAAAAGAGTATGAGTAAAAATAGAAAATTAATCGTAAATGTGCATTGAAAATATAAAACGACAACTAATTTGAAAAAAAACAAAAAGCGTAAAATGACAACTAATATGAAACGGAGGGACTAATAACTAATGTCTATTAATTTCTTTGACCTGCCTTTGATTTTTGAAATAAAAATTTCAGTTTCAAATGAAGGTATACTCTTCGGGACAAAATCTAATTATAGCTTAAGAATACTATTTGGAGTGAACTGTCTTTGTAATAGAGTGTACATATATCTTGAGTATTATTGGTGATTCGGACATATAAATTATTTCTTTTTAATTGTATTTTTTCTAAAAATCGTATAATTTGAGGACCTCTATATGATTTTAGTATGAAATTTTATTTAGAAAGTAAGTGAATAATTTTCGAATTATATTTTAAAACAAGAATCGCATAATTTAAATATGATAATGTAACTCAAAGATTTGAAATCACTACATGGTTTTAGTTATATTTTGACTTTGGATTCACCTTTGTGAATATTTCTGTAAAAAAAAATTAGATCATTTTTAATTAGCTAAATAAGTCATTTGGATATTTTTGTATAGTTAACTCGATTTATGCTTTTATTTGCTAAAAAGCCTAAAATACATTACCATGCATCATGGGTGTATCTCTGTATAAATCAAAAACTCAGAGCAAGATTAGTAATTTGTGAAAACTACATAGCTATTTCAGTAATTTACGAATTTACTATAACTTACTTGAAAAACGTAAAATGACTAAAAACCCCCCAAACTTCCGATGAATCGTCTCTTCACCAAATCTCTCTGTACCTCCGTCGCCGGAGCAAATCTGAAACCACCACCGTCAGATTCCGCCGCCATAGCTAACCTAATCCTCTCTTCTCCAACCAAAACCCTAGACTATCAATTTCCACTCTCCACAAAAACTCCATGGACACCAGAGCTCGTGAACTCCATTCTCAAACGTCTCTGGAACCACGGCCCTAAAGCACTCCAATTCTTCCACTTCCTCGACCATCGCCACTGCGAATACATCCACTCCTCTTCCTCCTTCGATCTCGCGATCGACATCGCCGCTCGTCTTCACCAACACACCACCGTCTGGTCCTTAATCCACCGTATGCGATCTCTCCGTCTCGGTCCTTCTCATAAAACCTTCGCAATCGTCGCCGAGAGGTACGCATCCGCCGGTAAACCTGATAAAGCGGTGAAGCTATTTCTGAATATGCACGAACATGGTTGTTTTCAAGATCTAGCTTCTTTCAATACGATTCTCGATGTGTTGTGTAAATCGAAACGAGTAGAGAAAGCTTATGAATTGTTTAGAGATCTTAGAGGAAGGTTTAGTGTTGATACTGTTACTTACAATGTGATTGTTAATGGTTGGTGTTTGATTAAACGTACACCTAAGGCTTTAGAGGTTTTGAAAGAGATGGTTGAGAGAGGTATAAACCCTAATTTGACTACTTACAACACAATGCTCAAAGGTTTCTTTAGAGCAGGGCAGATTAGACAAGCTTGGGAGTTTTTTTCGGAGATGAAGAAACGGAAATGTGAAATCGACGTTGTTACTTATACGACTGTTGTTCACGGGTTTGGTGTCGCGGGGGAGGTGAATCGGGCGAGGAATGTGTTTGATGAGATGATTAGAGAAGGTGTGCTTCCTTCTGTTGCTACACATAATGCTTTGATTCAGGTTTTGTGTAAGAAAGATAGCGTGGATAATGCGGTTGTGGTGTTTGAGGAGATGGTGAGGAAAGGTTATGAGCCGAATGT
This sequence comes from Arabis alpina, assembly GCA_900128785.1. Taxonomy (NCBI): domain Eukaryota; kingdom Viridiplantae; phylum Streptophyta; class Magnoliopsida; order Brassicales; family Brassicaceae; genus Arabis; species Arabis alpina. The sequence goes on from LT669789.1 coordinate 32,774,837, forward strand.
GACGACTTATAATGTGTTGATAAGAGGGTTGTTTCATGCTGGAGAGTTTGGTCGTGGAGAGGAGTTGATGCAGAGAATGGTGAATGAAGGGTGTGAACCAAACTTCCAGACGTATAATATGATGATACGGTATTATTCAGAATGTTGCGAGATTGAGAAAGCGTTGGGTTTGTTTGAGAAGATGGGGAGCGGGGATTGTTTGCCAAACCTGGATACTTATAATATACTGATAAGTGGAATGTTTGTGAGAAAAAGATCAGAAGATATGGTGGTGGCTGGTAAACTATTGCTTGAGATGGTCGAGAGAGGGTTTATACCTCGGAAATTCACTTTTAATCGAGTTCTGAATGGGCTTCTCTTGACAGGAAATCAAGCTTTCTCAAAGGAGATTTTGAGGTTGCAGAGTAAATCTGGTAGCCAGCTAACCCGGAAGTTCAGGCTATGAATCTCTTATCTGTATGAGAAAGGGAAAAGACATTGCTTTGAAGTTAATGCATACAGGACCAGGAAAGACATTAATACATTTTTCAGCGAGCTTCATGGGATATATAGCAAGAATAGTGTATTTCTCGATGCCAAAACTACACAAGTGTTTTATTATGATGGGCCAAAATTCAGTAAACTTTTACAGTAGCTGTGATTGTGAGTAATGAGTATAGATAATGGAATCTGATACAAAGTTGGAAAGTTCTTGATGTAAATAAATGATTCAAGTGAAATGCCTTCCAAATATTTGCTTTTGTGATTCTCTACAGTATGCACTGAATCAGAGGGAGATGGTATGGCTCCATTGGGTTGGTTCCTTTCTTCAATTTACAAGATGATCTCGTCTTGAACACTGATGTTGAGTGTCTTGTTTGGAAGAACAATACTGCTGGTCACCACAACCTCGTCTTCAACTGCAACCGAGTCTCCTGAAACCATAATATTTGCATGTGAGTTTTCTGTCTATAAAGTGATTGCTGTCTGACTGTAAAGAGAATGAGCAACACTGAAGGAAAATAGGATAAAAACAGTTTACCTAGAATCGTAACTCCGAGTTTGGAGTTGTAGACTCCCTCAGCCTGTGATCGACAAAGTAAAACTTTCAGGTCCATACAAACAGAAACATTTCAAGGTCCACAAACAGAATGAGTCAGACTCTTTAACAGGTGAGCAGAAGAGAGATACATGCCTGGACACGGGACCATCTCCCAATTGAAGATTTCCAACCAATGATTGCATTTGTCACCACAGCATTTTCCTGGGAAAACAGTCACTGAAGAGTCAATCTCAAGAGAACTTTGTCCGTTTTTTTATTTTCATCTCATATTTAAGAAGACATACCATGATCTCAACATCGTCAAGGATGATACAGCTGATAAGCCTGACACCCGGTCCAACACGAGCATTTGCAGAGATTGAGACGTTGGGACCAATCTGTTGATAGAAGAAACAGAATGCTTTGTGATAAAAGTGGAACAAGAAAAAAAGTTGCTTCAACAAGGGACAAAACTAGAGGTACCTTTGCGGTTGGGTGTACTTTTGCAGAAGGATGTATGTAAACATCACCAATCACTATGGCACTCCTCGTTCCATCCCCATTAGCCAACACTTCAGGAGAGGTCAACCGGAATTGGGAAAGATAGAGTCCCGAGCACCTCAGCGACATTCTGCGCAAAAGTCAACCCATAACTCAGAGCCATAAAAACCTATTCCAACTGTTGGTAAACATTTATCTCCTTGCATCTTAATAGAAATGGATGGAAACACAAGGCAAGGCATACCCTGGAGATTTAATTTGCTCCCAGAAATCCATAGTCTCATAAGTATATAGCTGCTTCTTCCCAGCTAAAGGTGTGAGGATGTCTTGATCCAGTCTTACAAAATCCGCCGGGATCCTATGTCGAAAAAGTTAAAACATATAATTTCAAGAAGATGATTCAAAAAGCTATTTCAGTTGTGTACCACAAGAAAGGTGACAAACCTTGTTGCTGGTTGAAAAGCTTCGAAGCTGGAAACACGTCTCAGAGTTGCTACGACAAACAAAAGGGAACAAACACAGAGGAAACATATGAGCAGAGTCTTTGAAGATGGAAGCTAAGACAAGAAAACACAAACTATGTTGTTACTGCTTTTACCTGTATCTCTCCTTTGAGAGGAAACATCTCTTATGGCATTAAAAATCTCAGGTGTAAATACATAAACACCACAATTAATACGGTCACTGACCTGCATTTCCAAGATAAAACATTATAATCAAATCTTGAAGGTGCTAAATATTGAGTCATTGCAGTGATAGATATACATACAAAAGTTTCGGGTTTCTCGGTGTAATGAAGCAGCTCATTAGTAACTGGATCTGCAACCAATTCTCCAAATTGGTTGGCTGATTCAGGAGAAACCTACAAACCAAAACACAGAAGTAACTTTAATAAATCCACCAGAAACAAAAACCAGACTAATCATATGCTCAATTACAAACCTTGATCACAAGAAGAGTCCCAATTCCACCAAATCCCCTGTGCGCCTCTGTGGAATCATAAAAGTATCAACACTAAGGACCTTAGAACAAAACCAAAAGATGAGTCCACGGGACTTAAAAGATTATACCAAGCAATTCAGGCAACGGGAAGCTGCAGCAAACATCACAGTTAAGCAGGAAGATATGAGACTGCAAGGAAGTGAACACAAGAACTCAGATGTGAGAAAGATACACTTAATTCAATTCAATAAAATAAGGTCGTTGGAGACTAACCGGGCTATCTTCCATAATCAGATTTCTAAACTGATACAGACCACCAGCTGAACCATGCGGTTTGTCTTCTCGTAGATATCTAATACACACAAAAAACCGAAAAAAGCTACATGAATGAGCCACTGATACTTGAAAGTTAAGCTATGATGCAAAAAGAGGAGAGATTTTTATTAACCTGACAGGAACTTTGAGTTCATTAGAAATGGCAGAGACATAAAGTGCAAATTCTCTTTCTTCATAGAAACCAACAAGATATATTTGAGCTAGATTTGGAATCTGCAAACAAACAGGATTGGTATCATCATCATCATTATCATCTACACATTCTCTATTTGATCTTTGAGCTAAAATGAGATGAGAAAATGAAATACCCTTTTACAAGCTGAAATAGGATGATGCACCATTGGTTGTCCAGCAATAGGAAACAGAGGCTTTGGTATATTCAGTGACAATGGTCGAAACCGAGTACCTGTAAATCCAATTTTCGAATCAGAATCAGAACCATTAAAATTCCGACCAGAATTGTCTGAAAATTAAACAACATATAACACATTGGATTTGCTCAAAACACAAATCCAAATCTTAAACGAGATTTTACTACTGTGGAGAAATCTGAAAGGACTTAGCGGTTACCTTTGGTTGGACCACCGACCATGATCACAGCCACCACTTTCTCCTCTATTGAACTCCCCATTTTCCAAATCCCAGATCTCTAAACAGACCCAGAAAAACTGACAATTCTCACACACAATTTACACCACTATATGGTCACACTATACAAAGCAGGAAATGGGAACGCAGTATCAGAATTCAGACAAGAGAAAGATGTAGTCTTTAAGAGTTTAGAGGGAAGATCTCGTTGGAGAAATTGACACACACGAAAAAAGGTGAAGTTTTGAGAAGAAGATCTTAAGGAAAATTCAAGTGGTTCCTTATCGAGATCTAAGAAGCTGTATTGGTTTGGTGGTGATGGGTCCTATAAGTCACACTCACCATTCACAACACTCCTTTTAAGGATAAGCGCGAGAAAGATAAAACTTCACAACTCTCTTCTTTTTTCCCTCTTTTAAAAATGCCAAAACCATTTCATAGTACTAAAATATATAAACTAGATCTCAAAAAAAATGATGCCATGTGAGTTTTAACTTTGATGTGACTTGAAGGTGACATAAAATGGTGCAATGTTCTTGATATTGATGCACCAGAGCCTAAAATGGTGCTTTCATAGTTGTTAGAACAATCAATCAATCACCAAAGAGACTTTATTCATATCATCTTTTGTAAACTCAAAAAGTTTTACAAAAAGAGTTTCAGGACCAAACTTGACAGATCGGTAAAAGCACAAAAATGGAATTTTAATTTCCATTTTCCATGAGAATTATGTGTTCATTAGTTAGAGGGGGGGTTTGTACCATCCCCATGGATCGTTTGAAGTGTAGAGAGTCACTTGCTTCACACTCAAGTAGTTATCAAGTCCCCTGAAACACACAAGATCCAAAACCAAGACTTGTTCAGTACTACAAGCCATCAAACCAAGATTTGTGACGGAACAAACAAAAAGAGATGTACCATTCTCCTAATTCGCGACCAAAGCCACTGCGTTTGACTCCTCCCCATGGAGCTTGAGTGAAGCACGGTTGTGAGCAGTTAATCCAGACGATCCCAGCTTCAAATGCCTATAACAAAGTAGAACCGATTATTTGTGTTATTAGACGGTATTGTTATTTCGCTTGCTAGGCATTCAAGGAATCTGAAATGTTCAAGAAACAAGTACTGACCTCGCTTACACGGTTACATCTTTCTGCATCATTAGATATCACTGCAGCTCCTAAGCCGTAACTGTCATGTATCAATGATTAGTTGAAAAAAAAGATTAAACACCAGTGCAACTAATGGGGTTCTTGATCAGATTTCACTTTCGAGAGAAACGTTATCTTACTGGGAGTCATTTGCTAGCTCAATTGCCTCATCCTCACTGGAAAACGTTTTCACGCAAAGAACAGGCCCGAAAACTTCTTCTCTCCAAATTTGCATTGAAGTGGTTACATCAGTTATGATGGTTGGTACAATGAAGAAGCCCTTTTCCAGATGCTGTCAGATATGGGTATGATATAAAGGTTATCATCATAGCCTATAAGAAACTGCATCAAGGATTCGGTAAGAGAGGGAGACATCATACCTCAGGTCGGGAACCACCATGCAAGATCGTTGCACCTTCACTTTTAGCAGTTGAGATGAACTTCAATATCTTCTCGTACTGTAATATTTACATTTGTCAGCTCATTCAGAGTATGATCACAGAAGTTGAAGTACATCTAATAAGTAAGAACATGACAAGCCTAATGAAACATGATATTGAAGATGTGAATTGACTAATGTTCTAGAAGCTGAATAATTCAGATATTACAGATGGCAAAAAAGACTTAGTCTCTGACAAAATCCAACTTATTGCAAGACTCTCATCAATTATCTTTTCCTGGTTCTAGTAGTGCATTTAGGTGTAACAGCCTGATTGCAAAATGACATAATATAAAAAGAGAGAACAAATGAACATTAGGCTTTTACCTGTCCTTGGCTAACGACAGGACCAAGCCTGCATCCTTCTTCCATGGGGTCTGAAATTTTAATGTTCTTGCTCCATTTCACAAGTTTTTCTATGAATTCAGATGCTATGTTTTCCTACGGCAATTTAGAAAATATAAAATTAAAACATCGTAGACTTGTTTGAAAAATTTGGACAAGGATCTGCAATTGTATCCCAAAAGCTTGGATTCGCGATAGATGTCATTATCATGGACCTTCATGGAAATATCTTGCCGTATAACTTGCAATATTCACTTCTAGAGTAATCAATATTACCACTATGATTCCACCTAAAAGCATGTAGAAGATTTGAAACACTTGATTGGCACTTACATGAACAAGAAGGCGGGAAGTTGCACTACAGATTTGACCATTTGTCCAGAAACAACCGAAAAGAGCCCATTCAGCAGCTATTCAGATCATTTGCAGGCGTCAAAACATACAAAAAAGATTGCTTATACGGTTACCCGAATTTGAGTCATCATAAAAGCAACGATTACCTACCTACTCTATCTTGCATATAGCATTATAAGAAGTTACCTAAGAACCTTTCAAACCATTAAAGTACTTTTTGTGACCCTCACCTTTATCAAGATCAACGTCATCAAACACAATGAGAGGGCTCTTCCCACCAAGTTCCATAGAAACAGGCTGCAACAAGGCCATGAGTGATGTGTCATTGACATTGTTCGATGAAACAAAAAGAGAAAGAAAAACATAAATAGCAGAATTTTCAGAAACTTTGTATCACCTTCACCAACTGAGCAGCAGCTGTCATGACCTTGCTTCCTGTGGCAAAACTTCCAGTAAATGCAATCTGCCAACAAACCATGACTTGTACAGTTTAGCATCTAAAAACAGCATACGTTAAACTAAAGTGATGGCGTAATCAGTAGCCTTTTGGTCAATTGTATCGGGAATTATGTTTAGTGTATGTCTCAAAGTTCAATACCTTGTCCACACCGGGATGTGATGCCAAAGGACCACCAGCTTCCGAACCAAATCCAGTCAGAACGTTGAGGACCCCAGGAGGAAGACCAACTTCTCGACAAATATCAGCAAGCTCCAAACAAGTGCTGAAGTTAAAACCATGACACATATGAGATCTCGAAGAAGGAGCAAAAACAACAAAACAGATCATACACAATTACTTACACCGATGCTAGCTCTGATGGCTTGAGAATCGCAGTGCACCCAGCAGCAAGTGCAGGAGCCACTTTCCAAACAGCCATCAAGAGTGGATAATTCCTACAACAAATCAAGTTTAGGAGTTGGTTTCCGCTCAAACAAGCTTCGCATAAAACAGAATAGGTACCATAGACATCAAACAAGTTAACCCATAAAAGAAGAAAATAATGGTAGTTACCATGGAGTAATCAGTCCCACAACTCCAAGAGGTTGTTTCAGAACATAACTTTTAAAACTCTCCATAGGAAGCGAAACCGGTGCTTTCTGTTTAGCATCTAATCCTTCAGCAAGATCAGCATAAAACTCAAAACATCCAGCAACATCATCCTGCAAAAACATCAAACAACACACACTAAGACCAAACCTACAAAGAAAGATCCAACATTTTACCCAAACAAAAAATCAAAGCAACATTACAATATCCCAGAGTGCTTCATCCAATGGCTTCCCACAATCAAGCGCTTCAAGCTTTGCCAGATCAGTCTTTCTTTCATTAACCTAAACACACCAGATACAGAACATTAAACTGGTTACACAAAGTTCAAAAGATACATTACAAACATCAAATAGAGTACCTTAGCAGCAATAGCACGTAGATACTTAGCACGAAGAGCTCCTGATGCTTTAGCCCAATCTTTCCCTTTATTCCTTGAAAATGCTCTTCGTGCAGCGTTCACTGCAACCTCCACATCCTCCGTTGTAGCAGCAGGAATCTCACCTACATAGAATCAATTTCAACGAAAACCCATGAAGAGAAAGAACTCGATTCAGCACAAAGCAACCCAAATCTCCACATAGAGCTAAGAAGTAAATAAAGGTACAATTTTTAACCCACAAAATCGTTGATCCAATCGAAACAGAGGATAAAAGGGTTTACCAATGACTTCTTCGGTAGATGGATTCACGATTGGGATACGTTTCTTCAAGATGGGTTCTCTCCATTCACCGTCGATGAATAGCTGACGAGTAGGCATAGGAATCGCCATTTTTCTTAGAGCTTCGCTGGAGATTGGAGACTCGGAGTTGGTGCTCTGACTTGAATCGAGATTTGGAGTAAGCTTTTTGCTAAACCCAAGACGCCTCCTCTTCCTCTTGTCTTCTACTGACACCTAGTAACTTGTGGCGATCAAAGTTTCCATTTTTATAACTTGTGAAAATGACATCCTTATTGTAGAATTTTTTGATAGGTGTCTAATTTATGTATTTTTATAGTTTTTATTTATTAAATAACTAGAAAAAATCATCAGCCACTAGAAAATAATAAATAGTGCAAAAGTTCATTTGACACCCAGAAAAAAAGTTCTCTGCACTTACATTTTTGACATTTTCTCATGCTCTCTCTCCTATATTTTTGTTATACTTTAGTTTTTTATTATTGTGACCCTTTACAAAATGTCTATGTTAAATTGAATTTAATTATTTTTAAAGTTCTTGTACATCATCTCATTTCCTATATTTTTATTGAATAAAAATACTTAAAAATGTCATGTAAACTTACCTACCTTGACAATTATCAGAAAATTATATGTATTACATGAAATTTCATAGAAACTACCTAACTTTCTTAGAATTACCTAACTATTAAAATCATAAACTTTAAATTTATTGCTATTATACTATTAGTTAATTTTATATATATATATAAAAATTCTACTTAATAAACTCATTTTTGGGTGCAAGTAGTGTACACATCAAGGAAAAAAATTAAGTGAAATTTAATAATTTTTTTAAAAATATATCATTTTAAGTAAATTTATATTATGCAAGTGGTAGATAGTATCTACTTAATTATGGTATTTCAAGATGATAAGCCTTTTTATCTACTTAATTATGGTCAACTTGCAAAACCATCAAAAACAATTGGTGTTGTTGAATGCATTAGTTTGTTAACGCTAAGTTTTGTTATACTGTCCACCAAGTTCTTATAACTATTTTGCGCTCATTCCTTTATGCAATACTCTTCCAAATTAAAGCAGTCTTCTTCTTTTATATGGTCAACAGTAATCCATGTTTTGGGATTCTCTGCTAATACCGTCCCCTCATCTATTATGAAAACAACCAATCTCAGCTTCTCATCGTTGTTCACTGGGTCTTTTTATTATCCAGATACGCCAGCAGATCGGAGATACTCTTTCTCTCAAGCATCCATGCATCATAGGTCACCCAATTGCATTGTTTTTTGCTTGATTTTTCGCTTCCTTGTGGCAAACCAGTTATGACTGCGAATTTTCTCAAGATGATAAGCTTTTGAAGCATAAACAAGAAAAGAGTTGAAAAAAGACGCAAACTTTATCCATCTTACGCAAACTTTGTCCATTTTTCTCTCTATATTTTTGTGACAAGAGAAAGCTGAAAAATTCAAAAGCACATGAAGATATATTCATTATTTATTACATGAGAAGAGAGATTTCTAAGGATATAGTTGTTGCCTTGTTGGTAGTCATGAGAAGACAGTAAACTCCATTTATTCTTTAATGGAAACTTTTGTGTTCATCTTCTTGTTTATTTCATGTTTAGCTATGAGTATAAAAAAGGGAAATTGGCATGAATATTATGTTTTTGGGCAATAATTAAATATTTAACACACTTAAAATAATAATTAGGTATGTAACAGAAAATGACAATTTTACCCCTACTCCAATTAACTTACTCTCTTTTTTATTTACCTTAAACTAAAAATCAAAAACCCTAGACAAGAAATCAAAAAAAAATTACCCTCTTCTCTCTCACATCTCACGCCTCCCTCACTGCCATTCTTCTTCTTCTTCTCTGAATTCACATCTCCTACTTCCTCTTCCCCGTTCACATCCTCCTAACCTTACACATCTCTTTTTCTTCTTCTCTTTTTATTATTTTCCTCCTTTATTTTTAATCTTTTTTTTCTAAAAATCCCGACCAAAAATCGCAACAATCTCTTACCTTTCACACTTTTTTTTTCTCTAAAGATGAAAAATTATAATCTACCTATGTTTTGTTCGCGAGTTAGTCAATACAAAGGTGAATGATGAGATAATAGCTAACTATATTGATAAACATATAAACAAATATATAAGTGAATCGGTTATTATAGTGTTTGAATAGTGAACTATATTATTATTTGAATACCTATCTAGTTAATTTTGTGTAGTTAACTATTTTTGGTCGCCCTTGATGAGATAATATCTAACTATTCGTATTTTTGATCACTAGATGAGATAATAGCTAACTATATTGATTAACAATATTGATAACACATAAACCAACAGATTTTCAATGGAATTGATTATTATAATAAATATATAGTTAACTATTATTATTTGAATAACTATATAGTAGACTATATTATTATTTGGGAAAAAAAATAGTTCACTATTCTCGGAGAAATTAGCTAACTATAACAACATTAAAAAACTATGAATATAGTTAACTATACATACCGAATCTTATTTTCCAGATTTGCAGCCAAGAAGGATTAATGTAGATCTTTTTCATGATGAAACTATTTATAACTTTTATAGATATTTTTAGGGATTTTTACGGCGGTAGCTGATTTTCAACTTGTAGTAATAGATTTTTAGGATTTTTTTTACCAACACTCATTAAACACCTCATTAAGGGTATTTTCGTCAAAATGTAACAATATAATGCTACACACCTAAATAGTTGTCAATGCATGTTATACACCTAGTTTCAGCCCATAATACTAATATACACCTAATTAACCCAAAAAAAAATACATCGGAGTTCCATTCCAAATGCGAGTTTTTGCTCGTTTCTCTATTTCTTGCTCTGGCTATTACATATATCATATAATAAATCTTATGAGTTAATCCCAATATGATAGACGAAATAAATGAACAAAGATAAATAATATATATATATATATACACACAGCAATGTATGGCTGAAGAATACCTCTTCCATAACCCTGATTGACTTGTGGGGTGTGTTGAAACTTCACGATAGCTGCGTGTTCTAGTTTCCGAATTCAGTACATCAGTAACTTGCTGAAATTTTAACAAGTAACTTCTAAGTTCTTTCCTAAACTATTGTGAAACATTGAGAATAGGAAGGAAACCATTTCCAGCCAAAATAGCATAAATAATTAGAAGAAAAAAAGAATAAGTATTAGATACATTATAAAAAATTGGGTGGATTCCTTTATAAAGTCTATCATTTAAGTAAATTTACATTGTGTAAATAGTAGACACATCAAATGAAAAAAATCGACAATTTCGTTAGAATCCTCTAGAAATCAATCATTTACAGTAAATTTACATTTTGTAATTAGTGGACACATCGGAAAAAATTGAACGAATAATTATTTGATACATCTAATAATGGACTTATGTTAGGCTCAAATCCATATTGAATTGCACTTAGTTTTAGTAAACCTTGTTATTAGTTTTATAATATTTAGTCGAAGCTTGTATACTGGACCAGGAAAAAAAAGAAATTAAACAATTAATTCAATCTCACTCTCGTCAGGTCTTTACTCATCTTATTGCTTTCTTCTTCTTTTGTTTTTCTTCTTCCCATATGAGGACATCAAATTGATTACTCAAAGATATATATTGTGTTGGAGCTACTGTACTGTGATCATACTTTTTAGGTGAATGACCCATAAACGGCTCTGCATCTAATGTCGTTAATCAAAGTTTAACAAAAGTGATGACGTCTTTGGTGTTATTTCTTCTTTCTTCATATGTTGGGTTTGTGTGTTTGAGTCTATTGAGAACTTGAAGATTTGTCTTCTGATAGAACTAGAGGGTCTTGGTTATTATAATCAAATCCAAAAACTTCAATTGCATTACAAAAACCGAGAACCATATCAATAAGGACTTAAGCCAATCTAAAGTATATGTATGGTAAACAATTTCCAAATCTACTGTCCAAATGTTGGCATATTGCATAAGAGAAAATTCTCACTAAACCTCATCCATCATCACTTGGTTTTCAAATGAAGCTAAACGTCAACTATTACAGCAAGTCAGCAACCATGTCTTAGTGAGCCATCGACCAATTCAATTTGAGACTCTAAACAAATCCGAACATATCCAACAGGTTACATATTTCGTTGTCAATTTCATGAAATCATTGAATTAATCAATTCATAAATCCGTGTATCCGATTAGTCTCCAACGACCAAGAAACGTAATCTCTAGTTTCTAGAAACAAACGCCTGAACAAATAGAGACATTTCATCCTTTAGATTACACAAAAGGACAAAAACCAAAAGAGTGGAATTAAAACCACGTGGAAAACAAGCCAAAACACAGTCTCTTAGTTCTCCCGCGTAACCCACTTACAATCCTCCACGTGTCCATTCTTCACGCGCCAGTCAAAGCTTTTATCTTCTTCTTCCTCACTTCACTCCCTTCATATATAAACTCCACACAACCGCAATATTCAAATCACCAAGCAGATTCATTTAACAGAAATAACAGAAATCTCAAACCGAAATTAAACCGAATCAAACCGGAAGTTCTTGTGATTAGCTTCTCTGTTTTGTCCAATGGCGAAAAAAGCAATGAAGAAGAATGAGGAAGAAGAAGAGAAGAGAAACAATTCGTTACAATCAAAATACAAAGGAGTAAGAAAGAGGAAATGGGGAAAATGGGTTTCTGAAATCAGACTACCAAACAGCAGAGAACGTATCTGGTTAGGTTCTTACGAAACACCAGAGAAGGCGGCGCGTGCTTTCGACGCGGCTCAGTTTTGTCTCCGTGGCGGCGATGGTAATTACAATTTCCCCGATCGTCCACCGTTTATCTCCGGTGGTAAGTCTTTGACTCCATCGGCGATTCAAGAAGCAGCTGCTCGATTCGCTAATACAGAGGAAGAGAGTGTTGTTGTTGTTGTAAAGGGAGAAGAAGAAGAAGAATCGGGTTTACCCGGATCCGAAATCCGACCCGAGTCTCCTTCTCCTTCTTTTGTTTCGGAAGTGGCTACATCAACGCTGGATTGTGATTGGTCATTGTTGGACATGATTCCGATGGATTTTGGGACGTTTCCGGAGTTTGATGACTTTTCCGACGTCTTTTCCGGTGATCGATTTACGGAGAATTTATCTGTTGGAGATTACGGAGAAGAGAATATAGTAGATGATTCTTTCTTTCTTTGGGATTTTTGAGATTTCCATAGAAATATTTTAAAGTGAATTTGAGGTTTCTTTGGGTTATGGAGTACTCTGGAGATTTTTTTTAACCGGAGCTCCAATGACCCAGGAACTTGTTTTGTTTCGGATCCGAAATTTGATGATGTGGACTAGTTCATGTCATTCATTCATACAGTATATTATTTCATTTTTGGTTTGTTGGTAATGGAAATATTCAGATTAATTGTAAATAGTACTCCCTCCGTTCTTTTGTATTTGATGTTTTATATTTTTTACGCATATTAAAAAAAACACATAAATTTTTAATTGTAAATGTCTTATTTTTCAACTAAACAATTTTCCATAAGTTTTAACCAATAGTAATTTAATAAAATGAGTTAATAAATTTTGAAATCAACAATTCAACATTATGCATTCTAGGGATGGGCATTCGGATATCCGATCGGGTTCGGGTCAGGTATTTCAGTTTTTCGGGTACTTCGGTAATGGGGTTTAGAACCCGATCGGGTATTTTATAAAATCGGGTCGGATTCGGATAAAATGATTTCGGGTTCGGTTATATCCGATGTATCGTCTATTTGAAAATACACATCAAATAGAAATTTGATCATAACTCAAATTGATCAAAATTTCAAAACAAAAACTTAAATTTATATAGATATCAAAGAAGAAACTCAATTCTATTAGTTTTTATATGAATTATTCAAAAATACCCAAGAAAATATCAAAAACAAAATTGTAAAAATTCAAATTATGTTGATAAATTAGTTATTTTATCCGAATATAATTCTTAATATTCGAAATAATTAAAAAATTATCTAAAATATATGAATATGTCCAACCTTATATTCAAATATCATTAGTATAATTTATGTTTGTGGTAGTTCGGATACCCATTCGGTTATCGGTTCGGTCCGGGTTCGGATTCGGATTTTCGGGTTTAGGGATATAAAACCCGATCGGATATTTTATAAATTCGGATCGGGTTCGGATTGGGTAATTTGAGTCGGATTCGGTTCGGTAATTCGGTTTCGGATTTTTTGTCCACCCCTAATGCATTCATTAAAATTGAATAGAAAATGTAAAAAATCAATCTTTTGAAAATTATTTTTTTTTCTTTCTAAAATATCAATTAGGGAGTAATATTTATGTTTCTAGTGTTTCAGTATCAATTTCTTGATTTTTGTAATTGATTTCTACTCTAAAGAGTATCCTTCACCGTTAAGAAAAAAATACGAATATCCTTCAAATTTTTTTGTTGTCATCTGCAAAAATTATTGATAGGAAAAAGACATTACATAATACAAACCAAAACCGATAGAAAATAAACCCAATCGTAGCTAAATCGGTACGATAAAACAGTCCAGAGTCCAGAGTCCAAAAAGGAAAAACAAAGCCTAAACAAAACAACTCAATCACAAACACTAGAGATAATTATACGATCAGTAGCTCTGCAAACCCAGAAACACACGGCAAAGATGCTTGAACAGAATAAACTCAAGTCACCACAACGAATATCCTTCACATATTGGGAAGATATTTGATTGCGACAAAAAGGAAGATATTTTATTATTCGGCCCAAACTCTAGTAATAGTAGTTGGGCCTAGAGCATTAATTACTTTATTCAGCCCATTTTAAAAATGATTCCCGTGTTTTGTAGGTCCCTTGATAATAAATACAGAGTTTTTTTTTCTTGTAATGGAATAATTAAAATATCTTCCCAGCATTTAGGTCTATTCCGATATTATTATTGATGAAAATTACAAGTTCTCAACGTCAATAATTAAAGTCAAGAAAACAGGATAGGAATTCAGGACTTGAAACGGTCGACAAAAATAAAATTCAGGACGAAAAAATATGATTAATCCAACAAATTTAGGAGTTAGGGATAAGATTCCATTTCCACATATCGTTTTCATATATGCCACCTAATTTTCGGCTTAAATAAAAATAACAATCACTATAAAAAAAAAGTAAAACCACTCTCTGATTCCAGACAAAAAATACCACTGTCTAAAAATAATAAATCTAGGTGCTAATAAATATAAACCAATCCACATATCAATTGTAGAATTGGTCTATTCATAAAAAATACAGTAATTTTAAACTAACACACTCACATACAAATAAAAATATATATCAGGTACATACATCACAGAATATTTATTTTTTCCTTGGTGAAAAAGTCTTGGATTCCAAAATAATAATAAATAAATATCAGAAATTGACATCTGAATCTTGATAAACAAACAAAAAAAATGGGTCCTAGTGTCCTACTCACCAATAAAAATAAAAAATAAAAATCTGAGCCTGCTCATTTCAATAATGTCGATTAAAGTAACAAACAAATACGAAAAAAACAATAATGATGATCAATTAAATTGGTGGACCTATCTATATACTTCAATCATTAATCATAGCTCATAAAATTCCAAACTTGACAAATTGAAATCAGTGTGCTAAAGTCTCTTCCTTTCTCCTTCTTCTTCTTCAATCATATTCTTTCCTATAAACTTGCGTTCTTCAATTTCTCAATTTTCATTTTCTCTACGGTTTAAACAATTCTTAATCATGATTCTAAGCAAGAGACCACATCTTATGATCCGTAAGTTATCAGAGATGTTAGTACCGGGAAGCAGATCTAAAATTAAACCGGAAGATTACACAGCGAGTCCAAGAGGTCCGTTAGATTTAAAATCACCGGTTAGCTCGAAGCGGTACGGTTCAGGTGGTGTCGGTTTAGGTATCGTAGCTGCGTTGGAAGAATCAAGCATGATGATTAACCGGTACGATCCGGTTCGGTACTCAGGGAGATTCAAATGTCCAGAGATTGATCTGTCTGATGAAGAATACACTTACGTGACGAGCCGAAACGGGCCGACCAAAGTGTATTACAACGACGATGGATTCGAATTGTTTGAGAATTCGATTAAACCGATGGTTATTGAAGTTGAACCACCGGTTATTAAGAAACAGAGTTTTAAAGATCCGACAGAGTTTTTAAGTTCGTGTTGTTTGTGTAATAAAAGACTTCAAGGCAAAGACATTTACATGTACAAGTAAGTCTCATTTACGTGTTGTTTTTGTTTAAGTTCTAAATTTATTATTTTTTTATGGAAATTGATTTTTGTTTTCGTTGTTGGGATTTGTGTAGAGGAGAGATGGGATTTTGCAGTGCAGAGTGTAGATCAGTGCAGATAATGAATGAGGAAAGGAAAGAGAAATGTAATTCGCAAGTTTCGAGAAACGTCGACGTTTCGAGCTCTCCTTGTTCCGGTGAACAGAGTTATTCCACCGGAATATTCGTTTTTTAGGAGGAGCTGAATAATTTGAAGTGAGTATATTAATAAAATAAAATAAAATCTAATTTACCTTAAACGAAAAAGAAAAAAATTAAAAGAAGAAAAAGATTGAAATTTTTGGGTAGGTTCAAAGCAGCAAATTGTATAGGAGCTTGCTTTTTTTGGTTATTTTTAATACCAGTTTATTATTTCAGTTAAATGTTTATGCTTTTTTCCTGTGAATCAAATAAATCAATAAAAATGCCTAGGAAATTTCTACAAATTAATGCATACTGTATGTGTTTTCGGTAAATTCGCAATCTGTATACAAATATTTCATCATGTGAAAATGTAAATTATCCCAAGACACGTGTCTAGTACAACTCTGAGACTAGAAGACTTGAGCAATATAAACTCTTTGGTCAATAAAAATTAAAAAACAAATTTCTATGGATTGATATACCTATGCTTATCTTTAAAGAAAAAAAATACTAGGCAAGATATTTATAAATATTTTAAAATTACAACTACATTTTAAATGTATTGTACTGTACTGCTATTTCATATATTCAACATTCAATTTTTCAATTCCAAACTTGAGTTATTCAGAATTCTAACTCTATAGTAAATATCAACGCGTCCTGTCATTTTCAGGTTAATGACGAAACTATATAATATCGTTTTAATTAAATAGATAAAGACTTGGAAGAAACACTATAATAAGTTTTTAATCATTCGGATTCTTAAGTGCAACTTATGTATGTGGCCCCTTGGATATGCAACTTGTTGTATCTGGGCCCGTTTTAAAAAATAATTATGTTTTTTTCCTAACTAAAAATGAATTTTTGTAAACATAAGCCCCACCATTTAAAGCTATTTGATTAGATGAAGTGATTTGACTCTGCCCGATCCAAACTATGATAGTTTTTGGCTATCCTGTTTGTGTTTTTGAGCTAGTCATAACGAATTTGGGACCAAAATTTATGACAAATTAGTAAAAGTGAGAACACAAAAAGATGTTATAGAAAAATAACCATAAAATCTTCTAAGAATAAAATTATAAAATGTGTTCTCTTATATATATATATATATATCAAAGTTGTTTAACCGATGTGTTGATCGCATTGGACCGCCAAGCTGCCATGGACGCAATAACCAAACCATTAAAGTGACCGAGATATCGAGCCTTACTTGAGTAGATCACTTTCCTTCGTTTCAGCTTTGATTGTTTCTCATTCAAATCAGAAACCTTGGTTGCAAATTTCATTGTCCGAAAAATTCCAAGAATGTCACTCGAAACAAACAAAAATTAGCTAAGCTAACATAAAAACAAACGATAGTCTTATTCACAAACAAAATGTAAGTTTCTTTAAACTAAGATTATGACAAATAAATATCGTGAATATTTTTCATTGTCGAGTTTTGATACGGGTTTATAATATCTGTTGATCTCATCCATCTGCCAACAATTTCGTTTGGTTAAAGACCGGACTACACAAAAGTCTACATAGAGCCTGAATTCACATGGCCTACCAAGCCTGATCTGATTAAACTCCACTACCGCATTGGATATTTTATAAAGTTTAAAGTAGTGTACTTCTGATTATTCGCTTGTTTCTACTTTCTAGTAACAAGTAATAGTTTAGATAAAGAATATTTTTCTATATGACAATATTTGATTAAAATACGTCAGTATTAAATGATTTCCATACAATCAAGAGAAAATGAATTATTGGAGTTTTCTTTCGATGGGCTAAATAAAGTTCTTTATTAAGAAAGACCAATGCTTTAATTTAGTTATTTATTTACTTTTGCCAACGCAAAACTTCAGCCCATTAAGTGGAGAAAAACAACATTTTGATATTAGGATCGTCAACAAAAAAAACAAACACAACTGGTGTGGCAACTATATTTGGCAGTCTAGTATTTAATGATCTCAATACAATCAAGAGAAAATGAAAATTATTGGAGTTTTCTTTCCATGGCCTCAATAAAGAAAGACCAATGCATTAATTTAGTGATTTTATTTACTTTTTTGGTAACGGAAACTTCAGCCCAATAAGCGGAGAAAAACAACATTTTCATAAGATGATATTAAGATCGTCAACAAAAAAACAAACACAACTGATGTTTTGTACAAAAGTTGCAAAGCTAATGTTGAGATAGGAAGAGGAAAGAGGGTTATAGACAATGGCTTAAACCCCATACAAGCAAACCTATAACACTATAGAGATTACTTTCATACAAATATACTAAGTTTTTGCCGCATTGAACAAACAAAACTACTACGGCATGAAATTAATTATATGGTAAAAAAACTAAACACAGGAGAAACTTGGGGATATTTGTAGCGATGGATCATCAAAAGAATCGTACAAGATGGTCATGAGTGAGTGTTACTGCGAACCGAGCCAAGCAGCCGTGTTGTCTCAGGCTGGAGATTTGGAAGACCCTTCGGTTGAACCGCCTATCTGGTACGGTGCCTTTGATGTAATCCTGTTAAAAGATAATGCAACATATTCTATCAGTTTGGATTTCATTAAGAAGCAGAAGTAACATAAGTTGTTTTTACAAAATATGCATTACCTATCCTTTCTCTTCTCGAGGAATCGATGAAGCGAAGCTCTTCTAGCAATAGGAAGCTCTACAAAAACAAAATGAAAGCTTTCTCTATTTAGAAGCTAGACAACGAATAACCCAAAGCCCATAGATTGCTGAACCAAAGAAGCCGAGAAATATTACCGCAGGCTAAAGAGGACGGGTTAGGCTTGATCGGCTCTTGTACAGCAGTTTTCGCAGGACTACGAACTGGATTTGCGCAAGAAACAATCTCTTTCTGAGTATAAGCAGGCTGGTTATTGTTAACTTCAGCTGCAAAGCTTTTCACACTTCCTTTGTTAGCTAAGTCAATAATTTCTTTAGCTTTCTCAGCAGAAAATTCGTTAAACACCATAACTTGACCACCGTAAAATATAGTCAATGGAGCAGACTGAGACTCCATCTTCACAACAGATCTGTTCCAAGTTCAACACAACACAAACAATTAGTCATACTTCTAAAGATCTAGCTTACTACATCATATGATTCTAAACATACTTAGTCTCCTTGATTGTCACGACTTCTTCCTTAGTCCCAGAGGAAGACGAAGAAGAAAAACTCGATTCTCGCTTCGGTTTAACGTCTTGAACAGCCAAAGAATCCATAGCAGTAGCTTCACAAGGAAACAGATTCATCATTGTTGGCTGACGTGACACAGCAACACCTCCTGCAAGATCCCAAAACACTAAAGATTATTCTCCAATCCTTACATGCAAAGCAAAATCCAGATTCTAACTTAGACTTAAATTGATTCCATATACAGTAATCACATAAATCATACACAAAATTGATTCCATATACAGTAATCAAAGTAAGATTCTCTGTTCTTCAATTTTCCAGATCTGTAGAGAAAAGAGGAGGATTAAGCTTGCTTACCGGTGGTGACGTCAGGCTTGCATGTCATACCCAAACTCAGATCTCCAAAACTACCATTCTCTTTCAAATAACGACTCAATCGACTACACGTCTGTGAAAAACTGGGCTTCTTCTCAAGCAGTCTCTTACCAGAAGAGCTCCAAATCTCCGTAGAACTCGACATCGTCAAAATCAAAATCCAATCAACAACAACAACAAATTCGATTTCTACAAAATTGAAATCGTTTCTTCTCAAATTGAATCTTCTAGGTTTCTTCTGAGTCGTTTCGAGGAAGAAATGAAAATTAGGGTTTGTTTTTTGGGGTTTCTTCTTGGCTCTGCAAAGTGCGTTTGTCACGAGGAAGAAATGGGACCTCTTTATTAATTTCTATCGTTGGTTGCAGTTTAACAATAAATAAGTTTTTTTTTTTTAAGGAAAAGAGCATTTAAAACACGTGTGTTAATTAATATGCTTTTATGATAACGGAAGAATACTGTTTTCAGTTCACCGTCACTCACGTCCAATGCTTTTGAGCTACGCATTTAACGAAACATCTTTGTGTCGTTTTACGATTCTACCCCTACTATTTGAAAAAGATTTGTTAAATTGGATTAGAAAAATATCAACATGCAAATTCTTAATTTTAAAAATGATCCACTCAAAGCATATCTTTGTTTAAATAATACTACTCATGTGTGTTGGATAAGATTTAAGTCTCATGTGATAATGTTTCAGCTATATACACATTAATCTTAATTTTGAATCTTTATATTCATCTTTTGTTTTTTTACATATAGGGGCGCTTGATAATGCCTTAAAATTTACACTTTTACTGTAAACTTTTGGCTTTAGAGATTTTGGTTGTTAGAACTTTGACTGTTATCTTAAATTTTAATAAAAGTCTGTTTGGTAATATATAATATTTCGAAGCTGTGACGGTTAATTTAATAATTATTTATAAAAATTTGTAAACAAAAATAATTGATCACATAAATCTGAGAAAAATATATTAATACATACATTTTTAGATTTTATTTCATTCAATTTGCAATTTTTTTTCATCGTTTTGCAAATTTTTGATAATTTATTGATTTATATAAAAATGAATCTCAAAAGAATAGAAAAAGAGATAATAATTAGTCAATTAAATTTTTTTAGTTTGAAAGTTATTTATAAATTTTAAAGGAGTTTTAATGATTTTTGGAAAAGTTGAGAGAATAAAACATTTAAAAATATTTATTTTTAACTTAAAGTCACTCCAACGAAGCTTTAAAAAAAACTATAGATGAAAGACAAAAAAAGAAAAGAAAGGATTTGAAGACTTTAAAATCTTTTAAGATCGTCAATCATGCTTGGCAAAAATATGTCTTTAAAGACTTTCAATTGTTTTAAATACTTAAAAGACACCTTGCGAAACACCCCCTAATATATTGATTTCAAATTGAGTTTACAAGAATATTATACATAACCATAATGCAAATCATTGCATAAATTACAATTATATAAAACGAATGAACTAAAGAAATAAATATTAACGATGCTGTCAAGCGGACAACCTCACTCGCTAAAGATTAGATATGTTTTTTGTTTTTTTTTTGTAATCAGTTCCAAACGTAATGTGACTTATGTGTCTAGCAACTACCTTTCTACCACATATGTGAACAAATAGTTGAAACGTGGTGATGGCTGTGATGTTACCATATTCTGATACTGAATATATTGTATAAAAATATGATAATAAAAAAAATTCTTCGTTGAAATCAAAGTGCTACATTTAGGGGACGTTTGGTAATGACTTAAATTTAGATTTTTGTTGTAGGTTTTTGGCTGTAGATATTTTGGCTGTTAATGTTGTAACTTTAGGCTTTAGAGATTTTTACTGTTAATAAAAGACGGTTTGGTAATATAATCTGTAGAATATTTGACTGTTATTTTAATAAATACTTTTTCATTTATTAATAAATACTTATAAATAATATTTTTGTAAGAAATATAAATGATAACATAAACCAAAAAAAAAATATCTAAAATAAAAAAATTTCATTTATTATATTATTTCATGTTTTGATTTAATAACCAAAAGCTTCATCAAGAAGTGGAACAAATCGAACACCTAGAGACAAAGTTAAGTTAAAACAAGGAATCCCTTGTTTGGGCTTAGGACCTTCCAACGGATAGAGAGGCTTTGCCTTTGAGTAACTCTAAGTTTTGTAGTTTTTAAACGGTGTTTTAGCGGAAGATTTAACAAGATTTTAAGGGTTTTTCATATATTTGGAAAGATTTTCTAGGGTTTTACTATATTTCCTGTTTTTTCTTGGAGTTCTTCATCTACACCAAAACGGCTCAGCAAAACCCTAAAAGCTTCTGAGTCTTTTGGTGAATGGATACTAGTATTGATAACGCAATGAAGGCAATGACGATTGTAGATGACGATGAACCTATTGTGATGCCGGATCTCCCTGACTTTGTGGCAACGGAAAGTAATGCTTTAAGTCTAATAGGCAGAGTACTTAACCTTGATTGTCAAAAAGTGTCGAGTTTGGTGTTAGATTTGCCTCGAAAGTGGGGAATGGTGAATCGTGTTCGTGGAGTGGTCTTGTCCAACGAGCGTTTTCAATTCATCTTTAAGTATGAGGAGGATCTGCAAGATATATTTGGACAAGAGGTTCAAACTTACAATGAATGGTCGATAGTGCTTGAACGGTGGGTAGATCCCACACCGGATGACTTTCTGAATTTTATGATGGTTTGGGTTCAAATTCGTCATATTCCGGTTAAGTACCACACTGAGAAGGCTATCAAATACGTTGGTAGTTTGTTAGGAGAGGTAAAGATGACAGATTTTGATCCAACAAAAACAAGGAACAAAGATTTCTTTAAGGCGCTGATACGATTTGATGTTTCTAAAGAACTTAAACGAGCAAAGGTTTTCCACTTTCCTGATGGGACAAAGGCGAATATCTTCTATGATTTTGAAGGTATAAGGAAGAGGTGCTACAATTGTCAACGTTTGACACATGAGAATATAAAGTGTCATGTGCCAAAACAGAGTAAAGCGGCTGTAGTTAAGGCTTTATGCGCTGAACAAGAAACTAGGATAATCACGCCAGTAATGGATGACGGGGTGAAGGATCCGTTGATTGGTGTTCTTACTGAAGCTCAACTGGGTATTGACCTCAACTCTGGTAAACCACGTATTCACCCAGAGGTTTTACATGAGATGAGACAAAATCTAATGGTTCAAGATATGGCTGAGCGAAAAGCGAGAGAACTTCGCATACACAAACAAGTAAATGATCTGGAAAAAGATCCCCTATTGAGGAGCAAGTTCTTACTTTTGGAAGAAAGTGAACAAGTGAATATGGAGGTCGACAAGGGTAAAAACATCGCTGGTAGTGAAGGAAGGTCGGACCAAAGTTTTGGATGTTGGAGAGAGGAGAGTGTGGAAAGGGCCTTAGCCTATAAAGTAGATGGAGATAAACAGAATCTTGCCACTGATAACCTCATCACACAAAGACAGGACGAGTCACAGGCTGAGGAAAGACAAATTACATCAATCTTGAGTGTAGTCCCGATATATATGGAGCCTTATACACGTAAGGTTCAGGAAATGGGGAACATAGACCCGTCAATAATTCCTGAAGTGAAGGTGATTGATGGACCTGCAAACCAGCAAGCTGATCAGTCTGAAACTCTTAACCAGGCTGCGAATCTGAGCGAAGAGATGGCAACTTATGTGCCTATACCTAATCATATGGTTTTCACCATAGGCTCTTTGGGAGAGAATGGATGTTTGATAAAAGGAGACACTTCCTCGGGTAAGAGCTCTGGCTTACGTAAAAGAAGGGCAATATCAGGTACTCAAAAAGAGTTAGATACGCTACTTAAAGCTGATGGTGTATGTGAGAATGTTCGAGCAGTGAAGCGCAAGGCAGAGAATGGTGAGAATGAGATTTCTAAACAGGCGAAACATGAGTTAGGTTTGATGGTTCACCAGAAACCATCCAATTCTCAATGACGACGCTCAGTTGGAACTGTCAGGGTTTGAGGAACCGCCTGACAGTTCGACGCCTTGAGGAAATGTGCCGTGAGCATTTCCCGGATTTTGTGTTTCTCCTAGAGACTAAAAACTCTAGTGATCACGTGTTGAATGTTTGGAGATCGTTGGATTATGACCACTATTGTTTGGTGAATCCAGTGGGTCTCAGTGGAGGATTGGCTTTATTTTGGAAGAATACACATGAGGTTGATGTTTTGTATTCAGATAACAGGATAATTGATACGAAGGTGAAGTTTGGCTCCATGGTTTTCTTTATGACTTTTGTGTATGGTGATCCAGTGCAACATCGTAGAAGGTTTTTTTGGGAGAAAATTAAACATCTTGGTGATCAGCGAAATGAAGCATGGTTTGTGGTGGGAGATTTTAATGAAATCATGAACAACTCAGAAAAGCTTGGAGGGAATCCACGGCTAGAATCATCTTTTTACATATTTCGTTCTTTTGCTCGAGACTGCAGATTGAAGGAATTACCTAGTTGTGGAAATAAGTTTTCTTGGGCCGGAAATCGGGAGATTGTTAACCCTGATGGTTCGAAAGAAACAGTTTGGATTCAGTGCAGACTAGACCGGTCTTTTGGAAATGCAGCTTGGTTTCAAATGTTCCCAAGAGCACAAACAAAGTATCTGATTAGAGATAGGTCAGATCATAGACCCATTATTACTCGACTTAACTCGAAATTAGAAGGAAGAAGAGGACGTTTTTGGTTTGATAAAAGATGGTGTGATAAACCAGAAGTGGTAGAGGTAATCAATAGAGGATGGTTGAGCTCTTAAGAGAGGGGTCCAAGATCGGTCTCTGACCGGATTTCTAATTGTCGAAAAGAATTATCTCGATGGAAACGCACAGCCAATACCAACTCGAGGACACGAATTAGTCAACTGCGGCAAGAATTGGACTTGGAATCATCAAAACTCCATCCAAATTTTCAGATTATGCTGGCGCTGAGAATTGAGCTTGAAAAGTTTTCAAATGAGGAAGAAAAGTATTGGCGGGAAAAAAGTAAAGAAAAGTGGGCTGAACATGGAGATAAGAATACGAAATTCTTCCACAATAGTGTACAAAAGCGAAGAATGAAAAACCAGATAGGTTCTTTATTTGATGAGCAAGGGGTAGAGCATTTTGAGGAGGAAGCTAAAGGTGAAATTGCTGTGGAATATTTTACAAAATTATTCCGTACTTCTAATCCAGGGGAGTTAGAGGAGTTACTAGATGGCTTTGAATCAAAAGTCACATTACGGATGAACAAGGAATTGGTTAAAGAAGTCACAAGTGCAGAGATACATCGAGCTGTCAAGGCTATTAAAGGAGATAGCGCCCCTGGTATTGATGGAATGTCTGGTAAATTCTTTCAATCCTTTTGGAAGACCATTGGTCCGCAGGTGGTGGTGGAGGTTAAGAAGTTCTTTGAGACGTGCTGGTTTCCTCAAGATTGGAATCATACTCAGATTTTCTTATTACCAAAGAAGGTGAATCCAACTCAAATGACAGATTTAATGCCTATTAGTTTATGTTCGGTGTCATACAAGATTATTTCCAAGATCATATGTACTCGTCTTAAACGTATTTTGCCTCAATTGGTATCACCTACCCAAGGAGCTTTTGTTGTTGGACGATTGATCTCCGATAATCTCTTAATAGCTCATGAGATGATACACGGTCTAAGGACGAATCCGATGTGTAAAGGAGAATTTATAGCCATCAAAACTGACATGTCCAAAGCTTATGATCGTGTGGAATGGATTTTCTTGGAGAAGTTGTTTGAAAAGATGGGGTTTGATCAACGATGGATCGCATGGGTGATGTATTGTGTGAGATCAGTTTCGTATACAGTTTTGTTGAATGGCCAAACACATGGTTATATCAAACCTGAGAGGGGTATTAGACAAGGAGATCCACTTTCTCCTTTCCTCTTTATCTTATGCGCGGAGGCCTTAGTTCATGTGATGAATAAGGCTGAGACTGAGGGGAAGATTACTGGGATGAGTTTGTCAACAAATGGTCCTTCTATTCAACATCTCCTTTTTGCTGACGATAGTCTCTTTCTTTGTCGAGCTTCCTTGTTAGAATGTACTGAATTTTTGAAGTGTCTTCGTAAGTACGGATCTGCGTCTGGTCAGGTTATTAATTTTCAAAAATCAGCAGTTAGTTTTGGGGCTGATATTGATCCTATCATGAAGCGTCTTATTTTGAGCTTGCTTGGTATTGAAAGCGAAGGTGGAGATGAAACTTATTTGGGTTTACCGGAGTGTTTTAGCGGTTCGAAACAGAAACTTCTTGCATTCATTGGTGATAAGCTTACTAAACGACTTAATGGGTGGTTTACCAAAACGCTTTCCCTTGGTGGAAAGGAGGTCCTCCTTAAGTCGGTAGCTATGGCTTTACCGGTTTACGCTATGTCATGTTTTCGTTTGTCAAAAACTCAATGTAAACAAATTACGAGTGCTATGTCTAGCTTTTGGTGGAGTGCGTGTAATGAGAAGAAAAAAAAGATTCATTGGGTCTCTTGGAAGGAGTTATGTAAGTCTAAAGCTAATGGTGGTTTAGGCTTTCGTGACTTGGAAGATTTTAATCAGGCTTTACTTGCAAAACAAGCTTGGAAGTTACTGAATGAACCGAATTCTTTATTAGCACAAATTTATAAAGGAATATATCACAAGTCTAAGGAGTTTCTGATGAGTGGTCTTGGATATAGACCTTCTTATGCTTGGAGAAGCATTTTACATGGAAGGGAGTTACTTCACAGAGGCTTGATTCGGTCTGTTGGTGATGGTGCAAGTACGTATGTTTGGAGTGATAAATGGCTTATGGATGTTCATCCACGGAGACCAATGAATAAGCAAAGGCTGATTGATATTGATCTTAAGGTTTCATCATTGATTACTGAAGATGGTTCGTGGAGAATGGAGATGCTTAGTGAGTTATTTCCACCGGCAGATGTAAAGAGGATTGAAGGCTTATCTATTGGTGGAGTGCAAGACCGGTTTATTTGGGCTTATAATGATAATGGAGCTTATTCGGTGAAGAGTGGGTTCTGGTTTATTTCTAACCAGATTGCGCAACCATCAACATCGAAGAGCCCTCTGGAAGGGAAACAAATTGCACTTAAACAAAGAGTTTGGAAGCTTAAAACTATACCAAGAATCAAGATATTTTTATGGAAAGCTGTGGCAGGAGCTATGGCGGTCTCGGATCGGCTAAGAACCAGAGGATTGGACGTGAATACTACCTGCAAATTGTGTCAACAATCGGTGGAAACAGTTAATCATGTCCTCTTCAGATGCTCAGTGGCTCAACAACTTTGGTGTAATGCGAATGTACCATGTCCTAACAATGGGTTTTCCTCTGTTTTTGAAGACAATCTGGCTTTTGTTTTTGATATGATGGATAACTCCGCAGTACCAGAAGACGTTGGGATGGCTATACCTTGGCTCTTGTGGAATATTTGGAAGAATCGGAATTCTATTTTGTATGCAAATGAGCAAATTGCCTTAAGTCAAGTTGTGAACAGGGCTTTTGACGAAACCTTCATCTGGTCGGAGGCAAATAAACCGTCTCAAATCTTGAATGTTAGTACTACATCAGGGAATGAGGTTCTTGATAGATGGAATCCACCTATGTCAGGAACGATCAAATGCAACCTGCATTCAACGTGGTGAAATGCAGATTCACATAGTGGTAGGGCTTGGATAGCAAAGGATTATTCAGGTAATGTGTTGTTCCATGCTCGTGATGCTTTTACTAAATCTCCGAATCGTATTGTGGCTGAGCTAAGGTGTGTGGTATGGACGCTTCAAAGTTTACGAGATTTACAGCTATCATATGTGGTCATTGGAATGGATTGTGGTGGTGCCTTTGAAGCAATTTGTAAGGATTCAGGTTGGCCAAAATATCGTTTCCTTCTTGAACAGATTTGTTTTCTTCGAGCTGGTTTTGGGTATTGTGCTTTTGAATTGGAATCGATAAAGGCAAATTCTATAGCTCGAGCAATAGCTTCCAGTGTTACTCGTGATGGCCGGTTTAATTCGTATTTGGCGGCTGGTGGTCCTGCGTGGCTTCATGATCTTTTGGCTAGAGAAGCATTGATCTAACATCTTTTATCCCTTTTGTTTGGGTGTTGATGTTGTTTTTTCTCATGGATTTTCAACTAGTTGTTCTCAGGTTTCATTATTATCATACAGACGTTTAAAAAAAAAAAAAAAAAGTGGAACAAATTGCAAAACATTTGCATGGAATTCTAGAACTTCTTAATCTTTCTTTTTTTTTTTTTTTTTTTTTGTCAACCTAACTATTAATCAGACAAAACCATCCAATCTTGGAATCCAGATCGGAATAGTGTTGCTTACATAAGAAAAATTAAAATCTCGTGTCCTGGCTGAACGTGCAAGGCAGTCCGCCTTCAGATTAATAGTGCGAGGGATGTGGGATAAGCAGAAGTGAGGGAGACGATCTTGTAAGCTCCTGAGCTTGACTGAAAAAATCGAAAACGCCGGCCACTCCTCTGGGTGATTAACGACATCTACTAGTTCGGAACAATCTGTTTCAAACGTCTGGCACTCCATATGTCTTTCCAAGATACAGGTCATAGCCCATATAAGGGCCTCCATCTCCGCATGCAAGGGGTTCTGCCGTTGGCTTACACCTTTGGCCCCTAGACTTAGAATCGTATCGCCATGGAGGCATACCCATCCTAATCCTGAAGTAGTCGCATTACCCTTCCAAGATCCATCCACTTGACATCGCACTCGGGGTAATTCGACTGATTGCACGTGTGGTACCTCACTTATAATAACCTCTGTTTCACTCTCTCTTATTTGATCAGCCAGCCACCCTTGACAATCAATCATCGCCGTGTTGAAAACATCACTTACATCCGCCTCGATGCCTGTAAACACTCTTTTATTCCGTGATTTCCATATATACCATAAGAGCCACGGAAATGCCTTACAATCCACAGAATTAGTATTAGTACTCGTAATTCTCCAAAACAGAAAATCCATGTTCGCATAAATGGAAGAGGAAGGCAGGATTTCACTCCCACTTGGTGACAAAAATAGTGCCCAAATATCTAGGACTATTGGACATTCAAACAAAGCATGGTTAATCGTTTCTTCCGCTATTCCACATCGCAAGCATATGGTAGAGCATCTAACCCCACGATGTTGAATCCTCTCCATTACCGCAATGGAACCTGATGTCACCTGCCATAAAAAATGCCTAATTTTTGGAGGGCAGTGTATTTTCCATACATACGCCTTCAAAGCTGTAATGCTTGGCTCTTTACCCAAGTTAGGCTTCTGGGGTTTTCCGAGTTCCTTCGCAACCCTATAACCCGATTTGACCGTGTACTTGCCGGATTTCGTAAAGTGCCATATGAACTTGTCCTCCATAGGCACCGGGCTAATTTCCATTCCTCGAATAAGTTGTATATCTTCCGGCTCCATAAATTCCTCTAGGATTGGTAAGTGCCATTCATTTGTCCCATGATTATATAAATGATGCACCATTAGGTTGGGGTGCAAGAGCCTTCCCCTCCCTCGTGCTGACCGTGGATAATTATCCGGAATCCACGGATCATTCCAAACTGCCACACTGTTGCCAGATCCTAAATTAACACGACTTCCGGTATACAACATGTCCTGAGCCGACATTAGGCTCTTCCATCCATAAGATGGCGAGTATGGCTTTTTAGCCCTAAGTGGATGTGTGTCCCTGAAGTATCTACCTTTGAATACCCTTGCCACTAAAGAATTTGGATACTGATACATTCTCCAAAGTTGCTTGGCGAGAAGGGCAGTATTGAAATGTTTTAATGAGTGGAACCCTAAACCTCCTTCCTCTTTATCTAGGCACAACTTATCCCAGGCTTGCCAATGAAGACCCTTACTATCCTTGTGAGAACTCCACCAATATTTGGCTATAGCACTCGTTAGTTTATCCAGTATTATTTGTGGGAGCCGAAAACACGACATAATATATGTGGGGAGTGCTAGGGCGATCGATTTAATCAACACCTCTTTTCCCCCTTTTGATAAAAACTTTACTGACCACCCATTAATTCTATCGTTTAATCTATCCGTAAGGAAATTAAACACTTTTGTCTTGGAACCTCCGAGACTTTCCGGGATACCAAGATATGAACTCATTCCACCTTCCTTACTAATCCCCATAATACTTTTTAGCTTACACTTGGTATCCTGAACCACATTATGTCCAAACATTATCGAGGATTTATCGAAGTTTATTTCCTGCCCTGAGGCAGTGCCGTAGATCTTTAGCACCTCCAAAATAGTTTTGGCTTCTTCTTCTGTAGCTTTGCAAAAAAATAAACTATCATCTGCGAAGAGTAAATGAGATATCGCTGGGCTTTGCCGAGCCACTTTAATACCTGTCAAAAGCCCTGCTCTTTCTGCTTTCTGAACATTTGCTATTAATACTTCCGTACACAAAATAAACAAATACGGAGATAGAGGATCTCCTTGGCGAAGCCCTCTCCTAGGAATAATCCGTCCCCGGGGCTGACCATTTATCAGCACCTGATACGAAACAGACCGCACACAGGTCATGATCCAAGATGTCCAAACCATACCAAACCCTAACTTAAGGAGCACGACTTCCAGAAAGGTCCATTCGATCCTGTCGTAAGCCTTACTCATGTCCGTCTTTACTGCCATAAAATCATACCGACATGAATCTTTTGTCCGTAAAGCATGGAACATTTCCTGCGCAACCAGAATATTATCAGAGATAAGCCTCCCCGACACAAATGCCGATTGTGTCTCTGAGATTATCTTAGGTAACAGATGTTTTAATCTGAGACACAATATTTTTGAAATGATTTTGTAACCCACATTACATAAACTAATTGGCCGAAATTCCCCCATCCTTTTAGGTTTGTCAACTTTTGGAATCAGACAAATATTTGTCATGTTCAACCTTTTGTCAAAATGCCCTGTTCGAAAGAATTCTCTAACAAAACTGATCAAATCCCCTTTCATCGTCGCCCAAAACCGTTGGTAGAAAAGGGCTGTCATCCCATCCGGACCTGGAGCTTTCTCTGGATGCATTGCAAATATTGCCTTTCGTACCTCGTCCTCCCCTACCTCTCGCAATAAAACATCGTTCATATCCCCTGTGATGACCGGCTGAATATCTTGTAATATTTCATTAAAAGCAGTTGGCTGGGTTGATGTAAACAAATTGTCAAAATATTCCGTCGCCGTTTGCTCAATCTCCACCGGCTTTTGAACCCAATCCCCACTTTCATTAAATAAACCAACAATCCTATTTCTGGCATGTCTTTGTTTCGTGGAATCCTGAAAATATTTTGTATTTTTATCTCCACACTTCTTAATCTTTCTTATAAATGCATTATTGACCTTTCAAATAATCTAAACGATGTTTTAAGTGCTTCCAACTCAAATCAGCTTCAACAATAGTATTTGAATATATTGAGGCTTTTGACTTTGAATTTTTCTTGGTTGTGTAGAACCTATAAATAGCATTTTGTTTTTCCCAAAACTAGTTCAATCACAAACAAAATGGTGATAATTTTTTATTCATTTTCGGAAATTTTGTATTTTTATTCATGTTGCAAAACCTTAATATTTTCATTCATTTGACAAAATTTTATTATTTTTATTCAGTTTGCAAAAAGTTGTTATTTTCATTCACTTTTGTAAACTTTTAATATTTTATTCATTTATATAAAAATAGATCTCAAAAGAATAGAAAAAAAGAGATAGTAATTAATCAATCAAATTTTTTAATTATAAATTATATATAAATCTACAAAGAGTATTTTGATAATTTTGGGAAAAAACAAAATAATAGATAAATCATTTTGTAATAGTTAAACCTTGCTTTCGGTGGCTTTAGGATAAAAGACAAAAAATAAGAGGAAAAAATAAAAGACAAACTTTTAAGACTTTAAAATTAATAAAGCCTTTAAATGCTTGACCAAAAACAGTCTTTTAAATCTTTTAATTTTTTTAAAGCCTTAAAAGACTCTTGCCAAACACCCCCTTAGTCTCTAAATCCTTTTTTCGAAAATTGAATCAATGGTTCTATTTTTGGTGGACGGCGTTTCCAAAACAACTTCACTAAGACTTGTTTCAAACATCTAAAAATTATCGAAAAGACTATAAACATGTTTAAGAGTAAAAGAGAACTATTTTTTTTTTTTGAATTTGAACAACCACCAGTTTTATAAATCAAACACTAATTTACTACTCCCTCCGTCCCATTTAGATGATCTTCTTAAGAATTTTTTTTGTCTCATTTTAGTTGATTGTGTCAATTTTCAATGTAATATTTATCGTGTTTTTGTTGTTTTTAAGTGTGAATTCTGCGAATTATTTTTTCATTGGTTGAGTTATTTTGAAATTGGTGTTCTTTATTGAAAAGATAAACAATTAAATGATTTATTAATTTGTGTGTAAAAACTTTAAAAATCATCTAAAATGGGATGGAATAAGTATATAATTACTTTTTTTACTAACAATATATGCATTTATTTAATCGTTACAACAAATAGGTAAATCTTGTGATGACGTTTCCCTAATGACGTATGTAAACCAAGATGTTTAAGGGTATTCTCGTCCCGTTAAAAGACTAACGGCGTGGGAACACGGAGTAGGTCCTCCATAACTGTAACTCCACTCCATAAATCACGTTTTGTACTTGCCTTATTAAATAGTAATATTTGTACAGTAAAAATATTAAAAGAAGCGGGAAGTGCACGTCTCCTCCACTAATAATGATCGTACACGTGTCAAACTCAACAGCACAAATCGGAGATTGTTGTTTTCTAGAGTTTTGAGCAGTGATCAGCTGCTACGCGACTTATGAAGCATGTGTGTCTCTTCTCCTATAGCCATTGATCTTGTCTCTCTGTCTTTGATCGCATTTAAATAAAATATTCCCACGCGTATGTTAGGTACAATAAATATTCTCAGTATATTAATAGTCACAACTCACAAGCAAGTATTCTATTATTGCTCAAATGAAAATACATTCTCATTTACATCAAAATGTTTTATTTGGTTTTCAAACGGAAATATTGTAGGGAAAATTGGAAATGAAGGATGCTTTTTTTTAAGTTTGCCCATCTATACCTTTGTAACCAAATTGTCATATGTGTCTAAATTGCCCTTTTTATTCTAAAAAATTGTTTTTTTTGTTTTTTTTTGTCAAACATGTGAAAAATTATGGAATAAGTATTTTTATAAAATGGGCAATTGTCGATTCATAATCAATATAAAAAAATTGGGATTTATAAATTTTGTTCTGATTTCTTCAGTAGACACATTCTACATGTTGTATTCGTTTAGATGATGAAATCTAAAAAATTGTACATGCTCTACGAAATTTAGAAGACATAAACGTCTAAAAAAATTAGATGACATTTTTAGTATATATATCTTCTCCACTTCGCTTTATGTTCTGTAAATTTTAGAATACACTAATGTTCTAAAACATTTAGAAGACAATTTTAGAATATGTCATCAATACTTTGCTATCTCTTCTAAATAGTTTAGAACACAATAATGTTCTAAAAACATTAGAAGATAATTTTAGAATTCATGATCTGGATTTTGCTCTATGTTCTGCAAATTTTAGAATACGTATTCTGCTATTTTTCAAATGTTCTGCAAAATCAATTCTAAATTATTTTAAAAATTCCGAAAATTTAGGAAATCAAATATTTAAAATATTAATTATGAATCTACTGTTTAGGAAATCTTATATAATATTTTAAGGTTCCACTAAGTTAAAGCTTTGACAAGTTGTCATGTGTCACTTTTGGTATTGGCAATTAATGTCTATTTTCATATTTAGAACCTAATTTTTACATAATTATGACATTTGCCCTTCTAGAATTTAGAATGTTTGTACTGGTCTTTTAAAAGAAAAATGTGATATCAATTTTAATTTAAATTGAACATTTAATATCAAATTATCTTCATGAATTTATTGAAAATATGTAAAACCATATTCTAATACTTATTCTTTTTTTTTTTACAATAATATGATAGAGTTTTATATATTTTAATATAATTCACATAAAATAATTTAAAATAATTGTTTAATTTTTAAAATTAACTTCACTAAAATTATAATTTGTGAGCATAAATCTTAAACATCACTTAATTAGCTACATATATATATATCAACAATGTTCCATCTTAATTTGTTTTCTACAAATAACATTCAATTTACCCAATAATTTGCTACAAATATTTAGTCTCTTTTCCTCGATAATTATTTACTATAAACACCAAATTTATGTAATATTCAATATATAAATAGTCAGTAAGTTAACAATTATTGTATATTATACCATCTTAAATTTTAAATCTACGAAACGCGTGGACATACCCTAGTATATCAATATGATTGACAATATCTTCTTCTTGCCTTATTCTCGATTCAATATTCGATTTTTTATTTCATCCTTCGAGAATATCACAAAGAGATTTGTACTCCAAAGTTGGTTGAAGAATAATGCTTATGTTTTAAAACATTTCACATTTAATTATGTTCTCTCTTTTGTTTTACATTTGAACCTCTTCTCCTTATGAATGCAAGTGTTTTACTTATGAATGCAAGTGTTTTTGGTTCATTTTCATTTGTAATATTTTTCTCAATACATTACACATTTTGTTTGGATTCAGATGAAACCAAATCAGATCCGAATCCATTACGAGTTTGGATAAGTTATGGATCTTATATACAACACAAGATTCAAACCGAACCCAGATGAATCCGATCTGATCCCGATCCACAAATTACTAAAATCCGAATGATATCTATAGGCCTCAATCCGAAAACCCAAAAATCCCAAAAGTCCGAACAACAACCGAACAAACAACCATACGCCCATCCCTAGAGATTATCTTGAAATAACTATATAAGGATTTATAAAGTCTCTTTCCGATAGAAATAAGATAATAAAAAGGTTATAAAACATGCATGAAAAAAAGAAATGAAGAAAAAAAATCAAGTAACATAACTTCTGAAAGTATTTTATTCCATAGATTTTTCAGATTTAGTGATATTTTATTATATAAAGTTTAATACGTCAAACATAATAATTAACACGATTGTGACAAGTGTCAACCAGCCAATTAAATTTTGACATGTTAAAATAAATCTAATTAAGTTTTGTCACATATGTCATACAATTTTTTTTTAATTAAACTTATATATTTGCATTTATCAACTATATTATAAAAATCAAACATATATTTAGATTTTTCAATTAATAATTCATTAAATTTGGTAATCTCTTCTATAAATTTTATTTCAGCGTTTTATCAGAAAAATAATATTGATTACTCTCTTATTCGATAGGTGAGACAGATGACACTGATAAATTTTAGTTTGTGAGATTAATAAAAAATATTCTAGCTCAATTTTGTTTTATTTTATTGTTTATAGCATAAATATCATCATTTCAATGACTACTCAACAAAAATAAATATAAATTATTTAACGTTAAATCATTTAAAAACTATGTTTATTATCATGTTGTAGTACGTTTTATAGAAAAGAGGAGGCCGAAATTTATATAATATTTTAAGGTTTCACTAAGTTAAACCTTTGACAAGTTGCCATGTGTCACTTTTGGTATTGGCAATTAATGTCTATTTTCATATTTAGAACCTAATTTTTACATAATTATGACATTTGTCCTTCTAAAATTTAGAAAGTTTGTACTGGTCTTTTAAAATAAAAATGTGATATCAATTTTAATTTAAAGTAAACATTTAATATCAAATTATCTTCATGAATTTATTGAAAATATGTAAAACCATATTCTTTTTTTTTTACAATAATATGATAGATTTTATATATTTTAATATAATTCACATAAAATAATTTAAAATAATTGTTTAATTTTTAATATTAACTTCACTAAAATTATAAATTGTGAACATAAATCTTAAACATCACTTAATTAGATACATATATATATCAACAATGTTCCATCTTAATTTGTTTTCTACAAATAACATTTAATATACCCAATAATTTGCTACAAATATTTAGTCTCTTTTCCTAGATAATTATTTGCTATAAACACCAAATTTCTGTAATATTTAATATATAAATAGTCAGTAAGTTAACAATTATTGTATATTATACCATCTTAAATTTTAAATCCACGCAACGCGTGGACATACCCTAGTGAAATATATTGTTAGGATACATCCTAGAAAATTTAGAAGTTGTATTCTGATTATTTCAGAATTTAGTAAAATGTTACATACCCTATCATTTTCTTGGTGACGAATTTTCAGTGTTAAAAACTCATTCTCATTTCGTATTACTTCATATATTCTCTTCAAAATACCTAGAATTTTCTTCATTTTCATTTTCATGTGTTTAGAACTTGAACACAATGCAAATCTACATAACATGTGGTGTATGGAGATCGTCTGAGAATAAGGAGTGGCGATTTATGGTTGATGGGGAAAAACGTGCGAGATTACTTACTTTGCAATCCAATACAACTCTTAAAAAGCTCAAGAAAATGGTTGCAGAAGATTACGAGATTGGACATTGTATATAGACGTTATTTGCAAAGATATTAACATTCCTATTTCTTTCCCTTGTGTTCATAAACAAGTTCGGATCCTATACAAATATATTCTTATAATTCTTCCAATTAAATAACATGTCGCAAATATTAGGTCTCCTGAAAAAGTGTTAGGAAGATGCTATTTTTAATTTCATCAATATGAGCAAAAGTTGAGAGAGAGTCGGACTTGGAAACATATTCATGAAATATTCGAATAGAACCTCTAATTTATAAGAGCACCCACTTATTAAAATATATATATATATATATATATATATATAAGTTTTTAAAAATATATGTCAATATGGTAAAAACAAAAACTTTGTCTAACCAAAATAGTATATGGATACCAGTCAATTATATTTGTCTATTGTAAATACAAAGTTCATTATGTTTTATTTCATCGAAAAAGAAAAAAACTTCATTAATTAAAATATTGTTCTGTTTTATTCTACAGTTTTTTTTTAACACAATTTTTTATGTTATGAAAATAAGATTTAGTTTTTTTATATGATCCCACGTAATCTCATGCCGGCTCTGGATCGAGAAAATTGTGGTCGGAGAAGCTGTGATAGTCGTTGAGTCGGGGGCTAATCCTCTGCTTCTTTAGACCCTCGACTCCTTTATCATGTTTCCAAAAGTCCAATTTGTATCCTTGTTGTTTCTATGATGTGTTTTCTTATCTTTGTCTCAAGCTAAGCTGCATAGAATCGGAAACGAATATGCGGAAGCGAAACATTAGAAAATGCGGAAACGAGTTTTTCAAAAAAAGAAACGGGTACATTTTGGAAACGTATATATATATATATATATATAAAATTATCATGAAACCAAAAATATTATCAAAACCATATTAAACAAAATATTTGGAACAACAAAATCTACTACATAAATATTAAATAATTTAACTAAAGATAAAAAAATAACATTCATATATTTAGACTAGCATCTTCATTTTACCTTACGAGAGTAAGCGATTATAAACAAATATAAATGTTTCATAATATGTTTTTTAACTTATTATAATAGCAAATAGATCTCTATATTTTTAAAATATTTACTTAATTTATTTTTAAATCAAAAACCGTGTTTCTAAAATGAAGAGTCACGTTTCCCATGTATTTCCAAATTAATATTTTTAAGAAACGCGTTTTCACCGTGTTTCGGAGACAAAAAACATACATTGGGTAGAGTTTCCATGCAACTCAGGTCTCAAGTGTATGTTTCTTACTTTTAACCTTTCTCGAGACTCTTGTCTATCAGCGTATAATCTACATATCATAACTTTTGTAACCGTTTCTTTATAGATAGTATACTTTTTTTTATTAAAAATACTAGTCACTCTTTTGGTTTAAACTTTAAAGTACCAATGCTAGCTAAGTTCCTTATAATTTGTAATATACTATGCTGTTTTACGTAACTCATTGTCCATACCAGCCGGAAAAAAAAGTTACGTGAAAGTAAGATCGAATATTTATTTTAAGAAAAACGTAAGTTAGAGTGAACACTGAACATTAAGATCAAAATGTGATTAAAAAAGGAATATTAGTTAGGTTGTAAAAAAGAACATTAACTAAATTCTAGTTGTAGGATTTGATAAAAACAAAAGGAACGTTAAGCCCGTGGAAAATGCGTGGTAAAATAGGTAACTTGGGTTAGGGGAAGAAAGATGCACCATGTGAGATGGGTAACGTAACAAGATATTTCTATATTTTTAAAGTACTCTCTTCGTTCATTGTAAATTAAGCGTAATAACTAATGTATATACATATTTGCAAAATACAGATGCTTTGAATTTTTTTTACTTGATCTTATTAAGAAACAATAGAGATGGTGTTATAGCTCGATAAACAAGTCCGATTCCAATTCTAGGCAAAAGAAGTAATCGATTAGGACCTCGTATTATAAAGGTAAAATTAAGTAATTTAAAAAAGCATAATGTTTTTGATAAGGGTGAATTTGGTTAATAACCAAAGTAAAATTCTTAATTAGCAATCTAACCAAAAATGTATTAGGTGAAGATATCATAGCCATAAAATGATTAAAATCTTAATGAAATGGTGGTTAGTTATTGAGTTATATATATATATTTTTTGTTGGTTGTTGGTCCCAAATTCTCTAAAAGTAAAATTTAAAAAGATGATTAATTAGCAATTTAACCAAAAGTGCAGTGTGTGGAGATAACATAGCCATAAGAACATCCATTAACATTGGATCAGACTTGTCGATAAAGGTTGGTTTAAAAAATATAGGCCACATGGATCGTGGTAGTTGTTGATGTTTAGTATAAGATAAATTATACATATAGAAGTAGAACCCTGCCAAACTTGTATATACAATAGTCTTAGTAGATGAACATGTTTTCGTGGCCTAGAATTGTTAAATCATAGTAATAATATATTTCAATAACATTTTTTATATCATGTTGTCTTAAATTGTAGTATTTGCTAACTAATTAAACCTACTTCGAGTATTTTTGGTCATAAGCTACTTTCGAGATAACGTACCAATATGACAAGGGTCGGTAATCAAGTTTTTGTGTACTTTACCGGATCAGTCACATGGTGCACCGATTGACTTATTAACAGATCAATACAAAACGATAAAGAACTAAAGGTTTTACTTATCTGTGAAATCATTTAAGGACGAACCAAAATCGCATAAAGACATGAAAGTGTGGATATCATTTTAGTAAACAACCAAAAAGAAACAAAAAAGGCAAGTGGGGGTCTCTAAGACTTGGGGGTCTCGAAGACTTTTAGTGGTCACAAATATGCAAGAATGGTCACAAGATGAATAAAACATAAAGAAAGCTTAAGATATCAAACGAATAAGACTAGCCTACATTATTTTTAAACTGTTTATGGTTCTCTAGTTGAATCTGACCAGACCCTTGTATCCATTTTTGGTATTTAATTTTAGTTTTGATTCCTACTTTTGTCTCTGCTTTCTTTCACATTTTTAAACAAAAGAAAAGCTTACATGTAAGTGGGAAATTGTGGCCATTGGAAATACTCTCTAAAGATGTAACGAGTAAAGGCATTGATACTCATTAAGTGTCAAGAGTTACTAAATTTAACT
The DNA here is from genome assembly GCA_900128785.1 of Arabis alpina. Classification (NCBI taxonomy): domain Eukaryota; kingdom Viridiplantae; phylum Streptophyta; class Magnoliopsida; order Brassicales; family Brassicaceae; genus Arabis; species Arabis alpina. The sequence goes on from LT669789.1 coordinate 32,813,902, forward strand.
GAGAATTGATTTGGTAATTTTTTTCAGATTGTACGTTAAACAATAGAAATGAAAAGACTACAAAAGAGACTACAATGATTTCAAACAAGGGTATCACAAGTGACAGATTTTTAATGGCAAATTCCAAACTCTGCTATTTCTGGCAACGTTTTGATCCGATCCCAAGTCTTTGGTGCATCAGATCCTGATCCTAAGAAACTTAGCTTATCGTCGAAAACAAACTGTGTTGGATTCCCACGGCGTAACACTTGCATAAACATGGGAAAGTTCTTGTAAACACTGCACCAAATAAAACATGCCTTTCAATACCTCAGCTTCATCCCAGATTCACAGTACAACATATCATAAATCTAAATGCATCCCGAATCATTTATTGCGATTACTGGACCGACCATACTTCAATGGAAACTAAACCAAACTTCATTTCGATCTCAAGCAGAGTAATTAATATGTCAAGGTCAAAGAGCAAACTGTACTCAGAGAAACAATGGATGGTAATGTACCTTACATCAAGTTACACAACCAGATTTGGAGCACAAGCAATGACATTTGCTTTCACTTGTTGTAAGGAGCAAAAATGATGCTGGAGTTATGGCCACCAAACCCGAATGAATTGGATAAGGCTGCTTTAATGTTCAATCTCTCCTTCTTAGGACCCACCAGCAATTTTGTATCCTGATCCATATCAAGTAGTATTATTAAATCTCCCGACAGTTTTAGTTTTGCGGACATTAGGTGGTTTTTGTGCAGTATTGAACTACAATAAGCTTGGAATAACAAAAGCCAACTACTGACATACCACGCTACTGTCTGGATCCTGGAGGTTGATATTAGGATGAACCCATCCTGTCCTTATTGCCTGTAGACAACAACAGAAAATTAGCATGAGAAATGCAAAGGTTGCACACAGTTTTAATCTATTATAAGAACTTGGTTTAAACCGTAGCAACACTGATGGTTCTAATACTAGTGTGTTACCTGCACGGTTGCGACAGCCTCTACAGCCCCAGCAGCTCCTAGTAAGTGTCCAATCATAGATTTTGTGGAATTTACCTTTAGCTGCCACATCGTGAAAGAGCAAGTAAGGAAACTACAATTCTGGAATTTTCTAATAGCTCCTACTACTAAACTTAAGGAGGACTAGAAAAGCGAAGCAACCTCAGGATTTTGGCCAAAACATTTAGCAAGGGCTTGGTACTCCTTAAGGTCTCCAGCTGGTGTTGAGGTTGCATGTGCGTTTATGTAATTTATCTGTTCCTTAGAAATCCCAGCATTAGCTAATGCTCTCTCGATACAGAGAATGACACCAGCCCCTGTAAATATCAGACAAGGGGTTAATGATGATAACTTTGTAGCCAAACAGATCGAAAAATTGCAGTTGCCTAGCAGACTGATGAGCCCGGGGAATGAAATTACCATCAGGATGCGGCTCGGTCATGTGATACGCATCACATGTGAAACTCCCACCAAGGAACTCTGCGTAGATAGTTGCTCCTCTTTTCTGAAAGAAGTATAATACATATGTTCTCAGATATTGTTCCATAGCAAGACTGGGAAAAGCTTGGAGATAAGTTTTATTTGTGATTAAATACATGGGAAACACGGAATGAAACACACGAACGCATGAGTTATATACCTTAGCATGCTCAAGTTCTTCCAAAAGCAAAACTCCAGCTCCTTCTCCCATCACGAAACCATCTCGATTCTGTTATGCAATCAAGATCAAGTTTACAAAGTAAGAAGAATATCCAAACACAATACACACGTTTCCTCCCATCATCTTTCCTTCAATATTATATACATGTAAGGGAACGCTCTATAAAGTTTCTCTAACATCTATAGTTGGTAATCCAGACTTGAGCAAAACGAATAGAAGGGTATCACAACATGCCAGTAGAAAGACGAAAGAGAAGAGAGGACAAGAAGATGTTGAAACATACGCTATCCCAAGGACGTGAAGCTGTTGTGGGATCATTATTCCTTTGTGAAAGAGCCCGGCATGCAACAAAACCTCCCAACCCTGCATTGATACACATATGATAAGATTCATGTAGCATAAAGTTCAAGAGCAAAGGGAATAATGTAATATCGGAGAACGAGTTTGTACCTATTGGAATAATAACTGAATCTGAGCCACCACAGAGCATTACATCCTGAAAGGGTGGAAAGACAGGAAAATGTCAAATAAAAGTAGAACTAGAAGTCTTGAAGTATCCCAAAATGTCGAATTTCCAAGTGGATGGAGGATACTTACAGCTTCACCTTTAATAATATGGTTTGCTGAATTCATAATGCAAAAGTTGCTTGTGGCACAAGCAGTTGAGATAGAATAGTTTGGTCCCATCCATCCCTAACACATGACCACAAAGAAAGGTCAGCACAAAACTGGTGGTGGTCATCTATATTACATAAGGTCCAAATTTAATCAGACCAGATCCATAGCAAGCATTGCAGAACCCATGTTTGTTGTCGCAAAAGGTACACAAAACGGATTCATCTTCTTGTAAGAGATCTTCAAAGCTTCAATAGCATCTTGAAAGACCTGTATCAATATATATAGTTAGAGATGCAACGATTACAACGGAGCTTCAATATTCATGTCATCCCTTTGTTAGTGAAAGCATGGTTGGTATGAGAACAATCAAGTGAAATTCTGAACAGAGACCTAGAACTGAAACTCTTTTCATACTTTCTAATTATTTTAACACGAGATCAAGAAAGTACCTTCATGCCTCCCATTGCTGAGCCAATCAAAACTCCACATTTGGTTTTGTCAAACTCTGCCATTACTTCATCAGTTACCCCACCATCAGCCAAAGCTTTCTTACCAGCTGTAAGAAGATAGAGCATGAACTTATCCATCCTTTTTGAAAGTTTCGGCGCAACCCATCCTTCAGTCGAAAACGACTTAATCTCTCCCGCAATTCTCTTGGCAAAGTTAAAACAAGGAAAGACATTCAAGCACACTACAACAAAAAAGAAAAGGCAAATGGAGAAATCTACACACCAAACAGATTCCAAGAATAACGCTTATACCGTAGGAAATGCAGAACAATCGAAATTCTCAATCTGGCTAATACCACTGTTGCCTTGTAGCAAATTCTCATAAAAGGTATCTGGATCATGACCTAATGATGTTTCAACTCCCATCCCTGTCACAACAACCCTGCGCTGCTCCGTCGGAGGTTTCTTGTTCACCGTAGCTTCCTTTTCCATCTCCATTGCAACGGCTCCACCTAAAAACCACAACAGACATTATCGTTAAATGATAGATTAAACTTAACTAGCCACTATCCAGAAACCACATCTCAATGGCATAGAACCAAACGAGTTATACAGTTCAAGTTTCCAAGCTCTGTATCCTCATTTCTCATACAGAGTCTTAACCTCACAAAATGTGTAAACACAATAAAAATTCCAACTTTCCTATGCAACATTACCTATAAATTTCAACATTGACTCAATAACATAAACACATACCAACACCGAACTACTACATAAACTATGAAGATAAAAATCAAAGCTTTAACAAAACCCAGAAAAATAAAAACCCTCAAGATTAGAGATTTAATGTTTAATACCAGAAGTAGAAGAAGCAGCAGCACGATTCAATCTCCTCTGGTTTCGATTCAAAGAAACAGTATTCGTCGATCCAAAGAGAGAAGACAAAGCATTGTTGTTGTTGTAGTAGTGATTACAAGGCCCAAAATCCAAACAAGAAGTAACAAGAGCCTGAATGCTACCGGATCCATTCACAACAACAGAGCATTTACTAAGCTGTCTCCTTCGTCTACTCCGCCTACCAGATTGAACAGAAACAGCTTGTCGGCTATCTCCGACTCCACCGTACATGCAAGCAGCAACGAACCAAGTACATAAAGGAGATGCGTAAGAAGAAGACGCACCCACCATGACGAAGTGAAAAAGAGAAGCTTGAGAAGAACACCAGAGAGAAGAAGATGACAAAAGCGAGAAATGGGTGAAGAGAGAATCTAGCGGAATGAGAAATGGGATTTTAACAAGAATCGAAGATCGATCTTCTCTCTCTGTGTTTCAGGAGGCGTGTTTAAGAGTCCTGGATGCGTTAAATCGTGAGTGGAGACGATAAAAATCCTTCCTTTCTGTGAAATGAAACAGAGAGAGAGACTTACCAATCGACACTTGAAATCTCAAAATTATCGATGACCAGAATAATTATTTATTTCTTTTTTATTCTGAATCTGAAAAAACAAAACTATTGTTAAATGTTACAGCAAGTTTTTATCTATTTTTTGTTTGAGTTATCATATCTTATCAAACAAAACAATAAAGACTTTTTTTCAAAACTAAATAAAAGGCAACTTATTCATAAAGTATATAAAAACCATAATCCCATGTTTAATTATTCCAATATTGTATAGAGTATATAATAGTTATATAGAATTATGCAAATGCCATAAGATTTGTAAGTCCGTATTTTGTCTTTTAACCTAGTGATAATGTGAGGCTACATAGAAACATACATGTTGAGATTTGGTGACCTCGGTTTAATCGAAGGAAGGACACTTGTATATTCATTATTTTATTTTTTGGGATTACTTGTTAATTTATTATTGGGGCAGAGCAAAGTGTTACAGTACGGAGAGCGATATGTCAAAGCAAACATTTAACATTTATTTTCATAATTTGTAATATAACATTAGTCTTCAGAAATACACAACACTTCACTAAACTTATTTCATTTTTTGTTTTTTTTGCCTTTACAATTTTTTTGTTTGAAAAACAGATAGGGAGTTAAAGGATACAAAAACGGTTTATATCTCGTATAAATGTTTGTTTTTTTGCCTTTACAACTTTTTTGTTTGAAAAACAGATAGGGAGTTAAAGGATACAAAAACGGTTTTTATCTCGTCTAAATGTTTGAAAAACCTTTAGACGAGGTAACAAAAACTCTAAACCGAATTCCAAACTAAGTAATTAACACCACCACATCGAAAGCATCCAAACTTTCCATAGAAACTAACATGTAATTTTGTTATACTTAAAATGTAAATTTCAATCTCAAGCCTTTCCAACTTGATATAATAATTTCATGCAAGTTACTAGCCAAAAAATGTATATCTTTGCATTACTCTTCCGATTTCCGCTTCGGCAAATATTTTCCGACTAAATTCACCTTAAGAAAAATAAAAATTGAAGTGGTCAGGCTTAAGTAGTAGATCCAGAAAAAAACATTGATGAAAATCATGGATTTTATACGGTTATACAGCTGAGTATGAATGTATAAACGTAATAAATTTCATTTAAAGAAAAAGACCCCTAAAAAAAATCATTAAATTCTTACAATTAATGTTACTTTGACTTTAATAATCAATATTTTGTTATGCCTCACGTGATTGGTTTTCTCCTACTGATCGAGACATACAAGACACATCACCCAAGTAGCTAGCTCTGTGCGATTGCAATCAAAACCAAGTTGTATTAGACTATTGGTTTATGACTTTATGTTGGTTTGGGAACCTACAACTCTGGTTTTCGTTTTGCTTAAAGAGATGTATGAAAAAAACAATCAGGAAAAAAGGGAAGAAGAGAAAAAGCATGGAAAGAGTCAAAGTGGGTAAGCTCTCTCATACCTAACATTCTAATTTCGTATCACCATTCTCAGCTAAACCAGCCTAATCTCCGGTTTTCCATTTCTGTGTACATCAATGTCTCTCACACGTGGCGATTTTTGATTCGTCTGTATGACAGGAGGGACCAAGTCAATTATCCTCCATAGTCCAAACACTAACGCCATGTTATTAAAATCTTTACCCATTTTGCAAGAACCACAAAATCTTCCTTTTCACCTGAAATCAACAGTTCATTCATGGCAAAGAGAAGATTAAAGAACTGTGAATCGTACAAAATCTAAGCTACCTTTACAAACAGAACACAACTTTCATTTGTCATTTATCGATGATTAGGTAACATACGACGGAATAAGAGTATAAACGACACTCACAATTCTGCAGATCACAACATCTTATCTTCAACTTCTTGTGGAACATTTCACTTAAGGCAACATGATTTAACACCTGACCAAAAACATTCCAAAACTTACAAAACAATCTCACATATATACAAGAAAAAACCTTAGTTGTATTTGAACTTAAAACAATCAGTACACAATTGCTTGTAATTTATTGTCATAAGCATTACGCTGCAATAAGTAGCATTTTTCCTTAGAAGAGGAAAAACAAACAAGAAAAAAGAAATCGATAATCAAGCGTAGTGAGATCACAGGGCAACGAGGAGCATACTTGCTCCATGAGATGGTGGTCCACGTTAACTCCTTCCCAAACTCTATTACTCACGTGCACAAGCTTGAGCAGCAAAAACTACATGGAGGAGTCAAAGCGGATTATAAGCCAATCTATCACATTTACCACTTCAGCTGACAATAAGCAGTATTCAAACATATCATGCGCCAGATCTTACCATCCCCATTGACATCACACTACTCGGTTCCATTTCTCTGTTCAAAAACCTCAGTAAGTGGCAATCGCTAATTGGCATGCATGAGCTGTGCTCGTTTATATAAACTCCACCTGCATTCCCAACAGAGAATCAAAAACCAAGGGAAGTGACGATAAGTCCATCTTCAAGCATGAAAAAAGAGGAGCCAAGAATGATAATATGCCATTCCTTGAAAGCAGATGAAGCAGAATATGTTTGATCATCAATATGAAAATATCCAAGAATAGTTCCCCTGCCACAGACCATAGCAGAACTTCAATCTGGAAACAGAGTATGCCCATAGAAGCAACAAATAAAAAGAGATCGAGTTGAACAAACATTTCCAAGACTTACGAACTTTGCTCTTGGTGGCACAACATGATGAAGTCTTGAAGAGATGCATGCAATAAATCTGTTAAAAAAAACAATAATGAACATCAAGGCAAGACTCAGGTTGACGGGAAAGGTAACTCAAAGATTTTCATTAGACAGACTACTTACAATAGATGTAAAGAGATCTATATTTTCATCTGAATGTAAACGAATCATGTCAGTGATGAAGAACATCTGGAGCGCATTAAAGAAGCAAGGAAATGTCACATCCAGTAGAACAGAATGAAGTTACCCACTAGTGTTTTCAACAAAACTCCTCGTAGATAAAAAGGTGTACAAACGATTATGCATGTCTGTTGTGGCAGTGAGACGCCCTGAGAAGATAATATTAACCCAAAACTTCAGTTTCCTAGATAAACTCCTTCACATCCACCAATACTGATAAAGGTTTAACAACACCAGAGAGAGAATAAGACCACAACTCCAATGTCGAAAAAATTGAAACTGTTGCACCACCAGCTACTACAGAACTGTCAGGCAATAACATGTGTCCACTTCATCAGATTCCAGCCTCTTATCAAACCTAGAAGGGTATCTGAGAAAAATTCCAACACCAACTCTCGTGATGACTAAATACAGAGATGACCATCTTAACCAAATAACAAACTCCCGAAAGGCAACAATCGCAATTATTCAATGTAAGCAACAACAAAAAAAGACAGATAATGTTACATAACTCTGAAATTTCCAAGGAGACCTACGCTGCAACAGAGATCGACCATAGAAGAGAACTATTGAAAACAAGGCTCTCCCAAACTGCATATACATAAACAGCATACAACATTCATGCAATAACTTGAAATGACTGTACAAGGTTATGTTTTATACCAGATCCATTAGTGTAACATCTCCTACAAGTGCATTCCATTTTCAACGCAAACCATGAATCCTACAAATCCGAGAGGCCCCAAGACTGAAAATACCGAAAACAAGCCAAGTAGCAATTTCTTTATCTTTAACACTGATCAGCTGCCATTAGAAATAAGCATAAGAAAAGCGACATTTCACAAGAAGATCTGAGGGATGTCACTTGCCTTCGACTACAGATAAGCCCGTAGAAGCGACGAGGACAAAGTAAAAAAACCCGCAGAATAACAAACTAACAGTCTGAATGGGTATTTAGTACAAAGCTTACAGTCAAGAGCGGAGCTTGAAGAGTTCTTTAACAGAGAGAATCTGTCGACAAAATAATAACATGAAGGGCAGGGGCATGTTAGCTGGAAAGCAAACTTGAAGACGTTAAAAGAATGATATCGAACCAAACTGAAAACTCCAATTATTGGCGGATATTGAGCAACAAAAAAAACAAAGGCCAAGACACAACAGCATAAGATAGTGGTTCGACATCTGCCCAATTACAAGCCCACCAAACAAACCATTAATCACAAGGTTCCTCTCCACCCAATTTCAAAAGCCAATAATATTAACACACCTTGACATACCAAACTCAAGCTGACATTGATGCTATGCAGTTACTAGTCGCTTATTTCTCTTTACCTCACTAAGCAACTCTAAGACCAGACTGAAAATGGTTAAGAACAAGATTCTACCCTGCCATCGAGTTCCACCAGACAGGAGTAGTGTTGAAAACAAGATTCTTCCATACTGCGAATACACAAACAGAATACAACAAATGACTGTACAAGATTAGTTTTTTCATCAGAGGGAAAGAAATATAAATGACTGCGACATTTGCTATTAGTGCATCCAATTTCCAGAAACTACCTTGTGGAGAATTTCCCATAACAAAATCCTACTATCTGAGCGGCCTCAAGGTAGGAAAACCTAAAAGGTCTACTTTCTCCTGCCTTGCTCAACAGACGAGACCATAAAAGCGACGAGGAATAATAGAATAAAAACACAAGAATAAACAACGAATGGCTTAACATGTATTTCAGTGCAGAGCTTACACTCAAAAGCGCCATGAAAACCTAAAAGTTCTAAGAACTTTCTCCTGCCTTACACAACAGACAAAACCATAAAACCCTCGAGGAAAAAGAGGATAGGAACACAGAATAAGAAACAAATGGCTAACCGAGTATTTAGTACAGAGCTTACACTCAAAAGCGCCATGAAAAACTCCTTTAACAGAGACAGAATCTGTTAAGAAAACAAATAACATGACAGCCAGCTGCCTGGTAGCTGGAAAGCAAGCTTAAAGACGTAAAAAGAATGGCATCCATCCAAATTGAAAACTCACTTTATTAGCGAAAATTGAGCACCAAAAAACCAAGGCCAAGCCAAAATCTTGAATTATTGATCTATAACAACAAAAAATTACCAACATTCAATGCATAGCCGATAGCAAAATCAATAATACAAATCTGAGAAAGAAGACGTAAATCATAAACAAGCAAAGAGGGAATGGGAAACCAGATCATTTGAATGGATTCCGTAAGACAACCAGTGACACAAAGCTTATTTCTCTTGACATGACTAGAAATGATTAATCTGGAAATATGATTACAACAAACTTCAATCTGGAAAACACAAAAGCCAGCATTTAAAAAAACCCCATAAAAGCCAATAAAAAGGATAAGGAAAACAAGATAGAGAAAAGCAAAAATTTCACAGAACTATTTGCCACCTTTGTTCTCCACCAAGGCACGACATCAAAAGAATTGTCCAGCTATAGAAAATCTGTTGAACAAACAATAATGAACATGAATACTATTGTTATCCTAAAGGGAAAAGTTGAAGACAGTAGACACATAAACGGCTTCGAAATCCATATTGAAGGATTAAAGAAACTTATGATCTTCTTTTAATTTAAATGTGTTGAAGGAACAAAGGGAAGATATCCATGACAAGATTCTGAAACACGCAACAAGACACATTGAAAAATCATATCTGGTAGGACAGAATCAAATCGCTCATCTCAAATTCCTCATAAACATATATTAATACAATGTAATCAAGGAAAAAAATCAAAAAGAAAGAGAGAACGAAAAACCTGTACTCGAATCAACAAATTAGAAACAGGAATCTTTTATCTCCTGCTGCATCAAGAGAAGAAGTAATACCAATAAGTAGATAACGCAACTAATACAATTAGGAACCAAACTGTGTAGAAAAGAAGTACCCCATAAAACCAGAACCGATGATCGCTCAAAAGCAACTTTCTTCGACTCCTTAAGCTCTTCAACCAAATATCTCCCTCCTCCTCCCAAAGAAATTCTATAACAAATTGAAGGTACACTAGTAATCGGAGAAACCGATAAATATTGGAATAAACAAAAAAACAGGAGAAGAGAACCCCTGAAACCGACGACCACCGCTAGAATCAACCAAATAGAAAACCCAAAATTTCAATCTCCTGCATAAACGAAAGCCACCGATGCAGATTAAATACCAAAAACCCCTAAAACAGTTGATGAAATGAGTTGGAACGATAATCGGTCATAAACAACTTATCCCTTATCGACTTCCAATAACAAAGCCGTCAATCAAACATCAAGAAGCTTTACGATCTACACGTACTAGAGAAGACTTTTGTAATCGGAAAATCCAACATCAAACAAAAATCGGTATCAAGAATTTGGAAAGGATAAAACCGCTGGATTAAAGAAGGAACGATTGATCGTTGCTACAGAGGGAATCCATAAGACACTCGAAGCTTTGATATCTTGTTGCACCGCCAGCTACAACATCAACAATACCACGCCTGTCCACTTTGCCAGGTTTGAGGGTCTGACATCTTATTACTAAGTACAAACATGTCAGAGATGACCATCTTTACCAAATAACAAACTTTCCAAAAGTAACAATCCCAAACAAGCTCCAGAACGCCAGCAACAAAAACAAGAGACAGATAATGTTACACAACTCTGGAATTCCCAAGAAGACGTACCATGCCATAGAAGTTCAACCACCAAATCTCGTGACCACTACATAACAGACTTTCCAAAAGCAACTCCCAAACTAGCTCCAGAACGTCAGCAACAAAAACAAGAGACAGATACATAACTCTGGAAATCCCGAGAAGACTTACCCTGCCATAGAGGTTCCACCAGACGACTAGCATTGAAAACAAGGTTCTCCCAAACTGCGTATACACAAACAGAATACAACCTTCATGCAATAACTTGAAATGATTGCAACATCTGAAAACCTACAATCCAACAACCTTGTGGAGAATTTCCCATAACACGAATCCAATAATCTGAGCGGCCTCAAGACAAGGAAAACTTAAAAGGTCTGAGAACTTCTTCCTGCCTTACACAACAGATAATACCATAAAAGCGACGAGGAAAAAGAGAATGAAACAAGTGGCTGAACGGGTACTTAGTACAGAACTTACACTCCAAAGTGCCATGAAAATCTAAAACGTCTGAGAACTTTTCCCTGCCTTACAAAAAAACGAAACCAAAAAAGCGAGGGAAAAGAGGATAGGAACACATGATAACAAACGAAAGGCTGAATGGGTATTTTAGTTCAGAGCTTACACTCAAAAGCGCCATGAAAACCTATAAGGTCTGAGAACTTTCTCCTGCCTTGCACAAAAAACGAAACCATAAAAGCGAGGAGGGAAAATAGAACAGAAACACAGAATTAACAAACGAATGGCTGAACGGGAATCTAGTACAGAGCTTACACTCAAAATCTGTTGACAAAACAACAACATGACAGACATGTGCCTGTTAGCTGGAAAGGTGGAAAGCAAACTTGAAAACGTAAAAAGAATGACATCCATCCAAATTGAAAAACTCCCTTTATTAGGGATAACTGAGTAACAAAAAACCAAGGCCAAGCCGCAACAGCACATGATAGTGGTTCAATATCTGCACAATTACTAGCACACCAAACAAGCCACTGCATCACAAGATTCAATTCCATCCCATATCATAAGCCAATAATATTAACACTCTTACATACCAAGCTCAAGGACACATCGATGATATATGCAATTGCCAGTTGCTGCCATAAAAAACAATCGTTAACTAAATAACAAGAGATTTCTCAAATTTACCATGTTGTCAAGACATAACCTCGAACAAAGAAGCTAAACCAAAGAATATAGGGCTGAAGTATCTGAACTACAACCACTTGCGGCCAATTAATCAGATCAAAGGACTTCCAAAACCTGAAGTAATATCCTGAAAACAACTTATTCTCCAAAAAAAAAAAGGAAACACATATTTTACGAGAACCTTCAAAGTCACCTCATCTTTGCTAGAAGAACCCGAAAACCATATCTGGGATCATTGAAATCTATAACAACAAAAAAAATTACCAATATCAAAGGATCGCCGAAAGCAAAATCAACAACTTAAATCTGAGAAAGAAGCAGTCTAGTAAAATCAGAAACAAGGACAGAGGGAATGGGCAACCAATCAATTGATCCGACTTGAGACAACCAGTGAAGAAACACAAAGCTTATTTCTCTTGACATGACTGAGAATGTTTTAGAACCAGTCTTGATAGTAGAAAAGATCTGCAAGTATTATCATAACAAAACTTCAATCTTGTAAAACACGAGAAGCAAACATTTAAACCTGAATAAACCAATAAAACGACAAGGAAAACGAGATAGATAAAAGCAAACACTCGGCCAGCTTGCTCTACAGCTATGAACGACGTCGAAAGAATTGTTCAGATATAGAAAATCTGTTGAACAAAGAATAATGAACATGAATGGCAGACGTATCCTAAAGGGAAAAGAAGATAGCAAAGTTGAAGACAGTAGACACATAAACAACTTGAATAGAAATATCCATATTGAAAGGGTTAAAGAAACTTATGATCTTCTTTTAATTCGAATGTGTTGAAGGAACCAAGTGAAGATATCCTAGTCAAGACTCTGAAACACGTAACAAGACACATGGAAAAATCATATCTGGTAGACACAATAGTCACCAATCTCGTAGTATTCCACATAAACTTACATAGATGTAATGTAATCAGACCCAAAAGAAAAAACTTTCATACCTCCCCCAACAAAGTTTCTCGCTCTCTGCTATACAAAAACATACTAGACCCAAAAACCATCAAAAGAAAGAGAACATGAATAAACTGCTAGAATCAACGAATTCTGAACCAAAATTGTAGGAAAGAAGTAACCCGTTGAAACAGAGACGATGATCGCTCAAAAGCAATATTCTGTGACTGCTTATGATCTTCCACGGTTCCACCAAATACCAAAATCTCCCTCCTCCAGAATCTCTTGAACAAATTTAAGATACGCTCACAACGGGAAAAACCCAATTAACATTGGAATAAACAAAACAAAAACAGGATAAGAGAACCCCTGACGACCATAGCTAGAAGCAACCAATAAGATAACCCAAAACTTCAATCTCCTGCAGAAACGAAAGCCACCGATGCAGATTAAATACCAAAACCCCCTAAAATGATAGACAATGAAAATTGAGTTGGAACGATAATCGGCCATAAACAACTTATCCCTTATCGACTTCCAATAGCAAAGGCGTTCATCAAACATCAAGAAGCTTTACAATCTACACGAATTAGAGAAGACTTTCGTAATCGGAAAATCCGACATAAAAAAAATCAGTATCAAGAATTCGGAGAAAAATAAAACCGCCAGCTACTAGAGCAACAATACCACGCCTGTCCACTTTGCCAGGTTTGAGTCTGACATCTTATTACTAAATACAAACATGTCAGAGATGACCATCTTTACCAAATAACAGACTTTCCAAAAGCAACAATCCCAAACTAGCTCCAGAATGTCAGCAACAAAAACAAGAGACAGATAATGTTGAATTCCCAAGAAGACGTACCATGCCATAGAAGTTCAACCACCAAATCTCGTGACCTAAATAACAGACTTTCCTAAAGCAAAAATCCCAAACTAGCTCCAGAACGTCAGCAGCAAAAACAAGAGACAGATAATGTTACATAACTCTGGAAATCCCGAGAAGACCTACCCTGCCATAGAAGTTCCACCAGACGACTAGCGTTGAAAACAAGGTTCCCCCAAACTGCGTATACACAAACAAAATACAACCTTCATGCAATAACTTGAAATGACTGTACATGATTAAGTTTTATACAGATCTACATCAGACGGAGAGAAAAATAAATGATTGCAACATCTGAAAACCTACAATCCAACAACCTTGTGGAGAATTTCCCATAACACGAATCCAACAATCTGAGCGGCCTCAAGACTAGGAAAACCTAAAAGATCTGAGAACTTTCTCCTGCCATGCACAACAGATGATACCATAAAAGCAACGAGGTAAAAGAGAACGAAACACAGAATAAGAAACGAATGGTTGAACGGGTACTTAGTACCGAACTTACACTCCAAAGTGCCATGAAACTCTAAAAGATCTGAGAAATTTTCCCCTGCCTTACACAAAAAACAAAACCATAAAAGCGACGAGGGAAAAGAGGATAGGAACACATGATAACAAACGAATGGCTGAATGGGTATTTTAGTACAGAGCTTACACTCAAAAGCGCCAGGATAACCTATAAGGTCTGAGAACTTTCTCCTACCTTACACAATAGACAAAACCATAAAAGCGACGAGGAAAAAGAGGATAGTAACACTGAATAACAAAAGAATGGCTAATGGGTATTTTCGTACAGAGCTTACACTCAAAAGCGCCATGAAGATCTCTGAGAACTTTCTCCTGCCTTAGACAACATTACACAACAGACGAGGCCATAAAAGCAAGAGGAAACAGAGAATGGAAAAACTGAATTAAAAACGAATGGCTGAACGGGTATTTAATACAGATCTTACACTCAAAAGCGTCATGAAGAATTCCTTAACAGAGACAGAATCTGTTGACAAAACAATAACATTACAGACATGTGCCTGTTAGCTGGAAATGTGGAAAGCAAACTTGAAAACGTAAAAAGAATGACATCCATCCAAATTGAAAAACTCCCTTTATTAGCAAAAAATGAGTAACAAAAAAAACAAGGCCAAGCCGCAACAGCACATAATAGTGGTTCAATATCTGCACAATTACTAGCACACCAAACAAGCCATTGCATCACAAATTCCATTCCATCCCATATCATAAGCCAATAATATTAACACACTCTGACATACTAAACTCAAGGGCACATCTGCCAGTTGCTGCCATAAAAAAAACAATCGTTAACTAAATAACAAGAGATTTCTCAAATTCACCATGTTGTCAAGACGTAACCTCGAACAAAGAAGCTTAAACCAAAGAATATATATAGAGCTGAAGTATCTGAACTACAACCACTTGCGGCCAATTAATCAGATCAAAGGACTTCCAAAACCTAAAGTAGTATCCTGAAAAACAACTTATTCTCCAAAAAAAAAGGAAACACATATATTAAGAGAACCTTCTAAGTCACCTTATCTTAGCTGGAAAACCAGAAGAACCCGAAAACCATATCTTGGATCATTGAAATCTATAACAACAAAAACATTATCAATTTCAGAGGATTGCCGAAAGCAAAATCAACAACTTAAATCTGAGAAAGATGCAGTCTAGTGAAATCAGAAACAACGAGAGAGGAAATGTGCAACCGATCAATTGAATGGATTCGACTTGAGACAAACAGTGAAGAACACAAAGCTTATTTCTCTAGACATGACTAAAAATGTTTTAGAACCAGTCTTGATAGTAGAAAAGATCTGAAAGTATTATCATAACAAAACTTCAATCTTGCAAACATTAAAACCAGAAAAAACCAATAAAACGGCAAAGAAAACGAGATAGAGAAAAGCAAACACTCGGCCAGCTTGCTCTCCAGCTAGGAACGACGTCAAAAGAATTGTTCAGATATAGAAAATCTGTTGAACAAAGAATAATGAACATGAATGGCAGACGTATCCTAAAGGGAACAGTAGACACAGAACCAGCTTGAATAGAAATATCCATATTGAAAGGGTAAAAGAAACTTATGATCTCTTCTTTTAATTCGAATGTGTGGAAGGAACCAAGTGAAGATATCCATGTCAAAACTCTGAAACACGCAACAAGACACATGGAAAAATCATATCTGGTAGACACAATGGAGTCACCAATCTCGTAGTATTCCACATAAACTTACATAGATGTAATGTAATCAGACCAAAACAAAAACAAAAAAACTTTCATACCTCCCCCAACAAAGCTTCTCGCTATCTGCTATACAAAAACATACTAGACCCAAAAACCATCAAAAGAAAGAGAGACAAACTGAGCTAGAATCAACGAATTCTGAACCAAAATTGTAGGAAAGAAGTAACCCGTAGAAACAGAGACGATGATCGCTCAGAAGCAATTTTCTATAACTGCTTATGATCTTCCACAGTTCCACCGAATAGCAAAATCTCCCTCCTCCCAAGAATTTCTATAACAAGTTGAATTTACGCTCATAGCCGGAATAACCAATAACCATCGAAATAAACAAAAAAAGTAGGAGCAGAGAAACCCTGAAACTGACGACCATCGCTTTAAGCAACCAATTAGCTAACCCAAAACTTCAATCTCCTACATCAACGAAAGCCACCGATTCAGATTAAATACAATAGACGAAGAAAATTGAGTTGGAACGATGATAGCTCATAAACAACTTCTTCGATTCCCCTATGCTCTTCAACCATCAAAGCCGATCATCAAACATCAAGAAACTTGTACGATCTACACGAATTATAGAAGATCACTCTAGTAATCGAAAAAATCCAACATCAAATCTAAAATCGGTATCAACAAATCGGACAAGATAAAACCGCCGATTAAGGAAGACCGCGATCGATCATCGCTACAGAGGCAATCCACAAGAAACTCGTAGCTTCAATCTCCTGCATCCGTAAATTCACACAAACATAAGAAAATCCACCACCGATGATATTCAGAAACCTAACCCTAGAATATATAAATAACCCCTGAAACCATATAGACGAAGGAAGAGATATTGGGAACGATGATCTCTATTTTTCGATTCCTTGTTTATGCTTTCTAAGCCAGCGAAAGCTTAGCTCTATTTATAAAGGGAGGTTGTGGAATTAACGGTCAGGATCTGATCAAATTTTTAAAGATCAACGGTAGAGATTAAAAACATTAGGTCGGTTAGTCAAAGATTCCAGCTGTCATTCGCTGACTTTATTGTCGGTCGCGTATTCCAGAAAGTTACATACGCGTCAAGCCTTAATTAATCATCGTTACCAAGTTGTATGTACACGTGGCATTTAACTATTGGAACTCTAACGATATTAATTGTGAGCCAGAAAACTCGTAAACAAAAAAAGCTAATTTAGCAACAGAATTAACAAAATTAAATTTGGCCCAATTAAAGATTGACGCGAGTAGATTGTGATAAAGCCCATGGTTGGCCCAATTAATATTTAGGCTTTTATGTATCTTCACTTTTATTATATGTAGCCTCAGCTGCAAGAGACGTTAGAAAAAGAGAAAAGGTCTTTGAAGGTACTTGAAAAAAGATGACGAAGACGATGTCGGTTCTTCCAAATGAGTTGGTAGAAGATATTTTCTCTTGGGTTCCCTTGGAAACGATGAGAGCAGTGAGACTAGCTTGCAAAAACTGGAATACTTTATCCAAAGCTCAGATCTTTACGAAGAGGCACATTAGTAAAGCAGGAACAACAAAGGAAGATGAGTCTTGTATGATCGTGATGAGAGATCATAATGTTTATTTAACGAGTGTGGTGGTCAATGAAAATCCATCAACAAAGTCATTAGGAAAACTTACTTGCCTTGACGGACAAGTCAATGTATCTGATGTCTATTAGTGTGATGGTTTGTTGTTATGCTCATTGAAAGATGAAAATACTAGGATTGTGGTTTGGAATCCGTATTTGAGGTAAACAAGGTGGATAAAAACCAGACATAATGAGGGAAATGAAAGTTTAAGTACATTATCGGATACGCGAATAAGAAGAAGGAATCTTGTCGTAGCTACAAAATCCTGAGGTATAGGGATGAAAACAGCCATGATGGACACAACGGATCCAACGTTTCATGGCATGGAATATATGATTTTGACTCTGATTTATGGACGAGACATCGTTTGACTACATTACCGGTTTATGATCGTGGAGTTTCACTCAAGGGAAATAGTTACTGGTTTGCCACAAACGAACGAGGACGGACCAGTTACATCTGTTTTGATTTCACAAGGATGAGATTTGGAGGGCTTCAAAATATACCCTTAATTTGGTATAGAGACCATGTGACTCTATCTTGTGTTAGAGATGAGAAGCTTTCGGTTTTAGTTCAGTCCATGTATACATTTGAGATAGATATTTGGATTACGAATAAGATCGAGGAAGAAAAGGTCTTGTGGGGAGAGTCCTTGAGTTTGAATGAAAAGGACACAAAGGTATCATGGAGCAAGTTCTTGAGAGTGAATTTAAGAAGATTCCCTGACTTGAATATTTCATATGGGTGTTTTTTCATTGACGAGGAGAAAAAAGTCGCCATTGTTTTTGATAAATACAGAGAAAAAAGATTAGACACAGTGAAGATCTTTGGAGAGCATGGATACATTAGAGAACTGGTTCTTGGAAAACCTTTAGGCAAAAAGTGTTGGCCACTTGTGTGCTCTTATGTTCCAAGTTTAGTGCAAATTAACCTACCCTAACAACGCAAAGCAAAGTTCTTTGTTCCTTCCAACTATATGTTTGATTAAAGATCCTTGATCTCGTGTTTTTTTGTAGTAATTATGAACAAGATTTGGTTTTCAGGTTTTCAAGCAAATTTGATTTCTAATACCATTGATCACAATCGATAAGTCATAAGTGATTCGAAAGCATAACAACTTTTGCATTCTATTCAAAACAAAACAGAGCTTGGTTCATCTACACAAACTTAAATAAGAAACAAACACACATAATTAGACACAAAGAGTTGATAAAAAGGAAGCGAAGGAGTGTGTTGGAAGAGTTGATCCAACAATAATGTAAAACTCTTTTTATCACTTATCAGTCAATGTATAAGATAACTCGAGTACTTGAGGTTTTTATTAAATAAAATCAGTACAATAAAACCAAACTAAAGTATACAAACGAATAAATAATTTACACGACTTAATTACCTTTATAGACTTAGAGGGGTTATTGGTTTGTGTATTTTAATGGATTTTAAAATCCATTTGGATTTTAGAAATCTGAGATGAATCCATGGATTTTAAAATCCATAATAATAGATAACGTGGATTCCAAAATCAAATAAAATGGATTTACAAATCAACTAAATGGATTTCATTGACTAACCAATAAAGTAATATCAATATCTAACTCATTATTTTCATGTGATATATGTCTTTCTCGTTCCTCAAAGATTTCTTGTTCTCCCGTATTTGTTGAATCCATGTTTGAGTATACTTTTAACAAATAAAACTTAACCCATCAAAAACAAACACTAACACATACACTTTTGTATCTTTATATATATTATTTACGATGATTAGTATATGATTTCGCAATAATATTCACTAAAATCCTTATTGTGAAGAATCACATAGAAATTGATCACGTGAATAGCAAGAAAAATGAACAAGCCTATAAAAAGAAAGAAGCAAGAAAAACATACATAAGATGATGAAGAAGAGACGAAAAATACATATGTGACTCAATTTTTCTATTATTTTGTTGGTGTTTTATTTATTGGTTTGATTATTTTAGTTGATTTGTAGATTTATAAATCTGTGTTATTTGATTTGTAAATCTTATAAGATTTAGAAATCTTTGTAAATCCAAAGATTTCCCCTCGGATTTGATCATTTGTATTTTTGACATGAACTCCTTTCAAATCCATTAAAATCCTAAGTGAAATCAAATCCATAAGTAAATCCGTAGGATTGAATAACACGTGATTTTAATTAGGATTTATAAATCATAGAACCAATAACACCAGATTTTAATATGGATTTTAAAATCATAGAACCAATAACATTAGATTTTGTTTAGATTTTCAAATCCATTAAAATCCATAAACCAATAACCCTTAATAACACTGGGAAGAAACTGTGATATACACATTTCGTTGTTGGCTAAGCCCGAGTAGATTGTGATGAAGCCCATGATTGGTCCAACTACAGTTAGGGTTTCTATTAATATGTAACTTCAGCCGCAAGAAACCAGAGGAAAAGAAATAGGTCTTTGTAAGGTCAGCTTTTTATTGCACAACTTGCAAACTAAGAAGATGATGATGTCGAATCTTCTAAAGGATTTGGTAGAGGAGATTATCTCTAGGGTTCCCTTGAAATCCATGAGAGCAGTGCAACTAACCTGCAAAAACTGGAACACTTTCTCGAAATATCACATTGGTAAAACTAAAGCAGCAGCAGCAACGACAAAGGAAAATGAGTCTCGTATGATCGTGATGAAGGATCATAATCTTTATTTAATGAGCGTGGTAGTCAATGAAAATCCATCGACAAAGTCTCTAGGTAAACTTACTTCCCTTGACAAACAAGTCAAGATATCTCAGGTCTATCACTGTGATGGTTTGTTGTTATGCACCTTGAAAGATGACAATACTAGGATTGTTGTTTGGAATCCGTATTTGGGGCAAACAAGGTGGATCAAAACCAACCAATGTCCAGGAAATTACAAGTACGCAATCGGATACGAGGATACGAAGAAGGAATCTTGTCGTAGCTACAAAATCTTGAAGTTGATCGATGCAGACATGGGATCAGACGGACCCTACATTTTATGGTATGAAATATACGATTTTGACTCTGATTTATGGACTTATCATAAATCATATGCATCATGGGATATAGTGTTTCGTGATGGTGGCGTTTCTCGGGAAACACTTACTGGTGTGTTACAAACCCATTACAGTTAGGTTACACGGTCTGTTTTGATTTCACAAGAAAGAGATTTGGGGGAATCCAGTATCTGCCGTTTGGCATTCCGTATAAACAGCTTGTGTCTCTATCTTGTGTTAGAGATGAGAAGCTTTCAGTTTTAGTTCAGCCCATGGAAACATTTGTGATAGAGATATGGATTATGAGGAATAAGATCGAGGAAGAAAAGGTTTTGTGGGGAGAGTCCTTGAGATTTGACGATGCCATATTGGTGTTATGGAGGTTGTTCTTGAGAGTGGATATGGGACCACTCACTGACTTGAGGATTTCGGAAGGGTGTTTCTTCATCGACGAGGAGAAGAAAATCGCCATGGTTTTTAATAAAGACAGAGAAGAAAGGTTAGACACAGTGAAGATCTTTGGAGAGAATGGATACTTTAGAGAATTGGATCTTGGAGAACCTTCAGACAAGAAGTGTTGGCCAATTATGTGCTCTTATGTTCCGAGTTTAGTGGAAATTAAGCTACCTAAAAGAGGCAAAAGGAAAAGAAAGACTAAGCGATTAGGAGTGTCCATTTGATCCAAACATGATAAGTTAATCAAGCAAAAGGAGATAAGTAAAATCATAACAACTTTTGCATTCTATTCAAAGACAAAATAGAGATTGGTTCATCTACACAAACTTGAATAAGAAACAAACGCACATAAATAGACACAAGAGTCTTAGAGGCAAAGGACTGATGATATACAACTCTTCTAACGCTTAGAGAATTGCGGTGCTTTACGCGCCTTCTTGAGCCCAACCTTCTTCCTTTCAACGACTCTTGCGTCTCTAGTAAGCAGACCTTCCTTCTTCAAAGGCGATCTATGGTCTGCACTTACCTTAAGGAGAGCACGAGCAACTCCGAGCGTAATCGCTTGAGCTTGACCAGAGAGACCACCTCCATGAGCTTTAACAAACACATCGTAACTATTCTCATAACCCAAAGTAACTAACGGGACCTTAACATACTGAAGCCACAGTGGATTACCCTGAAGATACTCCTGAAAAAAGGTTTAACAAGAATCACCATCATTACCAATATACATACGGATTCAAATCTTTCACATTCACAAAACAGCCCAAAGAAATCACTTATCCTAGTCTAAACAGCCTGAATTCTGATACAATTCATCACAAGAACTATCGTTTAGACTGTTCTTCCAGCTTCAACTTAATCTGTAACATGCTGATACAATTCTTAGATCACAAAGAACTACATACAGATACTATATTATATATACTCTGCATAATAGAGAATGTTTTTGTACAGCAATAAAGCTCATGAGTTTCTCAGCTACACAAACACTACTACCAAATGCTTCTATGCATAGTGTGTATCCATATACATATCCAAAACTCAAATTCAATCTCTCAAGAACATAAACCCTAAAATTCCCCAAAACCAAGGACTAAGCAAACACATCAATCCACCATTAACAATGTAAAATCCTCGATTCATCGAACAGCAATTAGAGAATGATTTCAGAGCACAGTGAATTTACCTTAGCATCGCGATAGTTGATGATAACTTTCCCAGTACCTTCCTGAAGCACGACTCTAGCAATGGCGCACTTACGCCGTCCAGTACCAATGATTTTCTGAGCAGCGAAACCTCCTGGTAACCTCGATTTGACGTAATTCTTCAGTTCCATTGTATCCTCTACCTCCGAATCTGGAGCAGCTACCGTCGCAGTAACTGAGAGAGAACCACGACGAGCGGATTTCGCCGGTAATTGGAACATCGAGTTCGCGCGGGGGAAGGAAATGGTGTTGGATCTCTGAGAGACCTGTGAGGAGAACGAGAGCGAAGAGAGAGAAGAAGCGAGGTTTGAGACTGATAACGCCATTGTCGTCGCTGAGAATCCGCGGAAGGAAGAAGAAGATAACGGAGAGTGAAGATGAGATTAGGCTCCGTCTCTCTTGAGCTATCCATGTTGTGGAATCGGCCCATTAAAGCCTGTTAACACATTAACTGGCCCATTAACGCATTAAAGCTCGTTAATGCAGTCTAGAGAAGAGAACACAAGTAAATCTTCATACATAGACGTTTCTATTTCATCATACCAATGGCCAATGGGGTTTGTGACATGTGTCTTAAGTGCCTCTTGTATTCTTTTACTCGACAAAATTTTCAACTTTTCATTTTTTCAACTCCATTTGTACTCGATTGAAATGGTGTAGGTTCTCTTGATAGATGTCACTAGACGGCGTGCACATTTGTTATCTCGGTGATCAATTTGTAGATAGCCATCAACAAACACACAAAATTAATTATATTGTTCGTTTGCGATATACGGTTAAACAATGTTTGCAATAAGATGCTACATTTTGCGAATAAAAATTTAGTTGCTAAAAAAATTAATTAGCGTTTGAGATTAGACGTTGCGACTAGACATTGCGATCAACGGTTGGTTGCCAAACGAACAACAACTGCAACGTCTGATCATATGTTTGGAGCAATAGTTGCATGTGGCAGACAAATGAATTGGTTTTCGATTTTCTAGAGATGCATGAAGACGATAAGATATTTATATAAGATGAAGGATCATAACAATGAGTAAAGTTTCACTAGTACTACCATGTTGTAATCAGCATTCATGTAGATCAATCTGCCATTATATAACATCAGAAGAAGTTGATAACAACTCGCAAAAGCGGAAAGACTAAAAGTATCAAAATATCTCAAGTTGAGGCAAAACTTATGATAACAAAAATGAAAGAATGTAAAAATGTAACTCAAAACATTGTAGAAAGCAAAAAAACATTTGCTGAAAATGTAACTCAAAGCATTGCCTTGATCACTCACTCTGAAGATGTACGGATCTTTTACAATAAGATATTCCCAAACCTTGAACCACTTGGAATCGAAGCAAAACCTGAATACCCACCATAGAAACCAGACCCATGGCGTCTCTGTCCATGACGAGAAGAAGAAGGACAAGGAGCTGATTCAACCCTAGTCGCAGATGGTCGATTAGGAACACTAACACCACCATGATCGACCTTCTTAGATCTCGGATCAGAAGATGGTTTACCCATTCCATACAAAGGAACCAACCTATCTTCCTTAACCAAAGATTTACAAACAGGACAATGATTTGATTGTGAATGGAAATGAATCCATTTGTAAAGACAAGGCCAACAAAACAAATGACCACATAGTGTCACGATTGGTTCTTTTGGCAATTCAAGACATATGTTACATCCAAAGTTGTTGGAAACCTCTTCTTCGTTTGTAGTATTGGTGATTGTAGAGGACATTGATTGATCTCTTCCAAAAAGACTTCTCATTTCCTATATAGAAAACACAATCAAACAACGAAGAAACGTCAAAAACCTTAAACCCTAAACCCGTTTCATGTAGATTTTGATCAAATATGGAAAAAGATACGAAATTTTCTTAGAAAGTGATTCAAAGTTATGATTTTGTACTGTTAGGAAACAAACCTAACTTACCTAGAGACGCGGCGAAGAGAGAGAGAGGTCGCAAGCGAGAGAGAGAGAGAGTTGGTGAATGAAAAACGGAACAGAGTTGTTAATATACTTGTGAAGGTTAACGAAGCTTCCGTGGAGATTTGTTTGAGTTTTTTTTTTTAATTCCTTTGGGGTAAATTATTATTTTTTCCTATGAAAATAAAGAAGAATAAGAGGTTATTTATTTTGTTACAAATTTTTGTTAAATGAAACAAATTTCTAAATTTGTATTGGCCAAATAAGGGATGAATTTTAATGGTTGAACTTAAAAGTATTCGACTTTGAACGCTTCGATGGCAGAACTAGAGTAGTCTTGGCACTCTTTGGAGGTGGTATTCTAAATTAATTTCAAAGTAAGTTAATTAAAAGCTAATACTCGAAACTCTAGTTCATGTAACAAGAATATTGAAATTTGTGGGAGCAAAACAAAAATCGAGAACTTTTTGGTAATTTATTTTATACTCCCTCCGTTCCTAATTAATAGATGTTTAAGGTAATGCACGGTAATTAAGAAAACGCATTGATTTCTACGATTTACAGTTTTCAATAAAGTTTAACCAATAGTATTTCAATATTTGTTTTGGAATTTGTAAAAGTGCATAGAAAACTGTAAAAACTCTATTAATTTGGAACAAAATTTTTTTGTAAAAAATTCTACATTTAGGAACAGAGGGAGTAATATATACGTACATGTGTAATAAACTCACGGTTGAATTTTATGTATATTATAAGATAATGCTTACTCCCTCCGTTCCTAATTAATAGATGTTTAAGGTAATGCACGGTAATTAAGAAAACGCATTGATTTCTACGATTTACAGTTTTCAATAAAGTTTAACCAATAGTATTTCAATATTTGTTTTGGAATTTGTAAAAGTGCATAGAAAACTGTAAAAACTCTATTAATTTGGAACAAAATTTTTTTGTAAAAAATTATACATTTAGGAACAGAGGGAGTATATTTTAGAGAATTCCTTTTCAAACAAGAAAAATATACAACTTGTGATTTTTGACGGTTCCTGAATTTTAGAGCATGATTATCCATAAACACATAAGAGTGTTATTTGGATTAAATTAGTATTATTTGTATTAATAATTTAATCTTTAACACTTGATATAATTTTTGTAATTTTTACTTGTTTATTGGTGACACTCTCAATGGGTTGATAAAAAAATTGTAATTTTTGTACTTGATCATGTGTATACCAAATGCATACATATAGAGAAAAGTTTTGGATCAAAAGTCATAATTGATCAAAGTTACTTAAAACTCCTTTCGAAATTTAGCAATTTTACATTCAATAGACACATCTGTAAAATAAGATCAAATTATCCGAACAATGAAACAGAGACATAAAAATCTACAATTCATCATCAAAAATACAAACTTTATACAAGGTAAACTATCTTCTAGAGTAAACTACAATGTAGAATTTGGATCACCTTTTGCAAAATGTGCAAATAACTCAGTTTGCTGCAGAAGGTATTTCAGTCTCCCTCTTCCCTTATTGTTCTACATACATGGAACGATTCAAACTTGTTAATCCCCTAAGAATACAAGAAGTAAAAGCAGCTCAAAACCTGAATAGTTAGTTGTAACAACGTATCATATCAGTATCTATGAAAGCATTTTGAGAGTCTATCATCTCCTCAATCTTCTGCTTCTGCATCTCTTTGAGTCTAGCTTTCTCACGTTTGCTGATTTCAATTTTTTCCTCATCTTCTTCATCCTACCTACCATATCCCCACAATGAGCAACCATGCAAACATTGATTCAACAAAAACTTTCAAATCAAACAGAACATAAGCCCAATTGTACCTAAAAGTATCGAACGAAACAAAGCATCACTATCAAACACCAAAACCCCCATTTCACCTAACGAAATTTTGAACTGAGAATGTGCAATATGAAACGAAACCAAGCAATTTTCATACTCGTAGAGATCTATAACTCAATTCATCAAAGTTTATTTCCCAAGAACTACCACAAGAGGCACCTTCTTATTGAATATCTTACAGAACAAAGTTCCATTATTGCTAAAAAGTAAGCTTCCTGGAAAAATTACTTCGACATTGCATCTTCAAGTACATAGGTTGTAACACTACAAGGGATTGTCTCATGCAATTTTAACTAAAACATATACACCCAACATGAACTTGTGGCATAAAAGAATTGCATACCATCACGAGTCCAATTGATTCTATAACTTGAACAATGAACCAAATCAAAAGCTCGGCTTCGGTACAACAATCTTCGTGTTGTAAATGCTGCCACCATTGTAGGAACACCACGCAAGCTCAAATAAAGTTGTGATTTCACTAACCCTATAACTCACAAAACTCAAATAAAGTTTCAATCTTTAAAATCCCCAAATATCAGAACATGAATAGAGTAATCAAACATTAAACAGAATTCAACAATAGGGACTAAAGTTTACCTTTTTGTTGATGAAATCAGGCCATAATCTAGCTTGAGCTCTCTGATAAAGAATCAGAAGGAAGAATAGGGTTCTTATGAGACCAAACCTCATCGATGTACCAAACCAGAAATTTCTTGTGAATTGGATTCATTTGAAGAAGTAAAAGACTTTTGTTCCTTAGATCTTCTTCTATGTACTCAAATTCGACACCTTGAATGAACCGATTCAGAATCGTTACCATCGGAAGAGGGGAGAAGTTGTTTTCGGTAAAAAAGATCAGAATGTGACACGTGTATCATATAACACGGTTCTTTTGGATCAAAGTATTGATCCGATTCTTTTAAAAGCAGAAAAAAATAATGATATACAATTAATTTTCTCTTATGAACTCACTTTAACCGACTTCCGGGTCGCCCTAATTCTCTCTCGACACAGGAGCCGCCGTCGCCGCACAAGATGAGAAGCCTCCACCGAAGCTCTGCCGACCAGGCTTTCCTCTCCTCCTGAAGCACTGCAGCTCCTCCTTCTAGGGCCGAAGTTCTTCTCGACTGGTTCAAATCTCTCGCCCTTCTCCTCTGATTTCTCACATGGCTTGTAGATCTGTTCAGATGGTCGTGGTCTCGAACCTCTTGCCGAGAAATGTTTTGGTCTTGACCGCGAATCTCTCGCTACTTATTCCGGCACCACCAGAGCCACCGGATCCGCCTATCCCACCGGATCCGCCACCGTTCTCTTGCTTAATCACTCTCGATTTACCCCTGCAACGTTGTTCCACTCTTGCCAACTTGGGCATGTCGTTACCGAGCTCGTTAAAATCCTCGTCCTCCAAATCGAGCCTGGAGAGACCATTTCCTCTAAGATGTACTTCAATTCACCACTCGCCGAGCTTCAAATCTCCATGCGTGAGGTATCATACTGTAGACTTACCATCTCCTTCACCACCGTATGTTCTAATATCAACCTTGTCGGTAACTCCGGTGAGATATCAGAAGACTAAGCTTCTCCTATGGCCACCTCCTCCGAGCTTCGCAATCCATGTGACTTGTCTAAGCTTTGGTTCCGATGTGTCTCTGTTCGGGAATATGCCCGAGAATGTTCTTATATTGGGATTGAACCAATATAAGTCATTGGATTGTCCTTTTTGGAAAAGTCTTTTAAGCAATTCACTTGACCGTGTCAAAGTCATATTTTTGGAAGTGATTTGTCTTCAACGTTCCCTCTCTTTGAGAGGAGAATTTCATTCGGTTTTAGTACCGAAAACAATATGTCAATCGTTTACCATATTGCTATCTTGTGTAGCAACGGAACTCGTCTTGATGAAGTTCCGAGGTGTAGATTGTCTCTCAAAGTCACAAGCTATGGTGACTATTCTATTGACGCATCCGACGTGGTCGGATTCGCTGTCGTATCTTGAAGAGCTACAACTTTCCGGCACTGCCGTGAATGTTTTATTGACGCATCCGATGTCGTTGGATTCGCTGTCGTATCTTGAAGATTTATCTGCTTTAATTTCTACTATTTTCAAGCTTTGTTGTTCTAATCAAGGAGTTTTGTTCACTCCAATTTATCATTGTAATGTTACGGTTTAAGAAATGAGAAAAGAAAGTGTTGCACAAAAAAAAAAAAAAAAAAAAAGAACTCACTTTAACCCAACCAATATTCATGCTTAGATGTTGATAATCATTAATCGCCTCTTTTATTTTGGCATATCAAATAACCGGATAAAATAATGTGGAGTACTATTTTGTTAGTAACGAAAAGAATACAAACCGACTTAGTTACGCGTTTAAAGCTTAAAATAATTACGCGTTTTTTCAATGGTAGTGTGGTTTAAGAGTCTTACTACTTAAGATCCAAAATTTTACTTTTGAGAAATATATTACACGAACGTCAATGGTGTTTTATATCGTTCTAGAAAAAGGAATCATGTAAGTATATAAAGTAACAACGAATCAAATTGACCGTAGCTCTATGAAGGTTCCAAATGGAATATGATCCAACATATACTATACGTGGTTCAAATTCTTTATAAGAAAAACAACAAATTAGTTGTTCTAAAGTCAAAAATAATAACCAACACAATATAGTATATACACATTAACACATACGACTT
Source organism: Arabis alpina (assembly GCA_900128785.1). Lineage (NCBI taxonomy): Eukaryota > Viridiplantae > Streptophyta > Magnoliopsida > Brassicales > Brassicaceae > Arabis > Arabis alpina. The sequence continues at coordinate 32,842,541 of LT669789.1, forward strand.
CTAGAATGATTTAGATTGGTTTTATAGCGTTGTTACATTGCATTTATCCCTTTACACTTTAAATACTTCCATTTTGAAAAATCAACTTTCATTATCCTCTAAAAACATGCAGAAGAAATTTTCAAAATTGCTTGGACAATAATTACAATTCTACAAGGAACATTTTCATCAAAAAGTTATAATAAATACAAACAACTACCCAACCAAAATGATGGGCAAAAATATACGTTAACGTATCTTTCATATTTAGTAGTTTGGATAACATAAGTTTTGTAGTAGTGATTATACAAAATACTATAACTAAGAAAGTAACAAATCGATATACATATAGCTAAAAATGACATGGAAATTCTTTTTATGTTTACGTTGGAATCATTGTAATTATAACATGAAAGTTATTGCAAACGCAAATTATCTGATGAAATGGAATTAATAATCTCTTGGATACGTTAAGTTTGACTATGACATTTTCAGTGACGTATTTCAATTCTGTTTCTAAAATAACACACAAAAAATGAGGAAGTATATAAATAGAGAAAGCCGGTAAAGAAAAAAAAAAACAAAAAACACGAAAACAGAACAGTCACATAAAGAATCTGTGATTTCGATTTTTTTTTTTGAAAAAAGGGTTTTCTATTGAAATGCTGAAAAAGAAAAAAACATACAAATCCATAAAGATTAGTGTTCTTTCGGAAGCCCAACTGCCAATTAAGGCCCAGTTATATTAAAATGAAAAACCCAACAATGAATCAAGACAAATTGATTTTGTTGAAGATGGCGATTAATTCCAGATCAGAGAAGGAGAAATGAAGCGATGACATATCAGAGAGGCTTACGAATTTCCCATCCATCTCTGCATCATGTCTGCACTAAGTGTGGGGTTAGAGTCTCTGAACCCACTGATTCTATTTCGAATTGTGGAGTCGATGATTTGCAAGATTGAGTTAGTGGATCGGAAAGTGCTCTGATGGAGTCGTGTGTTCCGTTCAGCCCAAATATTGTAAATTGTTGTTTGCCAAGCAAGGAGCGAGAGTCTTGTGTTCTGTTTTGGTCCCCTTAGAGATTGCATCATGTTGACATTGGAAGACCAATCCCTGTGAGCAGTAGTATGAGATCGAGCCGCAATACAAGACCAGATGGTCCAGCTAAATCTGCAATTGAAAAGGAGGTGATCTCTGCTCTCATGGAGATCAGTACACAGTAGACATTGCGGATCTGTTTGAAGTCCCCATCCCAGAATCCGATCCTTTGTAGGGCATCGATTGAGCACAAATAACCAGCATAAGAAGCTTTGCCTAGGGATGCCTCCTTTGATCCAAACAGCATTGACCCAGGGAACCGTCGGTAAGTGTTGAGCTAGTTGATTATAGACAGTTCCAGTATTGAAGCGATTCTCAATTCTACCATCAATCTCCCATTCATAATAATCCTCTTTATCAGTAAGGGAAAAAGTAGTGAGATGTGCTTGTAGAGATACCTGATTCTCTGTTCTTGCAGGAGGTAGATGCCAATAGCCATTGTTGTGAAGGCTGCTCAGAGTAGAACGAATTGGGATTCCCAATCTGGAGTAGTTGTTGTGCGGAAGGAAACTGAGAAGGCTACCAAAAGGAGACCAATTATCTATCCAGAACCTACAAGAGGTCCCATTCTCTACCCTCAGCTTTATCCAGTTGAACACTGAATCTCTAACCCTTATCAGCTTGTTTGCTAACCACGAATTTTCTTGGTTTTCCTTTATCGTCCAGTAGTTACTGATATTTCCATGAAGAACCTCTTCCTTGTACCAAGCCACCCAAATGGAACCAGATTGGAAGAAGAGAAGCCAGGCCAGTCTAAGAGTGCAAGCTCTATTCCAGGTAATCAGATCTTTTATTCCCAATCCTCCTTGTTCTTTAGGCTTAGTAACTGATTTCCAAGAAACCCTAGCAGAGTGATGACCTTCTAATGTGCCTTTCCAGAGAAAAGCACTACAATAAGAGTTTATTTTCTCTGTGCATTCCTTTGGTAAGATGAATGTGGAGCACCAAAAGTTATTTATTCCCGCGACGACAGTTTTGAGTAAGAGAACACGTCCTGCATGAGATAATGACTTGGCTGACCAAGATGAAATTTTTCCTCTGATTTGACTCAACAAAGGCTCACAGTTGGTGATTGATAGTTTTTTCGTACACAGGGGCACACCGAGATACCGAATCGGGAAGTAGCCATGAGATAGCCTTGTTGTTGAGGAAATAAGACTGATTTCCTCAGTAGACATACCAGCAGCGAAGAAGCAAGTCTTAGGAATGCTAATGGCAAGGCCAGAGACATCTTTGAACTGCTGGAGAATGCTCATCACAGATTGCACTGAGCTAAGAGAACCATCCAAGAAGATTAAAAGATCATCTGCAAAGCAAAGGTGAGTCAATTTTGTGGAATCACATTTATCATGATACCCAAACTTTCCTTCTTCTGCTCCCTTATTAAGAAGTAGAGACAACCAGTTCATAGCGATAACAAACAGGTAGGGAGACAAGGGATCTCCTTGTCTCAATCCTCTCTTGCCTTTGAAATAGCCTTGAACCGTCCCATTATACCCAATAGTATAATTAGGAGTACATATACACGCTTCAACCCATCTTATGTAAGTCAGTGGCAGTTGTAGACCCTTAAGACAAGTTAAGATGAACTCCCACCTCACTGTGTCGAAGGCTTTGGCAATATCCACCTTGATAGTTATCCTTTTTAGACCATTCTCCTTACCGTAGCCATTGACCAGTTCTCCTGCCAAAACCGTGTTTTCAAGAAGTAACCTGTCTTTCACAAAAGCTGTCTGGTTAGGGAGAATAAAAGAGGGTAAAATAGGCTTGAGTTTTTTTACTAGAAGCCTGGAGATCACTTTGTAGAGAGTGTTACAGCAGGACACAGGTCTATAATGAGAGATCATTGAGGCACTAGGCATCTTTGGAACTAAGGCAAGGATAGTAGCATTAGTGGAAGAAGGCATGAAACTAGTTAGGAAAAACTGGCCAATAGATGCTGATACTTCAGCTCCCACAATCTCCCAAGCTGCTTTGAAAAAACCAGAAGAGAGACCGTCAGGTCCTGGGGCTTTATTAGGGTTCATTCTTAACAGTACTTTTGTGATTTCTTCCCTTGTAGGAATGAGCACCATTTCGTTCTGTTGGTCGATTGAGCATCTGAAATCAGAGAGGTCTTGGAACCAAGTTACTGAGAGAATTAGAGGGCAGAGGACTTCTGGAGCTAAAACAGATGAGAAATGAGATATCGCAAGAGAGCTCATAGCCACTGGATCTGTAACAAGGGTTCCAGAATCAAGGAGGAAGGATCTTATAGAGTTGTAAGCTGCTCTCACTTGTGCAATCCTGTGGAAGTAAGAAGTATTGTGATCTCCCAATTTGAGCCAATTGATCCTTGACTTCTGCTTAAAATAACTCTCTTCAATTGACCTTAAGAAGCTCCATTTTAAGTGTAGGTCCCTTTCTTGTTGAAACAGTGCTGAGGAAGGAGATTGAAGAGCTTGAACCTGCACAGATTGTAACAAACAGTTAACCTCACTCACTCTCACTTGAATTTGTGAAAAATTCTCTCTATTTAGCTGTTTTAAATCTCTCTTTAACACTCTTAGTTTCCAACACAGATTTGCTAGAACACAGTCATTGATTCCAGCCTGACACCAAGCGTCCTTCACCACTGAGAGGAAGTTAGGGTGTTGGGTTAGATAGTTGAAGAATTTAAAGGGTCGGGTTCCAGCTCTAGGGAGTTGATAGGATAGGTCTAAAAGAGAAGGGCAATGATCTGATATGTTTGGGGCCATGATAGTAGTAGAACTATGTGGAAACATAGAAATCCAGCTGCTATTAACCAGGGTTCGATCCAATTTCTCTGCAATAGGACCAGAGGGTTGATTGTTGGTCCAAGTAAACTGAGGGCCTTGAGACCTCAAGTCAAACATGCCCAAATGAAGAAGGCAGTCCCTGAACATGGTCATAGGCCCATCAATGGAGTCAATAGAAGGAGAGGAGTGTTCTGCATAATGCAGGATTTGATTGAAATCTCCTCCTATAACCCAAGGCGTGTGAAATAGGGATAGGGATTGTTGGAGGTTTAAGAGCTCTACCCACAGGTCAACTCTCTCATTATGTAAATTAGAAGCATAGATAGCCGTCACGACGAATTGTATAGAGGTGCCAATCTTGATTTCATACGTTAAAGATTGCCTTGATTGATGCAGGACTCTAACAGCTGCAGGATCTTTCCAGATAACCACAATTCGCCCTCCTGGATCAGATAAGTGATTAGATGTGTAGTGCCAGCCCGGACAAATAATTGTCATGATACGGTTCAAGTTGGGTTCCTTGATTTTTGTTTCCAAAAGAGCACCAAAAAGTGGTCGAGTAGAGTGCAACCACTGACAAAAAGGGTAGTGCTTGTCCAGATCATTCAGACCCCGGACATTCCAAAAAACTTGTTTCATATTCATAGGGAGTTATTGAGAGGCTCTCTCTGGATTAAGAGAGCATCATCAACAATATCCGCATTCTTTTTTGATTGACTAACTTCTGAAATATTAATAGTAGTAACTGAACTAATGTTTTGGTGAACAGGAGGCAGTGGGACAAAGGGGTTAAGAGGAGACAAAGGACATGAAGAAGAGGGTAAAGGATTGGGTTTCAAGGAAAGGGTGGGAGAGGACAATGATGAAGGAGAAGGCTTTTTAGTGGTTAACTTTGGCGGTAGGGGAGGTTTTGGTTTGTATTTTTTTGGAGTTGTGTATGGTTGAGGTTCATAAGGAGGGCTATGAGGGTAGGGAAGACCAGATGGAGTGATAGAGGCCGGCAATCCAATAATGAAAGGCTGAGTTAAGGTGTTTGGAGAGTGATTTGGTGATATGGTTGAGGGACAAGAAGATGATAAAATGGAGGGATTAGAGGAGGCAAGAGTAGTGGATAAAAGGGAGGGACTCAGCTGAGATTCGAGTTCTTGAGTGGTAAGCAGGGGAGAAATCTTAACAGGAGTAATCAACCCCACACCTGAGTCAGAAGTAGCATAACTCTCGACAACCTGATTTATATCTTCAGGGCCTGACTTACGAGAAGTTTTTTTAGGAGTCTTTTGAGAAGGAGGCATAGCAGAAGAGTTACCAGTTGATGGTTGTTCTTTCGAGTTACTTCGAACAGAGCTTTGAGGCGGCAGCTTCAAGCAATTTCTAGCCACGTGACCAAGCTCCTTGCAGTGTGAGCAAGTAGGTGGGATCCAGGGATAGGTGACGTCCACCAAAATTACTTGACCATCTGCTCTTCCCAGCTCAATAACTTCAGGGAGGGATTTAGTGAGGTCCACATCAACCTTGACATGAGCCAGGTGAAGGCTAGTTAGGTTTATAGTGAATTCATCAGTTTCTCTTGGCTCACCAATGAGTCCTGCCACCCAGCTTAATCCCTCTAAGGATCTGAGGTCAAGAGGAACCCCTCTCAAGTGAGCCCATATTGGAAAAGAGGCCATAGCAGGGGTATCAGATGAGTGATGAGAGGCCCATTTTGCTGTATGGAACATGGAATCACCAATGTACCAGATACGTTTCTCCAAAATCTTTCCTCTTATGTAGTCATTGGGAACCCTTACAATCATAGAGTTCATAACCATATTGGTGTGTATTTCCAATTTCCTTCCTTTACCCCACATATGATTCAAAACACTTTGAATTTGCTTGTAGGGAGGAGCTCTTCCACAGAAGTAGCAGACAATGAAGTCACGGTGAAGCTCAGCCCCTCTTTGAAAGACCTCATCAGGTATGACTACATGTGGTCTTCCTGAAGGAGCAATGGTTACCGGAGACACTCTTTTAAGAGTTTTATCAGAGGTAAAACGCAGTTTTTCTGCCAGATTTTGAGGGACTGTAGCAATTCTAGGTTTTAGAGGAACAGTGTTTTGGATATTTGGATTAGAAGAGGCAGTTTCAATAGTTGATGGATTAGTGGTTGTCGGGATAGGTTTGGGGAAAGGAGTAGATGCGGTATGGGTAGAGGAGGCTTGATTAGTAATAAGTGGAGAGGATGATTTGGGTTGAACCACAGTATAGTTTGCCGGAGCAGTGTTTGTAGGAACCAAGTTGGTTTTCAGATCTGAAATCAAGATTGGAGAAGAGGAAGCAAGTTCCATCATGACCACATCTGTAGTAAGGGACGAACTAACCTCAACTGGAGAAGAACCTGCAGGCTTCATAGATGAAGCAGTTTGCAGAGGAAGTTTCTCAGATTGAGGAAGAACAGTTGAATTTAAAAGAGGAAAGTGGGCAGGGGATAGAGGAGAAGAAGGGTCCGGAGGGTCAGGGGGAAGGGGAGGAGGTTGTAGGACGGGACTACCACCAGCGGTGGGAGGCAACGGTTGCAGGCCGGAAGCACGACCATTTGGGAACCAGCGGTTCTGCATTGGGAGCCGTGTCAGAGAGAAAAAAAATGTTAGTTTTATATGTATTCACTAAAACTACATATAACAATGAATTACTGGTTAACGGAGCATCCAAACATCGTTAACTTCCGTTGGAGCCCAACCCAATCATACGCCTCCACGTGGTCATTTCTCTTCACCGCCATCTCCACCTACATAATCGCCGCCGTAACTCTCCACCTCCTCCTCCTCCCCTTCCGACACCGTCATCATCATCACAAACTCCTCTCCCTCGGTCCAATCCCAGCTTTACACAGCTTAACAATCTCCTTAATCTCCACCGTAATCTTCGTCGGAATCCTCCTCTCCGCCGCCGCTGAGATCCGCGACACGCGCTGGTTATGGCGTCGCACGCGCACCACCGCTCTTCAATGGTTCCTCTGTTTTCCAGTAGGTACACGCGCTTCAGGGCGCGTGTTCTTCTGGTCTTACGCGTTTTACCTCTCTAGATACCTTCACTTGTTACGTACCTTCTTCTCCGTAATACGACGTCGTAAATTAAGCTTGTTCCAGCTCGTAAACCAGTCTTCTCTTCTCTGTATCTCTTTCCTCTGGCTCGAATTCTCACAATCCTTCCAGGTACATTTAAACCGGTTCGGTTAAACCGGAATCAATATATTAATTGTGGGCATTTGCTTACCCATATCGTTCGGTCAGGCCCGGTTCAAAGAATTATTAGACCATGTGCTGATTTTCATATTTTTCCCAATTTTATTACAAAACTGAATTTTGGACCTATTGTACAAATGTAAAAAAAAAAAAACCTTAATTGATAAAAAATTAGTGCATTTGCATGCACGTAGTCTAAACCGGGCCTGCGCTTCGGTTCAGTTCGGGTTTTGGGTAACGAAGTATATGACACATTCGGATATTTAAGAATTTGGGCTGGAATCGGGTTCGGGTTGTGTCTCGAGCATTAGAATAGGAACTATTCATATATTTTTACGCGAAATACTCATAGTTATCAAAAAAAATATTCGGATTTTAATACGGTTTACCTTTGTTTTACTCGAACTTTTGGAAAATACTCAAAAAATCTATAAAAATACCCGAATAAATTTGTGTTTCGGGTAGGGTACGTATTCGGATATCGGTTTGGGTTCGATTCGATTCGGTTTTTTTTGGTAATTTAATTTTATCATTGAAAATTTGGTTTGGGTATAGTTCGGTTCGGTCCGGTTACTACTAATACCAAAATTCTAAATTGGTTCGGTTATAAATCATTAATTTAACCGGTTCGGTTAACCACATTTAAACCGGAATTTATGATTTTTGTTTGGTTTTGTAGGTTATGGCGATATTATTGACGACGGTTTCGTATGCGGTGGTATACGGTTATAGGTTTTGGACGGCGATTGGGTTACGTGGAGCTTGTTTTCCGTTTGTGGTTAACTGTCAAGCGGTTTTGTTGGGGTGTTTAACGTTGTGCCACGTGGGAGTTTTGTGTATACATTTGGTCAAACGCGGAGGTTGTAACGGAATTGGAGCTTGGTTGTTTAACTCTGTTTTAAACGCCGTTATTTCGTTGCTCTACTTGAAGTTTTATGTCAAGACGCGTTCGTTGACCAAGGCTAATAATAAGCTCACTTAAAACGATACAACAAAATTTTGTATTTATTATTGAAAATGATATATTTATCATATGGGGAAAATGATACTTCGGGAAAAAAATATACAAAACTGAAGATTAGTGTTTTTTGTTGTTGTTGTATGATAATTAATTTAATTTTAGTGGAATAGAATATAAAGTAATGTATATGTTTTGGTTACATTATATATATTTTAAGATCCGTCTCTTTTCTCAGGTTGCAAGGAAACAAAAAGTATGGTAGCTTTGGAATTGGATTCGTTTCTTTATAACATCTAAGCAAGATAACTAAAGCAACATATAGAGTTAAGTCAATGCATGCTTTTATGGATTACGTTTTGAAGGGATCTCAAGTTTTGTATGCACTATACAATTACAAGAGGACTGTATCAGTCTCCGGCGTCTACTTGTTTCCGGCCGATAAGAACACCATCGTCCCAAGTTTCAGAGTATCTGAAGAAAAAACCATTAAACAATTATGAGTAAAGAGGCTAAGAAACTTAACCATTAAACAATTATGAGTAAAGAGGCTAAGAAACTTTGCTCTTTTTTCTAATTGAGATACAGATAAGAAGAGTGTTAAGGGGTCACTGACCTTGTTCCATCCACATCTATACATAGGAACTGGCCGTGTCGCCATCCATCTTTGAAATGTCCAAAGAATATCTCGCCGGACTTTGAATAGAACCGTCCTTCGCCACTGGCTTTTCCTTTCCAGAAATTTGCAAACCATCGATCACCTTTGTGGAAATAAAACCATCCCTGCAAGAAGAATATCAGTTTGGTCAGAACAGTAACCATTTCTACAGTCCTTTCTCAAACCGGTTCGATAAACTGGCGTAGTAGGAAAATAATTCTACATAGCTCTAGCTTAAAAAGGTCTTAGGGACTTGGTCATACTAAGTACATCGTGCACAAGTGTAGTCTTAATAAGCTATTCCAAATTCAAAAGGCCAAAGATTATGTTACCTTTCCGTGTATTAAATCTTCTCTCCATGTGCCTTGGAACACGTCTCCATTCTTGAAATAGAACGTTCCGAGACCAGATCTTTTACCGTTGTGCCACATTCCGTCATATATGCTTCCATCTCCAAGTACCAATCGACCCTGGTGGAAAAAATTAGACATTACTTTGAGATCAACTAAGAAGCCTGTCTCAAATATAAGAAAAGGAACCATTGACGTATTCTCTTCAATGAATAAAGCCGACATGCCACACTTACCTTTCCTTCGGGAAGGCCTCCTTGGCATCTTCCCTTGAACAGTCCTCCTCTGTACTGCATCTCTAGAATAGGACTCCATCTTTTTGATGAATCTCGTTCTGCTTCCTAAGTGACGAATAATTAAAAATGGAAAATTCGGTCAGTTGACTTCGACTTGGATGATGTTCAACATGTTAACTAATCTCTAAAAATGTAATCAGAGAGGTACTATGATTGTCGCAGCAAGCTTAAATTACAAAAGAACTCTTAATCATGGTTGCATACTGAAACAAGGAGACCACTTTTGCCTTTCTATGCATTATTGTTAAAAAAAACAACCCACTAGGAAGAGAAATTATTTTATATCTCAATATCATAGACTTATACATTGCTACTTACCAGCATAGATGCTGCTCGAGCGGATAGATTTCTTTGCTTGGTGAAATCAGCATATTTCTCAGATAGCAGCGTAGATGCAGTATCACTAGAGTCTCTTGTCGAGCTATTCGCGTTGAAAAATGATTCATCTCTGGAATCAGTCTTTCTGGAGGGTTGACTTGTGACACTGAGACTACCATTCAATTTCTTTGAAGGTCTCACACCAACAGGAAGGTTGACAATACCAAGGCTAAGCACTGCAGTGTCTCCAGAATCAGCTGGCCATTTCTGCTCAATCTGATATCCTGGATCAACACTCCAGTTAGCAATTGGCTCCCTTTGAATAGCGCCATAATCTACAAACAATGAATTTACTTTCACTTTTACGATCTTTTAAGCTTAGAGGCTTACTACTTCAGCATCCTAAAGATAACAAGTAAAGAAGTATCTCGACCAATACTACATATAGAAGTAAGCAGCAAGGAAAAGTTGTCTGTAGATTTTGTACCTTCAATATTTTCATCTCCAAGATCCAGTTGAATGTCTCTGTATGGTTCTCCCTCTTCGCTATCACCGTTCTCAGAAACTCCCAGGGGTTCCTTCGAGTCGATTTCAAATCTTTCAACACTCTGATTGAAAGTTTTTACGTCAGTAGAGTCTTCTGTATCTTCCATTGCAGCTGGTGCATCTCCAAGTCCACTATTTGTTTCCTTTTGGAGTTGTGAACGGTACTTCTTGAAGAAACTTAAAACAGAAGGAAAAAGATCAGAAAAAATGTTGCCTTTGCTGGAACTTTCCTCTTCTGGGCAACTGTGATGACAAAATAGTGGTCAGTAGAAGTAAAATCTGAGTGACCAAAACTATCATAGATTTAATCAAACAAATATAAGTATACAGTATAAATGCTGAAACCATATGCATGAGCTAGAAATCATGAGCAGTCTCTAAACATGTATACCCCACCTTAGAATAAAAAAAGTTGTGACGAGCACTTTAGGCTCCAGATTAGGTTCAAGAACAGTAGATACTATGATATCTTCAGTGTACTCCATTGTTTGGCGAAAAGTGCGGAGAATTGTTTTCACGTCTTTCTTTTGAAGAGCTACGGAACTGGCCACAATGCATATAATAGCATTAAGATCCTGCATATTTGAAGAAAAAAGAGTAAAAGTTTAGCATAAGAACAGTGACTTTGAAGAACCTAAATTTGGAAGATGGTTTCAAGGAGCATATCTTTCAAACAGAAGTCCCAAAATACACAATAATTTTTTTTTGAAGATCCTAGCTCCTTTCGGAGAGGCGGAGTGTAATGCCATATGTTTAGAAGGTTTGTTTATAGGGGCACTATGTTTAGACATCTTTCTTCAGTTATCAGAAAATCCATGTGTTCGTATAATTATATTCACATTATTATCAGTCCAATCTTCTTCATCTTTTCTGGAAGTGGAAAACACATGAATGCATTCTACGAAATGTTTTTTAAGAGAATAGAAATACCTTTATACCAGGGCGGAAGAAAGGGCAGTCGTATATAGCTCGTAAAATAGAAGTCTTCAGGTTGTGACCAGCTCCAAATCCAACCTTTGCCTCTTTGTAGCTTTCTAGAATCTGGATATAACAAAGTTGAAGGATTAAACACACGCTCAAACTAAGTTACCATCCTATGAGATGGTTGAACCACCAAAGACGAAATCACTTTAATTTTCACAATTTAAGGCTTGAATGTAAAAATGCTATTAAAAGAAAATGGGTGACTTTACCATATAGAAAAATGAAATCTCAAGAACCAGTACGACTATGCAGATCTTTTTCATTAAATCCCAAAAGAAAAAAATCCAAGAAACTTACAGTTGTAACTTCTGAACCTTCAAGTTCTTTAAGATCTTTATGCATCACATCGATGAAGTTTCCATGCATCCCCTGGATGAACCCATATATGAACATGATAATATATTTTCAGTAAACTATGAGAGACAAAAGTATGCTTACACTTATCAGAGCAGAAGCTGCATTTATTGCCATCGAAACAGCATTGTTTGCATTTCTCAACGCCTCGTCCAAAGTTACCAAATCCTTCTGTAGTAAAATCTCTATGTCGATATCTAAAAAGACCCAAATTCTAGTCAGTTCATGACCAGTAGAACTACAAGAACAAAAGGTAGCTTTTCTGACGCTGTTGTGTAAGATAATCTTTGATACTGCTAAAAGAAGTACCTATAGAGAAACTAGTGTGTTGCTGCAGTTTTCTAGCCAATTCATTAACCTGCACACAACCTAGAGAATTAGAAATAGAGGAGAAAAAAACTCCAACTCGAGATAGTAATTGCAGTTGGACTTGCTTGCGATAGAGACTTCATTTAACGGACAGTTTATACAATAAAAAACTTTAGAGGCAACACAAAACTACCTCTTCTAAACGCTTTCGGCCTTCAAAGCTAAAAGGCTTTAATAGCACAGCAACAGCTAAGCTACCCTCTGATCTTACTGCACTAAGAATATTAATAGCTTCAACTTGGTCAGAACCATATCCACCACTAGCCACCTGGCAAGAGCAAAAGTTTAAAACAGAATCAGATGCACAACCATAACTGTTCCACGAGAATTTTAAGAAAACTGAAAACCATTAGCATTTCAGTAAGCGCCTATGCAAATTTAGGAAGCATGGTTGTTAATAATCATTTCAACACTCCTACAAGTGGCCACATAGAACTGCAAAATCCACAAAAGTTTTTTGTAGCACAATACAGAACACAAACAATGATAGGCAAGAAAAGTACAAACAAGGATGAAGGCCCTCGGACGTGATTGTATCAGCTCAGCTGGATTCATGGTCGTTGAAACATGATCTGTAAAACATAAATAAAGAGGTAAAAAGGTAAGAAAGATAGCACATCCCTATTATCTTCTTGAAAACAAGCTAAATACATACTAAAAGAATTACTGTAAGAGACATATAGCTATCCAACTAAACTTCCCTGTGCCAAAATTTGTAAATTCAGTACATTTCTATAAAGATGCTAAAGTATCCAAATTGCAAAACTCAGATTCAAAGGAAAGAAGATTATGGACCTTCGTGATTAAGCCTCTGCTGTAACACTAAATTCCCAGAGCTGCCTCTGCTAATACCCCTGAAAAAGAGTTAAATTTAGTAAATTTCATGAGAACACATAAGTACATAACATACATCATCCATTCATAAATAGTGTACTAAGAAAGCCTAGTAGATGAAATAGAAACTATACGACGAGCATAAATCGAACATATACCAAAATCGAAGAGAAAGAGAACGAAAAGGAGAATCCAAGCAAGAATCCATAATAGACTCTTTACGACTACCAATAACAACAACATCAATAAACTCAGAGCCATCTTCATCACTCTCACACTTCGTCTCCATCGGATTCGAATCTCTCACTAAACACATCACACAAACCCGATGCGCCTTTCGTGCGTTACATTTCAATCTCGCCGTAGCACCAAAAGACGAAAACGGAATGCTAAAAGCAGGAACGAGAGATAAGCGAGAGAATAATGGTACACGGAGAGTGGAGAAAACAGGAAGCTCCATAGAAATCAGCATTTGCTTCCACTTGTTCGCGAAGAAGCACACGTAATCACTTGAACACACAAGAATTCAGGTCACATGAATCGATAGAAGAAGAGATTTCGGACAAAGGAGAGATCGGAGCCGTTATGTCTGAAGTTGTCCGGATAATTCTGAAAGGACAGCAGCAGAGGCGAGGAAAATATCCGCCGGCACCATAAATTTTTGTTAATTGTGAATTACTACTAGTTTACTACTAGTTTCTGTTTTAATCCCGTATTATCGATTACTCCCTCCGTTCCAAAAAAATAGATGTTTAAGGTTATGCACACTTATTAAGAAAACGCATTGATTTCTACGATTTACAGTTTCCAATAAAGTTTAACCAATAATGTTTCAGTATTTGTTTTGGAATTTGTAAAAGTGTATAGAAAATAGTAAAAACTCTATTTTTCTTAAACAAATTTTTTTTGTAATTTTTTTATCTTTTATTGCATCTGTTCCTCCCTATGTATGCTCGAATCCTGAGATTAATCACATCTACTGGAAACTCTTTTGATTTATTTGATCAAAAGTTAATTACTGTTTCTATATACATGCATTTTTTTTACGCTTAGAATAATAAATTTTTAATTTTTAAAATTTATCCAAAACATTGATATACTTTTTCAAAAGTATAGTTTTGATATTTGTAAAATCTGTGCAAGTTATAAATTATAGGTTCCTATATAGATAACTTATAATTTTATATTATATTATATGATTAATACTCCTTTTTATGATTGTTTAATTGTTGTTATGTTATATATAAAATAATATTTTTAGAATAAATTATTTCTTAATTTTCGCGTTTTTAGGCTAAACAACTAAACGAATGGAATATATTGTTTGGTTTGTATAGCCGAAATCAATATCATACACATCAGTGGTGGAAACTAAAGAGATCGGTTCAAATGCCACGTTCTCTTAAAAAGTGACCTTTTTTTTTGTCATCTGGATAATATTGATACTTGAGAGAGAATTACAAACAATCTCACACCCAAGAGATTGGGTCTAACAATATACAACAAAAAGAGGTCAAAGGATACACAAACCTTAAGATAAAGGATCCTAAATCAAACGCCAAACCAGCAACATCGCAACGAAGAACCCAAACTCTCCTAAGAAGCCATTTGATGCCTACTATGCGCCAAAAACCAAGAGCCGGAAGATTTGCCAAGAAAACACCACTATCCCAAACTCTACCAACAACACGAGGACGAGAGAGCGAGGGGAACAAAGGACACTGCGGTTTGAACACCAATCTCTAAGACACTAAATCGCAAGACTCAAACACACGCACCGCTAAGCTCAAGACCAAACCTTGACCATCGCCGGGAAACCACTTTAGAAGGAAACCAACTCCAACACGCGGACACTCGCAAACGAGCTCAAGCCACCTACAGACAAGAACAAGCCACCTCCTCACAAGAGCAAAGCTGGAGACCGTTGCCATTGTATTGACTAGATACCAAATCCAAAAGCAATGCAAGAGGACCGGCAGTAGATGCTTCCACAACAACAAACCATCACAACTAGCGGACCCAAACACATGGACCTAGCAACCACGAAGCTCTTTATCCCACAACCGTAACTACAAGAAAGGCTTGACAGAGCAAAACAAAACACCCATCCAAACTGACCAAACCTCGAGTCGAAAAGCTAGACCAGGCCAACACCTACTGCAAACCCAAACTCGTAACCAAGACCCAGAACATAACCAAACAGAACAACTACCTAAAATATAGTAATACATACATAGCTATCCAACTAAAATTCCCTTATGATTGAATAGCAAATAGATTCCAAGTGCCAAATTTTGGAAATTCAGTACATTTTCAAACACTAAAGTATCCAAATTTCAAAACTCTGATTTAAAAAATGGACCTTCTTGATTAAGCCTCTGCAGTAACACTAAATCTACAGAGCTGTCCCTGCTAATACTCCTGAAAAAAGTAAGATTTAGCCAATTAAATTTAGTAAATTTCATGAACACACATAACATACATCATCAATTCAAGCCATAAGCAAACAAACATAAATGAAACAGAACTATAAGACTAAAACATAAATCAAACATATACCAAAATCGAAGAGGAAGAGAACGAAAAGGAGAATCCAAGCAAGACTCCATAATAGACTCTTTACGACTACCAATAACAACGACCTCAATAAACTCAGAGCCATCTTCATCACTCTCACACTTCGTCTCCATAGGAATCGAATCTCTCACCAAACACATCACACAAATCCGACGCGCCTTTCGAGCGTTACATTTCAATCTTCCCGCATCACCAGAAGAAACTCCAAACGGAATGTTAAAAGCAGGAACGAGAGCTAAACGAGAGAACAATGGTACACGAAGAGTGGAGAAAACAGGAAGCTTTATAGAACACACAAGAGATTTAGGACAATGAAGACGATCGGAGCAGTTCATGTCTAAAGTTGTTCGGATAATTGAAAGTACAGAACCAGAGGTGATATAAATTGGTTAATTATGCACAAACCCCTCATATTTTACTTATTTCTGTTTTAACTTCATGGTTATGTTTAATTACATTTGGCGAATTAGTGGGGAATATAACTTTTGAAACGATCAATCGCATCCTCATATTTTTGGTCTACTATCAATTTTAATAGAGTTTACTTTTGGTCAATCATATTATATTGGTTGTTGTTTAACATTAATTTTATGTTATATCGACGATTCTAAAAAAAATACGATTAATTCGAACGAGTTTAAAAAAAATTTCAAAGTGAATTTATAAAACGGGTCGTATAATTCATATATTAAACATTTAGCCATAATTCATTTTACTATTCAAACTTTTAATTGAATGGATAAAAGATCATCAATGTGCAAATTCATATTTAAGATAATTTTAGGTAGCTTTTGATTATTATAGATACATTAATATATCGTATATATCTGTATTTTTCCCACATATACAGTATATGTATTTTTTTTAAAGTTTTATAATACAAAAAATGTATTTATTTCCTCGATAAAGAAGTGCGGTTGTGAGAAAAAAGAATATGCAAAACACTATGTTTCCTAACCTTTTATTTTTCTATTTTACTACACAAACATTTAATTAATTAACGAACCGTGAAATTAATTTTATTTCATCAACAGTAACCAAGTTAAACGTTTACACTTACCAAGAGAATACAATCCGATAACAATTGGATTAACTCAAAACTAATGGACTCTTTTTCGTTATAACTTTGACGCGTTACTTATAATCAAGCAATTAAATAAAGGGAAAATTAATGGGCAATTTCCAAAAATACCACTTTTTTAACTTTTTTCCAAAAATACCACCTTAAAGTTTTTTCCCAAAAATACCACATTTTTTTCAAAATTCCAAAAATACCACTTTTTAAAAATTCATTTTTAACATTCAAAACTAAACCCTAAACCCTAAACCCAAACCCCTAAAACTATACCTTAATTTTGGAATAGTTAACCCAAACCCAAAAAATTTAAATTGTAAACTTTAAAAATCAACTTTTTAAAAAGTGGCATTTTTAGAACTCTGAAAAAAATGTGGTATTTTTGAAAAAAAAACTTTGAAGTGGTATTTTTAGAATTTTTTTTTCAAAGTGTGATATTTTAGGGAATTTCTCAAAATTAAAAGAATAAATAAGCTCTAGGGTTCTTCACACGCTAAAGTAAAAAATCCAATCCGTACTTTTAGACAAGAACAGAAAAACACACGAACTCTCCGATCTTGTCTACGAAGAAGATACAACAAAGATCGGATACTGTAGTTTAGCAACAAAAAAAGAAAGATCGGATATGTATTTGGTTTTTCACAAAAATAAAATAAAAAGAGCTTCTGTTTTTTTTTACCTTAATTTCCACATTAGAGGAAGATAACGGGGTTTGATAGCTTTTTTATTCTTTTTTTATGTAGCTTTTTAAATTATACAAATTTGATTTTCAATTCTGAGTATATCAGGCTTTGAGTTTAGGTGAAAACTCAGCCATTGGATCATGGTGGTCACTTGAGAAGCGAGAGAGTCTCCGGTGGATTGTAGCCAGAGTTATTTTCCGGTGATATTGCTCTCTCATCATCTGTTACCGGGTACGTGTTCCTCCCCATCTGTAAGAAACTTTTTTACATATCTTTTTCTACAGCTACTAAATATGCACTAGAGATGAATCTATATCATAAAAACCATGTTCTTTTTTGGCAAATATATTCTATTAAATTTATGGATTTCGCTCAAACTTAAGCATCCGTAATTCAGAAATTTTCTAAAAATTATTTTTACTGCTAAATATTAACAAGAAATATAAATTTATGTATATGTTTTTATGCTAGTGTATATGTGTTTCCATCTAATGTCCATATTATAAAGGAATTGATTAGCTACTTGAAGCATAAGAGATTGTGTCTTTGTTACCTGACTAGCCAGAACCTGGTTCTCTTCTATCAGCAACTTCTCCTGTTTGTGTAAGATCACAAGTCCATTAGTTTCTATCAAATTCTAAACCTATCTGCAGCTCCTTCCTTGTGGAAACATATTACATCCTCATAACAATTTGGTTATTTATCAAGGGGCGAAAAGTCGAATTTGATCAAGATTTTAGCAATGCTTTTTTCCTATCTAGGGTTTCATTTAAATGAAGCTACACACAAATCACGAACTATGACAAGACCAAAATACATATCTAGAGAGCTAAACATAGTTTAGTGATCTGCATACTCGGAGTTTAAGAGGATTCAAAAATCGGCATAGACTACACATACCTTTTCTTGGAGGGTCTTCACAATCTCCATCATAAGTTCTGTCTGCAACAAGACGTTGAGGATTGCGTCAAATTGGAAAAATGATCTAAAGTCAGGCAAAGTCAAAAGATGGTTCTTGGAAGCTAACTAGAGAGAAGATTCTATGGAGTAATTGGCCAAATCACTTAATAGTAGCAGCATATATACCTTTCTAGCTCTAACAACAGACAGCGCAGTCTCCATCTGATCCTCCACCAAAATTAGAGAATCTACGCTTACATTACCAACATTCGGTTCTTCAAGGTTGCTGCATATTTATAATTTATAAGTGGACAAAGTTTTTTGATCAGAAGAAGAGGAAAAAAAGGTGACCTAGTGCTAACCTTTGGACTAATTCTAGTAACTCCTTGTGTGGAAGATAATTCCGGGGTTTTTCCGCAAGATCCTGCACATGCAAATAAAGGATGGGAAAGGTGTTTTCCAAGATATGCAATAACTATAATTAACTCTTAGAGAATAAAGTTCCGTCTTGATAAAAAAAATGTTGGATAGATTGTATAAGATATTCCCCTATAGAAAAAAAACCTCGATGAAATTCATGTTCATACAAGGGAAAAATTATGGAAGTTAGGGAAATCAGTTTATATTTTGACTAATTATATATATGAAAAAAAAACTAAAACTATACAATGCATTAGCTTGACAGACTACTTCTAGTATGCAATCCAAGTCCCACTTAGTATTGAAGCTTTCAACACATAGAGTTAACCGGAGAATTGAAAACAAAACCTTTCGGATAAGCTAAGTAAGTGGGTTCAAGCATTTCAGGGAAGGTCCCGACTTTATTCCTAAGTTGGCTTTTCTGTCAATGATCTATTGCAATAATATATATGAATATATATAGATATATGAATATATAGACTGGCTTTAATCAACAGTCACTTATTATCACGTTCTTAGTAACATTAAGTTGAGAACCACAAAAAGAAGAAAAACTAAACAGTTCGTAAGGTGCATAAGACTCTGAATCTCAAGTCAAAATACTTTAGTATAGTGACACTTGTTAGAACTGGAATTCACTCTGCGTGAACGAACGATTTCAAAACCGAAACCAACTCAAGAAAGCGAGATAAAGTTCCGTATGCCAAGTTGATAAAAAAAATTGAGTTGTCTCAAGCTTGACCAGCGCTTCCATCCCTTCATAACATCAGCAACCTCATCCAGAGGAATATTTTAATGATGTTCTTAGCTAACTTACTAATGCTTTAAGTTCATCAGCATGTTGTACTTCATAACTATCGATGATCTTGGTCATGCTGGAGAAATCAAGAAAAAAACAAAAATGCATCAGAATGACCATTTATGCAAAACCATCTCAAAACTATGATTTGGTACAGCATCAATAGTTGCCTTTATAGAAAGAATGAACCGGAGATAAAGACTATTGTTATATATAATTGTTACATGTTGCATCAATTTGTGTTACTAACCAACAGTGTTTGTCATATATATATATAAAACAATCTAGAAGTTCACACATCTTTTATCTCCTACTTTTTTCTAACCATAGTCACACATGAGTTCAAGTAACTATTTTTTTTTTCTAACCAAAGCTAAAGAATTAATTTTGTTCTTTCAAAAATTAGTAGCAGACGAAAAAGGTAAAGTTGGATAGATTGTATAACCTCGATGAAATTCGTGTTCATACAAGGGGAACTTAATAGAAGTTAATGAAATCAGTTTATATTTTGACTATTTATAAATATGAAAAAACTAAAACTATACAATGCCTTAGCTTGACAGACTACTTCTAGTATGCAATCCAAGTCCAAAATAGGAGAATTGAAAATAAAACCTTTCGGATAAGCTAAGTAAGTACGTGTTCAGCATTTCACGGAAGGTCCCAACTTTGTTCCTAAGTTGTGTTGACAATGATTTATTGTATAATCATATGAATATATATAGGCTGGCTTAATAAATAGTCACTTTATCTTCACGTTCTTAGTAACATTAAGTTGTGAATCACAAAAAGAAGACTAAACAGTTCGTAAGGTTAAGAATCTGAATCTCAAGTCAAAATATTTTTGTATAGTGATACTAAGTTAAGGTGTAAAAGGAGCATACCTAAGAAACTAGCCAGGTGCAACTAGATCTAGTTTGACTATTGTTTAAGATATATAAAATGGTACGAAAATTTGGAATATATATAGACAAAAGTATACAAAAATTTGATTCCAAGGAGTAGAGGAGAAGCCGATGAAACGACCTAAACCCAGTGTTTTTAAAACCAAATTAATATAGCATAATATCGAATTCATTGTAAAAAGGGTTGTAGTGTAGTGATTTCTACTTAGTGAATCCACTACGCCGTGATATATATATATATATATATATATATGGTGGCCGTAGACTTAGTTACAGTTTGAGTTTGTCTTAATTAAGCAAATAAACCTAAATTCATAGCAAGAAGAAAAGGCACAACATCTTGAAGAGCAAAAAAAGAGCCGGCCATTAATCTAGACATGTACAGTAAAAACTCCATAGTCGATAAAGTAATAAACTCGATAAAGTAATAAATTTTGCCGGTCCCGAGTTGGACTAATACAAAATATGGCACAATTCAATAAAATAATAAGATAATAATTTTTTTCAAATCTCTATCTAAATATATAGTCCCAATAATATCATAAAGTAATATTCTATCATAAAGAAAAATAAACGTAAAAAGTGACCAACCCAAAAGTGGAAAGAAGCTTACTTGCTGCCGGAAGAGGAGTTATAGAGCTTCCCGGAGGTGGAAACGACGAGAACAGAGATGGAGGATTCACAGAGAATTGATTGAGAGCTGACGAGCTTTCCCGATGAGACCACTGCGTCGTTTGGAGAAACCGACTTGTCGAGTGCTTTTCTCCACGATTCGCTTGATCTCAATTTATCTTCTTTTCCGACCAGAGTTCTGACCTAATTTGGTTCTGATGAAACTCAATTTTTGGCTTCTTTTATTCCTTTTTCTTCATTTCTCTCTCTCTCTCTTTTTTTTTTTTTTTGGTTTTTGTTCTTTAGTCAAATCCAAGTCACTTTGTTATTGTTTTTGTTAAACGAGAGAAGAAAAAAACTAATAAGTCGAAACGATGCGTTTTGGATAGAGGAAGATAGACGTTTTTTTCACACATGTCGAATCCGGTGCGAGAGCTAATTTTGTTAAATTTGACAGTGATTTTTATGGTGAAAAATTGGACTCTGTAATTTCGATGGGTTTGGTTAGGCTATTGAGAATTTTGAAAATCTTTCGTTATTGAGAATTTGATTCTTAATAACAAGGGATTTCACTTGAAATTTGAAAATCCTCAAACAAATAACAATAGATTTTATTTAGAATTTGATTCTTAAATTCTAAATAAAATCTATTGTTATTTGTTTGAGGATTTTCAAATTCCAAGTGAAATCCCTTGTTATTAGAAAATTTTGGTTTTTAATGATTCTATAAATCTATTAGAATCTAGTGTTATTTGTAGGTGAATTTTTTATAATTTAACTCATTATATAAGATTTTGAGATTACCTTATAAAACCATGAGATTCTTAAAATCTTTATAACTAAACTTTTAAATTCACAAAACTCTCTACAAATTTAACAAATCTTTGGATTTTTACAATTTTGGAAATCTATACAAATCCAGTCCCCAATAACATCCCCTAAGAGGGATCATTTTCTGATATACCCTTATAGGCTGAAAGATATTCTGAGTTACCCTCCTTAATATAAATTCATTTTCTTTTTAATCCAAACACGGAAAAAGACAATAAAGACCCTAAAAGAAAATATTAAAATAAACCAATCAGAATTGGCTATTCATCAGCCAATCATAAAAAAGAGTTTGGATTTCTTATCCTTCTCATTGTACGGACAAAATCAAAAAAATCTGGTAAAATGAAATCTTGGTTTCACGATTCAAGCGAAGAAATCTAAATCGACGACGCCGTCGATCAATATGTGTGATTTTTGTCCGTAGATGGCTGAAATCAACGTCAATGACAAGTGTGGTGTGGTTACTGAAGCCAACATGGTGGAAGATAACCCGGTGGAGTGGTACTACGACACGGGTGCAACCACACACATTTGCTCTGATAAGGATATGTTCTCTCTTTACAAGAAGAACCAAGCCGTGGAACAGCTGTTCATGGGAAACCAGGCTGTATCCAGGATTAAAGAAAAGGGCAAAGTGGTTCTGAAGCTGACTTCGGAACGTGAACTTCACCTCCAAAACGTGAAGCATGTACCTGATATGCGAAATAATCTGATCTCTGGAACGCTGCTGAGCAAGCATGGATTCGCTGTGAATTTTGAGTCTGACAATCTTGTTCTGAGGAAGAATGGGGTGTATTTGGGAAAGGGGTTTGTTAAGGGAGGGCTAGTCAAAATGTCTCCGTAAGGGAAAAATTAAATTGTCTCCCTCTGTTGCTTCCACTTCAGCTTCGGCTGATTCTGCTTCCGTTGTTGTTTCAACTCAAATGAATGAAAATCCTATTGCTTACTTGGTTGAGTCGTTTGATACTTGGCATGAACGTTTAGGACATGTTAATTATAAAACAATTCGAAAAATGCAAAATATGAATTTAATTCTAAAATGCAAAACAAGTAAAGAAAAATGTGAAGTTTGCGTAGAGGCCAAACTCACTAAAAAACCATCTCCCCGAGTTGAAAGAACTACCGAACCTCTAGGTTTAATTCACACACATTTGTGTGATTTAAAATATGTGCAAACTAGAGGCGGTAAGAAATACTTTGTCACCTTCATAGATGATTGCACAAAATTTTGCTATGTATATTTGTTACGTAGCAAAGATGAAGCGCTGGAAAAATTCAAAGAGTACAAACTCGAAGTAGAAAACCAGCTTCATAAAACTATCAAAATAGTTAGAAGTGATAGAGGAGGGGAGTATAGTGAACCATTTAATGCATTTTGCAGAGAAAATAGTATTATACATCAGACAACCGCTCCATACTCACCAGAATCCAACGGAGTTGCGGAACGAAAAAACCGGACTCTAAAAGAGATGATGAATGCGATGTTGCAAGAATCCGGGTTAGCCCAGAACATGTGGGGGGAAGCTTTGCTTACCACAAACTATATCCTCAACAAGATACCGCATACAATTACTGGAAAATCACCGTATGAACTTTGGAAAGGTAAAGTACCTTCGTACAAATACTTGAAAGTGTGGGGGGTGCCTCGCAAAAGTTGATGTACCACCTCCTCAAAAGGCCATAGTTGGGCCTAAAACCGTAGACTGTATATTTATCGGATATGCACATAACAGCAGTGCTTATCGATTTCTGGTACACAAATCAGAAATTTCATATATACACGTAAATACAGTTATGGAGTCAAGGAATGCATCATTCTTTGAAAATATATTCCCATGCAGGAATAAAATTCCAAAACGAACTCGTGAACAACGAGATGAAGCAAGCACTTCTGGAACCTCAAACAAAGTAAAAGACGTTGAAGATGAACCTAGATGAAGCAAAAGAGCTCGTAAGGAAAAATCTTTTGGCGAAGATTTCTTAATGGCATTTCTTGCAGAAGGTGAGCCAAGAACATTTTCGGAAGCCATGTCTACACCAAACGCTCCTTATTGGAAGGAAGCCGTCAACAGTGAAATGAATTCTATCTTACAACACAATACTTATGAGATAACTGAATTACCACAAGGATTTAAAGCACTTGGGTGTAGATGGATTTCCAAAACAAAATTGAAAACCGATGGCACAATAGATAAGTACAAGGCTAGACTTGTGGTGCAAGGTTTCGGACAAAAAGAGGGCTCGGATTTCTTTGACACCTATTCTCCTGTGACGAGAATAACTTCAATAAGAATGATCATAGGCATTGCAGCCCTACGTGGTCTAGAAATCCATCAAATGGATGTTAAAACTGCTTTTCTAAATGGAGATTTAGAAGAAGAGATTTATATGAAACAACCTGAAGGGTTTGTTATCCCAGGACAAGAACACAAAGTCTGTAGACTAGTAAAGTCATTATATGGACTTAAACAAGCGCCTAAGCAATGACATGAAAAGTTTGACAACGTGATGATGTCAAATGGATTCGGCATAAATGAATGCGACAAATGCATATACATCAAAATTACTCCAACGGGGTATTTTTGTTGGGTTTATATGTAGATGATATGCTTATTATCGGAAGTGATAATGATATCATCGCCGAAACAAAAACCATGCTCAAAGGAAAATTTGACATGAAAGACATGGGACTAGCATATGTAATTCTAGGGATAAAAATTATAAGAACTCCCGAAGGAATAACCCTATCCCAAAATCATTATGCTAAAAAGATACTGCAAAAACTCCAGTAGACCCTCAACTTCACTTGACCAAAATTTTTGGTGAAGCGGTGATGCAAGTGGAGTATGCAAGAGTAATCAGGAGTCTGATGTACTTAACAAATTGTACTAGACCCGATCTAGCGCATTCAGTAAACGTACTGAGTCGCTATACAAGTAATCCGGGACATAAGCATTGGAAAGCTATAACTAGAGTATTAAGCTACTTACGTTATACTAAAAATCATGGCTTGCACTGTGGTAAAGAACCAACCGTTTTGGAAAGATACACTGATGCAAATTGGATTGCAGACTCCAAAAACTCAAAATCCACAAGCGGATATATCTTTACACTTGGCGGTGCAGCAGTGTCGTGGAAATCGTCCAAACAAACTTTGTTGGCCAGATCGACCATGGAATCTGAGTTTATAGCTTTAGACAAAGCTGAATGGCTAAGTAATTTTTTTGGAAGATATTCCAATGTGGGAAAAACCTGTGCCTGCGATACGTGTACACTGTGATAGTCAATCAGCTATAGCTCGGGCACATAACAACCTATATAATGGTAAGTCTTGTCATATCAGAAGACGACATAAAACCATTAGACAACTAATCTCAAATGGTGTAATCACGTTAGATTACATAAAGTCAGTCGACAACCTAGCGGATCCATTTACTAAAGGTTTGACACGAGATCAAGTTGTAAAATCATCGAGAGGAATGGGTTTAAAGCCTATGATTTAAGAGGACGTTTGATGGAAACCCCACTTACTATGATTGGAGATCCCATGATGTAGGTTCAAAGGGAAAACTAAATCAAACAAAATCTTCTAAGAGCACTGAGAGACTTTATGTCTTCTCCCAGTTCTTAGGATGATGAACAGTGCTTCATGTATGTGTAGAGGATAAGCTTTGCTTTTAATGATTCAATTCCATAACTTTGAGATACCAATGAAGTAATACAAGATATTTCTGAAAACAAAGTTGATGGTAAATCACCTTCTGAGTGTGAAATGCGGCCGTTTCTAGAAGAATGAAGAAAAATGTTATATTCTCCAAGTTCACTCATGATTAACCAGGCAAGTTCAAAGCCACAATGAACACAATAGAGAACTACGTTCTACGAGAAAACGAATCTGGGTTTTACCTGTTGTGTAGGTTACACTAAACTTCGGATGGT
Source organism: Arabis alpina (assembly GCA_900128785.1). Taxonomy (NCBI): domain Eukaryota; kingdom Viridiplantae; phylum Streptophyta; class Magnoliopsida; order Brassicales; family Brassicaceae; genus Arabis; species Arabis alpina. The sequence goes on from LT669789.1 coordinate 32,868,008, forward strand.
TCAAGACATCATGTTCACCATCTGGCCAAGTAAATCCGACAGATATTAACATTGAGTGGTTCAAGGCTAAAAAACGCCACCATCTCAGACACAGTTAGTTTTCGCATATACTCTCAAGTGTCTGTCTAGTTTTAGGTATTAGAGTTAGTCGAGTCTGCATATGTTTAGAGTCATTTCTATTCATGTGGGGGATTGTTGGACGTGTAATTAAGATATAATGGGCCATGTTTATGGGCATTAATATCATTATGAAGTTGAATGAGAAATGATCGGTTTGGAGTTCGGTTTGGTTACATGGAATCCTGTATCGGATTGGTTGATTGGTGGTTTGGTTTGGCTGGGTTAGCTACGGTTTGGTGCAGATAATATTGACTCATAGGTCAAAGATATCTTGACCTGAAATCTCGCACCAGCCTCCACCTCCTCTAATCCCGCCATGACCCAACGTCTCAAGATCTTCCTCCACTCGTCAATATCTTTTACAACAAGAAGAGAATTTTGTGGAAGCTGAAACCGTGTGTATTCGATAATAAAAAGAGAGAGAATTTTGTGGAAGCTGAAACCGTTCCTCTTGGCTTTATAACAAGCCCGTCTCTCTCTCTTTTTATTATCGAACACACATTCCAAAAAAAACCTAATATATCTCCCTCTCTGTTTTTTTGCAAAAGATTGCATATCAAAGTAAGTTCCAATGTCGAGAGTATATCGTAGCTCGTGTAGTTCATAGATTCTGAATTCGAGTGTTGCGAATTAGACTTATCAAAATCGTATCTTGGGATTCATTATCGCGTTACTCCGTCACACTACGGGCGATATTTTGAATTAAGGAAAGAGATTTATCTCGCTTTCTTGAGTTGGTTTCGGTTTTGAAATCGTTCGTTCACGCAGAGTGAATTCCAGTTCTAACAAGTGTCACTATACTAAAGTATTTTGACTTGAGATTCAGAGTCTTATGCACCTTACGAACTGTTTAGTTTTTCTTCTTTTTGTGGTTCTCAACTTAATGTTACTAAGAACGTGATAATAAGTGACTGTTGATTAAAGCCAGTCTATATATTCATATATCTATATATATTCATATATATTATTGCAATAGATCATTGACAGAAAAGCCAACTTAGGAATAAAGTCGGGACCTTCCCTGAAATGCTTGAACCCACTTACTTAGCTTATCCGAAAGGTTTTGTTTTCAATTCTCCGGTTAACTCTATGTGTTGAAAGCTTCAATACTAAGTGGGACTTGGATTGCATACTAGAAGTAGTCTGTCAAGCTAATGCATTGTATAGTTTTAGTTTTTTTTTCATATATATAATTAGTCAAAATATAAACTGATTTCCCTAACTTCCATAATTTTTCCCTTGTATGAACATGAATTTCATCGAGGTTTTTTTTCTATAGGGGAATATCTTATACAATCTATCCAACATTTTTTTTATCAAGACGGAACTTTATTCTCTAAGAGTTAATTATAGTTATTGCATATCTTGGAAAACACCTTTCCCATCCTTTATTTGCATGTGCAGGATCTTGCGGAAAAACCCCGGAATTATCTTCCACACAAGGAGTTACTAGAATTAGTCCAAAGGTTAGCACTAGGTCACCTTTTTTTCCTCTTCTTCTGATCAAAAAACTTTGTCCACTTATAAATTATAAATATGCAGCAACCTTGAAGAACCGAATGTTGGTAATGTAAGCGTAGATTCTCTAATTTTGGTGGAGGATCAGATGGAGACTGCGCTGTCTGTTGTTAGAGCTAGAAAGGTATATATGCTGCTACTATTAAGTGATTTGGCCAATTACTCCATAGAATCTTCTCTCTAGTTAGCTTCCAAGAACCATCTTTTGACTTTGCCTGACTTTAGATCATTTTTCCAATTTGACGCAATCCTCAACGTCTTGTTGCAGACAGAACTTATGATGGAGATTGTGAAGACCCTCCAAGAAAAGGTATGTGTAGTCTATGCCGATTTTTGAATCCTCTTAAACTCCGAGTATGCAGATCACTAAACTATGTTTAGCTCTCTAGATATGTATTTTGGTCTTGTCATAGTTCGTGATTTGTGTGTAGCTTCATTTAAATGAAACCCTAGATAGGAAAAAAGCATTGCTAAAATCTTGATCAAATTCGACTTTTCGCCCCTTGATAAATAACCAAATTGTTATGAGGATGTAATATGTTTCCACAAGGAAGGAGCTGCAGATAGGTTTAGAATTTGATAGAAACTAATGGACTTGTGATCTTACACAAACAGGAGAAGTTGCTGATAGAAGAGAACCAGGTTCTGGCTAGTCAGGTAACAAAGACACAATCTCTTATGCTTCAAGTAGCTAATCAATTCCTTTATAATATGGACATTAGATGGAAACACATATACACTAGCATAAAAACATATACATAAATTTATATTTCTTGTTAATATTTAGCAGTAAAAAATAATTTTTAGAAAATTTCTGAATTACGGATGCTTAAGTTTGAGCGAAATCCATAAATTTAATAGAATATATTTGCCAAAAAAGAACATGGTTTTTATGATATAGATTCATCTCTTGTTCATATTTAGTAGATGTAGAAAAAGATATGTAAAAATGTTTCTTACAGATGGGGAGGAACACGTTCCCGGTAACAGATGATGAGAGAGCAATATCACCGGAAAATAACTCTGGCTACAATCCACCGGAGACTCTCTCGCTTCTCAAGTGACCACCATGATCCAATGGCTGAGTTTTCACCTAAACTCAAAGCCTGATGTACTCAGAATTGAAAATCAAATTTGTATATTTTAAAAAGCTACATAAAAAAAGAATAAAAAAGCTATCAAACCCCTTTATCTTCCTCTAATGTGGAAATTAAGGTAAAAAAAAAAACAGAAGCTCTTTTTATTTTATTTTTGTGAAAAACCAAATACATATCCGATCTTTCTTTTTTTTGCTAAACTACAGTATCCGATCTTTGTTGTACCTTCTTCGTAGACAAGATCGGAGAGTTCGTGTGTTTTTCTATTCTTGTCTAAAAGTACGGATTGGATTTTTTACTTTAGCCTGTGAGGAACCCTAGAGCTTATTTAGGGGGCGCTTGGTAATGAAGACTTTTGCTGTAGGCTTTTGGCTGTAGAGATTCTGGCTGTTAATGTTGTAACTTTAGGCTCTAGAGATTTTGACTGCTAATAAAAAACTGTTTGGTAATATAATCTGTAGAATCTTTGACTGTTATTTTTTTTTTTAAAACGTCTGAAGATTCATATTGAATGAAACCAAGAGTAACAAATGAGAACTGCAAAAAACCAAACAAGACAACAACATCTACTCCTAAACCATAGGGACAAAAGATGCTATTATGGACCATCGTGCACAATACGATCATGGAGCCATGCCGGCCCTCCAAGAGCTAGATAAGATTGGAATCTACCATCACGAAGAACGCTTGAGGAAATCGCACGAGCTGGGATATTTGAACCTCCTGATTCGAGCTCAAACGAACACGATACGAACTGATCACGAAGAAGCTGCACTTACGCCAATAATATCCAAAAATTTCTGTTGGCTTATTTAGAGCTTTAAAAACCGCAACGCAATCCAAACCAACTACAACTTCTTTAACACGTAAGTCCTTCAAGCTTTGTAGAGCCCATACAATACACCTTAGCTCTGACACGGTCCGATTCGGTGAACAAGTGAAGGCTTCTCTAGCATGGAACAAGACCAAGCCAGTATGATCTCTTGCTATCCATGCGCCACCACTATGAAGCTGAGCGTTTCTCCAGTTTGAATGTACATTGCATTTGACAGTCCCGTCTTGAGGAGGAACCCATCTCTCTGCTCGACTTAATTCCAAGTTAGGATGAGGTTGAACTACTTCCACATTCTTATTCATTTCCCTCCAGAATATAGCATCATCAAAAGCATTTTTAATCACCCCACTTAGCAACCTCTGTTTTGGATCGAATAACACGACATTCCTATGTTTCCAAATCTCCCAAAGGATCCATGGAATAGCTAATTGTAAATCTGCATCCACACTAGTGTTCTCCATTAAGTCAAAAACGAATGAAAGGTTATCTTCCAAGCAGCCAAAGAAACCCATAATCGGTGAAGGGACCTCAACAATTAACCATAACCGTTGAGCCACTGAACATTCAAACAGAACGTGGTTAATGGTTTCATCATGCATTTGACATAACATACACACTTGATCCACTTCAATACCCCTGGTACGTAGCCTAGTAGCCACCGAGAGAGCTCCTCCAATAGCTCTCCAAATAAAGAGTCGGATCTTAGGAATCGTATGTAATTTCCACACTCGTTTTTTAAGGGCAATCCGCCTCAATTCATTCTCTGTTTTTGGAACTTCCGGTATGAGAGGGTGAGTGTACGTGAACCAATAACCACTTTTCACTGAATAAGATCCATGATCATTGTATGGCCAAATGAAGCCATCCCGAGTGTGACCAACCTGCATTTCCATAATGTGCTTAACATCAGTTGGAGGGAACAACTCATTCAACAACTCTTGACGCCATTGCCCAGTGGGGGTGATCAAATCATAAACTCTCATCTCGATATTGTACAACGATTGCTTATTCATCGGTCGTCTTGGTTTCGCCTCCATAACCCATTTATATATCCAAACTCTTGTGGTCTCACCATTTCCTATGGTGCGTAGTAATCCTCTTTTCAACAATTCTCGACCATACAAAATGCTCCTCCAAGCATAAGAAGGTCGATATCCTGTGCCACACTCCAAGAACTCTGTAGATGAATAATATCGACCCTTATACACTCGAGCAAGCAAAGACTCTGGCTCATTCAATAACTTCCATGCTTGTTTAGCAAGCAAAGCTTGGTTAAAGTCCTCTAAGTCTCGAAAGCCCAGGCCTCCACTCTCTTTAGATTTGCACAATTGTTTCCAAGCTATCCAGTGGATCTTCCTTTTCTCATTACACGCACTCCACCAAAATTGAGACCTGGCACTTGTGATCTGTTGGCACTGAAACTTGGATAAGCGGAAACATAACATCGCATATACCGGTAGAGCTATGGCAACCGACTTAAGGAGGACCTCCTTTCCACCAAGGGAAAGCGTTTTGGCAAACCATCCATTAAGCCTCTTAGCTAGCTTCTCACCAATAAAAGATAACAACTTTTGCTTTGATCCACTAAAACATTCTGGTAACCCAAGATACGTACCCTCACCTCCTTCTTTTTCGATTCCTAGCAAACACATAATCAATCGTTTCATTCCAGGATCTACCTGAGCCCCACAACTTACTGCTGATTTTTGGAAGTTAATAACCTGTCCTGATGCTGAGCCATATAGATGTAGACAACGCAGAAATTCTGTACATTCTTGTAGAGTGGCATGGCAAAGAAATAGGTTATCGTCAGCGAACAAAAGGTGTTGTATCGGAGGGGAATTTGGAGTTAGTCGCATGCCCGTCATCCTCCCATCAATCTCAGCCTTGTTCATAACATGAACCAAAGCTTCTGCACATAAGATGAAGATGAAAGGAGAGAGAGGATCTCCTTGACGAATACCTCTCTTCGGCTTTATAAAGCCATGAGTTTGCCCATTAATAAGAACGGTGTAAGAGACGGAAGTCACACAATACATAATCCAATGAATCCACTTCTGATCAAACCCCAATTTTTGAAACAACCTCTCCAAAAAACTCCACTCTACCCTGTCATAAGCTTTTGACATATCTGTTTTGAAAGCAATGAACTCGCTCTTACAATGTGGATTAATTCTCAACCCGTGTACCATTTCATGAGCAATAAGAAGATTATCTGAGATCAAACGCCCTGCCACAAAGGCTCCCTGTGTTGGAGATACCAACTGAGGCAAAATCTTTTTTAACCGTGAACATATAATCTTCTAAATGATCTTGTACGTAACAGAACAGAGACTGATAGGACGTAAATCCGACATTTGAGAAGGATTTGGTTTCTTAGGAAGCAGGAAGAGTTGCGTATGGTTCCATTCTTGGGGGAAGAAACCACTAACAAAGAAAGCTTGTATCTCCCTAGTAACCTGAGGCCCTACCACATTCCAATAGGATTGGAAGAACTTCCCTGACATTCCATCAATACCTGGAGCACTATCACTCTTAATTGCCTTCACTGCCCTATGTATTTCAGCCTTGCTCACTTCTTTGATCAATTCCCTGTTCATCCGTGAGGTAACCTTACTTTCAAAACCGTGGAATAGTTCTTCAATATCACTTGGGTTTGTTAATGTAAATAAATTACCAAAATACTCCACTGCTATCTCTCCCTTCTCCGTTTCATTAAATTTCTCAATACCCTGCTCATGAAACAGGGAAACTATTTGATTCTTCATCCGACGAGTTTTTACACTTTCTTGAAAAAAGTGTGTATTCTTATCACCAAGAACCGCCTAATTTTCCTTGCTTTTCTGCTTCCAATACTTTTCCTCTTCCAAATAGACTTTTTCAATCTCTATCTTGAGGTCCCTCACTTTATGTTGATCCGGTAATAACTTCGATGTCTCCACATCCAACTCTGAGCGGAGATGATGTAACTCTGTCTTCGAATTCATATTGTTGTTTCGCTTCCATTTAGAGATTTCCTTCCTACAAGAAGACAACCGGTCCGAAACAGAGCTGTTGCTGCCCCGAGATAGACCATTCCATCCACGTTGTATCACCTCCAACATTTCTTGTTTCATGCATAACCTCTTATTAAACCAGAATCTTCCAGCTCTCCCTTCTATTTTAGAATGTATGCGCATGAAAAGGGGACGGTGATCAGACTTGTCTCGAATCAGATACTCTGTTTGTGACCTAGGAAATAATCTGAACCAACTTGCGTTCCCAAAAGATCGATCCAGTCGACTCTGAATCCACACTTTCTCCTTAGTCCCATCCACTCTTTTAACTTTTCTATAACCAGTCCATGACAAAGTATTCCCACAAGAAGGTAATTCTTTGAGCCTGCATTCCCTTACCAGTGCTCGAAAAGGGTAAAAAGAGGATTCAACCCGTACAGGACCTCCAAGCTTTTCTGCATTATTCAATATCTCATTGAAATCTCCCACAATAAACCACGGTTCTGATCTTTGAGTGCCAATATCCTTTAGCTTATCCCAAACCAAACCTCTACGAGCCTGGACTGGATCACCATAGACAAAAGTCATTCAAAAACTTAAGTTACCAACCTTAACCTTGGTATCAATCAATCTATTATCTGCATATCCAACCTCCACCTCATGTGTATCTTTCCAAAATAAAGCCAATCCTCCACTGAGACCCACTGGATTCACCAAAAAATGATGATCATAACCCAATGATCTCCTAACATTCGACACGTGCAAACTAGAGTTTTTCGTCTCTAGAAGAAACACAAAATCCGGGAAATGTACACGACACATTTCCTCAAGGCGTCGAACTGTCAGGCGGTTTCTCAAACCCTGACAGTTCCAACTGAGCGTCGTCATTGAGAATTGGATGGTTTCTGGTGAACCATCAAACCAAAATCTTGTTTTGCCAATTTAACAGAAACCTCATTCACATGCTCTGCCTTTCTCTTCATAACCCGATCATTCTCAACCTCTCTACCATTACCTTGTGACTCGGCCATCATCGTCGCTTTAAGGTTACCAAATCTTCTCTTCTTCCCTCCTCCATTATTTTCTCTATCATTTTTGTTCAGTCCATTGACCCCTAACTCTTTAGACTGACCTGAACCAATATGGAATTCAAGATGTTCCAGATTAGGAGTAAAGTTCTCAGTCCTTGTTGACTGATCATTCCCTAAGACCACCACCGTCAGCTGAGGGTTGAACTGTTGCCCATCTTGAAAATTCTCAGTGTTGATAGCTTTAATGTCATCTTGAGGACTCTCCATAGGACCACTTTGTGGGTACAATGCAGAGATCACCCCCGGGGCGGAAATGTTCAGAGCTGGCAAGCTAGAGTCCACCAACTCTTGTTGTTTCACTAGGTGACCCTGTTTCGCTTGAAACATTTGAGCTGCCACCATAGCTCCACCGAGTAGCTTCTGAGCTGTATTTCTAGTAGATAAGGGATCATCGTTCGATGAAGCAATATTTTTACCCTTATCAACTTCCATGCTAGATAAGTCCTCAGATTCCCGCAACAAGTGTATTTTCCTTAGAACCGGATCATTTTCCAACTCATTTACTTGTTTATGGATACGTAACTCCCGCGCTTTTCGTTCTGCCACATCTTGGATCATCAAATTCTGTCGCATCTCATGAAGAACCTCTGGGTGTATCCGAGGTTTACCAGTACTCGGCTCAATGCCTAATTGCTCTTCCGTAAGAACACCCACCAACGGATCGTTCAAACCCTTAGCCATTGTTGGGGTAATTACCTTGACCTTCACGTAATTCTGTCACGGGACTTGGCTTGTTGAGTTTTGGCTCAGGACACTGGTTTCTTTCATGAATTAACTTCTGGCAATTATAACAACGCTTTCGAATTCCCTCAAAGTCAAAGAAGATATTTGCCTTTGTGCCATCAGGAAAATGAAACACCTTGGCTCATTTCACCGCACCCGAAATATCAAACTTTATAAGAGCTCTAAAGAAGTCCTTGCTCCTTGTTTTCTCAGGATCGAAATCCGTCTTTTTCACCTCACCAAGGAATCTTCCCACAAACTTGATGGATTCTTCTGTGTGATACTTCACCGGTATATAAACTAAGAAATCCACTGGTACGGGGTCCACCCATCTTTCCATCACCACTGACCACTCGTTATAAGTTTGAACCTCCATCGCTAGAATATCTTGCAAGTCTTTCTCATACTTAAAGACGAACTGAAATCTGTCCTTGGCTAAGACCACACCGCGCATTCTGTTGATCATACCCCACTTTCTAGGCATATCTTGGACCAGACTTGAGACCTTCTGACACTCCGGATTAAGTAAGCGACCCATAATACTCAGATTATTACTCTCTCTTTGACTGTTATTTTAATAAATACTTTTTCACTTATTAATACATACTTATAAATAATATTTTTGTAAAAAATATAAATGATAACATAAACCAAGAAAAAAAATATCTAAAATAAAAAATTTTCATTTATTATATTATTTCATGTTTTGGTTTAATAACCAAAAACTTCATCAAGAAGTGGAACAAATTGCAAAACATTTGCATGGAATTCTAGAGCTTCTGAATCTTTCTTATAAATGCATTATTGACCTTTCAAATAATTTAAACGATGTTTTAAGTGTTTCCAACTTAAATCAGCTTCAACAATAGTATTTGAATATTTTGAGGCTTTTGACTTTGAATTTTTTTTGGTTATGTAGAACTTGTAAATAACATTTTGTTTTCCCCAAAACTATTTCAATCACAAACAAGATGGTGATAATTTTTTATTCACTTTCGAAAATTTTGTTATTTTTATTCATGTTGCAAAACCTTGATATTTTCATTCATTTGACAAAATTTTATTATTTTTATTCATTTTGCAAAAAGTTGTTATTCTCGTTCACTTTTGTAAACTTTTGATATTTTATTCATTTATATAAAAATGGATCTCAAAAGAACAGAAAAAAGAGATAGTAATTAATCAATCAAAATATTTTAGTTATAAATTATATATAAATCTACAAAGAGTATTTTGATAATTTTGGGAAAAGAGAAAATAATAGATAAATCATTTTGTAATAGTTAAAGCTTGCTTTCGGTGGCTTTAGGATAAAAGACAAAAACAAGAGGAAAAAATAAAAGACAAGCTTTTAAGACTTTAATTAATAAAGCCTTTAAATCATGCTTGGTAAAAAACAGTTTTTTAAATCTTTTAATTTTTTTAAAGCCTTAAAAGACTCTTGCCAAGCACCCCCTTATTCTTTTAATTTTGAGAAACTCCCTAAAATATCACACTTCGAAGTTTTTGTCCAAAAATACCACCTCAAAGTTTTTTTTTCAAAAATACCACATTTTTTCAAAGTTCTAAAAATACCACTTTTTAAAAAGTTGATTTTTAAGATTTAGAATTTAAATTTTTTGGGATTGGGTTAACCATTCCAAAATTAGGGTATAGTTTTAAGGGTTTGGGTTTAGTGTTTAGTGTTGAATGTTAAAAAATGAATTTGTAAAAAGTGATATTTTTGGAACTTTGAAAAAAAATGTGGTATTTTTGGGAAAAAAACTTTAAGGTGGTATTTTTGGAAAAAAATTAAAAAGGTGGTATTTTTTGAAATTGCCCATTAATTTTCCTTTTATTTAATTGCTTGATTACTTATCTTAAGTAACGTGTCAAAGTTATAAGGGGGAATTACTTGGTTTGACCCATAATTTGATTTTAACTACATGGGTAACCCACATATCTCATGTTTGTGAAAACTAACCCAAATGGGTAGTGAAATTACAACTACAACCTTTATGACCAAATAAAAAAACGAATGTCATAATGACTGTTTTAACCCTATCGAAGTCTGCTACGTAACGTAGACGTCTACTAGCAGACTTTCACCCGATATCGAACTCGTAGACTCTATGTGAAGTCTACTTTGTGGTTTAGTAGACTTCTTTGCAAGGTCTACTCTATAATTATTTTCCAAATTTAAATTTATAAATTAACAAAAAATATTTTGATAAAACTTTTTGGTTGATGACCAAACTATAAATAATTGTGAAGTATGAAAAATAAAAATTCATAAAAATTCACAAATTAAACCTATAAAGACAAATTATGTCTACTTTGTGGTATAGTAGACTTCCGGAGAAGTCTACTAGAGAATTATATTTCAAATTTAAATTTATAAATTAACAAAAAATATTTTGATAAAAAAATTTGGTTGATGACCAAACTATAAATAATTGTGAAGTATGAAAAATAAAATTTCATAAAAATTCACAAATTAAACTTACAAAGACAAATTATGTCTACTTTGTGGTATAGTAGACTTCTAGAGAAGTCTACTAGGTAATTATATTTCAAATTTAAATTTATAAATTAACAAAAAATATTTTGATAAAAAATTTTGGTTGATGATCAAAATATAAATAATTCTGATGTATGAAAAATAAATTTTTATAAAATTTCACAAATTAAACCTAGAAAGACAAATTAGGTTATGAATGAAATACATAATATATTAAATAAAGAGTTACCAAACAAGGTACTTCATAACCATTTGTTTAGATATTGATGTGGTGATATGTTGGTAGTTTAATGTATGATATTTATAGGTTTTATGAGTTTATTTACGGTTGTAGTGGTTTAGTTTTAAGAATTTGTCAACTATTTATGGTTTAGGATTTAGGGTTTAGTGTTTGGATGGTTTAGAGTTTCGTTTTGTAAACCGTAGTGTAGGGTTTGACTCTTTAAGTTGAATTAACTATAAGATGATGTAAAATTTTGACAAGCTTTTCATCATTTGGCGGAATTGACCGAGTTACGAGTATGAAATATGGGTAATAATGTGACATTTATAGGTTGCAAACATGTTTTTACACTTAGGGTTAGATTTAGGGTTTATCATTTTTATCTTTAAAATGTCAAATTTTCATAAAATTGTTAACTTGTGAATATATTAAACTTTTTGACCGTTTTGTATAAGTTTTTATTTAGACTTTTGAATAATCATTGAAAATAGTCAATTTACGTTTTCGGATAGTAGACTTCATTTGTAGTCTACTCAAACTAGTAGACTTCTGATAGAGTCTACTTTGAGTTTAGGGTTTCGTTAAAAGTATAGTAGACTTCATTAGTTGTCTACTAAAATAAGTAGACTTCTGATAGAGTCTACTTTAAGTTTAGGGTTTCGTGGAAAGTTTAGGGTTTAGCAGACTGCAAACGAAGTCTACCGAACCGGATTTTTAACCTAACCGGATCTTTAACCTAACCGAATTTTTAACCTAACCGGATTTGAGTATCTTCCTATATAAACGAAAATTACTTTTGGAAACCCTAATTTTTTTAGTTAAAAGTCCCTCAGCCTCTCCCTCCCTCTGACTCTCTTCCATCATCTTCTAGCCTCCTTCTCCGTTTCTAATTCAATATTTCTCAGGTGAGAGCTATGGCTTTCGATACTACCTCCTCCACCACCGCGTCCACTTCCGCCAAGGTTAGCAACCATCATCTCTTCCTCTCCTTCTCATAGCGTGTATATTTTTCTCTAACCTCTCTCTCTTTCTCTAATAGTTAAAACCAGCACACATCGATCTCTCCATCTACTTCGAATGAGCATAGATCTCCTGTAAATCAGCTTCAAATCTAACGTTTTTTGCTCCGACCTCCACAGATTTGGTAACCTCCATTCTCTCTCTCGATTTCTCACTAAAAACGCAGCCATAATGTATGCAGGCTCATATTAGAGCATCATACACCAAATATCAAACCGAAAATTACATACATGTATATATATATATGTCATTTGGGCATGAGGATAAGCTTTTGTTGTATAGTCTTGTTGTATCTTTAGTCATTTAAAACTATATTCAATGTTTCTTTGATGCTTTCACTTTTTTCTTGGATACAATTGAATAAAGTATCGAATTTTAAGGGTTGAAATCTTTCTCGTTAACCATCGTAGACGAAAGTTGTGTTCTTTTTGTGACTATGCACCTGATTAGTATAGAGCAGCGAGCTGTTTCTGTAAGGTGTTTCTGTGATGGAATTAGTTCTTATGTTGAAAATCCTTCATGTCTTTTGGTGATGAGGAAAACTTAACATAGCTACTAAATCCCTGTTGTGTGAATGCAAGTATCACCTGAAAGATGTTATCCTTGGGAGAATATACGTTCTTTTGGTGAGAATCAAGATAAAGAACATGGCTCTTGAGATCAGACGGCGAGAATCAACCGGAGCAGGAGCTAATACTCACGTCGAGACAGAAACACTAGCCAAATTTGAGTTAATGGATGGTGCTCCAGTTAGAGGTAATGCCCAAATATTTCATCATACATTCTCAAAGCTCGTACAGACCTTTTTGCTAGTTTTGTAACCAATTAAGGTAATGTGATACATGGTGCAGGCGAATCGATACCTGTTCTTGACACCATACGATTTGACACCAACACATAAGAACATAAACAACAAATTCAGCGTAAAGTATTATCTGAATCTTGTGCTAGTTGATGAAGAGGATCGCCGTTACTTCAAGCAGCAAGAAATCACGTTGTACAGGCTCAAGGAAGAGACGTGTTGAATGTTTTTTTCAAACCTCAAACAGTTTACAAAGTAATGATTATCGGAACCTTGTAATGACTTTTCTGAATGCAATTTGGTTGGGAACTTGGAGTGATGAAGTTAAATCATATTTGTAGTTTGTTCAACGACCCATATTGTTGTCTACTTTGTTTGGATTCTTCCTCTGTCTTCTTCTTTTACGTGTTGCCTTTTATAAAATGTACTTGTTTTGGTCTTACGTTAAAAATATAAGTTCCAAAGTGTCTTAGTTCCTTTTCACATTTTTCAATATTATTTTTGCAATGGAAGATGTGTTCATAAGGAAAACAGTAGTTACAAAACCAAAACCAAAACCAAAACCAAAACCAAAATCAGCTTCTAGTAACACATATCCTAGATTAGAAAACAGGACAACCATGAACGATCACACCTTTAGCAGTAGGACATTTAGCAACAGGACATTTTCCGAATCAGAAACTCGGATAAGGTATGGTCTTCTATTTTTCGTTATAGAATGAATCCAAATGTTCAAACATGTTCAAATTAGTCTGGTCAAACAATTAAATAGATAAAAATTGCTAGCATCTAATCCACAAAAAGTATTAAAACATGTAAATATGATTCTCAAGGATTTTCCAATGCATGACAAATCATATACTTGAAACTACAAACATACAGTTAATCCAAGATGTTTTATCAAAAACCAAAATAAAACACAACAAGGCTGTTAGAGAATTTTAGAAATTATGTGAGTAAAATTTTAGAAATTAGATATTGAACTTTAGACATGTACTTAAACATATTTTTAATCAAATTTAAAACATAGACTTCATTAGTAGTTTGCGAGCATACTTCATCAGTAGTCTACTAAAATGTGAAGAGTCTTCCTCCTCTAAGATTATCAACAACAAACTGCCACACCCCATCTTTCATAATCCATTCTCCAAAGACAACAGCTAATTGAACCATTCTCTGTAAAAACAAATAGGAAACACATTAGTAATCAAAAATCATAGCAGACTTCAACGGTAGTCTACTAAACTGTGAAAAAACTAATTAATCAGAAATAAATGGTTTCATTACAGCTGAATATGTCAAACTAGTACATAAAAACAGCAATAATATAACACACATTTGAAACCAATAAAATCTTAAAATTTCGTTATACATAATTTTAAAATAATGTTTTACTAAAAACATAAATACAGACTTCCCATGCCGTCTACTAGTACACTCTTGAAGAAGTCTACCGTGAAAAGCTAATTACTACTCAAACAAGAAAATTGATTTACACCATAAATATTGCATTTAAATATCTCAAACCCATACAGAAGATCACATATTAGAAAACACACATGTGAGAGCAAGAAAATCTTGAAAATGTATTATATATAAGCTATAAATTCGTTTTTAAAAAACGTAAAAATGCAGACTTCACCAGCAGTCTGCGTCAGAAGACTGCGTTTAGCGTTCACTAGTAGACTTCCGTAGAAATCTATCGAATGAGTTAGTTTTTGCAATTACGGCAAAACCCAGTAGACTTCTAACAGAAGTCTTCTTGCGTAGTAGACCCTAATTGAAGTCTACCGAGGTTATTTTTGCATTTGACTAAAATGTTGACTTTTAGTAGTAGACTTCTCCAGAAGTCTGCTGTAAAAATAGGTTATATTTGCAACTTGACTTTTTCAGTAGACTTCCGCGGTAGACTTCTAATACCATAAATAGCTAGCAGACATCGAACGGAAGTCTACGCACCTTAGTAGACTGCCGGTTGAAGTCTACTGGAACAGTAGAGGTTACATTTGCAATTGACTTATTTTTGACTTTTTGAGTAGACTCTAAAAGAAGTCTACTTAAAAAACAGGTTAATTTTTGTGTTTGACCAAATATCGAATTAATATCGAATTAATTAACGAGTAGACTTCCCCAGAAGTCTGCTGAAATTTCAAAAAGTCAATGTTCGAAATTTTGGTCAATCGCAAAACTAACCTCAAAAAAGTCAACAAAAAGTCAATTGCAAAAAATAACCTAAACGTAGTTGAGCAGACTCTGAGGGAAGTCTGCTAGTAGAATTGCGTACAGAGTCTGCTAAAAAAAGTCAACATTTTGGTCAAATGCGAAACTAACCCATTTTATAAGTAGACTTCCCGTGCAGTCTACTGATTTTTTTTTGTTGTCAAAGGAGAATAAAGGAGCACAAGCAGACTTCTATGAGAAGTCTACGTAAAAAATCTGAAAAAAGTCAATTGCAAATCTAACCTCTCGTTGACCAGCAGACGTCCGACGAAGTCTACTCTTCTGAACCAGATCGGAAAATACGGTTTTTAGCTCCGTTTCGCCGTAGATCCCTGTTTTTAGCTCGTTTAAACACACAAAATCCCTACTCTAACTGTTTACTACGAAGTCCAGACAGTATCTAGCAAAAACCACGAAAATTCAAGAGATTATGAGTGAGAGAATTTTTCAAATGCTCATTTACATAGTGTTTTGGATGAAATTGGAGATGAAATGGTAGTTGAGGAAGTTATGAGTTGGTTTGTGATGTATTTATGCACGAAAATCAGATGGAGATGCATTGAAGAGCTTCAATTTGGTTGTTCATGGTGGTTGTGAAACTTGATGGCGATGGCATTTTCGTAAATAAGTTGATATAATTGGGTGTTTGTTTGTGAAATCAAATGTCTGATTTTCAAAAAAAAAAAAAAATCAGATATAATGACATTTCCGTAAATAAGTTGAATGTTTTGGTTTTTTTGAAAAAAATTTGATGAGAGAGAAAATGGGGTATAGATTTGTAATTGACTTCAAATTTTGGGTTATTTTAGAAACCACCCTAAGTTACAACGAAAGAGACTCCATTAGTTTTGAGATAATCCAATTGTTATCGGATTGTATTCTCTTGGTAAGTCTAAACGTTTAACTTGGTTATTGTTGATGAAATGAAATTAATTTCACGGTTCGTTAATTAATTAAATGTTTGTGTAGTAAAATAGAAAGACAAAAGGTTAGGAAACATAATGTTTTGCATATTCTTTTTTCTCACAACCGCACTTCTTTATCGAGGAAATAAATACATTTTTGGTATTATAAAACTTAAAAAAAATACATATACTGTATATGTGGGAAAATTACAAATATATACGATATATTAATGTATCTATAATAATCAAAAGCTACCTAAAATTATCTTAAACATGAATTCGCACATTGATGAACCTTTATCCATTCAATTAAAAGTTTGAATAGTGAAATGAATTATATATGAATTATACGATCCGTTTTATAAATTCATTTTGAAATTTTTTTAAACTCGTTCGAATTAATCGTATTTTTTTTAGAATCGTTGATGTAACATAAAATTAATGTTAAACAACAACCAATATAATATGATTGACCAAAAGTAAACTCTATTAAAATTGATAGTAGACCAAAAATATGAGGATGCGATTTGATCGTTTCAAAAGTTATATTCCCCACCAATTCGCCAAATGTAATTAAACATAACCATGAAGTTAAAACAGAAATAAGTAAAATATGAGGGGTTTGTGCATAATTAACCAATTTATATCACCTCTGGTTCTGTACTTTCAATTATCCGAACAACTTTTGTTTGCTTATGGCTTGAATTGATGATGTGTGTTATTTTAGCTAGTTGTTCTCTCTCTAACTTTTTTTATTTTATGTTTTAGAACAATTCTTAGGTCCACCCCTCTTTCTAAACCAATCAAATCCACCTTCTCTTTCTAAACCAATAAAAAATAGATAAAAAAAAAATTAAAATAAATCAATAAAACTAAATTAGTTGTGGAGACCACCATTCTCTCTATTCTTTAATTTTTTTTTCACTAATTAGTTCATTTTTATGAAATCCCGAAATATAAATATTAAACCCTAAACCACAAATCATAAACCCTAAACTCCAAATACTAAACCCTAAACCCCAAATACTAAACCCTAAACCCAAAATAATAAACCCTAAACCCCAAATACTAAACCCTAAACCTCAAATACTAAACCCAAAATACTAAACCCTAAATCAAAGGTTTAGTATTTGGGATTTAGTGTTTAGTATTTGGGATTTAGAGTTTAGTATTTGGGGTTTATGGTTTATTATTTGGAGTTTAGGGTTTATTATTTGGTATTTAGAGTTTAGGATTTGAGGTTTTGGGTTTATTATTTGGGGTTTAGGGTTTAGTATTTGGAGTTTAGGGTTTATTATTTGGGGTTTATGGTTTATTATTTGGGGTTTGGGGTTTATTATTTGGGGTTTAGAGTTTAGTATTTAGAGTTTAGGGTTTAGGATTTGTGGTTTAGAGTTTCGTATTTACAATTTGGAATTTTATTAAAATAAACTAATTAGTGAAAAAAATAAAAATAAAAGAAGAGAGAGAACGGTGATCCCTACAATTAATTCAGTTTTATTGATTTATTTTAATTTGTCTTTTTCTCATTTTTGATTGGTTTAGAAAGAGGAGGTGGATGAACTTGACCTAAGAATTGTTCTTTTTATTTATTTTTTAATTAATTTGAGACTCATGCAAAGCTTATTGTTACTCATGCTCTAAGAGCATGATTACTTATGATCTTCCCAAAGTATCATTAACATTAATTTAATATTAAATATATTGATATCTTATATGATTTGTAACAAAAATATCATTTGAATGATACAAACTCTCTTCAAATGATTCCTAAGTCCAATTTTTTAATATAATTAAAGTCATATGATACTCTTAACAAATCACGACTTAGAACATGTTTATTTATGATTTAAGAAAGTATCATTAGAGCATTATTGGATTAAAATATAATAGTTAAGTATCATTTGAGTTTAGTTTATATCACTTAAATGATCTTTTTACTACAATACTTGAGTCTCAATTAAACAATTAATATTAAATTAATACTAATTATATTCTACTAAAATCATGAGTAAACATCCTCTTAGTTTTTAAAAGTTTCACACATAATTTTTAAATAATTTTTATACCAAAAATTCCTTAAAATAATTTAATTTCGTTAGACTGGCTATACCCGATCTAAGAAAGTCGTATTATTAGTTTATTATGAATAAAACAGTAAAGAATTCATATTCTAATAACAATGAATTCTAGTAGTAATGTACTGTTGGAACCAATATTTTGGTTAAACAAATGAGTCTTGTATTGGGCATTTGTCTTATCGAAATTTGGTAGAAAAGTGAATGGGAAAAGTCTTTTCGTTTAAGTAAGTATCACACATCTAAAGTTTGGAAATTTTTCAAGTGGTATATAAGGAGCCACACATATACCTTTGTTCAAAACATAACAAAGACTATATATCATGAGAGAGAGGAGGGGAATCTCACACGCGCGACCGACCGACCGAACCGAGCCGAGCTCGGGCGTGGGCTTTGGCTTTGGCTTTGGGCGGTCGTCGGCACAATTACATATTTTTTGGACCATCTAAATGGGCTGAAAAAAGCTTTTCGTTTTTGGGCCCAAAACGCTGCGTTTTTGGTTTCGGTTACCTCTGCGGTTTCGCTAAACCAGAAACCGCTAAACCGGCGTCAATTTTTGAAAACCAACCGGAGATAACTTTTCTACGGTTTTAAAACTGCCCCTCCGTTAGTTTTTAAAAGGGGAGTCATCTTCTTCGTTTCTCTCATGTTCTGAAACACAAAAACTCTTTGAAATTCTCACACTCTATCAAAACATATATAACCAATCTCTCTGTTCAACAGTAAGTTTCTCGTCGACAGTATCGTAGTAATCGGTTTCTTAGAATCGTTGTTCGAGTGTTTGCAAACTCGATTGCAGTGGTTTTAGCCTGGGACTCGTGAATCTATCAAAACCCGTCACACTGCGGAAGATTTTTAGAGTTAAGAAAAGAGATTTCATATCTCGACTCCACTCCATCTATCTGATCTCTTCCCTTAACAGTTTTATTATCGCGATTCATCTCCAATCACGTAGTGTGCCAATTTATGGTCTTACAATCTTAACTCTAAGACAATCCTTATGGATTGGATTGCGATAATAGAAACGTTTTCAAAAGAAACCTTGTATCGCGATCGTTTTACAACGTTCTCGCTGATTGGTTTCTGTCGGGATAGAATCGTTTAGCGTTTGCGAACGTTTAAACTTCTCTGTTTTTCGATAGTAGTTTCTGAATTACGATTCTAACTTATTATCAAAAGTTTTCTACATTTTATTTGTGTTCACACACTAAATCGATCCTAACAAAATTTTGTTTACTCTGTCTTTTTGGTTTTTCAGAAATGGAAACCGAAAACGAAAACACCAATGTCAACGTTGATGCTACGGCTAACGTAACCCTCGGGGTTTAATCTTCTGAGACGCCTACTACTCAAATGCAGTTTGGGAATCAACCGCCTGTTACGGTTGCGTTCCCCTTCGCCACACAATCTGAAACTGTCACCGCAGCCACTGCTCAGTTTCCACCAGTGCAGATTCCATCTGCAAACTCTGCCGGATTGCTTCCTGATAAGTTTGATGGAAGATCCTTCAAGATATGGCAAAAGAAGATGCACTTCTATCTGACCACGATCAATCTGGAAAAGTACATCCGTGAGGACTGTCCTTCCCTCCCAGCGGATAATACTGATTTCTGGGCACTTGCAAGTGTTGATGCGTGGAGACACGGTGACTTTCTGTGCAAGGGCTACATCCAGAGTCGTCTGGTTGACCAGTTGTTCAACGTGTTCAGTAACGCTGCCACGTCTAATGAACTGTGGGACTCTCTGGATAAGAAGTACTGTTCAGAAGATGATGGATCTTAGAAGAATGTTGTGGCAAAATTCGAGAACTACAGGATGGTGGATTCTCGTCCCTTGATGGAATAAGTTGACGAGGTGCATAACCTTCGCCATGAGATTCATGCCGAGGGCATGAGGCTGTGTGAAACCTATCGGGTTACTTGTATGATCTAGAAGCTTCCACCGGGATTCACAGATTTCAAGAACTACCTCAAGTTGAAGAGGAAGTGGATCAGCATGGAGAACTTGATCATGCGACTTTGGATTAAATCCACAAACCGCATGAACCTCGAAGCTGCAAGTGCTTAGATTCGTGAGAACAATGCGAATTTGGCTGAGCACCACATTGCTAAGAAAGGAAAGTGACAGAACAAAGGGAACCAAGCCAAAAGCAAGGGAAAGGTTGCTCCTTTGAACACTCAAAAGTTCAAGAAGAAGGCTGGTGGGGAACCTTCAAAGCCGAGGTTTTCTAGAACATGCAACTACTGTCACAAGGTGGGACACAAGGCATCTGAATGTCGCAGTAAGAAGGCGGACCAAAACAATGCTAAGTTTGAAGCTAATCTCACTTCCACCATCACTGATGCTGACATGTGTGCGGTTGTCACTGAGGCAAACGTTGCTGAAAATCACCCTAAGACTTGGTGGTTTGATACCGGTGCAACCAGGCACATCTGCATGGATAGGGAAATGTTCTCCACCTATAAGAAGAACAAAGGGAATGAGAAGCTCTGCATGGGTAACTCTGCTACTTCGAAGATTGCTGGATATGGAAAGGTTGTTGTGAAACTTACCTCGGAACGTGAGCTGAGCTTGACCAACGTGGTCCACGTGACATACATGCGTAAGAATCTGATTTCGGGATCTCTCCTGAACAAGCACGGATTCACTGTCAAGCAGGATGCTGATAAGCTTGTGCTGTCCAAGAATGGAATGTTTCTGGGTAAGGGATTTGTTTGTGATGGTTTGTTCAAAATGTAATTCGCTCTTCTGACGTTGGTGTCAGTGTTGTAACCGAGGCTTCAACCTCGAAGAAAAAGTTTAATAACAATCCTTTTGCTTATGTTGCGGAGTCTTTTAATTTACGGCACGAACGTTTAGGACATGTTAACTTTAAATCTATGAGTAGATTAATGAACATGAACTTGATTCCAAAACAGAAGCTAAGCAAAGATAAATGTGAGATTTGTGTTCAAGCCAAACTCACTAAAACTCCATCACCAAGCGTTGAAATAACAACCGAACCTCTAGTATTGATTTACACAGACTTGTGTGATTTAAAATTTCTTCAAACTAGAGGCGAAAAGAAATATTTTGTAACTTTCATTGATGATTGTACAAGATTTTGCTATGTATATTTATTACATAGTAAAGATGAAGCTTTGGAGAAATTCAAAGAATACAAGTTGGAAGTCGAAAATCAACTTGGAAAAACGATAAAAATGATCCGAAGTGATAGAGGAGGAGAATATGGTGAACCGCTCAATTCATTCTGCCGAGAACACGGAATTATTCACCAGACAACTGCTCCTTATTCACTGGAATCTAATGGAGTTGCGGAACCGAAAAACCGAACTCTTAAAGAAATGATGAATGCAATGTTGTAGGAATCTGGGTTAGCCCAGAACATGTGGGGGGAAGCTTTGCTTATCACAAATTACATTCTCAACAAAATATCTCATAAAGTAACTGGAAAAACTCCATATGAACTTTGGAAAGGTAATGTACCTTCGTACAAATACCTGAAAGTGTGGGGGTGCTTGGCAAAAGTAGCAGTACCACTTCCAAAGAAAGTTACAATAGGCCCAAAGACGGTAGATTGCATTTTCATCGGATACGCGAATAATAGTAATGCCTATCGGTTTCTGGTTCATAAGTCCGATATATCAACTATCCAGGTAAACACTATAATGGAGTCACGAAATGTTTCATTCTTTGAAAATGTGTTTCCATGTAAAGATAGGCATAGTAATAAACGGACTCGTGAACAACGAGATACGGGTATCTCTGGCAACGAAGCCAGTAGCTCAGGCACTGCTCTCAATGATGAAATTGAAGAAGCAGAAGAACCTAGCCGCAGTAAAAGAGCTCGTCAAGAGAAAGATTTTGGCTCAGAATTCTTGGTAGTGTTTTTAGAAGAAAACGAGCTAAAAACATATATGAAAGCGATGTCCACTCCAGACGCGCCTTCTTGGAAAGAAGTAGTCAATAGTGAGATGGATTCCATCATGCAAAACAATACTTATGAAATAACTGATCTGCCACAAGTGTGCAAAGCTCTTGGAAACAGATGAATTTTTCGAACAAAACTGAAATATGATGGAACAATAGACAAGTACAAAGCTAGATTTGTGGTGTAAGGATTCAGGCAAAAAGAAGGCTTGGATTTCTTTGACACTTATTCTCCGGTAACGAGAATCACCTCTATCAGAATGATCATAAGCATTGCTGCATTACGAGATCTTGAAATTCACCAAATGGATGTAAAAACTGCTTTTCTAAATGGCGATTTAGAAGAAGAAATTTACATGAAACAACCAGAAGGGTTCATTATCCCCGGACAAGAACACAAAGTGTGTCGACTTGTGAAACCTCTATATGGTCTTAAACAAGCTCCTAAGCAATGGCATGAAAAGTTTACAACGTCATGATATCAGATGGCTTCAGCATAAATGAATGTGATAAATGCATATATTACAAGAGTACTCCGACATAGTATATCTTGTTGTGCTTATATGTAGATGATATGCTTCTCGTTGGAAGCAACAACGATATCATCAATAGAACAAAAAACATGCTCAAAGAAAAATTTGACATGAAAGATAGGGCATTGGCAGAGGTAATTCTAGGAATATGAATTGTAAGAACTTCTGAAGGAATTACATTATCCCAAGATCATTATGCTGAAAAGATTCTAGAAAGGTTCAAAAGTTATTCAACTGGAACGGCAAAAACTCCAATGGACTCTCAAATTCATCTGACTAAGAATTCAGGTGAACCAGTATCCCAAGTGGAGTATGCAAGAATAATTAGAAGTCTAATGTACTTGACAAACTGTACTAGACCCGATTTAACATACTCTATAAACGTCCTCAGTCGTTATACGAGTAATCCCGGCCATAATCATTGGAAGGCTATAACAAGGGTATTGAATTATCTTCGATACACCAAAAATTACGGCATACACTATGGTAAAGAACCAGCGGTTCTAGAAGGCTATAGTGATACCAATTGGATTTTGGATTCTAGAAACTCGAAATCAACAAGCGGATATATCTTTACGATTGGCGGTGGAGCCGTATCTTGGAAATCTTCCAAACAAACTCTACTGGCTAGATCAACCATGTGTCCAAGTTCATAGCTTTAGACAAAGCTGGAGAAGAAGCAGAGTGGCTTCGCAACTTCTTGGAAGATATCCCAATGTGGGAAAAACCAGTGCCAGCATTACGTGTACATTGTGATAGTCAATCAACAATATCAAGGGCACTGAATAACTTATATAATGGTAAATCTCGTCACGTCAGAAGGTGACACAAAACCATTCGGCAACTGATCTCAACTAGAGTACTCACGATAGACTATATCAAATCGGCAGAAAACTTAGCTGATCCGTTCACCAAAAGTTTACCTCGAGATCAAGTTGTTAAATTATCCAAAGGAATGGGTTTAAAGCCTATAACTTAAGATGACGTTTGATGGATACCTCACGTATGTGACTGGAGATCCCAAGATCTAGGTTCAAAAAGGACAACAAAATTAAACTGATTCACAATTGTACACTGTAAAGACTATGTCCATTCCCAGTTCCTAAGATAATGAACAGTGTTACATGTGTGTAATAAGGTTAAGTTGTGGCTTTTAATGATTCATTAACTTTGAGATATATGTGGAATGATAAAGAAACATCTTAGAACAAAGTTAATGGCAGATCACCTAGTGAGTGTGAAATGGGGCCGTTTCTAGGAGAACGAAGGTCAGGCTATATTCTCCAAGTTCACTCATGATAACCAGGACATGTTAAAGGCCAAAATGAACACAATAGAGAACTGAGCTCTACGAGAAAATGTCGTTATGCGATTTCTGTTGTCTAGGTTTACATAAAAATCTGGTTGGTTCAAGACTCCATGTTCACCAACTGGCCAAGTAAACCCGACAGATCTCAAAGATGATTGGTTCAAAGCTGGAAAACGCTACCTCTCAGATTTAGTTACATTTTTGCATACTCTCGAATGTCTGTCTAGTCTAGTCCAGTGAAGTCTAATCTAGTCCAGTCATGTCTAGTTAAGTTAAGTCGAGTCTTCATTTGTTTAGAGTCATTTCTATTCATGTGGGGGATGGTTGGAACCAATATTTTGGTTAAACAAATGGGCATTGTATTGGACATTTGTCTTATCCAAATTTGGTAGAAAAGTGAATGAGAAAAGCCATTTGGTTTAAGTGAGTATCCCACATCTAAAGTTTGAGAATTTTTCAAGTGGTATATAAGGAGCCACACATATACCTTTGTTCAAAACATAACAAAGATTATATACCATGAGAGAGAGGAGGGGAATCCCACACGTGCGACCGATCGACCGAATCGAATCGAGCCGGGCCGGGCTCGGGCATGGGCTTTGGCTTTGGCTTTGCCGGCCCAATTAAATATCTTTTTGGAACATCCAAATGGGCTGAAAAAAGCTTTTCGTTTTTGGGCCCAAAACGCTGCGTTTTTGGTTTCGGTTACCTCTGCGGTTTCGCTAAACCGGCGTCAGTTTTTGAAAACCAACCGGAAATAACTTCTCTACGGTTTTAAAACTGCCCCTCTGTCAGTTTTTAAAAGGGGAGTCATCTTCTTCGTTTCTCTCATGTTCTGAAACACAAAAACTCTCTGAAATTCTCACACTCTATCAAAACATATATCAACAATCTCTCTGTTCAACAATAAGTTTCTCGTCGAGAGTATCGTATTAATCGGTTCGTTAGAATCGTTGTTCGAGTGTTTGCGAACT
Organism: Arabis alpina; assembly: GCA_900128785.1. Classification (NCBI taxonomy): domain Eukaryota; kingdom Viridiplantae; phylum Streptophyta; class Magnoliopsida; order Brassicales; family Brassicaceae; genus Arabis; species Arabis alpina. The sequence continues at coordinate 32,892,882 of LT669789.1, forward strand.
CAATTATAGTGGTTTTATCTTGGGACTCGTGAATCTATCAAAACCCGTCAGATTGCGGGAGATTCTTAGAGTTAAGGAAAGAGATTTCATATCTCGACTCCACTCCATCTATCTGATCTCTTCCCTTAACGGTTTTCTTATCGCGATTCATCTCCAATCACATAGTGTGCCAAATTCTGGTCCTACATGTACAATCATATATGCTCAATTGACAAGAAGGTTCATATGCTCTCCAGTGTTGTGTTAGAATACATGTCATATATGCATCATCACGTCATTTTTTTTCTTTGCGTTTTCTTCATTATCTTATGAACCTGGCAATTCAAGCATATCAATTTCCATTTTTTCGTACTTACGAAAATCTTCTTCAATCTTTGTTGATTGTCGTATGAAATTATGTAACGTTATGGTCGTTATGACAATTGCAAGTTTGTTTTATTCAGACTTTATAGTAATATCTTGAGAAGTGGAAGCTCTCGACCACTTCTCCACTAGTCAAATGTTTAAAGATTTTTACATTAGGTATGATATTCGATTCTTAGACAATACAATATCTTGTAAATTAACGGAAAAATAATGACGAAGCCACGTTGAAGAAAAGGTGGTCACATGACCTAGCTTAAATTATATATTTTCTTGAATTAGACTTATGTACATATAAATTGTGTAGATCATTTAGTCATTACTTTCACATCTGACCCACTTAACCCAAATTTAAACTTTATAAACCTCTCATTCTTCTAATTTTTCTCCATTTTAAGATTATTTTTCTCTGTCCAAGTTCAATAATGTTGGGTTTTATTTTTATTTTTATTTCTATCTTTGCACTAAGTAAAAAAAAATTCTGCATTCACCACTGCGGACAAACACTTTACGGTGGTTCTATAACCCTCATCGCATAGATAGGTTTATGCGTAATTAAACCTAACAGAGGATAAGAACAAAAATAAGTAAAATATGAGGGGTTTATGCGTAATAAACCACTTTATTATACCGGCCGATATCTCTTCCTCGCCTCTGGTTCTGTCCTATCAGAATTATCCGGACAACTTCAGACATGAACTCCACCGATCTTCTCCTTTGTCCAAAATCTCTTCTTCTCTCGATACATATAACCTAATCTCTCGTGTGTTCAAAGCGATTCCGTGTGCTAGCAATGCCTATATCAATGGAGCTTCCTGTTTTCCCCACTCTCCGTGTACCACCGTTCTCTCGTTTAGCTCTCGTTCCTGCTTTTAACATTCCGTTTTCGTCTCTTGGTGCTACGGGAAGATTGAAATGTAACGCACGAAAGGCGCATCGGATTTGTGTGATGTGTTTGGTGAGAGATTCGATACCAATGGAGACGAAGTGTGAGAGTGATGAAGATTGGTGTGAGTTTATTGATGTTGTTGTTATTGGTAGTCGTAAAGAGTCTATTATGGATTCTTGCTTGGATTCTCCTTTTCGTTCTCTTCCTCTTCGATTTTGGTATATGTTTTGATTTATGTTTTAGTCTTATACTTCTGTTTCATTTATGTTTGTTTGCTTATGGCTGGAATTGATGATGTGTGTTATGTGTGTTCATGAAATTTACTAAATTTAATTGGCTAAATCTTACTTTTTTTCAGGAGTATTAGCAGGGACAGCTCTGGAGATTTAGTGTTACTGCAGAGGCTTAATCAAGAAGGTCCATTTTTTAAATCAGAGTTTTGAAATTTGGATACTCTAGTGTTTTCCAAAATTTGGCACTTGGACTCTCTTTGCGATTCGTTCAAAATTTGGCATATTTGTTAGCTAGTTGTTCAAGAAGATAATAGGTATATGATATCTTTCTTACCTGTTTTACCTCTCTACTTATGTTTTGCAGATCATGTTTCGACGATCATGAATCCAGCTGAGCTGATACAGTCACGTCCGAGGGCCTTCATCCTTGTTTGTACTTTTCTTGCCTATCATTGTTTGTCTTCTGTTTTATGCTACAAAAAACTTTTGTGGATTTTGCAGTTCCATGTGGCCACTATGTATTTAGTAGAATTAGTTGTAGGATTCTGTTTTTTTTTATTACGGAACAAGATATAGAGTGTTGAATTGAGATCATTAGCAACCATGCTTCCTCATTTGCATAGGGTCTTAATGATATGCTAATGGTTTTCAATTTTGTCATTCTACTTACATTTTTCCTCTTAACAACCATGCTTCCTCATTCTACTTACATTTTTCCTCTTAACAGGTGGCTAGTGGTGGATATGGTTCTGACCAGGTTGAAGCTATTAATATTCTTAGCGCAGTAAGATCTGGGGGTAGCTTAGCTGTTGCTGTGCTATTAAAGCCTTTCAGCTTTGAAGGCCGAAAGCGTCTAGAAGAGGTAGTTTTGTGTTGCCTCAAATATTGTATACTATCTCATGTAACTTGTGTTAAATGACATTCCGTATCTACAAACAAATTCAACTGCATTTACTATCTCTAGCTGGCGTATTTTTGTCTCTTTTTATAATTTCCCAGGTTGTGTGCAGGTTAACGAACTGGCTAGAAAACTGCAGCAACACACTAGTTTCTGTATAGGTACTTCTTTTAGCAGTACGAAATATTTTCTGACACAACAGCGTAGAAAATCTACCTTTTGTTCTAGTAGTTTTGCTGGCCATGAACTGACTAGAATTTTGGCTTTTTAGATATCGACATAGAGATTTTACTACAGAAGGATTTGGTAACTTTGGACTAGGCGTTGAGAAATGCAAACAATGCTGTTTCGATGGCAATAAATGCAGCTTCTGCTCTGATAAATGTAAGCATACTTTTGTCTCTCATAGTTTACTTAAAATATATTATCACGTTCATATATGGGTTCATCCAGGGGATGCATGGAAACTTCATCGATGTGATGCATAAAGATCTTAAAGAACTTGAAGGTTCAGAAGTTACAACTGTAAGTTTCTTGGATTTTTTTCTTTTGGGATTTAATGAAAAAGATCTGCATAGTCGTACTGGTTCTTGAGATTTCATTTTTCTATATGGTAAAGTCACCCATCTTCTTTTAATAGCATTTTTACATTCAAGCCTTAAATTGTGAAAATTAAAGTGATTTCGTCTTTGGTGGTTCAACCATCTCATAGGATGGTAACTTAGTTTGAGCGTGTGTTTAATCCTTCAACTTTCTTATATCCAGATTCTAGAAAGCTACAAAGAGGCAAAGGTTGGATTTGGAGCTGGTCACAGCCTGAAGACTTCTATTTTACGAGCTATATACAACTGCCCTTTCTTTCGCCCTGGTATAAAGGTATTTCTATTCTCTTAAAAAACATTTCGTAGAATGCATTCATGTGTTTTCCACTTCCAGAAAAGATGAAGAAGATTGGACTGATAATAATGTGAATCTAATAATACGAACACATGGATTTTCTGATAACTGAAGAAAGATGTCTGAACATAGTGCCCTATAAACATACCTTCTAAACATATGGCATTACACTCCGCCTCTCCGAAAGGAGCTAGGATCTTCAAAAAAAAATTATTGTGTATTTTGGCATTTCTGTTTGAAAGCTCCTTGAAACCATCTTCCGAATTTAGGTTCTTCAAAGTCACTGTTCTTATGCTAAACTTTTACTCTTTTTTCTTCAAATATGCAGGATCTAAATGCTATTATATGCATGGTGGCCAGTTCCGTAGCTCTTCAAAAGAAAGACGTGAAAACAATTCTCCGCACTTTTCGCCAAACAATGGAGTACATTGGAGATATCATAGTATCTACTGTTCATGAACCTAATCTGGAGCCTAAAGTGCTCGTCACAACTTTTTTTATTCTAAGGTGGGGTATACATGTTTTGAGACTGCTCATGATTTCTAGCTCATGCATATGGTTTCAGCATTTATACTGTATACTTATATTTGTTTGATTAAATCTATGATGGTTTTGGTCACTCAGATTTTACTTCTACTGACCACTATTTTGTCATCACAGTTGCTCAGAAGAGGAAAGTTCCAGCAAAGGCAACATTTTTTCTGGTCTTTTTCCTTCTGTTTTAAGTTTCTTCAAGAAGTTGAGTGAAACTCAATTTTTGGCTTCCCCTTCTTTTATCCCCTTTTCTCAATATTTCTCTCTGTCTCTCTTTTTTTTTTTTTTTGGGGTTTTTGCTCTTTAGACAAATCCTTCACTTTGTTAATTGTTTTTGTTAAACGAGAGAAGAAAAAAAAGAAATAATAAATGGAAACGAGACGTTTTGGATAGATGAAGAGTTTAAAAAAACGAGTCTTTGAGCAATTTTTACAGAAGATGAGACTCGTTTGTAGCCTAACCAAACCCATACGAGTACGACGACTCATCTTCCACTATAACACAAGCATTTTCTTTTTGTCGCCAAAATGTGGGATGTTATATCCTAGATGGGTTAATTTCTATATAGCTTAAAATAAAAACAATCTATATACATAAACGTTATAGTGTATATATTGCTTAAAATAAAAACAATCTAGGTTGTAAGTATGTTTCTAATTAGTTACACCATCTTTGCAATTTTATAGTTTTACTTTTCCATTCCATCGTATATATTCTCTTTCATTTTCATATAAATATGTAGTTTTTTTTCAATGTAAATCTGAATCTTTAAACTAAAATCTTATTATATAAAAGAGAGTTTGTAAAAATTGTAACTCATGGATCGCGACATGTGTCTATTATCGATCGAGATGATGACAAGTGTTAAAATATTTTATTTAAAATTGTAACTCACGGGATCGCGACATGTGTCTATTATCGATCGAGATGATGACACGTGTTAAAATATTTTATTTATAATCAAGTAATTAGAAAAATAAAAATAAAAATACCATTATGTTAAACAAAATAAATGTTATATCACAAAAATGAAACTTTATATATAAAAACAAAATAAATGTTAAACCATAAATTATTTTAAAAGGAAAAATAAACATACGTTCAACCTCATAAATGTTAAATCATAAATTATTTAAAAAGAAAGAAGTAAACATACAATCAACCTTCCAAAAATGTTATTACTTCAGAAAAGGCAAATCCAAAAACTATATAATAACACATACCTCCCACAATTTAACGTATACCCCCAAATTCTTAATTTTTTTTGCAAATCATGAATACCACCGTCCCACAAACCAGTCAAAACTATTTAATTTTTAAAATCATCTTTATTGTCGAACTACTACATAAATTCTACGAAAGTGGGAGGCTAGAAATTATTTTCAGAATATATCGCTAGTGTATATAGTTGTATTTTCTTAAATTTATGTTGTAATGTAAATATTCAAGTTTAAATTTTCGTAACTGGATTTTTAGTTGAAAATTATCAAATATGTAAAGAAATTAGAGAATTACGTTTTAAAAATAACTGATGTTTATTTATAAAATAGATTCAATTTCAAAGTATAGAAGATTTCAAATATGATTTAAAACTTTATCATTCATTTAGATGAATTATTTCTATAATTTTTTGAAGATTTAAACTCATTATTGGTTATCTTACTCACGGTTAACAAAACGTAATTTATAACTATATTAACAAGGTTTTAATTTAGAATACAATTGTACATGTATAATTAACTACACAAATTATCAATTTTAATATCTAATACCCGCATATTATGCGGATCCTAATCTAGTCTACTATATAAAGGTGAAACTACAACAATAAAAGAAATAGACAAAGATCGAATAAGCTACACATACACATAAACAAACCGAAAAAATCTTCGACGAAGAAACACCAATTCCTAACACTTAAAATCATATATTTGTGTTGTTGCCACAATTTCTTGGAACTCGAATCCTCATCGTAATCGTAGTTACCACAAACTCAGTGATGGCCCTTGGCATAACGGTGGCTTAGGGCTTTTTAAAAATTTCGAAAACTACCTTTGTAATAATGGTTAAACATTCACTTTATTTATCATTTTTCTAGTTCATATAAACGTTTTCTGTTTTGTGTGTTTCAACCATGATTATTTTAGTCGATGTCATGTTGGTCCACCATTTTTTCTATTAAAATAGGTTTGTTTTGTTTGTAATCCTAAAAACGCATAAATATAGTGTGTTTATATATACACATACTTACAAATTTACATAAATTCAATTGTGAGCATTTTTAAATATTTTTGGAAACTGAAATATCGATTACATATATAGTACGAAAACATCTCCGAACACCTAGATGAAATCCATGTTTGTACTTAAAAGGAAAAATTTATACATAGTGAAATCACTTTGTATTTTGACTATTTTATATACATGAAAAACTATATTCGTTCCACTTGAAGCTTTCAACACAGAGTAAACCAGAAAACTGAAAACATTTGGCTAATCGATGTCTGTATACCCCACAAAGGATAAGCTAACTAAATAGATTTAGCTTTTGAGGAAAGGCCACGACTTCATTCCTATATTGTGTTCTCGATGATATATTACAATTAACATGAGTAAGTTGGCTAAGCAATGTCTATATACTCCACAAAGGATAATTTAAGAAAATGGGTTTAGCTTTTGAGGAAAGGTCACAACTTTATTCCTAAACTGTGTTGTCGATGATCTATTGCAATTAATATAAAGAAGCGATTTCATACAAAGGAGAAGATCGGAGCAAGGCATGTCTGAAGTTGTTCGGATCATTTTGTAAGGCCAGAAGCGCAGAGGCGAGGAAAATATAGGCCGATGCTGAATTGGTTAATTACGCATAAACCTTTTCTATGATTTTTCTAATTCTTGCTTAAAAATTGATTAATAGACTAACAACTACTTCGACTTAAGCTAAAAACGCTTCTCAATTCAGCTTCAACTTCAATTCGCTTCAACTTCAATTGCGTCGGAGATAGAGCTAAATTGGTCTGGTTTTTATCTTTTTTAACTTGAATGGTACGAATTTTTTTTTTTTTTTGTCATTTTATCCTTCATTATAGAGTAGAAGAACATTTGAGATTATAAGGTACGAAAATTTGGAATATATAGAAAAAAGTATACAAAAATTTGATTCCAAGGAGTAGAAGAGAAACCGATAAAACAACCTAAACCAAAAAACGTTGTCATTTTGTTTTGAGTGAGATTTAAACGTAAGCGGATCTGGCCACATTTATTTTGATTACATGTTAATATCCATGCTTTTTTAAAGGCCCGCAAAACTAAACCCATGTTAATATCCCTAAGTGGCATTTGCATGATACAAACCAAAATGCAATTAAGACACCAGTCAAAAGAACAATATGGAACAAAGGAGAAGATCGGAGCAAGGGATGTGTGAAGTTGTCCTGATAATTCTGAACGGACAGGGATAAAGTGTTTACAGAGATAGAGGCAGAAATACAAGTTGCTTTCAATGCGGCGGAGAGTGAATTCCAAGAGTGGATGGTTGCACAAGCAATGGAGAGTGATGTAGAGAATAGTATAGTTGAGGTAACATATACTGTGTTTGTGGATACACATCGAATACGATGTCAAGTGGATGGTTCGTGGAAGGACACAGAGAACAATTCTGGTTTGGGATGGGTCTGTCTTCATGGAGATACTACTCTACTTCTAGGTGCACAAGGTGTAAGTAATCGAAGGTCTTCCTTACATGCGGAGATGGAATCATTAATATGGGCAATGACCTGTATTTTGGAAAGAGATATGGCGTGCCAAGAGTTTGAAACGGATTGTTCAGACTTGGTGGATATCGTCAACCACCCAGAGGAGTGGCCGGCGTTTTCGATTCTCTCAGTCAAGCTCAGGAGCTTACAAGATCGTCTACCCAACTTCTCATTATCACACATTCCACGTTCTATTCATCTGAAGGCGGACTGTCTAACCCGTTCTGCAAGATCACGAGCTTTTAATTTTATTTTATGTAAGCAACAATGTACCCACTTGGATTTTTAACTCGGGTGGAGTTTTCTGATTAATAAGTTAGGTTGAAAAAATAAAAAATCTGAACGGACAAAAACGGAGGTGAGGAAAATATCAGCCGAAATCATAAATTGGTTAATTACACATAAACCCCTCATATTTTACGTTTTTCTGTTTTAACCCCATCTTATGTTTTCATTACATTTCTAACCTTATTGTAAGTTGGCAGGGACGAATATAACTTTTGAACCGATCAATCACATCCTCATATTTTGGTCTACTATCACTTTTGGTCAATCATATTATTTAAATAAAAATAATCTTTTAATCTACTAAAATACTGAGTCCAATAATAATCTTTTAAATCTTACATAAATTCTTTATTAACCACTAGAGAAACTTATTATTAACTCATTAATTTATTCTTAGATAAAAAGAGAATTAATCTATAAAATTAAAATTCACTGTCACATAATAATAAAATAATAAAACTTAGATCCAATTCTATAAAAATAGTCAGTCTGTTCGAATCTGTTAGCACATTCGATTTCATATTCCATAAAAATTGAAATATATATTTGGTAAATCTATTGGTAGTACTACAGTAAATTATTATAAGCTTGATTACATTTTTTTCTTTTTTTTTGGTACAACTAATATTTAGAGTTTGCTTCACGTTTGAGTTTTTAAAGCAGGAGAATATATTGATCGGGTCGCAAGTGTCACTTCTAGGGGATATTTGTCGTTGCGGCGGCTTTGACTTTTCTATTAATCACCAATTAGATCTCTAGAGTACAATACACCCTACCTTATCTGATCCCACCACCTTCACCAATTTAGATCCGACCCGAAACGGATCTATCTCTGAACCTTCGTTTGAGATTCCATTTAACAATTATCCTCTTCTTCGTCTTCATCAAAACTGGTCCCTCTTCTTAACTTGTCCAGGTACTTTTATTCTTCAAGTTTCTCGTGTTAGATTTTGTCTTTTTTCGTAGAGTTTCATGTTTTGTAGATACGTGAGAAGTGTTTCTCTGTATCTTATAATCACGTGAGGATCTGTTTTTTTTTTTTTTAGTTACGGTTTTTACAAGTCTTTCCCAATTTGAGGTTGTTTTTTTTCTGTTATTTCTGTCTTCATACTATTGTTTATAGTCAATTTGATTCCATTGAGCTTCTAGAAACTGAATTTCTCTGTTTTAGAGATTAGATTCATGTTAAAGTTTGAAACTTTGGGTTGATTTCTATAGTTGATTCTTGTTAAAGTTTGAAACTTTTGGGTTGATATGTATATTTTATTCATAGATGTGTTGATTAGAGATCTCTATGTCTTCTGGGTCGTTGCTAGATGCATTGTTTGGGTTTAAAATCTGCACATGATTGTTTAGGGTGGAATCTATGTGGATTCACTGAAATTGCTTGAGCTTAGAGTTGACAGTTACATTTTTTAGGGTCTTGCGTTGATTTTTTTATCTCTTGTATGCAACTTAATCTTTGTGGGGAACTTTAGGTAGCACTGAGTAATATGTGATTCTTAATTGTCCAGTTTTGTGTTGAAGTTAATCTGGAAAGTAAAAGATGGAAGTTTGCGGGGACGATAACTTAAAGAAGAACCGTCCCTTGACTCCGGTTAGGATTCTGAGGGGTGTGATGATACTACTGGTGTTTTTATCTACTGCATTTATGTTCTTGGTGTACTTTGCGCCGATATTTGCTCTAGGACTACGGTTTCTGAGTGTGTATCAGTCTAGGAAAGTTATATCGTTCATCTTTGGTCATTGGCTAGCTTTGTGGCCTTACTTGTTTGAAACGGTTAATGGTACAACGGTGGTGTTCTCTGGAGATAGAATTCCGGTAGAGAAGCGTGTTTTGCTTATTGCGAATCATAGGACGGAGGTGGATTGGATGTATTTGTGGAATATTGCCCTGAGGAAAGGGTGTCTTGGTTTCATCAAATATGTACTTAAGAGCAGTTTGATGAGATTACCTATTTTTGGCTGGGGGTTTCATATTCTTGAGTTTATCCCAGTGGAGAGGAAGCGTGAGGTCGACGAGCCTGTTATGCTTCAAATGCTTTCGACTTTTAAGGATCCTCAAGAACCCTTGTGGCTCGCTCTATTCCCAGAAGGAACCGATTTCACGTAATATATGTTCCCTATCTGATTTTACATATGAACCTACATTTTTAATGAGCTGCAGATAATTTTCAGTCAATCTGTATCCTGTTAGATAACTTCTCCTTGGTAGGGTTTTAACACCACTGAACAATTGTGTTACAAATATGATAAACCAAGTCACCGTTATTTTCAGGATTTGCCTGCTTAAGTAGTGATGCATGAATGTATAAAAGGCTGTTCTTTGTCTTTCTTCTTTGAGATTTTCTGAGCCCTCCCTTATTTTTGATATGCAGTGAAGAGAAATGCAAGAAAAGCCAACAGTTTGCAGCTGAAGTTGGTCTTCCGGCATTCTCAAACGTGCTTTTACCGAAAACAAGGGGTTTCAGCGTTTGCTTAGAAGTTCTACATAACTCTTTGGATGCAGGTATGGTCCACATAATCTCTATGAAAAATGTTCGTGTATGTTCATTTGTATCTCAAGCCACATTATCTACAAATACTTATGGTTTCCACAAAATTATAGTGGCTTGCATATCTTCTTTATGTGCAGTCAACTTTCTCTGTTCTTATGTTATCTTCTTGAAATGCAGTATATGATTTGACTATCGCATACAAGCCTCGTTGCCCATCTTTCATGGACAATGTATTCGGGACCGATCCTTCAGAAGTTCATATCCATGTTCGGCGAGTTTCACTAAGTGAGATTCCACCGAGCGAGGAAGAATCTTCTGCTTGGTTAATGGATTCATTTCAGCTCAAGGACAAACTGCTATCCGATTTCAGTGCTCAGGGACAGTTCCCAAATCAAAGACCAGAAAAAGAAGAACTCTCTATTCTGAAGTGCATCGCAACTTTTTCAGTGGTAATATCTTTGACAGTACTATTCATTTATCTGACCTTGTATTCACATATCTGTTTCAAAGTATATGGTGGTCTTAGCTTCACATATCTATCTTTTGCTACTTATTACAAATTCCGACCCTCGCCATCTGTAGGCTGTTGTATAGGAGATTCTAGTAAAGAAAGCAAAAACCATTAACTCTCTGTTGTATATACAATTCTTTCTTTGCGTACAAAGAAATAATATCAAGAATTTTACAGGCAAAAATGATTTCTGACTTGCCTCTGGTTCTTTGATCTACAGTTACTTGTTAATTGCCTTCAGTGTTGTTGTTTTGACCTGTATTAATTGCATTTTGGTTTACATCAGTTAAAAAAAATTGACCAAAAAAAAGAAGGTTACATCAATTAAATCACATACACAAAACAGACATCGTTTCGGTTTACGGCATTTGCTCCTGGTCGTAAATTACATTATAGTATTACATAACATTACATAAATTTTGAAAAAAGATGTAATAGGTTTCTATTTAGGTTAATTCTGAGAAATGCCAATAGCGAGTTTTATAAGGTATTTAACTGATTTATAAAATAATCTCCGTATTTTAGCAAACTATCTATGTTTTATAAGGTATATTTAAAAAGTTTTATAAACTATCCATTGGAGATACTCTTATGCTCTCATTTTTGGGTTGCTCTATGGTCCCGAGTCTCACGACCTTGTTTACGATGAGTTTACCAAAGGGTTTATCCTGTGACATATGGTTGACCTAATTTCTTTTGACCTTATGTTGCATTACAAAATCTAGGCGGTTGAGGAAAATGGTGCAGCCATAAAAAAATCAGGCCATTGATATCACCATATGTTTCATGCAGAATTACCCTCATCTTTGTCCTAAAGCATGTGTGAATTGCATAGACAATACGGTCATCTAAAATAGCAACTGTGTTGATTCTTCTGGTGTATTCTCTCATTCTTATATCGAGTTTTGGAAATGCCATGAATCCAATGTCGTATCACTCGTCAAGGAACTCAGCAAATAATTCATTGAGCATCCTCTTCTTTGCATCCCTAATTTAAATGGGGTTTTGACGTTTGATCAAGTTTGTGTCGGGACAGCCGATCCTAATTTTTTTTTTGTTATGGTCTTTTTATTATGTTGATGATCGTCTGGTTTTGGTGTGATAGACCAAGTTGGCAAAGATGTTAATCGAAAATGGTAGGAAAGAACTTTTTTCTCAGCTTTGAAAATGGTAGACAGTCTAAGCATTTTCACAAAGGTTTACGTTTTTGTTCTTCTATGTTTCAATTTTATTAATTTTGGCTCAGATACTGAAACAATTGCTTAATTAGATTACTAAAAAATATTGAAGACATCACGATTTAGAAACACCATCAAGAATAAGGAAAGGGGTCTAGAAGCATTCATCAAGAATGTGAAAGATATTGTTTCAACGGTAACATAATTTCTTTCTCTAAATTAGTGTTCTTCGCAGTCTTAATTTACAACTTAGTATGTGAATCATTGTTTTTTTTATTGTTTGTGGTCTTAGTATTATCCTGTAACTAATGTTTATTCTCTATGTATGGATAACATGTATGTGAAAACTCACATGTGCAAAAAAAAAGGTTCAATTCCACGAATTGTTTTCCTCTTAAAAGCTAATAATATTTTGTTTGAAAAATCCTCAATTTTTCTTACGCGGAATTAAGGTTTCAAAGCACATAATAGAAGAATTTTCAATGCAAGCTCCTATGCGAATTCAGAATTCTTTAGGATCAATCTCATGGAGTTTATGGGCTTATTCTGCAATTGAAAATACATTAACTAAAGTCTTAGCAATCTATTAGATAAAGAACAAATAGTAAGTGTCACTCACAATCATCTCCAATTTGCTATATATACATGGCCGGTCATGGGATTTTTAAATAAAATTCAAGGTCGAAATATATAACATAAAAAATTGCTAGTACAAACTAGTTTTCAAATAAAAACAATAGCATACGTACATGAAAGATTATAAAAGTTTATCGATTCTGAAACATAATCGACAAATATAAATTTAGATACTAAAAAGATTTAAAACAATTCGCAAAATTTCTTGAAATTTCTTCATTTTTGTGGTATGCAGCGTTTCTGCTATAAAAAAAATAATTTAAAGTTTAACATATAAATAGTTTGTCACTATGTGATTATATTGTTGTTATTTTTTCCACAATGAAACTAACAAAATAAAATAAAACTCACATTTATTATTCTTAATATTCTTTTTAACCGAACCCAGATGATTTATGAGTTACCTCTTTCGTTGTTAGTTCTTTGATCTATAGTTACTTATTAATTGTATTCTTGACACTCAATGATATTCATTTGACTAGTGTCATTATTGCATTTTGGTTGTATCTTGTAAATGCCACTGTTAGCAATTCTCCACGACTGTCATCTAGCAACATAACTATGCAATAAAAGGTTTCACCGTGAAAAATGGCTTTTCGTTCTAAATTGGCAACGTTTTCGCAGTGGCTAAAGGTGAAATCGCCTCCCAGGATTGAGAAGGCCATTGACTATGGTATAGGTGTCAGTATTACGACGATCATGGGCTAGTCATCTCAGGGAAGTAACACTAAGGACATTGGTGAGCTTAGGTATCGAGTGAGCATGATTAAAGAAAGGATCTCCCTGGAAGATGAGAAAGTGATTCAGAACGTTGCGAAAAAGATTGAAGAAAGATCGATGAGAAAGTGAGCAGGAACCCCAAGGATGAGGAAGTGAGCAAGAAGAATTAATAAATATGCCTTGCTTAATGAATTATGCTTTGTTGTTTCGGGGAACCTTAATTAGAGATTTTTTTGACTTTTGGTTTGTTACATTTCATATGCTTCAAGCCGGCCAAATTATAACGTTACTCTACTCTTTCATCTAAAAAAAAAAAAAAAAAACTATGCAATAACAAGTTGATGTTGGAACTGTCAAACACTTGTGTTCATTGACTTAGAAACAACAATTGGTCATTAACCCTTGGTTGTTATCAAAAGGTGTTCTAACTTCTGGTTCATTCGGTAAAGGAGGTTTGCATCTGAAAACGTTGTCGATAATGGAAGAAGCATAGGACGTCATATCAGGTAGAGAATTAGCATGTCTTGTTTTCTTTACATGCACTTGCTTGTTCACATGTCATCTTAACCTGATGAGTAGGTGCAAGTGAGTGAGATCAGATTAGTTTTTGATAGAACCAACTTTGAACTCTCTCTAGCTATAGATACATTTTGATTGTCATAAACCTGTAAGTGCATATTTGGGCTAGATCGAATGACAACGAGCAAGTACGTGCATAAAGTAAATTGACACAAGGAGTTTTTTAACGAGGTTCGTTTCCTATATCCTCGGGACCACGTTCAGAACAAATCCATTATGAAAAGAAGCAACCTACAATTGCTATATGGATACCACACCACTTTTTTCTATAACATGGATCATAACCTGAGAATCATCACGATCTCTCAGTAACACCAACAGACAGATCTTGTTTTTCTTATCTTTTTTGGTGGACGACGCCACACACACATGTGTGCCTCTCTCAATGAAACCCTAGGCGCGTAAGTGTTTTCGTCTACGCCTCTAGGTATAAATACTCATGTCCTAAACCCTAAGGACTCTCCAATTCACGTGGGCTTCAAGCCCATGAACGACAAGGCCCACGACCAATCTTATCAAAAACTGCTTCAGCATCTGCACTGCTTCAGCCTCTGCTTCAGCATCTGCACTGCTTCAGCCTCTGCTTCAGCTCGGTTTCACCTGCTTCAGCTCTTCAGTATCTTCAGTCTTGGGTCTAAAACCTGTAGCAATCACACTTTCAAAACCCACTTGAAGAAACCTAGCAACAGTTCTTACAAACTAAGACTACTAATGTCTGATAAAGCAACAACCATATAGACGCATAAAATGTTTAAACCCGTGTGGACAATATAACTAACTCTTGAGTAAAGACACTAATTGTGGTTAGTTAAATGGACCTGAAGCTATGTTTTGTAAGTCACGGTAAACTTTATAATTAAGCCAATTAATATTTTCTCCCACACAAAGTTTTGGTTCAATTAATGAACAACTTGACTTTCTAAGTCAAGCCTTCTCTCCAACTTTGCTATTCCCGACCAGAACAGATGACAAATTGTAATGTCAAATCAGTCTTCTCAATCTATTCCTCGGTTCTACCTTGATGGAATGTGCCCCCTCCCCTCAATTATATGGAGAAGAAGAAGACTTTGAAAAGTCTTCCTTTGTTAAACATGCATATCTAGCTCAAGTTTATGAATTTGTATAAGGATAATATATATAGAAAGTTTATTAGCCGTTTCGACGGTATTGAAAAGCATGGCCTTTCTTTAACTGTATGTATGCAGCATTGTCTCTGCCTTGATTAAGATGCATTGGGAGAGATTAATTGCCATATATTCTTGCTTTGCTCCTCCATTTTAATTTATTTATATTTTGCCAGTTTCAATTTCATCTCCTTCTAACAAAATACATCGTAATCTTTTGTGTCCATACAACTTGAAGAAGATAAAGTAAACCGACATTATAAAAATTTCGTCGTCCATTCGACATTCGTAGACTCTATCGGTCCTTGTGGTGACTACTATCTTGGAGGTCCCATAACCCCCATTGTCTTCCTTGAAGATCATTAGGTGATAATACCTTATATGTTGTTTTTGCCTCGATTGCAAGGTCACTACAAGAAAACACAGCATTTGCTACTCCCAAAAGAGTCACTAATCCGTCGTAAAAATCCGATTTGTGACGATTTTGCGACGGAAATAAGTCGTCACTAAAGTATCGTCGCAAATTAAAGACATCGCAAATGCGTCACACTTTTGCGACGACTCTGTGACCATGTTTTTTGCGTCGCATATTTGTGACGAATCTGTAACGTACTTAAATGGTCGTAAATTTGTGACAAATTTGTGACGATGTATAGTGGTCGTAAATTGACGACGGATTTGTGACTGTTTTGTTCGTGGTACTTATGTGACCGACTTGCGACTACTATTGGGAGTCGTACCATTGCAAATCCGTAACAAATTAGTCACAATTTTGTGACGGAAATATTGTACTTAAGTACATGATTAATGTTCTTAAATAACATATTTTATTAGTAATTATCAATTTCTTTTGATTCATAAAAAATAGAAACATATATATCAGTAATAAGAGCATTAATAAACCGCAAGTTAATGTATTATACAAGCAGAAACCGCAAATTAATGTATTATACAAGCAGAAACCGCAAGTTAATGTATTATACAAACTTTGACTAGAACTCAAGAGCTTTCCGGGAAATCTATCAAATGTTTGTCTAGGGTGCAGTGGCAATGGCGGGATCACTGTCCTTCAAGTAAGAGACAAGCATCTCAAAAGCTTGAGATCCAATATCGAGCTTATAGTTGCTCCTCGTCACGTTATGCATTTTTCAATTCGTGTTCTGCTATTTTAATTGTAAAGTAAAGAAACTAAAACCTGTACATAATAAAATGAGAGGAAGTTACAGCAAAGGTATAAGAGAAGTACATGTTCACCTAAACTTATCAAGGAAATAGCCCAAATTCTATCTTAAGACTTTTAAATGGTTTCATACACATTCTAAAGTAAAAGATCAAATGCACACAGAGAAATATGCAAGTAATTATCACAGATTTAAGCCTTGCCACATACTTTTTATCATCTCCCCTTCTCGTCACTTGAACATGACGAAGAGTTATGTCATTAACCATTATCTTCATTAGGCTATAGACAACCTATTAGTTTGTGACATTTTGTTACACATTTGCAAGAAACCAATTTTTGCAGAAAATTCAATATATAAAAAATCTCCATAAAAGACTCAATCCTCAACATATACACTACAAGTCTCAATTGAACTAAGGTAAAAGTACAACACCAAGATCCACAAGTTCTCATACAGTGGTTGTTATCCCACTCAAGCACATGAACAACAATATCTGAAGAAGACCTCAATAGCTAATGCACGAACTACAGGAAACAGTAACCATAAAGTACAATAATTGTCTCAAAAGTTTTAATCAGTTGAAACAAAAAAACCATGCAAATATGTTACAAATTAGTGACCACGTATATATGGTCGCAAAAACGTCACAAATGTGTAACGATGGTGTGACGCTTTGTTTTCGTCGTACATTTGCGACGATTTTGCAACGGTGTGTATTTCCGTCGTAAATGTGTAACAATTTCGAAGCAAAAGCGTCACAAATATTTATGACGGAAAAATTCGTCACAAAGGAGCGTCACAAATACTGTGTTTTCTTGTAGCCGGTGGAAACTCTTATAAAAAATGAATACATTACAAGATTTCTAAATGCGCCATATTATCCCCAAATGGAAGCAATCGCAAATAGATTGATTCGAGAAAACATGCACGAATTCTCATCAAAATTGTCTTACACCTTCAAATATATAGTATATTTAAGCAACGCCATATATCTAATGAAAACATTTGTAATGGCCACGTTATCAACTTCTCCCAAGAAAGTGTTGGATCATAGGAGCTATGTTAAGCTTCCATATTTCAAATCTACCAAAGTAGCTAGGCGGAGGCTGAATTTTCTCTTCTTGGAGCCTAACGTCACTGAGTCTTCTTTTGCACATGTCCCTTTGTCTATCATGTTTTCTAGGGTCCACATATAGATGGCTTGTAGGGGAGCTTATATAAAACCCTAAATTCGAGCTTCCTTGCGTATCACAACAAAACAAAACACAATGTGGGTCTCATATTTGCCGATCACAACAAAAACACATCAATGTGGGTCTCATATTCATGAATCACAACAAAATAATATCTATGCGGATCTCAAACTCGGATATAATAATTAGATATCATAATAGATCATGCATGTGCAATGTACCCGTATCTACTCATGAACTCTAAATTTTCAGTGTGCATGATCAGCCATGGCTGAGTCAAAACCTAACCTAGCGTTAAGATTTCCTCGACTTTATAGCAATTAAAACAAAAATTGATAGTTAATTAACGCAAGAAAAAAACCATGAAGACAAATAGATTTCACAAAGCCAAAGAAAAATGGGGTACTCGAGAGAGAGATTTGTTATTCCCTTTTAACTTTTTGTTTCCTTCTCTAGACTACAAAAATTTAACAAAGAAAACCTAAAATTTATTTGAATAACATATTTGTTTATTAGTTACTGATATGCTCAAATTTACCCTGGGCTACTCTCTCAAATTAAGAGGTCGTTGTAGTAGGGGTCGAATCACTGGGAGTCAAATCAAACGATAGGAATATTGACTTCAAATTCAGCTAAGTAAAATAATGTAAAATAAATAACAAAAGCAATTGGTAACAGGAAAGATTGTTGATTTCAAATTCAATTAAACAAAGAGCTAGGTTTTTGGGTAATTCTCAGGATGAATCAGAATTGCAGGTTAAACAGAATCATGATTTAATTAAGAACCGTTCTAGAACTTGGAACACTAAAATATAATTAACCAACTGTCGTTGCGAAAACTAACTATGTCTAAACCCTAGAAAACCAAATTTCTTTGCGAATTCAATCAATATAAACAAGCATTAAATTCAAGTCCAATTTGTTCACAAAATCCCTAAACCAAATTTCTTTGCGAATTCAATCAATTTTGCTCACCTCGGATCTAGTTCTGGCTAATCAATTACACTTTCGTGTCAATCTATCAACCTAGGATATTCAAATTCAGGGTCGCGAATCCTAAACAAGAGTTAAAGCAATCTAGGTGAAGAACCTAACAGATAATCCTAACAAGTGAGTTTACCCTAACAATTCATCATCATTCCATTCGAACCACCCTAAACCTAACAAGCAAACTACTCAGACATGGCAGCAAAGTAAATCATAACTGAATAATAATGCATAAAGAAAGAGAATAAGAATAAGAACAATAGGGTTCGAAGAATCTCAAAGAACAAAGTAAACTTGTCTCCCTAAAAACCCTAAAAATCTCTCTCTAAACTTTGTTAAGTAAAATCTAAAATTCTCATCTAAAAACCTAAAATAAACTATTTATAGAGGTAAAATTCGTGGTGGGATTTTATGACGGTTTATTGGTAACTTCTGGCCCGAAAAGGAACAATTTTCCTTCTTTAAAACGTATTAGGTTGGCTTTAGAAAAGTGTCTGTCGATCGACAGTGGTTGTGTGTGTCGATCGACACGCCAATCTGACGGCAATTGAAAATCCGTTCTAACGACTTCAGCTCCTCTTTCCACAATGCTCCAAAACGTTCCATAATCATCAATTAAGCTTCACACGTACAAAAACCTGCAAAGACTCTAAAACACTCGAAATACACCGAAAAGACTCGATAAAACCGGGTTAAATCATGGTCAAAAACGGGTAAAAACCATGATATATCAACTCCCCCAGACTTAGCTTTTGCTTGCCTCAAGCAAACTAGAGACTAAGAATGAAGTCGAGGTTTGAAAATTGCGGGAACTCACTTATCCTGTGGGAACATTGCTTTCGCTTTCTTGACTCTTTCGCTGCATGTAAACAAAATACCTTTGGCGGTCACGAATCTCAACCATCATAGGTTGAGCCTCAAATCTTAACCTGCAAACCCATCAGTTTCACATCCTCCTAACTGTCGCACACTTAATCGAAGTGATGATGGAATTCTCTCCAATGATATCAACCAAGTAAAAGGCTAGGTGTGATGTTAAAGGCTTTTGTGTTTAAGTGGAGCTAAAGAGTGTTTAGGGTTACCGGATTTTATTTGGTGGATGTAGACATTATGCATAATCACAAGAGAGAGTCGGGTCCAGTTGATGCCCACAGTTTCTCATTCACATTGCACTCCCTCCTCCAAAACGTTATCAGGAACCAAACACCTCCATATAATCACGTTCCACTTTCCACATCCAACTTCTTCATTCCTTGAGATTTTTCTTTTGAAGCTAGAGACTTATTTAAATAATCATTTCCCTTTCCCTTACTTATTTTTCGAAATAAATTTTTTTTTTTTTTTTTTCAAGACTCTAAGGGGGAAAATGATTTTACAAAGATATTAGTCTCGAAAATTACCATTGTTGTGTATTAAGTCCCAAGGAATGCTTAGCATTGCTGCTCTCTTTCAAGTACTCCTACCAATTCTTTTTTCTGTGCAATTTTTGTGAATGAAAAACTGCGTCGGACCTCTTTCTCTCCGGAGTTTATACACATGCCTGCACATAAAACTAAGGAAAAGAGACTGCATGAGGTTTGAACAAAAGGTTAAGGTTAGGGGTTGGGTACCAACTAAAAATGAGCTGGCCATTCAGGATCAACAAAGAGTGGTAAAGAGAATAAGGAGTCCTGAATGTTTTGCTGTCGTGATATCATCAAAGAGAATATAGCGAAATGGAGATCAAGTGTGCTAGTCTGGAATTTGATCTACTTCGTTCTGCAAATCGCGATAAGAGGGGAACCTGTACTATCATCTGATTTCGAATTCGCTCCATCCAAACGCTTCATCGCACCAGGTAAGAATCGCAAAAACTGAGTATATATTCCTAGGAAATATCATTATCCCCTACAAGTTTTGACTCAATAAAACGACTTTTTGACTCAAAAAAAGAAAAACCATGTTAGCAACTACCTCCCCCAGACTTAAACAACACTGTCCCCAGTGTTAATCAAGCCTGAAATTGGTGAAAGAAAAAGAAAAAAAAAGTTAAATTTTTTTTTTTTTTTTTTTTTTGGTGCTAAAATCCGAAAATTGAAAAAAAATCCTAAATAATTAGACTTACCAGTGGGTTGCCTCCCACCAAGCGCTTGTTTATAGTCATTAGCTTGACTAGCTCATGATTCTTGTCGCTTCTGGTTCTGCGATTAGACATACACCTGAAACACACAAAATTAAAAGAAAAACGCGTAAAAACGAAAATAAAAAAAATTCTAGAATCAAAATCCTATAGGTGATTTTGACTCCCCGGCAACGGCGCCAAAATTTGATATGCTCAAATTTACCCTGAGCTACTCTCTCAAATTAAGAAGTCGTTGTAGTAGGGGTCGAATCACTGGGAGTCAAATCAAACGATAGGAATATTGACTTCAAATTCAGCTAAGTAAAATAATGTAAAATAAATAACAAAAGCAATTGGTAACAGGAAAGATTGTTGATTTCAAATTCAATTAAACAAAGAGCTAGGTTTTTGGGTAATTCTCAGGATGAATCAGAATTGCAGGTTAAACAGAATCATGATTTAATTAAGAACCGTTCTAGAACTTGGAACACTAAAATATAATTAACCAACTGTCGTTGCGAAAACTAACTATGTCTAAACCCTAGAAAACCAAATTTCTTTGCGAATTCAATCAATATAAACAAGCATTAAATTCAAGTCCAATTTGTTCACAAAATCCCTAAACCAAATTTCTTTGCGAATTCAATCAATTTTGCTCACCTCGGATCTAGTTCTGGCTAATCAATTACACTTTCGTGTCAATCTATCAACCTAGGATATTCAAATTCAGGGTCGCGAATCCTAAACAAGAGTTAAAGCAATCTAGGTGAAGAACCTAACAGATAATCCTAACAAGTGAGTTTACCCTAACAATTCATCATCATTCCATTCGAACCACCCTAAACCTAACAAGCAAACTACTCAGACATGGCAGCAAAGTAAATCATAACTGAATAATAATGCATAAAGAAAGAGAATAAGAATAAGAACAATAGGGTTCGAAGAATCTCAAAGAACAAAGTAAACTTGTCTCCCTAAAAACCCTAAAAATCTCTCTCTAAACTTTGTTAAGTAAAATCTAAAATTCTCATCTAAAAACCTAAAATAAACTATTTATAGAGGTAAAATTCGTGGTGGGATTTTATGACGGTTTATTGGTAACTTCTGGCCCGAAAAGGAACAATTTTCCTTCTTTAAAACGTATTAGGTTGGCTTTAGAAAAGTGTCTGTCGATCGACAGTGGTTGTGTGTGTCGATCGACACGCCAATCTGACGGCAATTGAAAATCCGTTCTAACGACTTCAGCTCCTCTTTCCACAATGCTCCAAAACGTTCCATAATCATCAATTAAGCTTCACACGTACAAAAACCTGAAAAGACTCTAAAACACTCGAAATACACCGAAAAGACTCGATAAAACCGGGTTAAATCATGGTCAAAAACGGGTAAAAACCATGATATATCAACTCCCCCAGACTTAGCTTTTGCTTGCCTCAAGCAAACTAGAGACTAAGAATGAAGTCGAGGTTTGAAAATTGCGGGAACTCACTTATCCTGTGGGAACATTGCTTTCGCTTTCTTGACTCTTTCGCTGCATGTAAACAAAATACCTTTGGCGGTCACGAATCTCAACCATCATAGGTTGAGCCTCAAATCTTAACCTGCAAACCCATCAGTTTCACATCCTCCTAACTGTCGCACACTTAATCGAAGTGATGATGGAATTCTCTCCAATGATATCAACCAAGTAAAAGGCTAGGTGTGATGTTAAAGGCTTTTGTGTTTAAGTGGAGCTAAAGAGTGTTTAGGGTTACCGGATTTTATTTGGTGGATGTAGACATTATGCATAATCACAAGAGAGAGTCGGGTCCAGTTGATGCCCACAGTTTCTCATTCACATTGCACTCCCTCCTCCAAAACGTTATCAGGAACCAAACACCTCCATATAATCACGTTCCACTTTCCACATCCAACTTCTTCATTCCTTGAGATTTTTCTTTTGAAGCTAGAGACTTATTTAAATAATCATTTCCCTTTCCCTTACTTATTTTTCGAAATAAATTTTTTTTTTTTTTTTTTCAAGACTCTAAGGGGGAAAATGATTTTACAAAGATATTAGTCTCGAAAATTACCATTGTTGTGTATTAAGTCCCAAGGAATGCTTAGCATTGCTGCTCTCTTTCAAGTACTCCTACCAATTCTTTTTTCTGTGCAATTTTTGTGAATGAAAAACTGCGTCGGACCTCTTTCTCTCCGGAGTTTATACACATGCCTGCACATAAAACTAAGGAAAAGAGACTGCATGAGGTTTGAACAAAAGGTTAAGGTTAGGGGTTGGGTACCAACTAAAAATGAGCTGGCCATTCAGGATCAACAAAGAGTGGTAAAGAGAATAAGGAGTCCTGAATGTTTTGCTGTCGTGATATCATCAAAGAGAATATAGCGAAATGGAGATCAAGTGTGCTAGTCTGGAATTTGATCTACTTCGTTCTGCAAATCGCGATAAGAGGGGAACCTGTACTATCATCTGATTTCGAATTCGCTCCATCCAAACGCTTCATCGCACCAGGTAAGAATCGCAAAAACTGAGTATATATTCCTAGGAAATATCATTATCCCCTACAAGTTTTGACTCAATAAAACGACTTTTTGACTCAAAAAAAGAAAAACCATGTTAGCAACTACCTCCCCCAGACTTAAACAACACTGTCCCCAGTGTTAATCAAGCCTGAAATTGGTGAAAGAAAAAGAAAAAAAAAGTTAAAATTTTTTTTTTTTTTTTTTTTTTGGTGCTAAAATCCGAAAATTGAAAAAAAATCCTAAATAATTAGACTTACCAGTGGGTTGCCTCCCACCAAGCGCTTGTTTATAGTCATTAGCTTGACTAGCTCATGATTCTTGTCGCTTCTGGTTCTGCGATTAGACATACACCTGAAACACACAAAATTAAAAGAAAAACGCGTAAAAACGAAAATAAAAAAAATTCTAGAATCAAAATCCTATAGGTGATTTTGACTCCCCGGCAACGGCGCCAAAATTTGATATGCTCAAATTTACCCTGAGCTACTCTCTCAAATTAAGAAGTCGTTGTAGTAGGGGTCGAATCACTGGGAGTCAAATCAAACGATAGGAATATTGACTTCAAATTCAGCTAAGTAAAATAATGTAAAATAAATAACAAAAGCAATTGGTAACAGGAAAGATTGTTGATTTCAAATTCAATTAAACAAAGAGCTAGGTTTTTGGGTAATTCTCAGGATGAATCAGAATTGCAGGTTAAACAGAATCATGATTTAATTAAGAACCGTTCTAGAACTTGGAACACTAAAATATAATTAACCAACTGTCGTTGCGAAAACTAACTATGTCTAAACCCTAGAAAACCAAATTTCTTTGCGAATTCAATCAATATAAACAAGCATTAAATTCAAGTCCAATTTGTTCACAAAATCCCTAAACCAAATTTCTTTGCGAATTCAATCAATTTTGCTCACCTCGGATCTAGTTCTGGCTAATCAATTACACTTTCGTGTCAATCTATCAACCTAGGATATTCAAATTCAGGGTCGCGAATCCTAAACAAGAGTTAAAGCAATCTAGGTGAAGAACCTAACAGATAATCCTAACAAGTGAGTTTACCCTAACAATTCATCATCATTCCATTCGAACCACCCTAAACCTAACAAGCAAACTACTCAGACATGGCAGCAAAGTAAATCATAACTGAATAATAATGCATAAAGAAAGAGAATAAGAATAAGAACAATAGGGTTCGAAGAATCTCAAAGAACAAAGTAAACTTGTCTCCCTAAAAATCTCTCTCTAAACTTTGTTAAGTAAAATCTAAAATTCTCATCTAAAAACCTAAAATAAACTATTTATAGAGGTAAAATTCGTGGTGGGCTTTTATGACGGTTTATTGGTAACTTCTGGCCCGAAAAGGAACAATTTTCCTTCTTTAAAACGTATTAGGTTGGCTTTAGAAAAGTGCCTGTCGATCGACAGTGGTTGTGTGTGTCGATCGACACGCCAATCTGACGGCAATTGAAAATCCGTTCTAACGACTTCAGCTCCTCTTTCCACAATGCTCCAAAACGTTCCATAATCATCAATTAAGCTCCACACGTACAAAAACCTGCAAAGACTCTAAAACACTCGAAATACACCGAAAAGACTCGATAAAACCGGGTTAAATCATGGTCAAAAACGGGTAAAAACCATGATATATCAGTTACAAATGATAAAAGCTACTACGTATGTACTACTGGAAAAAACTATGTACGTACTAGACCTTCGCATTCGGATATTTGATTCGAGTTCTTTCGGATACGAATTTAGGAACCATACAAATACCAAAAAAATTGTTCACAAAAAAAAAATACCAAAAAAAATTGATTCGATTCCCATCGATTTTGTTCCATTTTTAATTATGCGAACAGACAATTATCCAAAAAAACGTTCTCATTCGTTTCGAGTTCCATTTAGATATATTTTACCTAAATTACCAAATAAAATATCCAAAAATACTCACAAATATATAAAATAAAACTATAAAATTTAAATAATACATCTAAATTGGTTATTTTTATCTGAACTATATGAAAATACTTAAGGTTTTGGCTCTTCGGTTCTAGATATATAGGATCTATCGGAATTTTGAAACAAAATCGAATTACAAGTCGGTTCCGGTTTAGTTCTTCGCCTCTCGGTATTATGCCCAGTCTTACAAGTACGTACAACGTCAAAAAGATGACTAAAAACAAAAAACAAACAACACAACGATGACCAAATAAAATAAAAACACTACGTCATTGCCTCGGACTTCACTTATAAATAGGGATCAGTGCCACTTACATTCATCATCATCGAAGTCACAAAAACACAAGAACCTGATTTTTTTTTTAAATGGCGACTTTCTCCTGTTTTCACATTCTCTTCTTCGTGTTCATCATCACAAGTAACTACAAACACACTCTGATATACTTTTTTACTTTTTTACTTTTTTAGTTATGTTTTATATATTTTCCTCTGTTTCTAAAGGACAATAATTTCAATACTGTTTCTTAACCTTCCTTTGGATGTTTTTGTTTGTTTTATTCATCCTCTTCTTCGGTCACAAGTTCACAACATATTGCACACAACCGGTCCAATATTTATAAATGTGTAACGAGAAGTTTTAAAATAAGTGCCCTTATAATATGTTATTTTGTTGATGAACATATAGACCATAATCGGTCGTTTCACACTTTCACTTGTCTATGTTCTTTGGACCGGTCTTGAACAATATTTCTTATAATTATATTATCAAAGAAAATATTTCTCATAATTATTTCGTTTTTTGTGTGAAGATTTTGATCTATGTTTTGAAAATGCAGGCGGTGTTGCGGTTTCCGCCACCGAGTTCACTTTGCAAAACAGTTGTCCTTACACCATCTGGCCCGGAATTCTCACAGGAAACGGCGGAAATCCCATCGGCGAGGGCACTCCCTTGAATACAGGCGATTCCGTACAGCTCAGGGCACCTCCAGGATGGTCAGGCCGGTTTTGGGCACGTACCGGTTGCACCTTTGACGCCTCCGGTCACGGTAACTGCGTAACCGGAGACTGCGGGGGCGTTCAAAAATGTACCGGCACAGGAGCTCCTCCGGTCACTCTAGCTGAATTCACAGTCGGAGACAAAGATTTCTACGACGTGAGCCTCGTAGACGGTTACAACGTGAAGCTAGGGATTAAACCACAAGGTGGTTTCGGAGATTGCAAATACGCAGGTTGCGTTGCTGACCTCAACACGAATTGTCCTAACGAACTTCGTGTCATGGATCCGCATAACAATGTAGCGGCTTGCAAGAGCGCATGCGCGGCGTTTAACAAGGAGGAATATTGCTGCAGTGGAGCTCACGCGACGCCGCAGACTTGTTCTCCCACGAATTACTCAGTGATTTTCAAGAAAGCTTGCCCTGACGCTTATAGTTACGCTTATGACGACGAAACGAGTACGTTCACTTGTGCCGGAGCTAACTACTTGATCACTTTCTGTCCCACCTGATCTACTTAAAAAACCGGAGATCCTGTTTAGAATCGGGTCGGGTTTCTCTATCTTTATCTTGCATGTGTCGTTTGCTTGCTATGTACGGAAAGATAAATATCTTCTTCCGCTTTTATGATTTTCTTAAGTAACTACTTTTCAGTTTTCAGTTGTTACACTCAGCTGATTGTTACAAATTAATAATATTGGGGCTTCCATTTTCGTTGTTAAAGACGTTCTTTGATCTATAGTTTACTTATCACTTGCATAATTCTCTTGAACCTCGCATATCTAATATTTTCACTTGTGTCTTCTTTGTGACTTGCAGAAGCCACTGCCTCCTACCAAACTGTCTTTGAGCAACATAACTTTATAAACTCTACATGAAACTAAACTGTGTGTTATTGAGTAAGAAACAAGTAACATATTTTGTTTTCATTGAGTTAGAAACACCAATAGGTCATTAACCCTTGTTGTTCTAACTTTGGACTCATTCGGTAAAGGAAGTTTCCATCTGAACAAAAAAATTGTCGGCGATGAAAGATGCATAAAACCCACTTTTGTCCCAAAAAGAATGTTACCTTCTTTTCTTAGGTGATGAGAGAAAGAGAAAGAAGACCGTTGCTAGTTAAACTGTTATGTTCCATTGGAACATCTTTTCATGTAGAGCATAGCATCTCCTGTTTCTTTACATGACTTTGCTTTTTTCACATGTCATCTTATCTGATTACGTGAAAGTGAGATCAGGTTAGTTTAATCAGAATTAACATGGAACTTTCTATAACCTTTTTGGTTCGAAAAGAATTCAGAAACTTAAACCAAACAATGTCTAAAGATACATTTCTATTGTCATAATTCATCAACACAAATAAAGAAACCTATAAACATTTCTTGTTTTACAAATCTTACAGCTACGTATGTCTGATAATGCTACAGCCACATGGCCATGTAAAATGTAAAATGTTCCTTCTCTGCTCCGGAAGATTGTGGCTCAAACAATAGTCTACCATACTTGGATTCAAAGAAACAATAGTCTCCGAAATGTTTCTACCATACAACCTTCGCTCAGTCCCGCCACCTATCCTCTGTCGAAGCATAGATCCGCAACATCTTAAGCACAAGGAGACATCGGAGGCGCTTCAGCACCTTGTTGTCTCTTTGGTTTCTTAATCCATAGTTTTTGGAGTTCTTCCCATTGTAATTTTTGTTTCCTTGTTTTTATTCTTTTTTGCCAAAGAAGCAAATTATAAGTTGTCACTCTTGTAACAGCAAACTTTCATTTATATGATATTAACATTCCTAGCCAAAAAAAATGTAAAATGTTTTGAAACTGGGAGGATCCATGTACCTCTTGAGTTAATAGATACAATTCTGGTTATTTAACATAATAAAATTGATCCATTAATGCAAGGGCCCTAAGCTTATATATGTACTAATTCAAAGAAACCTCGTCGTCATGACGTCATGCAGGTTTAAGCCAATTACTCTTGTCTCGAGCACAAACTTTGTTTGGTTCAATTCATTAACTTGACTCTGACTCTAAGCTAGTCTTCTCAATCCAAAATTTTCAAAGTCTCCAACTTGGCTATTTCCCATCAAAACAGATGATAAATCGTATGGTTACTCTTTTCTCCCACACAAAGTTGGTTCAATTAAATAACTGATTCTAATAGCATGATTATCGGTGATACTGTTTTGAATATCACTAACATTATTTAGTATTAATTGTATTAGTTGAGACTCACTATGATACTTCTGTTTTTTTAGTGTTTATTGGTAATACTTAAAGTTCATAAGAAAAAGAAAAAACTAATTTATGTTTACAAAAAAAATTTAAAAGTTAAAATCAAAGAATAATCAAATGAATATGGATAAATATAAAAGATTTTATAAAACAAAAATTTATTATGGTTCATAACCTCGCAAACGTAAATTACAAATCGTAAAAATAATTTTTCCGACCAATCCCACGACGACACGTATCCATTTTCCTATACCACGAGTATCAATAAACTGATACATATAGGCTTGAAATGAAATCCAACAATTATTGTTTAATCCAATTATCCCACTGATGCTGTCATAATATCACCAATAATCATGCTCTATTAAAATTCATTTGCCAAGTGTATTTTAATAAATTTAAATTTAAATAAACAATTAAATAATTTAAAAGTTAATAAGTGAGAAATTCAAAAAGTCTCTCACCGTCTAAGTCAGTCTTCTCAACCCATTCCCCGGTTCTAACCATAAACGAAATATCAATCCCACATTAATAGACTTGACATCATTTTGGTGACTAGTACCAATCTTACATTTTACCCAACCGAGAGATAGATGTTCCCATTTGTCTTTCTTGAAAACCATTATGTGATACCTCCTTGTATGTTGATTTTGCCTCATTATCACTTTTTTTATTCTTTTTCAAAAAAAAAAAAAAATTATCACTTTTTGATTTTAACCATTCATTCACATCTTTGATTCCACGAATTGCCTCAATTGCAAGGTGGACATTCTTATTCAAAATGATTTTCATTACGGGGTTTCTAAATACGCCATGCAATCCAATTGTCTTATTTGTTTTTTGCACAATTTTCCACCACTATAAACCAATAGTAATTGAATAAAACCAATTAATATGTCTTAAAATTTACAATTAACAATTATTACTTCATAAAAAATACATAGAAAATAGAGAAAATCAATCATATAGAAACAAATATTTTTTTCTAAAACATCAAATAAGAAAAATGGAGGGAATAATTTCTTTTTTTTTATTTGAGAATTCCTATATGGTTTTCATGGTTGGAGATGGTTTAAGAGTCGACATGAAGATTTGTATTCCCTTTTAATTTTCTCCAGTTAGTGGCAAAAACAATTACCGTTTTGATAAATCAACGCAAGAAAAGTCATGCATATGATTTGGACTAAGAGTCGGAAGGAAGATTTGTATTCCCTTTTGATTTTCTTTCTTTCAGTAAACTACAAATATTTACAAAACCAAAATTTATACTAACTAAAACTATACAAGTCACATAGATGACCAAATAAAATAAAAACACTACGTCACTACCTCTAAGTTCTAACCTGCACTTATAAATAGCCATCAATACCACTGAGATTCATCATCAACATTAACATAATAAACACACAAGAACCTGATAAAAAAGAATGGCAAATTTCTCCAGTTTTCACGTTCTCTTCTTAGTGTTCATCACAAGTAACAACAACAATACACTCTGTTTTTTTGTTTCTTCTCTGTTTCACTTTAACTTATGTCTTATCTTCTCCTCTGTTTTGATTATTTGGTTTGTGTTTTGATAATATTACAGGCGGCCTTGCTGTTTCCGCCACCGTATTCACTTTGCAGAACAGTTGTCCTTACACCGTATGGCCCGGAACTTTCTCCGACAGCAACAAACTCGAAGGCGGACTTGAATTGACTTCAGGCGCTTCCGTACAGCTCACGCTAACCTCTCCACCCGGATGGACAGGCCGGTTCTGGGCTCGTACCGGCTGCAACTTCGACTCCTCCGGAAACGGTAACTGCGTCACCGGAAACTGCGGTGGCGGTCTAAAATGTACCGGCACAGGAGTTCCTCCAGTTACTCTGGCTGAATTCACCATCCAAGGCGATGGCGGTAAGGATTTCTACGACGTGAGCCTCGTCGACGGTTTCAATGTCAAGCTAGGTATTAAACCACAAGGTGGTTCCGGTGAGTGCAAAGATGCAGCTTGCGTCGCTGACGTTAACGCGGTTTGCCCTGACCAGCTTAAGGTCAACGACAATGGAAATGTTGTGGCGTGCAAGAGTGCATGTGTGGCGTTTAACACGGAGGAATATTGTTGCACTGGAGCTCACGAGCGGCGGGGAACTTGTTTTCCGTCGAATTTCTCGATGGTTTTCAAGAACGCTTGCCCTAACGCCTATAGCTACGCTCATGACGATCCTTCTAGCACTTTCACTTGTACTGGAGCTAACTACTTGATCACTTTCTGCCCTTAAAGTTCTTTAAAAGCTCCGGTTTAGTTTCGGGTCGGGTTTCTCTACCTCTATCTATCTCGCATGTTTCCTTTGCTTGTTGTGTACGGAAAGATCATCTTCTTCCACTTTTTAAGATTTTATTAAGTATCTACTTTTCAGTTGTTACATTCAGCTGATTTGCATACGAATAAATAATATCAAAGAATTTACACTTACTCTAGTACTTATTGTATTTTATGTTGTTCTCTTGAAACTCACATATTCATTTGAGTTATGCGTCTTAATCGCATTTTGGTTTTAAACTCGCATGTTTAGGGTCCTTTTTTTTTTGCTTTTGCCCAGTGTTTTGATACCCGACCCGGACGACGAACCGGTATGGTGTCCGGGTTACCGGGTCTCCGGTCCAACCGGTTCGACCGTGGGTCAACCGTGAATTGAATTAAAAATTACTTTGTATATATATATGTTTACAAAATATAGGAACCAGGGCCGTTTCTAAGGCATGACAAAGTAGGCTTTTGCCTAGGGCCCACTCGAAATTTATGCATTTTTATTAAGAAAAATGGGCCTAAAAATGTAAAATAACAAAAAAATTACACTAAAAAAGGCACAAAAAAAAAAAATTATATGTATCGATTTTAGCCTATGGCCCCAAACAATATTGAGACGGGACTCATAGGAACCATCATATCAAAGTTGAAAAAAGCTATATCAGTAGCTACCAAAAACAGAGCATCCTAAGCAAGATAAAACAGAGCCAATCAAGATGTAAGCCATCTTAGCTCGCATGCTCAAAATACGTAACTCTTGGTAAGACAGAAACAAGAAACCTGAGCCTATATTCTTCAGTGTCAATGTGATTTTGCAAAACCAAATCTTTAAAAGATTCAAACCTCAAACAAAACCGAAAAAAATCAGTTCTTGTAAAAGATGAATAAGCATATCAATTCTGGTAAGAGAGTAAGGTGACGAACCGATTGTTCAGAGAGGAGATGAAGCTACAAAATTGGAAATAATCCAAATATCGAAACTTTGATTGAAACCTTTGTTTAATACTAAAATTAATGGGCTAAAACGCTTACTTTTTTGGCCCAAATATTAATAATTTGTGATAATTTACAAAACCGTGACCCGGCCGGTTTAACCGGTTCGCCGGGTCGTGGGTAAATAACGATTTTTTCCGGGTTTTATCGGGTTTATCATTTCTGGATTTAAGCACTAAACTCGGACCGGAGCGATGTCCGGATCCCGGTTTAACCGGGCCGACCGGCCGGTCCGGTCCGGGCATCAAAACATTGCTTTTGCCCTTCTAGATTTTTATTTATTTGTCTATTTTCTTAGTAGAAAGATAGAGATTAAACCAATTATGGCTTAAGGTGTAACCAAAAGTCATTTATCCCATTGCATGACTAGTATGTTGGGATATCAATCCAAGTCTCACGTCGGAAGTTTAGACAAGAATGGTTTAATATATAAGTAGTGTCCAACTCTAATTAGTATGAGGCCTTTTGGGAAGGAGCCCAAGGATAAATCCATGCGGGCTTCGCCTCTTGGTCCAAAGCGGACAATATCATACTAATGTGGGAGTTAGACATGGGTTTGAAACCCCAATAAATGGTATCAGAGTCATGGTTCAGAGAAGTGGACTTAGAGATTCGATGTGGGAGGAGTTATGTGGTATTTGGTTTGAGGGGGAGATTGTTGGGATATCAATCCAAGTCCCACATCGGAAGTTTAGACAAGAATGGTCTAATATATAAGTAATGTCCAACTCTAATTAGTATGAGGCCTTTTGGGAAGGAGCCCAAAGATAAATCCGTGCGGGCTTTGCCTCTTGGCCCAAACCAGACAATATCATACTAATGGGGAGTTGGACATGGGCTTAGAAAGCCCCAATATAGTACACAAGCAAAACATGAAGCAAAACATTCAGCAAATACGACCAATGACCTAGATCGATAAGATAAATTTAAAATGGGACGAAATAATAAGATAGTTCATCATGGCGGCTTTCACATCAAACACACTCGACTTCAACTTCAAGCGACATATATATATATATGCTCTGGCCATTCAACTGTTGTTCTCCTTATGATTGGATAGTGCGTAAGATGGTGCACGACATTCAGATTCCAGCGGGTTAATAATTTGGTGAATGAGCACTCCAATCAGATTACAGTTGCGTCCGTGAATAAAGTGGTGAAGACCGTGAAATATAGCCATACGGCCATATAAAACAGCCTCCTAGTGGAGTAGGTTCATATACCGGCACTGATGGTGAATAAGGTGGTGTTGATGGAGAATAAAGTGTTGGTGATGCATAACATGTAAATGTCGGTGAATAAGATGGTGAAATTGGTGAATAAGATGGTGAATAAGGTGAACAAGGTGGTGAATAAAATTCAGATTCCATCGGTTGCGTTGTTAGTGGTGCATAACTTTCAGATTCATCAGCTGCGTTGATGCAGAGGGCAAGCTTGTTTGAGATTCGAGCGGCTCATGAGATGGTTGCTGAGATGGTGTTGGTAAAGCAGCAAGGAGTCCCTTCAAAACAAAAAAAAGTATCATCAAGAGAGACCTATGGGTTCATCTCTACAACTAGGGGTGGGCATAAAAACCCATAACCGAATAACCGAACCAAACCGAACCGATGTTATGGGTTTTGGTTAGGTCCATAACCTACATACACTACCTACTGGTCATCTTGAATATTAGTCCATAGGTATCGGTTTGGTTTCGGTTATTAACCCATAACCGAAATCAAAACCGAAACATTATATACATTATATATATTAGCCACATTTAATCTCAAAATTATAAACATTAGACCAACCATATTTAGAAACGACATCACTAAAATGTCAAATCGACTTTGATTTCACTTTAGTTTGATATATTTGTCATGTTCCAGTTTCACTTTAGTTTGATACTATCATACTATGTTTCAATTTCATAAATAAAGATGTCTTAGTTCTACTTAAATATGTTGACGTCTTCGGTGAAACTTTAAATGTGTTTATGTGTTCGTAATAATTTGGTTTCGGTTTCGGTTTAGGGTAATACCCATAACCAAACCAAACCAAATATATTTCGGTTATTATATGGACTTCATTATTATCAAATCGAACCAACCGAAACCGAACCAAAACCGAAATATACCGGACCGAAACTAGTATGATACCTATATGGACCCTTTCTCCCTAAAACCGAAAAACCAAAAAACCGAACCGAAACCGAACCATAACCGCCCACGCCCACCCCTATCTACAACAAAAATCCAATTACCGTAAAACCAAAGGGGGCACTGGCTTCTTCTTCTTGCTTCGACATTAAGCTCTTGGAAAATGGTAGAAATTCTACGCACAGAACATTTATTTATAGAAGAACTTATGTTTCTATTACTAGTAAATTTCCGATGTGGGACTCTCAAATGCTACTACAGATTTTGGAAATTGCCCTTTTAAAAACTCTTGTGGGCTTTCCTGGGCCATGTAATAATATGTAGAGTGGGCTAATTTCGCTTCTCGCTGACAATGTTAGTCTCGCTATAAGCCTTTTATCACAAGTTTCATTGTAAAAAGGTAAAATGTTTTTCTATGTTCTTTTATTGTACACCAAATGTGAGTTATCAAATGAGTACTATAAATGTAAAATGCATGAATATGTCAAGTAAAAATAGTTAAAATAGAAGAGTTTCTTAAGGTGAATGATACATCGAGATTACGCTTCTTTAATGAGCTACAAAATGTTTTTTAAGTATCTTGATCTTGATATTGTGACGATAAAAAAAAACAAGAATACGATAATGGTTCTAATATGAAAGGAAAACACCAAAAACTTCAAAATCGAGTACTTGCAATTAATTTGAAAGCTTTATTATTCCATATTCTTGACATAGTTTGAATCTTGTTGTTAGTGACACGGATCATTCTTGTATGAAAGCTGTTTTTTTATTTTTTTGAATTTTGTAACACATACACTATATTTTCAAACTCTACTAAAATATGGAATGGGTTTACTTAAGCATGTTTCATCTTTTACGATAAAAAAATCTATCTAATATTCATGGGAGAATCAAATTAAAAGTGTTAAAGCTATAAAATACCAATCTCCTCAAATAAGACCACCTTCGGTAGAATAATATGGTTTGCGTGATAATGCTATTTCAAAAACTGAAACGGGAAGTTTTGTTGACGCACTTGAGAATTTTGAGTTTCTACTTGGTATTGTTTGTTATTTGGCATGTATATTAAGATGTATATGTAACAATCTAGCAATCTATTGTTAGATATAAAGCAAAAAAAAAAAACAATCTAGCTATGTAATTTTTTAGCCAATATAAAGCAAATATTAAGCAAATAACAAGTACGAAAATAAGAGATTGTTTGCAGTTTGGAGAATCCAACATATTCTACCTTGTGATAATTTTCACCCATATTAAAAAAAAAAAAAATACTGATAGCGGTGGTAAATACATAGTTTAATTTCGGATCAAATTAGTACAATTTGGAGAATTTTGAAACAGCAAAAACCCAAGCCTAAGTTTCCTCTTTTGGTCAGATTTAATAGACATAACATCTTTGACCGAATTTAAATTGAATGAAAATTCAAAAAATTAGAATTCAAAAAGAAAAACTGATACGGATTTGAGATGAGACCTGCCCACGCCTGGTTAGATTCGGTTCAGTCCGGTTTGGCTCGCGAGAGTTTTACCTCCACCCAAGCTTCATGTTTTTAAACCATAACATGAGCTTCCTCTATTATATACTAGAGGAATATTTTACACTTAAGAGATGTGAGACAAATTTATACACATCCCTTTTATTTACTCCAATTTCTTATTTAGCCCAAATGCTTAATGCTCATTTCTCTTCACCATTCAACACATTTTTAATAAGGCCTAACAAAAAATCGTTCCAACATATTGTAAATAAGATCATATACTTAGGATCCAAAACGACGACACTGGTATTAGTTGGAGGAGTCGGCATAGCAAGTGGATAAAAAAATCAAACAAGTCGTGAGGCTAAAGAAAGAAACAACTCTAATCCGTCGAGAAGAAACAGAGCAAGAAGAAGGAACACAACTTGTGTGAGAAGCAAGCGGCGTAACAAAAAAAAAATAGGGTTCTTAGATCGATGGCTCTGAAACCAAGACAAATTAATATCCCTAAAATATTGTGTTGTATTACTTACGGCATAAGCCAATGTATCATACGAAAATGAACAATAGAAAATGAAAATATACGAAAGAGTAAATCTAAGTAAATGGAAAATATCATACGAGAATATATTCTAATAGGATTTGAATCATCGTCTTGAGTCATGTCTGCCGATACCACATCTTTAAGACCATTCTCCTGGATCGATGAGGAAACTTTGCAATTTGATGTGTTACTTCGTTTGGCCGTAATTCATTCTTTGGATTTTATGTTTTGATTTCTTTTATTTTCTCTCACTGAAAACAAAGATTATAAAACCCTAGAGGAAAATGTAAAGTTAACTTCTCTTTCGTCTTTAGATATAGACATATAGTAAAATGAATTTATTTACAGAAAGTTTAACTTTTTCATGAAAATGTAAGAATATCTTATTAACATACGAACGTAGTGTATATATAAAGTATTATTCTCTAGAGGGACAAACATAATCAAAAGTTAGAAACGCAACTCTTTTTTTTCTCAGTTTTAGACTAAACTAATCGTCCTTTGGTGTTGATTAGTTCATCCGCAACCACTCGTAAACGCTCGAGTGGTAACGGTTGTTAGCGTATGACAATAATAATTCAAAACGCTTTCTACCGTTTTGTGCCGCTCCAAACCTCTCAATTTCAAAAGCTGCTTTCGTGGAACGTTTGCGGTTGTAGGCGGTTGCGGGTAGATAATTGAAAAAAAAAAAAAATTGAAAAAAAAGATTAAATTCATTTTAAAATAAAAAAAAAAAAATTTTTTGGCTATTACAATTACGAAATAAAAAGAAGATTAAATTCATTTTAAAATGAAAAATAAATATTTGGCTATTACGATTACGAAATATATAAATAATTTAATATTTAGTAACATATAACAATTTCATATTTATGGAATTTTCAAACCAAAGTTCTCTCGATTAATTTTGAACATCAAAATATATATAAATCTAACAATTTAAATTTTAAAATTTAACATTAATTTCTAAAAAATGTTATTAAAATCATAACTTTCATCCAAACAAAACAAAATATTAAAAGTAATGAAATATTAGTCAAATAGTTTTTCATTACTACTTATAATAAATTAATGATTTTTATATTTTCTAAATAAACAATATGGCTTTTGTTGTTTTTTATAACTAGAAAATGTATTTATATTATTAATTTATTGTTTAACCGCTATCGCAACTGCTAGTCAATCAGTCATAAAATTTCCGCAAACGCACCCATTTTTAACCATTGCGCCAATCGTCTAAATCGCTTAGCAACACTTAAAACCACTACCGCCCGCTTCCGCAAACTCCCGCAACCACTGCGGTTAAACCAGTCAAACCCTAAGAACAATATAAATATGCTATTAGCAAGTGGCTTCTAATTATCCCTTTTGTTATAGTTTTTTCTCGTCTTCATCTTGGTGGCAATTCCTTTAATTTGCCTACTTCTTGCAACTTGCGGCTTTGATTGGTTTGGACTAATTAAGGAATCAAAAGACGAGTCTGAATCTGGAGTGTGACTAAAAGGTATCTCAATATTTCTATTGTGTATTTATTTTTACAATAGAAGTAACTATCTTTTACTCTTGTTTGTTTTGGTTTTAGAATGGATACATTACAAACAATGATTTCTCAAAAGCTACAAAATAAGAGAGCGGAGATATGTTGATTTTTTATTAGTCTATATGCGTTTTCTTTGTTGTTTTAGTGGTTTTTATTCTATGGATTATTGAAACAATGTACTAATTTATTTTTATACTATGGATTGTTGAAAAAACAAAACTACTTGATTTCTTCTTCCTTTACTTTACAATGTAATCTGATATGATTCTTCTGTCTCTCCACAAACCAAAAGTATTTTTTCAATCTTCCACCAGATAATTCTCAAAATAAACCGTATTCTCGTTAATTAGCAAAAATATTTACATGTTTGTATATATATACACAACAGTATACGTATAGTCAACAGTATACTCTATACAATCTAATATATTCACTCAGCTGATTTGCATATAAAGAAATAACATTAAAGAATTTACTCGTACTCTACTTAATCATATTTTGGTTGTCTTGCAAATGCAACTGTTAGATTAATCCCCTTCCAAACTGTGAAACTAAACTCTTGTGTTCACTGAGTTAGAAACAACATGTCATTTACCTTTGTTGTTGTCAAAAGGTGTTCTAACTTCTGATTCATTCAGTAAAGGAAGTTTCCATCTGAACAAAATTTTGTCGGTGATCGAAGAAGCATAAACCCACTTTGTCCCAAAAGGACGTTACCTTCATTTTGCAAGTGATGAGGGAGAGAGAGAGAGAGAGAAGACTGTTGCTCTTTAACTACTCCATGTGATCATCTTTTCAGGTAGAAAATAGCATTTTTTTGTGTTTCTTTACATACCTTTGTTTAGCTCACATGTCATCTTTTCTTCTTATATGAGTCGGTGCAAATGAGATCAGGTTAGTTTTTGATAGAACTAACTTGGAACTTTTAGTGCCTTTTTAGTTGGGAAAGACTTGAGAAACCCAAAACCAAACAATGCCTAGCTATTTCTTAGCAAAAAAAAACAATGCCTAGCTATAGCTACATTTTGATTGTCATAATTCATCAAACCCCCTTCTGATAAAGGATCTATAGTTTCTTTAGTGTCATAAATTTTATATATCCATGACCGAATAAATCTGATTAAAACCGTGTGGATCCATGCATGTAATTCTTGAGACTTATTAAATTCTGGTTATTTAAACATTAATCCACTAATTAAAGGGACGTAAAGAAAAAAAAAGTTGTGGATAAGCAAGCAATGTACTAGTTCAAAGAAACCGTATCGACACGGCAGGGTTTTATGCCTTATTACTCTCACTTTTCTCCGACGCAAAGTTGGTATCAGTTCATGAACTTGATTCTAAGTCGAAGTTAGTCTTCTCGATCCATTAAACTAAAAACTTTAAAAGTCTCCAACTTTGCTATTTCTGAGCCGGTTAATGAATAAACGAATATTATACTTGTTTACCCTTTTTTTGTAATTGAATGTAAAATTATATTCAAAACCAAAAAATCATTTTTACATCAAGTGTTACATGGTATTGAAATTGATTTTAGAATGGGGATTTAGTTTGATCTTTGGGTTGACAAACTCTCTATGATGATTCTCGTGTCTCGAACCAAAGCGCCAAGCCTCCATCAAGCTCAGGAGCATTGCCTAGGAGTGAACATAACCTATTACGTATCTGTTTTTCAAGGAGTTGGATAAGCCGATGTGTAGGATTTGGCGTTTCTCCATGCTTTCGAGCATTTTGTTCTCGCAAAATCTCGTTAACTGCAGTTTGAAAAGTATATCGTCTTTACTCTTTCACATTAAAACAAATGAAAATTTGTCAAATTTTCGTGCTGTAAAAATTCGGTTCCATGACATGTTTTTAGCAGAAAATATCCTTAATTTTATTTTACTAATATGTTAATCTACCAGTGAAAATAAAAGTGATGGAATCGTGGAATACGGTTTTCTACTAACGCGGGATATTAACAGAAAATATTCTTATGGGTTGTTTTTTAACATAATTTCATGCGAACGTGTGAAAATGGTTAATCATACACGTGCCGTGTCTCTTCACGTCTCTTTGATTTTCTGATAAACAAAATAAATCCATTAAATGTTAAAAAATGGTTCATGCTCTTTCACCATTTATTGTCAACTTAAATATTCACGAATCCGTAATTAATCACCCCCACGATATTTTCCTTTAACCATCAAATTAACATAACTTTACAGCAATAATTTTGCCTACATTATGCCAAAATTAATGCAATTAAAAACAACAATTATGGCATATAAGATTCACAGAACCAAAGAAGATGTGCTAACAATGGGATATACAAAAAGATAATTATTCCTTTTTTAATTTAATTCTTCTTGTAAAATGCAAATAATTACCAAAAATTAATTAAAAAAAATGATAAGACTACCACCACGATACGAACCACCACTTATATAAATAGGTGCAAGTAACTGACATTCTTCATCAATCAGTCAACAATCTATCAATCATCCAAAAAACACATAAACACAAAAATGCCGAATCTCTCAAGTTTTCTCCTTCTCTTCACCGTCTTCCTCACAAGTAACAACAATCCAAACACACTCTGTTTCCTCTGTTTCTTCTCTGTTTCACTTATTGTTCATTTTTTCATCGGATTCTAACAGTTTTTATGGTTTATGTTTGCAGGTGGCATTGCTGTTTCAGGCACTGTCTTCACATTACAGAACAGTTGTCCATACACAGTCTGGCCAGGAATTCTCTCCGGTAACAGCAACACACTCGGAGACGGTGGATTTCCTTTAACTCAAGGCGCTTCCGTACAGCTAACCGCTCCTCAAGGATGGTCAGGCCGGTTTTGGGCACGTACCGGTTGCAATTTTGATTCAACCGGTCACGGTAACTGCGTAACCGGAGACTGCGGCGGAGTTCTAAACTGTATCGGCGGTGGTGTTCCTCCGACAACTCTAGCCGAATTCACCGTTCAAGGAGATTCCGGTAAAGATTTCTACGACGTGAGTCTCGTCGATGGTTACAATGTAGAGATGGGTATAAAGCCACAAGGTGGTTCCGGTGATTGTCGTTACGCGGGTTGTGTCGCTGACGTTAACGCGGTTTGTCCTAATGAGCTTAGGATCATGGATCCGAATAACAATGGTGTGGTTGCAGCGTGTAAGAGTGCGTGCTTGGCGTTTAATTCGCCGGAGTTTTGTTGTACGGAAGATCATGCGACGCCGCAGACTTGTTCACCGACGCATTACTCGGCTATGTTTAAGAGTGCTTGTCCTAGTGCTTATAGTTATGCTTATGATGATGCTACTAGTACTTTCACTTGTTCTGGTTCTAACTACTTGATCACTTTCTGCCCCACTCGTAGCTAAACCGGGTCGGGTTTGTTGTCTCTTTCACGTTTCTTTTGCTTTATGGATGAAAAAGTGTTACTTCTCTTCCATTTTAAAGATTTTTTCTTCAGTTGTTGTTATAGTCATTTCATTTGCATTGTTGGTTTGATTTGTATCTATTTGATTTTATAAAGTATTGAATTTGAGAAAAGGGTCATTTGCGAATTGCAATACTTTATATACATCCTAACATACCAAACCCCAAAGATAGAGTCATAGAGACTAGAGGGTTTCTTCTTTTCATGTCATTGGTTCTTGATGTACTTACATGAGAGAGCAGTAAACATAATCTACTGTTAACCCAAAGA
Source organism: Arabis alpina (assembly GCA_900128785.1). NCBI lineage: Eukaryota > Viridiplantae > Streptophyta > Magnoliopsida > Brassicales > Brassicaceae > Arabis > Arabis alpina. The sequence continues at coordinate 32,933,828 of LT669789.1, forward strand.
GAGAGAAAGGCTTAATAACTACTGTACTTAAACTACTTCTTAAGCCATGGATTGGTTAAAACATGTGACCAAGGATGACAATTTTTGTTAGTCTGTTTTAGGAGATTTTAGCTGTTTAGGAGATCATTGTTTCTTGATTTCCATATGCAAGGTTTCTTCATTCCTTTTGCAGCTTGAACGAATCCTACAATCACTTGAAGCTCATCCATTTCCTGTAAAACCAAAGAGAAGACAATTTCACAAACACAAATGTTAGCTCTTGTGTCCCTTTTGATTTCAGTCTTTTTGAAGAACAGTGTAATGTTACCTGAGACATGAAGTGTCTTTGAACAATGTCAATTAGTTGCTCCTTTGTTGGATTAGGAAAAGCATCCACCTTACAAAAAACAGATCAATCACAGTGTTCCACAATTACCAGTAACATAAGAGAGTAGTAGAAAAAGACTCAAACCAAATAAAGATACTCACAAGGTTAAAATGTCGCCAATATCTCAGTAACGCAGGCATATCCAGTTTGCTAAGATCAACCTTCTGCGTCAAAACCATATATTTTCCTCAATCAATTACTCAAAAACATTCAAATGAATATCCCACCACAGAAATCCGAGGTATTACCATGTTCCCACGAGGAGTTAAACTCGAGCTTTTCGAATGTGAATCACTAGATAAGGCCCTGCACATTGTCTTATGAGAAAACCGTGCTGATCTATGTCCTCTTTGTTTCGACTTATGAGGTTTCAGTATGTCTTCAGATGCTGCAAAAGAACATGTCTTAAACATTGGAGAGAACTTTTACAGATTTTCGAACAAGGGATCAAAACTTACTCATATGAGGAGGCTTCAAAGTGTCTTCAGATGCTACAAAAGACAATCAAAGAACATATCTTTAACACTAGTCAACATTGGAGAGTTTGATACTAAAGAAATCATACAAGGAACCAAAACTAACTCATATCAGAGGGGTGATTCCACTGTGTTTGCTGCTCGACTTCAAGATCATTGTCTTCTTCATTCCCTGTAGGAGCTTCAAGTACACTAAGAGCATTCCTCTGCAACTTCACTTCTATTCCATTTGTCAAAACCTGAAAAATGAAAAAGCATGATTAGAATCTTGCCAGGCAATAAAACAAGTAAAAAAGTTGGAGACTTTTTGAGAAATGAGAATAATGGGAGACAAGAAGTGGTGGAAATAGATATTAGTAAAATATATACCTTGGGTTATGAAGAAAATCTTATTAAGATACTAATTACAATATTGTAAAGCCAGAGAAATGGTGAAGTAAGTAATGATGAAAAAGAGAAAAACAATACACAAAGAGAAGAATTTATAACATTCAAAACTAACACAAGCTTAAAGAAAAATTTGTGTAGTGGATGAAAATGACCCATCTGAACAAAACCCTAAAATATAAAATTAGTGACAACAAGTAAAACAAATCTAAATGCCAGCTTTAACCCACAAAGATGAAAAAAATCAAAAGGATAAGGATTCTCAAAGAAAATTGATGACTAAAAGTAACAAAAAAAAGTGTAGATCGTTATGATTCAATTTAGAATAAAGTTGGTATTTTTACAACAATCAATCCCATCGCTAAGGACTTTGCTTTATTGCGTTAATCAATCAACTTGATTTATTCAACACTAACCACTGATTTACTTGCATTATTGAGCTCAAATCTACAACAATTTCAGATTCTACATAGACCCACAAAAAAAATGCAATAAGACAAAACCCATTTTAAAAGAACATAAGAAAGATCAAAGCTAGGTTTTATGATCTTACCAGCCAATGCCAACCACCAAGACCAACAGCTTTTTTAACAACACCTTGAAGACCAACAAGAACAGATTTAGTACGGTTGTTTCCAGTAACCACAACTTTAGTATGACGTGGCAACACCGTTAATTCTTCTTCGCTACTACAATCTCCAAAACAACTCTGTAATTGAGAAAACCCTCCTCCATTATTGAGGACATTAGAGTTCTCAACAGCTTCCAGCATTTGTACCCTTCTCTCTCTTTCTCTATAATCAGAATATATTTTTTTCACGATCCTAGGAAGGGAATCTTGTGCATGTTTCAGAGAGGATTGAGAGAGATCAAGAAAAGAGAAATTAGGGTTTTTTTTTTCTTTGTCTGAGGAAGAAAGACAGAGTAAGAGTAAAAAGCAGAGTCTTTAGAGAGAGAGAGAGAGGAATGCAGGGGACGATAGCGACCTCCTTCCTATCATGACCACCAATCATTTATTGACACGTGGCTTTTGTACTACTACCATTTGCACTATGGAATTGGGCGGTTTTTTTTTCATTTTTTGTCTTATAGTTTATATTCACATGTATAATGCAGTTTTAGTATTCTCATTAATGATGATGCAGTAAACTTAGCTGTATGTCATGGTTTATGATGTAATTACATCTATATAATGCTTAATTTCATTTCAGTTTTAGTACTAAAATCTTATTAAAACAAGTGATATATTTACAAAAGCCTAAATTGCATAAAATTAAATATTTGTGTGTTTTTGTTTTTATAACCAACTATCATATTTGAATATGAGTGGTTTATACAAGAACAACATTAATAATATTACCGTTGTATTAGATGTTTTGGACTTTTGGTTAATTAATCATTTATATTATATAGATTTTGAAAAAAAGTAAATTGAATGTTTTTGGTTAAATCCTTTATACACATTTTAGAAAGTAAATTAAATTGTATTGGTATCCGAATTTATAGGGTTTAAATAGTTAAAAAGGAAAATGAGGGGCCACACTTTGTAATTTTTGTATAATGTATACACGCGATCGACGTGAATCTGAATGGTTGACTGAAAAGTCAGGCATGATGGGGTCCATAGATGAAATGACGATAATACCCATATAATTAATTTTGTTCACCTTACCTCTCCCTCTCCATGGGATTTGAATTTTTGAATCACATATTAAATACTTGCATTTGCATCGTATAGATGTCCAATGTAAAACAATTAATTATTAAACGCTTAAAAAGTCTATAAAGTGATTCTTAAGACATGCATGCAATACAAACATTTTTGTAAGTTTGAAGGTAAAAAATGAAGCTATATTTGTGTGAGTTTACAGTTAAGAACAAAATTATTAGAAAAAGAAGAAGTAGCACTGTAACAAGGAAGTAATCGAAAAAGCAAAACATTTTTTTGAATAAAGTCAATATTCTGGCCTAAAAGCCAAAAAATGTTATTATCATGAAGCAATTAGTGTTACAATATACATTAAGTTAATCTATAATTCTTACGAATGAGTAGTATTGGTTTTTGATTTTAATAGATTTTAATAACTATACGTTGTAAAAGAAAACATTAAAGATCATGAACACTTTTTATGTACTAAAATGTTAAAAATGTTGATTTAATCGTTTTTCTAAATATTTATTTTAATGTTCGATCTCCGGCAATGGCGTCTAATCTTTGTGTTTGCATGATTATTATTGAACCCTCTTATTCATTCCAAGAGATGATTTTACTTTTTAGTTTTTACCATTTTAGACATTTCACACGCGATATTTGCAGCTTTTTATTAAATAACGTCATAATAATTTTTAGATTTCGTAAATAAATGAACAATTACGTCTAAACAATCTATAACTCCACCTCATACAACTATTTTTTTACTCTTTTCCTGCCATTGCAGAAAAAGACTTCCAACATAAAAAAATAATAAACACTTTTAAGATTACAGACACAGACGTATTATTCTTACTTTTACTCTTTGTTATATTCCAAACAACTTAATTTAGATAAAAGCGTATAAAATATATGTTGTTGTAAGACCATATCCAATCTCCAAAATTATATACATACTAGATTATGACCGATGTATATATCATATGTAAAGTAAGAAGGAGGTTAAAAAAAGCAAGTAAACAATTTACATAGAACTAATCATGACAAAAGCGATCAATTCTTTAATTTCAAAAAGAGATTTGTAATGCAAGAAAAGTGATTATTCGTTTTTGGTTTTATAATTCGTTCCATCTTACATTAATTATTTAATGGATAATATTTTATTATATAAAGGAGAGTTCTTCAAAATTGTAACTCATTATATGGTGACATCGGTAATATCGATCGAGATGATAACATATGTCAAAATATTACAATTATGTTAAACCAATAAAATAAAGACACATTAACATATTTTCTTATTGTCTCATTAACATATTTCTTAAAGCCAAATCAAAAATTATATATGCCAAAATGTAAATTATTAAAATAAGAAAAATGTTAAATCTAAAAAAAGTTAGTACTTCAACAAAAATGCATATTACTTTATTGTTACCTTATTTATGATTCGCAAAAATAACTATTATAAAGTTTTTCAAAGGTTTATATAAACTATTATTTAAAAGGTTTTTCAAAGAATACAAAAATCTTTACACATACTTTTCAATATAATTATAAAATATTTCAATATAGGTACTTTCAATGTTTTTAAAAAGAAAGTTGTATGAAATCTTTAAAAAAACTATGTATGCGCACCAAACTATAACTCACTAGATTACGACATGTGTCATTGTTAGTTTAGATTGTGACATGTGTCAATAAAAAAATTCTTAATCTATATTATTTAATTTTTAAATCAAATTGTAATCTAATTTAAAAACTAATAACAAATCAAAAGAAATTGTCATTAAAAAAGGAAAACAAAAAAAGAAAGTTGAAAGAAACGGAATTAATGAAAAAAGTGTAGTTATAACAAAAATAAGGCAAAAAAATGCATAACAATTAGATAAAAGATAGTCAATGCAATTGGAAAAAAAATTAAGTGTCGATAAAGGTATAGTTGTCATCATTGTCAAATAAACTAAGGCAAATAAGTTTCATACCAATTAAAAAAGTTAGACAATACAATTAAAAAAAAATTAAGCTTACAATGGCATATTTGTCATTATTTTCAAATAACAAAATGTTGTTACTCAAATAAAAAGGTATAATATCATATTTTTAATTAACAAACGAAATCTATAATTTTATATAATAAAAGAAAACGGTTCCCAATTTTAATATGACATCAATTTATTTTATTCTCTTAATCAAGCGAATTATAAGTTTTAAGTAAAATGATATAATATAAAAAGATTATATGGAACTGGAAAAAAATTATCTGATAATTATACGGATTTCAATTTAGAATATAACTTACAGGTTTTAATTTATAATCTAATTATACGGATAATAACTACCGTAAATAAATTATCAATTTTAATATCTACTACCCGTATATTTTAATATGTAAATAAATAAACCAATCAAATGGTGTGTTTTTCGGTCACACAAGTAAAAGACCCGCACAAAACAACGGGTCCCACTCTGTCTCCCCTTCTTCCTCTTCTCTGTATTATTTGGTCACTAGTCATTAACGTACTAAACTACACACGCTACTACACACTAGTATCCTCTACACACAACTCTACATACACCTCACCTAATCTCACCGTTCAAAAACCATATAACAACACGTGTACGCTCAGATCAAACCTAAACACTAATTCTTAACATGTACTTGAACACACACGAACCAATTTTTTTAACTCGATAAGAAAAAAAAAAGATTCTTCTTCGATTCCAGCGAAGAAGAAAAAAAAAAGCGTATTCCTCGTGAGCACTAACTTCTCACTCCTTGACTCTGCGTTCACACAAATCCTCACCGACTCAAGGATTCGAGGTTTGTGATGACGTCAGACGGAGCTACGTCGACATCAGCGGCGGCGGCTGCAGCAGCTGCGGCGGCGGCGAGGAGGAAACCGTCGTGGAGGGAGAGAGAGAATAATCGAAGGAGAGAGAGGAGAAGAAGAGCTGTAGCTGCTAAGATTTATACTGGACTTAGAGCTCAAGGTGATTACAATCTTCCGAAACATTGTGATAACAATGAGGTTTTAAAGGCGCTTTGTTCTGAAGCTGGTTGGGTTGTTGAAGAAGATGGAACGACGTATCGCAAGGTTAGATTCTCAAATTTTCCAGATCTGATCTCTTTGTATGTGTATTAGATATTGAAATCTGAGAATCCGTTGATTTTGAATCTGATTATGAAGCTGAGATTGTTGAGTATGTTCTATGTATGGATCTGAATCTCTATAAGTGAATCCATGGTTTTGGTTACTAATTTTGGAGTGATTTGTGTGTGTTTATGTAGCTTTAATCAGATTTAGAAGACTTGATATAGCTAATTGTTGCTAGGCTTAGAGCTAAACTGTGAAATTGTGGTAGTTAAAAGATCTCCATTACTTCTGTGGAGTATGCTTCTTGAGCTACTAGTATGCTAATGTCTAATCTCTGTGCATTGTTTCTTTATGCTGATTGTGAGGTTTGATTGGTTTATTGTATCATTTTGAGCAACAGGGATGCAGGCCTTTACATGGTGAGATAGGAGGAACATCGTCTCGAGTTACGCCATACACATCGCAAAACCATAGCCCGCTTTCGTCGGCTTTTCAAAGTCCGATTCCGTCTTACCAAGTCAGCCCGTCGTCCTCGTCTTTTCCGAGTCCATCTCGTGGTGAACCAAACAACACATTCTTCCCTTTCCTCAGAAACGGTGGTATTCCGTCTTCTCTTCCTTCTCTCAGAATCTCAAACAGTTGTCCCGTTACTCCACCGGTCTCATCTCCAACTTCTAAGAATCCTAAACCGTTGCCTAATTGGGAATCTATTGCTAAGCAATCAATGGACATGGCTAAACAGTCAATGGCGTCTTTTAACTATCCTTTCTACGCGGTTTCTGCACCTGCTAGTCCGACACATCGCAGCCAGTTTCATACACCGGCTACAATACCTGAATGTGATGAGTCTGATTCTTCTACTGTTGATTCTGGTCATTGGATAAGTTTTCAGAAGTTTGCACAACAACAACAACAACAGCCATTCAGTGCTTCTATGGTGCCTACTTCTCCAACTTTCAACCTCGTGAAACCACCTGCGCCTCAGCAGATGTCTCCGAATACTGCCGCGTTCCAAGAGATTGGTCAAAGCTCTGAGTTCAAATTCGAGAATAGTCAAGTAAAACCATGGGAAGGAGAGAGGATACATGATGTTGGTATGGAGGATCTTGAGCTTACACTTGGGAATGGGAAAGCTCGTGGTTGACTATGAACAACTCGGAAAACTCAGACGGGATTTTGATTGAATATGAGAAGCTATGTTCGTCTTCTTCTACTACTTCCAGGTATCTGGATCTTTATGGAATCTCATATGTTCTTGGCTCACTATCGAAACGTGCTGCACAACGCCTTGTCCATGGAAAGCATTGGAGTAATACTGTGGTCGTTCAATTCATGAATTTGGTTCCGAATGCATTGTTTGTAGATAAGTGTATGATTCTATTCCCTTGCAAATGCTTACATTAATTAGTGGCGTGAAACTGTTTTGTGCCTGGTCTTGTCAAATTGCATAGTCTTGCACCATGTCTGAAGCTTATTCTGCCTCTTAGCACAAGACCCAAAATGTTAAATTGTTTTATTTCCTTGCATTTGAAACTCTTTTTGTCAAAAGCTAACCCATCACCATATATCTAGTTAGACAAAGCTAGCTAGAAGAAAAGCACAACCAATGAACACAAACTAGCTACAAATGCTACATTTCATAATCAATACAAACTCTGGTCATCATCTTCTTTAGCTGATCAAACAAGTAATGGAGAATGCAGATCCAGTTCGGTCGCGGTCTCCGGGCTTTTCGGTTCTTCCTCGGTCTCAAGATTACATTCTTGGTATCTGAAGCAAGTTGTGAGATGATCATTCACTATACCAGAGACCTGCAAGAATGAATACACAACAGTAGGACCGACACAGCGAAACCCTCTCTGCATCATATCTTTGCTAATGTACTCTGCCTTTGGCGACTTAACCGGTACTTGACGACCATAGCGGTAACCATTTTGTAATGGCTTGTGGTTCACAAATCTCCAACAATAGTTGCTGAATGATCCAAATTCTTGCTTGACCTGTTTACAATTCACAAACCAAAAAAACTGTTTCAATAAGTTTCCAACACAATATTCCACAAACTTCTTAGCAAAACACCTACCTTGAGAACAGATTTCGCGTTCTCTACGATAGCTCGCAGTTTCTGTTCGGATAAAATTAGACACCCATTTACTCTAAGTGACATCAACCTCTTCTCTGTGAATTGTGCTATAGCTGATGGATCAAAATCTTCAAATAGCTTCCTACAAATAGTAAACCAAAATACTTCAGCTATAACACCAAACCAAAACTCCTCACAAAATAATCAAATTCTTGGCTTAATATTTACCTAAAGGCTTCTCTTTTATGAAGAATTGAAGGCCAGCTAAACTCAGCCAAAGCTTGTGAGAACACAAGTAGCTCAAAGAGTTTCTTATCTTCACGAACTGGAACACCCCATTCCTTGTCATGGAACAACACGTACACCAAGTCTGCTCATCAATAAAACCAAAAAAAAAAAAAAACTTATAAATCCCAATCAATCTTCGACAAATATTTTTGTTTGTTTTTGTCTTTAATTGTCAACTACAAGACCTAGTTTTTGTTGTGTGCAATTAATATATTGTTGTGACATCAATGGAAAATGATTGTTACTAACACACATAATCAAAAATCTTTTTTACATTACAAAAACCCATCCACATGGCTTCCATAGATATTTTTTGTGGACACACAAGTAAGAAATTTGGTAAGTTTCTTTTAATTTCATAAATGTTTGAGAAGGACAAGAACTCTCTACATTGAGTAACAAAAACATTTTGTACAAATAATTAAAAAACAGTAGTTCCTCGTTATTCACGAAATGTTTTTGCAAAAAAAAAAAAAAACAGTGTTTTAGCTAAATAAATAGGAAGAAAAAAATGTGAAAAAATTTAAATTAAAGTTTTTAAATAACGCAAAGAGGGAAAAAAAAAAAAAGTTGTCAGACAAAATAACCTGAATTAGGTGTAATCCAGTGACATCTCTTAACCGGTCCCGGTTTTTCAGGAGAATTGTCCACAACGGCGGCGACGGTATTACGTTTCGACGGCGGAGTAATAAATTTCCCGGAGTTTGTAGTTTTCACCGACGACGTAGAAGAAGAAGATGAATAATCATCTGAGAAATTGCTCCTTGGAGATTTCGTAACTCGTGGAAGCATTTCCGGTTTATTCTTCTTGGTTATCTCCGGTTTCGTAACCGTGAATCTGTTTCCGGTAGAACAGAGTATAGCTCGTGGTTGAACCATCGGTTTAACCGGAGAACGAAGCTTAGAAGTGGTTACAGACATATCTGAAGTGGTAGAGATGGAGAATTTGAAGGAAATGTGAGGGTAAAATTGGAAAGAGAGAATTAGAGAAGTGAGATTGGATCAGAGAGAAATGGAACAGAGTAGGAATTGGAAGGTTTTTAAAAACAGAACGGTAACAAGAAAAAAACAAAAAAGGACTTACCGGTAATAGCCGGTGCCTATTGCTTACGTGTCGGTTATGTAGTAAAAATTACGCTTTTTGTCATTTAATTCCGGGATTAAAAGTTTTGTCGCTGGTTGTAATTGTAGTAAAATGTTTTGGAGAATGCACCAAACTCGTTATGCTTTTATGACTTTGACCCATTTCATTAAACAGTGAAATTAACGAAACAAGTACATTTTTTTATTTTACTCTGACCTCGAATTAACTGCTCCAGTGACTCGTGCTCAATTCACAGCTTTTGGCTTCTCCAAGTACAATGATTGTAAACGAACCAAGTTTATTTGACCCCCTTTACTTTTGGGTTAAAATTAAAAAATTAGCCAGCCCTTTTTATGGTTATAAAATGGTTTTGTAGTTACATTATTTCATATCCTTAAAAAGAAAAATCAAGTCCAAAAAAAACAAATGATAAAACTACATCAATTTTACTATGTAAACCTTATTTATGTGCATTAACACATATTCGTAGGCACTATGCTCTTCTAACATGCATAATGATACACTTGTTTATTTACATGGATGGATTAAGGGAGGGTAGAAAGGTCATTTTTAGAGGTGGGCAAAGAGTCAGAGTCTAATCTGGTGAAGTGTGTGTAGAATAGGGGTAAAATAGGGAATAACAAAAGCTTTAAGTAGAAGTTAAAAAAGTAAGCTTACCGTTAACTAAAAGAATCGTAAAAGCCATCCACAACACCAACTCCACTTAGCCTGCCGTTTCTTTTTCTAACGGCTAACTATTAATAATGGGCCTAGCCCAATTAATTACATGGGCCTAACTCTACACTAATTTCTCTCCGTACGTGCTTAGTAAACACTTTTATGATCAATAAAAGATGTACTGGTATCTCAACAAGCAAACAAAAATTTGCTGTAAAACCTGTGACAAGTAAAATTCTGCAACATGTATATTGATTCAGAACCGTGACTGTACACTTTTCTTTGGTAATGCAATAGCCTTTGTGTAAGAACTAGAAGACTAAAAGATTTTCCTTCAAACCGGTCCAAGAGTGTTGAAATGGTCCCATGCTTCCTACAAAGATTGTACCAAAACAAAATAAGGACTTAAGATTCAAACGTCTTTTTGTAATTGTCATAAAGATTAGTTGTTTACGGAGAAAGTAGTAGTAACAAGAACCTGTAATAACTCGAAAACTTTCTCAGCCATGTATTTCTGGTTATCAGAAGCACCCTTTTGTTGTAGTTTGTCTGGATGAAGGATTAGTAATGCTCTCTGGTACGATTTTCGAACTGCGTTTCCTTCAATCATATCCATGAGAGGAACAGCCTTCCATCCGCTCCCGGACCAAAGAATCTGTGATTAAACACTTTCACATTTCATTAATTTGTGCAAATAGACTAATCACTAATGCATAGACCCAATATGTAATAGAATACTTACATATTGCAGTGTGGATAGGAGAGACCGAATGTTTCCACTCTTTCCGCTAGACCACTTGCGTATTTTCGCATCGATGTTCTGTAGAGGTTCGGATTTTGTGTTGAGGCTTTCTTTTGCTGGATAGAAGTATTGGAAAAATTATATGTCATTGCAGTAGTATTACCTGGATTTCTTCGGCTTCATTTCTACTTTCTTCGAGTTTAATCTCATCTTGTGTTATATCCTCCACCTGCACAGCACATTACAAGTTCCATACTAATTATAAAGAGAACCATAAAAGATACGATTGAAAACTTGGAGGTGGAATGTATATAATATGTTCTTTACCTCGAAATTTACATGGATGGGCTCGTTTATATCCTCCGCGGTAGTATATGCTGACAGAAGAAAACCCAGTAGGCTCAAATGTTATTTACTTGTGTTGTTAGTGATAGCAATGTTTAAAAATCCGATACACCAATCCAAATACTAACCTGTGCTTGGTTCTTGTCTCTCCTCTTGTTCAGTAACATTACTAGCCTTCTTAATGTTCACTCTCTCCCGCTCTGAATCCTTTTTCTGTCTTGGCTGCGAAGGTTCCTTAATGTTCACGCTCTCCCGCTCTGAATCTTTTTTCGGAGTTGGCTGCGAAGGTTTCTTAATGTTCACGCTTTCCCGCTCTGAATCCTTTTTCTGAGTTGGCTGCGAAGGTTTCTGATCTCGAGCCTGCAAGAAGGAAATCTACAAGTAAGAAAACACAAACCAAGAAACATTGTAACATATAGCAAGAACATAATTCACGGATTAAGTACCATAGCGGGGATATCTGGAGTCGGTTTCTTTAGTTGATCAGGAATGTTTACAGTTTCCTTGTCCTTAGCACCGTTTTTATTGATACTGGTCTCGGGAATTTCTTTAGCTCTCCATCTAGAGCTTTGTCCAAGAGATTCTCCACCTGCTCCTATTGAAGGTCCTTGACTAAAAATCTTAACAAAGTCCATCACTTTTCCTTTGACTCCATCTTTGCCAACTTCTGATGCTAATGATGAACTTGCAAAGCTGGATTTTTCAGGTCTTGGACTATCCAAAGAACTTCTCCTACCTTGTGGTTTCTTTTTGCTTCTTGAATCTCCAACAGAACTTTGCGTGTTCTTAGCTTTGCTTTTACCTTTCTTCACTTCTTTCTCCAATACTATATCCTCACCTGCAACAACAAAGAAACAAAATGAAGTCCACAAAAGAAAGCTAAACCCAAACAAACATACATACCTGCAAAGACCAACCTTGTTTATTGTCCTTATCATCTATAAATGAACGTATAGGCTTCAAATTAACGTCCTGCGCTTTCGACAAATCACCAGAGACGGCCTGTTCAGGCATCAAACCGATTTCCGTCTGAACAACAGGACGCTTATCCGCGGTCTTCGTTTCCTCTTTCAAACCATATAAACCATCATCTTTACCACCTTTCTCAACTGGAGTAGACCACGAATAACTCGGTGTTATAGTCTCTTCAGCTTTAGCCATAGAACTCAATCTAGAACTACCCCAAATAACAACAGGAACTCCTTTATTAGGCCACTTATAAATAGAGAAATGAAACTGCCTTCCTTTCCCATTAACAACTTCTTTAGCAACACCATAATCATCATCTAAATCTGATTTCACACCATAATCAACTTTGCTCGAACTTCTTGACAAAGGAGAGCTCGAAGCAATAGTACTACGAGTAGAACCAAACGTAGGAATCTCTGTTGCTTTCATTAGTTTTGCAGGAAGACTGATTAAACAAACAAACTCCATAATTACTAAAACTAAACATCATCATTACAAAACTAAACTCGTTTAAGCAAGAAACAAGAACAAAAACCTGAACTGTGTAGGAAACGAACTCCCTGGAGAAGATTCAGCTTTGATAACCGGACTAAGAATCCGAGAACCCGGAAGAGACGACCCGGACCCGGACCCGAAAGTTTCGTTCTTTTTCTCATTCACTCTAAAAATATCATCAAAGAAATCATCTGTTGTAAAACGACGACGTATCGATGGCTCTTCACCAAACACAGGCTTATCATCATCGCGTGGAATCAACGAGCCGTCGTCGAAGATGACATCACGTCGTCTTAAAGCTGCTTCGTTAAAGCTCTGTCGAGTAGCTTCGTTGTTACTATTAACTTTAGACCGTCTTTTAGGTGGACCACCAAACACATCACCGAAATCGATGTCCACGTCATCACCACCGTGATGATTACGTAACGGTGGTGAGTTTGAAGCAAGGAGAAGAGTTTCTGAGCTTGGTAATGTCTGCATAACATAAAGATTGAAACTTTTGAGAGAGAGATAACATTACAAGAGAATTTGATACAGAGGAAAAACAAAAGCCATTAGAAAAAGACAAAGTTAGCTAACTGTGGGGTTTGGTTTGATTTCAAACCACAAAATGGTTATTACAGAGAGAATCTATAAGGTCTTGTTTGTGGATAAACACATGTACTTCCAAAACCTTACACTCTCTTTGTCTTTCTTCTTCCATGTCTCTCTCTCTCTCATTTTTGTGGTCAGTAGATAATGAAGAGTCAAATGTTTCAATCTGTAACCTTTAAGTCTAATAGTAAAGAGATTTTCTTGGAATAGAATCATCAATAGTAATTAAGACTCTTTAGGTTTCAGCTATATGGATACACAAGAACAAGATTCTTACTACATAATAAGAAAAGAAAAAACCAGAAGCTAAGTTTATAGCTCAAAAACTGTTTTTAGCCTACCTTTTTTTGTTCCTGGAAGAAGTATCTTGATTCATTCAGAACCATCTGGGAAGCTATCAAGCGCATCTTGTTTACCATTAACGTAGAATTCGACTACGGCTTGCATTCGTTCGAGTTTATCTGGATGGTAATTCAGATGAATGATTACTGGTTTCAACTTCTTGAGTTCTTGATTCTTTCTAACAGTTTTGAAGAGGGTCTTACTGTTCATGAACTCATACATATCCATGACTCTTTTTGAAGCGTGTAAGCCAGTGTAACCGGGATGCGAAGGGAAAAAGAGTTGTTCGTTGAATACCGCTTGATCCCATGCTTCTGATTTAGAGAGTGTATCTGCTACGCGGTCGAGTAGGTCTATGGAAGGAAGTGTTGGTCTTAGATAGAAAAACCCGGAGTTGAATACCCATATTCTCATTGTGTGAGCATACCGTGCCCATCCCATTGATGGTTCATCAAAAACATCGTTGAATCCGTAAGCTGTTTCATTGTCGTGGCCATCGCTCATTGACTCTACATCAGAGTCTCTGTATAGATGACTAAAAGGGTTCTGGAAGAAGAGAATGTCTACATCCGATAGAAGAACACCGTAACCAAGCTGCAAGAACTCTCTTAACACGCGGAATTTCAATCCGGAAACAGCGTGGTTATCTCCGTTTTCCCCAACCGTGTCCACAGCTTTATCTGGATCTCTCTTGTAATATGCAACTTCATTCGATTTACAGAAATTCTCTATCGAATCATCCAACGCGACAACCAGGTAGTTTTGTACACCAACTCTCTTGACACTAGCAATCTGTAACTCTAACATTTGTTTCACATTTGAATTTGCAAGAACCACAATGACCTCTTTATTGATAGCTACTTTCTCTAATAGCTTAGCTAATCTCGGGTTAACAGACTCGTCGGGAACCACGGTTGGATTAGTTCTCAGACTCTTCACAGTTCCAAATGGTCCAGCCTTGATCTCTGATCCCAAAACTAAGACTTGTTTCCTCGCATTTTCGGAACCTTGTTCCGCTAACCGAACCTTTTCTGTTAGCTCTCTTACCTGCTTCCTTAACTCTGCGTTCTTTTCAGAGATCAATGCAAAGTCTGTTTTTAGCATTGTAATCCTTTCAGGTGATTCACATGAAACTGATCCAACCTGATAAGATCAGAACATAAAACAGTGTAACTATGGTTACTAAAACATGCAATTTGTAATCCTTACTCAATAATTGATAAAGATTATAAATCCACAAGACAAAGAAACTCAAATCCATCAACCACAATATATAGTTGTACAATTCAGCTATATAGTATTCAAACATCAATAATGAGCTATAAAATTCCAACAAAACACAACACCATGAAAAGGGTTTCAAGCATTTCCTAAAAGAAACCAAACTCAATGCTTATAATTGCTATATCTTGTACAAGACATTCTCTAAATTCAGATCAAAAAACAAGAGCTATATAGACTTTATCTACACTACATATAAGTACCTTAGAGGTTGATTTCGAAAGACGTTCGTGTACTGATGATGATCTCGAGCTAAAGAACCCGTTTGGGAACAAGATGGTACAGATGCAACCAAGAAGAATTCCGACAAGGATTGCGATCGCAATTCTAGATCCAGGGAACAGTTTGGTTTTGTCTCTACGAACCAACATTGTCAATGAAACGAGAAAGAGAAGACGAAGTGACCAAATTTATAAACCCTTTCTTCTTCTTCTGTGATCATATAATCATTAGTTTTATATTAGTCTCTTTAACCATTGATTTGGTTTCCTTAATTAACTTTTGTAAGATTCATTTAATGTTTGTTCTCTAATCTATTTGGTTGATTCCTTCCCTTTTTTAATTAATAGTATGATTTATGTGCAATAAAATACAATTAGCTTCACATGTTTTGTGCCGACTGTTGAAGTTGTCTTTGGTAAAAAAAATTGAACATTTGGTGAATGATCCACACTATGTGCATATACTGACATAAACAGTTTTTTTGAAATTATGATGGAAAAAATATTATTTAATATAGGTTAGGCAAACGTGAGAGTGGACTTGGTTGATATATGTAGTAGAGGTTAGGCTCAATCCAACAACTAAATTTATATCTAGTTTCAAAGCAGGATCGATTGATTTTCACCCTCTCAAATCTAGACCATTAGAAACTAAATTGATCACAAAATAAAACCGTTTTCGCAACATCGAATATTGAAGGTAAATCGTACCAAAACGAAACCGTTGTTTGAACCAATGCGAGGTTGAACTTGGACGCCTAGTTCGATTCACATGTTGGAATAGATAGGGCCTGTTCGTTTGCCTGCCGCATGCGGCTGCGGCTTGCGGTTGTTCGTAGGCCTGGGCATTCGGGTCGGGTCCAGGTTCGGGTCCTAATGGGTACAGGTTCCTTCGGGTATACTAAAAACATACCCATACAGGTTCATGTAAGACACAGGTTCGGGTACAGGTTCCAACTTATTAAACCATTTAAATATCCAAATTTTACAAGTTTCTTCTAGATATAGGTTCGAGTCTAGGTTTTGTGATGTATTTATACCCAAAATCTAAACAAAAACCTGTAAAATGCATTTGAAACACAAACAAACCAACAAGACAACAATCATAAAGTATGAACTAATTTAAGAATACAATTATCAATCGAAGTTTGTCAATGTATAAAACTATATCAATATAACCAAAGCAATTAGACAAACGAATAAGAGTCAATGACGAGTCACGAATCAAAACAAATCATTTAGATAGGCGAACAACGGAACAAGAATCAATGACGAATCACGAATCAATCGAAGCAAGATTAGAAAGAGAATGATGATAACTGTAGATCAAACTCAAGATGCCTATGATAAAAGAGACGAGTGTGGTCGACCTCGAGAAGGATTTGCAAAAATCGAGCTTGAAATTTTAGGGATTCCATTCCTTTGAGGAATCGATGTTTTGGTGCTGGTATTGGAAAGTCGAACCCGTAACAACAAATAAAAGTAAAACATTTAATTCATTTGTAAAGGTTTTTTTTATCAGTATTATGACAATATTATAAAAAAGATTATAGAAAACAATATCAATAAAATCTGTTTTATCATAATCTTCGGTAGATTTGACCTACTAGGCTTAGGCATACATGTTCAAGTTCGGGTACAGGTTCGGATACAGGTTCGGGTACAGGTTCAAATTCGGGTACTAAAAACATACTCATATAGGTTCCCTTAAAATTTCGGGTCGGGTCAAGGTTCGGGTCTTACAGGTTCGGATCCAGGTTCGGGTACGCAGGTTTAGGTTATTTTGCCCAGGCCTAGTTGTTCGTTTGACCTGCGGCTGCGGCTTGCGGCTGCGTCAATGTCTAGTCGTTGTTCGTTTGTTTGCCGCTGCGGCTGAAATTTTAGCCGTGACGCTAATTTTAAAACGCAGACGCTGAATTTAGCTGCGGCCAAAAATTCCTGACGCAAGACGCAGCGTTTGGCCACATGACGCAGCGGCAGGTACTTGCGGCAGGCAAACGAACAATATTTTGCCGCTGCGGCTGCCAAACGAACCAGCCTATAGTTCTCCAAAAGAGAGTTATTAACCAGCTTTGGTCTCCGTCGGAGGAGATTATGATCTAGGTTTGAACTTCTTAGTAAAACCGGTAAACCAAAAAAAAACTATGTTTTAAAGATTACATAGATTTTGAAATAAAAAAAGATTCCAAGGCGTTAACAGTATGCCTTTCCTATGCAGTTGAGACATCGTTGTACCCTGCAATACAAAAGAAAGAAACCACATTTTCAGTTTTGTCTACAAGAACAATCAAAAGTAGAGAAGAAAGAGTAATGAGCTATAAAAAAAACCTGTGACCATCGCAAGTAGGACAAAGACATGGATTAATACAAACTGGATCATACAAAGGCGACCATTTTATCGTTGCGTTTCCTTTACATAATTTGCATATGTAAAACCCTTTTCCACGACACACTAAACAAGCCAATCCAACTTTCTTCTGTTTCTCTTCACTAAAAAACCGAAATGCTCCTATGGCTGCCGTGGTAACCACGTTTGTGACCACTAATCCACCAAGAATTACACCTGCGCTTTTTCCCAAGAATCGAATCGGCTCTAGTGGCATATCTTATAGTGTTATAATCTCTCTGCGGAATTTCGTCGAACAGCTTGCGTGCGTTTGCTTTAACTCACAAAAAATTTCAACTCATGTATGAGATTAAAAAAAAAACAGAGTACTTGATGGGAAAAAACGAAATTAACAGTTTTTTCCCGCTCAATATATGAACACAAAAATCAGTGATTTATGAGTTTCAAAGTCTTTGTGGCTCTTCTTGGTTTTGATTTTGATTTTTGAAGGAAGAAGATAAATAGATAGAAAGAGCAGTACCAAACCAAACCAAACCACATTAATTGATTAAAATCACACTTAAACCGGAATAAACCGGAATGTAATATACCAACCGGTACATCATTTTATAGTCTTTTTCAACTTGAAATCTTACTAAAGAGAAGATGAGCACCATTTTGAGGCTGCAAGGTAACAAACAAAACCGGAGCATGAACATAACTTGGAGACAACTTGAAACTGTAATGCCTCAAGATCGTAGCAAGAACGGTTTTGGCTTCGACAAGTCCAAGATTCTGACCCACACAAGTCCTAGGTCCTAACCCAAATGGCACAAGCAAAGCTGATTGTTTCCTTGAATCTTCGAATCTACGCGGATTAAACTCCTCTGCATCGTTTCCCCATGTTTCTTTGTCGTGGTGCATCGCGATCACCGATAAATAGAGTTGAGTTCCTTCAGGAATCTCAAGGCTTCCGAGTTTAGCTGTCTTAAGAGTGTCGCGGTTTAGTGTCATTGCTGGAGGGTAGAGCCGTAGAGTCTCACTGATTATCATACTTAGCTATTAACAAAGACAACTTGTAAGAATCAGTCTCTTAAAAACCATTCTTACGTGGGGTGGATAAAGGACTTACAGTCTTGAGTTCTTGCAAGTTGTCTGGAGTAGGAAACCCGGTTGGACCGAGGACGCGTATGACTTCTTCCCGAGCAATGTCTTGCCATTCTTGATGCATAGAAAGTAGGACTAATACCCATGTCATAAGATCACCAGTTGTTTCCTTAGCTGCAAAGTAGAAGGTTTTACATTCATCTATAACTTCTTCAATCCCAAGCTTCTCTTCTTGACCATTCTGATTAATGTAAGGAGACATAAAAGCCTGAAGCAAAGTTCCTGATTTCTCCGTGGCTTTCGTTTTGTTGTTTTCGATTAGTTTCATGATAGTACTACGGATTTGTTTCTCGATTCTCCATATCTCTCTATTCGTCTTCGTAGGTAAGAATCTAAAAACCAGCATTTGAAATAAAGCATTATAAGGTTCTTGTTACAAACTTTGTTCTCTAAAACTAGGAAGAGATAAGACTTACCTAAACCCGGGGATATAAATGGTACGTCGAACTAGATAAAAGAGACGCATCATACACTCCTGCAACGCGAAGATCCGTTTCCCTTCTTCCACACTATTCCCAAAAGCTGTTCTTGATAATATATCTGCAGATAAACTATGTATCTCTCTATGTATCTCTAACTCAATCTCTTCTTCTCCATTTCTCATCTCCTCCCATTTCTCCAACAACACCATAGTACTTGTCACCATTTGTGGCACCCATCTCTGTAAACAAAACAATCTCAGCTTTAGTCACAATCCTATATAGTAACACTGCTCCATTAAAACCAAAATCAACCAATAAAGTCCTCTTTGGTAACATAGAGACTGTAAAAAAGATCACAATCCTATATAATGACACTGTTCCATTAAAACCAAATCAACCAATTAAAGTCTCTAATTTAGTAACTTCAAGATTGATTCCACATTACTCAATGTTATGAGATTGATGTGTAGTAGTAGTAGTACCTTAACTTTCTCCATAGTAAAAGCTTGAATAGCGATTCTTCTATGAAAAGACCATTGATCACCTCTAAGACCAGGAAGACCTTGAGCATAAAGCAGTTTAGACAAAGGGTTATGTCCAACTCGATCAAAAGATCCACTTGTAGTCAAAGCTTCCCGGATCAGCTTCGGATCCGAAGTAGCCACCACCGGTTTAGACCCGAACCAGTAAAGGAAAGTCTTCCCATAGACAAGTGACCATTCATGGTAATGAGGAGCTACACGTTGAACAAACTCATGAGGATTATCACCGGAAGGTATCGGTTTTGACTTCGCCTCCGCCGTTAATCTACTCACTTCACCGGAGTTTCCGGTGAATATCCGGTAACAAGGACCCGTCACGCAACAGTTCTTGAAATGAGATTGGATTCTCCATGGAATCCATATGTAACTATAAACGAATCTTAACACCAGAAGAAAGACGAACACGGAGATGAAGAACACTACCATATCTTGACTTAACTCTGTTTCTGTTTCTGTTTCATTTCTTGAATCTTGAATTTATAATATTATCGAAATTAAAATAAAAAATCATTTTTTATCAATCTGATCTTGAGTTCTTGAGATTGCTACAAGAAAATTACAGTGTTCGGAACCGGTAAAAAATTTATTTTCTTCGCCGGAGTTTTACACATTACAAATATCGTTGACCGGTAAAAAAACGAAGACGTAACCGGGAAAAAAACATACCGGACTATGAAACAAAAAACGACGACGTTTTGAGGTTTATTAAGTTTCGTCGTCTAAGGTTTTGTTGTTACCAAATAAGCTCTCTCTTCTATTACCAAACCCACCTGAATCAAGACCTGACCGGTAATTCATCTCTTGTGCAGTTGTTCTGTAGTTAGTAGCTTCCACTGGCGGGTTGTTAGAGGCAACTGACCGGTAAGTACCTGCTGCTGCTCCAGGAGGGTAGCGAGATGGTGAAACGTATCTTCTTCGAAGATCCATCAGGTCGTCGTTTCTCCTCGACGGCTCGGTGAAAGAACGTTCTGTTGCAGAACTGTTGGAAGTAGTCGAGGAGACGAAAGGATCATCGGGTCCCCAAGCTGTGAGAGATTCTTTCTTTTTAGCGAAAAAATGCCAAGCCGCGAATAGAAACAGTATGAAGAAGAAAACAGGACTGCTCCATAGCATTGTGTTGAATTCTCCTTTGGAAATCAGTAGCTTTGATTTGTATGTAGCTACGTATCCGTCTCCTAAACCTATCACGAGGAGCTTTTCGCGGTCGCTTGCTATCAGAGGCGTTAACTTTTCGAGTTTCTTGTGATTGGTTTTAAATGATTCAAGATGGCTTAAGAACGTTGACCTGATATCTTCTAATGCAGCGGGGAAAAGAAGCCGAGGACCCGTGGTACGAACGTAGTGTTGAGTCGATACGTTGTATACAAAGACTTTCTCTTGGCTTACTACAAGTAGATAGCCTTTAATTGCTTGTAACGCTACAGGCTCCTCCATTTGAAACTTCCTCTTTGATCTCACTCTACATTTGAAGTTCATGATGTCTCCGAGAAGCAATACGTGAATGACTTCGCCTTCGGATGTGAATCCATAAGCTTTAGACCGTTCCGAAGCATCGAAAACGTAAGTCCTCGCTAACGAATGGTTTAAACCTTCACATTCAGATTCTCTAATCTTCATACTTCTTAAATCCAATGAACCAGCACCAGTCTCGGTAAGAAACAACAACCTCTGCTTCAAGAACACTAACGGTCTACTAGATGGCGTAACAGACCCGTAAACCGTTCTATTCTCAGTAAAAACCGTAAGCTTTCCACTAAGATCCGCCGCTAATATATACCTAACTCGACCCACATGATGAACTTCCAATAAAGTCACTTCCAAACCATCCTCCGTACCATCGAACTTACCAACATTTTCCATCACAGCGGAACTCAAATCTTCACCAATCGATCCCTCGCGGAGTCTATGCAACAAGATAACTCCGCTTTGATGACCCGTAACCACTAAACTCTCGTTCTTATACACAGACATGTAAGAAACCATTGATGTAATCGGTGAATCAACAGTGGTTGCAAACTCAACCAAAACATCACCATTTCTTAAGAACACATAAACTTTACCATTAGAATCACCAACTGCGAAATACTTACTTAAACCTTCGTAATCTCGAAACGGTAATACATTGATACAAGTTGGGTCTGAATCTAACTTCACAGCTGATGAGAATTCGAATCTCTCTGACCAAAAAGGACTATACTTTGTCACTGAAAACGCTTTAGCTTCAATCTCAGAATCACCACGACTGTTCTCGTTCTTAAACGGAGTTTCAGATAACTTAGCATCTAATCTAGCAACTAGTTCCGTAAGATTCCTAACAAGTTCCTCTAGTCTATGCAATGAAACATCTTTCCTGTCGGATTCAGCATAAGAGGACGAAAGAAGAAACAAGCTAAACGAGACCAAGAAGAAGAAGAAGGACTTGCCGTTTTGAGAATCCGCCATTAAAAAGAAATTAAGTAAGCAGAAGGGTCTTTTATTTCAAGCAGTAACAGCCATTTTTGCAGATCTATAGGAGATTATGAATTTGGATCTGGAAAGAAGAAGATTTATACGGTCGGAATCTATCTGAGATTTTCTTTTGGAAGTCAAACAAGAAACAAAAGTAGAATAAATTTGTCTAGTTTGTAATCTCTTTGTCCGAAACTCTCTTCTGGTATGGTCTTCTTCAGTCTTAGCGAAGCTTAAGGGATAAATAAGATAGTCTCTCTCTGTTCGTAAAACCATAAAAACTTTCCATGAACTTTAGAGTTTTTACTATTTTCTATGCACTTTTACAAACTTTAAGATAAATAATAAAACACAATTGGTTAAACTTTATTGAAAACTATATTTCGTAGAAATCAATGCGTTATCTTAATAAGTGTGCATAACCTTTAACATCTATCTTTAAGGAACGGAGGGAGTATGTTCTTTAGATTTTACTTAGAGGATCAAAGAAAGGTCAATAATTTTGGACTAACTGTTTTGTCCAATAGGTTAAGAACTTAAGATAGGGATTAATTTGCTATATAACAAAGAAAAAAAATTCAAAAACTAACTAAAAACCCTAAAACTAATGGCTAAAATTTTGCCACATGAGCTACTTTTGGCTAGTTTTTTAATTATAATTTTTTTCTATGTTATACACCAAATTATCCCTTAAGATTTAATTAAAATATATAAGAAGAAAAAGCAAAAGCATTGTTATTTAAAATTAGGTGTTTGTATAAGAATTAAATATAGTCTCCTCTAAACATTTTTCAGAATTTTCCCCTCTAAATTTCTCTCTGACTTCTTTTGCCGGCGTCGTGGCTTGTTTTTATGTACATCACTTTTCTTTCTTTAGCTCTTTCTAGTTTTTGATCTGGTCGATTCGGTTCCCGGCTTGACCGGTTCTTTAACCGACTTAGATCAAAGTAAGTTTTCCGACTTATGTTCGGATCGGCTTTCCGACTTGATCGGATCTATCTTTCCGGCTAGTCCGGATCAGTTCCTTTCGTTTTCTAAATCTAAATCCCGATTGGCTTTGTTTTCAATTCTTCTTTCCTTCGTTACGCTCAAAATTTGCAGGGCATAAATCTTTACTCGCCTTGATGGCTTAGTAAGAGTAAAGTGTCTCGATCAAGACCTCTGTTCTTTAAGATTCGAGATTTCCCTATTTCTATATTAGAACGAGAAAGGAGTTTTGATTCAATTGTTTTCGGTTATCAACGAAAGGACAAAGGAGATGTTTAATTCGGAGCGGATCTATGGGTGAAATTTGCAGACATCGTTTATCGGATCCTTGTCGGAGCTTCAAGCGCTGAACTCTTCCGACGTCAGTTTACGGCGGCGAGCTTGATCGGCGGCGGCTCTGCAACTTTCAACTTTGTGTTTACACGTTTTAGACACGTGTTTGTGTACTAGGGCTTTATTTCTCATTTTATTTACACGTGTATAGTGTAGCATCTAAGTTATCGGGCTCCGAATTATGTATGTTTAAGGTCCATTGGGCCTTCTAATGAATGAAAATCTATTGTCGGCAAAAAAAAAAAAAAAAAAAGATTTAATCAAAATATATTTCAACATGTGATTAAAACTGTGTGCGCTTTGCAAACTAAACTGCTTATTGATATATCATGGTAGCTAATTTATTGTTAATGGATGTTAGTTGGTTGATCCTGAGTAAATCATATACTGCAAATAGTTTATTGGAAAATATCAAAAAAGTATTTGAACAAATAAAACTATAAAGATTCGAATGACTGATGGATGATCTAATCTCCCACTAAAATTCTCTATTGTTGTTACATCAACCAACCTATGTACGTACTTGAGAATTAAATTGACACTGAATCTGGTCAAGGAAGAGGCCAAAACGCGAGGTCCTACGCCGTTTTGCTGGCCACACATAAACAAAAAGCTACACGATCCAGTGATTCACATTCCCAACACGTGCAGTGTCATTGCAAAAATTGCCACAGTTCGCTTTTTTTTTTTGAAAAAAAACCACAGTTCGCTTTTCATCTTTTGTTTTAACTGATTTCATCTCTTTTCCTGTTAAATATTCGTTAGATCAAAAACTGTTATGATATTATTTAGTTGAAAAACAAAAAATGGAGAAATGATTTCACAAGAGTGTTTACTTTTAAGGATTTGACTTGACTGGTTTTTTATCCAATTTGAAAGCAGCAAATATAGACTCAGTGTGACTCCTGCTTATCACTGTCTCGCCTGAAGTGAAGCAAGTTTTCTTTGAAGACATCTTTAGAATCTCGAATAAGGTTGATGGTTGCCTCGAGTTCTTCTCCTCCTCCACGGCCTTCGCCTGTAATGTTGCTGATCTCTCCTGTGTCTGTGAGGCAGTGAATTTTGCTGGAGCTTGTCTTCGTCGGCATTTTTCTTTAATAATCTGTAAATGTTATGAAGAAAGTATATTTATGTGTGTACTAAAAACCTTTGATGTGGTTGTTGTGTGTTTCTATAGAGAGTTTTACCGTCTCTGGAACTTTAGGTTCCTCTGGGGCTGAGTTTGAGCTTTTGCTGTTACTGTCATCACGTTCGAATATATAGCCACGTACAATGTTTGTTCCGCGCTTGCGAGATCCTTCTGATGTGGAATTCTTTGTAAGTCTACCCAAAAACGAGGACTGCAAAAGATTCAAGGCATGAGTAAGTTGCAATTCTTGAAGAGTGACTTAAAAGCTTCAGTAACTGAAGGCTTATGTATACATACCTTGGATGCAGCAGGGTTTTTGTTTATTCCCATGAGTGCCTTCTCTTTAAGAGCTGAAAACAGTTCAAACAAAATGGTTATAACTTATAAGCAATAGAACCAACTGATTACATATAGAGGGAGAAACTTGGGTGGTATCTTACAAGGTTTTGCTTTCTTCATGATCTCAGGATTCTTGATGTATCGAAGAACTTCCTCAGAGTTTTCATCTCCTGTAAGTGATGAAGACTTGTTCTTTTGCTCCTGTCCAAACAACAATGATTCAGATTCATGCGGTACACAAGCAAAATATCGGGCAAGTGTGGATCAAAGTGATCAAATATGGAGAACATTGAATTACTGAACAGGGATCACATACCATTTTCTTGTACAGTCGCTGTTGCTGGAGCTTCTTTTCCATTTCCTCATCATCAGATGACACATAAGCGTCATCTTCTTCTGTGAACATTAAAGGGATCATTTCCTTTATTTTCTTTATCTTCATTCGCATGGAGATTGCATTACTAGGATCTTCTTCTTCATCTTCATCTTCATTTTCATCTTCATTCACACCAGGTTTTGTCACTTCTTCATCATCAGCATTTTCAGCCCTCTCTTCATCATCAGCATCGTCTTCTTCAGCTTCAGACAGTGATGGTTTGTCCTTCTGTAAACCACGTTTTAGCTTCTGTAAGAGCTTCTCTGTCCCTGCAGCATCTTGTTGCTCGAGCCATTTCTGATGCAGTTCGTTACGTCTATCTTTATCAGTTGGATCTTCTTTAAATTGACTGACAATCATATCCCTGAGATCATCATCATCGTCTTCATCGCCATCTTCATCCTCATCCTCAAAGCGGAGTAAATCATTGTCACTGTCATCTTCTTCTTCAGCATCCTCATCAATAAATTTTCTGACAGGGTCTCCAGGAGATGAATCATGGGTCTCAGGGTCAGAATTTTCCTTATTGTACTCTTCTTCTTCAGAACTGCAGATTTGAATTAGTTAACATAGGAAGCACATACACTATAATAACTGAACTCTACAAAAATATAACTGATCATATCACAAAACACAAGCGATTCAGTACTGAAACTAACATCTATCCAATATTATGAAGACTATATTAGATAGACAAGCATGTCAATGTTATAGCTGGTTATATTTCCGTAAAGATACTCACTTGTCAGGCGCTGGAGACGAGTTCATTTTGAGGTTCATGGTAAGTATGGATGGTGTTATTACTTCTTCCAAAGATCTGCCTGATCTCTTCTCTAGAGGTTCATCAACAGAATCAGTCGTTTGAGAGGGCAAGGATGGATCCTAGCCACACAAAAAACTGAGAGTTAGCTTTAGATCTGAGTTTAACTAGCTTTTGAACCACTGCATAAACTTGGCTTTACATCCTAGGAAGCGAAATGATCTGTTCACATTATTATGCAGGGGAGCATTTAAACATTCAACTATCGCACACAAGGAACCTCAAAATCTATAATCAAATCAACTTCCTATTTGTGCAAAGATCTACAATGTCTAAACATAAGTTGGCTCACCTGATGAGTGGGGCTACTTTCACTTCTTTTGTTAGAGGGACTGTCTGAGTTCCTGGATGGTCCTGCAGAGTCCTCCTCCAAGAAATCCTGTTCTGCAGGGTTTTGCTTGCTTTTAGTTTTCAAATTGGTATCTTCATTCTTCTCTTCGGCTACAACTTCCTCAAAATCATTCCCATCCTCGTCATCACACATGTCCATATATTTGGATTTCTTCCTGCTAAGGAATCTGCCACCAGCATAAATGATAACACACAAACTCAGTTACAAAAAAAGAGATTATGGTGGGGAAGTAGTGGTACGGAATATATCAAACTCACTGTTTAGAAATCTCCTCTTTTCTTCTTCGAATTTTCTCCAACACAGACGAAATAGGCTTTCGAACAAGAGGGATAGGTACAAAAGCAGCATCTCTAGTTTCTATCATGGAAAGAAAACACAAACCAAGCCAAAGACAATTGTTACAGAACAAAAAAAAGTCAATTCCATGAAAAACCTTGCAAGGAACAATGATAAGATGTTGTACCTCGCAAGAGTCTCTGGTTTTCTGCACGAAGCTGGTCAAGATGCTCTCTTCTTTCCTATGGCCAAACAAAGATCAGTAACACCACATAAACCTCAGGAGAATGAAACTATGAAGAAATAGAGAGTTACCTTCTTAGACATGTTCATGGAAGAAATTGGCAACTCATCAAAATCAACATTCTTCTTACTCCTCTTCTTACTTCTCTTCCTCTCCTTTCCTTCTCTATCACTAGTCTCAAGAACTCGTCGCTTCTTTCCAGTTTCCAAATCACTGATTTCGTCTTCACCTTTCTCACCTAATTCCTCAAAATCGGAATCCAACTCATGTACACTCGTATCGGAATCCAACCGCTCCTTCTCTTCTTCCTCCGTTACCGAAACCCTAATTTCCGAATCAGAGACTTCTTCCTCTCCTTTCTCTCCCAATTTCTCAAAACCGGAATCAATCTCAGGCACATTCGTTACCGAAACCCTAATTTCATCTCTAATTTCCGAATCTGAGTTTTCAACATCGCCTAAATCTCTAATCGGGGGATTAAACTCAGGTACAGAATCAAAATCAAGTACCTTCTTCGCGGTAACTCCATCCAAACCTTCGAGATCAGATCGCGTCTCGTCTTCTTCCTCGAAGCCCAGATCTCCAGCGAGGGTTTTAGACTGAGGACAAAGATCGGAGATCGATGTAGCTCTCTTTAATCGCCTAAGCATCCTGGTTGGAACCGGGACACTTGATTCTCCGATTGGTGAAAGTTGCTCGTTGGTGTCCATCTCCGAGTATTGATGGATCTGTTCGTTTGGAAGAAGAAGAAGAAGAAGAAGAATCAGTGCGAAAAGGGGAAATGGAATTTCGATTTTGGCGCTAAAAAGTTCAAAATTTGGCGCCTCTATTTGCGTTTAACAAACAACAAAAAAGTTGGGGAAATTTTCATTTGTTGTACGATCTTATTTTTTTTCCTTAATTTTTAATATGTTCTCGATACACATAAATAGTGGTCAAGAACACTGGAGGATTTCCTTGTTGGTCACTTGGCGGATAAATGTAAAGTGGTCGATAGACGATAACAAATGTCGTAGAAAGAGAGAGTGATATGGTATATAAAACCGGACCGGTGACCGAACCGAAAAATCTTTTGGATCATGGGTCAATTTAGTCCGACCGGGTCGAAGTGGGTTAAATAGTTTTTAAGAAAATAGTAATATAAATAGTTTTTGTGTAATTATAATATCCTAATATATAATAGAGGAATTCCCTCATATACCACTCTTTGAAGTTTTTTTCCAAAAATACCACCTTGAAGTTTTTTTTCCAAAAATACCACTTTTTTTTCCAAAGTTCCAAAAATACCACTTTTTTAAAAGTTCATTTTTAAGGTTTAGAATTTAAATTTTTTGGGTTTGGTTAACTATTCCAAAATTAGGGTTTAGTTTTAGGGGGTAGGGTTTGGGTTTGGGGTTTAGAGTTTAGTTTTGAATGTTAAAAATGAATTTTTTTTAAAAAGTGGTATTTTTGGAATTTTGGAAAAAATGTGGTATTTTTGGAGAAAAAACTTCAAGGTGGTATTTTTAGAAAAAAAAACTTTAAAAAGTGGTATTTTTGGAAATTGCCCTATATAATATAGCATTTAAATAAACATATTTTAAAAAATTAGTCATGAAGAAAATTATTTTAATAACAAAAAAACTGTTTAAAGATAAAGTTAAATGACAAATAGTTAAGTTTATATGTAAAAAAACATTAAACTATAACAAAAATTAAATAAATTCAAAAGTAGTATTTATTTCTATAAATTTTAATCATAGAAAAAATTAAATATGAAAAATATATAAAAAAATGAAAATTTACAAAAAAAAACTCAAATTCGAGTCAACCCAATCCAGAAAAGACTATAACTATGGGAAAAGCATATGGACGAGAGAGAAAAATAGCGAGAATAAAACTTATAATGGACACAAATGGACAACAGTGTAATGTGTTGGTTATGGTGGAGATATCCTGAGAAGACGATGGACAAAACGTCAAGCGACTGACATTCAATTACTTTTGTTCTTCTTAGCTAGGAATAAAATCGTTTGTCAATTCTCGTGTATAAAATGTAAGCAACAACAAAGAACCGTTGCCTCAATTGGACTGGATCGTGAATACAGGTCCAATGGATTCAAGCCCACTCAACAATCTCAATCTTGGTTAATCAGAAGAAGACAAAAACGTTTCCTCTCAACCGTCTCCTTGCTCTGTTCTTGTCTTCTCTCTTCTTGTCTTCTCTCTTCTTGTTTTCTCTCTTTTGTTTTGTCCCTCTGACAAAGCTTAGCTTAGGGACAAAGAAAAGTGTTACTTTTGGTTTTTGAGTCTCTCTAGATGAGCTTTAGTTTCTCTATTTAAGAAAACCAAGAACCTCTTGTAACATCTATCCGAAATAAGATCTTCTTTTCCAAAACTTGTCTCTTTGAGTTTCTTACATGGTATAACAGAGCCACTATACCCTAACAGGTCATCCAATGGCTGCTGCATATCCGTTTCCAGACGGTGTCCACATCTCGAGCTCCGTCACCCTCAAGCTTAATGACAACAATTACTTGTTGTGGAAAACCCAATTCGAAACTCTTCTTTCTAGTCAAAAGCTTATCGGCTTTGTTAATGGAGCTACAACAGCTCCACCTCAGACACGTCAAGTCGTCAATGACGATGTCACCATCAAGGAGGCAAATCCTCAGTATGAATCCTGGTTCTGTACCGATCAACTCATCCGCTCTTGGTTATTTGGTACTCTCTCTGAAGAAGTCCTTGGTCATGTCCACAGTCTTGGTACGTCTCGTCAAATTTGGCTCTCTCTCGCTGATAATTTCAACAAAAGTAGCGTTGCAAGAGAGTTTTCACTCCGTCGCAGTCTTCAACTGCTGTCCAAAAAAGACAAACCCCTCTCTGCTTATTGTCGAGATTTCAAAACCTTATGCGACTCCCTTAGCTCCATTGGAAAACCTATCGATGAATCTCTGAAGATATTTGGCTTCCTCAATGGTCTTGGCAGAGAATACGATCCGATAACTACGGTCATACAAAGTTCTCTAAGCAAACTCGCTCCTCCAACCTTCAATGATGTTCTTTCAGAAGTTCAAAGTTTCGATAGCAAACTCCAGTCCTATGAAGATAATGTTACTGTCACTCCTCATCTTGCTTTCAACACTGAAAGAACCCCTACTAATGTGCCCCAATATACTCCTAACCAAAGAGGTAGAGGTCGCTTTGGTCAAAACAGAGGCAGAGGAGGATACTCAACTCAAGGGAGAGGATTTACTCAACATCAAACCTATCCTAGGCCTTCTGGTCAGAGACCAATCTGTCAAATATGTGGTCGTATTGGTCATACTGCAATCACTTGCTATGATCGCCTCAAACCACTAGCTGATGGAGCTCAAAACCAAGCATTCACCTCTCTCCATGTCTCAGATGAATCTGGTAAAGAATGGTATCCAGATTCAGGAGCTTCAGCTCATGTAACAGCCTCACCATCAACGCTGCAAACTGCTACTGCTTATGATGGTAATGACACTGTCTTAGTTGGTGATGGTACTTATTTACCAATTACTCATGTTGGATCCACCACTATTTCTTCTACCAAAGGTAATATTCCTCTGAATGAAGTCTTGGTTTGTCCTACAATTTAAAAATCTCTCCTTTCAGTTTCAAAATTATGTGATGACTATCCTTGTGGTGTATATTTTGATGCTAATAAGGTGTGCATAATCGATTTGAATACTCAGAAAGTGGTGTCCAAAGGTCCTCGCAGTAATGGTCTTTACGTTCTGGAGAGTCAAGAGTTTGTAGCTCTCTACTCGAATCGTCAACGAGCTGCTACTGAAGAACTATGGCATCATCGTCTTGGTCATTCAAACCTCAAGATTCTCCAGCAACTTCAAATCACCAAGGAAATTCAAGTGAATAAGAGCAACAATCCCTCCATTTGTGAGCCTTGCCAAATGGGAAAGAGTTATAGATTGAATTTTTTGTCTTCTGATTCTCGTGTTTCAAACCCCTTAGATCGTGTTCATTGTGATCTATGGGGGCCTTCACCAGTTGTATCAAACCAACAATTCAAGTATTATGTTGTTTTTATCGATGACTTCTCAAGATTTGTTTGGTTTTATCCGCTACGAGCCAAATCAGAGTTCATAAATGTGTTTATTGCCTTTCAAAAGTTGGTTGAAAATCAGTTAAATGCCAAGATTAAAGTGTTTCAAAGCGATGGTGGTGGTGAATTCATAAGTAATAAGCTTAAAGACCACTTCAGTTTACATGGGATTCACCATCAAATCTCGTGTCCTTACACTCCACAACAAAACGGTATAGCGGAAAGAAAGCATAGACACCTAGTGGAGCTTGGTCTATCTATGCTCTTCCACAGTCACACTCCTCTGAAATTTTGGGTTGAAGCTTTCTACACAGCATCCTTTGTTAGCAATCTTCTTCCTACTTCAGTCTTGCAGAACATCAGCCCTTATGAAGCCTTGTTTCACAAGAAACCAGACTACTCGTTTCTCCGCGTCTTTGGCTCAGCTTGTTACCCGTGCCTCAGACCATTAGCGCATCACAAGTTTGATCCAAGGTCTCTACAATGCGTGTTTATTGGTTATCACAACCAATACAAAGGTTATCGTTGTCTCTATCCTCCAACTGGTAAAATTTACATCTCGAGACACGTAATTTTTGATGAACATCAGCTTCCTTTCAAAGACAAATACAAGACATTGATCCCTCGATATCAGACACCTTTGCTCAAAGCTTGGCAATGCTCAGAACCTGCTCCTGAATTGCCCTCTTCACCTCTGGTTCAGTTACTTCCCAAACCAAATATTGAGACTGCAGAAGACACTATGAGTAGAGGACCTACACATGAATCATCCACCACTGAAACACAAAATACAGAGACAGAACCTCTCCATACTTCCGTTCCAATAACTCCTACTGCTGAGGCTTCAGAGACTGCAACTCCTCCTGTCCAAGATGCTCACGCTCCCCACTCAGATACTGCAGATAGAGAAGACTCTCTAGACCATCAAGCTGATCCCACTCCAGTTCAACCAGACAAAGCTCACTCAATGACTACAAGGTCTCAAGTTGGCATTCGCAAACCAAATCCCCGGTATGCTCTTATTGCCTCTAGATATACAACTGATGAACCTAAGTCCATAGTTTCAGCTATGAAACATCCGGGTTGGAGCCAATCAGTTCTTGATGAAATGGGACGAATCCATATGCTAAACACATGGACACTTGTTCCACCTACTGAAGACATGAACATTTTGATCTCTAAGTGGATCTTCAAGACCAAATTCAATCCCAATGGTGATGTGGATAAACTTAAGGCACGTCTTGTTGCCAAGGGTTTTGATCAAGAGGAAGGCATTGACTATCTAGAGACCTTCGGCCCTGTAGTTCGCACTGCAACACAAAAGATTGGCCTATAAGGCAATTGGATGTCTCCAATGCCTTCCTACATGGAGAGCTCAAAGAACCAGTCTACATGCTCCAACCAGCTGGGTTTGTGGATCCAGACAAGCCAAACCATGTTTGTCGACTCACAAAAGCTCTTTATGGTTTGAAACAAGCTCCTAGAGCTTGGTTTGACACGTTCAGCCACTTCCTCATTGATTTTGGCTTCTCTTGCAGTACCTCAGACCCTTCATTGTTTGTCTACCATCACAATGGTAAATCCTTGGTCCTTCTCCTCTATGTTGACGATATGCTTCTCACAGGAAACAACCAAGATCTTCTTGCTCAGCTTCTTGTGGCTCTCAACACACGCTTCTCCATGAAGGACCTTGGTCAACCCAAATATTTTTTGGGAATTCAGATTGAATCTTGCTCCACCGGTCTCTTTCTACATCAACAAGCTTATGCCACTGATATTTTACAACAAGCAGGCATGTCTAGTTGCAATCCCATGGCAACTCCTCTGCCACAACAGTTGGACAATCTCAACTCAGACCTATTTTCAGAACCAACGTATTTCCGCAGCCTTGCCGGAAAGCTTCAGTATCTCACAATCACAAGACCTGACATACAATACGCAGTGAACTTTGTTTGTCAGAGGATGCATTCCCCCACAGTCTCAGACTTCAGTCTCCTCAAACGCATTCTGCGTTATGTTAAAGGCACAACACACTTGGGACTACCAATCAAGAAAAACTCATACTTACATCTCTCTGCGTTTTCTGACAGTGATTGGGCAGGTTGCAAAGAGACTAGACGCTCTACTACTGGTTTCTGCGTCTTACTTGGTTCAAATTTGATATGTTGGTCAGCTAAGAGGCAGTCTACAATGTCTCATTCGTCCACATAAGCTGAATACAGAGCTCTTACTGCTACAGCTAGGGAAATCACTTGGCTCTCTTCTCTTCTCCGTGATTTGGGCATACAACAACAAAGACCAACGATTCTACATTGCGACAATCTCTCTGCAGTTTATCTCACTGCAAATCCAGCTCTCCACAACAGGACTAAACACTTTGATCGTGACTATCACTACATAAGAGAACAAGTTGCTCTTGGACTTATTGAGACACATCACATCTCTGCCTCACTGCAACTTGCGGACATCTTCACCAAACCCTTACCAAAACGCTCTTTCATTTATCTCAGGTTCAAACTTGGTGTAGTTGGAACACCCACTCCAAGTTTGAGGGAGGGTGTAAGCAACAACAAAGAACCGTTGCCTCAATTGGACTGGATCGTGAATACAGGTCCAATGGATTCAAGCCCACTCAACAATCTCAATCTTGGTTAATCAGAAGAAGACAAAAACGTTTCCTCTCAACCGTCTCCTTGCTCTGTTCTTGTCTTCTCTCTTCTTGTTTTCTCTCTTTTGTTTTGTCCCTCTGACAAAGCTTAGCTTAGGGACAAAGAAAAGTGTTACTTTTGGTTTTTGAGTCTCTTTAGATGAGCTTTAGTTTCTCTATTTAAGAAAACCAAGAACCTCTTGTAACATCTATCCGAAATAAGATCTTCTTTTCCAAAACTTGTCTCTTTGAGTTTCTTATATAAAACAGATTCCGAACTATTTTTAGATTGTGATAAATTTTGAAAGATTTTGAGAATAATTGGTATTTTAGCTAATTTTAAAAAAAAACTTATACCAAACTTCTGAATTTCAGTATTTTAAAATACAAAATTTGCACCCAAACAAAAAAAATAGAATACAAGTTATTGTTGTTTCTAAAATTCGGTTTTGAAAGGTTCTTGACTTCTTGTAAACTACGAATTAAGTCGCACAATATCAAGCTGAAAATTCTCTATTTTTGGAGTACCGGATAACACAAAAACAGAATCATTCCGTGATTTTCTTACCTATCACAAGATTATTCAAAAAGTTTGACTTAAAGTTAAGTAATTTCTTGACCAACAAAAAAAAGTTAATTAATTTCTGAAGTTTGCCGTTTGAACCACAAACAAAAAAACTTGATTACGCCATTATGTTCCATGGTTAGAGTACAATAGTCAGTTTTAACATGAACAAATAATAATATTGAATAACAACTAGATTAAGTTGACAATAATTTTATGAAGATAAAAGACTCGTTCAAACATTGGTCTCTTGCCTAACCACTCCGAACTATATATTAGATTTTATTCCTCAAGTACTATAAGTCATCCACGTATATATGTAGTACACGACCATAACGTAACATATCCTAAATATACACACACTCGAATGCAAATTAACATACATTGTTCGTCAACGTTTATAGTTATTTCATATTGTAAATCCGTTCATATGTCACATCACTATAAGAAATTAAAAATAATATATATGTATATTAATACACATAGAGAGAGAGTAGATGAATCCTCCTAAAATCGTGTTCTCACGATAGCTACGAGCAAGGAGCACCTTAGTTATATATAAAAGCCGGCCAACAGAAATCAAGGAACAAACCAAAAAAATCAAGATTAGTTTTTTCTCTTTAGTTAATCTTCATGATCGTCTAAAAATCTACCAATCGCTCTCTCTCTCCCGTAATAAAAATTCAGAGAAAGAGGAAAAAACCCTAATTATCTCCTCTTTGTCTCGGATCATCAAAAACAAAAACAAAAATACAAAAATACAAAAATACAAAATTTTACAAAATGAAAATGAGAAAGCTTTGTCCGAATTTGGACAGAGAAGATGGGTTAGAGACGGTGTTAGAGGTTCCGGTACCGGAAGAAATGTTTGCGAAGATGGGAAGCAACGCGACGGGACGGTGGAGGAACATGCATGCGCTCATGAAAGCACATGCCGTCGTGACCGCTGTCGCTGACGTCAGAATGCCGGCGTCTTCGTCATCAATAAGTAATGTTAATATGCATTTGCAATCAAAATCAGATAATGAGTTTGTGGCGTTGTTGAAGATTGTGGGAAGTCCTCTTATTCCTTTTCATGTCCCTCTCGAGTTTTGTCTCTCCCGACCGATCAAAGACACTTCCATCGTACGTATAACCATCTCTATATTGTGTGTCCTAAATTCCTAATAGGTGTAGGTATAGATTCTTAAATGATTTTTTTGTTTAATTTTCGTTTGAATCACCGAAAATCCGATATGATGAATTTGTGTGATAATGTTTTTCAAATATATAGATGCTAGACTCTTAATTGAAGATTTATTATGTGGGTTTATGTCAAGATTTGAGTCTTTTAATTGCGGTTTTAATCACTATGAACGTTTTACATGGTAAACACAAATGTTTTTCCATGCGTACATAAGATATCGAAAGAGAAAATGTATAAACATGAACATGTACTTGGTTACAATCTTAGATTTTCAAGGTTTGTAGATATAGAATTTCTTTATCGTATGAGCTAGGTATCATAACTAAATTACCAATTCATCAAAAAGTTTTAAAAAAATTAAGTAGATAAAATATTATGCGGAATGTTGATAGTAATGGTGTATTTGAAGGAGGCGTCCACGGCTAAGTACATAGTGCAGCAATACGTGGCAGCGTGCGGAGGTCCAGCAGCTTTGAACGCAGTGAAGAGCATGTATGCGGTGGGGCAGGTGAGGATGCAAGGCTCTGAGATGGTTGCTGGAGAAGATGAAGGGACCGCTACGCCAGTGAGGTTAGGAAAAGGCAGTTTTGAGGTCGGAGGTTTTGTTTTATGGCAGAAGAACCCAAACCTTTGGTTCTTGGAGCTGGTTGTTTCCGGTTTCAAGATTAGTGCCGGTAGTGATGGCAAAGTGGCCTGGAACCAATCATCCACTCAACCTTCTCAGGCTCACCGTGGCCCTCCTCGCCCTCTTCGTCGATTTTTTCAGGTACCCATTACAAACTTAAATGCTTTGTATATTAACTTTTATACGATCAATATATTTTTACACAGCTAGTCAAAGTGTCAAACTAAACTTGAATGACGAAATTTATAGTCTATTGGTTTGTATTAATTAACGTTGTGTTGTTCCAACATGGTACTATGCACATATGAATTGTAAATGACACAAAAACACTAACTAGACGGTCACATATTGATCTAGTATCTAATAGAGTAATAGTGTACCAAGAAACAAAAAGTTTTGGTTGAATAGCTATACAAGGCAACAAATTGATCATTTTGGTTACTAAGGCAAAAATATTAAGCTATGTAACATTACCCATGATTCGACATTTAGACTAGTTAATACTTAACAGTAATAATCAATCCTCCGGAACCTAAATAAAAAATTTTGTATATATTTTGACATTTTCACCTGTTAAATGACGTGCCAGGGACTAGACCCAAGGTGCACAGCGAGTTTGTTCTTAGACGCCGTTTGCATCGGCGAACAAACCGTTAACGGCGAAGACTGTTTCGTCCTAAAAGTTGAGACACCTGCAGATATTCTTAAAGCACAATGTTCTCCGAACACAGAGGTGATCCACCACACAGTGTGGGGGTTCTTCAGCCAAAGAACAGGATTACTCGTAAAGTTTGGTGACACAAAGCTAGTCAAAGTCAAATCCGTTAGAGGCAAAAGCGACGGCGTTTTTTGGGAGACAAGCATGGAATCAATCATTGATGATTACATGTTCGTTGACTCGGTTAACATAGCACACAGTGGTCAAACCGTGACTACGCTATATCGTTACGGTGGAGCCGTTAACCACCGTAGAAGGATCGAAGAGAAATGGAAAATTGAGGAGGTTGATTTTAATATTTGTGGTTTGTGTTTGGAGAGTTTCTTGCCACCTTCGGATATCAACAATGATCATTAGGTACGGTGGAGGTATTTATTTGTTGTTTTAGATGGGTTTGTTTTTAAAAAAATATAGGATTTTCTTAAAGGGAAAAGAAGATAGAGATACACTTGAGTTTTTTGGGATATATGTATGTGGTCAAATTTGAGTAGATATGTAATTTTAATGTGGGATTTGAGAGGGTGTAAATGAATATCTTTATTGTAACAAAATATTTTCATTCGTCATTTGCATATTCCATTACGATTAGGTCATTTTGTATGTGATTTCCATTATTTCGTTATATGTGAAAAGGCTTAAGAAAAACTAACGATTTATTTTTTATTTAACCAAAACCTTCTTTAGACTAGATAACTATATTAAATGACCAATATGTTTCCCGGAAACGACAGGATTTAGATCCTATAACAAGCTTAACAGCTTCAACATGATTATTGATAGTTTATAGTGATACTAAATAGTAAATATTCATATCGATCATGTCACGGTTCATGATTCTAACTACTTGATGTCGAAATCGAACTCGCAGAATTTGTATCTACCATTGCTCACGTATGTCTCAAAGAAATTTGCTTTCCCAGTGGATTTCACATCCAGTGTTACTGATCCATTAATACCCTAAATCCAAAAAAAGAACAAAAAAATGTAACTGAAGAGTCCAAAACATTAATTAATGTAAATGAATGGGAACTATAATGACTTTTCTTTTCTTGTTTTCTCCTTTACGTTCAGTTACCATGACTTTACCACCACTCTTCAGCTTGGCATTCATCAATGATACTTCCTTGGATACTTTACTTAACGTCTCTTTATGACCTTTATTCTGCAAAAAGGCTCTTAAAAAATGTAATAATTATATATATTCAATACTAAAACATGTTATAGAGGATTATGCTTTCACCTCAGGGCGTGAGAGATTATGCATTCCGCTTGGGAAAATGCAATAAGAACCAGGTACAACTTTTTTTATCGCATCAACTTCCTTGTTTTGAGTCTTTTTAGAGATGTAAAACATTATTTTTGAATGTATATCTGCCACAACTAAGTTAAAGGCAAGTCCGGAAGTTTTGTCCCTTTTAAGCTCATTTGGAAATTCCTCTGGAGTCATTTTTCCCTGTACATCAGACATGAGAACCAAATTACTAGCTTTTATATAAAAAAGATGTATATATAAAGACAGCATTTAGGTATATATATACACCTTCAAGAACTTAACAGTTAGCAACTCGGCTCCAGCATTGCTAGAAGGCATAGGACCCGTTAGATTGACAAGAAGTGCGACTCGGCCTTGCTTGGAACAACCAAACAACGTCCCTCGGGTTTTCGCATCTCTATCTCCAACTATGTCTTTTGTATCCTCATTTTCAACCCACCAAGCAGCCGGCTTAAGCTCCCTTTGGTTAATCACATTTAAATTAACACTCAATTTAATGATGATTGATGATGATGAATGATCATTACTCGAGTCGAATAAACTTATACCTGTCTTCTCTGGCTCGCAACATCAGGAGTTGGTGCTCTTTGTCTTGCCATTTGAAGAAAGCCATCCTCAGTTTTCTCTCTTCTGATTATTTGAAATCCTTTTGACGATTGAATGTTCTATAAGAAATTGCTAGTATTGTAATGCTTTCTCTCTCAATCTCTCTATTTATAATAGATTTAATGGTATAATTGACAAGTATTTTCTTCACCTACCCATGCACGTTAATCTATCCATTTTTGATTAGTTGCATAGATAGTCACAACCAAAACTCTTTCTTGATTGAGGAATGTTTGAGTCATGTATGTCTTACTTTTTTTTTCATTGTAATTTTGAAATTGCATCAATTTATGACAATTGTTGTAAATGCTATTTTCTTCCAACCACCAAATTTAATTATGTTTTTACTTTTTGAAATATAATTTTAGTCCAATTTAGAACTAATTTCGTTAGTATTTTCTTTAGATGTATGATTGGTAGACTCGTGCATTTGCACACCATTGGTAGTATTTAAATTTCTCCATTATTTTTATTTAGTATAAGACATGGCCAGGACAAAAACTAGACCGATCTAGTATAAGTAACCAACGAAATGGACATAAAAATGTGAGTTTGTACGTTTAATTAATTTATTCATTATTATTCTAATCCGTAATCTATACTTATTAAAACTATAATAGTAATTAATATTGAGTATTAACTCTCTTTTTAATACTCAATTGACACACACTATTATCGAGTCGGTTTTACCCGTATTGATATTAATTAATATTGAGTATTAAGCTCTCTTTTTAACTCTCTTATGGTGATTCGTGTCATTATCAAGCTCTATTAGTATTCTCCTTGATTAAGCAATTATGAGTCATGGTGCATGTGGAAACGCGTTAGAAATATTTCTGTTTTCTACTAATATACAAAAGTGGTTTATAGTGGCACACAAATTTAATACTCGAATGCTATGATTGTTTTGATCTAATTAACTTTGGTAATCCGATTCTAGTGGCTAGGTTAGACGTAGTTAGTGATCGCTCTGATCATTAGTTCATTACCAAACTCGTAAAACTCTAGTTTGGTCTGTCTCACATTTCTATCTCTTATCTGGTATTGATGGTTCGCTATTTTTTTTTCTTATATACAACATAACATAGTGCATCACATGTTCCGGTTGATAAGTTGGTTTTATAAACTTTTTTATGCAAAAAATGTAAATGGTCAAATTTTCCTTTAGCTTGACTGTTTTTTTGTTCAATATTAGCTTAATCCATTGTAAATGGTTCTTCTCTCTATTTATAATTATGTTATGTGTTTTCTTGTATTTTCTTCACCTACCCATGCACGTTAATCTATCCATTTTTGGAGAGTTTAGATAGTCATGATCAACCA
Source organism: Arabis alpina (assembly GCA_900128785.1). Classification (NCBI taxonomy): domain Eukaryota; kingdom Viridiplantae; phylum Streptophyta; class Magnoliopsida; order Brassicales; family Brassicaceae; genus Arabis; species Arabis alpina. Next base: position 32,973,699 of record LT669789.1, read on the forward strand.
AAACTCCCTCTTGATTGAGTAATGGTGGAGTAAGAGTTGCGTAGATAGTCATGATCCATTTTCATATATTTCGTTGAAATTGCATCATTTTATGACAATGGTTTTAAATGCTATTTTCTGCAACCACCACCTTTATTCTTGTTTATACTATTTGAATACACTTGTAGTCCAATTTAGAACTGATCTTAGTATTTTCTTTAGATGTATGATTGTTGGTATTAGGCCTAGTTGGTATACTCATGCGCTTACACACCATTGGGCTATTGGTAGTATTTAAATTTCGCCATTATTTCATTTATTTAGTACAAGACATGGAAATGATCGGATTAGACCAATACTAGACATGGAAATCTAGTATTAATAACCAATGAAATGGACATAAAATTGTCAAATTTGCTTGGTTATTTAGTTTACATATTATTCTTTTAGTACATATTCTAAACTTCTGAAACAATATTATATTGATTAGTATTGATTATTGATCTTTTATGTAATACTTAACTGTGTGACGTGTTTGACGAGACTAAAGAGCCGATTTTACTAATTTTAGTGTTCCGTGTCATTATCAAAAAAAAAAAAAAAATTGATATCTTAGGGTAATCTCAGGTCTATGGATGAACCCATACTAATCCTTGGGGAGGTGCAATTCATGGATAGACCCTTTTTCCGGGTATGCAAATGGCCCGAAAGCAAGGACCCATATCCATGTTGGTATCCAAGGCAATATGTTTTAGTTTCGCATAGCAGGTAGATCGAACTTGAAACATGTTATATTCTCCTTAATATTTTCCTTAATTGAGTCATTATTAGTCATATGCATGTTGAAACGCGTTAGAAAAATTTGTACTTTCTAAAAATATACAAAAGTGGTTTACTTTATAGTGGCACACAAGTTTAAACCTAATAGTAATATTCTCTTTGATTGAGTAATTATGAGTCATATGAACGTAGAAACACATTAGAAATATTTGTACTTTCTAACAATATACATAAGTGGTTTCTACTGGCACACAAGTTTTTAAAAACGAATCCGATCATTGTTTTGATGTTCCTTCGATAATCCGATTCTAGTGGCTAGATGTGACGTAGATAGTGTGATCCCTCCGATCATTACCAAACTCGTAAAATTCTAGTATTAATGGTTCGCTATTTTTTTGTATGTATTATGTATACGACAAAACTCTAGTGCATTTACATGATCCGGTTGATAAGTTAGTTTCCTTGTTTGTCCCAATAAAAAATGTTGGTTTCTTATAAACATTTTATTCAAAAATTATACTAAATGATCAAATTTTCCTTTAGCTCGATCCGATTTGTTTGTTCAACACTATATATTAACCCATTGTAATCGTGTTCTTTCAATGCATTCGAATTAAAGTTTAAGAGTATTGATTTTTGTTTTGAGTTTGTTACATGTATATACAAAAATATTTAGAATCTTTTAGCTGTAAAAATACAATATTATTCGTTTAGTTTTCACGGAATTTATTTCAATTATTTTTGTCGTGAAGCTGATAATAACTTTTTTTATATACAAAAAAAATATACCACGAACCAACCCAAATAGGCCAATCATTGATGATTACATGTTCGTTGACTCGGTTAACATAGCACACAGTGATCAAACCGTGACTATGCTATAACGTTACGGTGGAGCGGTTAACCACCGTAGAAGAATCGAAGAGATCAAATGGAGGATTGAGGAAGTTGATTTTAATATTTGTGGTTTATGTTTGGAACGTTTCTTGCCACCTTCGGATATCGACAATGATCATTAGGTATACGGTCGAGATCTTTCTTTGTTGTTTTAGATGGGTTTGCTTTTTTAAAAAAAATTAGGTTTCTTTTGGGATATATGTAATTTTAATGTGGGGATGTGAGAAGGTGTAAATGAATATCTTTCTTGTAAACAAAAAAATGTTTTCGTTCGTCATTTGCAAATCCCATTACGATATTAGGTCATCTTATATGTGAAAAAGCTTAAGAAAAACTAACAATTCATTTTTTATTTAACCATAATCTTGTTTAGACTAGGTACTATATTAAATAACCAAGGAATTATATTTCCCGGAATCGACATGATTTAGATCCTATAACAAGCTTAACAGCTTCAACAAGATTATTGATTGATAATAATGATACTATATAGTAAATATTCATATCGATCATGTCACGGTTCATGATTCCTACTCGATGTCGAAATCGAACTTCCTGAATTTGTATTCACCATCCTCCACGTATGTCTCAAAGAAATTTGCTTTCCCAGTGGATTCCACATCCAGTGTTGCTGATCCATTATTACTCTAAATTCAAAAAAAGAACAAAAAAATGTAATTGAAGAGTCCAAAACATAAATTAATGTAAATGAATGGGAATTATAATATACTTTTCTTTTCTTGTTTTCTTACAGTTTCAGTTACCATGACTTTACCACCACTCCTCAGGTTGGCATTCATCGATGATACTGCCGTGGATACTACACTAAACGCGTCTTTATAACGTTCATTCTGCAAAAAGGCTCTCCAAAAATGTAATAATTATATATATATATATATATATATATGTGTATATAACACTAGAACATGTTATAGAGAATTATAATTTCACCTCAGGGCGTGATAGATCATGCATTCCGTTTGGGGAAATGCAATAAGAACCAGGTACAACTTTTTTTATCGCATCAACTTCCTTGTTTTGAGTCTTTTTAGAGATGTAAAACATTATTTTTGAATGTATATCTGCCACAACAAAGTCAAAGGCAAGTCCGGAAGTTTTGTCCCTTTCAAGCTCATTTGCAAATTCCTCGGGAGTCATTTTTCCCTGTACATCAGACATGAGAACCCAATTACTAGCTTTTATAAAACAAAGATGTATAAAGACAGCATTTAGGTATATATATACCTTCAGGAACTTAACAGTAAGCAACTCGGCTCCAGCATTGCTAGAAGGCATAGGACCCTTTACATTGACAAGAAGTGCGACTCGGCCTTGCTTCGAACAACCAAACAATGTCCCTCCTGTATTCTCATCTCTACCTCCAACTATGTCTTTTGTATCCTCATCTTCAACCCACCAAGCAGCCGGCTTAAGCTCCCTTTGGTTAATCACATTTAAATTAACACTCAATTTAATGATAATTGATGATGCATGATGAATGATCATTACTCGAGTCGAATAAACTTATACCTGTCTTTTCTGGCTCGCAACATCAGGAGTTGGTGCTCTTTGTCTTGCCATTTGAAGAAAGCCATCCTCAGTTTTCTCTCTTCTGATTATTTGAAATCCTTTTGACGATTGAATGTTCTATAAGAAATTGCTAGTATTGTAATGCTTTCTCTCTCAGTCTCTCTATTTATAATGGATTTAATGGTATAATTGACAAGTATTTTCTTCACCTACCCATGCACGTTAATCTATCCATTTTTGATTAGTTGCGTAGATAGTCATAACCAAAACTCTTTCTTGATTGAGGAATGTTTGAGTCATGTATGTCTTACTTTTCTTTTCATTATCAAATTGAAATTGCACCATTTTATGACAATTGTTTTAAATGCTATTTTTTTTCCAACCACCAAATTTATTTTTATACTTTTTGAAAGATAATTTTAGTCGAATTTAGAACTGATTTCGTTAGTATTTCTTTAGGTGTATGATTGGTAGACTCTGCATTTCCACACCATTGGTAGTATTTAAATTTCTACATTATTTTAATTTAGTATATAAGACATGGCCAGGATAAAAACTAGAGCAATGTAGTATAATTAACCAACGAAATGGACATAAAAATGTGAATTTGAACGTTTTATTAATTTATTCATTATTGTTCTAATCAGTATTCTATACTTATGAAATTTATAATAGTAATTAGTATAGAGTACTAACTCTCTTTTTAATACTCGATTCACTATTAACGAGTCGGTTTTACCAGTGTTGGTTTAGCTTTTGGTGATTCGTGTCATTATCAAACTCTATTAGTATTCTCCTTGATTAAGTAATTATGAGTCATGGTGCATATGGAAACGAGTTAGAAATATTTGTCTTTTCTACTAATATACAAAAGTGATATATTAGTGGAACACAAGTTTAATGCTCAAATGCTATGATTGTTTTGATCTAACTTTGGTAATCCGATTCTAGTGGCTAGGCTAGACGTAAATAGTGATCGCTCCGATCATTACCAAACTCATAAAACTCTAGTGTGTTCTATCTCACATTTCTATCTCCTATATAGTGTTGATGCTTCTTCGCTTTTTTCTCTTCTTATATACAACAAAAATATTGCATCACATGTATCGGTTGGTAAGTTTTTTTTTATAAACTTTTTTCTTCAAAAGTTATTAATGGTAACTTTTCCTTCAGCTCGATCTGATTTTTTTGGTTCAACATTAGCTTAACCCTTTTGTAAATGCTTCTTCTATCTATTTATAATTATGGTATGTGCTTTCCTGTATTTTATTCACCTATCCATGCACGTTAATCTATCCATTTTTGGAGAGTTTAGATAGTCATGATCACCAAAACCTTGATTGAGTAATAGTGGAGAAATAGTTGCGTAGATAGTCATGATCCATTTTGATCTATTTCGTTGAAATTGCATCATTTTATGACAATAGTTTTAAATGCTGTTTTCTGCAACCACCAGCTTTATTCTGTTTTTACTATTTGAATACAGTTGTAGTCCAATTTAGAACTGGTTGTAGTCTAATACATTTGTCTTTAGACTTATGATTGTTGGTATACTCATGCGCTTACACACCATTGGTCCATTGGTAGTATTAAAATTTCGCCATTATTTATTTAGTACAAGGCATGGAAATGATCACATTTGACCAATCTAGTATTAGTAACCAACGAAATGGACATAAAATTGTCAAATTTGCTTGTTTATTTAATTTACATATTATTCTTTTAGTGCATATTCTAAACTTGTGAAAAAATATTATAGTGATTAATTATTATTGACTATTGATCTTTTATGTAATACTTAACTGCCTGACACGATTAAAGAGGCGATTTTACTAGTTTTGGTGTTTCGTGTCATTATCAAATTATATTCTCCTTAATTGAGTCATTATTAGTCATATGCATGTTGAAACACGTTAGAAAATTTGTACTTTCTAAAAATATACAAAAGTAGTTTACTTTACAGTGGCACACAAGTTTAAACCTAATACTACTAATATTCTCTTTAATTGAGTAATTATGAGTCATATGCACGTAGAAACACATTAGAGATATTTGTACTTTCTAACAATATATACATAAGTGGTTTCTACTGGCATACAAGTTTTTAAAAACGAATCCGATCATTGTTTTGATGTAGTTTATAAGAAACCAACATTTTTTTTACCCTTCAACTCTAGTGTATTTACATGTACCGGTTGATAAGTTGGTTTCTTTGTTTGTCCAAAAAAAATGTTGGTTTCTTATAAACATCTTATTCAAAAATTATAAATGATCAAATTTTCCTTTAGCTCGATCCGATTTGTTTGTTCAACACTATAGATTAACCCATTGTAATCGTGTTATTTCAATGCATTCGAATTAAAGTTTAAGAATATTAAAATTTTAAAAAAAAAGTTTAAGAATATTGATATTTGTTTTGAGTTTGTTAGATGTATATACAAAAATATTCAGAATCTTTTAGGTGTAAAAATACAATATTATTCGTTTAGTTTTCACGGAATTTGTTTCAGTTCTTTTTGTCGTGAAGCTGATAATAACTTTTTTATACAAAAATTAAATATACCACGAACCAACCCAAATAGGCCAATCATTGATGATTACATGTTCGTTGACTCGGTTAACATAGCACACAGTGATCAAACCGTGACTATGCTATATCATTACGGTGGAGCGGTTAACCACCGTAGAAGAATCGAAGAGATCAAATGGAGGATTGAGGAAGTTGATTTTAATATTTGTGGTTTATGTTTGGAACGTTTCTTGCCACCTTCGGATATCGACAATGATCATTAGGTATACGGTCGAGATCTTTCTTTGTTGTTTTAGATGGGTTTGCTTTAAAAAAAAAAAAGGTTTCTTTTGGGATATATGTAATTTTAATGTGGGGATTTGAGAAGGTGTAAATAATATCTTTCTTGTAAAAAAAAAGTGTTTTCATTCGTCATTTGCAAATCCCATTACGATATTAGGTCATTTTATATGTGAAAAAGCTTAAGAAAAACTAACAATTTATTTTTTATTTAACCATAATCTTGTTTAGACTAGATACTATATTAAATAACCAAGGAAATATATTTCCCGGAATCGACATGATTTAGATCCTATAACAAGCTTAACAGCTTCAACAAGATTATTGATAGATAATAATGATACTAAATAGTAAATATTCATATCGATCATGTCACGGTTCATGATTCCTACTCGATGTCAAAATCGAACTTGCGGTATTTGTATTCACCATCCTCCACGTATGTCTCAAAGAAATTTGCTTTCCCAGTGGGTTCCACATCCAGTGTTGCTGATCCATTATTACTCTAAATTCAATAAAAGAACAAAAAAATTGTAATTGAAGAGTCCAAAACATAAATTAATGTAAATGAATGGGAATTATAATGACTTTTCTTTTCTTGTTTTCTTACAGTTTCAGTTACCATGACTTTACCACCACTCATCAGCTTGGCATTCGTCGATGATACTGCCGTGGATACTACACTAAACGCGTCTTTATAATCTTTATTCTGCAAAAAGGCTCTCCAAAAATGTAATAATTATAAATATTCAACACTAGAACATGTTATAGAGGATTATATTTTCACCTCAGGGCGTGATAGATCATACATTCCGCTTGAGAAAATGCAATAAGTACCACGTCCAACTTCTTTTATCTCATCAACTTCCTTGTTTTGAGTCTTTTTAGAGATGTAAAACATTGATTTTGAATGTATGTCTGCCACGACTAAGCTAAAGGCAAGTCCGGAAGACACACTTTCGTCCATTTTAAGCTCATTTGCAAATTCCTCTGGAGTCATTTTCCCCTGTACACCAGACGTGGAACCAAATTACTAGCTTTTATAAAACAAAGATGTATAAAGACAGTAGTTAGGTTTATATATACCTTCAAGAACTTAACAGTAAGCAACTCGGCTCTAGCATTGCTAGCAGGCATAGGACCCGTTACATTGACAAGAAGTGCGACTCGCCCTTTCTTGGAACAACCAAACAATGTCCCTCCGGTATTCTCATCTCTACCTCCAACTATGTCTTTTGTATCCTCATCTTCAACCCACCAAGCAGCCGGCTTAAGCTCCCTTTGGTTAATCACATTTTTAAAACCAAATTAACACTCAATTAATGACGATGATGAATGATCATTGCTCGAGTCGAATAAACTTATACCTGACTTCTCTGGCTTGCAACATCAGGAGTTGGTGCTTATTGTCTTGCCATTTGAAGTAAGCCATCTTCATTTTTCTTTCTTCTGATTATTTGAAATCCTTTTATGATTGAATGTTTTATAATTAAGAAATTGCTAGTATTGTAATGCTTCTTCTCTCTCTATTTATAATGGATTTAATTAGTGGTATGATTGACATGTATTTTCTTCACCAACCCATGCACGTTAATCTATCCATTTTTGGTTAGTTGCGTAGATAGTCATGATCAACCAAAACTCTTTCTTGATTGAGTTGTGATGGAGTCATATGTAATACTTTTAGATGTACGATTGATTGCTAGACTCGTGCATTTACACACCATTGGTAGTATTTAAATTTCTCCATTATTTTATTTAGTATAAGACATGGCTATGATAAAACTAAACCAATATAGTATAGTTGATCAACGAAATGGACGTAAGATTGTGAATTTGTGCGTTTTATTTATTTATATATTAATTTTCTAATCCGTATTCTATACTTGTGAAAATTACTGTAGTAATTAGTATTGAGTATTGACTCTATGTTTGATATTCAATTGTCCCACAAGACTAAGAGTCGGTTTTTACCGGGTTTAGTATATAGTTTTTGGTGACTCGTCTCATTATCAAACTCTACTAATATTCTCTTTGCTTAAGTAATTTATGAGTCATGGTGCATGCGGTATGCGGAAACACGTTAGAAATTTTTGGATTTTGTACTAATATACAAAAGTGATTTATAGTGGCACACAAGTTTAATACTCGAATCATATGATTGTTTTGATCTAACTTTGGAAATCCGATTCTATTAGCTAAATTAGACGTAGATAGTGATCGCTCCGATCATTACCAAACTCGTAAAACTCTAGTGTGTTCTTTTTTTTTTCACAAACTCTAGTGTGTTCTATCTCATATTTCTGTCTCTTATCTAGTATTGATGCTTCGCTATTTTTCTTTCTTTCTTTTATACTACAACAATAGTGCATCACATGTTCCGGTTGATAAGTTGGTTTTTTATAAACTTTTTTATTCAATAATTATAAATGGTCAAATTTTCCTTCAGCTCGATCTGGTTTTTTTGTTCAACATTAGCTTAACCCATTGTAATTGCTTCTTCTCTCTATTTATAATTATGGTATATGTTTTCCTGTATTTTATTCACCTACCCATGCACGTTAATCTATCCATTTTTGGAGAGTTTAGATAGTCATGATCAACCAAAACTCTTTCTTGATTGAGTAATGATAAAACAGGTTTTAACCCAAATTAACACTGCAAGTGCACATCAATTGTTGTAGTAATTATGGGATCGAATCCACGAGAACCAAGTCTACACTTTAAACTATATGAACCGAACTTAAGCTAAGTTGATATGAAAAGTGATTGTTTGCAATAATGTAAATGAGAATGGCAATGTAAACAATGTAAACGATGAATTAAAAAGCGTTAGGCTTTAGGGATTTTCGCAGGAAATCAGAGATCGCGAACCAGATAACTATTCAAGGAACTAATCAGCTCAATTTTGAACTCAAACATAATTGTATAACTAATCCACTGTCGTGGCACTAGATACTTTATCTAACAACCTAAGGTTCTAAACTGTCGTTTGAACTTAGAATTCTAGACAAGCATTAACGAATTGGTTTGATATGTTCACAAATCGCCTTAACATCAGCTTTCGTTGGTTAAGGACAATTTGCTCATCTATGTTAATTCAGGCATTTAATCGAACACTTTTGATGCATTAAACAACCTGACATCATGAACTAAGTGATCAATCTAATTCAAGCAATAAGAACAACGATAGATGAAGACAATTACAAATCCCTATTTGTATCTAGTTCTTGCGATTCACGAAATCCCTTGAAACCCTAAAACCCAACTATGGATCTACTCAGACATGGAGATAAAGAAAAAACAAAGAGATGGAAAGAATTGCATAATTATATTAAAGAATAATAATTAGGGTTTAGAAATCTTCTCTAAAGATGTAGAGTTAGAGGTTCTTCTCTCAAAGCTTACAAAGAAATAATGCTAAAAAGTCTGATGAAAAAGAACGTGTTCTGAAAAAGTGGCTAAAAATTAGGTTTTATTCTTCTAAAAACGGATATGGGTTGATCCGGGTAAAGTTGGGTCGGATCTGAAAATCTGCAGGGAAACAGAACTAATGGTTTCTCCCATCGGGGTGTCTGGCTATGAGACTGCCCGATGGGACTGCCCGATGGGAGTTCCCAGCCGAATTTCGCACTTAAGAATTCTGTATGTTTGAGGCTGGTTTCTCCCATCGGGGTGTCTGGCTATGGGACTGCCCGATGGGACTGCTCGATGGAACTGCCCGATGGGACTGCTCGATGGAACTTCCCAGCCGATTTTGTCTGCACCAGAATTTGTATAACTTCTACTCCACTTATCCAATCGACCTCAAATTACTTCCAAATGAAAACTAACTCGATGCTCTAGCTTGTGACAAGGCATTATCTCAATCCAATGATGAAAAGCTCCTCAACAAAGGCCAAACTTTTAACTTTTCCGCTCTTTACTTTTGCTCCATGCTCCTTATGCTTTAGATTCCATCCAAACATGTTTCAACCTAAAAAGACTCCAAAAACAAAAGAAGGACTCGAAAAACCTTTGAAAACAATGGTTAGAGTGCGTCAAAAACGCAATACATCAACTCCCCCAAACTTAGCCTTTTGCTTGCCCTCAAGCAAAACATAAGATTAAACCCGTGAAAGAGGTTTGGAAACACGGAAACTCAGCTTCTCTTTTGGAACGTTTAATGACCACTAATTTCGTAATCCACATACTGCAAAACAATCCCTAACAAACCACCATGTAATTCTCCTTAGAATTTTCCAACTCTCCAAATTCATTCGTTCATTTCGCAGCTTTTTCCACAATTCATCATTGCTAGCCTCATCAGAAGTTTCAGTGCCAAGAACCTTCTAGATTCATTCCCGTACAATACATTGACAAATCACCTAATCAACCATTGGTACTCTTTCTCTCCCCCATACTTAATTTGTTCAATACCCTTTTTGTAAGTCCTCATAACGGCGCTCACTACTGTTGTTCCTTGTGAGGAGACAAGGTTGTAAGCTCACTACTATTGTTCCTTGTGAGGAGACAGACTCGTTTTCCGTCGTATATATATAAATATATATTTTAGAACAGCGCATCACTAGTGTTGTTCCTTGTGAGGAGACAGGGTCATGCAGACTTTTGCACTGTTCTTAAGGGAGATCAAAAAAGGGGAGAGGAGTACCATCACTTTTTACCAAAAGTGCATTTGTCAAGTACGAACGAGGAATCCAGTTCTGTGGACATCAATTCTTCCAATGAGAGTGCAATTAGCTCAGTTTAGTGGATTCTACTAGAAATGAGGAACGTCTCTGGTTAACTAGTGAGCCTTTGGATTTTCCATTAGTCGGAAAGCGAACTTGTTATGTAGCAATGGTCACTAAAAATAGATAGTCAATAAACAAAGAGATATATTACATCATAGTTTCCTGATTATAATACTCTTGACTCAATAAAACACTTTTGACTGACTCATGAGAAACAAAGGAGACAAAAATATTGTTAGTAAACGATGAATACCTTCCCCCAGACTTACTTCACACCGTCTCGGTGTGAAAACAATTGAAGGAAAAGGCAGAAGAAACTCAAAATAAGAAGACCGTTTTTTATACCTGGAATTGTTAGATCATGCGCTCACCCAATAGTTGGTTGTACAATCAGATCCGCCCCAGTTTTCTTTTTCTTTTTTCTTTTTTTCTTTTTTTTTTCTTTTTTTTTTCTGAAACACCGTAAACTAAATCCCAAAGTTAGTAATAAAATGAAAGAAAAACGAAATTTATATGTACTTACCAATGGGTTGCCTCCCACTAAGCGCTTGGTTAAAGTCATTAGCTTGACTGTGGATTCTTTCTAGGCTCGAGGTGGGTCACCGAGAGGAATTGAGTCTCCTCCATCGATTTCAGTTTCAGCGAGATATGGCTTCAGACGTTGACCGTTAACCACAAACTCATTCCCTGTAGCATCCAGCAACACTACGGCTCCATATGGTCTCACCTCCTTGATGGTGAAAGGACCAGACCAACGCGATCTCAGCTTCCCAGGAAAAAGTTTCAGGCGAGAGTTGAAAAGCAACACCTGATCATTTGCAGCAAAGTTCTTGGGAATGATCTTCTTGTCATGGTAGGCCTTTGTCCTCTCCTTGTAAATCCTTGAATTCTCATAGGCCATATGACGAATCTCATCCAGCTCATTCAACTGTACCAACCGTCTCTCAGAAGCAGGCTTAATATCAAAGTTCAGCAACTTAACTGCCCAAGCTGCTTTGTACGCGAGCTCTACAGGAAGATGACATGATTTCCCATAGACAAGATGGAATGGTGTTGTGCCCAAAGGTGTCTTATAAGCAGTCTTATATGCCCAAAGAGCGTCATCAAGTTTCATAGCCCAATCCTTCCTTGTAGTGTTCACCGTTTTTTGCAAAATGCTTTTGATCTCCCTGTTTGAAATCTCAACTTGTCCACTCGTTTGAGGATGGTAAGGAGTAGCAACCTTATGCTTGACTCCATGCTTCTTCAAAAGATCATCAAAGACCTTGTTGATGAAGTGAGAACCACCATCACTGATCACAACTCTAGGCACACCAAACCTTGGAAAAATCATTGTTTTAAACATCTTTAGAACCACCTTAGCATCATTAGGTGGGCTAGCCAGCGCTTCAACCCATTTGGACACATAATCCACAACAACAAGAATGTATTGATTTACATAGGAAGATGGAAAAGGTCCCATGAAATCAATACCCCATACATCAAACACCTCAACTTCCAAGATGAAATTCTGAGGCATCTCATTTCTCCTGTTAATGTTCCCTTGCCTCTGACATGAATCACACCTAGAGACGAAAGCATGAGCATCTCTAAACATAGTAGGCCACCAAAAACCAGCCTGTAAAGCTTTAGACACTGTCTTGAAAGTAGCAAAGTGTCCTGCATAAGTAGAACCATGGCAATGAAAGAGAATACCAGGAACTTCTTCCTCTGAAACACAACGTCTGAAAACCCCATCTGAGCAGTGCTTGTACAAGTATGGCTCATCCCAAAAGTAGTGTCTGATGTCTCTTAGGAACTTCTTCTTTCTATATCCAACGAAATTATCAGGTTCTCTATCTACAGCCAAGTAGTTCGCGAATTCACCAAACCAAGGAATCTCAGGAAGCTTGGTTTCTCGAGGCGGTGTGTAATGCTCAATGTTCCCAATGCTAATGGCATACAATTGCTCCTCAAGTAGGTTGTCATCCAAAGGGACATCTTCTTCAACACGCAATATAGAAAGATGATCTGCCACACCATTCTCAATGCCTTTCTTGTCCTTAATCTCCAAGTCAAACTCCTGCAGCAAAAGTATCCATCGTAGAAGTCTAGGTTTTGCATCTTTCTTAGTCAGAAGAAACTTCAAAGCCGCATGATCCGTGTGAACAATAACCTTAGACCCCACAAGGTAAGACCTGAACTTCTCAAAAGCAAACACGATGGCAAAAAGCTCTTTCTCAGTAGTAGCGTACTTACATTGTGCGTCATCAAGAGTCCTGCTTGCATAGTAAATGACATGGAGCTTCTTCTCCTTCCTTTGACCCAACACAGCACCTACTGCATAGTCACTAACATCAGTCATTACCTCAAATGGTAACTCCCAGTCTGGTGGTTGGACAATTGGAGCGCTAACAAGTGCTCCCTTGATGGTGTGAAAAGCCTCTAGACAATCGCTATTGAAGTTAAACTTCACATCTTTGCACAAAAGCTGAGTCAAAGGTCTAACAATCTTGGAGAAATCCTGGATGAACCTCCTGTAGAACCCAGCATGCCCTAGAAAACTCCTAACCCCTTTAACAGAATCAGGTGGTTGCAGACTTGTCATTACCTCGATTTTTGCTTTGTCTACCTCAATGCATTTCTCTGAAATTTTGTGTCCCAAAACGATCCATCTCTAACCATGAAGTGACATTTCTCCCAGTTCAGCACAAGATGTTTCTCCTCGCAGCGCTGTAGAACCCTGCACAAATTAGAAAGACACACAGAAAAGGAAGATCCATAAACAGAAAAGTCATCCATGAAGACTTCCATCGTGTCTTCAATCATGTCAGTAAAAATCGACATCATGCATCGCTGAAACGTGGCTGGTGCATTACACAGTCCAAATGGCATTCTGCGATAAGCATAAGTGCCATAAGGACATGTAAATGTGGTCTTCTCCTGATCATCTGGATGAATGGGAATCTGAAAGAAACCAGAATAACCATCTAGAAAACAGTAGTAAGCGTGGTTAGCCAATCTCTCAAGCATCTAATCAATAAAAGGCAAAGGAAAATGATCTTTACGAGTAGCAGAGTTCAATTTCCTGTAATTTATGCACATGCGATGACCAGTGACAGTTCTAGTTGGAATTAACTCATTCTTATCATTCTTAACCACTGTCACTCCACCTTTCTTTGGCACCACATGGACCGGGCTAACCCATTTACTATCAGAGATAGCATAAATAATCCCTGCCTCTAGAAGCTTCATAATCTCTTTCTTTACAACATCTTTCAGATTCGGGTTTAACCGTCTCTCATGTTCTATAGAAGTTAGAGACTCATCTTCTAGATGGATCCTGTGCATGCAAAGATCAGGTGAAATGCCAGTGATATCATCCAGTGAATAGCCTAAGGCCCTACGATACTTTCTAAGTTCACACAAAAGCAAAGCAGTTTCAGCATTGTTCAATTCAGCATTGATGATCACAGGATAAGTGGATTTAGGACCAAGAAACGCGTACCTTAGCCCGACTGGAAGCTGTTTTAGCTCAATCTTAGGAGCTTTCAGCTCGCTCCATGGATTAGCTAAAGGTGTAGGAATGGTTGTAGCTGGAGATTTCTCCACAACTTCATCCAAACTCGTGTAAGCAACCATCTTCCCCATTGTCTGGCTTGAGTTCAACATCTTAGCATACCCAGTCGCGTCTCTATCCAAAAATCCATGCTCACCCTCAGTTTGTGTCAAAGCAAAATCCAAAGGATCATCAACTAGAATCTCTTCACCTACTTTGTTAGAGATCTCTAGTGAATCGTCGATGGAGAAGGTCTGTCCATCCAACATTGGCTTCCTCACCAACTTGCTCATCTCAAACTTCATGATTATGTCTCCCAGGTGGAGATCTATACGCCCATTTCTCACATCTATCATGGCTCCAGCAGTACACAAGAAAGGTCTACCCAAGATAAGAGGATCCTTGGGTTCTTCTTCTAGCTCTAAGACCACAAAATCTGCAGGGATTAACACATTACCAATCTGCACATGAAGATCTTCCAAGATTCCAACAGGTAGCTTAACAAAACGATCAGCAAAAACCAAAGAGATCCTGGTTGGTTTGAACTTTGTGAATCCAAGTCGTTTGGCTACAGAGTATGGCATCAAGTTGACACTTGAGCCTAAATCACACAAAGAACAAGCAAAAGTCGTCTCTCCAATCTGCACAGATAGGACAAATCTTCCTGGATCTCCAAGTTTCTTGAGCACTTTGTTCTGAAGAACAGCGCTACAATTCTTTGTAACCCTCACAATTTCTTCATCTCCAGAAACTTTGCTCGTCACCAAACCCTTAACAATTCTTCTCATTGGAGGCATCATCTGCAGTGCATCAGTAAGAGTAATATTCACTGTAATCTCATCCAACATCTTCTTACATTTTGCATCTTCCAAGTCTTTCCGTGACTTCTTAGGACGAGTAGGGTATGGAACTCTTGGAACATAGACACGAGCAGGTTGTGGTTCTCTTGTAACATCATCAATTGCAAATTCAGCTTCTTTTTCAACATCTACCTTATCATTATCTTCCAAATCAATGACTGCCTCGTGGTTTCTTCCACTTCCAGGAACTTGTTCCAACACTTTTCCACTCCTAAGTGTGATAGCATTGCATCCCAAGTACTCATTTTTGGGATTTTGTTCAGGTTTTCCTGGAAGAACTCCTTATGGCCTTTTGATTGCCTCAGCAGTCTGAGCTACTTGTGTATCCAGCTTCTTCACATGAGAAGCGAGGGCTTCAAACTTGCCATTGAGATCGTTGTACATGTTATCCACCTTGACATTGATCTCAGTAGCAGACTTCTGATGACTCAGTAGAACCTGCTGCATAAGCAATTCGAGCTTGTTTTCCTGAGAAGCTGGAATTGGGCTCACTGGAGCTGATGATTGGAAGTTGTTGAAAGGTTGTTTCTGCTGAAATCCAGTCTGACCCGAATTTTGCACGAACTGCTTCTGAAAACCCTGTGAAAAATTCTTCTGATAGCCCTGATTTTGCACGCCAGTCTGCCCTGAAAATCCCTGAGAACCAGAAACGCCCGAGTTTTGCACGTACGTTTTTCCCTGAACAACTTGTTGTGGATAGACCTGATCTTGGGGGTTTTCAACATTTAAGCTCCTGTAGGATAAATTCGGATGGTTTCTGTAATTCTGATTAAAACCCCTGTTTTGCACGAAACCCTGTCCATTCACATAATTAACTTCTTGCTGCTCATCAGTCCCTTCTTCAGTGAATTCCTGGTAGAAAACTTCATCTGCCCCATCTTCGCAAAACTGCACACTTTTCTGCTTCAGCAACTTATTGTATTTCTCTTGGAGATCATCATACTTCTGAGACTCAATGTTGCTTACACGTTTGGACCGGTCATACTCTGTATGGTAATTGTTGGAACTTGCAGCCATGTTCTCGAACAATTCAAATGCTGATTTCTCACTCTGAGTCATAAAATCCCCATTACTGGCAGCATTGATTTGTTTCCTGGAATCATTGTCAACTCCATCAAAGAAGATGTTGATAATCTGTCCATCTGAATACCCATGGTGAGGACACTCTCTACGATATTCCTTGAACCTCTCCCACGCGTCACCAAATGACTCTCCTGAGAACTGGTTGAAAGAGACGATCTTGTTCCTTAGAGAAGTTGTCTTGGACTTGGTGTAGAAACTATCCAAGAATGCAGCTCTGCATTGATCCCAAGAGGTCAAAGATCCAGGAGGAAGGGATTTCAGCCACCTAGAAGCTATATCTGCCAAAGAGAAAGGGAAAAGCTTGCACTTAATCCAGTCTTCAGGAACTCCATTTGATCTAGTAGTACTACATATCTCCTCAAAGTTCTCTATGTGGTCCATTGGATTTTCAGCAGGTAACCCATGGAAAGTGTAGTTCTTCACTAATCCGATCATCTGAGGGTGCAGCTGATAATCGGCTCGGTTCAAAGCAGGCACACATATCGCAGAGCGATTCTGGTAGAAGGAATTGCATAATTATATTAAAGAATAAGAATTAGGGTTTAGAAATCTTCTCTAAAGATGTAGAGTTAGAGGTTCTTCTCTCAAAGCTTACAAATAAATAATGCTAAAAAGTCTGATGAAAAAAAACGTGTTCTGAAAAAGTGGCTAAAAATTAGGTTTTATTCTTCTAAAAACGGATATGGGTTGATCCGGGTAAAGTTGGGTCGGATCTGAAAATCTACAGGGAAACAGAACTACTGGTTTCTCCCATCGGGGTGTCTGGCTATGAGACTGCCCAATGGGACTGCCCGATGGGAGTTCCCAGCCGAATTTCGCACTTAAGAATTCTGGATGTTTGAGGCTGGTTTCTCCCATCGGGGTGTCTGGCTATGGGACTGCCCGATGGGACTGCCCGATGGAACTTCCCAGCCGATTTTGTCTGCACCAGAATTTGTATAACTTCTACTCCACTTATCCAATCGACCTCAAATCACTTCCAAATGAAAACTAACTTGATGCTCTAGCTTGTGACAAGGCATTATCTCAATCCAATGATGAAAAGCTCCTCAACAAAGGCCAAACTTTTAACTTTTCCGCTCTTTACTTTTGCTCCATGCTCCTTATGCTTTAGATTCCATCCAAACATGTTTCAACCTAAAAAGACTCCAAAAACAAAAGAAGGACTCGAAAAACCTTTGAAAACAATGGTTAGAGTGCGTCAAAAACGCAATACATCAAGTAATGGTGGAGAAAGAGTTGCGTAGATAGTCATGATCCATTTTGATCTATTTCGTTGAAATTGCATCATTTTATGACAATGGTTTTAAATGCTAACCACTAACTTTATTTTTGTTTTACTTTTTGAAATACATTTGTAATCCAATTTATAACTGATTACGTTAGTATTTTCTTTAGATGTATGATTGTTGGTATACTCGTGCATGTGTTTACACACCCATTGGTAGCATGTACTACATAAAATTGTCAATTTGCTTGTTCATTGAATGTACATATTATTCTTTTGGTACACATTCCAAACTTGTGAAAAATTATTATAGTAATTAGTATTGAGTTTAGATCTCTCTGTTTAATACTTAACTGCCTCAAGCGACTAAAGAATCGATTTTACTAGTTTTAGTATAGTTTGTGGTGATTCATGTCATTATCAAATTATATTCTCCTTGGTTGAGTAATTATGAGTCATGTAGTGCATGTAAAAACACTTTAGCAATATTTGTACTTTCTAACAATATACATAAGTGGTTTCTACTGGCACACAAGTTTAATGCACGAATCCTGTCATTGTTTTGATCTAACTTTGGTAATCCAATTTTAGTGGCTAGATGTTACGTAGATAGTGTGATCCCTCCGATCATTACCAAACTCGTAGTATATTTTTTTTTATGTAGTATACGACAAAACATAGTGCATTACATGTTCCGGTTGATAAGTTGGCTTTGTATTCAAAAACTAGGAATCGTAAAATTTTCCTTCAGCTCGATCAGATTTTTTTGGTTCAACATAGCTTAACCCATTGTAATCGTGTTATTTCAATGCATTCTAATAATTTGTGTTTTGAGTTTGTTACATGTATATACACAAATATTCAGAATCTTGTATTTGTAAAAATACAAAATTATTCGTCTAATTAATTTTCACGGAATTTGTTTTAATTCTTTTTTTGTTTAAGAAAATTAAATACACAACGAACCATACCCAAATGGGCCAAGTTTTTTTTTTTAAATACAGCCCATTAAATAATTTTGTAAGCCCGTTAACTACAAAAACCCTAGCTAGCGAAATCACAATAACACCTCCGCTATATAAATCCAGACAAATCAATAGATCCAAAGTACTTATAGTTCTCCGCAGTTTTGTTCTTAGACTAGTTCTGTTCTGGTTTCTTTAGATCTGTTAGGTTGATTCTCGTATCGTGTTTCATGTGTTATTTGTGTTGTTAGATAGATTTTAAATGCATTTGTTTACCCACTTCTCTAATCACTGAGTGAAAATCACAAGAATGATAGAGAAGTTAAAACAGGTGCAGAGATTGATATGGTTATCTTACCAACCCATTGCTATTTTCTTTTGCTTTGGCGTCAAATGAATCGACCTAAATCTCTTGTTTTTGTAGGGTTTAGGGTTTATGGCAAATGAAGAATTGATTTTCTATGCTTAAAACACAGATTTAACAGTGTTGACAAACAATCTCCGCTTATTATCTGATGCCATATTTATTTTCTATTGAGTTTTGTTGTTTTTTTTTTAGTATAATCAAATTTCGATGATGAGATATAAGCAGACGGGCGGTCTGAATTGATGCCGTGTAGACATGTCTGCCAAATCGCTACGATTATGTAGTTTCTCTGAGTTTTTGATTCTTACATGATTTTAAATTTTGTTACTTGTTGTTATAGATATGATATTGGATTTGTGCTGTGATGATGTTGCTTCTAATTATGTCTGGACGTATGAGGTTATTAAATCACTGATTTGATTTGGCAATTATCTGAGCGTTCCTATACTTATAAACTATTTTTTGTGGAATAGAAGTTTTTATATTGCTCAAGTTTTAAGAGTTGTGGAAAATATTTGGGATTTGTAATCATTGTTTTCTCTTTGTATAATGTGAAAGAAATTCTTGAAATTCCAGTCTAGGATTTAAAAGATCTGATTTCATGGAGATAAAAAGCTTGAGGTGGTAAGGTTTTTTCCTCTCCAACTGTTCATGTCGTTTAAATTTCTGTTGACTGATGTTATAGTGGTTTACTATTTCCTCCGATGTGAAACGAACTATCTCTCCGGCGCTGTTACCTGTGATCGGGAAAACTTTTCAGCCGTTGCAATTATAAATGTTGCAATGAGAAGTTACCACGTGGCTCTAATAGTCATCATTGTCTTATTAATCATCTCTACAATTCATGATCTTTGTATCCTCTATCTGATCTTTGTTATTAAATGTTTCTCCATTGCTCTATCTTCATATATGTTGGAACATATAGACCTTTGTATCAATATAATTATTGTTTGAGATTTGTATTTGGGACAGATAAACCTTTGTATTATTAATGTCTTAAATTATGCACTATATTTTGATGAAGTCGCTAAAGTTGCTTGAGACTTGTTTTCGGGACAAAAATTATGACTTGTTTCAGTTACCATGACTTGACCACCATTCATCAGGTTATGTACTCGTCGATGATACTGCCGTGTATACTCCATTAAACGCTTCTTTATAATAATTATATAGAACACGTTATAGATCATACATTCCGCTTGAGAAAATGCAATAAGTACCACGTCCAACTTCTTTTATCTCATCAACTTCCTTGTTTTGAATCTTTTTAGAGATGTAAATCAATGAATTTGAATGTATGTCTGCCACAACTAAGCTAAAGGCAAGTCCGGAAGACACACTTTCGTCCATTTTAAGCTCATTTGCAAATTCCTCTAGAGTCATTTGTCCATGTACATCAGACATGAGAACCAAATTACTAGCTTTTATAAAACAAAGATGTATAAAGTTAGAGCATCCACAAACATAAATTGTCGTGAATCTCATTAGCAATAAAATAGTGTTAACTTTGACAAGTGGCCTAAATGAGAGTTTCAAAAATCTTAGTCCATTGAGACAACTCAAGTCCAATATTTTTAATGTTATTTAATTGGTTGAGACAGAAAATCATGGTAATTTTAACAATGTTAAATAGTATATACCTCTGTAGTCTTGTCAATTGGACGTAGATCAAAATAAATTTTTGACTTTGACTGCGTAGTTGAGAAATCGTTGAAGAAATATTCAATTTATTAATTTTGTTTTTCACCAGTATCTCAACTGCGCAATCGATGCTAGTAATTTCTTTTGATTGTTGTTCTAGTGTATGAAAAATTGCGTTCTCTTTGGTCATGGTTACCAGTGATTAGGAAACTCTTGAGCCACCAGTATTGTAAAGTGTCCGATGAGTATTACGAAATGAGCTGCGACCTCTTTTCATTGTTGGACTGATTTTGTTACTCTCATAGTTGTTAAAATTGACACGATTTGTAATAATCTTGGTGTTCGAGTTTTATCTATTAAAGTGAAGTTTAGACCGGTTAAAATGTAACTTGAAAATCCCGGAACGAGTTTTATATCCAATGGGCTTGGTTAATCCGATTTGAGATCTTCATTTTTAGCAGGTTAAATGAATATACCAACAATCATACTGCTTCTATAGGTAGCAATAACGAAATTAGTTTTGAGTTAAGTGGAGGGGAAAATCAATTTTTAACTTTTACTGAATTTTGAATTTCTTAAAGTTTCGTGTGGCATTAGGGTAGCTGAGTCATGCTTAGTCTGTGATTAATGTCACAATAATCAAATGACACCTTTTTGTTGTAGTGTCCATTACATGTTACTTGTATATATATATATATATATATTACTTTTATGGTGTTAACAATTTGTTCATTTAATTGAGATGATCTTAAGACTCTCCGTTTGGTTTTTGTGTACAATAGTTTCTTTTTTTCTCAATCTTCAAATTGTGTTTAAAAATATTAGTCTTCAAATTGTATTTGAAAATATTAGTCTTCAAATTGTGTTTGAAAATATTAGGAGTTGTTGTTTTTTAAGATATCTCTTTGGTACACATGGTTTCTCTTCGAATCCCATTGAAGAAGAATATGAAGAAATTCTCGAATTTCCACTCTATTTTTAAAGCTTAGTCATCATGGTGATGAAGATACTAATAACAATTAAACTAAAATGTTTGTGTTTTAGTTTTTTCATCACAGTTGCAGCATTTCAAAAGTATCCGGTGAGAAATTATCGAGCTTAGGAGAAGCTAAAGTTTGGGTTTCTTCCTTGTGCTAATCTTTATAATTGGGCTAGCTTTGTGTATGTATATTAAGCCCAATTTCCCAATTTGTATTTTTTGTTGTTTCATTGTTGGATTGTATTGCCCCGTATTAGTCTGTTTGTACTGAGTTGCGAAGGGATCCTTATATTAAAGATCGATCATGATGGTGCAAGTCTTATCGAGAACTACAAACATTATTATTAGTATTATTTTTGACACAAGACAAGACACATTGTTATTTCTTGGCCTCCTTTTCTTTTAATTAATTCATGGAGTTATGTGATACTATTTGCAATTTAAATAGGTAAGATAATGTATTAGATTGACGTAACTTACATGTGGAATTCGGGGGTAACATGTGTGTGAGTGAGTATGCAATGTATGACAAAATCATGGAAATTTTAACAATGTTACATTACTCTTTGCAATATAACTGAGCCCGTCAATAATTTCCCACCAGTTTTTGTGCCTATGTTGAATATTCTCATTTGATCATTTTTCAAAGTCAAAAACTCAAAAAATTTGGTTCTTTATGGAGACGAAGACGACGAAGTAGAAGATATCAGGAGGTTTGAATCTCGTCTCTGCTAATTCCTGCAATGTCTTCTTCAACGGAGCAGTCACCAGAACCGACTCTGAATCCAAATCCATCACTTCCGGATGATTTGCTAGTGAGTTACATCGCACGCGTCTCTAGATTGTACTATCCAACTCTCTCAATCGTCTCTAAGAGCTTTCGATCTCTCATTGCTTCACCGGAGCTTTAAAGGTACGATCATCTTTAGGCCACACCGAGAGCTGTGTGTATATGTGCTTACGGTTCGAACCTGATCTTACTCCTTGCTGGTACACTCTTTCCCGGAAACCTAAACCGTGTGGGTATGTTTTGGCAGCAATCAAAGCTCCACGTTCTCCTTGTGCGCATTTGTTGCCTGGTCTTGTGTCAACTGGTTCAGACATCTACAACATTGGCCACAAATTTAGCAACAAGGGGACGTCTCGCGTTTCCATCTTGGATTGTCGGTCTCACACGTGGCGTGAAGCTCCAAGTATGACGGTGGAACAGAGCAATCCAGCGGTTAATGTGGTTGATGGAAAGATATATGTAGCAGGTGGATGCAGAGATGATACTAAATGGATGGAAGTTTTTGATCCGAAAACGCAAGCGTGGGAAGTTGTTTCTCGCCCTGGAGGTGGCGGGGAGAATTGGGGCTTTCATGTAAGCAAAAGTGCAGCGTTTGACGAAAAGGTTTACATGTTTGGAAACCGTAATGATAGTTTGGCTTACAAACCAAAGGAAGGTACACTGGAAAATGTGGGATGGAATGTGGAATTGAATTGACGTTGGCATTCTAATTGCGTGATTGAGAACGTGCTTTACTCTTTCCATCAAGGAAAGTTTTTATGGTATGACTCTAAGGTAATGGTCTGGAGGAGAGTGAATGGTGTGGAATACTCGACAAAGTCCTTTCATGTTTGTATGGCGGATTACGGTGGAAAGATGGTTGTTTTCTCGGCCATGCCTCCGGATGGAAATAGGATGAAGACTATTTGGTGTGCGGTGATTGCGCTTGAAAGACTCACGAAAACCTAATCAAATGTATGGTGGCACTGGTTTGGCCCCATTGAATCAATTTACCCAGTTGAACTACTCAACACCTCTCGTCCTTTTTATCTCAAACACATTCCTAAACAACCAATTGTGCCATTAAACCAAATCCACTTCCATATCGACATGGGCATTCCATGGATATGTTGTTGGCATTTTAACCTCACCAACCTCTTACCCAATATGCCATTCTCTCTTGTACGCGAGTTTCGCGTCAAATGGTGGGATAAGTACAACTTAGACCGCTGTTCCTTATCTAATATTCAAAAGTTCTTTCAAACCAATAAAGAACTTCATCATCTTGTCAAATCCGTATCCAAATCCATCCCCCTTCTCACTCCCAGCCAACTTACTCTACCAAAACCTCCACCAACCCAACCAACGGCAACCTCTCCTCAACCAACCAAACCTGCTAGTCCAGCTGCCTCGACTAGCTCCACCTCATCCAAAAAAACCCGCTAGCCGCAGCCATTGATCAGCTCGACGGCTCCGACGACGACGGCCCTGCTATCCAACCTACCCAAGACGATCAATTCTCTCAAGACCCCTATGATGACGACTTTGATATCATGGAATGTTAAAAAAAAAAAAAAAAAAAAAAACCCAATAATGATGTATATACTTTTCGCTTAATTTATCTTAACTTTCATCAAAGATACTGTAACAGCCGGTGTTCCAGGCAGCAAGTCCTTTGAGAGGCCGTAAGACCGTTGGCAAGCCACTGTAGTATCAGGGAAGACTGTTGTGATAAAGAAAGCACAACTTTCACCTTTTCAATGTACATTCTAGTAGACTCAGTATATTATTTAAGTATTATCGTAATTATACTTGTTTGTAGTTTCTAAATAATATACGGAGTATATACTCTGTATAAAAAAGAATCAAGATAAATGACATACGCAACCGAAGCATGACGTAAGTAAGGACGTAAGCAATGACGTCAAGAACTGTCGGCACCGTTCGATGATCGACACGTATCAAAACGCACAACGAAAGTGTCGACACCGTTGGATGAACGACACGTGGCAACACAATAATCCTCAACTTCTCCTATAAATACCAAGCCATAGCAAGCAAAGAAGAACAACGAAAAACAGAAAGCAAAATTTTATAATTTTCTCTACCTTCTCTCTAAAAAATCATTCTCTCTCTAAATTGTAAAGCTTTCAAGTTTTTAAATTTTCAAAACTTTTTGTATCAAATTTTATCGAAGTTTTCAATAAAATATTAATAAAACATTGTTCAAAAAGTACTATTTACTTTTACTGTTCATTTAAATAATAACCGCAAATATTAACATCAACTGGTATCAGAGAAGACTGTTGTGATAAAGAAAGCACAACTTTCACCTTTTCAATGTACATTCTAGTAGACTCAGTATATTATTTAAGTATTATCGTAATTATACTTGTTTGTAGTTTCTAAATAATATACGGAGTATATACTCTGTATAAAAAAGAATCAAGATAAATGACATACGCAACCGAAGCATGACGTAAGTAAGGACGTAAGCAATGACGTCAAGAACTGTCGGCACCGTTCGATGATCGACACGTATCAAAACGCACAACGAAAGTGTCGGCACCGTTGGATGAACGACACGTGGCAACACAATAATCCTCAACTTCTCCTATAAATACCAAGTCATAGCAAGCAAAGAAGAACAACGAAAAACAGAAAGCAAAATTTTATAATTCTCTCTACCTTCTCTCTAAAAAATCATTCTCTCTCTAAATTGTAAAGCTGTCAAGTTTTTAAATTTTCAAAACTTTTTGTATCAAATTTTATCGAAGTTTTCAATAAAATATTAATAAAACACTGTTCATTTAAATAGTAACCGCAAATATTAACATCTAAATAGTACTTTTTGAACAGTGTTTTATTAATACTTTATTGAAAACTTCGATAAAATTTGATACAAAAAGTTTTGAAAATTTAAAAACTTGAAAGCTTTACAATTTAGAGAGAGAATGATTTTTTAGAGAGAAGGTAGAGAGAATTATAAAATTTTGCTTTCTGTTTTTCGTTGTTCTTCTTTGCTTGCTATGGCTTGGTATTTATAGGAGAAGTTGAGGATTATTGTGTTGCCACGTGTCGTTCATCCAACGGTGCCGACACTTTCGTTGTGCGTTTTGATACGTGTCGATCATCGAACGGTGCCGACAGTTCTTGACGTCATTGCTTACGTCCTTACTTACGTCATGCTTCGGTTGCGTATGTCATTTATCTTGATTCTTTTTTATACAGAGTATATACTCCGTATATTATTTAGAAACTACAAACAAGTATAATTACGATAATACTTAAATAATATACTGAGTCTACTAGAATGTACATTGAAAAGGTGAAAGTTGTGCTTTCTTTATCACAACAGTCTTCTCTGATACTACAGTGGCTTGCCAACGGTCTTACAGCCTCTCAAAGGACTTGCTGCCTGGAACACCGGCTGTTACAGTATCTTTGATGAAAGTTAAGATAAATATTAACATCAATGTTGAAAACCTAATCAAATGCATCTAAAGTGGAAATTAAATTTTTTTCTACTAGTTAATGTGGTATAGATGAGTGTTGTGAAGCCAAAAAATAATAGTTTACGAAGAAAAACAATTATCATTTTGAATTTTAGTTACATACATGAAACCATATATTATGAATCTATCAGTAAGTAGTTTATCTTTGGTACATTTGGTTTCTCTTCGAATTTCATTGAAGAAGAATATCATTAAAATCTCGAATTTCCACTCTATTTTTCAAGCTTAGTCTTCATGGTGATGAATGAAAAACTAATAATAACTTGTTTAGCAAAAAAGAAACTAGTAAAAACTAAACTAAAATTTCCACTCTATTTTTCAAGCTTAGTCTTCATGGTGATGAATGAAAAAACTAATAATAACTTGTTTAGCAAAAAAGAAACTAATAAAAACTAGTAAAAACTAAACTAAAATGTTTTTGTTTAGTTTTTTTCTCACAATTGTAGCTGCATGGAGAAGCTAACACGTGGCATTAAAGTTTGGGCCTAGCTAATCTTTATAATTGGGCTAGCTTGGTGTATTTTTGTTGTTGTGGTTTCATTGTTGGGTTGTATTGCCCCCGTATTAATCTGTTGTACTGAGTTGCTCTATTAATTTTAGAAAAAGATTTATTTTCCTGTAAAAATAAGAGATAATTACTAGAAAGACCTTTTTAGATTTGGTGTTTACTCAAATAACCTTTAAATTTTTGAGCTCAAAATTTGAGCTAAAAAAGGTTACAAAGACATTAAAAATACTTCAAATTCGTTTATTAACGAAAATGCCATTGAGAAAAAAAACAACATAAAACCAAAAAAAAAACAAATCTACCGCTTCTATCGTTAAAAACAAATCTAATTTCCATGAATTTCTTTACAGGTATTCTTTGTACGTGCAATGCATAACCGCATGAAAATTGTAAAGAACATCCAAAAGATCATGAAGATGGTAAGTTTTTATGAGACACACACGTTCTGATTTGTAATATAAGATACAATTGTTATGGTAGACTTTTTGCAAAGAGATTCAAACATTATGGTAGACATCTATGAACATTTTTTTGTAGTGTAATGAATGAATTAACAACATTTATGTATGGTTAAAACATGACTTCTGAAATGTCTCTCTAACCATTACAAAATCCTTAAAACACGAGTACGAGTTCAAACACGAGTACGAGTTCATACGAAAAGATAGAAAAAAAAATATGAAAATATATAGCACATACTAAATCTACCATCACTTGTATATAAATCTACCATCACTTGTATATAAATCTACCATCACTTGCATGATATAGGTCGAACCGGGTTTAATAGTGTTTTTAAAAATAATAATATATATAGTTTTTGTATAATTATAATATCCAAATATACAATATAACTTTTAAATAAACATATTTCTAAATATTAGTCATGAGAAAAATCATTTTAGTAACAAAAAACTATTCAAAAACAAAATTTAATGAAAAATAGTTAAGTTTATATGTAAAAACAAATTAAAACATTAACAATAACAAAATTTAACTAAATTCAAAACTAGTATTTGTTTTTATAAATTTTAATTATAAAAATTAAATATGAAAATGTTAAAAAATGTAAATTTTCAAAAAAAAAAAAAAAAAAATTCAAACCCGGGTCAACCCAACCCGGGTAGTCGGCCGGTTCACGGTTGAACCCGGTCCGACCCTCGGTCCGGTCTGGTTTTCAAAACATTGTTTACCACCTACCAAATAAGTCTACCACCACTATAGTTTCATAAACATGAAATAAGTCTATCACCAAGTACTATAAATCTACGCTATCACAATAAGTCTACCAAATGTCTAATGTGAAAAAAAGTCTACCGTCACTAAGTTTGATAACAAGTCTACCATCACTAGACCTGGGTAAAAACAAATCTACCGCTTCTATCGCTAAAAACACATAAGTCTACCACCATTGATCCTAAAAAAATAAGTCTACGAGTCAACGGTTGGTTTCATTGACCGAAAATACGAAATAAGTCTACCGCTAACTATAAGTCTACCACTACTACAATAAGTCTACCACAACTAAACACAAAATAAATCTACCACCACGATAAAAAGTCTACCGCAAACTATAAGTCTACCGCTACTAAAATAAGTCTACCGTCACTATAAATCTATCGTCACTATGACTAAAAATCTACCACAAAAGGAAACAAATCTACCAGTCAAAATAAATCTACCATCGAAGAAAAATAAATCTACCGCTGAAAATAAGTATACGGAAATAAATCTACCATTCGAAGAATAAGTCTACCGCAAAAAATAAGTCTACCGCTACGGGAAAATAAGTCTACCGCAGAGAAAATAAGTCTACCGTTCGGAAATAAGTCTACCACCAAAGGAGACACAATAAGTCTACCGCTCAAAAATAAGTCTACCGCTCTTCAAATAAGTCTACGGACAAAAAAATAAGTCTACCAGAACTCAAATAAGTCTACCATCACATAGCGGTAGACTTTTTTTTTTTTGCGGGAATTTTTCGCGCCTACACGGCCTGTTTCATTAATGGTATTTTCGTAAATACGTTTTTTGTTATCAAAGAAAAAATGGTAAAACGGACTCGAAAATAGTCTCAGTAATTAAAATCTAAGAAGGTTGTTTGAGTCAACCAAAAATCTAAGAAGGTTGTTTTAGTCAACCTCCCTAAAAATAATTTGTCAAGAGAAAATTAAAATTTCAAGCATGTTATTAATACATTGTTAAGATGGACCGGTTTAATCCGATTTGAGATTTCTATTATCTTTTAACAGTAGTTTTAGCCTCTGATTAGTTGACATTTGGTATTGTTGAAATTTCCAAAAGACGCAAGTGTGGTTAGGTTGCGAAATAAAAGTCTTCTTCTTCTTGATGTTATTGTCCAAATGTGTGTGTACACTTTTTGGTCATTGAATGTCTTTTTACTTTTCTCTATTTTATCAGTTTTTTTTTTCAGCTGACTTTACTACGACTTGTCTCTCACACTTGCAATAAAAATAATCTCTTGATCTCTCTAATTCTTGCTTATTCTTCATTGGTTTTTTACTGGGTACGTTTGTTATTCTCTGTTTCTCTTTAAAGTTTCGATCTTTTGGTGTTTGTCATAGAAATTTATGTCTTGTTTTCGATTTGGTCTTTATGGTGCTCTCATGTTCTTGATGGTTTTCTCTAGATTCCAGAATCATTTCTCTAATTTAATAGAAAAGTAGTAAAAAGGATCAATTCAGTTTGGTGATTGGATCCTTGTAGACCTAATTTGTTTGCTTGCAAGGCTCAATTTCCTTAAGGGAGTGAAAAGATTTTTGAATTTCTTTGTGTTTTGTGTGGTAGTAGGTAGCTGAGTCATGCTTGGTCTGTTGTGATTAGTGTCACATGAATCAAATGATATCTTTTTGGTATAGTGTTCATTTACATGCTTGCTTGTATTTCTGTGACTTCTCTAGTGATGTCTGTTATTCTTTTCCACTCATGACTTGTATTCATTGTGGTAACTTTGACATAATAGTATTTTTGATATATATGGCTTATTCATTGTGGTGACTTTCATAGAATTGTATTCAAAATGTTTCGTCGCAAGCCTGCTTCGCAAACTGAACAAGAGAATAACGAGGTAGCTCTTAGAGATGCAAAGGTAAAAAGCTTTCCAAGCCTTGCTACTGATTTTTCTTCACCTAGTTGATTCGTTGAAGGTAATGTTTCTGATCTTTAATGATCCAGTTCAAAGAGCTTAAGTCTCTCCTAGGTGAGCTATCTGGAAGGAGTTCACTATATTGTTCAGATGCGTGTCTGAAGAGATATTTGGAAGCTAGGAATTGGAATGTAGGCAAAGCCAAGAAGATGCTCGAGGAGACGCTTAAATGGAGATCGACTTTTAAACCCGAGGAAATCGGATGGGTAAGTGGCTTGAGACTTGGAATCTTTTGCAAACTTCCTGCAAAAACTTATCGGTTGATGCTTGCTTTCTACTAGGATGAAGTTGCAGGTGAAGGTGAGACTGGAAAAGTGTACAAAGCTGGATTCCATGACAGAAGTGGAAGAACGGTTCTTATACTAAGACCGGGCTTGCAGGTTTATAAAAATCATCTTCTTAGTTAGTATTTTGGTGTGAGCTAACTTCATGGCACTAAACCATCCATTTGCTTTGAAAACTTCTGCAGAACACAAAATCGATAGAGAACAATATGAAACATTTGGTGTATCTCATTGAGAATGCTATTCTGAATCTGCCAGAGGATCAAGAACAGATGTCTTGGCTTATCGACTTCACGGACTGGACACTGGGCACCAGTGTGCCTATTAGATCTGCCAGAGAAAGTATTAATATACTGCAAAATCATTACCCAGAGAGACTAGCTGTAGCTTTCCTCTATAATCCTCCAAGACTCTTTGAGGCATTTTGGAAGGTTAGACAAACCATTCTTTGATTAAGCCAATTTCGCGCGTGTTTGTTTGTCTTACACAGGAATGGATTATGTATGTGCAAGAACATGATGGCATTTTGTGTTTGTGTTGTTCCACAGATTGTGAAGTACTTCATTGATGCAAAGACATTCGTCAAGGTGAAATTTGTTTACCCAAAGAACCCGGACAGCGTGGAGCTTATGAGATCATTTTTCGACGAGGAAAATCTCCCAACCGAATTTGGTGGGAAAGCTTTGTTGCAGTATAACCATGAAGAATTCTCCAAGCAAATGAACCAAGACGATGTTAAAACTGCAAACTTTTGGGGGTTAGTTCACAGTAACAATCACCAGCAGCACTCGAGCAACGGGTTTTCTGGAGCCGAGATTTCCCCTGAGCCAATCCAAACCAACCCTTAACCAGTTTTGAAGGCAATATATACAGTTCTTGATGATAAGGAGAGAGATGTCGTAAGATTAAGACATGGCATTGATTAAATAAAAGGGTTTGTTATTATAAGCTACTCTTGGAAGATTAGTAAGCTAATCCAAAAAACTCTTACACTCATAAGCATTTATTTACAAGAAGCTGATAATAGATTCACATTACCAGCAACAAAGCTTGGTTACTTTCAGTTTGAATCTCAACAAACACAAAGAAAAAGAGAGTGGTTTCTTTCAAAATTTTAAGGCACAAACAAAAAACACATGAAGAAAGATTCTACTACACAGCAGTATTAGCTATTAGACTATATAGCTTAGAATTCTGCAGTCAAAAAGAGATGTGCAATGGAGTGGAGTTAGAGGGAGAAGAAGCTTGAGGCAACTCGAGCGAAACTAGATAAGCCTCCTTCGGAAGTTTCTGGTGGTTGATTGATAGGTACGCACCAGAAGGCCAACTCCAATGCCAAGACCTACACAGACACCAAGACCAATTCCCACACCAACCCTCACACCGGCATTGAACCACGACATCTCGCCATCTTCACCTTCTGCGTACTCTCTGTTCCAGTACATGTCGCCGTATTCTCCTTCATAATTTTGTTTGTAGGTATCGTATTCTGTTACCTGCACAGCCAAAAACTCGAAATTTAAGAACAGAACACTGCAAAGAAGTAGGCAACAAAGAGATCCGTGTACGTAGTACATGTCTGTCTCTGAAAATAAAATAAGTATGGGACATTCATAAAGATAGTCAAGTAAAGAGGCTTATAGTATTTTTGTTCCAATCTTAAAAACTCTTTCTGATTGTATCTCTCATTGGTGTCTACACCTCAATAACTTTTAGATGGAAGTTATACACATATCAATATAGTTAAAGGTAAGCTCTTAACCTACAATGAGTATGAAGATCCATCTCCAATAGGTTTTGAAAATGTCAACTGCAAGAACCTCTATATAAAGATTTAAGCATAAGCTAATCTTAACACTGACTCTAGAATAGGGAGATGTTTTCTCTAATCAATCTACGCATAAATTAAAGATGATATATTGTGGTATTACATGTGAAAATCACAATATTTTAAATAATGAGTCACATGAGGATAAGAATTCAGATATTAAGATCACAAGACAAGAGGCAAATGGGAGAGATTGTGTGTGTGAAGAGAGAGAGAGAAAGAGCTATCTATTGACTTGTAAAATGTGTCAGGCCCCATAACATCACATGATCATTTATCACAAAGTTGGTCCACTTCAATATCTGAAGGAATTATCTTCCTAAGATTACCAAGAAACATGTTTCAAGATATGAAATCTCAAAACCATGAAGAACTTAATGCTCATACTGCCTATACAACATGACCAAGAAGACTCATATCCTAGGTAAAGCATTCAATGTGTTCAAGGTAGACACAACAAACCAATATAAAACTACTAGGAACCATTGTATAACAATATTGAAACAGTGAAGTACTAAATCGAAAATTACCTGAAAATCAAGCTCAGATGAATTGCCTTTCTGAGGCTCATCGGTTTCATACTCCGGGATCGAATCTAATGCATTCCCTCTACTATGCTTCTTTCTAAAACCAAGCTGTAGTGTCTTGGTCAAGATAATAGGCGTTCCCGAGAAACAACCAGTGACATAAACTTCGATATTCGGCAATGGAGATGATAACTCGGAACAACCAATATGTTTCTCCTTCAAGAAACCAGACCCAGCAGTAATCTCAGCTTCACAATTCATATTCCACCGCTTCACACTATGCTTAGATTCACCACTGAAACCATTAGCACCAGACATCTCAAGAGTTCCAGACAAAACAAGCTCATCTTTATCATAAACCTCAAACTTGACACTACCTGATAACCTGATATTATCAGTACTGATAAAAGTAGCTACTTCCGATTTCTTATCGACTCGATCTCGCCTTAGCTTAGAAGAAACACCTCCTTCAGAGTAAATACTCATTCTAACACCATTAATCTCAAGAAGTGAATCTGGATCTAAAGGTATATGAGTGATTGTAAGAACCTCAGGTGTTGAATTATCAACTTTGAAATTACTTATTCTTACATAGAACACTCTTAAATCAAGCAATGGTGATGATGGTAATGATAATGATGATGATAATCTAGGATTGTGATGGTTATAACTCTGATATCTAACCATCTGGTTGTTGTTGTTGTTGTCCACCATGATTTTAAAGAACCAAAAATCACAATTTTTCTATTTCTTCTTCTCACTGAATTGAAACATTTGAATCAGAGACGTGTTGGATTGCAAAACACGAGATTTGCTGCAGAACAACATCAATGAGAATAACGTGAGTAACACAACACAAAAGAGAAATCAAAAACCTTTTTTTTTCTTGTTCCACAAACAAAATCAAAACTTAAAAAAAAAGAAAGAGAGAATCATTCTTACCAAAAATGGGAGATTAGAAACAAAATCATAACTATAATTGCAATAAATAGGTCAAGATTCAAACTTTACTTCCCAAAAACAGAGATCATAGAAAAAACAAAACTTTAAAGAAGAGAAAGAATCAATGTTGGATTTTTAGAAAACCATAGAAATTGAGAATTCTGAATTTTCAATTACAAAAGAAACAACCTTTATGGATTTTTAAAGAAAACACAGAAAAATCAGGAGAAAAGAAAGCTTACCCAGAAAATTGTACCATCCACAAATTCGATTTTGGTGATTTTTTTACAGAAACTAGTGTTTGGTATTAATCTTCTTTGTCTATGTCCCAAAAATAAAAACTAGAAGAAAATAGGAAAATTTTGAATGGACAAGTAGGATTTTATATTTTTAGATCTTTCCTAGATCATAGCTTTATCGATACTAATATATATTGGATATTTACAGCACAAAAAATGATGTAGAATTAAGACACGAAAATAGGTTTTGTCTTTATCGAAAAAAAGAAATTAGAGTGATGGGAATTGGGAAGGATTAGAGTTTGTCTTTGTTAACGAGAGGAAGAAGATGAGATTGGTTTTGTTTTCTGACTTTTGATCACGTGATCCTTATCCTCTTTGGACCAAAAGCAGCTAGGTAAAATTCGTTGTTTACGAGAACACATCGTGTCGGTCGTTTTCATGTAAAACGACATGCGTTTTCATGTTGGTATTGCAAAACGGTAAGTTTTGTGGGCCATGTTGGGCTGATGGATAGTAAACCTCGTGCCGTTTTTCTGTTTTGGGATACAGAAACATTTTTATGACCGATTCATTTTTTTGTAAAACGACGCGCATGTTCTTGACGGTTTTGCAAAACGGTAAGTGTTTGGGCCTCGTTGGGCTGATGAATGATGAACGTCGTGCCGTTTTTATGTTTTGGTATAAAGAAAGTTTCGTTTTCTCTCGAAGAAACTTTTTTTAATAAGAATGTCGTGGTTCGAATCTCACATCATCGATATACGTTGGTTATTTACACGTAGACACATTTTTTTTTTTTTAAGTTTACACTAAGAGACACTTTTCTTTTTAGGCACACTTTTCATCTCTTTTTCCTTCATTTTTCTAAAAAAATAACTAAAATACCTTTAATGAAGCGTTCTTCTTTCCTTTCTCACATCTATTTTTTTTTAATCGTGATCATCCACATGTTTTAATGGTTGAGGTTAAACGAATTTTAAACATATGTTTTGAGTTCACTCATTCAAATTTGTGTTCATCCACGAACAGTTATCTACGAAATCGCGGAGGATGAGTGAACTCAAAACATGTTCGTGGATAACTGTTCGTGGACGAACACGAATTCGAATGAGTGAACTCAAAACATGTGTTTAAAATTCGTTTAATCTCAACCATCTGTTTTAAATTTTCATCCAATGATCACGATTAAAAATAATAATTAGATGTAGAGAAAGGGAAGAAGAGAGTTTCATTAAGGGTATTTTAGTCATTTTCTAGAAAATGAAGGAAAGAAAGATGAAAAGTGTGCCTAAAAACAAAAGTGTCATGTGTCAAAAAAAAAAAAAAAAAAAAAAAAAAAGTGTCCTTTAGTGTAAACTTTTACAAAAAAATGTGTTTAAGTGTAATTTTTCCCATTATACATAGGTTTCAATTAATATCGAATTAAAAAAAATCGTATGAAAATGAAATTAATCAAAACGACTAATTGCCACAACTACAATTTTACAAACTTAAATGGAATTATACACACAAATAAATGGTATGAAAATGTATTTGAAGTGTTTATTCTTGATTGTGAAACTTTTGTCAGAACTAAAACCTCACACACACAAATTTCAGCAACCGGGTAGTGAGATAAGGTGGGAAAATATTCTTCTTGCAAATGATCACTAGATTACAAATTACAATCTTGGAAGCTAATCTTGCGATATTTTACTACTTGAATAATGTATGAATAGAAAAATAGTACACTCCCTAATACATGAACGTCCCTAACTCCAAGATAAATATAAAAATTGGTGTATATGTCAATGTCACACATGTATTATATTGGTGGATAATACTAGTTTAACCAATGGACAAAAATAAAATCTACTTTTTCGTCAGAAATTTTATCTAAAAGACCAAAGAGATGGGCTGCTTTTGATTTTAAAGACTTGTTTTTATTGTTTCTTGTCCGTAAAACATTTAAAACAAGAAAAACATATTGCTCTTGAAGATATTTTAAAAACATAAAACCTGTTCCAAAAACTATTTTCTGTTGAAAAGAATTAAGCTTATGGGGAAGAGAAGGTTACAGAGAGCAAAGGAACCGTTGGTGACGGTAGGAGAAGCTTCATCTCCGTCGTCACGGAGAAGAAGAGGAAGGCCAAGGAAGAATCTTGATAACACAGAAGATTTCAAGAAGGAAGAATCTGAAGAAGATGAAGATTATGAGGAGTATGAAGAAGATGATGAAGATGAAGAAGATGAACAAGATGAGATTATTAACAGAGAGAAGCAGAAGAAGAAAGTTAGAAGTAATAGTAGTATTGTTGAAGAGGAGGAGGAGAAGAAGCCGGAAATGACCGTGAAGACGGTGGCTCCGCCGTCAACTAGACGGTCAAGGAGGAAGAACACGCCGGTGAAGAGTTGGTAATTTTTTTATTACCATATCAATGAAGTTTTTGTTCTTGAGTGTGTTCATGGGTTTTAACTATTGTTGAGTTATTATAAGATTAATTAAAAACCCTAATGGGGGAAAAAAAGAACCATTGATTTATAATTTCTTGGATCTGTTAGTTCAAAACAAGAAACAAGTTTTGCTAATCTCAGTGTTACTGTTGTCTTAATGGTGCATCAAAGCTATTTTCAGTATACACTTATTGGGATTAAATTAAATTAAAAACTAGTAATTGTTTAATTAGGATGCTTTATAGGGTTTTCTAGTTGTAGTAGGTTTGTTTAATTGTTGGTTTGTGTTAGGCTGATGGTTACGTCCCTTTCAGATTTTTTGAATGATAAAAGAAAGATGTATTGCACATGGTTAAGAGATAAGTTAAGAAAACTAATGGATATTGCTTTGTTGAACAACTTGTCTACTATTAAAATCACTAAAAAGCTATGTTAGTTGCTGTGTTTATTCAACTAATTAATTGGATTAGAGAATGTAGAAAAAACAAAAAAATTAGTGAACGAGACTCTACGAGTCCATGAGAAGATGTGACAGTAATTTCGTACAAGACGTTATTTGATTCATCTTCAAAGAAACTCTCAAAACATAGAAACTTATCAAATTCAAACCTGATTAAGTTTTTGATATGATTCAAAATTTTAACGTCTATTAAAGAGTTTAACATTTTTTTAAGATGACAAAAAACAAAAAGCTTTAGACCTAGCTTACTCCTTTTCTTAAGCTAAAACCGCCTGAGCCTGGGGTTTAGGGTGATGATGCCTTTCCTTCTTGTAACGCAACTGTTCTGGATCAAACCCACCTTCCTCTGCTCCATAAACCGCCCATGACGGTGTTTCAGCCATATAATCCGTGCTCGTGAACGGTTCTCCAGAAGCCACCTACGCGAATTCCATTTAAAAATGTTGTTGAAATTAGTATGAATATTGGTTTTGAGATTGATCATGTTTTGGGTTTGGTTAAAATGAACTAACCAGATCGTGGAACTTTTCGTAGTCGATCCACGTGTGCCACTTTCCATTCACTTTGAACTTGTCAGTTCTCCCTAGAAGAACACAGCAAGAATGGGCGTGCTCGCAAGCAACCTCGTATTCTCCTTTGCTCTTCACAGACAGAGCTTCTGAGAATGCTTTAACGTCTGCGTGCCATGGTACATTCTCCATTGTCAACTTTGATGTTGCAGATCTGTTTTTGTTTCCAGAAGATTACCATAAGTAAAATGATATGTGTGTAATAAGAGTTGAGAGAGGAGAATAAGTGGAATACACTCACGTTCCGCAATATGTAACGCCTTTGATTTCGATGAAATCAGGTTTCCCAATGCTGAAGAGGTTAAAATAAGCATCTAGCTCCTCTGTGTTCCATCCTTTGACAAGTGTTAAACGGTAGACGGTTCGCTGCTGCTTCTCCTGGAGAGCTTTTAAGGAGTCCTGGGATAAAAATAGTGCAGAGATTATACCTCTACCCTCATTCACATCTCATTTCAAAGGTTTCATCACATAAAGGAGATTATTAAAATACTCACAATAAACCGTTCCCAGAAATCCGCAAAGAGAGGCCTATCAATAGCCTTCAAGCTCTCTTTGGTGGCAGCATCTACACTAACGTACAACTGCAGATATCAAGGACAGTGAGTTAAGCAATCTGATTCAGTAAGTGCATGAAGAGCTTTTAAAGCTGGGAGAACATGTACAAAACAGACACCACAGACCTGGGTGATAGGCTTCATCATCAAAATCTTTTCAGGGAATTGCGCATTAGTAACCAAAAAAGTAGAAATACGCTTTCCGTGTAGCTCATCTACAAGGGCATTGATCTCTGGATACATAATTGGCTCACCAACAAGTGATAACGCACAATGCCTCGGTGTTAGACCTTCTTGTAATCTCTCTGGAGTTACACCTGAAGAACACAGTCAGCCAATAGCACATCAGCATCTCTCATTCAAATAAGTGGTGGAAACAAAATGAATCAGATAAACAAGCTCAATCTGCCTAGCAAGCTTTTGGAGTCATAGCTTTTCTGGCAGAGTTCTAAGCGGATATGAAATTTAATTTCGTAAAATATGCGGAACCTAAATACATGAAGTTCAGTTTCATAAACTATGAGATATCTAAACAGGTTCCATACTCCAACTTGATGCACATACACTCATAAACTATGAGAGACCTGAGTAAGTTTCCAAGCTTTCATCATCTGTGCAAGTCAAAATAAGGAGAAAGATATAAACTAACCTGGAACTCCTTTCATTTGCTTAATCATCTTTGTATGAAGATCTAGAGCACCTTTCACAATCTCTTTAGGATCATCCATCTTCCACTGCCAGCTCTTACCCACAGGATTTGTGTGATGCCTCCAACAAAAGACACATTTGTTTGCACAAGCCAAACTAGGTGTTGTCTCCATGCATCTTGCGTATTCAAAAACCAAAACACCGACCGAATATTGTTAGCATACGAATCACCACCTATAAGCATAAGGCTAGAGTGAAATAAACAGAGCTTTCAATTAAACCTGTGACTCTCAATGCCATAAAATGAATGCTTGTAGCAACCTCCCCTGCCTCTAAGCTGTGACTTTGTCCATCTACATATCTTAACACCACTATGCGAACCAATGATTTTATATCCCTGCAAGTTTCACAGTCATGTGCGTTCAAGTAAAGCCAACCACAAATCTGCTTCTAAGTTCAAGCAAACGTATCCAAACCATAGTTCAAGAAATGGTACCTGCTTCGTTAAGCTTGCTCTAATCACAGGAGTAACCATTTCCTTCTTACCATCACCATTACTCTTTTTAACTACTACACCATTTTTCCTTGAAGGAGCTTTTCCAGCAATATCTTCAAGATCAACAATATCTCCATTGTCTACATCTTCATCTTCTTCATCTGTTGTATCTACATACTCACCATCACTCTCAACACCACCATTCAACAAAACACCATTAGTTTCTTCACCAGAACCTCCCTTCAAAGCCCTAACAACTCCATCACACCATCCCTGAAACACTCCGTCTAATTCTCCGTCGTCAACATCACCGTCCCCCACCGGAATCATCTCCACTCCACCCAATCCAATCATCCTACTCGATAACTCCTTCGCCACCGCGTTATACGATTCACCATAGCCACGACTCCCAACTCCGAAAACAGCGAATCTGCAATCGGAGAGAAGAAGCGAACCAACTCTGAAATCCTCTGCACTCTCTGATAACCAGTTCACGAGAAACTCTCCGTTCTGCGGCGGTTTTCCACCGTCCCACGTCGACGCAACGAAGATAACTAGGGTTTCTTTAGGTAGATCTTCAGGTTCGTAGCTCCGTGGATCGACGAGATCAAATGCGATTCCATTGGATTCGAAAAGCTCGTGTAGTCGTTGAGCTAGGGCTTTAGCTGTACCGGTTTCGGAGACGAAGAAGATCTTACCTCTGGTGGATTTCGAAGTTTGTGCGATACTAGGGTTTAACGAGAAGTTTTTGAGTCGTTTCAATCGGCGATATTTATGGAGACAGTAGAAAGTCGTCGCTGAGAGTAAAGCAACGAAAGCTAATCGAACACGTATTGAAGACGACGTAGCCATGGCTCGAGCTTCCTCGGCGGCGCGTGGTGTTCACGCGAATCTACGAGATCGGTTAATGAGAGAATGTGAAAGAAGGATGATGGTGAAGTGAAGAGACCTAAAGTGTGAGGTTTAAGAACTGGGCTGTGTTAAGGCCCATTTAAATTTTAGGTTTAAAAGCCCATTAAGCACTAAACAGCTACAACCACGTACTTTTGACACGTGGCATGTCTTCTTTGGGTCTCTTTCTTCAGAGACGCCTCGTTTCCGAGAGAGGAAAAAGAAAATAATAAATGCAATTGAAACGGAGAGAATATTCGCCGGCGAATTTCCGGTAAATGTCTCAGTGTTTATGTGCGAATCATACTTTTTCCAAGACATTACCGAGCTGTTTCCCAGTACCCAATAATATTCATATTCTCTCTCCAGAAAATCAATCGTCTCCTACTCTATGTCTATTTAACACCTTATCCAACATGCGACTTTCCAAACGCCATTTTTTCTCTCTTCCTTCATCTCTTTGCCTTTCTCTATTCTCTTCTCGATTCCCTGGAAAATTTCACCAACGAAGAGAATTCTTCTACTCTGCTGGTTTGTACTCATCCTCTTCCCCTACTTTTGCTACGTTTTTAGAAGTTTCTCCTTCTCTGCCTTGTGTGTGTTTTCAGTAGAGTAGTGAGTCTTAACTGTATGTTTAGTGACTGATCATGTGATGGAGTTTTGTGTAACCGAAGCATTTTAATTTTCTCGTTTAGTAGATTTTTGCACTCGGTTGTATAGCTGATACTTGTAGTAGTCAACTGTTAGTGATTTGTGGGAAATCAGAGAAGGAAGATGTGTTACTTAGTAGGTGTATTATACGAATTTAATTCGTGTAAGTTGCAGTTTCTAGGTCGTCTTGCCTGGAGCATACCTTGGAAGAAACTTAGGATCAGTAACGTGAACTTTTGATCAAGGTAAGATGTTAGGTTTCTTTATTTATTCTAGGGATTTTTTTTTGGGGTGCTTTGTTCTGCTAGTGGATCATGTTGATCTTAATGGTCATATTGACTCGTGTTGACTAATCCCAATCCTCTTATCCTCGGTAGAAAACGTGTCATCAAGTAGTATGTCTTTCTAATTTTAGACTTGGTGAGTTGTGTTTTAAATATTCTTCTTATTATCTATTTGTTGGATGGTGCATGTACTATTATTCTCTTTTGCTAATTGTATATGTTTGTGTGTTATACCTACTGATTTCATTTGTAGAACAGAAAAAAATGATGCTTTGTTTACTTTATAAACTCTCAGGAGCAAGTAATCTCTGTTTTAAGAGTTCGATGGAAGAACAGCGAGCTAGTGCACTCAGTGAAAATGTTGTACAGTTTCACAAAGTGGGATCTATGGATGGATGTGAAGTTCCTGATAAATGGTCTTCACCGGGAGGAGGAAAGAAAATCGATATTAGCAAACAAATCTTCTGTAACAGATCGTTGAATATGAGGAATATTATCGCTGTAGGCTTTGATATGGACTATACTCTTGCTCAATACAAGTCTGAAACTTTTGAGGCCCTTGCTTATGAAGGAACTGTCAGGAAATTGGTATATGATTTGGGGTATCCAAGTGAGGTTAGTATAATTTTTTCTTTTAAAACTGCGATGTTGCTACGAGGAACTCTGTTATAAAAGGATGATTGATTGTTATACTTGCTATTGTTAAACGTTTCAGCTGCTAGAGTGGACATTTGATTGGAACTACATGGTTAGAGGTTTGGTGCTAGACAAAAAGAGAGGAAACATCTTAAAGGTGAATAACCGTGTATTTGATTCGCTTAATAATTGTGGCTTTGTTATTATTGACTGTTGATTATGCAGATGGACCGTCATAAGTATGTGAAAGTAGCTTACCATGGGTTTAGGGAACTCTCTAAGGAAGACAAAGTGGATATATATGGCAGTAGTCTTATACGAGATTCGTTTGACGAACCTGACTATGCTCTCATTGATACCCTCTTCTCACTGGCTGAAGCGTATCTGTTTGCGCAACTCGTTGATTTTAAAGATAATAACCCAGAAAAAATTCCCAAGGGTGTTGAGTAAGACAACATCCCATACTTTTTACTGTTTTGATATTATTTTAAGGCGGTATATGTTTTCCTATGGTTATAATTCTGTTAGCTGAGACACTATTGCTTGTACTAGTCACTAATTCATTTCCTCTTTCAATGTTGTTGTTATAGTTACGCCCGGATGTATAAAGATGTTCGGGCTGCAGTGGATTTGTGCCACCGGGATGGAACTTTAAAGCAAATGGTGGCAAAAGAACCTAATAGGTAAGGTTGATGATATGTTTATCAATGTCTTTTGCAAGTTTAATAAGCTCGATCTTTGCGATGCTCCTTTGTTGGAAATTTATTTTCTCTTCTTTTTTCTGCATATTTTTTTGTTCAACTCACCATTTATCAGGTATATCAATGAGGATACTACGATTGTTCCTCTCATTCAAATGATTAGAGATTCTGGACGCTCTACGTTCTTGGTGACCAATAGGTAATACATACTCTACAAACTTTAAAAGTTGTTTATGCATATATGTTTTTGTAGCTGTTCAATTAGATACGAAAGGAAAACATCTGTGATTTTTTTCATTTGTTTATGGATTATCAATTTTCTCTCATGTTGATCGAGATTTCCAAATAATGTTCATGCAGTCTATGGGACTACACAAATATTGTGATGAATTTTCTCTGTGGAGGACGCACGGTACATGGTCCTCACACTTGCAACTTTGACTGGCTCCAGTATTTTGATGTTGTGATCACTGGAAGGTACTCTTTAATCTACTGCTCTAGTTCCTAGAAATACTGATATTGCATTTGTTTACTGTTCTAAAATTATGAATTTGACTTCATTCTGCGAAGTGCAAAACCTGGATTCTTCCATGAAGAGAGTCGTGCTAACTTATTTGAGGTGGATCCTCAATCTGGAATGCTTGTTAATACCGACAATGGAACACCTATGCCTCAGGTTTGACTTGATAAAATGTGACACCCATTAACAATATTTTTCATGCATCTTCTTATCCAAATGACCCTTGTAATCTATTGATTTTTTTGCGTTTGCTGTAAAGGTGGGAGATCCATCACCAAAAATTCTACTCAAGAACAAAGAGAAAGGATGTAGAGTTTTTCAAGGTGGAAATGTTGGGCATCTTCACAATTTACTGTCCATTGAGTCAAGTTCACAGGTAATGCGCACAGCTATATAAAATTTTGCTTACTCTGGATCAAAAATATCAATGTTCTATGAAATGACATCTTGTTTAGGACTTTATTATAACTGATTAAATGCGCTGTGCTGCGCCATGCATCATTTGTCACTTATTCAGCTATTCTATCTTATTAGGTTCTGTACGTCGGTGATCATATATACGGTGATATTTTGCGCAGCAAAAAGATTCTTGGTGAGGTTTTCTTTTCCAATTAAACAAATTTTCATGGGTTCTGAGGATAAATATATGGTATTTACAGCTTAAGTAGGCTAGAAGCAGTCGCATGCTACTTACAGCTTGAATTTCATAGGTGTTGGACAAAACTAGTAAAGTGTCTTTGCTTGCACCAGTTACTGACAGCTTGATTTTCCTATTCTTCAGGCTGGAGAACTATGCTAGTTGTTCCAGAACTAGAAAAAGAGGTTGAGCTTTTATGGGTACTGAGGGATATGCGTAAGGTGAATGGATCCTCTCTTTATATCTGTTACTATTTATGAAAAGTCAAGGTAGTAGGAGTATCTCTTATGAAACAAAAGAATCAACTAGTTTGTGAAATGGCAAGATTTTCCATGTTTGTATTTGCTTTGATATCATCTATAGTATTCTAGTGTATTCCAGGTTCATGTAAGGATCATTCGTTGGGTTATAGACTAGATAGTTTATTACCTCAATGACTGCTTCATGTATTTTTAAAGTTCAATGGCATCCGAATGAATTAGGCTTGACGAAATTGGCTACTGTCTGAATTTGGCTTCTTTTTCAGTTCAGCATTTGATTTGGTCTCACTCATTTAA
The DNA here is from genome assembly GCA_900128785.1 of Arabis alpina. Lineage (NCBI taxonomy): Eukaryota > Viridiplantae > Streptophyta > Magnoliopsida > Brassicales > Brassicaceae > Arabis > Arabis alpina. Next base: position 33,016,903 of record LT669789.1, read on the forward strand.
ATTTTTCTAATTTTCGTCTGCAGCAACTTATTTTGATGAGGAATGAGCGTGATTCAGTTGAAGACAAAATTCATCACTTGAACTGGTCTCTAAAGTGAGTGTTCTTTAAAATAGAATTTCATATATCACAAAAAAAGCTGTGTTACACAGAGAATGTTTGGTGGCTTTTAGAATCCTTTAATGTCAAATCCTAGTTCTGTATCAGGCGTGCTATAAAGCCATTTTTCACAGGACTTGTTAATGAGTGTAACCATGTTTTCAGGTTTGAGGATATCAACGAGAGTGATAAGCAGGAAATGTCATCTGCGCTCAAGGAGTTGGAGGTAAGATAGAGTTTGTATAACTTCTAGATCTCTGATAATTGTCAACCTAAGTCATTATAACATATTTTGTTTGAATTCGACAGTCTAAAAGAGATCAAGTACGACTGAGTCATCAGGAAGCTCAAAGAGAATGTCACCAAAAGGTAAATTTAGTCTCATTAATCTCGAGCGTATCGGTGTAACAGCTACTTTCATTTTCAGTCTGTTAAAACTTAAAACTGCTCTTATTATGGGTCTTTCAAATTGCAGTTTCACAAGGTCTGGGGGCAACTAATGAAAACCGGTTACCAGAGTTCTCGATTCGCTCACCAGGTAAAAAACGTCAATGCTGGTTATCTCATGTGCCAGTTTAACGAATTACGTTTATGGTGAATTGATTTTAATAAACCGCATTCTCTTCCAATACAGGTGGAGAGATTCGCTTGCCTGTACACAAGCCAAGTCTCTAACTTACGCTTGTACTCACCAGACAAGTATTACAGACCTAGTGAAGACTTAATGACCCATGAATTCCACCTTCTTCCTCTGTGATTCATCCCAATATCAAAGCAATGGTCTGGTTTGGTGCCTTATTCTTATTGTCTATAAACATCTTTAGCCTCTTCCCAATTTATTTCACTCGGTACAAGCTTTGGGAATATCTAGTGACCACATTTCCTTTTGGAGATGAAACTTTTCTTGGAGTTTTGTATTGAATGGTGGATACTTCCGAAGGTATTTTAGTGGTTACAAAACTCCATATGATCATTTTCATGAAGTAATCTAAGCTCTATAATCCTACATGTTTTGTCCCATAGTAACTTCAGTTATTGCTTGCCAGCAATTTCTTACCAGTGGTTTTGCTTTTTCTTGGCTTCGTTTTCGTCGATCATTTTCATGAAGGAAAAACAAGGGACTGTGTTGCTATATTTTGTTTTCAATTTTGGGTGAAAAGTGAAACAATTAGTTATCGAGGTGATTATGTGAATTGTTGTATGTTTAATACAACACCGTCACTATCTGCAATGGTTTTGAACAAGTACAAGGTAAGAGGTAACATCAAGAGTTTAAACCTCGGTAGAATGGGTTGTAGTGAAAGCGTTATCGCGGTTGATCTAGCAAAAGATCTGTTGCAGGTTCATAGCAACACTTTTGCAGTTGTTGTCAGCACAGGGAAACATAACTCAAAACTGGTATTTCGGTAATAAGAAGTCGATGTTGATACCAAACTGCTTGGTCTGTGTTTGTGGTGCGGCTATTCTCCTTTCTAACAAGTCTAGTGACAGAAGAAGAGCCAGGTACAGGCGTCATTTCAGAAATAGAGTAACAAAATTCTAGATCCTCGCGTTTTCGCAGATTGCTTTAGGAAGTGGCTTGAAATGCAATGTAAACCCTTCAAAATAGATCATCATTGTCATTTCAGGTGATCTCAATGTTCCGAATTGTCTCTGTTGGCATAAATCTTTAATCTACGAGAAGGGTTTAATCAACTTACAAAACCTTGAAGGTGTGTTGATATACACATAAAAGAAGATTATTGACACACAACAAACAAACAAACAAACAAATCTTAGTAACGTTCTCAGCCGAATCAACAAAAAGCTGGAAAATCTGACATTTCTTGATTTCTTCTGGTTCTTGGCCAAAACAGAGAAAGGTAGAGAGAAGGAGACAAAGAATGAAGCTGTAATTTGAGTATTCTCATCTGAACAAAGCTTGAAGTTCTTCAAGCGTTTTGCCTTTGGTCTCAGGAACCCATAGAGTCACAAACACCACTGTGAATGCACAAACCACCCCGTATAGAGTGAAAGTTCCTGTTTTACAATTAACCGAGAAAACCATCAAGAAAACGCTCTATCGTGTCTCATGGGGAGAGAGAGTAAGAGAAAGAGAGAGAGAAAAACCTCCACTGCTCCAGGCTAAGAGCAAGTTGGCAGTCATGGTGATCAACCAAGAGAAGAACCAGTTAGCTAGAGTTGCTATACTTCCAGCTAAACCCTTTATGTTCACAGGAAGGATCTGTTTATCGAAAAACAAAAGGTAGCTTAATATATGTTTTTTTCGCTTCCCTGTTCTTACAACACTAAGTTTGAACTTGTAACCAACTCGTTACCTCGGACATAATGAGCCACGGAATTGGTCCCATACCCAATGAGAAAGAAATAACCATTAGCTGTAAAGATTCAACAGAGTTACAGCGGAAATAATAGCTCGTTGCATCAAGAAACTTTTGCTATATAACAAACAAACAACTTACCACAACTCCAACTACTGACAAGATGCTCAGCCAACCGTACATGTCTGAATCAGGAGACACAAATTCCTGAACAAGAGATGTAAAACACAGAACGTCAAACCTAGAGTTTGTTGCTGAAGATTATGAAAATGGTGTTAAGGGAAGTTATAACTTAAAAAGTACCTTAGAGTAGAAAGCAGCTGAAACAATTACAAGGCTAATCGTCATCCCAACCGAAGAGATCTGGAATACATTTTCCATTTTCCTTATTAGTTAATCTTGGTATGTCTTATCTCTAAAGAGAACTTTAAGATATGAAACTAATCGATTAATACTCACGGTAAGCAGAAGCCGACGACCTGCTTTGTCCACCAACCATGTCGATATTGCAGTCGCCACTACCTGAATAGCACCGACCCCAAATGTTGCTGCGTTACTAGATGTAACTCCTAAAATATTGAAAACACGGAAAATGTAAAGTTATGAAATAATATGAAACAAGAAGCATCACATGTTCTTAGAGCAAGAGCCTACCTGCAGATTCAAATATTGTACTGGAATAGAATAGGACCCCATTAATTCCACCAAGTTGTTGAAGTACAAGCAACCCTATACCAACCTGTTACACACACCCAAAAAAATGGAGTTGTAAGATAATGTTTCTTATGGTAGACAAAGAATACTCCAAGGGAAACATATTCACTGTTTGTACCATAAGTGGGAAATAGTATCTTCTGCGCTTGAGATCTACAATCCGAACTGTAGATGATCGCTTTGACGATGATGCAACAGATCTCTGCAGATTTGCAGAAAATACGATAAATAAGCGTTTGAAAATCAGTCTTCATATACCTTTTGGAAGGAAACATTTTCAGTCGTGATATTACCTTGATTTCATTAACCTCGACGGTAATATCAGTCTCAAATCCTCGTAGAACTTGTAATGAAGTTTCAAAATCATCAGTCATACCCATTTTTGCCTACATTTTTAAATAAAGCATCCCATAAGATTGGATTTAACCAAAATATCCACTGAGCTCAAGAAAACTAAGCAAACTTTTCTAACGCTTACCAGCCAGCGAGGGGATTCGGGAATGAAAAAGAGACCAGGTATCAATACTGTGCATGGCAATATCCCTAAAGGTAACAGAAGAAAACCAATAAAGTGATTCACGCGTGTCGATAAATCATAATCAGAAAAATGGCCTCAGGGTTCATGTAATGAGATTTACCCAAAACAGCAAGAATTCTCCATGGAACAAAGAGGCCAAGTAAATACGCCAACATTATTCCAATTGTCACAGAAAGCTACAGACCAAACATTTACCATTTAGCATAAAAAAACCAGTCCATAAAACCAAAAGAAGAATTACTCAGCTAGATATGTCAAACCTGGTTAACAGAACCCAATGCTCCTCTCATATTCTGTGGAGCTATCTCAGCGATATATACCGGCACCTAAACCACAAACCAAGTAGCATAAACAAACCTGTTCCATAAGTGTTATCAAAGCAAACAACAAGCTGAGTTCAGTATTACCGTGTAAGAAATGATCCCAACGCCAAATCCTTCTAAAAGTCTTCCCATGTAAAGAAAAGAAGTATCCTACAAAACCAGAATAATGTATTCAGATCGCCATTTGACGCTATGCGAAAGTCGAATAAAGAAACCGGACAACGAACAAATACTTACTTTCGCAAATGATATGCAAAGCCATCCAATAATATTCGGAATTGCAGCAATCATCAAAGACTATCCAAGAAAACACATTGCACGATTCAATAAAGTAAGAAACAAAGAGTTTACTAAATGGATCAAGAATCAGCAAACAAAGTATACCCCTTTGCGTCCAATGTATTCAGAGATCTGACCACTGGCAATTGCACCAACCATAGCACCCACATTGGACAGAGAACCAAACACAGAGTACTAAAACATAAATCAAGAAATCAAAGTCAAACAATGATCAAAAACCAAGACATCTCTAAACAGAGATTAGTCTATTACCTCAGATACCGTTAAACCAAGATCCTTAGTGATTGCAGCTTGTGTTGGAGATGAATAACCACACTGCTCAAGGGTTTAAAGACACAAATCATAAAATTATCTAATTTGCTCTCAAACATGAAAAAAACTCATCTCTGTTCATCAAAATATCAGATTTTCAATCATCAAAAGTGACAACCTTTCTACAAAAGGAAGGATTTTTAAAGGTTTCTTACAGTGAATCCGAATTGAATAGGACCAAGAGCAACGATCAAAACACATGCAAGAACAGAGATAGAGCTATCACGAATAACTTGAGAAGAACCCATCATACTAGATTGTCTTGAACCCATCCTATACCAACTTCCCGTATGCATAAACGGTCTTCGCAAATCATTCCTATTCTCCTCTGAATCATCTCTAAAACTCATCTTTTTTTATTCCTATAATCTAATAATACTCAAAGCTTCAAGAACAGATTAAAAAGCTTCAAGATTTGGTAAAAATGGTGTTTTGAAAATGCAAAAAACTTGTTTTGGACTTTTCTTGGTGATTTAGAGGATCTATAGAAATTTGGAGTTTTTAAAAAATTGGATAAGAACGGATTAAGAAAACGGCGTCTTAAGATTTGGGTGGTAATGGCTGTAATGTAGTGTTTAATTGCTGGAGAAGACAAAGGGGACTGCTTCAGAGAGTTTTGTTTTTTTTTTAGATCACAATCACAGTTTAAGCCTCGTCGAAATAAAAACCAATTTTAGACAAAGAAACAAAAAAATATATGTATGACTTTCTTATTTGGATAATGGATAATTTTCATGATTTTTATGTGGATCTTTTTTTAATTCTAAATTTAATTTCTGATCTCAACAAACAATAGTACAAAATTATGCAAGTTGGAGAGTTATGTTTTGGCAATAAATAAGGTATAATGTATTATTCTCTCCATCCCATTTTAGATGATTTTTAAGGTTTTTACACGTAAATTAAGAAATCATTTAATTGTTCATATTTTTAGAACATCAATTTCAAGATGATTTAACCAATGAAAAAATAATCTGCATGATTAAAACAACCAAAACACAATAAATGTTGCATAGAAAATTGAAACAATCAATTAATTTGGGACAAATTTTTTCTCCTAAAAAATCATCTAAAATGGGACGGAGGAAGTAGTATATTGGGTCGATTGGTAGCCGAAAGTTGTATAAATTTTTCAAGTATAAGTTGGAACGGTAGCTTTTTAGCTGGAACTTTATGAATAATGCAAAACTGTATAAAGTACATTTATGGAAAAACTGTTAAATTGGTATAATCTGTTGATAAAGCTTTTGATATAATTTTTGTGATTGGTATAATCTAAAACGTTACAAATTGTAAAGTGGTATTATTATGTATTGCAAACAATATTATTTTTGTAGTATTTTCTGTAAATTCATATCTATACATGCTAAAATTTGTTTTGGATTGTTTGTCATTTTTGGCGAGTAATTCAAATTAGTACAAACAATTACTATAATTAAACAAAATTGATAATTTTGTTATATTATGGAAATTTGGTGTCATGGATAAGTAAAAAAATTCATCGTGATCCTGTTATGAAAAGTAAATTATCCATAATAAACTTTAGTGTATATATAACCGTTTGTTGTAAATCCTTATGCTCTAGATATATGACTATATGTTATGGATTGTATTTCCAAACTTATTTTAATTTAATATTTTTTAATTTAATTTCTGAACTCAACAAAAAAAACTAAATTTAATAGTACAAAATTATGCAAGTTTGAGAGTTATGTTTTGGCAAATTAGTAAAAACAATTACTATAATTAAACAAAATTGATTTGGCAAATTAGTAAAAACAATTACTATAATTAAACAAAATTGATAATTTTGTTATTTTATGGAAATTTGGTGTCGTGGATAAGGCATCCACATCTTACTTACATCATTAATAAAGAAGTATATAAGGAAACAATAAAAAATTAATGAATGGAAATCATGTTTGATTGTGTTTGGAGGCATACCAAAAAAACAGAATAATCATAAAGAGGTTTTAAAGTTTGATGAATTGTGTAAGTTTAAATATTATAATAACTAAATAAAGTTGTAGATTTAGAATAAGAACTGATAATAGTCAATCAATAGTTAATTAATATTTTTATATTATGAGACATGGGGTTTGATTACAGAAAATGTAAATTCGAAAAATAAATTTATTAATGTAGTATAAGTAAAACTATTCGTCGCGATCATGTTATGAAAAGTAAAGTATCCATAATAAACATTAGTGTATAGATAAACCGTTTGTTGTAAATCATTATGATTTAGAAATATGACTATATGTTATGGATTGTATTTCCAAATTATGCAATTAAAATTGTTAGTCAAATTGATAAAACTATCATTTGTAATAAGATATAAAATATAGGAATGTAGTATAAAACAAGAAGAAAAAGTTGTGTAAAAAAGATCAAGTTAAAGTTGTTGATGATGGGTTTCTTAGATTAATTTGGTTGGTTTTAGTGAAATCCTGGCTTCCACATAAATCAGTATATATACATATATAATATTTTTTTGTGAGTTAAAGGATATTCATTTTTTCTCTTTATTTTAATTTGTGTGGTATCAAATTGATAAGAGAATTAAACATGTCACTGTTAACAAGTGTGAATGTCTTTTCTCAAAACAAAAACAATTGAATATTGAAAATTGAAATGTTGTAGCAAATTTCCTTAATAAAAATCAAATCAAATCAAATCAAAATTTATAATATTAAGGAGACTTGTAGGTTACCATTAAATATTCTGCACTAGTCAATCACGTATTTATAACTTTCGTAATCACTAGTCAATAAACATCAATAATTTCGCACCATTTGAAATTTATATAAGTCAGGGTTGATTATATAAACTGTAACTAGATTTTGAATATTATATTATGTCTGAAAAATATGCCTTTTGTCAAAAGTTTACTGAACCCATCAAGTTACTTGAGCCAAATATTTCATTTAAAAATGGCTTAAACTTTAGACTAAATCAAACTTTTTGGTTTTTAATTTGGTGTTTGGTAAGAAATAGAAGAAAATGCAAAAACGAGAGAAATGTGACCTTAAGTTGAGGCCATGACAATGAAAGACAGAGAATCATATCATACCAAACACGTCTTTCGTGATATAATCTTACTGTCTCCATTCATCACTAATCTATTTTTGTTGACCACAAATTTTCATATTATATACCTGTATCAAAACATTATTGATCAACTCTTTTAATTACCTCCACGTTTCTCACGTGTACAATATTCCTATCACCATCACTTATTCAACTTTTAATCCTTAATATTAAACATAAACATTTTTTTAAATAAATCTCAAATTTATATGATCTCACAAACAAAAAAGAGTAATTAGGGGTGGACATAATATTCGAATCCGAGATCCAAAACCGGAACTAATCCGAGAAAGTCGGTTTTGACCGGTATTGACTATTGTTAAAATACCAATTGGTTTCTAATTTGATTTACTTTGAAGTTAGGTATGGGTTCAGTTTTTGGTGAAATCCGATTAAACCGGTATATACATATAAACTTGATATCATACTTTCTTTTATTACGAAAACAAAGATATGAGATCGAGATTTGCAATTCAAGAATAATGTGTATGCTTTAAGATATTTTAATTTTGGTTCCTCTATTTTTTAATGGTTATTTAGACTTATGTTTTCTCTTTTCTTTTACATTTGAAACTTTTTACTTATGAATTCAAATGTTTTGAGCTCATTTTGATTTGCATTCTTCTTCTCAAGATCCACACCGTATCCAGATCAATCCGATCCGATTCCGATCCGATTCCGATCCAAAAACTACAATAATTTGAATGGTATCTTTAAGGTTCAGTTCCAGAATTCAAATAATCGTACACCACCCGACCATGTATCCATATGCCAATCCCTACAAATAACTGTCTGGTTTATTGGGCCGAATTAAAAAACCCAAGCAATCCAATTTGGGCTTATTTTATAAAAAGGCCTGCTTTATTTTATTTTTCTTTAAAAAGCCTCGTCGGAGCGTGAAAGCCACTCTCGTTTACAAGCGCGTTAGATAACAGAAATCATCTTCTCCGATTCTCTTCGTCTCTACCAAAAACCCTAACTTTATCCAAAATCCAAAAATCATCGATCTCACATGGGTGATGATGAACAATCACCATCTCAACAATCACCACATACACAAAACCCATCACAATCACAATCACCAGAAACCCTAATTCCAATTCCACCAGAAACCACCACCAACGAAGATGATAACTCCTCCGCTTCATCCACCGGTGTTTCCGGCTCAATCGTATCATCAACCACCATTGAAACACAAAGGGTCACTGAATTAACCAATGTATCATCTCCTCTTTCAAAAATCCCTCTCCGTCCTCGCAAAATCCGTAAGCTTTCTTCACCGGAAGGTAAATCATCACAATCACGATCAATCACTGTGCCGAGAATCCACGCGAGGTCTTTAAACTGTGAAGGAGAGTTAGAAGCAGCGTTTCGTCATCTCCGTAACGTTGATCCACTTCTAGGATCGTTAATCGACATTCATCAACCACCAACGTTTGAGTCTTTCCACACACCGTTCTTAGCTTTGATTCGTAGCATTCTATTTCAGCAATTAGCTGCTAAAGCAGGTAATTCAATCTACACTAGATTCGTTGCTCTATGTGGAGGTGAAAACTGTGTAGTTCCAGAGACTGTATTGCCTTTAACAGCTCAAGAGCTTCGTCAAATCGGTGTCTCTGGTAGGAAAGCTAGTTATTTGAATGATCTTGCGAGGAAGTATCAGAAGGGGATATTGTCTGATTCTGGAATAGTGAATATGGATGAGAAGTCTTTGTTTACTATGTTGACTATGGTGAATGGGATTGGTTCTTGGTCTGTTCATATGTTTATGATCAATTCTCTTCAGAGACCTGATGTGTTGCCAGTTAATGATCTTAGTGTGAGGAAAGGTGTGCAGATGCTTTATAGTTTGAAGGAATTGCCTCGTCCTTCGCAAATGGAGAAGCTTTGTGAGAATTGGCGTCCGTATAGATCGGTTGGGACGTGGTATATGTGGCGGTTCATGGAAGCTAAAGCTACACCGTCGAATGCTGCTGCTGCGGCAGTCACGGCGGGAGCTCCTCTCTCGTTTCCACAGTTAGAAGACATTCAACAACAACAACAACAGCAACATCAGCAACAACAGTCACAGCTTATGGACCCTCTTAATAGTGTGTTCAGTATCGGGTAATAGTCAATTACTTTAGTTTCTCAGTGTTTAATGTGCAATAGTTGTCCTCTGCTTTTACTATGCTGCTTGAATTCTGCCTTTATTGGTGAATATGTGTTTAATTTAGATATAGAGAGAGCATTGGAGTGATTGCCTTATTTCTATTACTTGCTAAGAGTAAGTAGTGTTTGGTTGTTGTATCCTAAAGTTAATTTCAGTGCTTTGACTCATTTTACTTTCACTATCCATGCAATGTCAAGGAGATTGTGGAATCTGTGCTTATGGTTGAGATTGGTATAAAATTGGTTTTAGTCATATGGAAACTTGTAGTGAGCTTACCAGTCACCTAAGAAGATACGGTATTTTTGTGGACCCTAGGATGTTCAAGAGTGTTTTCTTGGCTGGATTAGACCTATTGATCTTTTCGTATAAATTTATAGATTTCTCATGTAGAGTCCTGTGCTTATCTTCATCTAGTTCTCAGCCTTAGGCTATGCACCATATAGTGGTATTTGCGTGTTTCAACGTGATTACGTTTATGGCAGTGAATGGCTTAGATAAAAAACAAGATGAGATGGAAGAAAGTGTTACTTTAGGATTTATAATATTTGTTTGATACTTCACCTACTTCAGGTATTAATGTTTCACATTGCCATAAGCTAGTGGGAAAAACGCTAGTAAAGAGAGTTATTTTTTTATTGATAGCATGATAAGTGAAGCTTTTGTCATCGAAGTAACTGTTTTATGCAGTGCTGAATGATTGGTTGTGAATTAATGAGTAGTTACTATAACAAACTTCGTTGTTAATACATTAGTCTTCTCATTTGGTTCTTATTTTCTTCTTAACAGGGCATGGGGACAAACGTAGCTGATGGATTCTGGTCCGGTCTTCGGCTATTGTCCAGTGAAGAAGTCTTTGTTCCGCAGCCAGGAAATAAGGAACTTATTGTGGGTCGGATTCCTTAAGGCCATGGAACAAAAATCTTCTTAGCAAAGTGTTAAGAGTATTTAAGATTTAGTTTAGCTAAATGAAACTTTTCATACATTTTCTCTTGTTGGATACTAGAACTATTATCTAAAGAAACCTCTACAGCTTCTCTCCTAATCCGTGTCTAAATCAGAGCCACCACATCTCTCTTTTCTATACATATGGTTCTTGCAATTAGGAATAGTCACAAGCAGAGGATGTACTGTCCTTGTAGTTTTGAGTTGTCAAAACACACGAACAAATCGTAATCTCATGGAAGAGAAAAAAGAGAGAACACTTTTGATGATTACATCAGTTTTTGGTATCTTCTATTATCAGTTTAAAGACAAATAGAGTCGATGAAAACACTATTGTTTGGTCCTCTTGTCACTGTAACAAAAACACAAGATCCGTGACATATGTCTTTCTCCTCCACACAATTTTCTAAGTAAAGCAGAGAGAGTTGTGTAAGATAGTGAATCATGGGAATGTGAGAGGCTTGAGAGGCAAACAAAAAAAAAACTCAATATTTGTTTTGTAGAAAAACAACAAAGCAAAATGTTGTAGAAAACAGTGAAGTAGAGACTAGTTCTGGTTTTGGCTACAAAACAATTTGCAACACAAAACCCTCAAGTTTTTGTTTTTCAGGAAACAACTTGATAGAGACAAATCAGTGCTTTCCTTTTCATTTCATTGCATTTTCCAACTACCTTATTTTCTTTTTATTTACACTATAAATTCTCTAAATGGTTACATAAGAATATTCCATGAACTTAAATGAATGTTATTACTAAACATTATGCAGCTTTTAGAGTTACATTTGATTAACCAGAGATTGGTTTAGATGAACCGGATAGTAAATTCATTTACTTTAGTGGATTTTTGTATCCCAAATCCCAAAATGTCCCTATAAAAACATAGAAGCTACACTTAGGTGTAAAAAATCATAGTGAATAATTGAAAAAATTTAGAGAGAGAGAAAAGGAAAAAGGGTTGCTTGCGGGGAAGCGTGGAGAGTGGCAGAGAGTAGAGAGATTCAGACATTGTTGGGTTCTACAGTTCTTACTACTTCAAACTGCTTTGTGTTTTGCTTTTTTGGTTTTGATTCTCTGCTTGAATATAGACACTTCATATCTTCACAATTCTCTAATTAAAGTAAAAGAAATTCAGTAATCATGCTTCAAAATTCGATATTTACGAAACAATAATTCTCTCAGTTTTATGACACATTTCACGTGTATTAATGTAAGGGTTTTCTGCAAATAAACCTTCGAAGTAGCTAGATTTTGCAATTTTACCCTTCAAGTCAAAAACTCACAAATCAACCATTAAAATATTAGTTAATCCGCAATATAACCCTCGGCCATATATAGATTTTTCTACCGTATATCACAAACATATTTATTTAGAAATTTATTATAAAGAATGACTTTCTCTTAGAAGAATATGCAATCGCTTATATACGGATTGAAAAAATTCATATATGGCCGAAGGTTATATTGCGGGTTAACTCATACTTTAAGGGTTGATCTGTGGGTTTTTGATTTGGAGAGTAAAATCGCAAAATCTAGCCACTTTGAGGGTTTATTTGCAGAAAACCGTTAATGTAACCATTACTTACGTCAAAAATTCATTTATATGTTTTTGAACAATACTGTATTTTGGTTCTTTATACTTTTACTGAGAGTATCTATCTCTCTGAACTAAAAATGAAGAGAGTATCTATCTCTTAGACGATATCCAGAATTTAGACATCTATAATACACCGATTAAAGTCTACTTGTCCCTAAAGCAACAAAAAGACAAAATTAGAAGATAAAACTAGACCATAGAAGGAGATCTTGAAGCTTGATAATCTATTAAGCATGATATTTGTATTTGACTTGAAATAAATTTTGTAGGTCCAAAAGGTCGGATTTGTATACTGTTCCAATCCACTGCGTAAATTTAAATGTAGTGTTGACAATTTTGTTGCTACGTAATATTTTGAGACATGATGATCTAAAAACTGTATCAGATTTTTTGTTTGGAGTAAGCTGGTCAGAGAATCTATGATGTTTCCAATATAATTCAACTGGTAAAATCAGTAAGTGAATTTGGAAAAGCAATGTTTATGATTTTTAGCATAAGCATTAATGTTTGGATTTTCTACAAACAGTATTAACACAGATTTTTGGAAAGCCATGTTGTGATAGTCTATAGTAGAGGCTCTGCAATAGATAATCCACAGTTATAGACATGTTGAGTTTTGCTATTAAAAAAAAAAGACATGTTATGATTTTAAGATTTTTTAAAAAGATAAATAATATTACATTTTTATAAATTGAGAAATGGCTGCAGTAGTAAACCATTTCTTATGGATTTCTTTTTACAAAACTTTCCATAAACAAATGGTTAGACAATAAAATTAGTAAAACATGTGTTTAGGTTTAAATTCGATTCGTGTGTTTTAAATAAAAGCCAAAATAAATGGTTAGAAAGAGAATGAGGTCATAATGCAAAAGGGGACAAAACATGTTATGGTAGAGAAGTAATTATCGTGTGACAGGCTGTCCATGAAAAATTCTGCACAAGCTATGACGATTACTTTGCTGTATTTTTTTCTTTTTCAAATTCAATTAAATTCTTATCTACTACTAACAATTTTACATTTTTAACATTTACTCACACGCATGGATTACTATTTGCATTACCGATTTGATATGCTGTATTTTACATATTATGAAGCCAAATGCAGCAAGAAATGAATGTCTAGGTAGAATCTATTTTCTAATTAGATCTTTACACTAGAATATCATTGATTTTTTTAACGTTTGATACATAATCTTCTTTGGTTTGAAACTAATTTTTAACAATACTTACTAAAACGGTAATAAGAATCTAATCTTTCCCCTACTAAAATATTTGTAACCAAGTGAATATTTCCATTTAGTACTAGATTAACTAAGCTTATTAATCTTTAAGACTTACATGTTAATGTATTAGACTTGTAACTATTACATTAGATTATTAACTAAGCTTATTAATGCAAAATGACATGGTCCACAACAAGTATGGTTTTCTGATGAGTATTAATCTTGAAGACATACTTACATGTTGTATTAGACTTGTAATTAGTTTGTATAATCTACTATATAATAAAAGGAAAAGGTTATAAAACAAAAAGGAGAGATATGTAAGAAGAAGATACTAAACACAACAATAAAGAAAGGAGAAAAAAAGTAGAGGTGAAAGAAGAAAAGACATGAGTAAGGAGAAATGGTATTTGGACAAATTAGGGTTTAAGGGTTTGAAAAATTAGGAGAGAGAGCAGAGAGAGAGAGAGGTAATAATGAAGGAGAGAGGAATGGGGCCCATAATGTGGCAGGGCATGTGGCTGGGCTTCCAACTTGACCTTGTCGGTTGTTCTCTGCACTGCCCTTCTCTGCAACCCACACACTATAAAGCCTAATTTCTTTCATTTTTCCTTTTTAACTATTATACTCTCTTTTTTATCTTTGTTACATTCTGAAAATAAGCGTTTGAAGCGGTATGGTAATTTTTTTGTGTGGTCAAAAGCGGTATGGTGATTATTATTGTGATTTTAGATATAAATCTTACTAGTAATTCTTCACCGTAATGATAATAATATATCGTTTTAATCGTTATTAATCATAAAACCGATAACGATTAACAATATTGGAAATTTTTTATATCGTTGTATTTGTTTTTATTTACATATAGTTTATAACTATCAGATTAATCTTTAATATATTGTGTCAAAGATATATGTTTTAATTCTGTTATAAACTAATATGTTATTTAAAGTGTAGACATAAACATGTATTATACATGATGTTTGTGGGACATCATAAAGTGGATGAATGGTGAATGATCATAATTAAATAATAATTTATAAATTTAGTTAGAAATTACTTAAACCGAAAGTTTATTACAATGAATTAGATTTATATGTAAGATGAAAATATGTTAATTGCATGTGATTTAGATTTTGATTTTGTTTGTTTGTGTTTGGGTTTACATTTACTTGTAGGTGTTTCTAATAGTTTCACAATTTTTAACTTTTTGAACAAAAAAATATTTGTTAACTGTAAACAGTAAACACAATAAAACTATTTCAATAAACAACATATGAACGGAATTTCGTCTTTTTCATACATGAATTGTGCAATTAAATCCGTTTCATACCCCAACTTGTACATTATGTCAATACATACCTGAACAAAAATTATTAGCTTTTTCATACACAAACTAACTATTATAGACTAAATCATACATGTACACTAACACCGTTAATTCTGCCGTTTATCGTAAATGACATGGATTTTTTTTCTTCTGAAAACCAGATTAAGTAAATGAGTCGATGATGAGTTAAATAAAGTTTCTAGAAATTCATTAAGTAGAGTCAGTTAAAGAGTTAATAAAACCTGATAAGTATTGAGAACAACAAAAGAACACTAAAAAACATTCAAAATCATCAACACACTAAAATCTGAGGCATGCCACACACTAGAAAGCAACATGTTTGCTTAAACCGATTACCAAAAACACAACAACACCATTTTCCAATGCTTCTTAACACTTCTTTTATCCTCTTTAGTGGTCTCTTTCATATGAACCTGCATCATCATATCATTAATCATCATCAAAGATAACCTCATAACAGTTTACAAAGCATAAGAGCTGGTAAAAAAAAGATTAGAAAACATCACCTTCAATCATAATGTGAATTCTGTGATTGTTGGCTTGGTCTTTCCCATTGAGATCCCTTAGATGCAGCATGTTTCTTAAACTTTCTATAAACTGAGGCACCAACATTTAAGACATCTCTTTGCATTTGGTCACTAAAAAATAAATCTTTTCATTTATGATAAACAGCAAAATTAACAGAGTTAATGTACATGTATGATTTAGTTTATAATAGTTAGTTTGTGTATGAAAAAACCAATAATTTTTGTTCAGGTATGTATTGGTATAGTATACAAATTGGGGTATGAAACGGATTTAATCGCACAGTTTATGAAAAAGACGAAATCCCACATATGAACAAGACACAACCATTAAATTTTGAGCACAAAACAATCAAGACTAGTATAACCAATTAGATTAGATTTGTATATGCACCGACTAAATCAACATTTTCAGATAGATAAAGCGCGTTTGGAACAATTAACCACCTCAAACGTTTAGAATTGTTAATCACCTCAAACGCAAACGCTTTCTCATTTTACTAATGACGACAAAGCTGTTATCGTTGACGCACATAACGCACAAAAACAACAGTTAATAGATAATCTTCACTAAATATAGAGACAAAAAGACAATTGTAATAGAAACTAAAAAAACCCAACGATTACGTAATAAGGTCATCCGATTACCAAGATACATATGATCCATTGGCACAAATTACTATGTTTTTGATTGATTATAAGATGTAAGTGCTTATTTAATTATTATCATAGGTTGACTATATAATTATAGTATTAATTATCCTTAAAGGGAGTTAACTATTGGAAGTATACGCAGTAGTCCCATTTCGGATTTGATCTGCATTAAATTAATCCTTATCCAAAAAATAAATTCAGCAAATTGAAGCAGGAGTTTAACTTTAAAGTTTGGATTTTCTCCAATCTTCAAATAGTGTATTCTTACAAAAATTTAAAAACTACTAACGCGTAAACGGACCTAATGTAAACAGTAAAAAACGAGCTCATAAAAACTAGAGATAGAATGTCAATAATTGCATCAGTTTCATGCGAGTGACAAATAGTACTATGAAAATTTGAGCTTCAAGTTACTATTGCATCATGATGTGTTAGAATTAATTGATACCACAATCAATTCATATAAACATTTTTGTATAGAAAACTAAATAGATTATTGAACTCAGTAGACAGTAGTACATATATATGTTTCCAAATTTATAAAAAAACAGAGTTGCAAAAGAACGATAAATATTCTAACAAACAAAAACAGAATGATAAATATTACTATTATTTAAGCATAATTAAACTCAGTAAATAAATTCCATGTAACGAAAAAATATTGTTTTAAAAAGCTTTCGGTTATAATTTCTTTACATATTTTGGTTATGTACTTAAACGGATTTAACTTTAGAATGATCTCATTTTATATATTTTCGAACTGAATAACCTAAAAAAATTTATAACTAAAATTTTAACCATTTAACCTAAATTTAATAGACATATTTTGGTCATATAGGCTTGTTTTAGTTAGTTTACTTAAAAAATTGGTTAGTTGACAAATTAACTCTATTTTTCTTACATGATCTAAATACATATACATGTAGTTAATTTATTCCAAATAACACTATATTATTTTATGTTTATAATAGGAGTAAAATTCAAATTTTTGTTTTCCTTAAAATTAGAAAAACACATATTAAAGAAAAATATATTAAAATGATAGATTAATGAAAAAAAACTTAATAATATATAGTAGTAAGTAGGGTAAAGGTATTAGTCTCATCTCTCTCACACACAAAGAGATTTGCTTTGCTTTGCTTCTTCTCTTATCTCTTTCCTCATGGCCTCACCACAAGCAACCAAACTGTCTCTTATAATCCGATCTCAAAGTTGCCTTGTTGGGAGCACTGCGACATCATTCATGGTTTCTTCTCTTCTCTTTCCCTAAACTCCCAATTTAACCCTAAAAAAACCCATTACTTTTTTACAGTTTTTAATCCCAAAAGTTGCTTCTCTCTCTCTCTCTCTCTCCATTAAAACCATTCACAAGCAAAAAGCTTCGAGCTAGCTTTTAATGTGTTTAAGGTCCTCTTCTGCAAAATCCTCGTGTCTACCTCAATCTTCTTATCTTTAAGTAAGTCTCTGCAACAACAACAACAACAACAAATAAAAATCTTTTTTTCTTTTTCTTTCCTTATTAGTAATCTCTTTATTATGTTCTTTTTCAGGTATCAAATTTAATTTTAATTAAATGGATATGAGAAGTCATGAAATGTTAGAGAGAAATAATGGTAACAACAACAACAATGGTGCTAGTAATGTTGTTGTTACTAACATTTCTAATCAAGACACTTGCAATGGTAACAACAACACTCAAACCCTAGATCATTACCACCATCAATCCAAGTCTTCTTCTTCTCCGGTAGCTAAAACCACCGTACTACGTTACCGTGAATGTCTAAAGAATCACGCAGCTAGTGTCGGTGGTAGTGTACACGATGGTTGTGGTGAGTTTATGCCTAGTGGTGAAGAAGGTACAATCGAAGCTCTTAGATGTGCTGCTTGTGATTGTCACCGGAATTTTCACCGGAAAGAATTCGATGGTATAGATCACCACCGTCACCATCACCACCATCACTACGGTGGCTCTGGAAGACGTCCTCCTCCTCAGATGCTTAACCCACTAATGCTTCCTCCACCTCCTAACTACCCTCCGATCCATCACCATAAGTATGGTGTTAGTCCTCCCGGTGGTGGTATGGTTACTCCTATGAGTGTTGCTTACGGTGGTGGTGGAGGAGCTGAGTCGTCTAGTGAAGATCTGAATCTGTACGGACAATCAAGTGGAGAACATGTTGTGACACCAGGAGGAGGAGGAGGACAAATGGGTTACTCAATGTCTTCGTCGTCTAAGAAGAGGTTTAGGACAAAGTTTACGGCGGATCAAAAGGAGAAGATGATGGAGTTTGCGGAGAAGTTAGGTTGGAGGATGAATAAACAAGATGAAGAAGAGCTTAAAAGATTTTGTGGTGAGATTGGTGTTAAGAGACAAGTGTTTAAAGTTTGGATGCATAACAATAAGAACAATGCTAAGAAACCATTGTCATCTTCTACAACAACAACACCAACAACAATGACTATGAATCCTCCTACTACTACTACTACTCTCTGATTAATGATGGTACTTAATTGGGAGATTATGTCAGAGATTATAATAATGATCTTTTTTTTCTAGGTTTTTGTAGCTTTGTTGGATCAATCAATGGATGTTTTGTTTGTTTGTTTAGTTTAATTAATGTTTTTTGTTGTTGTGTTTTTGTGTGTTTTTGTGTAATAATCAGCTTCTTTTTTCACTTATTAATTTTATGCTACTGTCTTTTTTTGTTTTTGTTACATTTTGAGCTTTAAGTCAATTTATTTGTGTTGTGTAAACTTAAAATTAGGAGCCAAATACAGCATTATAATTAACAGACTAATACCAAATATATAGTAGAAAATAACAATGCAAACATTCTAAATCTGTGTGCTTCTCAATTGAATATATAGACTTATATATATAGAATCATCATTTGGTGTACAAAAAAAAAAACAGGTGTGATCGAACATGAGTATAATGTAAACACAATTGACTTGTTAGCAGATTAAATTATCTATGACAAGTTTTTTAGAATGCAAACACTAAACACAACTAATTTGTTAGCATATTAAATTATATATGATATCATTTAGCGTTCTTTAATAGGAATAGCTTTGCAGTTTAAATGCAAAAAACAAACAAACACAGATGTATATAATGTAAACACTAAACACAACTAATTTGTTAGCTACATGTGAGTGGTTGAGTTTTTTCGTTATGGTATAGTAGTAAATAACCATAATTTTATAAAACAGTCCAAATAATTGAACTTTTGATATATGATAAATATATGCATACGCAAGCGTTATGATCAAAGTTGAACTTTTGATGTATGTTTGATGTGAAATATGTCCAAAATTGTAACCATATGATTTGAGTATACTGTAGATCTGTCACATTCCAATTTTGTTCCAAATATATAAAAGACATGAGAAAATGAAATGAAATTTAGAAAAGAGAAAAAAGAGAAGATTCGCATTTTTATATATTTCGCAGATGAGGCCAAACTTATATAAAACTCACGACCTATGATTCTTCTTTTTTTTCTCTGTGTCGTCACGACCTATGTGTCTAAGCTATAATATGTAATAATGGGTTATAAATAATAAATTTCGATTTTCTTTTTGCGACCATTGTTTCAGAGAAACTGTTGATAATTATTAGTTTCATAAAATTTTATTCTCGTCGAATTTATGTTCCTTCCTTTGAGAAAAAGAAAGTGGGCCAAAAGTATTATACGTACTTAAAAGCTTATCAAAGTCTAATTTCTGTACAATACCAAAAAGTATAAGGTCCTTCTTCTTCCGTATGTTACACTTTACGACGTTGTTTCGTGTTGTAGTCGGGTTAATTTGATTCTCTAAATGGGCTTGGTTCGATGGATTAAGGCTTCACTATATATAATCAGCCCATAAAAACCCATTGTAAACATGCTGATAACAACAAGGAACTTATGAAAATATCTTTAACGATAACTTTGGCGATATTGAGTATACAAGTACCAAGCAACCAAGAGCTATTAGATTGACCCTGTTAGGCTCGTTCGGCGATTCCCGAAAGGCTCTTCACTCAAGCTCCTCGCTAAATCATCATCTCTATCCATGACACATGAGCCAACGGATTCTAGGAGGCGGGATCGTGATCTCGGGTTCAAGTGATCATGACTATATATTGCCTTGGAGGAATGAGCTCGATGGTCTCAAGCTCTAGGCTTTTATGGGCTGAGCTACGGGTTTGGGTTTAATATTGACAAATTTAGTGGGTCCTTTGTTGGGGCGAGCTTTAGTCCATGAGTTCAAATTGCTATCACATTTGTCATTAAAAATGAGGTTTTCATGATTAGAGGTGACCGGAGTTTTTACCTTTTGACTAATCACTTAAAATAAGTGTAGCGTCGGATAGTTTAGTGGCAACTCTTTCACAAGTGGCACCATTTGGTTTTCATCAACATGTTACAAGTCCCATTTGTAGGTAAGTGTTTCCAATGAATACAAATATATATGAGTTATAGTAAAATAGAGTATGTTTTGCTATGAGTCATACGTATTAGAATTTATAGACTCCTTTCTAATAGGGTCATATTATTTTTAAAGTTTTGTTGAAGGCTAGAGAGGAATTTTTTTATTAAATAATGATGTATATCTTATAAAAATATCCTATCATAGTTAATGTAAGTTTATACTCAATGTACATTAATTTGGAAGAGACAGCAAATTATTTAGATAAACTAAATTATACATACATCACTTTATCAATGATCAAGTTGTGGAAGGGATAAGCATCATAGATCGACTATTTTCTTAAGATTAATTTTGATTTAACAGACTGATTCTGAAAATTAAAAGTAATGATTATGAAGTAGATATTTGCTTAATTAAACCAATTTCCCAGCTACTTGTTGTGGTATTCTTCTTTCCGAACGCTTTTTGTATAAATCACTCTTCCCCATTTGCTAAAACAAGCAAAAAACAATATTCTTGTCGGCTTTATTAGGTTTATAATATTCTCAAGTTGATTTATCGGCTAATTAAACCATGTAATCAAGTTTGGTTTCTTCAATTAAAATAGAACACAAAGACAAATACGAAAAGAGAATGATCAATACAAACATAATCAGTAGACAGAAGAATCACATATCCCTCTGAATCTTTACAAGAACTTCTCCACATTAATGTAATAAACTTCATTAGATCTTCAAATTCTTCATTAGCCTGTCAAAATATTAATACACTATTAAATAAGAGCATGTTTAATTTAATTATTCAAGCATGTTGATTAGATTCCAGTCACATGATTGATTAACAACTTGATGATATCGTTAATTAAAAGTTTCTAAAACTCGAGTTTTGCTTAACCACTTGTAACATAAACAAACACTATGTGTGTCGACCACCGACCATGGACAGAAGTAGAATTAACCAATATATCCATTTATGTACTTAGAGTATCTTATCATGATATAATATGTTATGAGCTTCGAAAAAATTAAAGACAATGTGCATGTGATCAAGACATCAAGTACAAGAAAGGGTTAGATTTCATGTGATCATTTGCCTTTAGTGTTAATTGTGTGTTTAGTAGTATATAATATTTAATTATTTATTGTAGAAATTCATTGTTTAAATGCAAAAATTCACATTTATATTTAAACAACGAACACATTATTTAACTTTTCTTAAGAATCGTAAGCGGAAACTCTATATTTTTTGCTTACGTCTAATTTTTTGTTTTTATAAAAATGGTTCGATAAGAGGAAAAACTATAAAATTGTAGATGTAATCATGTAAACACACAAGCAAATAAATCACAGTAAAACCTATGGTCCAACCTCCATAACTAATTTATATAGTACACAAAACATAAATTTTTAGATGGACGAGACACATATATAGATATAGATCAAAATAAGATCATATATAAGTTAGATAAATATGAGTATATGTAGGTTTAGTTCTATATACATATGTACCTCGAGTCAAAGTCATTGAGGCCTCTTGAGTTAGATTCATAGGTCTTTTTGTAATTGGGCAAAGGGACACGACCAGTCTCGATGTTGATGAGATCTTCCACGAGAATGTCATAGTGACGCTTCACTTCTTCTGCAGTTTTCCCTCCAACAGCTTTGGCCACATTATGCCAACGGTCGGGTGTGTCCTTGTCGTAAACTGCCAAGGCCCTCTCGAACATCTTGTTCTGCTTAAAGGTCCATGTCGAGCTCGAGCTTCTAGAGTTTGAAGCCATTGTTAATGTTTTAACTTGAGATTGAGAGAGAGAGAAAGGAAGAGAGTGAGTGTTGAAAGTTGCTATAAAATGAATAGCAAAGGAAAGGGTTCCTTATAAGGAGGAGAAAAAGAGAGTTCCTAGATTCTGCAAGTTGGAGATTTTTCTTCTCTAATTTTCTTTAATTATGTGTTAATATTATTCATGACATGTTCATCAAGGAAATTTGTTTAATAAAATGCAATTTGTGATGCTATAACGTCCATATATGTGGTCTAGAAAAAGTCAATGGTAACACTAGTATAATATGTTCTGATATATATTTTTGGAATAAAGCAATGTATTGATATCTCAAGTTTAAAAAAAAAACTATACTCGTATGTTAATTTAACCATGTATTGTATATGATTGATAAATGTTTCAAAAGAAAAAATTGAACCAATTAACGTTTGATAATATTAGGAGCTTCCACATTTAAGCAAATATATACATTGAACCTATCGATCATGTCGAGTTTCAAAACCTAGGGTTGAATTAATAAAGTTGATAAGTTGAACAACTTGGCGTAATGTGCATATAGATAGATTAGAACAATGCTATAATAAGTGCCACTACTTATTTATATATATATTTATATATATATGTGTGTGTGTGTAGTATTACCCCACAGTTTTCGATAACATAATCAAATTTTAGTCGACATGTATATGGCATTATTGATGGAAGTCCAAAACTGATTAATGATAAGCAATGATTTGAGAGCATCGTTTCTGGCTAATTTTGTGGGAGAAAAAGTGAACTAA
This sequence comes from Arabis alpina, assembly GCA_900128785.1. NCBI lineage: Eukaryota > Viridiplantae > Streptophyta > Magnoliopsida > Brassicales > Brassicaceae > Arabis > Arabis alpina. The sequence goes on from LT669789.1 coordinate 33,040,019, forward strand.
TTATTGATATAAATTGCGTACATTTGCCATTACTATAGATATATATATATATATATATATATATATATATATATATATCTTTAGTAGTATTGGAATACCCAAAGCATATTATAAGATGTTTTTTTATATGATATTTTAAAGTTCTATTCTAAGCGTCAACTAATAATGATATACGCAAAAATGCTAAACATCGAACAAGAGTAAGGGATTCGATATGTCATCATCATTATCATCATCTCCTTGATAAAAATTCGTGGATATTTTTTTTCTTCCAAAATCAATTCCATTTATCATTTTTCACTTATTCAAAAGGATAGATAGATATATTCTCCGGGACCTTGAATCTAATGACTTTATGTGTGATGTAATGGAAGAGACCCATTTACATGACAAGCATTTCTATAAGAACCACCAAAAAAAAAGAATAAGGACATAACCGATCGATAATTTGTTTAAAAAAGAATAAGAACATCAGGGATATTATCGTTTCCTTTTGTGATAAAATTCCTGTATCCAAATCTCATCTATTTTCTGTGCTAAATACTTCATGTCTAATGAAGACGATGAAAAAGTTGTTCAATTTCATTGGTAGTTCATTTGGTTACTTAGAGTCGTCGAAGGTCTTTTTGGAATGATAATATTGGTAATTTGAAGATTAGAGTCACAGTAAAGAATTGAAAAAGTAGCTGTAAAAATGGTATGAAAAAGAAATACAAAAGTTTACCAAAACACCATTTGAATTTTGAAATCAGTGTTATGAGAAAGAAATGCGAATGTTCTAGGTTTATCAGAACATTATTTGAATTCTTGGTTAACATAAGTATTATATGGTTTTGTAGAGAAACTGCTTTTTATTTCGAACGCCTCTTCCCATAAAAGTAACCATTGAAAGCGTATCCTAGGAAAGGTTTGGAGGATGGAAATGATCACAAACGGCGAGAATGATACCGTGTTACTCCAAGACGGGTGAAAGCAAATCGTCTAGGACAAGAATAACTCGTGGGAGATTTTCAGCTTAGTTTTCCTTTAATTTATTCTACATTTTGCATTATATTTCATCTTTAGTCTCATAGTTAGGCTAGTTAACATAGTTTATCTTGGTAGATGGGTCTGGCCAAATTGGATTTTGAAATTGGTTTTACAGGTTTTGAATTGGGTATGAATTGTTTAAATTAAGAGTTATTGTCCCAAGTTCAATCCATTTGCAATTTGGATTTGTTTTATTCGGTTTAAGTTGCTTGGATCATAAATAGTTGAACCAAAATATACTTAAATATAATTTTAATTAGATTATTTGGGATTTAGAATGGATTTGGTTAGTTGAATTATTAAAGAAAAATGACAATAATATCTAAAACAAAATTTTAACGCAAATTTATTAAATAAAATAGTTTCATAAAATTCTAAAATAAAACTCAAAACACTATTCTTGATATTTTAACTTTAAAACAAAATAAATGATTTCAAAAACTGAACAAAAACTAATAAAAAGTTAGTAATATACTACTATTTTTGTTATTACAAAATTAATAGTAAATTATTACTTTTGATGGAGGTAATTTTACACTTATATTAAGTTATATATATATATAGTATATATATACATGTTTAAAATCATTTAGATTTTATTTGGGTTTTATAATCTGAAGACCAATCTGAATAACCCAAACCCAAATTCATATTTAATATTCCATCCAAATGAGTTTTTATATAAATTCAAATCCAAACCAATCCGGATTTCTTGGATTGGATTAGAGTTGGATAACCAAATTGACCACCACTATTTGTAGATATGATTTTAGAGATGTCCGAGAGAATTAGTGATTCATGATAGTAAATCTTTTCATAAATTAATAAGGAGACTATAATATTTTTAAGGATAATTCTCAAAAATATCATTCTTACAAGATTTATCTCCAAAAAATTGTGATGGTATTTTTGGAAACAAATCCATTGATAACTACTATCATTAGCAAATCCAATGGCACAAATCCACTTTATCTTAATCAACTTGTCTTACAAACCCATTGACTAAATAATGATGGACTTACCACATAGCACATAATTTTGAAAAAAAACTGAATACAAAATATGCAAATTCCTTAAAATATAATCCATAAATTCCTTAAAAGAAGAAAAAAGATTAAACTTTACAAAATAGTATGCACGTATACATCTATCTCTTCAATCAAATATGGAAATATTGAAAATATCTCTATTAACAGTCTATATAAATATCAACACAAAAGTGTTGGCTACTTCACCAAAAAACATTTTAACCTTTGACCCAAATGGCTCGATCATCTGGACACATTTCTTATGTTATGGCTATTCTCATGACGGTCTTATGCTTATATCTAGCAACCGACATGACTCACGCCAGGAGCCCAGTCACCTACTTTGTCGGAGATAAGGATGGCTGGGGCGTAACTATTCCAATGGACTCTTGGGCACAAGGCAAAACATTTTACGCTGGTGATATTCTTGGTATGTATCAATAACTATAAAAAAAACTCATAGTAATTTGTACATCGATACAACTCTAGTTAAGCGTCTAAATCTTTTTTTTTTGAATTACAAGCGTCTAGTTTTGATTTGTACGACAATATATTTGTATTGATATATTTGTGGTGTTGTATTGCAGTATTCAAATATGATTATCAAGATGGCAATTTATGGGTGGTAAACAGCACCGGTTATGAAACGTGTACAGCGAACGAGGGAGCAAAACTGTACGAATCCGGTTACGAAAAAATCCAACTTCCTTGTGGTTTTAGCTATTACATTGGGATATATGATCCTGCAGATTGTTCTGCCGGTATGAAGATGGCCATTAAAGCATTAGCGCCTTCAAAGTAGATGCAATAATAATACTATGATTATTAGTGTTTGAGTTACTTGTAACAATTTATGATTTAAACATTCATATTAATAAAATTTATAATAATTTCTTATGTTTTATAAGTTGTTTCCATACTTATAGATTATTAAGAGGAGAATCTGATTTTCTCTTTACCTCTCTAGATATGCTTTTGGAGATGATGTTTGAGAGATTTAGTTGGGGTCTTACCGTTATTATTGATGATTTCAATTTCTTGCATTTCTTTAAAACAAACAAAAAAAAAAGTTTTTACTTTTCAAGTTTTCCCTTTGTTCTTTGCTTCTTCATAAAGCTTTTTTAGTTACCTAAGCACCAAAAATCATCAAATATTGAGATTCCAAAGATAACTTCATTGAAGAAAAACCCATCACTTTTCTTTACCTAGCTGAAAAGTTATCTTTTCCCTCTTGACACACAAAAACTACACCATATACATACAAACCAAAAACATACAATCAAATATTCTCTTTTACACTTTGTACCATTTACCACATTTTGCCTTTATTTTAAAATCTTTCTCTTATCATATCATGCCTCCTTTTCGTTTTCACATTCCTTTCTTTTCCTATGGCTCTCCTTCTCGTCTCTCTTCAGGGACTTCTTCGCCATCGCCACCACCTACTCCTCCTTCACGTCCTCCTTTTCGTCCTGCGGGCATTGCTCAGCCGTCAAAGCCAGAGACAAAGTCCAAGTTGTCTCCGTCACTTTCTAGGGCTAAAAGCAATGTTGCTGCCATAATAGCTTCTTTGTCTGGATCTCAGTCGCCTTCTCGCGGTGTAGCCACGCCAACACGGCTGGCGAACCAACAATCTGGTTCTCCTTTAAAGAAACCGGAATCTTTGAAGACAGAGGAGCAAAAGGTGACAATGAAAGAAAAGCCTAATCCGGTAATAAAGAAACCTCCCATTTCTCGTTTAGAACAAAAAGAAGCAGAAGAAGCTCAAGAACAGAGGAAGAAGAAAGAAGCAGAGAAACGTGATGCACAAGAAAAGAAGAAAGTTCTTCTTAAGGACATGGAAAGGAAGTCAGAAACATCTCAGGGACAACATAAGATTACAGAAACCGAGAGTAACCAACAACCTGGTTCTCCGATAAAGAGACCGGAGTCTATAAGAACAGAGGAGCAAAAGGCGATAATGAATGAGAAACTCGAAAGAGAAGCTGGCAAGAATATCAATCCGGTGATAGAGAAACCTCCGATTGTTCGGTCAGATCGAAAAGAAGGAGAAGCAGCTCAAGAACAGAGGAAGAAGACAGAACTAGAGAAACTTGCGGAACAAGAAAGGAAGAAAGTTCAAGGACAACAGAAGAAAATAGAAACCGGGAATCTTGCAGTACAAGAAACAAAGAGAGATCTTCAAGCGGCTAGTAAAGAGGATGCAACGCGAAGTAGAACCACTCGACATATTACCGCAGCATCAGATTTATCGGAGAGAAAGACGCAAAACAGAACAGAGATTCACTCCGGTGACAATCATCAGAAAGCCAAAGGCGTAGCAACTGGAAATCCGAGAGATATGATTGGAGAGGGAACATCTTCAATGAGCAAAAGGATAAAAGAAGACGTAAGAGATGGAGTCAGTAAGCTTACTTGGGGAAAAAGCAACGGCGACGAAAAAACTGTGAGTGTCTATACTCTAACCGGCGAAAACAGAGGAGCCACAATGGCAATAGCTTCTGATAAAGACAAGAAAGACGGTGAGGTTCATATTCGCCGCGGATACAAAAGTAATCCTAACGAAAGCCCTAACACTTCAACTACAGAAACCGAAGGAGAAACCTCCAAAGGCAAAACCCCTAAAGAAAACGAAGACGAAGAAGAAGCTAGGTTTAGGGCATACGTGAATGGTAACACTCAAGGGATCAACAATTCGATTGTGCTCGAGAGTTCAGTGAGAGAGAATGATCCAGGAATACATATGAGTATAAAATTTGAAGAAACAAAGAAGGAAGTTACAATTCCGCCGGAGAAGAAACCGGAGAAGTTGAAGAATGAGACTAGAGTGAGGAGGAGATGCTTAAGAGGGTTACTCGCGGAGTCGAGTGAGTCCGAGAATCCCTTGAAGCCCCGAAAACATGGTTGCAGGTTTAAGTGTAAAGACAAAGATATAGAGAATACTTAAAACATTGTGTACATACAGTATATATTGTATGAAAACACAACAAGAGATTGGAACATTTGTATGCAATACCATATTGAACAAGAAATGGTTTATTGCAACAATATTATTAGGAGATAACCAAACTCTAAGGAAAACAAGAACACACGAACATTCGCACATTTCATTATTAAGCGAATAATCGCAACATAGCTCGAGAAGCGTTGATCGATACACATCACTACACCTTAGACGCCCAACCAGCAACCACAAACTCTTTCTTCGCCTTAGTTTTCTCAAACGACTCTCTAGCAAACAAAGTGTCCGCGTACTTACGAACATTGCTCAATCTCTCAGGAATAGACCATTTCTTGAAATGACCAAGAGCAACCTCAATATGGTAAAGCTTAGGTGCTAAACTCAAATCCAACGCAGTAACTTTTTCACCAGCTACAAAAGGACCAGAATGTGTCTTAAGATGATTATCCAATGCCTCTAACTCATCAACCAACGCCTTATCCGATCCGTCATTAGAGTCTTTGCTCTTCAAGAAAGTCACAAATGCACCAAAGATTTTAGATCCAACACAAGCAAATTCAGGAGGAGTCTTTAGAGATGGCTCTGGAAACTTCTCCTCGAGGATTCCAACAATGACATCAGAATCAGGTACCCATTTTCCATCAATCTTCATCACCGGAACTTTTCCTTCTGGACTAACATCTAAGAACCTATACAACACACAATGATTCAGAGAAAAAGTCTTATCATTCAAAGAAACCTATTGTTCATAAATAAGGGATTTGAAAAGACTTTTTGATTTAGATTTTGGGATTACTCGTTAATGCTAATCAAATTGGTCGATCAAATAAAATCATTGGCTCTATGCAACTTTACCATTTGGGTTTCTCGAAGACGTTAATGAAATGAAGCTTGTAAGGAAGCTTCTTCTCTTCGAGTGTCAAAAGAACCCTTTGGCTGAATGGACCTGAAGAACATAAGATTACATCGGATTAATCACATATTAAAAACCCTAATTTGTGTGAAACCAAAAGGTTGATGTGAAGAACAACAAAACAAAGATACGATGATCAGAGAGAGAGAGGAAACATACAGTCACCGAGAACATCAGGAGCACCAACGGCGAGCTTCACGCAGATATCGAGAGCCATCGATCTTTAGGGTTCCAGAAAATGTAACGCAAATATGAAATAAGTATATTGAGAGATGTAATGTAAGGAAAGGTTATTTAAATAAAAATCTGATGGAAATTGTGACGTCACGGATGAAGTGGCTGTTACGGGGAGCGTTACCACTTACCAACATTTTCTCGAACCTTCTCCAATTGGTTTCCGCAATTTCGTAACGCTCACCAATGAATAGTCAAATTTTAAAAAATGATTTTTTGCTAAAAAAAGTTCAAATTTGTTGATATTTTACTATTTAGGGATCAAATATGTTAGTGTGGTAGTTAACAAACTCAGAGAAGCAAGAAACGGAAAGTTGTTATGAACTGATATTTTCTCATTAATGTTAATTGTACACTAAGTGTTTCATTATATATAACTCTGAATCTTGCTAACTTACACTTCTATACATTGCTAACATAAACCATATACAACATATGCTAATGTACGCTGGTTATACATCTAATACGCCCCCACAAGCTGTTTAATCCGGACTTGGAGAAGGAGAAAACAAGCTTGACAATGATAAGCGGCCAAGCAGAGTATGAAACGGACCAGGATGGAGAGGCTTGGTCAGAATATCAGCTAACTGATTTTCACTAGACAAATGAAAAGTAACAATTGTGCCCTTCTTAATCTGATCACGAATGATATGACAGTCAATCTCCACGTGCTTGGTACGTTCATGAAAGACAGGGTTAGAAGCCAGATGAAGTGCAGACTTGTTGTCACAGTAAAGCTTAGTAAGTTGAGACACCGTGATCTTGAAATCTACAAGCAGTTTCAGAAGGAAAAGAACCTCTCTTGTGACATCAGAGAGACTCCTATATTCAGCCTCAGTGCTGCTGCGACTAACCACTTCTTGTTTCTTGGAACGCCATGAGATCAAAGAGGAACCAAGGTATACACAATAACCTGTAGTGGATCGTCGTGAGTCAGAGCAACCAGCCCAGTCAGAATCAGCAAAGGCACTGAGACTGAGATCAGAATCTGCAGGATAAAAAAGACCAAGACCAGGATTGGCTTTCACATACTTCAGTACTCGAAGAGCAGCATGAAAGTGTACATCAGTAGGAGCTTGAAGAAACTGACTCAGTTTGTGAACAGCAAAGGCAATATCTGGTCGAGTAATAGTCAGGTATAAGAGACGGCCAATTAGTTGCCTATAACGAGTAACACTAGCCAAGGGAGTTCCATTTTCCAGACTTAAAGAAGAATAAGGATCCATAGGAACAGAACTAGGCTTACAAGCCAAAAGACCAGCATCTACCAATAAATCCAGTGCATATTTGCGTTGACACACATTAATCCCTTGTGATGTCCTCGCGATTTCAAGGCCAAGAAAGAATCGAAGAGGACCTAAGTCCTTGATCTTGAAAGCTTTAGCTAGAACAGCTTTGAGATGAGCCAAATCTTCAAGGTTATTACTGGCTATAGCAATATCATCCACATACACCAGCAGCGCTATAAAACCAGTAGCAGTAACTTTGATGAATATAGTAGTATCAGATAAAGATTGTGTGAAACCATCATCAAGTAAGACCTTTGTAAAGGTTAAATTCCACTGCCTTGATGCTTGTTTGAGGCCATAGAGACTTTTATGTAGACGACAAACAGCATTAGGAGGTAAAGAATCAGGAGTACCTGGAGTATACCCTTGAGGAAGACTCATGTAAATCTCCTCATCAAGCTCACTATGCAAAAAAGCATTAGAAACATCCATTTGTGTTAATTCCCATCCCTTCGAAGCAGCCAAAGCTAACATCAACTTCACACTAGTTAGCTTTGCAACTGGAGAAAAAGTTTCATCAAAATCAACCCCTTCTTGTTGTGTGAAACCCTTAGCCACAAGTCGGGCTTTATACCGTTCTACATTTCCATCAGAGAGATATTTGATAGTAAAAATCCATTTACAACCAACGAAATTCTTACCAGGAGGCAGGGAAACAATACTCCATGTCTTGTTTAGCTCCATAGCAGACAATTCCTCATTAATAGCTACTGTCCACTTCTCAGATGCCATGGCTTGAAGAAAGGTTTTAGGCTCAGTTTCAAGAGAAAAAGAAAGAAGATAGGCACAATAGGGATATGTGAATTTATCATAGGAGAGAACAGAAGACAATGGGTAAGGAGTGGTATGATGAGAAGGAGTAGAAGGAGTGGTTTGGAGTAAGGCACAATGATAACCAGATAAGTGTTTAGGGGCTTTAGACTGACGCTTAGGTCTATCCCTAGGAAGAGATATTGTAGTATTATCAGAAGGAACCGAATCACTACCTGATGGTACTATATGAGATGAAGGAATAACAATGGAAGATGCAGTAGTATTAGGTAAAGGTGCATTTGACACTATACTAGATGCAGGAAGAACAGGAACAGATGAAGATGCAGAGGCCTTAATATGTGGAGAATCAACTACAACCGGATTATGTAAACCAGAACTAGCAGAATGCGATGTATCTACAACCGTAGAATGGACAGGCAGATCATCATGAACATGTAAATCAGACAGAAAAGAAGCAGGCATAGGCAAGATATGATTTGCAAAAAAATCTTGATCAGGTACCAAACCAGAGGTGAAAGGGAAAATATGTTCATGGAAAACAATATTTCTATAAATAGAGACAGCATTAGTATGCAAGTTTAACACCTTATACCCCTTAAAACCTGATGGATAGCCTAGGAAAACATAAGGCTGAGATCTAGGTGAGAACTTATTTCTATCCTTTGGAATGGTTGAAACATATGCTAAACAGCCAAAATTCTTGAGTAAAGAGTAATCAGGAGCTTTGTGCATCAACAGCTCATAAGGAGTAAGATTGTTCAATAGTGGTGAAGGTGTCCTATTGATTAGAAAGACAGCCGTATAGACACAATCAGGCCAGTAAACTAAAGGAATGTTGGATTGAAACAATAAAGCTCTAGCCACATTAAGAATGTGTTGATGTTTGCGTTCCACAATAGAATTTTGTTGTGGAGTATAAGCGCAAGAAAAATAATGAATCATACCAAGATCTTTAATCAATTTCGTAAATGCTAATTCAGGAGCATTATCACTTCTAATAGCTTTGACTTGAGTATGATATTGAGTAAGAACATGCTGTAAAAACTCAGGAAAAATAGAAGAAACTTCACTTTTTTTCTTTAACATGTATACCCAAGTAACCCTTGTACAATCATCAACCAATGTAAGAAAATAACGAAAACCTTCTACAGACTCAACTTTGAAAGGACCCCATATATCTAAATGGACTAAATCAAATGGTTTACTAGACATGTTATTAAGAAAAGGAAAAGACAGACGCTTCTGCTTTGCTAGTGGACATATAGGACAATGATGATCACTAGGCAGACTCGATTTGGATGTAGACAAAGTATCAGATAAAACCTGTAACTTGGCAGGTGATGGATGACCTAGGCGTTGATGCCAAAGCTGCCCATCAGCTGACAAGGATCCAATGAAAGCAGAAGACATAGCAGGCTTGGAGAATGCATGCACATCGAGAATGTAGAGATTATGCAAGAGATTACCCTTCCCAATCATCAAGGGCTGAGAAACATCCTGAAGAAAGCAGTAAGTCGGATAAAAATGAGCAGAGCAGTTGCTATCATGAAGAAGACTAGAAACACTAATCAAATTGAATTTGAATGAAGGAACATGCAAGACATCATGAAGGACTAATGATGCAGAGACAGCAACAGAACCAGTATGTGTGATGGGAAACCTAGTACCATTAGGAAGTGACACTGTTATATCCGATACTAAGACAATATTACTGAATAGGGATAGGTCACAACATACATGGCTAGTTGCCCCACTATCAATTATCCAAGAACCTAGAGGTAAAGAAGAGTATAGTGTGGAAAGACACTGGTGTTGGAAGGTGAATGTGTAGTTGTCATATCTGAGATTGGTAGAAAGAGGAAAGGTTTTACCAGAAGAAGACTGAGGAGCCATGACACCATTCACAGTGATAGTAGCTGAAGGAGGAACTGTAGGCTCTGAAGCTTGAAGTTGAGTATGTAACTGTTGCATCAAGGCTTGAATCTGGACAGGTGTAAAAGAGCTCATGTCTAGACGAGGAGTAGAGTTTACTGGAGGAGCTATGTACTTCACATCAGACTCATTCCCAGTAAACACATTTGCAATAGCCTTCTGTTGGTTAGGAAAACCATTATGTGGAGAGAAAGATGGTTTGGAACCAGCAGAACTAGAATGCCTGGAAACAGAGGAGGAATCAGAAGACTGTGTGCCATTGACATTGGACTTGTATCCAGGAGGATAACCATGAACACGATAACACTTCTGAACAGTGTGTCTAGGTTTGCCACAATATGTACACATAGGACGATTTCCTCTAGGTCTAGACGTGTTGTAAGCAGCAGCATACTCTACATAGCCAGTGTTAGTGGACTCAGAACCTCCATGAGTCCCACTAGTCTGAAATACAACATTCTCAGGACGAGTAAGAGGCTTCACCACCTTCTGTCTTTCATCATGAGCTACAATATTGAAACATTCTTCAATATCAGGAATAGGCTTAAGCATTAGAATATGTCTTCGAGTTTGCTCATAAGCCTCATTCAACCCCATTAAAAACTTCATAACACGACTTCTCTGCTGCATTTTCTCCCACAAAAGAGCAGCATTACACTCACATTTTCCACAAGTACAGACAGGAATCTCCACATAATTCTTATACTCTTCCCACAAGGTAATAAGCTTCGTATAATACGTGCTAATATCCATTGATCCTTGCTGGATAGCACTGAGTCTTTGCTCAATTTCAAAGACACGCGGTGCATCATCCTGCTTGAATCTTGACATGAGATTATTCCAGATCGATTTAGCAGTAGCCATATACAACAGACTCTGGCCAATTTTCTTGGATACAGAGTTCATCAACCACGTAGCCACCATGTCATTACAACGAGACCAAGATCCAGCATCCTTATCATTCACAGGCGGTTTACGGATCGTTCCATCAACAAATCCTAGCTTATTTCTAACATTCAAAGCCATACGTATAGATCTACGCCAAGAATGAAAATCGGAGCCAGAGGTAAGACGATCTGTTACCAATTGAAGTCCGGCATGATCCGCACTATGAAGAAAGTAAGGATTATCATAGTTGTCAACAACATGACGAACCAATTCACCACCAGACGACGGAGCTCCGGCGGAGTTGGTAATCGGAGAGATAGCCATCAGCGAGTGAAATCAAGCAGGAATTGGACTAAAAGCAAGAGAAATATGACAAATCGAACACTAGAAGTAGATCGATTCGAAGGAAAACACTTAACGAAGCTGAAATCAACAAAAATCAGCTCTAGAAGAAGAGAAAACTCAGCGATTGAAGAACGCAGAGAGTAACAAAACGATGAATGAGAAGAATCACCAGAAATACATGAGAAAGAACGAGATTACGACTCGATACACTCATGATTGATTGGATCGTTGAGACGATGATACCATAACAAACTCAGAGAAGCAAGCAACGGAAAGTTGTTATGAACTGATATTTTCTCATTAATGTTAACTGTACACTAAGTGTTTCATTATATACAACTCTGAATCTTGCTAACTTACGCTTCTATACATTGCTAACATAAACCATATACAACATATGCTAATGTACGCTGTTTATACATCTAATAGTAGTAACTTTCAAAACTTGGGAACCTTTAGGAGTCAAAAATCTATGTTTCGGTTTTTTAGTTTTGAGGATAAATATTCAAGTTCTCGTCACTAATTCGGAAATAGATTTATACCTTAAACATGATATTACTAATAGATGGCTTCGGGATACGAGAGATTATAGGTTAAAGATCAGGAACTCCCATAAGTTATAAAAATAAATTATACTCCCTCCATCGCATATTAGTTGTCGTTCTAGGTGATTTCACGTCAATTAAGAAAATATTTAAAAAATCTGTTTTACCCCTAATTAATGTGTTTTTCATTTGATATGTGTAGTTAATAAGCTAAAAGAGTATGGGTAAAATCGGAAAATCAATCATAAATTTGCATTGAAAATGTAAAACGACAACTAATTTGATACAAAATAAAAAGCGTAGAATGACAACTAATATAAAACGGAGGGAGTATGCTTCGTTTGTTATTGTGATTTGCAAAAGTCTTATTGCATTGTGAATTGGGTCATTTAGCAAAATAAAGCAAATTGTAAAATTAATTTGTGTAATAGCTATATAATAATTGTAATAAGGAGACTAGCAATAATTGTAATTAAGGTACATGTACTTTTACCTTTTAACCCTCAAACCTAAACCCCAAACCGAAACTCTACCCCTTAAAACTATACCCTAATTTTGGAATAGTTAACCCAAACCCAAAAATTTAACATTCAAAACTAAACCCTAAACCCCAAACCCAAACCCTACCCCCTAAAACTATACCCTAATTTTGGAATAGTTAACCCAAACCCAAAAATTTAACATTCAAAACTAAACCCTAAACCCCAAACCCAAACCCTACCCCCTAAAACTATACCCTAATTTTGCAATAGTTAACCCAAACCCAAAAATTTAACATTCAAAACTAAACCCTAAACCCCAAACCCAAACCCTACCCCCTAAAACTATACCCTAATTTTGGAATAGTTAACCCAAACCCAAAAATTTAACATTCAAACCTAAACCCTAAACCCCAAACCCAAACCCTACCCCCTAAAACTATACCCTAATTTTGGAATAGTTAACTCAAACCCAAAAACTGAGTTTGTCATTGAAGGCATTTTTGTCATTAATACATAATACAGAGAAGCAAAGTAAATTATACTATTGGATGCGTTATAATTTTTTTTTTTGTTATACACTACAATTACCCTTGTGAATTTGTGATAGCTGAATTAACGGAAAAAAAAAAATTCTCGTTAAACATGAAAGTGTCTACAATACATACAAAGTGACAATGGCTAATAAACAACTTAAACCAGAGAAAAAGAAACAGAAACTTTAATGTAAAATGTACCTAGACTCAAATCCAATCAAATGCATTGTGAATTTGTGATAGCTGACCACACTGAAAATATGATAGTACCTTAATTTAGTTGACCACAATTAATTTCCTAATTTCATTCGTTTTTGAAACAAATTTTTTTTTGTTTTAATCTAAAAAGTTAGTTTTCTTGTGCCAATTTTATCTTTGGATATTCAAAGTGTTTAGCAAAAAATAGTTTAATTTTTTTTTGTGAATTTGAAATTTTTATTTAATAACTATTCTTGTTTGAAAACCGATAATTGTAGTAATTATCTTAATTATACGTTTCATCATAATTACATCAAAAAATCATTTATATTAGTAGTGATTTAAATCACAAAAATATGATTTTAATCTAGAAGCACACAAATTAGAGTTTGATGTGGAGGGATTAACAAAGAGATAAATTACCTTAAAAAAAAAGATCAATGAGAAACTTCTCGTAAATACAATAATAGGATTTTTAATCTAGAAGTAAAGAAATTAGAGTTTTTTTGTTGTGGAAAGATAAACAAGAAATAAAATATCTTAGAATAGAAGCAAAGGTTTTGATGAGGTTATTATCGTCAAAATCAACCAACCCAAATTTGTGTCCATAAATTCCCAAGCCAACACAATTCCTCCACTCACAATTCCACACCAAAGCAAAAAATATCATTTCTCTGTTATCATTTCAAAATCTCACTCACTCATTATCACATTTTCAAACTAACAAATGGCTTCGGAGCAAAGCAAGATTCTAGTGATCGGAGGAACCGGTTACATCGGAAAATTCATCGTTGAAGCCAGCGCGAAATCCGGTCACCAAACATTCGCTCTCGTTAGAGAAGCAACTCTCTCCGATCCGGTCAAGGGTAAATTCGTCCAAAATTTCAAAGATCTTGGAGTTACAATACTACACGTACGTGTGAAACTCTCGACTTTATCTACTAGTTAATGTTATAAAACGGTTTTTTCTGTTATTTTACCGTTAAATTTATGGTCGTTTGGTTTTTGAGCAGGGAGATGTGAACGATCATGAGAGCCTAGTGAATGCAATAAAACAGGTCGATGTGGTTATATCCACACTTGGAAGCATGCAAATTTTGGATCAAACTAAGATCATTTCCGCTATTAAAGAAGCTGGTAACGTCAAGGTATGGTAATCTTGATTACAATGCAAAAAAATTACATTTGTTCTCCTTGGTATTACTTTGATTCAAACTTATTACACACGTAAATAAAATAGCATTTCGATTAATAAGATTAATGGATACTAGATTTGGTTCATATTCGAATCGTGTATGAGTTAATTAGTATCCTCCATTTCGTCGATTTTAAAGATTCCTTTCAATGCCGAGTTATTATGCATACAAACTATTGAGAAAATTTTGTATATTAAATTATTTCATTTATAAGTAACAGAGATAAAATAGGAAAATGTTACATAGAAACAATAGTACATCCATCTTTGTGAGATAATTGTCTTTCTAGAATATGTATTATATATTATGAAATGAAGGAAGTATTACATTTGTTGATGTTTTGCAGAGATTTTTGCCGTCTGAGTTTGGAACGGACGTGGACCGAACAAGCGCGGTTGAGCCAGCGAAATCGGCTTTTTCGGGGAAAGTACAAATTAGGAGAGCTATAGAAGCAGAAGGAATACCATACACTTACATTGTTAACAATTGCTTTGCTGGTTATTACTTGCCTACATTGGTTCAATTCGAGCCTGGTCTCACTTCTCCTCCTAGAGACAAAGTCAACATTTTGGGTGATGGAAATGCCAAAGGTTGAAAAAAATTTGAATCTTAAAACACACAAGATTAATGTTGTTTATTGCATATGATTGAATTTTGTTTATTGCTTTTCCGCAGCTGTGATCAACAAAGAGGAAGATATTGCTGCTTACACGATTAAGACCGTGGATGATCCTAGGACTCTTAACAAGATCCTTTACATTAACCCTCCTAAGAATACTTTATCGATGAACGAAATGGTCGCCTTGTGGGAGAAAAAGATTGGGAAGTCCCTTGAGAAGACTCATATCTGTGAGGAACAAGTGCTCAAAAGCATCCAAGGTTTAGAATTATCAAATTCACATCACCATTCATCAAGATGTTTTTAGATTTTTTATTACATTAAAAAAACATGTTCTTGTTTTGCAGAGTCTCCGGTTCCCATTAATGTTCTACTGTCGATAAACCATGCGGTTTTTGTGAAAGGAGATCAGACCAATTTCACTATAGAGCCTTCGTTTGGTTTTGAAGCCTCTGAGCTTTACCCTGATGTCAAGTACACGAGTATTGAGGAATATCTCAGTCACTTTGCTTGAAGAAACTTTTAAAAACACCTAACTCACCATGAAGACTCGGGTTTAGTATTTGTAACAATAAAAACTGGTTCTTGTAATGGTGAAGAATATGTGTGTGCCTTTCAGTGTTTGTGGATGTCTATGTGTCTGTGTATGTGTGTGTGCCTGATCACATGGTTTTACCTTCATTTTCGTCGAATGTGAATGAGTATCAATATTATCCATTATTTCTTTCCATGATTTAGAGTCCATAAAGTTCTCGAGCTTGCGTTCTTATCAAGAACCAATTGAGAAAGTCTAGTACTCAAAGGAGTGCCCACTCTGGTAAGTTTAAAATACAAGTAACAAGCAACAATCAATAAATGTTTCAAAAAAAAAACACAAAAAAACAATCAAATCTTACTAAACAAAAATAAAGAGTTTGTAATTTTGTTGTATATTTGATCTTAATCTTCTTTTTTCCTTTTTTTATTATGTGATTTCTAGTGAGTGATTGTAAATATGAATCTAAGGTGAATTCTGATTCGGAATGTCAACAACCACAACAAGATATCTCACAAATTCACATATTTTTCACATGCATTCGCCTCTTTGCTCTCTATATTGTGAATATATGTGGTCTATGTTAAAATTCGGACCACACATGTTTATTATGTCAGGAAAAATTGACCACCACAGTCCACACTTGTTGTGTGTACTATTGTAGCAAATGTACAGTGAGGGTATAAGCGTAAAACAACCAACAATTTGCTCTCTATAAATTACCCTACCAAAGCCATTTCTTCACTCATAAGTCCACATCATTCTCTCTGTATCATTGAGACATGGAGACAACAAAGAAAAACAAGATTCTGATCATCGGAGGAACGGGCTGCATTGGAAAATTCATCGTCCGAGAAACCGCGAAAGCCGGCCACCAAACGTTCGCTCTCGTCAGAGAAGCCTCTTTTTCTGATGCCGTGAAGGGTAAAACCGTCAAAAGTTTCAAAGATCTAGGAGTCACAATACTACACGTACGTACACTCTCTCACGTGATACAATGTTTGATACAAAAAAAAACTCAATAATCTATAACGTGTAGTTTTGTAAATTTGGTCAGGGAGATTTGAATGACCACGAGAGCTTAGTCAAGGCTATAAAACAAGTTGATGTGGTTATATCAACCGTTGGGCGCAAGCAACTCTTGGATCAAACCAATATCATTTCCGCCATTAAAGAATCCGGTAACATTAAGGTCATTACTCATAGTACCTTGATTTCAATCATGGTCGACCACTATGGATACCTTACTGGCAAAACTTGAGCCTATGGACTCTGGGGATTAATCGGGTGACTGCCCATAATCCCCCGGTCTTAAAAAAAAAGAATGTTAAATTTTATTCAACCTAGAAAACATTTTTTAATGTTATGTAACTAGATTGGACATACATAGTCTCATACTAGAATTTGTTGTTGTTTGTTTTGCAGAGGTTCTTGCCCTCTGAGTTTGGAACAGACGTGGACAATACAAATGCGGTTGAGCCAGCGAAATCATTAGTCTTTGGAGCGAAGAGAAAGATAAGAAGAGCCGTAGAAGCAGAAGGAATACCATACACTTACGTTGTTGGCAATTGCGCGGCCGGTTTTTACTTGCCTTCCTTAGCTCAATTCCAGCCTCGTCCCACTTCTCCTCCTAGAGACAAAATCACTATTTTGGGTGATGGAAATGCTAAAGGTTGAGAATTTTTTATGTTAATTAAATAGAAGAAAAAAACAAGATTGTTATATAAAAATGTTTTGGATTGTTTTTGTAGTTGTGCTCAACAAAGAGGAAGATGTTGCTGCTTACATGATCAAAACAATAGATGATCCGAGAACTCTAAACAAAACCCTCTACATTAATCCTCTTAAGAACATTTTATCGATGAACGAAATAGTCAACTTATGGGAGAGAAAGATTGGCAAGTCTCTTGAGAAAACTTACATGAAAGAAGAACAAGTGCTCAAAAACATCCAAGGTACATATAGACAAAATCATCAAAAATCAAAAATCACCATTTACTACCGCCTTTTTTCGTTTTGTCGAATATAAATGATATGTACTTGTTGTTTGTTTGTTTGCAGTATCTCCTGATGTTTCCGTGAGTGTTCTTCTGTCCATAAACCATAGTGTGTTTGTGAAAGGACATCAAACCAATTTCATTATAGACCCTTCTTTGGGTGTTGAAGCCTCCAAGCTTTATCCTGATGTCAAGTTCACGAGTGTTGATGAATATCTCGATCAATTCGCTTGAAGAAACTTCATTAAAGCACCTAAATAATTCACCATCACGATTATGCTAGTTGCATAATTGTATAACAAGTGGTGGAAGCGTGTGTGTGACTAGTAATCAAAGTGTTTCTTATGCAGAGGTTCACTATGGGCCTTAATGGCCCGAGAGAATTGTTTTTTAAATACCCATATGTATTAAAAACAGTGAATTAAGCATGTGGGTTGGGTGTGAATATGCAATGCATATGGTTGGAGATTCTTCTCAGAAACTACTTTTAGTGAGAAAGCAACTTAAATACTTTTAAAGATTATAAAACCTTAGAAAAGCCATTATGCACACAAAATGGCCTATCAAAAAGCTTCAAATATTTATTACTTAAAATGAAAAAGAAACGAAAATAATGACTATGTATCTATGTATCGTGGGCTCCATTTTTGTTGCTTTGACTGACATAATTGGATTCTCGATCTTAAAGCATTCACTTTCGTTTTTTTTCTTCTTCTTCTGAAAAGCTAAAAAGGAATTTACCCTAGATTTATATAGTTTAGACTTAGATCTCGATCTCCCAAAAGTTTACGATCATTTCATATTTTGGACTCTAAATCTATCATGTGTACGTTAACATGCTAAGTGCTTGGTTAATTTGCCAAAAAGGTTAATTAGTGTTAGTTAAAATGAAAGGTTTTCCGGAAACAAATTGAAAAATCATATGTTAGTGAATTCACAAATAATATCCAATTGAGAATTAGTGAGATTAGTATATAGGCTTTACCTTTAGAATTATTCGAAAAGCTTACAGTCGGTTGGTAACGCAATTTTTATATGTGCATGATGTACCAGTCGATTTCGTCCGGATTAACAAAGTAAACAAAAAATGGTATAAATTTCCTACAAACTTATATACATATATACACAAAGAGGTCAATGTCACACTTACACATGAAAGTTACAATTTTCTTTTTCTTTCATTGAGATGTCATTTTCAGTTGGATTCGTCTTAGTCATAAACATAAAATAATTTGGAAATGCATTATATGTATGTCGTTGCCACATTATAATAGTATCATTAGGTGATCAGTGATCAAACTAAATATATTTATTTCATGTCACTTTGTGGACCATTATTCGATACAAAAATGTCTCTATTTGATGTTTCTTTTAACTTAACAATTTAAACTTTACTTTGCGTTCTATATTCTGAAAGGAACAAGAAATTAAACATATGGTTTTCATTGGATTTTTCTAATATTTATTGGTTTAAATTACTCAAAGCGGTGATAGCAGGAACGATCTTGGAAATGGCAAAGAGGTTTTGGTTTTTATTCGATTTGTGAATTATGTTCATACTATTTTTGTATGCACATATGAATTTGTCGATAAATGCATGACTTCTCTGGCTCTCTTGGTAATTGCCAGCAACTATGAAGCTGTGAATCATTACATTTCTACCAAACGTGTAAATATATATATACATATGGTCAATTCAATTCATATACTATAAGTTATATTTATAAATGTATATAAATTGTACTACTTAACTTGGACCAGCCTGTGTAATCTAATGTTTTGGACCACATTCCAAAAACCCCCAAGGGAAGATTCAAATTAAAATCATGAATATGAGTCATATGACCAATGTACTATGGGAACTGTTGGCTTATACTATTTTCTTCTTTTTTTTCAAAATTTTGGAAGTATAAATCAAAATATGTGGGAATAGTTATTTTGTGGGAAATTGTTGTGGCAAGATTACAAGAATCCATGTCTTGTATAAAAACCATGTGATCATTTCGAGAAAAAGACATACACAACGGCTTAATATACACTTTTGTAACGCCATTTGTTTTCTACTCTTCACTTGTTTCTTTGTTTTGTTTGGTTTTTAGCCTGATTAGTATATGTGCACCAAAACTTATCACAACATTATAGGATACCTAACTTCAAGAAATCATCATAAGAAACACAAAGAAACTCTTGTGTTAAATCCAACCGTACCGTACATATAAATTTCAAGACCAAATCAGCAGTACAACAATACAAAAGCATAAACGATTTCTCACTAATGTTTTTAGTTTGTAATTACGATTTTTCATTGGTAATTGATTGTAACATAAAATATTTCTTTTGTAGCGATTATTCGGATGGTTCTAAACCAAGATTACAAGTTAAGTAGTACAATTTTTTGTAAATAATATTAGAATCTTTTGACAAGAACATAAATACATTTTTTGAAAGGTTTACGTACTATTACCTCTCTATTTCAAACTAAAAGATCTTGCCGTGTGAAATGGTCTCGATTTGACACAATTTATACTCCTAAAAACCCCATTAAATAATCACATGAGTACAAGCAACAAAAAAAAACTACAATATGACTAGCAATTTATATAAATTTATTTTAATAAGCTTAAGCATCTTATACTATTTCTTAAACACGATACCATGAACATAGCTTAAGCGATTGACCGACACATATTAACGTTAAATTTGCTTTTATAGTACCAACCAATAAACTTTGCATTAAAACAAAAGTACCAAAACCATATTAGTTTTTAATAAATTTCACAAATTAAATTAGTATATAGTACTTGGTAAAACAATAAAACAAATAATAATCACGATTAGTTAGACAGTTATATTATTGTTCACGCGCTTTTTAAAATTATTTATTTATTTTTAAAATCTAAATAAACCCAGCTCATATCTCTCTCTCTCTCTCACTACTCTCTCTCTCTCTAGCTCTGCAGATTTTTCGAAAATCAAGAGAGAAAGTAGACGAAGAAGAAACAAACCCTAACAATGGAGTACGAGAAAGCTCCTACTGCTACTACTTTTTCCAGGAAGATGAGTAGTAATCGTAGCCATAGTTTGAGTTTCAACGCAAATGCTGTATACGACGGTGTTTTTGGTTCTCCGGTGAATACGAAATCTCCTATGGTTGATTACGGTGAGATTTTCCGATGTTCTGGTCCTTCTCCGTCGTCGATTCCGTTTTTAGATGTACCGGAGCTTAACGGTGGTAAGATTAAGGTCGATGTACGGAGTTCTAAGCTTGATTACGCCTCTGTGTTTGGTGGTTTTGGAGATTGTGATTTTGTGGCTACTCCTAAGGAAGTTATCGTTAAGTCGGAGAAGAAGAGGTAATTTCTCTACTGTTTCAGAGGTGATTTTGGCTTGGCTTAATTAGGCTGTTCATAGTTATAGCTCTTTATGGTTTGTGATGAGTTTTGAATCTGTGTGATAGTGATAGCTAAGAAGTTGCAATAGTGGAAGAGTTTTTGGTGTTTGTTGTTGAGGTTTGGATTGTTTAATTGATTTGTAGGAATCGTAGAAAAGGTGGAAATTCTTGTGATGTTCCTGTTTGTAAAGAGGAGAAGAATCGGATTTCTTCACCTGAAATGGTTAGGATGAAGCACTCTGATATATCATATCAACAGGCCGTTCCGCGTAATGAGAATGGGAGTAGTCATCATAGTCAGGTTCCCATTGTGGCTAGTCCTACTCAAGTGGTTGGTAACACGAGTCCGGTGCAGAAGATTGAGAGTAAACCACCTGTTGCATTAGTTGAGAAGAAGCCAGGTGATGTGGGTGTTGAGGAAGTTAAGGCTACTAGAAAGCGGAGTTCTAAAACTGAGGTAGATTTTGCGGAAGTCTTTGGTCGAAATGGAGGTAGTACATGCGATGATTTCCCGAGCAAGAATGATTCTAGTGGTGAACATCGGGATGTGAAATCGCCTTCTAGTTTGCAGCGTACATTCATTGGTGAAAATGGAGCTTCTGAGAGATTAATCAGTTCAAAGTCAGGGTTTTCGGAAATGTTTCAAAATGGAGTCAGTACACGCGATAGTTTGCCGAGCAAGAACGATTCTAATGCTGAACTTCGGGATGTGAAACAGCCTTCAAGTTTGCAGAGTACTTTGATTGGTGAAAATGGAGCTTCTGAAAGATTTACTAGTTCAAAGCCAGGGATTTCGGAAAGGTTTCAAAATGGAGGTAGTACACGCGATAACTTCCCGAGCAAGACCGATTCCAGTGCTGAACACCGGGATGTGAAACCGCCTTCAGTCTTGCAGCCTACATTCATTGGTGAAAATCGAGCTTCTGAAACACTAACCAGTTCAAAGTCGGGGATTTCGGAACAAACTGAAGATGATGATTCTCCAAGTTCACCTACATACTTTGATGCTGAAACAGATGTAAACTCAGATGCTGCTGAGTCTTCTGCAGCATTGAAAAAGGCTATAGATGAGGCTCAATTAAGAATGAACATTGCAAAACAAATGATGGAAAGGAAAAAGTCAGGCTTTCGCAGTAGTGCAAAACTGAAATCTTGTGATGACCCTGAAGTTGAGAATAAAGTGGACAAAAAAGTTGAACGAATTACAGAAGAAAGCAGAGACAACAATTCTCAAATCCTCGGTGAATTGGTGAACACTTCCGAACAATCATCTTCAAACGAGGGAGATCAGCTTGCAAAAAGAGCACGGAAGCTGTGGGGAGTTCCTGAAGGACTTTTGAAATCGAATCCAGACGACAAGCGGGACGAGGTGGAAGAGCAAGAAGCGGTAAAGCTAGAAGAGGAACAAGCAAGAAGAGGCCGAAAACACTGGGATTTACCTGGAGAGATATTCAAATCAGTTTTGAATAGTAAGCAGCAAGAGGCAGAAAACCTTGTACCAGCCAAACCTGAAATTGATACGAAACGAGAGGCGCAACCATTAACTGAGAATCCCTTCTATACATTTGGGCAGCTTGGTAGTAAATTGAAATATGTTGTAGAGGCCTTCACGGGGAGTAAGGTTTCACAAAAGGATGAGACAGAGGTAAAAGAGAAGGAAAATTCTACGCTCACTGAAATTTTTCAAGATGTTGAGAGTGACTCACAAGAGATGCTAGCTGGTATTCCAGTCATGGAAACATTGTTAAGGGAAGTGGAAGAGACCCTACAACAAACTGAGAGTAAGAGTGAAATTAAAATAGATGATAACTCTGAATCTACACTGTGTACTTCCACAGAAAGGTTTTCTGATAAGATGGAGGAAGAAACAGAATGGGAAGTTAAAAGTACTTGTGAGTCCGAAGGTGGACCTATGTGTGGCGTAAAAGATGTCCAAGAAAATTCTGACTCAACTTACAATTTTCTAGATCAGGAAGGCGATAAGGAGATAGTCTGTGGGACACAGGAGATGTCTGTTGGTCATGATGATAACAAAACATATGTAAGGGAAGTGGAAGAGATCCCAACACCTTATCAGAGTTTGAGTAAAACTCAACTCGAAGATAGTGTTGGAACTATGGTGTCTTTTCACACAGGAAATGCATCTGAGCCAGGAAACATTCAAGACGAGAAAGAGACAGAGCACAAGGCTCCCAGGCGAAGAAGAGTTTGGCAGACCTCTGAAGACGTCTATAATATCATTAAGGCTCCAAAGGAAAACAACAGACCCTGGCAGTTAGAAAGTGTGGAAAGAGAAACCACAGAGAGGTCTTTTCAAGTGGAAGGTGTAAGGATACATGATGCTAGCGAGGAAACAGAAAGCACATCTGGACAAGCTAGTGATTCAGGAATGCAAGAAAATTGGACTGTTCTTAAACAGATGTTTAGGCAGATGTTTCAGCCAGCAGATACCAAGGCAGAGGATGAAACTTATTGCATAGTGGAATCTGAAAAGGATCGTATTGATATCCATCAAAAAGCTAGAGATGAGAATGGAAAAGAAACTGCAGAGACTTCTTACTGTCAGATGACTGGTACAGATAACTACGTAGATAATGAAGCTGAGACGGTAGAGACGGAGTATGAAGCCTATGCACATATAAGAGAAAATGAAGACTCGGAAACATTTTGTAGAAAAGAGGATGGTAAGGTAGAAGTGCAGAGTAAAACTTCTTTGGTCCGTGAACTGATAGGAGAAGAACTAGAGCCCATTGGAATGGCTAGCGACCAAGAAAGTGAAGATGTACAGGATGTATGTGAACAAGCTGGCTGGGCTCAAGAACTTCCTGAACTTGATGAGATAGACGAGCATGCAGATTCTCGTGCTGAAACTCTTGAATATGATCGAAGTGAAACAGACTCAAATATATCTGGTGAAAAATTTGAGCAAACCCGGGAACTAGCAGACGAAACCAAGATTGACGGTAGTATAGATACTGACACCAGCAGGTCATCTTTTGAAATGAGACAAGGTGATTCATATATTGAGGAGGTTGGTGTCGAGGAAGATCTCAGTGATCAATTCCATGAAAAAGACAGTGCTGCCAGCAGCACGGAAGAGCACGTTGAAGAAATAGATTCTGATTCAATTCAAAGTGGTTGGAGTGTTGTAGAGGATGAGGACAAAATCAAGGCTTATGTGGAGGAAAGTTTGGCTGGTCATCTGCATGAAGAAGGAGCAAGTAAGCCTGAAGAAATGGAGGAAATTAAAGAAGAAACTGATGAAATGAAAACAAGCCTTGATGTAGAGAACGATGAAGATAAGACAGAACAAGAGGACGGGTTTGAGTGTCGAACGGAGGATATAGATAGAAGCAATGAAGAGCCAGCTGAGTCTTCCTGTGGTTTGCCCAAAGGAGACGAAAAGAGTGGCGCAGCAGATAGAAACATGAAAGACAATGAGGGCGAGGAGAGTTGTCGATCATCTATGGAAGAAGAGGGAGATGCTACTTCTGATGCTTCACAAAACGAAGCAGAGCGAGCTGAAAAACATCTGAAAAAGAAAAATGAAGCAAAAGAGAAAGAAAGAGAGAGAGTTATGGTAGAAAGAGCTATCCGTGAAGCCCGGGAAAGGGCGTTTGCTGACGCTAAGGAAAGAGCAGGAAAAGCCGCAATGGAGAAAGCAAAGGCAGGAGCCCACCGTAAAGGGACTTCTGAGGTTCCGAGGAGATCAGAGAAGGGATCTGTTGAAGTAAACGATAAGTTATCATCAGCTGAGAAGGCTTCAATGCAAGCTAAACTAAGATCCGAGCGTGCTGCCGTAGAAAGAGCACTCTCTGAGGCCAGAGAACGTGCCCTCGAAAAAGCATTGTCTGGTAAGTCTGCTACTTCTCAAACAAGAGTTTATGGCGGGAGCAAGTCATTTGGCACTTCTGGGGAAAGACGAGGCTCCTCATCTTCTGTGAGTTTCGATCTCTCTTTTCTTATGAACATTCCCCATTCAACTCATCTGTCATAGCTCTCATGTAATATTGTGATTCATGAAATTTTTTAGCAGGGTACAGAGAACAAAAATTCAGGTCCTTCCAGTTCTTCTAACCAGACAGGTATGTCTCTGTATATGTATATATTGTCCTTTCCAAGATGTTTGATCTATATACACTGACCTGTGCATTCTATTTGCTTGATGAAGCCAAAGGTGAACCAATCCAGAGATGCAAAGCTAGATCCGAGAGACACCAGAGAACATCTGACCGTGCGGTATGTACACCATCTGTGTTCATTTTAAGTATAGTATAATCCCATTTTCTCTGCTTATAACATGTTTTTTGTGATGTTATCATTCCAGGCAGAGGCTCTTGCAGAGAAGAAACTTCGTGATCTCAAAGCAAACAAAGAGCAGACAGAGAGAAATGTAATCACATAGACAATACTCATTATCATCAGATAAACTTTGAAATTTGGTTGTACTAATCCTTCTTTTTCATCTCTAATTGAAACTGCAGAAACTCGCGGATTCCCTTGATGCTGATGTCAAACGGTGGTCAAGTGGAAAGGAAAACAACTTGCGGGCGTTGCTCTCAACACTCCAATACGTAATTGTTTCCCCCATTTGTTCCATAGCTCTCAACTCTTTAATGAATCAGAGGGATCAGTCTTTTAATGGTTTTGATGTTTTGCAGATACTTGGAGCAGAGAGTGGATGGAAACCGATTCCTCTCACTGATCTTGTGTCAAGTGCTGCTGTGAGAAAAGCTTACCGAAAGGCAACTCTTTACGTTCATCCTGACAAGCTTCAACAACGTGGCGCATCCACACAACAGAAGTACATTTGCGAAAAAGTTTTTGACCTTCTCAAGGTTTATCTCTCTCTAACTCTTCGATATAAATAAATCCTTAAGAGTTTTATCTCCATCCAAATCGGTCACTAACAGGATTTTTACTGTTTTCCAGGAAGCATGGAACAAATTCGGCGCAGACGAACGATAATTTAGATTAGTGTAGACTACCTTTGGATCTTCCTTTACCCTATTATCAGGTGTCACCATGCAACTCTAAACCAACAAGCTCAACATACAGGATTAAGCTATGGTGTGGGATGAAGACAGATCTAGAGATGTAATAACCAGAAATAAATATTTGTATTCATGAGTCATATATATATAAAAAGCTCATTCTTATTTCCAGCCAAACCAGCCACAGTATTATTCATCAAGGTTTCTCAACCTAAAGGTTAATAAGTCGTACAATAAGTCAGTGGTACACCAGCAAACCGCACGAGAGAGCTAAGATAACAAAAGGGTTTAAAAACCGAGCAAATGAAGCATTATTGCATTTTGGGCATGCATGCGATTCTCCGCCTGTGGGAAAACAATGGAATAAGGAGCTTCCACGACTCCGTTGGTCACCTCGACTCCTCTTTCCGCAGGCAAACAATGCATGAAGTAGGCTTTTGGACCAGCCAACTTCATAAGAGCTTCATCCACCTGCAATGAAGTAAACCAACATAAATTAGGTAATCGTGAATCCGATGAAACACTGTATCAAAACTAAACCAGAGACTTCGATTTACGTATACACAGATAACAGTTATGTTACCTGGAATCCTTGGAATGCTTTACGGCGGAATTCAGCTTCATCCTTTTGACCCATACTGGCCCATACGTCTGAGTACACAACATCAGCTCCTATGACAGCTTCTTTAGGATCATTGATGATCTCTATCTTACTTAATCCAGCTTTTTCTGCCTTTAAAACTCTTTCTTTGTCTGGTTCGAATCCTTTTGGGCAAGCACAGACGAAATGGAAAGGAATAACAGATGCCAATTCTAACCATGAGTGTACCATATTGTTCCCATCACCAACATACACAACCTGAAGTTTGTTGAATCAGCGTTAGTATAGATAACATTGTCTATACGAGCTTATATGTACGCAAAAAACAGAAAATGAGATCATCATGCAAGTCTAGACTAGTTGTGCTTTCCTTTGCAGATGATTTGAAAACGATAGTCGTGGGCTTATCTATTGCCTAAGCTACCGTTGACGAAAGATAAGGAAAGTGCATAATCGCATGGAACAGGAGAAAAGGTTACCTTGGTTCCTTCGACTTGACCAATGTGCTCAATCATTGTGAGTGCATCAGCCATAATTTGGCAAGGATGGTTATGATCTGTCAGACCATTGACAACTGGTACACTCGAGTAGTTAGCCAAATCAAGAATGTCCTACAAAACAAGTGAATTCAAATTCAGTCATTAAGCCACTAATAAGACACGAAAACACACACATGACAAATGCAGTAAATTTCCCTAAAGAACAAGCCATAGAAATGTTTATACACTTCTAATGTCCCATAGGTTCTTATACTAACCAACCAAAAACTCACCAGCATACCTGATGATCAAAGACTCTAGCCATAATGATATCATTATAACGACAAAGAACACGAGCAACATCACGAGTTTCTTCTCTTTTACCCATCTGAATATCATTAGGTCCTAAATACAAAGCATGACCACCAAGCAAGAAAAAGCCAGTCTCAAACGAAACACGAGTCCTCATAGAAGGTTTAGCAAAGATCATAGACATAGACTTCCCTTTAAAAGGTTGATAATTCCTTTCCCCTGATTTCAACAAAGCTTTAACCTCTGAAGCTTTATCTAAAATCTTCTTTATAGTCTCTGTGTCAAAATCATCTATGTGTAGAAAGTCCTTCAAGTCAGATCTTCCTGCATAAAAAGGGTTTCTTTAACAAATGCTGAAATTGGTGGAACTGAGAGAAAGAAACCCAAACCTTTGACATCGGGAGTGGAGGAAGGAGAAGTGAGGGAGGAGGCTTGGGAGGAGACACGGAGGCGGAGGGAAGGGAGGGTCGTCGGAGAAGTGAGTGATAAGCCGGAGGAGAATCGACGGAGGGTAGTGCCGGGGAAGAAGGAGGAGGAAGAGGAGAGGGAAAGAGAAGGTGATCGAGAAGCCATAGCCGCCATTGTTGTGAATAGTTTGTTGACTCAGTGACAGTGTGCTGCTTTACCTTCATAGCGGCGGAGACGAGAGATGAGAATTCTTATTGGGCCTTTATATGGCCCATCTTCGTTTTATTTGCACAAGGCCCATCTATAGTGGTAGTTTGTTTGTTTTGTTGTGATTTTTGGTTTAGACGAGAAAAATATTTATTTAAAAGTTATATAGTATCATCTTGTATAGCTTTCATATGAAAAAAAAATTTAGCTCAATAACCATAAAGAATCAGTTAATTAGCTAATTGACTCTGAAATATCAGAAACTCAAGTCAATGTGTATTTTTGGCAAAATCTTGACCTTTTAACCCTCCCACTTGTTCTTTAACCGCCATGAACAATCAGATCCGTCGGTGTTTCGATCGACGGCCAAGCATCATCGGATCCGTCGCTGCTTGCATCCTTCGCTACTTCTATTAACCCTAACCGCCATGAATCACCGGATCCTTCACTGTTTCGATCAACGGCCATGAATCACCGGATCCGTCACTGTTTCGATCGACGACCAAGCAACATCGGATCTGTCCCGCCTCATCCATTCCATCGTTGCTTGCATCCTTCGCTACTTCTATTAATCCTAACTGCCATGAATCACCGGATCCGTCACTGTTTCGATCGACGACCAAGCATCATCGGATCCGCCACGTCTCATCCAATCCGTCGCTGCTTGCATCCTTCGCTGCTTCCATTAGCCTTAGCCGCCATGAATCACCGGATTCGTCACTATTTCGATCGACGGCCATGAATCATCAAATTTATATGAACTCAAAATTTTCTTTACAAAACAAAGAAATGTGTGAAGTAATGATAATGTTTTAACTTTTATATATAAGGTTATATGATATTATTTTAAAATTGTACTGTGTCATGGTTAGTTAGCCAATTATCATATAATGTATGTATATAGAGTGTAAATACTCAAAAAAAAAACTTTCATATGAAAATATTTAATACGAATACAAAAAGAAAATAAAATTAGATTCTAAAAAATCCACAAACTTTAAGAGAATGCTATAGCCCATCATATAATGTGTTTTTGATTATTTTGTTTTGATACAAGAAAACTAAAAAAGAACATTTTTTCATTGAAGACCTTTACTCTTTCCTACAATTTTTTTTGTAACATTTTGAGCTTTCATAGATGTTTGTTCATCAAATCATACACAACAAATCTAAAATGGTCACAAGGACTAAGGAGATGACAAGAGCCATGTTGAAACACTTGCCTATACGTAACTATTTTAAAACCTCAAAAAATCTCTGCTCCAGAAAACTAAAAATTTGCTACAGATTCAGTGAGGTGACAGGTTGATGCTTTGTAGTGTTAAACAAATGCATCAGGGGGAGCTTGTTCCGGAATCTGCACACACAAAAAGCAACAAAATAAGTTTTGGCAATTAAATTATGCAATGAACTTAAAAAGGCTTTTGAATACTTTTACCTCCCCTGGATTCCATTTCTCTTTTAACCAGACGCTAGTATCAACAGAAGCAACGTCTGTCTGCAGCTCGGTTCTGCGAGGTTTTGGCAAATGATTCAAGTAAGAGACATATGAAGACATCATAGCATGTTCGATAATCTAAGTTTTCCGATTAGTTTTTTACGGTGGAAGGAAACTAGAAATAGAATGAGCACTTACCCGGGAGATGTATTGGTTGTGGGTATAACAGGTGTAGTGAACGGTGCAACAGGGACATTAAAGTTGAAAGCGTTCTGATTGTTTTGGAAAGTGTTAGGAGCCGGTGTTGGAGTTACTGAAGGAAAGGTGTTATTGTTTTGGAAAGCATTAGGAGCCGGTGTTGGAGTTACTGAAGGAAAGATGTTATTGTTTTGGAGAGTTGTGAAGAGACCGGGTCCAGGTCCAAACGACGCTGGTTTAAATATTACTGGTGGGTTGCTCTGAAAACCAGGAGGACCTGTGATCATTTGGCAAAATAAGTTTTAGCGAATAGAGTATATGGGGCCTCTTGAGCAATTTATAACTTTAAAAGTAGTACCTGAAGGAACCGGTTGAGGAGTGTTGACGCTGAAAGCATTTGGTTGTTGATTAAATCTTGCAAAGGGATTCGGAGGCACAGTATTAGTATTGGGGAGTACGGGTTGTTGATTGAAGGCAGAGAATGCTGGAGGGGAATTGGTCAGGTTAGCTGGTGGGAATATACTAGGAGTGGTTGCAGGAAACGGGTTTTGATTGACGGTAACAGAGCCTTTGTATGGATTCTGCAGAAAGGCTTCAAACTCGCGCATTTTGTTTTCATGCAAATTCCTCTCCCTCGCAACCTATAATACAACCGTTTTAAGTCAGCAAAAGAGGAAACCAACTTATGAGCAAGAATTAAAACCCTAGACTATAAAAACGACATGGTATTGTAAGGTATAATAAACAGAAGAAAAGGCTAAATCTCACAATCGAGTGTAGAGGTACTCCTCGTTTGGCTTCTTCATATGCAATTAAACGTAACTCTTCATAGCTAATATCACCACTAATATCACAGGGCAAACTAAAAAAAAAAGATAGAGAGATCAGAAAACGTTAAAAAGAATGAGAAAAGACTAAAAGATGTTGAATCAAAATGAAGCAACACATACTGTTTCCAGTGACCATAGCAAGAAAGCTTCCAAATAGGTCTCTCATTCTTAAAATCATCTTGCATTATCTTCTTACAAGCTGCAGGATCTGTACATCTTTGAATCATAACAAACACAAAAAACAGTAAATCCCCAAAGAAAAACAAACAACTAAACTGATAAATAAGATATAAAAGATTCATAAACAAACTCACTTATGCTCTGATTGCTGCGTTTGTTTACCACTCTGCTGCGCCGAAACACCACCACCACCACCGGAAGATGTAGAAGGCGTTCGTGTCCATTTATTATCAAAAGCCTAAACGCATCAACATGTCAAGAACACATTTAATCAAACAATCTTAAAAAAAGAGGAAAAACTAAACAAAAACCTGGAATTGATTTGATGTTCCATTAGAACCACCTCCTTGTACACCAAATCCAAAAGGATTCAAACTCTTTTGCTGTTGTTGTTGCTGCTGATTATTATTAGACTGTGAACCAAACCCAAATGGATTATTTGGCTTATTATTAGCTTGTTGTGTAACTTGTTGTGGATGTAGAAATCTACAATTTTCTCCATACCTACAACTGCAATAAACCAACACCAACCCAATAAACTCCATTAAAACACTCTTCTACTACATGTGCTTTTGATTCATTTCAATAAACATCACATCACTACACTCTTACATCAATTGATTCCAAAATCAAACACCAGAACAAAGAACAAGAACCCTAAATTTCTACAGTTAAATCGGACTTCAAAAATCGCTTAATTGGATCAAAATCAAGCTAGAATTGATGAGAAGAGAGAAGCTTACCTTCCACGCTGAAAATTTCTACACAGTTCCTTCCTCATACTCACTATTGAAAAAACCCTTCGAGACTCTTGTGTATATGTTATGTATGTATATGCGTCTTTATATGTTTTGATTTTGAAAAAAGAAGCGTTAGATCGACGAAGAGTGTATCAACAATACAAAAGGTAGTTTTGTGGAAATTACATTTTCACCCTCAGGTTATAAAGTCGGTTTTCGGATTCGGTTCTAACTAATTTATCCTACCGACCGGGGAAATGTAGTAATTCACCCCCAATGATTTCGTATCCTCCCAAATAAACCTCAAAACTTTGGGTCGTAGTATTTTCCCACGAAACTAAAATTTAATATATTTCACCACAATTTTGGATTTTCTCGGTTAATAACATAAACCGATCGTAAACCAATTAAATCGGTTGGTATACTGAATCAAAACCATCTGACCCAAACCCACATTCTTTACCCATTTATAACAAAGCAAAATAGAAATTTAAAAATTCTCAAATTTGAAGAACCCTAATTTTTAATTGCCTAGATTGATGTTTATTCTCTTCTTCGTCTTCATCAACTACTTCCTCTCTTTGCTTATTCTTATTTTCCCCATCTTCCTCTTCTTCTTCTTTCTCCTTTCTCATTTCTCGTCCTCCTCCTCATGATTATCATTCGTTTCTTTACTCTTCCTCTTCTTCACCTCCGTGAATAACCTCTTCTTCTTCCTCATCTTCCTCCACATGTTTCTCATTCTCGTTCTTGTTATTATGACAGCCTGGAAGATGATTTTTTCTCCAAAGCTTCACCAACCAATCTATCTATTCTTTGTCACCAACGATTTTCGTAGACGACCATATCTCTGTTCGCCGACACCATTCTTTTTTTACTTTGAAGAGAGAACAGTAGAACAATACCCAAATCAACAAGTAATCTGAAACTTAAATATCCAAAGAATCAACTCAACCAAGAGCTAAAAATTGAAAGCAATTCAGAAATCTAAGAATGAATTACATAAAGGAATAAATTTTGCATTAAGAGAATATTGAATAGCAAAGGTCGAAAATTGAAGATCGGGCAAAGAATTTGATCTCTTTTTCTATGTCGGAATCAAATTAAGAATAAAAACAACGAAATCTGGATGGGCATAGATCAGTAAGAATGACAAACTGAAATCAAATAGGTGTTGCAGCTTCACCAATCCATCTTTCTCCACATGCTTCTCATTCTTGTTCTGGTTATTACGATTTCACCAAACCAAAAGACAAGAACATAACCATCACGATCCGAACTCGGATCAAAAGAAGTCATAGATCAATTTTTATTTTGGTATCGGGGAAGAATAAAACCAGTTTTGGTATCGGGGAAGAATAAACCAATTTTAATTTCGTTTCAAAGTTGGGTTTAGATCGTATTTGGGTTCAATTTCGATTTACTATCGGGTTAACATATGGTTTTGTTTTTGATTATTTTGGTTAATACCAATTTCGTTTATAGTAAACCAACATTAAATGAATTTGGGAGGAAATATAAGTTTGATTTTCATTTTGGGGCTAATTAAGTGTTTAACTTCTATTTGGGGGTTTAGGTGTTTAACTTTGATAATGTGGGGAAACGCTACGACCCAAAGTTTTGGGGTCTATCTGGGAGGATATGAAATTATTGGGAGTGAATTACTATGTTTTCCCCTACTGACCCATGCACTCTAGTACCACGGATATCGGTTCGATTCTCGTTTCTATCCGAAAACTAAATGATTATCTGAAATACTCGAAATACAATTTATTCTAGGAATAATTTGCCATATAACAAACAAAAAAATTATAATTACCTAAGTAGCTAAAACTTCTTTATGTGGCATGACCAAAACCATTGGATTTAGACTTTTTTGCTACTTAATTAATTATAATTTTTGCGTGTGTTATTTTGCAAATTAACCTATTATTCTATATATATTAATTTTAAATTAGATATGTACGGTAGTTGAGGTAAAATTTTATAATTTTCTTTTACTTTTTTCGGTTTCTTCGAATATTTGTAACTTTTCTTGGGGTTTTCAAGTATTTTACATATTTTTATTAGAGAAATTCTCTCATATACCACTATATCAAGTTTTTTTCCCCATATACCACCTCATTAAAAATGTTCCATCAATACCACTTTTTTTAATAGGGAAATGATCTCAGTACCCTCAGCTCATTAACACACAAACTCAGCTCATTAATACAAAAAAGAAAATTAATTATTAATAAAATTAAAAAAAACCCTATGCACCTCAGATCTCAGAGCTTCTCGTGACGGCAACTTCTCATGACGGCGCAACTCCTCGTGACGGCGACTTCTCGTGACGGCGCAACTCCTCGTGACGATCTTACACCTCGAACGGCGATGATCTCACAGCTCGAACGGCGACGAGTTTGACGTCGACGAGCTCAGATCGATTTTGACGGTGACGATCTCACACCTATCTCGACGGTGAGGACGGCTGCGACGACGACTGTAGTTGGCGGCGGAGATTTGATCGGATTTCGTTAGAGATTGTGTGCTATGTGCCTTCTTCCTTTTGTGTTGGAGGATTTGAGAAAAAATCAAATCAATTTGTTCCTCTCAAACCAAATCGATTGTTACAGAGATTAGAAATTGGAATTGATCATGAATTAGCTCGTTTCTTTGTGTATAACATCTTGGATAAGTTATACTTTGTGTATATACTATAGATGATAATTGATGATGCATTTGATGTGTTTTAAATGGCTTGAAATTTAATGTGGATTGTGGAAACATACTGCTTGTTTTAAGGATTGAATCTGCTATGAAATTATTTAGCATTTAATGTTGATTGTGGAACCATACTGCTTGTTTTTAGGATTGATTTTGCTATGAAATTGTTTAGCATTTAATGTTGATTGTGGAAACATACTGTTTGTTAATAGGATTGAATCTGATATGAAATTTTTTAGCTTTATTATTACTAGTATTTTTATGGAATTTCAGTTGTATATTGAATATAAATGTGTGAATGTATGGTGAAGTTTTAGTGGCTAAGTGTTTTAGTTCTTAAAAGTTATATCAATGGTGATGATATGAGATGCTCAAGGTCCACATACATTATGCATGATTACTGCTAAATCACAAGATTTAGATACCATCATATTGTCAAAATGAGCGGAATCGTGAATGTTAAAGTTAACAGTCAAGATGCTAATAAAAACAAGCATAATAAACAACAAACCAGAGCAAGAAGATGAACGAATTAGATTAATAGTTATGTTGCCAAAAAAAAAAAAAAAATGAACGAATTAGATCTAAGAAAGAAGAGGAGAGAGTCGTGAAGCTTACCGAAAACAAATTTTTGTGGCTTGCCAAAATCAGTTAGAAAGCTTATAGATTGAGAACAAAATCAACAATCGGTCCTAGAAATGAAAGTAAGATCATAAATCACGAGTTTGAGAAATTTAAGAATCAAACCCTAGAAATCAAATTGGGTTGAATTTCGAAACTAAAACAAGAGGAGAGATGAGTAAACATACCGGGACCAAATCTCTTTCTTCTCCGTTGAAGACGGCGGCTTCTCTGAATCGAGAGAGAGAGAAGAGAATCAACAACATTGAGAACGAAATCACAACAAAAAGATAGATGAGTAAACTTACCGGAACGAAATCATTCCGGCGAATCCGAGAGAGAGAGGAGAGGATCGCAGATTTTTTTTTTCTGTTTCAATTTCTGATTTTTTTTATAATTCTCTTAGTTTATTACCTCTTGAAAACAAGGGTATTTTAGTCTTTTTCTTCTTTAAAAAGTGGTATGAATGGAACATTTTAAATTGAGTAGTTGATGAGGAAAAAAACTTGTTTAGGTGGTATATTTGGGAATAACTCTTTTTATTATTATTTTTGGGTATTTTAGTTATTTTGAGCATTTTTAGATTGTGTAGGTAATAAAGTGATAAAACCGAACCGAACCGATCCGATGTGAACCGAAATTTTCGGATAATTATCAGTTTTCATTCGAAATGGTTCAGAACCGAACCAAAACATATGAGGTACCTCTAAAACTCTCTTAACCAAAAGATTTGGATCCTATCCGAATGCACAGGCCTATCGGCCCAATAACAAAACAGGGTTATAAACGTAAATCCATTAAACTTCATCATCTTGTTCGTTCCCCTTATCTCTTCTACTTCGTTTCCTCACCAGAAATTAGAGAAAGAGCTCGTACTAGCCGAAGCGAAAATGGCGGTTTCTCTACCAAACTCGTTTCTTCAAATCAATCCATCTCTTCCTTCTCTCGGTATTCGTAAGGTAAGTTCCAATTTCATCTCCTTCTTCTCCAATTTCACATCACTAAATTTCGTTAGGGTTTTTTCTCGTCGTAGCCGGTAATGGCGGCGAAGATTGGTGCAAATCCCACGAGAAGAAGCAGCACGAATCATCATGTGGTTCAAATAACGTGTAGGAAGAAGGATTTGCATCCAGAGTTTCACGAGGATGCAAAAGTTTACTGTAATGGTGAGCTTGTGATGACTACAGGTGGTACTAAGAAAGAGTATGTTGTTGATGTATGGTCAGGTAATCATCCTTTTTACCTAGGGAATAGATCGGCTTTAATGGTGGATGCAGATCAAGTTGAGAAGTTTCGTAAGAGATTTGCAGGGCTTAGTGAGATTATGGAGATTCCTGTTTTGAAAGGTGAGATTATTATGCCTACTAAGAAGAGTAAAGGTCCTGGTAAAGGCAAGAAGAAATGATTTTGTTGAATTTGGTTTTGTTGAATTTGTTGTGTATGTTTTAAACATTCTTCTTATGAATGCAATTTGAATTATGGTTTTTTTGTGATGATGATAGTTTTGATGTTAGATTAGTGTTGTGAGTAGAGAAAAGTGTAGGAGAAGAAGTAAAGATTTAACTTGTGATTTGTGAACAAGCTTGAGTTTGATGGATAGGGAGATAGAGAAAGGAACTTGAAACATGGCCAAGAGTTTTTATGAATGCAATTTGATTATGGTTTTGTGAAATTGTGTTTGGTTTCTTGGAAAATTTGTAGAGACTAAGTAAGAAAATGGATGTTGGTTCTCTTAAATCAGTGTTGTAAGTAGAACACTCTTTGACTTGTGAACAATCTTGAGTTATGGAATGGAATTTTATGGATAGAGAGAGATACACTAGTGTAGGGAGAGAAAGGAACTTGAAACATGGAGCCATTGGTTCTTGATTTTTTTTTTTGTTACAGGGAAAGGTTTGATTTTGTGTAAGGATAAATAGTTGTTGTTGCAAAATTGAAAGATGGATTGGTGTCTTTTGTGACAGAGGGTGATAGTTTTGACAAGTTATGGCATGAATTTGCTTGAGATCATTTTCTATGGCTAAACTTAAATCAGATTTTTTTGCAGAATGTTTGACTAATGTGAGTGTGATCAAGTGCATAACAAACGAAAAATTACTACCTTATATAGTCATGTTTTCTTACATTATATAGAAAACGAAAAATTACTACTGTCCATTTTTGTTTTCTTACATTCTTAGTTTCTTACTAATAGAGAATAACAAACAATGAAGAAGATAATGTTTGTGAATAATCATTTTCTGTTATTGATCATTAATGAGGCATTACAATTAAGCTTAGCGTTTGGTTAACAACTAACCAATAACTGCAATAACCCAATATGCAAACCAAAGATTGGTTTGATACAATAACTTAATCACATAGCTTAATACTTACTTTTACGATTTTATATTTTAAAAATTGAAATTTTAACCAATAACTGCAATAACCCAATATGCAAACCAAAGATTGGTTTGATACAATAACTTAATCCCATAGCTTAATACTTACTTTTACGATTTTATATTTTAAAAATTGAAATTTTGATTTCATTTACATACATATAACTTCAAAAATGGACGGTTTATAATTGCAAATTTAATAGCAACACATAAATGTAAACTTGGCAATCTAAATACCGAAAATTCAATCAATTCAAACGTTATAGTAAATATGGAATATGAAAAAAAGTGACAAAATAAAAAAAAGTAAATATGGAATATGGAATATGCTCACGATCCTCTATAAGATATGTTTATTAGAAGACGATCTCTATATCAAACTCTCTCATAATCTTCTTGCACTCCAAACAAAAAAAAAATCTTCTAGTCTCTCTTTCATCAATTTGCACAGAATGGCACATGATGAATCGCCTAGTAGAGAAGTGAATCCAGCGATGATTTGGATCTTTATCTTAGTTTTGTGTTGCTTGCCAGGTCTTATTGTTGGTATGGGTTATCTAATCGTCAAATTATCTCGGTGCCGAGTGTAGCTTTAGCTTCTATGAGTTTCACTATGCTTAATATCACAGAAACTCGTTTTAGTGCAAAGTGGGATTTTTCGATAAAGATCCCTTATGATCTTCCTGATCATTATATATGTCTTCAAGGAGACCTTCAAGCTTTTTTCCTTTACAAATATGTTACTCTTGCTACCTCTTCCCCACAAAAGTAACCAGTGTTTAATTATTTATTTTGTTTTTTTAACAGGTTTTATATTCTTCTATTCATCTTTTCAGAAAAAAGAAAAACTAATTTGAATCTTTTATGTGTATAATCAGATACTATGGTCTCTACTACAATGAACCTCAGATTCTTACGGTTTTAGCAGTTGTTTCCGAAAAAGATATTGGCGGTTTGATCGGAAAAGACATTATAGAAGATATCAAAGAGAAGAAGGAAGTGAAGTTCGATTCGCGGTTTTTTCTTACGGATTGTAGAGAAAAGACAGCAGGACAAGTGAGTTATGTGTGCTGTGAAGAGACCTTGCGGTTCGAACCACCATCCCAGATGAATGCGACTATGTTTGGGAAACACCCAAAATGCATCAATATTTGAGCTAACTCACATGTTATAATGATAACTAGTTCACTATTTGTGTTTTGAAATATTTGAGTTTATTAGTTTTCTTTACGGAATAACAATATAAAATTATTAATATTTAATATCCGAGAGTATATTTTATTAATTTCTTATGAATGCAATTTGAATCTTTGGTGTTTTATGGTAGAAACCTTAAATTTGTGTTTAGGTTTGTTGAATTTGTGTATGTTACATTTCTAGTGAATGCTATTTGATTATGGTTTTGTGAGAATCTAGAATTTGGTTTTCTCTTTGTGTGAATCATAGTTCTGATCTTACATTAGTGTTTTAAGTAGATAACTTGTGATTTGTGAACAATCTTGAGGTTGAAAATATGGCCAAGAATGAGGCATTGATTCTTGATTTTTTTTGTTACAGAAAAAGTTTCATTTGTGTAAGATAAATAGTTGTTGTTGCAAATTGAAAGATGATTGGTTTATTTTGTCAC
This sequence comes from Arabis alpina, assembly GCA_900128785.1. Taxonomy (NCBI): domain Eukaryota; kingdom Viridiplantae; phylum Streptophyta; class Magnoliopsida; order Brassicales; family Brassicaceae; genus Arabis; species Arabis alpina. The sequence continues at coordinate 33,078,634 of LT669789.1, forward strand.
TCTTGGTGATAATTTTTAGAAGTTATGACATGAATAAGTGTTGATTAGTTGCTTGAGATGATGAGATCATCTTCTTGAGCTATCTTAATCAGATTTTTGCAGAATGTTTGAACATGATCATGGTCTATGTAAGTGTCTTGATCAAATTATATCTATGCATAACAAACAAAAATTTACTATATAGTCATGTTTGCTGAAATAGAATGTAATGTGTTATCTTATTCAATGTACAACGTTTAGTATTTATACAACTCAAGAGATTCTAGAAAGATCCTAGTATAGATAACCACATATCTTGGTGAATATATTCATGTATATATCATGAGATATATCCATGTATATCTCTATCTAATACCCCCCTTCAAGTTGGTGCTTCGGAACTTCGAACTCCTAACTTGGACAACAATCTTTCAAACGTCGGGCGTGGTAACGCTTTGGTTAGAATATCCGCAAGCTGATCATCAGTGGAGATATGTTCAGTAGTAATGAGACCCTCTTGGACAGCATCACGAACCTGATGACAATCACGTTCAATATGCTTCGTACGTTCATGGAAAACTGGATTCGCAGCAATGTGTATTGCGGCCTTACTATCACAATAAAATTGTATAGGATCACCATTATCAAGGCCGAGCGAATGATGAAGAGCCTTTAACCACTTGACTTCTCGAAGTGTATATGCCATCGCACGATATTCAGCCTCAGCTGACGAACAAGCAACCGTCTGTTGCTTCTTAGTTTTCCACGAGATAGGGGAATCACCAAGAAAGATCACATAGGCCGAAAGAGACCGTCGAGTGAGAGGACAAGCCGAAAAATCTGAATCACAATATGCCGTGAGAGCGAGCTTACTATCAGAACACAATAGAATGCCTTGTGCAGGAGAACCATGGAGATACCGAACAAGACGCAACGCAGCTTCCCAATGAGCAACCATTGGCTTTTGCATAAATTGAGATAGAATATGAACCACATAACTCAAATCCGGGCGAGTTATAGTTAAGTAGATGAAACGCCCAACAAGACGTCTATAGCGGGCTGGATCGGCAAATAAAGGACTCGTGACTGATGCAAGTTTGTGATTCATTTCGATAGGGACAGCAGAAGGTTTGGAGTCAAGCAGACCAGCTTCAGCCACAATATCACGAGCGTACTTACGCTGAGAAAGGCAAAAACCATCCTTACTTCGAGACACCTCAATACCCAAGAAATATTTAAGTTTGCCGAGGTCCTTCATATGGAAACACTTACTAAGATGAGCCTTAAAACGTTGTATAGTATCAAAATCATTGCCCGTAATAACAAAATCATCCACATATACCAAAATGTGAACAGTTTTCCCATCCTTGTTATAAGAAAACAAAGAATAATCCTCATAGCTTTGAATGAAACCAAATTGTTTTAACGCAGCGGAAAGTTTAGCGAACCAACAACGAGGAGCTTGCTTCAAACCGTAAAGAGACTTGCGAAGACGACATACCTTGGAGGGATCCGAGGACTGAAACCCTGGTGGTAGTTTCATGTAAACTTCCTCTGTAAGATCCCCATGAAGAAACGCATTATGGACGTCCATCTGGTGAACCTCCCAATCCTTGGCAGCAGCAACACTAAGTAGATATCGAACAGTCGTCATCTTAGCAACAGGAGCAAATGTTTCTTTGTAATCAGTCCCAGCCTTTTGACGATTACCAAGAGCCACCAAGCGAGCTTTATGGCGTTCCAAAGTACATCAGAATGAAATTTCAATGTGTATACCCATTTGCTACCTATAGCTTTCTTACCTGGTGGTAAATCAGTGATTTCCCATGTCTCATTGTCCTCGAGTGCCTTAATCTCACATTGCATAAGCATGACACCATTCTTTGATTTTAATCGCATCCTTGAAATGTTTTGGTTCAGTACTATCCAAAATAGCTGCCATGAAAGCCATATGATGCACGGAAAAACCAGAGTTAGCCAATAATTGAGTAAGCGGAAAGAGAATCGTACAGAGACCGATGTCGAGGAATTTGATGGAGAAAGATCAGGTGTAAGAGCGTGAGGTGAGGAGTGTACATGTTTAGTAACATAGTCTTTAAGTAGAACAGAAGGTTTCTTATCACGGAGGCCACGGCCCAATATCTCAGGAATGCCGGGAGAACATGGTGTAGGAGGTGACTCCGGGACCGGAGTTTCAAGAACAGAGGAAGGCTCCAGTAGTGGATAAGTAGAACCAGGGGAGGGAGTAAGTACCTCCGGGACACGTACAGGTGGCGGCGTAGAAGACTCAACCAAATCAGAAACCGGAATAGTGGGTATCGGAGGCAGAGACGGAGCTGGAATACTGACTTCATCATTCACAAAATCAATCTCATTAGAAGCCGAGGAAGAAGGGTAACGCTGTTGATTTCGGCTCGGGACGTGGAAAGACATCCTCGTGAAACTGAACATCACGACTCACAAAGAATTGCTCCTTCTCAAGATCATAGAGGCGCCATCCCTTCTTTCCCACTGGATAACCGACGAACACACATTTTCTGCTTCGAGGCCCAAACTTATCTTTGTTCCGAGAGCGAACATGTGAGTAACACAAACATCCAAATGTTCTAATTAACGCATATGATGGTCGCTTGCCAAAAAGTAACTCATACGGAGTCTTACCATGCAAGACCGAAGATGGTGTGCGATTGATCAAATGGGTCGCCGTAAGAATACTCTCTCCCCAAAATGTAATTGGAAGATTACTCTGAAATAGAAGCGCGCGAGCAACATTCAAAATATGTCTATGTTTACGCTCAGCACGGCCGTTTTGTTGAGGAGTATCAACACAAGATGTTTGATGCAAAATCCCATGTTCTTGAAAATAGGTAGTAAGACACATAAATTCTGTACCGTTGTCACTACGAAAAGCTTTGACAGGCCTGCCAAATTGTCGTTCAGACATAGCACAAAAATTACGTATCAATGTAGAAACTTCGGACTTAGCAGACATGAGGAACGTCCAAACAGTTCGAGAATAATCATCAACTAAGGTAAGAAAGTAAGCTGCTCCAGATGAAGAAGGGGTTCGATATGGTCCCCAAACATCACAATGAACGAGTGAAAAACAATCAGAAGCTTTATTAATGCTATCAGGAAAAACTGAACGTGTTTGTTTAGCACGAAAACAAATATCACAATTCTTGATCTCTCCAAAAGCACGAGAGGATTGATCACATTCTGGTAAAGAAAACAAAACACTAGAAGAAGGGTGTCCTAATCTACGATGCCACAAAGTCGCCGAGGAAGAAACAGAAGCAGATGCCGATGTAGATGATTCCGTAGTAGGTTTGTGAACACGAGCAGCTAGAACACCAGTAAAATAGTACACCCCTCACGCTCTTCACCCGCTCCAATCAAAGTCCTCGAAAAACGGTCCTGCAAGAAACACAGTGTGTCAGTGAAAATGGCGATACAACCAGTTTGGCGAAGTAGCTTAGAGACAGAAATCAAAGTGCAATCAAAATTGGGAACAAATAAGACATCATTCAGTAAATACGATGAGCTAAGAGCCAAAGCTCCGCGTTTAGTAGCCCGAGAGGCAGTGCCATCTGGAAAAGTAACAGCCGACGGAACTATGTCCACAACATTCACAAGTAGAGAGTGATCACCAGTCATATGGAGTGATGCATCTGTATCAATTATGACATCAGTAAGATGAGTTTTACCCGACAACCGTTCTGACGATGTGTTGGAACGTTGGGCCTGAAGAAGACTAATCAATTGAGCAATCTGATCCGGCCATGTTGACGCGGTGGAGACATTGGTAGAAGAGGAATTGGAAGCAGCACGAGCATGGTTTGTACGTCCACGACCACGGCCTGTACCCCGTGTAGATTTTCCCCCACGCTGAGCAGGTCTTGATTCAGCATTCACACGAGAGCTATTATCAGATTGGGATGAACGAGTACCACGATTTTGCTCATAGTACCAATCGGGAAACCCATGGACCAAAAAACACTCTGTCACATCATGTCCTTGACGATGACAGTGTGTACAAGATAGATTTGAACGATCACGAAATCGTGATCCAGACACAGCTGCAACTTGTGGAGATCCATCTGTTTTAACCGTGAACCCCATTGCATCAATCGTAGCGCTATCTTGCATCCTAGCAATGTTGGAGTTTTGCTCTTCTCTAATAACCCGAGAATAAACCTGGTTGAGAGAAGGTAACGGATCTTCACCAGTGATGACCGATCGAATGTTGGAAAAACGAGGAAGATCAAGACCAAAAAGGAATTGGTGAACTCGATCATCTTCTCGTTCTTTCTCAATATCCGGTGCAGCAGCACATTGACAAGCCCGGCCGGTTTTGTAGTTCTGAAGCTCTTCCCATAGCTTCGTCAAACGGCCATAGTATTCCAAAACAGAGTGACCGTTCTGTTTACAAGCAGAGATCTCATCTTTGAGAAGTTGCTTACGGACTCCGTTGCCAACCGAGAAGCGAGCTTTCAGGCTTTCCCAAAGAACAGAAGCATCGGAGATGAAAGAAACTGTGGAGCGAATCTTAGGATCAATAGAAGTATGAATCCATCCAATGATCATGGAATTCGCAGCAAGCCAGAGGCGTAGCTCAGATTCATCTGATGGTTTTGAGATGAATCCATCGATGAAACCAAGTTTTGTTTTGCTTGAAGTGAGTTTTTTCAACTCAGTGGACCATTCAGAATAGTTATCTTCCTTCAATATGACAGAAGAGATTAGCGTTCCAGGATTATCTGAAGCATTGAGTAAGTATGGTAAGGGTGTTGATGATGGCGTGGGTGCAGTAGGAGGAGGATTATTAATGATAGACATAGTAGAGAAAAGGTAGAAAAAGAAGGTGGTGGTGATTGTTGTACGGGAGCAACAATGTCGATGGGGGTAATTAGAATTTTTGAAGGTTTAGGTCAAAAGATCTTATGCTCTGAAACCATGAAATAGAATGTAATGTGTTATCTTATTCAATGTACAACGTTTAGTATTTATACAACTCAAGAGATTCTAGAAAGATCCTAGTATAGATAACCACATATCTTGGTGAATATATTCATGTATATATCATGAGATATATCCATGTATATCTCTATCTAATATTTGCTTTCTTACACGTGTGATCTAAATATTTTTAATGGAATAGACGAAGTTCGTAAAAATATAAACTTTACATTCTTACTTTTATGATTTTACATTTTTACATTCTAAAATGGAATTTTGCTTTCATTTACTTATATGACAATAAAAATGGAAACTGTACACACGTTTTCTGATTGCAAATCTAATAGCAACACATATATGCAAATCTAATTGCCAATTCAACGTTATTATAGTAATATGTAAGAAATATATGCTAACGCATCCTCTATATAAGATATGTTTATTAGAAGACATTCATTATGATCTCTATATCAAACTCTCTCATATTCTTCTTGCACTCCAAAAAAAAAAAAAAAATCTTCTAGTCTCTCTTTAATCAATTTGCACAATAATGGCACATGAAGAATCACCAAGTAGAGAAGTAAATCGAAAGATGAAACTAGCTAGCTTTATTAGTTTTCTTTTGCCTGCCAGTTTTTATTGTTTGTATAATTTATCTATTCGTAAGTTTATCTCCCTACGACCTCGTGCCGGTGTCGAGTGTAGATTTAGCTTCTATGAGTTTCACTGTGCTTAATATCACAGAAACTCGTTTTAGTGCAAAGTGAGATTTGTCCATAAGGATCCCCGAAGCTCTTATTTATGGTTATATATGTCTTCAAAGAGACTTTAAAGCATTTTTTTTTACAAGAATGTTACTCTTGCTACCTCTTCCCCACAAAAGTAAGTAGTTTTCCTTATTTTATTCAGGTTTTATATTCTTCTATTCATACTTTCAGATGAAGACGAATCTCACCGACGAGAAAAGCAGGGGATGGTTCGTGACTCAGATCAACAGGAGTATACCGCCGGCCATACTTTCAGATTGGTGGAGATCGGAAGAGTAGAGTCGAAGACGGCTCCTCGGGTTGTGGGTCAGAGAGCGTTTTAAACGCTAGGGCTAAAGATTTCTATATCATCATTGGACTACGTGAAATGCTAGTTGCTGAATTAAATATACTAAATTAATAATTATTTATTTTTACAAATAGATTGATTTAGAAAACGTAATTATATGCATAAATTGTTTAATATAAAATTTGCTAGCATCATTTTTTTAGTGATATAAAATTATGTATTACTTTCTTAAGTGATGCTACTAATAGATAATTAATACATCGATTATTTAAATGATCCAAAATCAAATTTTATATCATTTTTATTAAATTGATGCAAGTTATTGGAAATTTGTATCAATTTTATTGAAATGATGTCAAATTAGTCAATAGCAACATCAATTATGATAATTGATGTTAAACTACATATTTTATATCATTTATGAACTAAGTAATTCAAAATAGTATCATTTGGTTTTGTGATTTAATTTAAGTGATGTAATACACTCTCTTTTTTTGTAGTGAATATTAATCTAGAGTGTTTTATGCAATAACCACATGTAAAATATTTTATGCAAATAACCATTAAACATTAATACAAATAATGTTGTATACGTAGAAGCTAGATATTTTGATCATATAAGAATCAAACTTTGTAAACCAAAAATGTGATTAGTAAATTTCATACGCAATTAACAATTTCACTAACTTTTACAAATATTTTGCTTTATTTTTGCTAAACATATATTTATATTTTACTTTATTTTTGCATACTTTTTGCATTAATTTCAAATCCGCGTAACGCGTGGAGGATCCTCTAATTTGAAATATGGTAAAGAATGATCGATTGATCAAACAAACCTATAATAGTTGCAAGTTGAAAGATGATTGGTGTCACTTGTCACATATAGTGATAGTTTTTAGAAGTTATGACATGAATTTGATGATTGGTGTAAGTTCTTGCTGTGTAAATGTTGTGTTGATTACTTGATTGAGATCATTTTCTAGGGCTTATCTTAATCAGATTTTGCATAATGTCGCACTTGATCATGGTCTATATATGTTAGTGTCTGATCAAGTTATCAGACAGATCATGAATTGTGATACAGTTTTACATTCACAGCAAACTCTCGAACATAGTGTAACGACTTGCAATCACAAAGTGGCTTTATTATTAGTGTGCACAATCTAGTCAAATGTTTGATAAAACCATAAAAGTATGTTGTTGCGATGAGAAAATTTTCTATGCTAAATTGGATCTTAAGACGCTTGAGTGCTCATGTAAAATAATTTGGTATCAATCCAAACCACAAATTAAAACTATGTAATTTATGATAGTGCGTTGGTGATAGAAGAATTTGCGATCCTGACTCAAATACATCTATATATAAGATCATAAGCTCAAAACTTAAAAACATACCGAAATAAAATTTGGTTTTTTATATAAGTTATTGTTTTCTTGTTTCCTAACACTAGAAACATGAAAGACTTAAGTGTTGGGTTAATGGAACATTATGTCTAACCGCATCTAAATAATTTGTTAATCATGTTACAAAAATTCAATTTATTCGATTCATTTTGGGTTATATAAACTTCAATTTTGATTGGATAATAATACAATTGTTTTATTCGTCGAAATAATGTCAATAGTTTGTTTGTACGGAACGAAGCCAGGATCAGACAGTGTTTCAGCTCAGCTCTGTAAAAAATATACCAAACCAGTTTTTGTCTGCAATAATTGCTACTAGCTCCCTATATTTTTCTAAAATATACAAATCTATAAACTTCAAAAAACAATATTTGCAGATATACCCCTATGTGCAAGAAGAAAGTTCTCTTTTTAGCACGTGACTCATCACATATCACGTGCTTCTCGACCAATTCCTCCATGAACCTCGTAAATGCGTGGTGGATAAGTTTGTTTCGACAGCGCGTGACTTTCACGTGTCTCTCTATCAAAAGCTTACAAGTGGCTTCATGAATTGCTTAATTAAGTCCATGTCCATGTATAATCAACTAATTAGATGCATCGTTAAGTAAATTGGAATATTGTATATTCACTTGTATACAATAAGGAAACTATATATCTCTAAATAAAATAAAATTTAGAAATGTAAATCTCTTTACCTCTATACAAGTTTCTATACAGAGCAAATATTTATTTAGTAGTAGCATAGTAAATTTAGTTTCTTGCAATTATGTAAACAAACTAATCATTGTTGATTTGTTTCCATAGAATTAGACAGGAGACAAACATTATAAATATAAAGAATACTTAAGGAAAATGAAAAGATTTTGTCTTATACTATTATACTATTATTATTGAGTAATCGTCCACATAATTTTAATAATCAAAAAGCAAAAAGTAATTATTAATTAATTTTAAAACCATGATTATTGGTGATATTATGGGAGTATCAGTGGGCTAATTAGATTAAATTATAATTGTTAAGTTTTATTTTAAGCTCATATGTATCAGTCTGTTGATACTTGTGGTACATGAAAATGGACACGTGTCGTCGTGGGATTGGTCGGAGAAATTATTTTTACGATTTGTAATTTACGTTTGCGAGGTTATGAACCATAATAAATTTGTGTTTTATAAAATATTTTATATTTATCTATGGTAATTTGATTATTTTTTTATTTTATTTTTTTATTTTATTTTATTTTTTTATTTTATTTATAAACATAAATTAGTTTTCTTCTTCTTATGAACTCTAAGAGCATGTGCATTAGAAATACTTATGATGGGTGTTTAAAATATTTTATAATTAAATTTAATTAATTTTTAATGGGTCAGGGTGTCTAACTACACAAAATAGATCAAATATAAGATATTTTCAATGAGTTTTGGATCTGCAAAATATGGGTTTAATAATTTTTTATGTTTTAGATCCAATAATAAGATCCTATAAGATCTGTAATGCTCATGCTTTAAGTATCACCAATAAACGCTAAAAAAAACATAAGTATCCTATTGAATCTCAACTAATATAATAATATTAGTGATAGTGAAAACAATATTATAAATAATGATCCCTATAATAAAAAAAGGACCACACTATTGGGATCGTATATTAACAGTGTCAGTGTATAATCTCTCCTTCCCTAAATCAAATCGCTTCACTTTCCCGGAAAATTTCTCACAGAATCGTTAACTTTCCCGGAAAATTTCCACACAATCTTTTAACTTTCCGTTTTCATTTCCCCAAGAATAATCTCCAAAATCTTCATCGTATTAAAGACAGAGCAAAATCACTTTCTCTGTGTCGATTTTCATAGAAAACGACAAAAAAAAAACAGAACTCAAAAAATGGTCGAAATCAATGGAGTAGAAGCAGAGAAAGCTGAAGCTATGAGAAAATACAATAACCGTAGAAGCTTTAAGAACATTGTACGATCATTCGCTGTAGCTTTACTCTGTTATGTACGGTTTCCTATGGTTAAAATCGCTGGAGATTGGTTTTATCGTACCGGTTCGGTTATTGTAACCAATCATATCTTTGTCTTCTTCGTTGTGAATTTACTCATCGTTTCGATTATCATTCTCTCTCGTGACGATGAGAGAAGCGATAGTAGTGATGATGATACAGAGTCAGATCTGTTTGATCAGTACACGTGTTCCTCCACCGTTATAGTAACCGAGTCTTATTACTCCGACGAGAAAGTTAAAGAAGAAGACGATGGTGTTAATGATTTGAAGAAGGACATAGTTCCGGTGACTATTCCGGAGGTAGAGAAGGTGGTTGTAGTGGAGGAGGAAGAGGTGGTTGTGGTGGAGGAAGAAGCTAATCAAGGTAAGCGTGAGGTGGTTAAGAAGAGTTTTAGGAGGACGAAATCGGAGAAGACGAAGAAGAAGGTGTACCGGCCGGTTAAGGAGTATCGGAGAACGGAGTCGGCGATGGAGAGGATGAGTAGTGAAGAGTTTCGGTTGAAGGTAGAGACATTTATTATGGAGAAGAAGAGAAGTCTTGTTCTTGAAAACGACGTCGTTGAATGTCGTAGACCTGGACTCTTGGGTAGTGGTGGTAGTGGGGACTTTGTTGGTGGCTATGGTTCGTGTTAGGGGCAAAAAATGTCAAAAAAAGATCGAGAATTTTAGGAATGGTTTTTTGAAAATTTGATGCTAGAGACATTTTGAATTCTCTGGCTTTGTGTTTTTTTTTTATCTTTGATGGTTATGTTTTTATGACTATAAAGAAAAATTTAATGATTTTTTTTTATAACTAGTGTTGTGGAGTTTTTGTTTTGATGATTAGAAATACATGTATTCTATGATTTCGTCACAAAATGTGGATACAAAACATGTTTTGTTGTTTTGATGGACGAGACAACTTCAAGCGAAGATTAGACTATTTAGTTTTTAGTAGAACTTTGATGTTTCGTCATGGGTTGTTTCTAAGATATGAAAAATGGATTGTACCATATCTGAAAATTGAAAATAAGATGTATATTTTGTGGACAGTATTGTGGAATTATCGAACGAAAATTTTAAGTAGATTACAATATGTTTTTAGCATATGTGCATCATGTGTTTATGAAAGTTTATAGATTACAATATTGTTAGCATTATATTAGTGTTAGCACCTATATGTATGTTTGTACTCATATATATCCAACAAAACTCCATAATAATTTTTTTTTTTTTGTCAACAAACCCCATATATTAAATCACATTTGTTCGGTAGGAATTATCTCCGTTGAAAAAGTTCATACCGACTCATCGAGATTTACATGGAAACAGATAAAACCACGTGCTCGTGCTCCTTTCGCCAGGGCATAAGAAGAACGTGGAATAAAAGCTAATTGAAAAGACACAAAGCTATCTCTAAGTTCAAGAAGATAATTCAATTCTGACTCAAAGACAGACCAATCCATCGGGTCATCAATCATCTTTAGAAGGTTCGAGCAGTCAGTCTCAAAACGAGCCGAAGAAACCATCTATCTTTAAGACAGTCCATCGCCCGTGTAAGGCCATCCAACTCTACATGTAAGGCAAATAGGCTCCTCCGACACCCACGCAGTCCAGTATACATCTGTCTTAAAGAATCGATGAGACACTAACCAAAGCCACTAGTGGCCCCTTGATCCACCCATGAAGCATCAACCTGACAAACTGGGAAGGCAAAATTCTCTGTCTCGATGGTAATCATGGTGTGAGGGGGGCTTCCATCCTCTTCATCTTCTTTCTCCTGAAGATTCGCTAATCTCCAACTCTCTTCCTCTAGCTTGGCGAATTGAAATGTCTCCATGGGTGAGACCTCTATTCCATTGAAAAGCTTTGTGTTTCTTACTTTCCAAATGTACCATATGATCCAAGGGAAAGTATCCCGTTGGGGTTTGGGGAGACCCCTTTCCTCTGTCCTCCAAATAAGAAATCTATATTTTGGAAAAGGGACCTACTCGGCAAATAACCTGGAATGGACGGAAAGTCCGATAGAGCCCACACTTGAAGGGCTGGGGGACATTCAAAGATCATATGGTTAATAGTTTCTTCCTCTACACCACATCTTGGGCAGCTTTTATCGGTACCTAAATGACGAAAGGTAAGTCTTTGGCATGTGGCCACACATCCCGACAACGTCTGCCACATAAAATGTCTAAGCTTTCCAGGGGTCTTTATTTTCCATACATGACTAAGGAAGGTCGTGATGCTTGGCTCGCAAATCTGCCGGTTTTGAGAGAGGGTATTAATCTTCTAGATTACTTCATAGCCTGATTTTACCGTATATAAGCTAGATTTTGTATATAAGAATTATATAAGATTTTTTTATGGTATACAAAAACTCCATAATAATTATATAAGATTTTTTTATGGTATCACAATCAAGTTTTGAAGGTGAAAACTGTGAATATTTTAACATTTTCGGGTAAACAATGACATATTTTATGGAGTTAGCTATAAACCAAGCATGCATTCTCTCGATGCAATTTCTAACACAAGTAACGAACTTTCTATGCTACTATTAAAAAGTTTGTCACTTTCATATGTACCATATTTTTCATGGAAAAAATGGTAGAACGTCTCTTGAAATAAGTAAATTAAATACTAACGAATTATCAATCATACTAGAATATATGTCCATTTCAAAACCTTTTTTGTCAACATATCGTTTAAAATTCTTAAGTTGGATTATATGATCCACTTATAGTCTTTTCATATGTGACGCCCGCGAACCATTTTTGAGGAAAATGGAGGGGCTATCGATCGACACACTTGGTGTCTGTCGATCGACAGGGATCTTAGGGGCTGTCGATCGACACACCTAGTGGCTGTCGATCGACAGGTGCCCGAATTGGTTGGTTTTCTGGTTCGATTTAAGTCGTTCAATTGGACCGGGCCGGTTTGGGTAAACCTTAGGGCTTCGTATTTAAGGGTTTTTGGCCGCATTTGAGCGAACCAAAGTCCCAAAATCAGAAACAAAGAGTTTTGAGAGGAGTTTCTCTTGTTCCTGATAGTTTGTGGATTAGGGTTTCGTTCTTGATCGATTTGAAGAGGAATTTCGTGGGGATTGTAGCTGAATCTGTTTCTAGCCTCATTATCCAGCAAATTCTATCCAAAAATCTAAGGTGAGTGCGTGACCATGGCTTCTGGGCCGGTGGATTCGTTAGGGTTGTGTGGTGGTAGGTCGAATTGATTGATTGTGATGATTGGTGTTGTTTTCTGTTCGTTTTGTTGTGTATGGATTGTTGGATTGTGTTTGTTGTGCAGGTTTCGTGTTAACGCAGAGGAGGAAATCGATCCGAGAGGATAATGATCGATTTCCCATGAATCTGCGATGACCTGTCGATCGACAGCACTTGGGTGTGTCGATCGACAGGTTCACACGAGAGCTGTCGATCGACACCTAGAGGTTGTGTCGATCGACAGGGTCCTGTGGAGCTGTCGATCGACAGGCACCTTGGGTGGTCGATCGACAGGTGTGAACAGGGCTGTCGATCGACACCTAGTGGTAGTGTCGATCGACAGGCCGCCTGTTTGGGCTGTGGTTGAGCCGTTGTTGTGTTTTGTGAGATTGTTTGATGCGTGTTTGCCTGAGCGGATCCATCGCGTCTGTGTGCGCAGTCGTAGATGGGAGGACCGTCTCACTGGGTATTTGTGATAATACTCACGCATCTCTTTTTCCATGTGATGCAGGTAAAGGCAAATTGTGATCGTGGAATCATGGCAACGAAGAGGGAGATGATCTAGGGTCTCGGTTTCGTGTTGTGTGTTGTTGATGTTTTCCATTTCTGTTTTAGAACCTGGTTAGGTTGTTGGTTTTGTGGAATTTGTGTTGAACTGGTTTAGATTAATGGAATGAAATGCTTGGTTTATTATCGTTATCCGCTGGTTGTCTGTTTGTTGTTGCTTGGTTGTTGAGGATAGCATTTATGGGAATGCTAGTCCGAGACCAAGGGTTAATGTGTTTAAAAAAAAAAAACGGGTCGGGCCGTTTCAGTTTGGTATCAGAGCGATACGATTTTAGGACGGGATAGAACTGCTAGGATTGAATTTGGTAAATTGCAATTCTGTGAGTTTGGGGGTTCTAGATCATCTTCCTTCGAGCCTTCAAAGAGATTCCATGGTAAGTGTTGATTGTTGTGTTTGAGTCTTTCTAGTTCTTAGCTGGTCTGCGTGTGAGTGCAGTGAGATGGCTAGAGGAGCTAGAGGGCGTGGTCGTGGGGGCCGAGGCCGGGGTCGTGGACTCGTTGTGGAGCCAGTCGTGAGTGAGGCTCAGAGTTCCGCGCATGGGCCTGCGGCAGGTCAGCAGTCGGTGCATGATGGTCAGACTGCCAATGTGACTGCCAGTGTGGGGGCCGGTTTGGGTCCTGTTAGGGCCGGTGTGGGTCCTATAGGGGCTGGTTTGGGTCCCGTTGAGGCTGGTGGTGCTAGTGGTGTTGGTCCAGGTGTGGGTGCGGTTGCGGCCGCGGGTGTAGCCCAAGCTAGAGATGACCGTCTGGCTGACCTGCTGACACAGTTGTTGGAGCGGTTACCGGGTGCGGTGCCAGTGCAGGCTCCAGGGGTGCCACGAGTGGCAGAGGTGCAGCCGAGGGTTGCGGTTGCTGAGGAGGTTCCGTCATATATCCGTATGATGGAGCAGATGCAGAGGATCGGTACGGGTTCATTTGCGGGTAGTGTGAAGCCTGAGGAGGCTGACGAGTGGCGGATGAGGGTGGAGCGGAACTTTCGCTCGATTAGGTGTCCCGAGGGATACAAGGTTGACTTGGCGGTCCATTATTTGGACGGTGATGCACACCTCTGGTGGAGGAGTGTGGCGGCTAGATGGGCCGGGACTGCGATGGCGTGGTCAGATTTTGTGACGGAGTTCAACTCCAAGTTCTTTCCTCAGGAGGCGTTGGATCGTTTAGAGGCGTGATTCTTGGACTTGACTCAGGGCACGAGGTCGGTGCGGGAGTATGACGTGGAGTTTAACAGACTCCTAGGTTATGCTGGTAGGAGCTTGGAGGATGAGCAGGCTCAGGTTCGGAGGTTCTTGCGAGGACTTCAACCAGATTTGCGGACTCGGTGCAGAGGCATCAGGTTCGGGTCTAGAGTGGAGTTGGTAGAGGTGGCTGCGCAGATCGAGGAGGATCTGAGGGAGCAGGCTGCGATTGTAGTTCCAGTTGTTCAACCTCGGAGGCCTCAGCAGCAGCAGGTGCAGCAGGCAGGTCCTGGCAAAGGCGGCAAGCCTGCGCAGGGACAGAAGAGGAAGTGGGAAGGCGCTTCGGGATCGGGCCAGAGTGGCCGAGGCTGTTTCGTTTGTGGTAGTCTGGATCACAAGAAGGCGAGCTGTCCTAAGCAGAGTGAGGTTCGAGGGGCTCGGACGTGCTATCAGTGTGGAGAGCCGGGGCACTTCAGGTTGAACTGTCCCAAGTTGCAGCAGATGGCAGTGGCAGTTGTACAGCCATTAGCGCAGTATGGGGCAGTACAGCCTGTAGAGCAGATCGCGGCGATGGAGCGTCCGCCGGCTATTGCAGCGCCGGGAGAGCCGAGCTCTAGACCGATCACATGTAACTTTTTAATTCAGACTTTGTAAATTCAGTAGTGTAGAAAGTTCTTGGTGCTTGTTTTAGATTGTTTGCCTGTGATAGAAAGTTAGGTTGCTTAGCACTTGGGAATTGTGTAGGGACCTTGTTTGTAGGTGGGTGTGAATCCCACGTGTTGTTTGATTCGGGAGCATCGAATTGCTTCATTACTCCGGACCATGCCGAGAGAAGTGGTATCCGGAGTGACGCTGGTGAGCGGACTGGACCGGTTATGGTTGCTGGAGGAGAATTTCTAGCTACGCATGGCCGGGCGAATTAGGTGGATATTCTGGTAGCGGGAGAGTTAATGCCAGCTGACTTAGTGATTAGTCCGGTGGAGTTGTACGATGTTATCCTTGGTATGTATTAGTTGAATCGGTACAAAGTCCATCTGGATTTTCACCGGGGCCGAGTGGTATTTGAACGTGAAGGTGGAAGGTTGGTTTATCAAGGAGTAAGACCGACTTCAGGAAGTCTCGTGATCTCCCTTGTTCAAGCTGAGGCGATGATTGAGAGAGGTTGTGAGGCTTACCTGGCCATGATAGTAATGCCGGAGGCTGTTGGTGGGGTTGCTGTGAGAGATATTCGGGTCGCTCGGGATTTCGAGGATGTCTTTCAGTCGTTGCAGGGATTACCGCCGTCTCGGTCGGATCCTTTCACGATTGAGTTAGAACCCGGAACGACGCCGTTGTCTAAGGCGCCTTATCGAATGGCTCCAGCAGAGTTAGCGGAATTGAAGAAACAATTGGAGGATTTGTTGGAGAAGGCGTTTATTAGACCGAGTACTTCACCGTGGGGAGCACCAGTGTTGTTCGTGAAGAAGAAGGATGGTAGTTTCCGGTTGTGCATCGATTATCGAGGTCTTAACCGTGTCACTGTGAAGAACAAGTATCCTCTTCCGAGAATTGATGAGTTGTTAGATCAGTTGAGAGGGGCTACTTGGTTTTCCAATATTGACTTGGCATCCGGTTACCACCAGATTCCGATCGACGAAGCAGATGTTCGGAAGACGGCTTTCAGGACTCGGTATGGGCATTTTGAGTTTGTGGTAATGCCATTCGGGTTGACAAATGCACCGGCGGTATTTATGAGGTTGATGAACGGAGTTTTTCAGGAGTATCTGGATGAATTCGTAATCATCTTCATCGATGATATTCTGGTATATTCGAAGAGTCTGGAGGAACATGAGGTTCATTTGAGGAAAGTTCTAGAGAAGTTGCGGGAACAGAAGCTGTTTGCGAAGTTGAGTAAGTGCAGTTTCTGGCAGAGAGAGATGGGATTTTTGGGTCACATCGTTTCTGCAGACGGAGTTTCCGTGGATCCGGCGAAGATTCAGTCTATCCGAGATTGGCCTAGACCGAGGAATGCAACTGAGATCAGGAGCTTTCTGGGGTTGGCAGGCTATTATCGGAGATTCGTTAAAGGTTTTGCGAGTATGGCTCAGCCCATGACGAAGCTGACAGGGAAGGATGTTCCTTTTGTGTGGTCTGCTGATTGTGAGCTGAGTTTCGCGAAGCTGAAGACGATGTTGACTAGTACACCGGTATTGGCGTTACCTGAACCGGGTGAGCCTTATGTGGTGTACACAGATGCTTCGGGAGTTGGCTTGGGCTGCGTCTTGATGCAGCAGGGTAAGGTGATTGCTTATGCTTCGAGGCAGTTGAGGAAGCATGAGGGCAATTATCCTGTTCATGACTTGGAGCTGGCGGCAGTGGTATTCGCGTTGAAAATCTGGAGGTCTTACTTGTATGGTGGCAGAGTTCAGGTGTTCACTGATCATCATAATCTGAAGTACATTTTTACTCAGCAGAATTTAAATGTGCGACAGAGGCGATGGTCGGAGTTGTTGGCTGATTACGACCTGGACATTGTTTACCATTCTGGTAAGGCTAACACTGTAGCAGATGCTCTTAGTCGGAGAATGTATGATTCATCTCAGGAGCGGGATGTGGAGAATCTGGTGAGTGTGCTTAGTACTTTGAGGTTGTGTGTTACTTCAGAGGAACCGTTGGGTTTGGCGGCGGCGGATCAGGCGGATCTTTTGAGCAGGATCCGAGTAGCTCAGGAGCAGGATCCGGTGTTGTTAGATCTCTCCAAGGCTGCTGGTTCTGAATATCAGGTTTCTGCTAACGGAACTATCTTAGTGCATGGACGAGTCTGTGTTCCTAAGGATGAGGACTTGAGGCAGGAAATTCTGAGAGAAGCTCATGCGAGTAAGTTTTCAATTCATCCGGGAGCGACTAAGATGTATCGGGATCTGAAACGGTATTATCATTGCGTCGGGATGAAGAGAGATGTGGCAGATTGGGTTGCAGCTTGCAATGTGTGTCAGTTGGTGAAGGCTGAGCATCAGGTTCCTAGTGGCTTATTACAGAGTTTACCCATTCCAGAGTGGAAGTGGGACATGATCACTATGGATTTCGTGGTAGGATTGCCGGTTTCTCGGACCTATGACGCGATTTGGGTGATTGTGGATCGTCTGACTAAGTCAGCACATTTTCTTGCCATTAAGAAGACAGATGGAGCTGAGGTCTTGGCTAAGAAGTATGTGAAGGAGATTGTGAGGTTGCATGGAGTGCCAGCGAGTATTGTGTCGGATCGAGATCCGAGGTTTGCGTCAGTGTTCTGGAGAGCTTTTCAGGCTGAGATGGGCACTAAGGTGCACATGAGTACAGCTAATCATCCGCAGACGGATGAGCAGACCGAAAGGATAATTCAGACACTGGAAGATCTGTTAAGGATGTGCGTGCTAGATTAGGGTGGTCATTGGGCGGATCACTTGAGTCTGGTGGAGTTCGCATATAACAACAGTTTTCAGGCGAGTATCGGAATGGCTCCTTTTGAGGCGTTGTATGGGAGGCCATGTCGTACTCCGCTATGTTTTACCCAAGTGGGGGAGAGGAGCATCTTTGGGGCTGATTTTGTTCAGGAGACGACGGAGAAGATCCGTGTTGTGAAGCTGAACATGAAAGAAGCTCAGGATCGGCAGAAGAGTTATGCCGATAGGAGAAGGAAAGAGTTGGAGTTTGCAGTCGGAGATCGAGTGTATCTCAAGATGGCGATGATGCGGGGTCTGAACAGGTCCATATCCGAGGATAAGCTGAGTACGCGGTACATGGGTCCGTTCCGGGTTGGGGAACGTGTGAGACCAGTTGCTTATCGGTTGGATCTGCCTCCGATTATGGAGAAATTCCATGACGTGTTTCACGTTTCGAAACTCAGGAGATGCAGAACCTGGTAGCGGTGACGATTCCTGCAGATCTTCAGCCAAATCTGACTGTTGGGATGAGGCCGGTTAGGATTCTTGAGAGAAGTATCAAGGTTCTGCGCCGGAAGAGAGTGCCGTTGTTGAGAGTCTTGTGGAACTGTGACGGTATTCATGAGGACACTTGGGAACCAGAGGCAAAGATGAAAACGAAGTTCAAGAAATGGTTCGAGAAGCAAGCAGAAGAGTGATTTCGTTTTTCTTTGTGGGTTTCAGTCTCGGTTTTTGTGTTGTGATCACCGTGTGTGGTGAGGTTTTTGGTGGTGGATTTTTGTTTTTTTTCATTAAGTTGTAATGATTATGACATTTTTTCAGTGAATAAGAAATTGTTTTTCTTATGTGTTTGACTTTGAGAGTCATGTGTTTGTGGTTAGAGAACCCCGAAATGGAAGTTTTATCGCGGATAGAACTTGCCAGTTTCGGTGGGGACTCTAACGGTTTGTGTGTGTGTGTGTGAGAGAGTCTCAGAATAGAAGTTTTACGGTGGTTAGAACTGTCTAGTTCCGAGTAGACTCTGCAGGGACATCCGAGGTGAGGGATGGTCCAGGTGATCTGTGATGGTCACGTTAGTGATGGTATTCCGAGAGGGGAATATCATGTGAGACCTTAGGAAGTAGTTCCGGTCAGAGATGTATTATAGACGTCTAGAGTTGGTTCGTCCAGGGGATGTGTGGGTTCCCTGCATACCGATCGTTCGCCAGGACTGCATGGACTAGGGACGTGAGGGTATGGAGATAGTTCATGGAGATTGTGATCTCTGGCAGATCATTGAGAGTTGTGTCTCTCCAGGGGATGTGTGGGTTCCCTGCATACCGAGAGCCTGAAGGACTATGTGTTCTGAAGGTGAGGGGTATGGAGATAGTTCGTATCAAACATCGTCAGGACTGCGTGGACTGAGGTGGGTTGATACGAGGCACCGAGGGCTTGAGGGGTGACGATCCCGAGAGTCAGAGGGTGTGGTTATGAGCTATGAGCGATCAATGTCTGAGACGGGTCAATGTGCATAGGACGGATGTGAACCTCGAGAGGGTCTGGGAGATGTAGTCTCCGGTGTTGCTGGCGGGTTAGGCCAGGGTAGATTGTGGTGTAGTGTTAGAGGATTCGAGGATGAATCCAGTTTTAGTGGGGGATAATTGTGACGCCCGCGAACCATTTTTGAGGAAAATGGAGGGGCTGTCGATCGACACACTTGGTGTCTATCGATCGACAGGGATCTTAGGGGCTGTCGATCGACACACCTAGTGGCTGTCGATCGACAGGTGCCCGAATTGGTTGGTTTTCTGGTTTGATTTAAGTCGTTCAATTGGACCGGGCCGGTTTCGGTAAACCTTAGGGCTTCGTATTTAAGGGTTTTTGGCCGCATTTGAGCGAACCAAAGTCCCAAAATCAGAAACAAAGAGTTTTGAGAGGAGTTTCTCATGTTCCTGATAGTTTGTGGATTATGGTTTCGTTCTTGATCGATTTGAAGAGGAATTTCGTGGGGATTGTAGCTGAATCTGTTTCTAGCCTCATTATCCAGCAAATTCTATCCAAAAATCTAAGGTGAGTGCGTGACCATGGCTTCTGGGCCGGTGGGTTCGTTAGGGTTGTGTGGTGGTAGGTCGAATTGATTGATTGTGATGATTGGTGTTGTTTTCTGTTCGTTTTGTTGTGTATGGATTGTTGGATTGTGTTTGTTGTGCAGGTTTCGTGTTAACGCAGAGGAGGAAATCGATCCGAGAGGATAATGATCGATTTCCCATGAATCTGCGACGACCTGTCGATCGACAGCACTTGGGTGTGTCGATCGACAGGTTCACACGAGAGCTGTCGATCGACACCTAGAGGTTGTGTCGATCGACAGGTGATCGAGGAGCTGTCGATCGACACCTAGAGGTTGTGTCGATCGACAGGGTCCTGTGGAGCTGTCGATCGACAGGCACCGTGGGTGTGTCGATCGACAGGTGTGAACAGTGCTGTCGATCGACACCTAGTGGTAGTGTCGATCGACAGGCCGCCTGTTTGGGCTGTGGTTGAGCCGTTGTTGTGTTTTGTGAGATTGTTTGATGCGTGTTTGCCTGAGCGGATCCATCACGTCTGTGTGCGCAATCGTAGATGGGAGGACCGTCTCACTGGGTATTTGTGATAATACTCAAGCATCTCTTTTTCCATGTGATGCAGGTAAAGGCAAATTGTGATCGTGGAATCATGGCAACGAAGAGGGAGATGATCTAGGGTCTCGGTTTCGTGCTGTGTGTTGTTGATGTTTTCCATTTCTGTTTTAGAACCTGGTTAGGTTGTTGGTTTTGTGGAATTTGTGTTGAACTGGTTTAGATTAATGGAATGAAATGCTTGGTTTATTATCGTTATCCGCTGGTTGTCTGTTTGTTGTTGCTTGGTTGTTGAGGATAGCATTTATGGGAATGCTAGTCCGAGACCAAGGGTTAATGTGTTTTAAAAAAAAAAACGGGTCGGGTCGTTTCATCATATATTAAAATCTATACCTTTCAATGTGGTTGCACTTCCATGATATTATAATTAATCCAACTACCTAGGTACCTAATCAAATTTATCTTGTAACGAACAAACAATGTAATCTTATGATCTTATTGTCAATATACTTATTGCTTTTTTTAATTATTCCCAATATATTTTTTACTCGTGTATGTATATTTATAGTTTGAAGCTACTCGATCGGGGCTCTTCTTTACAACTTCTTTCGTTTCATGAATAATTGGTAAAAGGTCACCAACATTTCCACTTTTGTTTGTTTCTCTATGATATTTTTCGTAAGTGTATATAACGAGTGTGTTAGCTAAGTTTTCTAAATGAATATATTGTAGTTGCACGAAGAAAAAACTATAAATAGAAAACCCGTATTATAAGATGACATTAGAACAAACGACATGTCTTTACATATTATATCCTCGGATTCCTAACTGCTTGATTCTTTAATCATTACTTTTTCTAGTGTCGCATTGAAACATAAATTTGTTATGTTTTGGCGTATAATTATTAAATTATCCAAACTTTTCTGGAGGTCCATTGTCCACTCGCGACAATTGATTAAAGAACTCATTTTGGTAGTGTACCATAAATTATAAATTTGATATTGAGGTTTTTCTTTATCTTCATTTTTTTCTCCATTAGTTTGTAGATTCTTTAATTTTATTTGTTTTTGAGGTTGTTCCTTCCGAACAGGTCATATAAAATGGTGTTGGGGTCTAATTGATATATATATAAAACATTTAAAACAGCTGGATAAGAATGAAAAGAAAACTACTACAACCCTAAAAGAAAAGTAACTGATAATGGTTTTCGTAATCTAAAGCTTAACTTATGACTTTTGAACCTAAAAATACAATTAGTTTAACCGGTTATAAATGATGTTTGTGTCATGGAATCCGAACTCAAATCCAATGCTATAACTAGAGAAAGATGGTTTTACGCTTTGTGAATCCAACACAAATATTGTTGGCTTTGTATCTAGCAAAATTACGTGCTAGAAAAACTCGGAATACCAAAAAAGACAAATGCATAGCCACAACAAATTTACCTAGCTTCAAAATAAACACTAGGTATAGATAGAGTTGGGCAAAAAAACCGAACCCGAATACCTGAACATGTATTCGACCCGGAAATATAGGTTTATGTTCAAGTATGTACCTTTTATCATATTGGGTATATTTCAGTCATACCGTAGGTACAGTTTCGGATACAGGTTCGTACCCGAGACCCGAAAAGTACCCAAAAGATACCCGAGAATTTTCTAAGCATATAGGACTTTTTTATAAGTTTTAGATTTTTAGTTTTATTTCTTAAACCCAAACCCAAATTTTTTTGTTTCTTTGACTCGATATTTTTTTTAGCCTTTAGGAAAAAAAATTAGTAAACCCTACACAGAGATACGAAAAATAACTGATTTATATCGATTCGATCGACTCGAAAAATGAAAACAAAATAATTTTACCGGACTCAACTATACCCTAATATGTACTTGCCCCGAAACTCTACAAGTACCTATATAGGTACAAAAAATTTAAACTCAATAGAACATGTACCCGATTATATCCGAACATGTACCCGACCCGAAACTCTACATGTACATGTCTGGGTATACAAATTTGAGACCCGACAGAACATGTACCCAATAAGACTGGACCCGACCAGAATACCCATATGCCAGGCCTAAGATAGACTATGTAAAATAATGAGGTCATAGTGTTGATTTTTGGTGTAAAAATACCTTTCGTTGATGATCTTTTACCAACATAAGTTTTCACGTTAAAGTCATATGGTAGGTATAAGATATTAGAGAAAATGTGATCCATTGGACCTTTTCTCTTGATGAAAATATAGAACACATGCTCAAAGATATCATCTAAGCCAAGAAAATAGAGTACGTGTAAATGATTTCACAGAACTTTTTTTTTACATATTTTAACTAGAATCGGATACTATTGATCTTTTTTCATCAATTAGCAACATGAAACAGCTCAACTTAAAACTGAAAACTTGATCTAGAAAATTGTAGGGCTTTATCCCGAAGGGAGCCCTTACAAAAATTCTCTTAGAGTCCGGTTAAGGTCTAAGAGGGGGTATGGAAATAGTTTTCAACCAGCAATAGACGTGCCTCGGTTAGTACCTCATTAGCTGCGTCATTGCCCCAAGCGCAAAGATGAGAAACAAAGTAGGAAGACCTCTTTATTTTATATCTAAGCAGAACCTATCAACTAGACAAAATGTTCCGATGTGGGATTATATACATATACATGCACACCATTACAAACTTTTTCTCTCGATTCGGCTTTGTGGTATGGGGCTGTGATTTAGGCTTTATAACAAGAAATTGAAGAGAGAAATATACGTCTTTCTTCTCCTCTAGCTTTGTTTTCTTCTTCCTCTTCTTGGGTGAATCCATGCATGTAACAGTGATAGATCTTCCATGAAAGCACTCTTGATTCCTAAGTGGACATCTCACCGATATGTACTCTTAACCATTGGGGAACTCGTATATAAACTCTCGGTGTTGATTTCTTTCAGTTTGTGTAGATTCTTGAGGTATCCCAACACTAATTCTACCAAAGGAAATTATGTTATGAGTTTATCAACATTCCTTGCACAATGAGTCAGACAATTTTTATTAGGAAAACGTACAAAATAGTGTTCAGTTCGCAATTATTAGAAGAAGAAAAATTGAGACTGAGTATGGTAGGGGCTGCGCGAACGCAAACCCCCTCTGCCACAAATAATGACGCAGGCTCTTCCACTTGGGAAGACCTTAAGCATAGCACCCTTCCTTTATGTGCAATGGAAGTCACTAGCCTAGGCCACTCGTCTTCTTGATCACGAGTTGACCCCGTCCAGGTAAGTACTTTTCTCAATGCATCGAGTTCTTTATTTATACTCTGCTTCCTCAATCAACTAAGGCTCATGTAATCGATGTGGGATTATTTATCAACTAAACATCCTGCCGTTCGAAGCTCTTGATATCAAACAACGTAGTGTTTTTTTTTTGTCACACAACGTAGTGGTTTAAACAACTTCTTTCGTTTCATATTTTTCACCAACATTTCCACTCTTGCTTGTTTGTCTTTAATATTTTTCGTACGTCGGTACGTGTATATAATGAGTGTTTTAGCTAAGTTTTCTAAACTGTTATATACTCATTAATTGCACGAAAAAAGTATATTATATATATACAAAAAAACCGTATTATAAGATGGCACTAGAACGTCGGGATCGATTCCCTTGCAAAAGAAATTCGAGCACGAAACTATATTTTTTTCCATGTGAATCAAACATTTCCGATTGGAATTGCTTGTCAAGAAAACTATCTAATTGAATCGGTAGCGTTTGATTTAATATTACGGTGATTGTTAAAAAAAGAAGAAGATGACACTAGAACAAAAGACATGTCTTTACGTATCCTTGGATTGATTCTTTAATCGTACTTTTTCTAGTGTCACATTGACACATAAATTTGTTATGTTGGCATTATATTAATAAATTATACAAACTTTTCTGGAGGTCCATTATCCACTTGCGACAATTAATTAAAGAACTCAGTGTGCTAGTGTGCCATAAATTATATATTTGACAATGTGTTTTTCTCTTTATTATCGTTATGATCCATTTATAGATTCTCTCTTTTTATTTGTTTTGTTGTTTTAGAGGTTCTTCCTTCAGAACTAGTCGTATAAATGTTGTTGGGGCCTAACTGATACATGTAAGCGGTAAGAGAAGGCCAATGGAGATAAAATGAAAAACTAAATCAGCTCAATAAAACAAATTTTTTGTGACCAACATACTTCTCTTATCGATTAACTATATACATTGGATGTATCCTGAAATTAATAAGGAACATATATACCAATATAGGAGAAAACGGTGTGCCTTCTGCGAGGCGTCCTTGCAAGCAAATCGGCTTTCATGTTTCAAGCAAAAAAAAACCGTTCGTATGTTGCTTCAATAAAATTTGTGAGCTCTGTCGAGTCTATCACAAATAGAGAACAATATTGCGCTTCTGTAGGAGACCGCTTCATGACCCACAAAAGTCTATGGAGATTATAATGTAGGGGCGACCGCGAGAGGCTTCTGTTGTTCTATCTTGGAGCTCTATGACCCAACCTACACCAAAACAAAATAAAAGTAGCTGATAATTGGTAATCTAAAGCACAACTTATGTCTATTGAACCTAAATATAATTAATTTAATCGGTTAGCCATGATGTTAAGTGTTATCGAATCCGAACTAAAATCCAATGCTATAACTAGAGATAATTGATTTTAAGCTTTGTGAATCCAACACAAAGATTATCAAATGTTGGCTTTGTATCTAATTAAGAAACATACTTGCTAGAAAAATCCTGAGCATGAAAACAACTAAAACATAGCCATAGCAAATTCACATATATTCGGTATAAACTCTAGCTAGACTATTTTCAACTGTATACACGCTCCTGGAAGCAAATCAACTTGTCGATCACATCGCGAAACAAGCTCACAACTTTACCACTTACGATGCTATTGTATCTTTATCATTACCAGATTGGCTCCAAACTTATGTAATGGCTAAAAAGCCAACAAACATTTTAGCTTAATAATGCATCTAGTTTTCGAGGGAACAAAAAAAAAACTCTAGCTAGACAATTTAAAACATTGAGGTCATTGTATTGAAATTTTGGTGTAAAGATAACTTTCGTTAGTGATCAGCACGAACCTAACACGTTAAAGTCATATCTATGTTGTGCAAAATGGTGTACGATGCAAATGATTTCACGGAGCTTATTACACAAATTAAACTGTTTACATCTGAATCTTGAATTCACTATATCAGCGTTCCAAATTCAGAGCACAAGAGCTTGCTTTTACAAGCCCTCGTGAGCTAACGCTGTGATTGTTATGAAGGCTTGTAAAAGCAAGCTCTTGTGCTCTGAATTTGGACGTTTGCTTATGAGAGATACCAACATTTCCTTGCGGAAGGAGCTACTAGAAACATTTATAATATTTTTTTAACAAAGCACAACTTCAATGGATGCAACACAATCAGATATAAAAGACATTCAAAATCAAAAGAATCACACTACATTACCAAAACATTGGACTCCACGTCTAGTTTATTACATTTAAGCAAACTGCGTCCGAACTGCCACAAACACGAATCGTAGTTACTTAGTGCACGCAAACACTAACACATTTCGAAAATAGAAAATTGATCGACAGTTTCATCATATCCATCTCTCGGCATTTGTTGGCGATTCTTCTTCTTCTTCTTATTCGTCATAGTCACCACCATCGCCACAGTCATCGTCACCACCATCGTCACCGTCATAGTCACCACCATCGTCACCATCATAGTCACCACCATCATCACCGTCATAGTCGCCACCATCATCACCGTCATCACCGTCATAGTCACCACCATCGTCACCGTCATTGTCACCACCATCGTCACCGTCATAGTCACCATCACCGCTACCGTTGTAGCCACTTCCATCCATTGACCATTGGCCAACGTTGTTGTTATGTCTTTCTGGTCCATAGGCTGCAGCGTTTTGAGCTATAAACCTATTGGAATTATCCATGGGTATGGACCTATTGGAGTTACTGATAAACATGTTATTGGCTTGACTATGCATAGGAAATGAGTTTTGATGCTGAGGGTGACCGCCATGATGCTGAGGGTGACCGCCATGATGCCGTTGAGCAAAACTATGTCCTTGTTGGCCAATGTACCCAATATGCCCAACTTGACCATTATAACCCAAGTTGTTGTTATGTCTTCTTGGTCCATAGGCTGCACCGTTTTGACCTACATGCCTATTGGGACTACCCATGGGTATGAGCCTATTGGGGTTACTGATAAATCCGGGCCTAGTCATCGGTTTAGGTCTGGCTTGACTATGCATAGGAAATGAGTTTTGATGCCGAGGGTGACCGCCATGATGTTGTTGACCAAAACTATGTCCTTGTTGGCCAATAGGTCCAACTTGACCATTATAACCCAAATTGTTGTTCTGTCTTCTTGGTCCATAGGCTGCACCGTTTTGAGCCATAGACCTATTGGGATTACCCATGGGTCTGGGTCTATTGGGGTTACTGCTATGTCCGGGCCTAGTCATCGATTGAGGCCTGTTGCCGGCTTGACTAGGCCTAAGCTTCATCTTCCTTCGGGTCGTTGGTTTCTCCATTTTCTTTTTGTGTTTTGGTTTTTTTCTTAAAAATGAGAGTGTTACTTGTGAGGAACATAACAACTAGTTAATATAGACAATAGTGTTGCCTTTCGTGTTAATATGAGATGGCTAAGTCAACTAGTCAACGGAACGCGTTGCATGTCTCTCCCATGAGAAATGAGTTACATTGACTTTTAACGTGTTGCACTTTTTAATTATACAGTATGTGGTTCTTGTCAGTTGTGACTTTTCTTTTGTATTTTATGTAGTGTATCTTCTTTTTTTAAATGAATATAGGTGTATTTGTATAAAACAAGAGGTGTTCATATATTGACCAAAAATAATTTGGTTGCGTTGCTTATTTTTCAAACTTGGATTTTGTCTTCCTATTTTTCAAACTATTTTGTCTTCCTAAAAGCATCTCTAATATATTATACTTATTTAGCAAAAAATATATATACATATATATTATACCAATTTTCACACTAAAAAGTGTAATTCCAAAATAGTGATGAGTTTTTTTTTTTTTTTTAATGTTAATATGTAACTCCAAATGTTTATGTCGACGAGCTAGAAGACAATTATGAATAACAACTAGTTAATAGAGATACTAGGGTTGATAACACAAAATACATCAACCCACTAGTTAATAGAGACACTAGGGTTGAGTGCATCGTCTACGTTGTCGTCATCAATCCCACCTTGTGGACGAGCTAGAAGACGATTATGAATTTTTTTACTTTTGAAGAACATAACAACTACTCTCTCCGTTCTTTAAAGATTGATTTTCTAGAGTTTTCACGCATATTAAGAAAACAAATTAATGATTGACTAGAAATGTATTGGTTTTTGTACTAAACGATTTTTCATAAGTTTGACCCAATAACAATCCAATAAAATCAATTAATATGTTTTGAAATATATAATTTATAATTATTGTTGCATAGAAAATGTAAAAAATCAATCTTTTTCAAACAAATTTTTTTTCTAAAACATCAATCTTTAAAGAACAGAGGGAGTAGTTGATAGTGACGCTAGGGTTGACTTTCGTGTTAATATAGACACTAGTTAAGTCCGTCAACCCTACGCGTTGCCCGTCTCTCACAAGACATGGGATATGAGTAATGATATATAACATTTTAAATCTTTTTTTCGGTCAACATATAACATTTTAAATTATATATGACCTTTTACTATCACGAACCAAACACGTTAAAGTTTAATATCTCGTACGTAAATATAGAAATTTGATCCCTTGGACTTTTTCTCTGGATGAAAAAAATACAAGACTTGCTTAAAAATCCTCTATATACGTAAAATCTCTATAAATTAATAATGTTGGGACCTTGAAAAATTATTAATTTAGAGAGATATTAATTTATCGATAAATTAATATTTATTAATTTACAGAGAGAAATCCATTTTAGATAATAATTTTCTTAACTTTTTTTCCGAATGATGTTATATTATGGAATTTAATTAATCTATTTGCAAAAATGACATGAAATTAAAAATGACATGAAATTTTGAGTAAAATTTCAAATATCGCAATAGAATGGATGTTATTATACAATCAAATTAAAATGATATACTGTACATAAAATTTAGAAGAAATCATGGTTGTTATCCCTAATGTCGATTGATACATTTAGAAATAGTTATGTATAAAGAATCAATTATTTTGTTTACAATTTTTCATCAGTTTAGGATACACACCGAGAAAACAATCCTAAAAGTTTTTGATGCAACAAGTAAAGTTAATAAATAGGTCTAATGAGATTTTCAATTTTAAGTCAAAACAAAAATCATTTAAGCCATGTTTTAATACATTATCATAGTTATATATATATGTATAATTATATATGATTATTAATTTATACTATTATTGGGACTATATTTTACATAGGAGTTTCAAAAAAATTATTATCTTATCATTTTATCGAATTTCGCTGATTTTTACATTGGTCCGACTCGGGACCCGGAAGATTTTATTAATTTATATAGTATTAATTTATGGAGGTTCTATTGTATTAAAGGAGAAGCATTTTATACTTAGATATCAAGCTCTCTTTTTTTGACATTTTTAATTAATTAAATTATCTATTTTTATTCCTACTATCTTCATTCCCAAACACCACAAAAAAACTTACTAATCTCTATAGCCAAACAAAAATTAACTCTGAAAATTTTAACATTACTATTTTCTAAGTTGCTTAGCAAAATAAAGGAAACTTTATTGTATTTCCTTTCATCTTTAGCCAATTACTATAATTATCCAAAACAAATATTTGATTAACAATCTCATTCCCACGTAATGAGGCTGTCTATTGAAATCAACATTAAGTTCCTTTCATCTTTAGCTACTTACTATAATTATCAAAAACAAATATTTGATTAACGCATCCATGTAATGAGGCTGTCTATTGAAATCAACATTAATTATATCCTAATGTTATGCACCATTATATTAATTACAAATCAAATATGCTTGGAGCCTACACAAATATTAATTAGGAATCCTCTTAAGACTTAACTTGGAGCTTACACAAAGATGCTCTATTTATTTATCTCATTCTCATTTTCATAATCATCTTCTAAAATTACATTAAAAACATTTTATAATGATGTTTGTTGGGCAAAAAGACAAAATCTTCTTGATTTAAGTTCGGATCGAAATGGAGACAACCAAATCGTGATGGCGAATCTATTCAAATCCTCTATATATTAAAGAAAAAGCATTTTATGCCTAGGTGTCAAGCTCTCCTTTTTTTGACATCCCCTAAATATTATTAGGGAGGTGATTTCTTCAAATATACTTATGTGTCTCATTCTTTCAAAGTTAGGCAAAACAAAAGTCAAGTCAATTGTGACATGGCAAAAAACTCATTCAATTAGCTATGGGCTATTGAATATTTAGCCCATTATTAACTTTATAAAGAATCATAATTAATTAACTTCATACTTAACCCATTATTTTGATTATTCTTATTCAATTGATTATTTTATGTAAACTAATAGTAAATTTCATATATTATATATAAAATTATACACAAATGACAAAATTTCAACATGAACATTTTTATAAGTTTACGTAAAATTATAAAAAATAATGTTTAATCAAAATGTCAAAATTTACTATTGAATAAAATAAAATACAATATTCATCTATTAGAAGAAATTTTTTTTTGATTAAAATGTAAACACAAGCCAAAATTAAACTATACAAACTTATACATAGTAGTTCAAAATGAGAAGAAAAGAGGGTGGTACTAATGCTTAAAAGAACTTACATTATAATACCTACGGGTGTCAAAATTGATGATCCAACCCAACCCAACCCATAACTCATATGGGTTGAATGTTAATGGTTTATGGGTTAACCCAGTCCATTTAGCAATTGGGTTAGATCAACCCATGATGAAACGACCCGACCCGTTTTTTTTTTTTAAATAAACCCTTGGTCTCGGACTAGCATTCTCATAAATGTTATCCTCTACAACCAAGCAGACATGCACAGACAACCAGCGGATAACAAACAATTAAACCAAAAACCAACTCCAATAAAATAACCGGTTCTACCACAATTTCCAAATCAAGATTCCACAAAAACCAACAACCTAACAGCCGTTCTAAACAGAAAAGGAAACGATAGAAATCACACAGCACGAAACCGAGACCCTAGATCATCTCTCTCTTCGTTGCCATGATTCCACGATCACAATTTGCCTTTACCTGCATCACATGAAAAAAAGAGATGCGTGAGTATTATCATAAATACCCAGTGAGACGGTCCTCCCATCTACGATTGCGCACACAGACGCGATGGATCTGCTCAGGCAAACACGCATCAAACAATCACACAAAACACAACAACACGGCTCAACCACAGCCCAACAGGCGGCCTGTCGATCGACACTACCACTAGGTTTCGATCGACACCCCTGTTCACACCTGTCGATCGGAACCAGTAGCCTTGGAGAGATCTATCAACACCGGATCCCGCTCCTGAGCTACTCGGATCCTGCTCAATAGATCCGCCTGATCTGCCGCCGCTAACCCCAACGGTTCCTCTGAAGTAACACACAACCTCAAAGTACTAAGCACACTCACCAGATTCTCCACATCCCGCTCCTGAGATGAATCATAACTCCTCCGACTAAGAGCATCCGCTAGCTAAGTTCACCACGATGGTAAACTAAAGATAAAACTCAATCCGCTACAACTTCTCCCATCACTTCCGCCTCTTAAACCAAAGACCACCGAAAAGGAACCTACTCCACTAACCACTTGGTCATGGAATGAGCCGTACTCTCAAGGCCTTTTGATGCAACTCCTGAAATAACCTGTCAACCCGAGAACTACTACACTTAGTCTCCTTCCTCGGTCTAGGCAAAATCTCAGCTCGATTGCATCTTAACTGGATCCACAGAAACTCCCCTGCAGCAACAGTAAGACCCTGAAAACCCATTCCCACTTGGCAGAAACCACACTTGCTCATCCTATCAAACCAGCTTCGGTTCCCGCAACTTCTCCAGAACTCTCCTCAAATAAACCTCATGTTCCTCCAGACTCTTCGAATACACCAAGATGACATCGATAAAGTTAATCACGAACTCATTCAGATACCCCTGAAAGGCTTCGCTCATCAACCTCATAAATGCAGCCGGTGCACTCGTCAACCCGACAAGCACCTTTACTAACTCCACCCTACTCATGACTCGTCAAGAAAGCCGTTTTCCTGACAACCACCTCATCAATAGAATCTGGTGTTAACCGGATGCCAAGTCATCCTTGAAGAACCAAGTAGCCCCTCACAATTGATCCAACAACTTATCAATTCTCGGAAGACGAAACTTGTTCCTCATAATGACTCGGTTAAGCCCTCGATAATCGAAGCACAACCGGAAACTACCACAATTCCTCATCACCAACATCACCGATTCTTCTAACTCTGCTGGAGCCATCCTGTAAGGTGCCTTAGATAACGGCGTCGTCCCAGGCTCTAACTCAATCGTGCGAGATTCCGACCGCGATGACGGCAATCCCCGCAGCGACCGAAAGACATCCTCACGCTCCTGGACAACCCGAATATCCCTCACTGTAACCTCACCTACAGACTTCGCCAGCAAAATAGTCTCCGAGTAAGCCTCGCAACCTCTCAGTCATAGCCTCAGCCTGCACCCAAGAGATCCCGAGACTCTCAGAAGTCGGTTTCACTCCCTGACAAACCAACCTTCTCCTACTACGCTCCAACACAACACGACTCCGGTGACACTCCAGATGAACTTGTATTGATCAAGCCAATCCATACACAGGATGCAATCATACAGTTCAACTAGACTGTACACCAAGTCCGCTGTCATCCACTTACCAGTCACTAGAAACTCCCCTTCCGCAACCATTACCGGTCCAACCCGCTCACCAGAGCCACTCCGAAGAGATGAAGCAATCATGCTCCAGAATCGAACAGCACGTGGAATTCACCACTGCCCACTACAAAGGCCTCCACACAACTCCCATGTGCTAAGAAACCTAACAAACTCGCCAACTATGACCCATGCTTCCACACCCGAAACATCCTTGGCCACTCTATCTCAACCCGGAAGTATCCTCCCACTTCCTCTTTTGTCCCTGCATAGGCTTGCCGCCATGCCAAGTATCACCTGCTGAGGCTTAATAGACTGAACAGTTGGGCTAACTACCACAACTTGCTCTCTCGAGTCTCGACAACGCCTCCAGCAGTCTCAAACAACTATGCTCTCGCAGCATACTTAGACACTCTGCACCGTGTCCTCCATAAATCGAGGTCTTCTCAAGAACCTCTTATCCTGGGCCTCCTCGCCCTCCATGCTCCTACCAGCATGAACCAGCATAAACCAGGAGTCGTATAAACTCCAAGTCATACCCACGAACTGATCTCTCTCACAGACCCAGTTCCAAACACCTCGTCTCTAAACGATCCGCAGCCTCTCGAGGAAAGAACTTGGCATCACACTCTGCCCAAAAGTCCGCCCAAGCCAACTCTGCCTGAACCCTCCTAGCTGCAACACACCACTCGCAAAGAATCTTATACCAATCCTCTGCACATGTTCCCTTATCCGCAGATAAGACGGAACCCTACCAACAACCGCAGCCCTCAGCCGCACCTCTACCACTCGTGGCATCACCGGAGCCTAACTCGCACCGCACTCGGTAACCGCTCCCAACCCTGCTGAAGCCGATCCGCCAGACGATCAACTCGACCCTGAGCCCACCCGCCAGCGCACCCGCACTACCAACCTCACGAGGACCCACACCGGCCCCCGGCAGCCAACCCGGGATCACACTATCCCTACCAGCCCTCATACTGGCGCTCACACTTGGCTGCACGCTGGCAGTCTAAATGGCGCTCAAGCCGTCATGAAGCGTCTACGGATCACTCTCAGCCCCCATACGCAGCACTCTGAGCCGCACTCCCGGCCAACTCACTCACTAGTGCCCGCCTCAACAACTACTGCAACAGATCTGTCAGTTGATCAACTCGTCACCTAGACTCCTCCTGCGGGCGCACCCGAACAGCGAGCGAATCCAGCACTAGCTCAAGTACCAGTCGTGGCCCTACAGCCCTGACACCGGCTCTCACACAGGCACTCCCACTGGCACTCGCACTAACACACAGACCCTCCTGATACGTCTACAGATTTGTCACAGTCTCAACAAGGAACCCCGAGCCGCATCCCAGCCGACTCACTCACTGGTTCTCTTCCACAAACCTGACCACCACAGTCACTCCGGCCACCACGGCCACATCCTCTAGTGCCTCTAGCTAACACCATGCACTACTACAGTACACAAGCTAAGCACTAAAGAATAACAATAAAACACACTTACCGTGGAATCTCTTTGAAGGCTCGAAAGAAGATGATCTAGAACCCTCAAACTCACAGAATTGCAATTTTACCAAATTCAATCCTAACAGTTCTAGCCCGTCCTAAAACCGTAAGGGCTCTGATACCAAACTGAAACGACCCGACCCGTTTTTTTATTTTTAATAAACCCTTGGTCTCGGATTAGCATTCCCATAAATGCTATCCTCTACAACCAAGCAGACATGCACAGACAACCAGCGGATAACAAACAATTAAACCAGAAATCAACTCCAATAAAATAACCGGTTCTACCACAATTTCCAAATCAAGATTCCACAAAAACCAACAACCTAACAGCCGTTCTAAACAGAAAAGGAAACGATAGAAATCACAGAGCACGAAACCGAGACCCTAGATCATCTCCCTCTTCGTTGCCATGATTCCACCATCACAATTTGCCTTTACCTGCATCACATGGAAAAAAGAGATGCGTGAGTATTATCATAAATACCCAGTGAGACGGTCCTCCCATCTACGACTGCGCACACAGATGCGATGGATCCGCTCAGGCAAACACGCATCAAACAATCACACAAAACACAACAACACGGCTCAACCACAGCCCAACAGGCGGCCTGTCGATCGACACTACCACTAGGTGTCGATCGACACCCCTGTTCACACCTGTCGATCGACACACCCACGGTGCCTGTCGATCGACACAACCACTAGGTGTCGATCGACACAACCACTAGGTGTCGATCGACAGCTCCTCGATCACCTGTCGATCGACACAACCTCTAGGTGTCGATCGACAGCTCTCGTGTGACCCTGTCGATCGACACACACAAGTGCTGTCGATCGACAGGTCGTCGCAGATTCATAGGAAATCGATCAATATCCTCTCGGATCGGTTCCTCCTCTGCGTTAACACGAAACCTGCACGAATAAACACAATCCAAACAATCCACACGCAATTCATAGACAGATTCAACACAAACAAGATCAATCAACAGTTTCAACCTACCACCAAACAACCCTAACGAATCCACCGGCCCAGAAGCCATGGTCACGCACTCACCTTAGATTTTCGGATAGAATTTGCTGGATAATGAGGCTAGAAACAGATTCAGCTACAATCACCACGAAATTCCTCTTCAAATCGATCAAGAACGAAACCCTAATCCACAAAACTATCAGGAACAAGAGAAACTCCTCTCAAAACTCTTTGTTTCTGATTTTGGGACTTTGGTTCCAAAAACCCTTATATATGATGCCCTAGGGTTTCCCAAACCGGTCCGGTCCAATTGAACGACTTAAATCGAACCAGAAAACCAACCAATTCGGGCACCTGTCGATCGACAGCCCTTAAGAGCCCTGTCGATCGACAGCCCCTCCATTTTCTTCAAAAATGGTTCGCGGGCGTCACACATGAACCCATTAAATATAAATGAGTTAAATTGACTTTGACCCAATCCATTTTATTTTGATACATAAAATGATTATATAAATATTTATTAAAAATTTGTATCAAAATTGTGTTTTAAGCACAATATTTTCGCAAAATCTCGTTTTTGGCGGGAAAATTTTATGGATCATATTTTTGGCGGAAAATTTTTGCGGGATCATAATTTTGGCGGGAAATTTTATGAATCTCGATTTTGCTGAAAATGTTTTGTGATATCACGTTTTGGGCGGGAAAAGTTTGCGGGATCATATTTATGGCGGGAAAAATTTTGCGGGATCATATTTTGGCGGGAAATTGTATGAATCTCAATTTTGGCGAAAATATTTCATGAGATCACGTTTTTGGCGGAAAAATTTTACAAGATCTTTTTTTGGCGGAAAATTTTTACGAAATCATATTTTGGCGGAAAATTTTATGAATCTCGATTTTGGCCAAAATATTTTGTGAGATCACGTTTTTGGCGGAAAAATTTTGCGGGATCATATTTTTGGCGGAAAATGGTTTAGTAGATTGTGTTTTTGTATAATCTTGGTGGATCAATTTTTGGTGGGAAATTTCCGAATCACGTTTTTTGCCGAAAAATTCGAAAATAGTCAAAAAAGCTTTTTAGCGAGAAATTTTTTGGAATAGTGTTTTTGGTAACAAAATAAAAAAAAATTATGAAATCATGTCTTTTAGTTATAGATGGGTTGATGGGTTATCCATTTTCAACCCAATATCCCATTTTATTTCAACTCATTTGACTCATCAAACCACTTAACCCATCAACCCATTGAAACCAAATATTCAATTCATTAGGGTTAATGAGTTGGATTGGATTGGATAAACCGATGAGTTTTGACCCATTTTGACACCCCTAATATTAATACCTAAATATAGCTAGAATTTCACAACTGATACTAATGACTTTTTGCACTTAACAATGTTAAAACGTCTTTAATTAGCAAACAATAATAATTTAACTAGATAATTGTCGGGCTTTACCCCGAAGGAAGGAAGCCCTTCCAGAAATTCTCGATCATCGCCGCAGCTCCCGAGGGGGTCAGAAAATAGTTTTCAACCAGCAATAGACGCGCCTCGGTTAGTACCTCACTAGCTGCGTCATTGCCCTAAACGCAAAGATAAGAAACTAACAACGAAATCCTCTTTATTTTATATTCAAGTAAAACCTATCAACTAGATAGAATATATATTCCGATGTGGGATTATAGACATATACATCATTACAAACTTTTGCTCTCGACATCATTACCCGACCGTCTTACTTCAACTCTGGCTTTGTTTTCCTATTTTTCCTCTTCTTGCGTGGATGTGAATCTATGTCTGCAAGAGTTCTTCCATGAAAGCGCTTGAAAATCTCTTGATTCCTTTAATGGATGTTGTGAGTTAGAATCTCTCCGAGATGTACCTGTAACCATACGGAGAAATCATAAAAACTCTCGAATTAGGTATCCTCAACACTACTTCTGCACAATGAAATTATGATTTTAATCAATCAAAAAGCAAGTTCACAATTTGAATAAGAATTGAGACTGAATATGGTAGGGGCTGCGCGAACGCAAGCCCCCTCTGCCACAAATAATGACGCAGGATCTATAAAAGACCTTAGGCGTAGCACCCTAACGTTATGTGCAATGGAAGTCACTAGCCTAAACCACTAGTCTTATTGATCACGAGTTGACCCCGTCCAGGTAAGTACTTTACTCGATGCATCAAGTTCTTTATTTATACTCCACTTTCTCAATCAACTAGGGCTCATGTAAACGATGTGGGATTATTTATCAACTAACATCGTGCCGTTTGAAGCTTCTTATATCGAACAACGTGCTGGTCTTCAAGTGTTTTAAACGGCAGGGCTTTTCGAGCGATAGATATGGATGGTTGAAGTGTTTGAACATCTACAAGTATTTTCATCTATATTTTGGTTTTTCCATTTGTTCCATTTGAAAACGGAATCTGCGAAAATGGCGAAAGAGAGAATGAGTAGTGAAGAGTTTCATTTGAAGGTATATACATTTATATTGGAGAAGAAGAGAAGTCTTGTTTTCGATGGACTCGTATCGTATTCGTAGGTGGTGGTGACTGTAGTGGTGGTTACGGCTCGTGTTAGGGGCAAAAATGTCAAAAACCTAAAGAGTCTCTGGAAAAATTTGACGTATGATTCGATTACTTAGATAATTTAGGAACATTTTGAAAAATGTGATGCTGGTGACCTTTTAAATTCTCTGGCTTTGTGTTTCATCTCCGAGCATGGTTATGTTTTTATGTTGAGGAGTAACTTGATACCCAAGTTATTAGCTAATTCTACATTTTATGACTAGGAAGCAAAAATTAACTAATGTCTAATGAACCAAAATAAAATTAGTTTAATCGCTTAGAAATGATGTTTAAGTGTTATCACTCAAATCCAATGCTATAACTAGAAGAATTGATATTAAGCTTTGTGAATCCAACAAATAAATGATCAAACGTTGGCTTTGTATGTAAGAGAATTACTCGCCAGAAAAATCCAGACTACGAAAGAAAGTGAAACATAGCCATAGCAAATTCACATATCCTCGCCATAAACTTTAGCTAGACGATTTTCAAATGAATCCCGAGGAATTCAACCTAGTTATCCCTAGCAATTGCACCATGTCCAAAAACAAATTACAAGTTTTTAGGTAGATTTTAGGGGCCATTGAGTTTGAAAAAAAAAATTATAACAAATTTGTTTAACATTCTCACAAAATCAGACAAATTTGCATTGTATCTTTAATTTCTATGAGCGAGGCCTGTTTACTTCACACTGAGAAGCAAATCAAGTTGTGGATCATTAGCTGCGTCATTAAGTTGTGGATCGGTTAGTACCTCATTAGCTGCGTCATTGCTCCAAACGCAAAGATAAGAAGTATGCATTGGTTAACTCTTTCTTTTATATCCAAGAAGAACCTATCAACTAGATACAAAGTTCAGATGTGGGATTATAACTATATATACATTGTACACAATTGTTGAATGGGCCTTTATGGGCCTGGAACTTTTGGTCTGCTAAAAGGGAAATGTAAGAGACCGACCGAACGTCTTTCTTATCCCCTAACTTGGGCTTTCTTCTTCCTCTTCTTGGGTGAATCTATGTCTTTAACAATGTGAGGTCTTCCATGAAAGCACATGTATTCTTTTAATTGATGCTGTTAGCAATAGTCTCACCGAAATATACCGCTTACGAACTCGTGAAAGCTCTCAGTGTCATTTTATTTCGCTCTGTGTTCGATTCTGAGAGATCCCAACACCAATTCTGCCCAATGAAATTATCTAGTTTATCGACATTCCTTGCACAGTGACCACTTACCAGATCCAGTGGAACTATGAAGATTCGAAACTGAGTATGGTAGGGGCTGCGCGAACGCAAACCCCCTCTGCCACAAATAATGACGCAGGCTCTTCCACTTGGGAAGACCTTAAGCATAGCACCCTTCCTTTATGTGCAATGGAAGTCACTAGCCTAGGCCACTCGTCTTCTTGATCACGAGTTGACCCCGTCCAGGTAAGTACTTTTCTCAATGCATCGAGTTCTTTATTTATACTCTGCTTCCTCAATCAACTAAGGCTCATGTAATCGATGTGGGATAATTTACCAACTAAACATCGTGCCGTTTTAAGCTTTTGATATCGAACAACGTGCTGGTCTTTACAAGTGTTTTAAACGGCAGGGCTTTTTTAGGGATATGGGCCTGGTTATTCTCGTCTGTACATTTGTTCCGTTTGAGATTAGGCTTTGAAATTATTTCATAGTGGCTTTTGACATTTTTATAAAAAATTTGATCATACACTATGCAATATTGTAAAAATCCTCTCTGATGCTTTGCTTATGAAATGAGAGAGAATAGTTTCTGATATAAATAAAGATGTACGGTGATATATGAACTGTAACAATCTTATGAATGTTCCCCCAAAAGGATCAAATATATTTGCTTGGGAGACCTATAATTTGAATAAACATTGCTCTCTTATATGGTGTTTACGAATTTACCAACCTACTCATATACCAAGAGTACCCACCACTTCTCATAACTTCTTAACCCCAAGCTCTCTCTCTGTTCAAAAACACAACTTCTTTTTCTGCATTTTTTCAACAACAAAAACCACATTATTCAATACAAAAATGTTTCAAATAGTAAACCAAATTGTGGGTGAAAGAACAATTTAAGTGATTTACCCGATGGTACTTCTCATCTTCTTCCCGGTCTATGTAAGCCAAAAGATCATCTTGTCTCATTAAAGCCTCATGTAAAGCCTAAAAGAGAGCATGAAGTTAATATACAGAGACATTTGCTCCTTAACATCAATGGAACGAAATATGGAAATGAGAGATTTTATTATTACCTTTTTTGTTGCGATAAGCTCTGCTTCAAGTGCATCCACGCGATAAACAGCTGTATTAAGCAACTCTTCTTTCTCACGAGGCATCTCATGCCGCTTCGAGTGCAGTGTTTCCACTTGTTTCTCAAGATCTCCTAGTCTGTTTACAACAGAAGAAATCAGATTTTTCTCTCTTACAGTTGTAAATGCTGGTGAAGGAGGACGAGACTCTCTAGCGATTGGTTCGTCAACCGAAGATTCAGACTGGGAATGTCCTTTGCTCTGTGGCATAGCCACAGATATGAGAAATGTAAGAAAGCTTACAAACAACGCGGTTAGCCACATCAAGATATGACTAACCGATCCAACTTTGCCCAAATCGGATTTATACTCGGAACCTGCACCAACATATTCCATTACAGTGAAACTTAGCGTTGCTCTGAATTCTGATTTACATATTTTAGTCTTCAGCTTCAACTATGTTTACCTTTCGAAGTCTTTGGATTTTCATGGGCCATCCAAGCAACATCCACAACTTTGTCCACCATTGGTGAGTCGTACTCGGATGAATCAGTAGGATATGATATACCATTGATCCTAATCTGAAAGTATATGGCAGGCAATTAAGTAAAACTAACCTGATGAATATATACTGTGATTTCATTTTCGTACAAGAAAGAACTCTTACATCTTCACAAACAGGAGTCAGCTTCGGAACACGACTCTCCTTGTTTGATTGTGGAGAAGCCATCTCTTCCATTTCAGAACTTGATTCCGCTGTTGAGGTGTCACTAGCTTTTATCTGAGCCAAGAGAACCATGTTGTTACTGTCAGATACATATATTATGTTAACAAATCATCAAAAACAAGTTTTGCGCCTAAGTACAGAAGACTTTTTTACCCGAGAAAAAGATGGTTTATCGTTTGAGGACAGTATGTCACTGTTTAGAATCGATGCATGCCTGCAGAGCGTTCCACCACTTTGAACCATCTACAGGTGAGGAGATCAGTTAGGAAATAGTATTACTCTATTTTGTGCTAATCTGAATAACCGAACACACTGTAAACAATAAGTTGTGGAAGATTGATTTACACTTAATATCTCTGGGTTATTCCAGGGACCTTTATCAGATCTCATGCAACCACCTTGATCTGCACAAGTGCAAGTGCCACCAAGAAAATCTGGCAGCTGACTGAACAAGTTCCAAATACGGTTAGAGAGTTAAATCATATTTTGGACTCAATAGAACCAAACAAGAAAAAAGGAGGATCGAGAATACTATACCTTGCATCAATGATCTCAAGTAATTTGTTCTGGTACTTGTTACCAACAACCTATTATAAGAACACATTGACACCAATTGATGGCAGGCGAATAAAATAATCTTTCTTATAACATGTGGAAATGTGGATGTATGCGTAGAAAGAAAAGGTAAACTTACATGAATCTTCGTTACTGTTTTTGGATCAAGAAATGATTTCACAGTGCCCCAAAGTAGCTTAAAACCATGACCAGCATTGATGATAAACATGCGATGAAGCGTCTGCAAATATGTTAAATGTCATATCAAATATTTTTTACTATTAAACTAAGCCGAAAACACACACACACACGCTTTGTCAAGAAATCAGTTAGCAACCAGCTCATACCTCAGGGTAGTTATCGTTATCGATCTTTTGCAGCTGGACTATGAGTTCCCTCGCAGGCTTAGAAAAATTCTTCAACCCCTACAAAAACATCAATTTTATAGAATTCCAAGTAAGAAGATGCAGGACATTATTAAGACTATGCAAGCAAAAGATTATCAGAATCTAGTGTTTTTAAGTACCACGCCTTGGACGTCTAGAATGGTTGTGCTAGAATCAATGTGTCTTTTAGCAGCAATGCAGCAAGCTGGTAACTTGATAGTAATAGTTTTCTCAAACTCTCGAACATGATACCTTATATATCTTTCCAATGTAGTAACTTGCATTAATTTCCCCGCATCGACTTTCCCTAATCTCTCAATGTAAACAGGTCTCCCTTCTTTATCAACACCATGATAACCATGAGGGTAGTATTTCAACACCTCATCTAACTCCTCAAACTCAAAATCCTATCATAACACACACTCATCAGCAACACAATAACACACATATTGAGAGGATTATGTAAAATCTACCTCGAAAATTGTATCGGTACCAAAATCTCTTCTCCACTGAATCATATTACTCCACATTAACTTAGTTTTCGCAAGATCAAACTTCCTAGCTTTCAAGAATCTACAAAAGATACATAACAAGATTGCATCATCATCATCGTCTATCCACAACAAGAATCTTCAATCATCATCATCATTACCTCAACATTATGTGATAATCATCAAGCTTAGGAGGTAACAAATTCTCGGAAACAAGCGAATTTCGGAACTCATCAACAGCTCGTAACTCTTCGATATCATGAATATCTTCAATAGTAAGTGAGAAATTCCTATCAGTACTTCTTCTTCTACTACTACTACCTTTCTTCTTCAACGAATGTCTCAATTTACTCGAAGCTTTAGCTGCTTTCTTCTTAAAATTCCCGATTCTTGTTTTCTTCTCATCTTCAGATACTTCGAAATCTGATCTCCTTTCTCTCCTCTCATCGTTACTCGAACATCCTTCAAAACCTGCGATACAACAACAACAACACAAAATCAATACACAATCTGAAATCTGTAGAATCGGAGGAAGAAGATGAGGGATTGGTTACTTACAAGGCATAGCGAATCGATCGAGAGGACCTGACATGGTGGTGATGAATCTGGGAGCAAGCGTAACGGATCCTGGAGAATCGGAGAATCCGAGAACTCTGGGATTTGAAAATCGCGAAGAGAGGAAATTGAAAGAGACGTAAAGAGGGAGAAGTAAAAGTGATGAATGGGGTTTTTATAATTATGATTATTAAATGTTGTTAAGTTAATTAATCTGTGATTTAGTAACTTAAAAATGTGGTTTAATTGTTGCCGGTAACTCAACCACCCACCGTCGGTGATTTATCGTTTCTTGTAGTATCTTTCTTGGTAACGCTCAGTCTTGTTTTTGAATTTAAAGGCTTTTTTTTTGTGTTTCTATCTTTTGTTTTTCGGTTTTTTTTTACTAGATGAGTTCCCGCGTTTAACGGTTAAATGAAATAGATATAAAATCATAACAGATTAGAATTCACAGGCTTCTTTGATATTTCTACTTCTTTTTTTGATTTTTTAACTAAACGGTTAAATCAAAAGAATACGATATTTAAAAAAAACAAGTGTTTAGTCAAAAGCATATTAAATTTTTAAAAAAGTTTGTCTTGCATTAAAATTTTCGCTTTTTTACTAAATGATTGACAACGTAAAACGGTTAAATTAAATAAATTTACTTTCACGACTTTAGTAGAAATTATAATGTGAATAATCAAAAATCAAGTTGATTTCTATTTGAGTTGGTAAATAACTAGAAAACATATAGTTCAATCATGAAAATCTCTTCAACTACTTTTAAGTTGATTTTCGACTTGTGAATTCTTATCTATATTATCATCAAAAAAGGAAATTATTGTTTATCATGATTTGTTGTCTTTTGAATCCTTCGAAAATCATGCATATATAATATATTGATGGCATATACTGTATTTTTCTTTATCTGTTAGTAATTAGTCAAAGTAATTACTGTTAATTAGTTTTAACATATATAGAGCCCACT
Organism: Arabis alpina; assembly: GCA_900128785.1. NCBI lineage: Eukaryota > Viridiplantae > Streptophyta > Magnoliopsida > Brassicales > Brassicaceae > Arabis > Arabis alpina. Next base: position 33,121,898 of record LT669789.1, read on the forward strand.
TTTAATTAGTGGTTGTCATACTATTTACCCTCTGCATGCGTAACATTTCCTGTCGAGATATTTTTATTCGAATGAATATGGTTTTTGTTTTTAATGAAAAAATATCCTGTTTTGTTTCCAAGTTAAGTTTATTGTCGGCAAGGCCATCTGTTTTGTCCTCTCTTCCATTCCAGACAAACATAATAAACTAATAATAACGTGAATCTTAAGATAATAAACAGCTTATAATTAACATTGATATATGTAAATTTAAACGTAAAAACGACGCTGAACAAGAGCAAACTTCAAATTAATTAAGAGTGAGCTTACTATGCATAGTAAGAAGACATAGATTAATAAGTATTATGTACACATCACACTACATATACATATTATTATTATACATTTTTTTTGGTTTTTGGGAAACGGGTAAGGAGCATTCTTCAATGATCAATCTAGAGACTGCTACTTCCTTCCACTTTGATTCCGACAATTACTTCTTCTTCTTTTTCTTATTATGTACAGAGACAAATACTTGTTGATCGAGCTGTCGCAAGGAGATACATAAGCATCGAGATGATACTTTCTTCATGTGTACTTCCTTAGGTTACGTTTAGCCCGAAACTGACCAAGCTTGTCTCTCCACTCAGCTGCAAATCAAAAAACAAAAATGTATTGAATCCTTAGACCAAGAAGAAGAATGTAGTAGTTTCTACCAATGCAGATACATCAAAATATAGATCGAGGCCAAGAAACTGATTAGTATCAGACAATTAACTTACCGGCTTCATCATATCGCTCTTCGTTAACAGCTTGCATCATGTTGCTCAATATATTGAACTCTTTCGTATCGAGACAAGCTTGACCATTCGGTCTGCACAAAAGTCAAAACCAAGTTATAAGTAGTGGGACTCAAATTCATAGCAAAAGAAAGATTTATCTTTAGGGATGTGAAAATTTACCTGTCTTGTTCAGTAAATAATAAACCATCTGTAGCAGGTGTTGGTGTTAATAGCTTCCCTGACTCGATGACTTTCATTCCATCACTATATGCAAGATACTTGTTCACTTGGATAGGTACCTATAGAAAAGATCAACACATTTTTCAACCACGAATACGTATTTGTATTTAGCTCAGATGATAGACAAACATGGTTATGTTATTACCTTGCATCTAACAGCTATATTAATTGCATCTGAAGGCCGAAGATCGAAACTGACACAATCCGAGGGATTACCCACCTGCAATATCATCCCAAAAGAAGCTATGAGACACTGAGTAGATAACTATATTTGAGTTTCCAAGACTGAATGAAAGCTGCATATAAGAGATCAGTAGTTACAAACCTTTGAAAGGTATAACTGCGCAAAATACGCCTCGTGAACTCTTTTGGTGACTCTAACCAATCTAACCTGTAGAAAAGTTCACGTAACTTTTCATCAACAGCATGTTCATGATATAAGGAGATTGCATTGAGACTGAAACCATAAGAACATACTTCGTAACCCATCTTGTCCACCATTTCCTTCACCACCTGATACATAGTGGGTCTTGCCTGCAACAAGTAACCCAAAAATCCATAAAATCTCCATTCAATCCCTCTTCACTATTCCAAACAGAGAAACAAAACAAACGAGAAATAAAAGAGCATACAATTTGGACATTGGTCATTGCTGCCATAAGTAACACACTAGGCATCTCCACTGCAATACAACAAAACACATCAAGGTTACACAAAACATTGTGTGAGTCACACTTTTGTGATCATCAGAACTAAGCTACACATAGAAAATTTTCACGTACACACGATAATAGGAAGGAGAAGACCAGTTCCATCTTCCATTTTCAACACAATAGCAGGATGTGGTGCATAATCAGGTAAATGCCCTCCTTGAGGATTATTATGAACACATCGTAGTTGCCTACCATCTCTCATCTTCACCATAAAACCATCTGCTCCACTCCTTACCTCAACTACACCATACACACAAAAAAACACACAACAAATTCAAAACTGAAACAAAAACCAAACTCTGATAATCCACACTAGCTAGAACTTACCAGCTTCAACAACACTAGATTTAACATATTCCTCATCGTTTTCATTGAAATTCTCAGCAGTACTTCCGTTACCATCAGAGTGAGAGCTGAAAACACACTTGATACTACTCTTCTTGCACAAACGAAGCGTGATAACACCTTTTGTTCGATTACTCCAGAATTGGCTTCTAAGCAACCTAGGTTTCAAACCAGTGTAGCTACCTAGTGACGAACCACCACATGCACCTACTTGCCTTGGACGAATTGCAGGACAAACCACTGGTGCCTGTAACGACCTCATCTTCCTTAACCTTCCAATCACAAAATCAAAATCCGAAACATAGCAAAAACTTCTAATCACTGATCCATAACAACAAATTCATAGAGAAAAAGTCAAAACAATCAATGATTCGGTGTATTGAATAAAACTGACATTGATTATCAAACTATACAACGGATCATACACAAAAACCGATGATCGGTGATTAGAGAGTTTTTTTCAGATTTACCTGTGATTTCGTCGGAGATCGATGGATCGGATGATCGGAAAATGGTGTGAACGATCACGGATCGAGATTTGTGGAATCGAAGAAGATTAGAGAGAGATTCTTCAGTTGAGAACTTGAGAGATCAGAAAGAGTGAGAATCTCTCTGTTACTTTATTAACTCAGTTTTTGTTTTCATTTCCGATTTTACCCTTTCACCAAAATTTGTTTAATTTTGCCTAATCTTGTACATAGTGATTGGAAAAAATCAAGAATCTTTTGTGTACTTGTCCTTTGTATTTATGGAAAAATATTATTAAATTTTTTGGGGATTTTTATATAAACAGCCCAAATGATCACCGACAACAAAAAGTATATAAAAACATGTTGGATAAATTCTAATTTAAAGTAGAAATGTAGATGAAAAATACAATCAATAATTTTAAAATAAAATTATGATCCGTAAACTTTGACATTTCTTATGATATATATGTGCTTGATTCAATTTATAAAATTAAGATACGGTCAATAACTTATAATTTTAAGCAACGATGTATCAACCGTCAAAAAAATAAAACAATAATCTACCAACAAGTAGAATATATAATAATAAAAGAAATTGATAGGGAATGACTATTTAAAAAAACTTGATTGGTTAAACGAATTTGATTACGTTGTGTTGATTCATCTACTTGTATTTAAAAATGAAAATTGTATATGGAAGGGTAAAAAGGGTAGTTGAATAATAGAGCCGTGATGACGTTAGAATAAGAAACCATAAAAGGTTGACAGGTCATCAATTTACGGCAAGCCGATGTATTAATCGCGTAGATGAGTGCCACGTGTACCTGCACATTGTATCAGAGATGGTTTTGGATAAGGTCGTATAATTATCACAAACATAAATAGACTCTTTTTTTGTTCTGTAATTTCTTCTGCATCTTCTAGATATTATTGTAGTAACAGCCTAATAATAGTGTCTTGTTTGGTAATGTCCTAACAATTATACTGTAGTACCTTATTTTATTCATTATCTATTGGTTTAAGATAAAATAAAATTGCTCAATTATCATGTCGACAAAAAAAAAATGTTTAGAATGACCAGCCATATGATTGAATATTTCTTTGTCTATATATATGTAGTTGCCATTATTTTAAAAGTGAATAAATATGCTAATTTTTTGTGTTGAGTTATAAAAAAATGGAGAGCAATAAGTCTTTAGTATTGGCCAATCATATGAATATCCAAGTCATATTCGAGGAAGAAAGTGAAATAAGCAAGTGGAAAATATAATTGTAGCTTAGAAGTCAATGTCAATGAAGGGACCATTCATGTCCAAATACCTTATCGGTCCAAAAATTGATAGGTAAATGGCTTCTCAAGCGTTCCTTCGTTATCCAATTTCCTAGCCCCAAAAAATATCCCCAAACTTTGGATCTTTTTTCTTCTTCTTAATTTGTATTCTTCTTCCACATTTTTGCATTGCTTGAAACCTGAAAGTGCTCAAATCTCTAGGAATTGTTAATTTATGTTGATCTAAATCTGAATTCGGCCCATTTTTAGGCCCAATATGTACCCATGAGCCTTCACTATGATAGAAGTTCTATAAACTCTAACCACATCATATGTGATGCAACGTTGATAAAAAGAATGGATCGAATCAGTCGAATAGGTTAATTTTCACACCGTTAAAATCCTCCTTGCTAAATTTATGGCCAAAATCACAAATATTATAAACTGTGTTAACATATCGGATTAAACCAAGTAGTTTAGTTTGTAAACAACATACCAAATCAAATGTTTTTCTCACATTTAGACCGGTGGTGACATAAAAGAGCTTGACCAGTTAGGCCAAAAACAACTTGGTCAAAAGCATATATTAGCCTTTCAAATAGTTGAGACATTATTAGATTTGGGCCTCAGCGAAGCCCAACGTTCTCAGACTTTAGAAGTGGACAAAGCGTTAGATAGTAGTTAGTGGTCAAAACATGACACTGTATTAAACTGATAAAATGATAAAGAAGCATTAGTTTATGTTCCAAGGTGATATTCCAAATCATTTTTTATCAAACAAATGACATGTAGAGAGTTTCTCCGAAATTAGTTGTTAAAACAACACTGTATTATGTAATTTCGTGTTAATGAAGTCATTTCTCTTTGTGGTTATGATGTTTATCTCTTGTATAAGATCGATTTGTCTGTTTTATAATAAGTTCATCGTTTTATATGGTTGTGCTTTTAATGGACTAGTTCTTCTATATAATATATAACACAAGTTGTTCAACAGAAAGGCACTTCCAAAACATATTTTTTTAAAAATACAATAAAACCGATGGTTCTAGATAGATGGAGAAGAACCTTGAAGTCCTTATGTTCGAAGAAAAGATGAAATATAAAGAGAAATAAAAATTTGTGATTTTATAAGATTATAATAATAAAAAATGAAAAGATATTCAGATGCGCGTATATATATGTGATAAGGTGTTTCGAGATTTTTGCGACCTTTCAAAGATTCGATGTCGGCTGCTCTTAACCCTCCTTCACTCACTCTCAAGACTTTAGCCCTTTCCCGACCAACCCTACCATTCTCTCTCTCTTTTTCTCATTTTTCACATTTTAAAATTTTCATTTCTTATTTTACATAGAGATTAGAGCAAACATATATATGTTTATAGATTATCATGTTGGACTTGGCTTTCATATAATTTACAATAATAATTATACCCTTAAAAACCAAATCATTTAGTCCAAACCAAGATTGCATGGTTAATCATCTCACTTGAAGACACTATCGCATTTTGATTACAATCTTTTTACTTGACTAGAATTTTGGATTGAAATCCATATAATTATTAAAATACAACCCATAGTATCAACTAAAGATTGTGGTCCTTAATCTTGTTTGTTATGGCTATTCACACAACTAGCAAACCTAGCTATATAAAACAATTAATATTTCGTTATAGGCTTAAAAAATATTTTGATACAACATGGACTTCGACAACAGTCTCAGCGACTAGAAAATAGTATATCTTTTTTACAAGTGCATGAACCTCATATCACGTATCCGTCGTCTTTTTGACCAATTGTTATGAGCAATTAATAAATGAATTTCAAAAAAAAATGATTAGAAGTTAGTATTTGATACGTCGATGATCTTGTTGTGCTTTTGTCTTCTACAAATATGAGACAAGAATTCAAAAATCAAGGTCATGCTCATCAAGTTTATAAGGACACAACAACAATATTATATAATATATATATATAGCGTATGTATATATAGAATGCATCTAGATCGAATCTGGTTTTAACTTTTAATATTCAAGATATAATAGATCATGCATGTCCAGTGCTGGTGTCTGGAACTTGTTCCTGATATTTTTCGTAAAAAAGGTATTTCATATAGTTATTCTTTGGTCATGGTTTAAAGAGAAACCTTTTTAAAATCCACATTTATTCTAATTTTTGTCATAAGCAAAAGGATATCCCTTTCGGTTACATCTTTTTTTCTAGTAGGTTATTCATCAATCCATTGTATGACAAAGACGTACCCCATAATTCTAATTTGTTTATCATTAGTCAGAAAAAATTTGCATTTTTTATCAAGTCAACGCATTTCCTCTTAGACCATAAATATATTATATATTTGAAAGAAAAAGAAAAAGAGGTTGTGCTTATTGCAATTATATTTCGGAATTAATCAGGTTTCAAATGCGCTAATTAGCTAACTAAGATATAAATCCGTGTGCTATACAAAAGTTCGATTGATACTATAAACTCTATAAGTATGATGATAGTGAGTTCGTGTGATACTACTCTAAGCATGTATTTGTACATGTTCAATGATAAATAAATGTTGGTTTAGTTAATATCACTAATATTTGTATGTGCAAGTAATTATATGAATGTTCACATTTTTGCCTTAGTACTGAAGGAAAAGTCCATGACCGTACAAAGGTAGACAAGAAATTCTCGACCCCGAAGTTGCAACATCAGTTTTGATGTGATCGTAAAAAGAAAATGTTTACGTATGTATTTTTCTTTACAAATGAATGGCCAATAATAAGGTAAGCAAATATCAATTGATCTCGTAATGTCGATGTGTATATGTGAGGCTTATAACGTGCCAACGTGTCTACAAATATTTGAAAATATCTTCTGACTTATGTTTGGAAAATTATACCGAAGATAAAATGAATAACTGTTTTTGAAACAAGGACATGTTTTTTTTTTAAGATTCATCCAATTGTGTTTTAGCTCTAGTTGTATAATTAAAAATGAACTGTAAAAACAAATGTAATGTGGTCATAACTGTAAAACATTTAGTATATATAATATTTTTTGTCATAATCAAGTTTAAATCCGGTAATGTACGTGTGTGAGTTGTAGACGAGAACAATATTTTTAAAATTATAAACTATGATTATGTTGTATACTTGTAGATATAAGTGTTTAATTACATTTTGTTAAAGAAAATCTATATAAAACCTTAAGGGATAGCTAAACTATTTTGTAGAAAATAGTAAATTTTCCAAATAATTATTTATTCTGTTATAAAAAACATACCCATTATATAAAAAGAAAATAAAGAAAAAGATAACAGAGCTTTTTAAGGCTAACTTTTAGAACTTTGAAATTGACCCCAGTTGTTTGCATTTACTCTTATCTGACCCTACATGACCAACCATCAAAGATTCAGTGTCTTCCTAGTTGTTTCTTTCTCCTTCAGTGATTGATTTAATCACAAGAAATGAATTTCTTTTCAAAGTTTAATTATAGTTAGTAGAACAGTCTAGTCTTTGACTAAAAACAAATTTGGAAATTTATAGATCTTTAATAGCATAATTAATTCTCTTTATTTCCGTTCGTCACGGAGACAATATATTGATTGAAAAACTAATTTGAATGAGTCGGTTTTGCAATTATTAGTTAAAAATTTATGGGCGAGGAAAGCAGAAAAACAAAAAACATTAGGGTTCTCATTGGTTGCTACTTGCTAGTTTTCTATTTTTGTTTTTTTTATATCTTTGATAGAGATGGACAACGAACATTAGGCATCTGACTTCCATTAAGTGATTTTATTTAGTGATTAGAACTAACCACCTATATTAATCAATTTCCACATTTATGTCAATGTTTTGAAACTAAAACTGTATAGAATATGGTTATCTTTCTGTTATTCTCAAGTTTGATTGTAAGAACCTCACCAAGTACCTAACCCAACAAGTGAAAAATGTTAATATATTACTGAAAATAGAATCATATTCTAAATGCCTTCATACAAATTGTTTTATATTTCCATCTTTCTGTATATAAATTATTATTATAAATTAGCAAAGTGTCCATTCATGCAAATTGACTAGTCACCAGAACCCACCTAGAAATTATTTGGCAAAACTTCTTTTGGCTTTATATTTTCCAGTTCGATCGAGGGATTTTCAAACCGAATTCTAAAAGCAATTTTTTTTTTTCAAAAAAAAATTCTGTTATTGATTTCTACGCACCTGCTTACTGCATTATTCATTTGAGTTGTTATTTTTTCTTCCTTTGTATGTCCAAAAAGCTATGAGTTTCGTGGCCATGATCTATTCAGATAATGTAATATAATGATAGATACGTTTACGAGTAGTGTTTCTTTTATAAGGCCCCAACTCAAATTCAGTAAAAGATAGATTTGTTATTGTGATTAATCTCATCAAAACTATTTGTAGAATAGATATATAACTATACAAAGTGCTACAAATGTGTATTGGTAATCCATGAAATAATTCAACGAGTATGTTGGTGTAGGACCAAAATTATGGAACACTACGAATCAGTGATAAACTGCGATAAGAAAGACGTTTAAGGGAAGAAGAGAGTTGCGGAGGCGAGACGAATCTCTTTCCTTAACCCTTTGAATCACCCGTAGTGCGACGAGATGACTGATTCAAGGATCCCAGGATACAACCACAAAACAACCGTATTTGCAATCACTCAAATCACGGCTCTAACGAACTTAACACTACGATACTCTCAAGACACAAACTTACTTTTGGGAGAGATTGCTGGATAGTTTTTCTTTTAGATTTTCGTTTCTGAGTGAATAGAATGAGAATCAGGGAGGTCATATTTATAACCTTAAGGAGTGATTTCGAATTCTAAACGTTTGTAACGTTTTATGAATTAATAGGTGAAATAAAGGCTGAGTTTATGGCCTGACTTAATGGACATGGCATCTTTGACCCAATTTAAAATTGAATGAAAATTCAAACTTAAAAAAAAAACAGAGTTCAAAACTGATACGGATCAAAGACCACGAGACCCACGTGTCCCTAAGTGTCCTAAGTGTCAAATAAAGACCACGACCACGCCCACGCCCACGCCCATTCCCGGTTAAATTCGGTTCAGTCCGGGTTGGCTCGCGTGAGTTTATCTTCACCCGAGCTCCATGTTTTTAAACTAAAACATGAGCTTCCTCTCTTATATACTAGAGGAATATTTTACACATAACAGATGTAGGACAAGTTTATACATATCCCTTTTATTTACTCCAGTTTTTATTTAGCCCACAGGCTTAAAACCCATTTCTCTTCACCACTCAACATATTTTTTAATAAGGCCCAAAGGCCTTATATTAACAAAAATGTTCCAACAATCCCCCACATGAATAGAAATGACTCTAAACTTATGCAGACTTGACTGACTGAACAAACATATGCAGACTCGACTATACTAGACTTTGACAGACTTTTGAGAGTATACGAAAATGTAACTATATCTGAGAGGTAGCATTTTTCAGCTTTGAACCAATCATTTTAATTTCTGTCGGGTTTACTTGGCCAGGAGGTGAACATGATGTCTTGAACCACCCGGATGTTAATGTAAACCTAGACAACAGTTATTGCATAGCAGCATTTTCTCGTAGAGATCAGTTCTCTATTGTGTTCATTTTGGCCTTGAACATTCCTGGTAATCATGAGTGAACTTAGAGAATATAGCCTTACTTTCATTCTCCTAGAAACGGCCGCATTTCACACTCACTAGGTGATCTTCCATCAACTTTGTTTTAAAGAAGCATCCTGTATTACTTCACTGATATCTCAAAGTTATGGAATCATTAAAAGCTAATGCTTATCCTTATCACACACAGGTAACACTGTTTATCATCCTAGGAACTGGGTATATACATTGTCTCACAGTGTTTTTTTTTTCTCTTACTCAGCTTTATTTCGTTGGCCCTTTGAACCTATGTCGTGGGATTTCCAGTGACATAAGTGGGGTATCCATTAAGCGTCGTGTTCTGTTATAGGCTTTAAACCCATTCCTCTTGATGATTTAACAACTTGATCTCTCGGCAAACTTTTTGTGAACGGATCAGCTAAGTTTTCAGCCGACTTGATATAATCTATCGTGAGTACTCCAGTGGAGATCAGTTGTCTTATGGTTTTATGTCGCCTCCGAATATGACGAGATTTACCATTATATAATTTATTTAGTGCCCGAGATATAGCCGATTGACTATCACAATGTACCCGTAAAGCTGGCACTGGTTTTTCCCACATAGGGATATCTTCCAAAAAATTTCGAAGCCACTCTGCTTCTTCCGCAGCTTTGTCTAAAGCTATGAACTCGGACTCCATGGTTGATCTAGCCAGGAGGGTTTGTTTGGAAGATTTCCAGGATACTGCTGCACCAGCCAGGGTAAAGACATATCCACTTGTAGATTTCGAGTTTCTAGAATCAGAAATCCAATTGGCATCACTATAGCCTTCTAATACCGCTGGTTCTTTACCATAGTGCAACCCATAACTCTTGGTATATCGGAGATAGTTTAAGACCCTCGTTATGGCCTTCCAGTGAGTATGACCTGGATTACTTGTGTATCGACTTAACACATTTACGGAATGTGCCAAATCTGGTCTAGTGCAATTTGTTAAGTACATTAGACTTCCTATCACTCTTGCATATTCTACCTGTGAAACTGCATCACCTGAATTTTTCGTCAGGTGAAGTTGAGGATCCAGGGGAGTTTTTGCAGTTCCGTTTGAGTAGGTCTTGAACCTCTCAAGTATCTTGTCAGCATAATGATCTTGAGTTAGAGTAATTCCTTTGGAAGTTCTTACGATCTTGATTCCAAGGATTACTTCCGCTAAACCCATGTCTTTCATGTCAAATTTTCCCTTGAGCATGGTTTTCGTTTTATTAATAATATCCTTATTGCTTCCAATAATAAGCATATCATCTACATATAAACACAACAAAATGTATCCGTGTGGGGTACTTTTTATGTATATGCATTTATCACATTCATTTATGCGGAACTCATCTGACATCATTATATTGTCAAATTTTTCATGCCACTGTTTAGGAGCTTGTTTAAGTCCGTATAGTGATTTGACAAGTCTGCACACTTTGTGTTCTTGTCCTGGGATGACAAACCCTTCGGGTTGTTTCATATATATTTCCTCTTCTAAATCACCATTTAGAAATGCCGTTTTGACATCCATTTGATGAATTTCAAGATCTCGTAAAGCAGCAATGCCTATTAATAGTCTGATGGAGGTTATTCTCGTTACAGGAGAATAAGTGTCGAAGAAATCCAGACCTTCTTTTTGCCTGAATCCTTGAACCACAAGTCTAGCTTTATACTTGTCTATATCTCCATCAGTTTTCAGTTTTGTTCTGAAGATCCATCTATTCCCAAGAGCTTTGCACCCTTCAGGTAGCTCAGTTATCTCATAAGTATTATGTTGTAAGATGGAGTCCATCTCATCATTGACGGCTTCTTTCCAAGAAGGCGCGTCTGGAATGGACATTGCTTCTGAAAAAGTTCGTGGCTCATTTTCAGCGAGAAAGACTACCAAGAAATCAGAACCAAAGTTTTTCTCTTTACGAGGTCTTTTACTTCGTCTAAGGTTGATTTCATCTTCTGTTTCTTCATCATTTATAGTAGTACCAGAGTTACTTGCCTCATTTGCTGAGGGAAGCTCATCTCTTTGTTCACGAGTTCTTTTATTACTCTTTTTTTCTTTACGCGGAAACACGGTTTCAAAGAAGTAAGCATTTCTTGACTCCATTATCGTGTTTGCATCTATATCTGGAATATCAGATTTAAGTACCAAAAATCGATAGGCACTACTATTATGCGCATATCCGATGAAAATGCAATCTACCGTCTTAGGTCCTATCGTTGCCTTTTTCGGTGGTGGAATTGCAACTTTTGCTAGGCACCCCCACACTTTCAGGTGTTTATACGAAGGTATAATACCTTTCCAAAGTTCATATGGCGTTTTGCCAGTAACTTTGTGTGGAATTTTGTTTAGGATATAATTTGTGGTAAGCAAAGCTTCCCCCCACATGTTCTGGGCTAACCCAGATTCCTGCAACATCGCATTCATCATCTCTTTAAGAGTTCGGTTTTTTCGTTCCGCAACTCCATTAGATTCAGGTGAATAAGGAGCGGTTGTCTGATGGATAATGCCACGTTCTCTACAAAACGTCTCAAACGGTCCATCATATTCGCCTCCTCTATCACTTCTAACTATTTTGATAGTTTTATTAAGTTGATTTTCTACTTCCAACTTGTATTCTTTGAATTTCTCCAATGCTTCATCTTTACTCCGTAGTAAATAAACGTGACAATATCTAGTACAATCATCGATGAAGGTTATGAAGTATTTCTTTCCGCCTCTGGTTTGAATATATTTTAAATCACACAAGTCTGTATGAATCAAACCAAGAGGTTCCGTTTTTCGGTCCACACTCGGTGATGGTTTTTTCGTGAGTTTTGCTTCAACACATATTTCACATTTGCGTTTGCTTATTTTCTGTTTAGGGATTAAATTCATGTTCATTAATCTACTCATAGATTTAAAGTTAACATGGCCTAAACGTTCATGCCATAATTCAAATGACTCAGAGACATAAGCAAAAGAATTCTTATTCATCTTCTTCTTCGAGGTAGAAGCCTCGGCTACAACGGTTTTGGCATTATTGCCTACATCAATTATGGCATCATTGCCTACAACATTCTCACGAATCACAGCCTCAACAGACATCTTAAACAATCCATCACAAACAAAACCCTTACCCAAAAACATTCCGTACTTAGAGAGGACTAGCTTATCCGCTTCAATCTTCATTGCGAATCCATGCTTGCTCAAAAGTGAACCTGAAATCAGATTCTTCCTCATGTCCGGAACGTGGGCAACGTTGTTAAGGATGAGCTCACGGGCAGATGTCATTTTCAGAACAACCTTGCCGTAACCTGCAATCTTTGAGGTTGCGGAGTTTCCCATGAAGAGCTTCTCATTGCTATTATTCTTCCGGTAAGTCGAGAAACTCTCTCGGTCCATGCATATGTGCCTAGTAGCACCAGTATCAAACCACCAAGTCTTTGGGTGGCTCTCGGCCACGTTTGCTTCGGTGACAACCGCACACATGTCAGCTTCGGTAAGATTAGCCTCGTATTTGTTAGATTGCCGAGGGACCATCTTAGTGCGACACTCAAAAGATTTGTGTCCCACCTTATGGCAAATGTTGCAAGTTCCAGTGAACCTCGGCTTTGAAGTATCACCACCACCACCACCCCTATGCTTGAACTTCTGAGTGTGTTGAGGAGCAACTTTTCCTTTTCCCTTGTCTAGCCTTCCCTTATTCTGCAACTTTGCTTGCTTGGAAGCATTGTGGTGCTCCGCCACGTTCACATTGGGATCGCGAAAGACCACACCAACTTCGAGTTCCCTCCTGTTTTGAGACTCGATACGAAGTTTCATGACAAGGTCTTCTAGACTCATCCATTTCTTCTTCAATTTGAGGTAGTTCTTGAAGTCTGTCAACCCCGGAGGAAGCTTCTCGATCACGCACGCAACCTGGTAGGTTTCGCAAATCCTCATGCCTTCAGCATGAATCTCATGAAGAAGATTTTGTACCTCATTGACTTGTTCCATCAACGGACGAGAGTCAACCATCTTGTAATGTTCGAACTTAGCCACCGCATGTTTCTGCGAACCAGCATCTTCCGAGCGATACTTCTTATCCAAAGATTCCCACAACGCCTTAGATGTCTCAACATTGGCGTAGACGTTGAACAATTGGTCATTCAAACGACTCTGGATGTATCCTTTGCACAAGAAATCACCGTGGTCCCAGGCATGAACACTCGCAAGTGCTCGAAAATCAGTATTGTCCACCGAGAGAAGGGGTTTCACTTCCTTGACGTACTTCTCAAGATTCAACGTGGTCAAGTAAAAATACATCTTTTTCTGCCACATCTTGAAAAACCTTCCATCAAACTTGTCCGGAAGCAATCCAGCAGAATTTCCTGAAGGAATCTGCACCGTTGGATACGAAGGAGGGACTACGGTTTGCACCGTTGGAGGGACCATCGCAGATGTAGCATGAACAGCCACAGAGGGAGGAGCATACATCGTCACACCGCTAGTGGGAATCGCCACAGTGACAAACGGGGAAGAACCAAACTGCATGTCTACCAACATCTCGTTAAGTCCGCTTCTAATCACATCGTCGTTGGTGTTCACGGTGGAGACATTAGCAGCCGCACTCGCCGCAGCTAGAGCAGCATCAACATTGGAAACATTCTGGTTCTGAGCATCCATTTTTTCCTATAAAAAACAGAGACCAAACAATGGAATCAGTTTCGATTTAGTGTGATACACAAATAAAATCGTAAGTTTTCTATATTATAAAGAAAACAACAATCTCGATAATCAGTTTTAGAATCGCAATTTAAAACAGTTATCAGATTACACAATAATAATTCAGAATCGCAATTCAAATCAATTATCAAATTATCCAATAATAATTCAGAATCGCAATTCAAGAAAAATTATCGAATTTAAGAGTTTAACCGTTCGCAAACGTTAAACAAATCGTGTTCTTCCCGAACAGAAAGCAATCAGCGAAAACGTTTATGAGACGATCGCGATACGAGCTCTGTAACAAACGTTTCTATTATCGAGTTTTTGTTATCGCAATTCAATCCGTCTGATGTTTATGAAAACAACAGCCGGATTTCAAAGGGTTAAGATTGTAGGACCAAAATTATGGAACACTACGAATCAGTGATAAACTGCGATAAGAAAGACGTTTAAGGGAAGAAGAGAGTTGCGGAGGCGAGACGAATCTCTTTCCTTAACCCTTTGAATCACCCGTAGTGCGACGAGATGACTGATTCAAGGATCCCAGGATACAACCACAAAACAACCGTATTTGCAATCACTCAAATCACGGCTCTAACGAACTTAACACTACGATACTCTCAAGACACAAACTTACTTTTGGGAGAGATTGCTGGATAGTTTTTCTTTTAGATTTTCGTTTCTGAGTGAATAGAATGAGAATCAGGGAGGTCATATTTATAACCTTAAGGAGTGATTTCGAATTCTAAACGTTTGTAACGTTTTATGAATTAATAGGTGAAATAAAGGCTGAGTTTATGGCCTGACTTAATGGACATGGCATCTTTGACCCAATTTAAAATTGAATGAAAATTCAAACTTAAAAAAAAAACAGAGTTCAAAACTGATACGGATCAAAGACCACGAGACCCACGTGTCCCTAAGTGTCCTAAGTGTCAAATAAAGACCACGACCACGCCCACGCCCACGCCCATTCCCGGTTAAATTCGGTTCAGTCCGGGTTGGCTCGCGTGAGTTTATCTTCACCCGAGCTCCATGTTTTTAAACTAAAACATGAGCTTCCTCTCTTATATACTAGAGGAATATTTTACACATAACAGATGTAGGACAAGTTTATACATATCCCTTTTATTTACTCCAGTTTTTATTTAGCCCACAGGCTTAAAACCCATTTCTCTTCACCACTCAACATATTTTTTAATAAGGCCCAAAGGCCTTATATTAACAAAAATGTTCCAACAGTTGGTTCTTGTCAGTCATATAATTATGAAATCACCACCATTGATGATATATAACTAATCACTTCACTGTTTGACAAGTTTATTTTTGTTATACCAAGCATTTGACCTATTTTTAACGAGTTAAAAAAGTTGAACTACCGTGTTTGCGGATTCTTGAAGGATTTTACAGAGATGACAACACCGCTTGCACTAGTAGATTTGAACCACTGTTCGACAAATTAGAACAATGAAAGAACATAGAGTACATAGAAAGAGAATCCTATCATTTTATTTTATAATTTTTCTGTTTGTTTCATGGTCATTGTCATAAAATGTTACCAACAAACCCATAACTAATTGCTTACCTTCAAGGTAGTACATAAGATAAAAAGTGGTTTGAATATAAAACAACTCCACAATACTCGCAAAGAAGATAGTGGATAAAGCAAAGAGAAAAGAGACTAATGCTAAGGAAGAAAAATAGGGGCATGTGCTTGAGATGTTAGGCCGATTCAGAATCTTTCCTTTGCTTACCTTCTTCTTCTCATTCTCTCTCTCTATAGCAAGGTTTCTTTGTAACAAATAATAATAATTATAATTACAATGTAGTTCCACTTTTGATATAGAAGCCTGTTTTTGCCAAAACGCATTATCTTTACCTTTGGTTATCTTTCTTTTTATACTCCCTCTTTGTGTATATGTTTCACTTAGCAACTTGGATCCCTTTTGCGTTGGGTAAAAAGAACTTCACACCACTCACCACTTGCCAAATTTTGCAGTACTGAATCTATCTACTTTAATTTGTTTTTATGATTTTTATCATTTATGAGAGATTCAAAGTATAAATAACTAAACAAAGTCTTTAAGACTTTAACTAACATAACATGATGTATTTATAACGAGCATACAACTTTATAAATGAATTACTAGGTAAAAAAATAGCTTTTAATTAAGTACATACTATATTTATTTTAATCCCAACTTTTTAGAACTAGATTAAGCCAACAATGGTGATATATTATGATCTATGTAATTAAGCTAGTTTTATTGATATTTATTTGAGCTATTAAAATTAAATGAAGTTACATACTCCCTCCGTTGCAAATTAGTTGTCGTTTTAGACTTAATATTATGTTTCAAATTAGTTGTCGTTTCCAATTTTCAATGCAATTTTTAACTTTGAATACCAACTTTAACCTCAAATTTTATGAAGAATACCAAAAGTTAACTTTGTTTTTAAGGGTATAATAGAATTTTTGTTATGTTTTCTTAATATACGTGAAATCATGTAGAATGACAACTAAATTGCAACAGAGGGAGTACTATATATCTCAGCAAATTTGACTATAGTATGACATTTACATTAATTTTTATTTGTATGGATGAGAGGTTAAATGCATTGGGAAAAAGCAACAACGAGTCAACGACCACCATTTTTTATAGGAGTGAAAATTATTGAGGTGACGATTTTTTATTTTTTGGGTAAGTGGTAGCTATTTGGTTTAGACGTTTATACTTTACAGTGAGATGCCTCTTGTTTACCCAATATATGTCGCATTTTTAATTTCTTTCGTCAATACATTTTGGGGTTTACTTATTTACGAAACCTTTTTATCTAGGCAGTCTATCAAATCTAACTATCTTCAGTACTATTATTCTTTACATTTCGTTTGGAATAAACTGTCGATTTATATGTTAAACTAGTATTATTGTCCGTACATAATTTTGAGGTTGTTAGTAATTGTTTTGTATAATTCCCATCGTTAAAAGTACAATAAAGTAGATAAACTCATTTATATAAATGAACAAACTGAATTATTCAAGTTATCACTTTTAATGTTTTGTTTCTCAAACTATGATCCACCAAATATTAAAATTTCAACGCTAAATAGCCTAAAGTAATAGTCTATGGAGGATTTCTAAATTTGAGAAAATTTTCCCAAAGCTTCTATATGATTTTAGGGTGTTTTCTTACGCATAAATTTGTAATATACCTTATGGATTTTTCAATAAAAAAGATTGTGGTAAAAGGCTTTTTTTTTTAAACCTAAAAACTTGTAAATACGACCAAAAAATCTCCATTGCATTACATATACATTTATATGTAATCATTACTTAAAAATGAAATGAAGAAAACAAAATAATGACTCAAGAAGACAATTAGTACAAATTGATTAATAGGATACCTAATTAACGTCAGAACTCACCTATTTGTTTGAAATTTGAACTAACATTGTTAATTTGAAAAAAGTTGATTGTTAAGTACACTTAAAAAGACAAGAAATGACACGTGTCGATATTACAGCTCATATTATGGTTTTACATGGGATCCACATGCGAACAGAGCACGCACTCTTGCACGTGATATGTCCGTACGATGACGGTCCATATTTCAACATTTCTTTTTCAATTAATTAGCTTTACGTTTTATTTTGTCTTTTCTTTAATTTTTTACAAATATTCATAGTCAAAGAGTATTCATTCAAAATTCAGCGATGTTAACAAAGTTTAAGGAGGTTCATTGGTAAATGGATCCTGGAATTTTTAAAAGTTTAATTTTTTTATATTTTGATGTTTGTATATATCTATATTTTTTTAATAAGATTCATTTTATCGATAATTTTAAATTTTATTTATTCTCTTATATTTAGTTATCACTAATTTTGATAAATTAGGACATGGATTTTGATAAATTTAATCCACCAGATAAAATGTTACTAGGACATAATTTCGTATAAATTTTCTCACGAATGCATAACGTTAAAAATATTGTGGATATTTTTCAAATACTTGAAGTTTTTATACCTAAACGTTTTAATACACAAAACTCAATACAAATTCAATAAGGCTTTCTATTTTATAATTAATCAATCTTATGTAATCTAATTCTGATAAATAGATGAAAAATTATCGATAAATCCAAAATATACGCTACATATATTTATTGATCGATCATTAAAATTGGTTAAGCTCATATAATTTAACGCCGACAAAAATATAAATAATCATTGATTGATTCAAAATATACGTTACAAAATATAGATAATTGAAGTGATCATTTAGAGTTTTATTTGTTTCAAAGTTAGTTTTTGTCGATTTCTACACTATACTAACATATGAAATTAGTTATTCATTGATCGATTATCAAATTAGTTAAGTTTATATAATCTAACGCCGACAAAAATATAAATAATAATTGATTGATTCAAAATATACGCTACAAAATATAGATAATCGAAGTGATCGTTTAGAGTTTTATATTTTTTAAAGTTATTTTTTGTCGATTTCTACAATATACTAACATATGAAATTAGTTATTCATTGATCGATTATTAAATTAGTTAAGTTTATATAATCTAAACTCCGACAAATAGATAAATAATCATTGATCGATCAGTAAAATTAGTTGAGTTTATATGATCTAACGCCGACAAAAATAGAAATAATCATTGATTGATTTAAAATATACGTTACAAAATATAGATAATCGAAGTGATCGTTTAGAATTTTATATGTTTAAAAGTTATTTTTTGTCGATTTCTACAATATACTAACATATGAAATCAGTTATTCATTGATCGATTATTAAATTATTTAAGTTTATATAATCTAACGCCGACAAAAATATAAATAATCATTGATCGATCCAAAATATTTATTGATCGATCATTAAAATTAGTTAAGCTCATATAATCTAACGCCGACAAAAATATAAATAATCATTGATTTATTCAAAATATACGTTACAAAATATAGATAATTGAAGTGATTATTTAAAGTTTTATTTCTTTAATAGTTAGTTTTTGTCGATTTCTACAATATACAAACATATGAAATTAGTTATTCATTGATCGATTATTAAATTAGTTAAGTTTAGATAATCTAACGCCGACAAAAATATAAATAATCATTGATTGATTCAAAATATACGTTGCAAAATATAGATAATCGAAGTGATCGTTTAGAGTTTTATATGTTTAAAAGTTATTTTTTGTCGATTTCTACAATATACTGACATATGAAATTAGTTATTCATTGATCGATTATTAAATTAGTTAAGTTTATATAATCTAAACTCCGACAAATAGATAAATAATTATTGATCGATCAGTAAAATTAGTTAAGTTTATATAATCTACCGCCGACAAAAATAGAAATAATCATTGATTGATTTAAAATATACGTTACAAAATATAGATAATCGAAGTGATCGTTTAGAATTTTATATGTTTAAAAGTTATTTTTTGTCGATTTCTACAATATACTAACATATGAAATCAGTTATTCATTGATCGATTATTAAATTATTTAAGTTTATATAATCTAACGCCGACAAAAATATAAATAATCATTGATCGATCCAAAATATTTATTGATCGATCATTAAAATTAGTTAAGCTCATATAATCTAACGCCGACAAAAATATAAATAATCATTGATTTATTCAAAATATACGTTACAAAATATAGATAATTGAAGTGATTATTTAAAGTTTTATTTGTTTAATAGTTAGTTTTTGTCGATTTCTACAATATACAAACATATGAAATTAGTTATTCGTTGATCGATTATTAAATTAGTTAAGTTTAGATAATCTAACGCCGACAAAAATATAAATAATCATTGATTGATTCAAAATATACGTTGCAAAATATAGATAATCGAAGTGATCGTTTAGAGTTTTATATGTTTAAAAGTTATTTTTTGTCGATTTCTACAATATACTGACATATGAAATTAGTTATTCATTGATCGATTATTAAATTAGTTAAGTTTATATAATCTAAACTCCGACAAATAGATAAATAATTATTGATCGATCAGTAAAATTAGTTAAGTTTATATAATCTACCGCCGACAAAAATAGAAATAATCATTGATTGATTTAAAATATACGTTACAAAATATAGATAATCGAAGTGATCGTTTAGAATTTTATATGTTTAAAAGTTATTTTTTGTCGATTTCTACAATATACTAACATATGAAATCAGTTATTCATTGATCGATTATTAAATTATTTAAGTTTATATAATCTAACGCCGACAAAAATATAAATAATCATTGATCGATCCAAAATATTTATTGATCGATCATTAAAATTAGTTAAGCTCATATAATCTAACGCCGACAAAAATATAAATAATCATTGATTTATTCAAAATATACGTTACAAAATATAGATAATTGAAGTGATTATTTAAAGTTTTATTTGTTTAATAGTTAGTTTTTGTCGATTTCTACAATATACAAACATATGAAATTAGTTATTCGTTGATCGATTATTAAATTAGTTAAGTTTAGATAATCTAACGCCGACAAAAATATAAATAATCATTGATTGATTCAAAATATACGTTGCAAAATATAGATAATCGAAGTGATCGTTTAGAGTTTTATATGTTTAAAAGTTATTTTTTGTCGATTTCTACAATATACTGACATATGAAATTAGTTATTCATTGATCGATTATTAAATTAGTTAAGTTTATATAATCTAAACTCCGACAAATAGATAAATAATTATTGATCGATCAGTAAAATTAGTTAAGTTTATATAATCTACCGCCGACAAAAATAGAAATAATCATTGATCGATTCAAAATATACTTACCAAATATAGATAATCGAAGTGATCGTTTAGAGTTTTATATTTTTAAAAGTTATATTTTGTCGATTTCTACAATATACTAACATATGAAATTAGTTATTCATTGATCGATTATTAAATTAGTTAAGTTTATATAATCTAAACTCCGACAAATAGATAAATAATCATTGATCGATCAATAAAATTAGTTGAGTTTATATGATCTAACGCCGACAAAAATAGAAATAATCATTGATTGATTCAAAATATACGTTACAAAATATAGATAATCGAAGTGATCGTTTAGAGTTTTATTTGTTTAAAAGTTATTTTTTGTTGATTTCTACAATATACTAACATATGAAATTAGTTATTCATTTATTAATTATTAAATTATTTAAGTTTATATAATCTAACGCCGACAAAAATATAAATAATCATTGATTGATTCAAAATATACGTTACAAAATATAGATAATCGAAGTGATCGTTCAAATTTTTATATGTTTAAAAGCTATTTTTTGTCGATTTCTACAATATACTAACATATGAAATCAGTTATTCATTGATCGATTATTAAATTAGTTAAGATTATATAATCTAAACTCCGCCAAATAGATAAATAATCATTGATCGATCCAAAATATTTATTGATCGATCATTAAAATTAGTTAAGCTCATATAATCTAAGGGCGACAAAAATATAAATAATCATTGATTGATTCAAAATATATGTTACAAAATATAGATAACTGAAGTGATCATTTAGAGTTTTATTTGTTTCAAAATTAGTTTTTGTCGATTTGTACAATATACTAACATATGAAATTAGTTATTCATTGATCGATTATTAAATTAGTTAAGTTTAGATAATCTAACGCCGACAAAAATATAAATAATCATTGTTTGATTCAAAATATACGTTACAAAATATAGATAATCGAAGTGATCGTTTAGAGTTTTATATGTTTAAAAGTTATTTTTTGTCAATTTCTACAATATACTAACATATGAAATTAGTTATTCATTGATTGATTATCAAATTAGTGAAGTTCATATAATCTAAACTCCGACAAATAGATAAATAATCATTGATCGATCCAAAATATTTATTGATCGTTCAGTAAAATTAGTTAACTTTATATCATCTAACGCCGACAAAAATAGAAATAATCATTGATCGATTCAAAATATACTTACAAAATATAGATAATCGAAGTGCTCGTTTAGAGTTTTATATGTTTAAAAGTTATTTTTTGTCGATTTTTACAATATACTAACATATGAAATTAGTTATTCATTGATCGATTATTAAATTAGTTAAGTTTATTTAATCAAATACCGACACAAATATAAATAATCATTGATTGATTCAAAATATACGTTACAAAATATAGATAATCGAAGCGATCGTTTAGAGTTTTATATGTTTAAAAGTTATTTTTTGTCGATTTATACAATATACTAACATATGAAATTAGTTATTCATTGATCGATTATTAAATTAGTTAAGTTTATATTATCTAAACTCCGACAAATAGATCAATAATTATTGATCGATCAGTAAAATTAGTTAAGTTTATATAATCTAACGCCGACAAAAATAGAAATAATCATTGATCGATTCAAAATATACTTACCAAATATAGATAATCGAAGTGATCGTTTAGAGTTTAATATGTTTAAAAGTTATTTTTTGTCGATTTCTACAATATACTAACATATGAAATTAGTTATTCATTGATCGATTATTGAATTAGTTAAGTTCATATAATCTAAACTCCGACAAATAGATAAATAATCATTGGTTGATTCAAAATATATGTTACAAAATATAGATAATCGAAGCTATCATTTAGAGTTTTATATGTTTAAAAGGTATTTTTTTGTCGATTTCTACAATATACTAACATATGAAATTAGTTATTCATTGATCGATTATTAAATTAGTTAAGTTTATATAATATAAACTCCGACAAATAGATAAATAATTATTGATCGATCAGTAAAATTAGTTAAGTTTATATAATCTAACGCCGACAAAAATAGAAATGATCATTGATCGATTCAAAATATACTTACCAAATATAGATAATCGAAGTGATCGTTTAGAGTTTTATATGTTTAAAAGTTATTTTTTGTCGATTTCTACAATATACTAACATATGAAATTAGTTATTCATTGATCGATTATTGAATTAGTTAAGTTTATATAATCTAAACTCCGACAAATAGATAAATAATCATTGGTTGATTCAAAATATATGTTACAAAATATAGATAATCGAAGCGATCGTTTAGAGTTTTATATGTTTAAAAGTTATTTTTTGTAGATTTCTACAATATACTAACCTATGAAATTAGTTATTCATTGATCGATTATTAAATTAGTTAAGTTTATATAATCTAAACTCAGACAAATAGATAAATAATCATTGATCGATCAGTAAAATTAGATGAGTTTATATAATCTAACGCCGACAAAAATAGAAATAATCATTGATTGATTCAAAATATACAGTACAAAATATAGATAATCGAAGCGATCGTTTAGAGTTTAATATGTTTAAAAATTATTTTTTTGTCGATTTCTACAATATACTAACATATGAAATTAGTTATTCATTGATCGATTATTAAATTAGTTAAGTTTATATAATCTAAACTCCGACAAATAGATAAATAATTATTGATCGATCAGTAAAATTAGTTAAGTTTATATAATCTAACGCCGACAAAAATAGAAATAATCATTGATCGATTCAAAATATACTTACCAAATATAGATAATTGAAGTGATCGTTTAGTTTTATATGTTTAAAAGTTATTTTTTGTCGATTTCTACAATATACTAACATATGAAATTAGTTATTCATTGATCGATTATTGAATTAGTTAAGTTTATATAATCTAAACTCCGACAAATAGATAAATAATCATTGGTTGATTCAAAATATACGTTACAAAATATAGATAATCGAAGCGATCGTTTAGAGTTTTATATGTTTAAAAGTTATTTTTTGTCGATTTCTACAATATACTAACCTATGAAATTAGTTATTCATTGATCGATTATTAAATTAGTTAAGTTTATATAATCTAAACTCCGACATATAGATAAATAATCATTGATCGATCAGTAAAATTAGATGAGTTTATATAATCTAACGCCGAAAAAAATAGAAATAATCATTGATTGATTCAAAATATACGTTACAAAATGTAGATAATCGAAGCGATCGTTTAGAGTTTTATATGTTTAAAAGTTATTTTTTGTCGATTTCTACAATACACTAACCTATGATATTAGTTATTCATTGATTAATTATTAAATTATTTAAGTTTATATAATCTAACGCTGACAAAAATATAAATAATCATTGATTGATTCAGAATATACGTTACAAAATATATATAATCGAAGTGATCGTTCAAATTTTTATATGTTTAAAAGTTATTTTTTGTCGATTTCTACAATATACTAACATATGAAATCAGTTATTCATTGATCGTTTATTAAATTAGTTAAGATTATATAATCTAAACTCCGCCAAATAATCATTGATCGATCCAAAATATTTATTGATCGATCATTAAAATTAGTTAAGCTCATATAATCTAACGCCGACAAAAATATAAATAATCATTGATTTATTCAAAATATACGTTAAAAAATATAGATAATTGAAGTGATCATTTAGAGTTTTATTTGTTTAAAAGTTAGTTTTTGTCGATTTCTACAATATACTAACATATGAAATTAGTTATTCATTGATCGATTATTAGATTAGTTAAGTTTAGATAATCTAACGCCGAAAAAAATATAAATAATCATTGATTGATTCAAAATATACGTTACAAAATATAGATAATCGAAGTGATCGTTTAGAGTTTTATATGTTTAAAAGTTATTTTTTGTCGATTCCTACAATATACTAACATATGAAATTAGTTATTCATTGATCGATTATTAAATTAGTTAAGTTTATATAATCTAACGCAGACAAAAGTATAATCTACGTTTTAATATATTTTGAATTGCATTTTTATTTTATCTCATATTAAAATCAAACTTCTTTGAAATTATATAATTGATAATATATTAAATAAGAACATATTTATATATTTAATTAGTTTCCTTAAAATGACACTTTTATTAAACGCAAAGAATTATTTATTATTCTTTTGTGTGACAAAAAAAAATTATTACTCTTTTTGTAATTTTCCTACACTTAAAACGATATTTGAGCTTGCATGTTAGAGTTTCGATGCATGCATGTCAGGATAAATATAACGGCTGATTACTGAATTTGAAGATATAATTTTAAAATTGTTATTGAAGTTCCAATTTGATTGAATTGTTGACATACGTTACATAAGAGAATCTAAATACCGAAAATACCCATGCATTAGTAAACAGATACCACCTCTACCCTCATTCATAATTTGTCTTATACTCCAGGTGTCCGTTGCTGAACGGTTAATTCTGGTACTTTGGGCGGTGATTCTGATGTATTATTAAACAGTATAATGAAAACCAAGAAAAAAGTTTCAATTATTATCATTATTAAATTCATATTTATTAGGATTCGCTAATATTAGCATTAATACAAAAATACCTGTCATTTGACCAAAAAACACCTAAAACGCATTATTTTATATAGAAAGTAAAATAAGAGAATACATATCTCTTCAAGATTCTTGCATATACAAAAATGTCTAAAAATGGTTATTGGTGTTTATTTACAGAATCATTAATTTAAAATTAACCCCATACACAATTACACATAAATATTGCAAAACAGCTGTAATTTTGACAGTTTCGGAAATGCCCACTTGACATGCTTTATCACACCTTCCTAATTTCCTTTTATTACATTTTTTTTTCCTAAATATTCACTTTTTCTTTAATTATAATACTAATCCTAATCTTTAATTTAATCTTATCTTTATATTTTATTTCCTCTCCCCACTCTATAAAACCCCTTCACAAATCCTTAATCTACCTCTTCCCCTTTCGCTCTCGAAACAAAACCCATCACTCTCATCTTCTTCTTCTTCGTTTTTTTTTTCGATTTTCTCGATAAAATTTTGTGTTTTCTTCTTTCTCAAATTAAAAACATTTTGATGTTGCAAAACTCACCAAGATCTTGATGTTCAAATATTCATGTCGTCTCCGGTGATTAGTGAAATCCTTAGATCTGGTTTAACTATAGACTCGTCTCTTAGACGCAGAACACATCTTGTTCAATCTTTCTCTGTTGTCTTCCTTTACTGGTTCTATGTCTTCTCATAAATCTCCTCTCCTTTAGCCCTTACTCATACATATATATATATAAATCATATATTACAAAACTCCATCTCTTCTATAGTACTTTGGTTCCTGTCTTCTTCAATTTGTGTCTTTGTGTTCTTTTTTTATTTTATTTTTAAATTTGGGTTTCCAAAATATTTAAAGTTTTTTACAACGATGAACAAAACTGAAATAACCGGATCTTCAAGCTCGTCGATTTCAATAACCGGTTTACAAAACTCCGGTTCGATAACCGGTTTAACAAACTCCGGATCGGAATCTGATCTCCGGGAACGTGATTTGATCGACGAGAGGAAGAGGAAACGAAAACAATCGAACAGAGAATCAGCGAGGAGGTCAAGGATGAGGAAACAGAAGCATTTAGATGATTTAACGGTTCAAGTGAATCATCTCCGGAAAGAAAACAGTCAAATCGTCGCCGGAATCGCCGTCACGAGTCAGCACTACGCGGCGATAGAAGCTGAAAACTCTGTTCTTAGAGCTCAATTACTCGAGCTTAACCACCGGTTTAATTCGTTAACCGAGATTGTCGATTTCGTCGAAACCGGATTTGGGATTGAAACCGGTCATGGAGAATTAATCGACGGTGGAGGAGGAGGGTTAGGGTTTTTCGACGGAGTGATGAATTCTATGAATTTAGGGTTTTAGAATCAACCAATCATGGCTTCTGCTACTACTACTGGTGATGTTTTCAAAATGAAATGTTCCTAATCACCATCGTTGTGAAAAAGCATCAAGGGTAAAATCGTCATTTTACTTATGAAGTTTAATTGTGATGCTTTTGTTTTTATTATGTAAGATTATATTAAGAAAAAACTAGTTAATGGTTGATTAGTGTTTTTAAACTTTGTAATCATGAAGATGGTGATAATATATATATTTTTAAGTTTTTTTCTATTGAATTAAAATTTCTTTTTATTTATTTGTTTTAGAAAATGGAGAGATGTTATTTTGTCTTGTTCTGTTTTCCGTATTTGGGAGTATTTGTTGCTGTTAATAGAAAGAGGAAATTTTGGCTATTAGTGAAGAAAATGTGAAAGCTCGTGGACGGTTTTGTATTCATGGGTGGTCCATTGAAATATTGAATAGATGCTATATAGAAATGGAGTGTTATGATTATTGTGGTGGAGACTATACTGTCCAAAATGTGATAAATAATGATGCATTTTAGTACTTACAACAAAATGAATTATTATCATGGGTCACTCGAGTTTTCTCTTTTTCAAGAATCTTACGTACGACTCACATGAGCTCACTTAATAATTTCGTTTAGGAACTAAAAAATATACTATCTTATGTACATGACAATTCTATGATTTCAAATTCTGATATATTAATGTATGTCGGCTTGCATATTATTTATACAATCTACTTAAATAGACACACTTATATACACAAGTTGCAATCTCAAACTTTTATGTTTTCAAATTTTGCTAGCGCTGGATTATTTTTTAGAATTTAATATATAGAGACTCATCTAACTTTACAATATTAGTTGTATAGTGTTTAACTACAATGATGACATTTGATGAGATACTTTGACAAACAAATCACCCTCAATGATCGTCATGCACCAAAACAATACTTTATATTTAACTTTTACAAATCTACCAAGCAAATAGGCGTAAGTGGTCATCGATGAAATGATGAATAGACTAGAAACACAAAATAGTTAACAATATTTTAAAAGTCATATATGTTCAATGAATCCGTATACCATTAGCAATCTTGTCCTTATTTGCTTGTTGCAAATTATTATATATATTCTATAGTTTGTGGAAAGGAATATAAAAATGAAGGCAAGTAGCTAGATGTTCTTGCATGTCTCTGACTTAGCGTAAGAATACAATTATATACTTCAAGGTAATAATATGTGGAGTATCTTTCTTTGTGCCCACCACAATTTATATTATCTTGATTTTCACTCTTTTCTTAATCGATCCGAATAATACAC
Organism: Arabis alpina; assembly: GCA_900128785.1. NCBI lineage: Eukaryota > Viridiplantae > Streptophyta > Magnoliopsida > Brassicales > Brassicaceae > Arabis > Arabis alpina. The sequence goes on from LT669789.1 coordinate 33,150,125, forward strand.
GTACGAAAGGTTGAGTAGAATCGATTCTAGTTTAGTTGCACCATTCACTTCTTCATTATTTTGTTGGTGTAAAATTCATCTTTTCAACGATTATATTCCCGTTAACACACACTGCACATTTATATATATATATAGAGAGAAAACCAAGGTTGTATAATGAAGTAAAGAACAAAAAATTAGGAAGCCTAATGAAGCCTCCGAAGTTTATTATATTTTCTTGGAGATGAGTTCATAAAGAACAAAAAATTACGAAGCCTAATGAAGTAAAAAGTTACAATCCGGTAGTAATTTTTTTATGTAGAATGATATTTGTTAGTTGTTATCTACAACTCCTACGCAATGATTATCCAAAAACAATTTTAAGTGGGACTATTATGAAACTTAAACGTTGGAGTGTGGGGGTAAAAATAGTTATATCTAGAATTGTCAATTCGATCTAGCTACGATTAACTGGGTTTGTTTATGCAGATCAAAAGTTTTTGGACACCGTATGATCAAATCCTTATGATTTACAAATAAATATGCTCTTGACTTATCTGAACAGAAAACAAATCTTTGTGGATATGAACCACCCAACTTGTTGACATTTTGTAAAAGTATTCAACACTGTGTGGACTTTGGTTATGAATCTTGTGTATCATTGAGTTCAAGAATACTCATTTTGATAACATCCTTGGTCTTACCATTTATTTATTCGTAATGATGAGTTGATGACTAGAGTAGCAAGTAACGATGAGCAAAAACTGTTCAGATTCTTCTTTATATATTTGTTGTATTGAGAAACTTCAGAACAACAAGACAAAAATTTAATGAAACACACATAATTTTAAAAATTCAATAAAAACTTCCAAGTAATCTTTTACTTGAAAATACATATATCTGAAATAGCTTAACTTTAGTTTAGTAAGAACAAATTTCACACAAGTGACAAGTCCCAAGCTAAAATTAGTTAAAAGAACATTGATGTTCAAGAGTAAAGTAAAAACACTTATTCAATGATTCTCTATCTTCAAAACAAACTTTATTTTAATCTTGTTTTTTTCGTCGTCCATAATTAAATCGAATTCGTCATATGATAAGAAACAAAACTAAATAAACAATCAACTAATTTGAATAAGATTACTAAAAATATATTGGAGGTATGATTCCAATGTATGTTTAACTTCATCATTTGACTCGGTGGCCTATAGAATTTACACATGCTAGAAGAATGTGTCATCATACCAAGCAACAAATCAATTGGATTTGAGAAAAAAAGTTGAGTATTTTCTTGTATATGATAAGATATGTGTGAAACAATCGGGTTTGGTAAAATCCATATATATCTATCTATATATATATGTAATCAATTTTCACTTGCTATTTTGTTTTGAGACAATTGAACTTCTAATAATTATTTTTCATCATTTGTATTGACATCTCATATAATATTTTAAGATCTTTTGGTAGACAATTTATGAAAAATTGCCATGTGGCTTATATTTAATTGATATGTGTTATTTCATTTTAATGTTTCTAATTCAATTTTTCATGTTGTATCTATTTTTCTTCTAATTCAATTTCTCGTTTAACAGTTATTATTTTCTTTTCTTTTTCTTATAAAACACCTACAACCACAAACGTATTTTTCATCTTTTTTAAATATCAAAGTATCGCAAGTTTTGAAATCATTTTGATTTCCATGTACTATGTGTAATCTAATTGTTGTTTTACTTATTGTACAAAAATGACACAAACATATTTTTATGTAGAAACTATTGATAGAGACCACGTAATCACGGATTATGACTAGAAATTTGGTTCATTTATTGTTGTTTCTACATATCGTGAATAATGACTCAATCATATAGAAACAAAAATGAACAAACATTCATATCTTTGGTGTTGTTATTCACAATATTCACAATATGAACAAACATTTATATCATTTATTTAAACAAGAACAAATAAAATGTTTATGGAAATAAATAAATCTTAATATTCACAATACTATGACTCAAACATTAGAAGTTGCTTACAATTCACAATTTCACAAATCAAACATATTTGACAACAAAAACACACATTTTCATTGATTAATCATTTTTTTGTTGTCACATCCTTAATTAAGCAAATCAGAACATAAAAGCTAATGAAACAAAGCAATAGGTTTCTATTTGTAATTTATCGGATCAATAAATCTGGTCTAGTATTATTCGTTTTACTTTCATAGATATGATTAAAGTCCATAATAATGAATCTTAATGCTCCCAAACTCTTCCACTCGACCAAAAGCAGTGTTTTTAAACCCGGATCGGACCGGCCGATTCAACCGGAATTTGGCACCTTTGCTGGGCTGGGTTCACAAAAACCCGGGATGTTATTAAACCGTTGAAACCCGGAAAAATCCGTTGAAATTCGGCGAATCGGCAAAAATCCAACCCGGCCAGTTTTCGGTTTTGAGAAAAACGAAAGAGTTTTGTCCCCTTTTTTTTTATCTAACGGTTTCCTTTGTATCTACCAAAATACATTTAGATCAAAATAATTTGTTTTGCACTAATAGTATATGATTTTCCATTGATGGTGTTTTTTAATCAAGAAAATGCAGAAGGAGACGTAAGAATGTGAATAACAGGCGGCATCCAAAATAAGAAGATGTAATTAGGGTTTTTGGCTTTCCTTTTAGGAGTTTTATTAATTAATAATTATATTTTTAATATTATTAATGAGTAAGACTTCTCTCTTCATTGTTTTAATCGTTTGTTTTATGTGTTTATATAGATTTTTCATCATTTCACATTAACATTTTTTATGATAAGAGTTTTATAATAAAAAAAATGTAACAATTAAAACTATAAACTAATTAAAGCATACATCAAATTTACATTTAAAATCACTTGTTATATATTTTATTTTTTGTTTATATATAAAACTATATATATATATATATAGATAATAAACTATTACAAAATTATTAACTAATTGACCCGCGGTCGGCCCGGTTCAACCGGATGACTCGGTGACCCGGATGGTAGTCCGGTTCTCTATCCGGGTTGGGTTTAAAAATATTGACCAAAAGCATGCCAAATTTTCAGACACAAATATCATTGCCATTTTTTGGACACAAATATCATGTTGTACGGAAATACATAAATGGCATGAAATCATGCCCTACCACAGCGCTGTTTTTGTAACTTTGATTACAAGATACACTAACTTTAGTATTTAAAGAAGGATAATTTCCAAAAATACCGCCTTGAAGTTTTTTTCCCCAAAATACCACTTTTTTTCCAAATTTTCAAAAATACCACTTTTTCAAAAAATTCATTTTTAACATTCAAAACTAAATCGTAAAATCCAAAGCCAAACCCTACCCCTAAAACTATATCCTAATTTTGGAATAGTTAATCCAAACCCAAAAAATTTAAATTCTAAACCTTAAAAATCAACTTTTAAAAAAATGGTATTTTTAGAACTTAGGAAAAAAATATGGTATTTTTGGAAAAAAAACTTTAAGGTGGTATTTTTGGAAGAGTGGTATCCTCTTTAAAGAATGGGCTTTCTATATGACTCGTATATTTATTACTATAGGGTCCGTTATATTCAAAGCCTGGACCAAAATACTCTCATTACGAATATTGAGTTAGGATTCTAAGTTGGTTTTCATTTTATGGGCCCTCTGCGATTTGGACTCGAGTCATATAGAAAGCCCATTCCTTAATTACTTAAGTGAACAACAATTAATTAATCAAATAACCTTGTACTAATAAAAGTTAACATAACAGCAATAGATTTACTTTCCGTATATAGTGTAGGGCATGATTTCTTACCATATAAATGTATTTTGTTTACAAATTAAGTAGTAAGAAATATTATTTCAAAAGGAAAGTATGTTTTAAGAAATTAACATAAATCACAATACAAATTAAAGATTTTATACACAAAACCTTTTAAAAAAAAAATCAAATCATAAGAGGATGTTATAGGACCTCCTCGATCACGGCAAGTATGCATGTAATTTTATTTTTTAATTTCATAATATCTGGGAGATTTTCCTCCCGGTCATTCACCAAAAAAAATATCAAATCATAAGAAATTACTCCCTCCGTTTCATATAAGTTGTCATTCTACACTTTTTATTTTGTTTCAAATTAGTTGTCGTTTTACAGTTTCAATGCAAATTTATTAATAGTTTTCCATTTTTATCCATACTCTTTTAGCTTATTAATTACATATATCAAATGAAAAACACATTAATTAGAGATAATACAGAACTTTTAGATGTTTTTCTTAATTGAGGTGAAATTAACTAGAATGACAATTCACCTAGGATGATAACTAATATGAAAAAGAGGAGTAATAAACATGGGAGTGTGCAGGGCCGGTTCTGAGACTATAAGGGCCGCAAGCAAAATAAAATTTTGGGCCACTAATTTAAAAAAAAAAAATTTAAAACAAAATGATTGAAGAGGATTTGAACCCTCCACCTCTCATTTATAATATGTAGCTCATAAACCAACTAAATTAAAGAGATTTTCTACAAATTTTTGGTCTGAAATTATATATAAGCAAAACACCAACAATTTTGGGCCGCAAGCGTGGGCTTGGGCTGCTTGCTCTCAGGGCCGGCCCTGGAGTGTGTGCAATTGGTCTAACCTAGTTGCTGACAAGTGACAAGTTTTGGCATTCATACTTACATTGATAATGTTATTTAATAATTCTCATTAATTTATCATCTAACTGATGAGAGTGGGCGAACAATTATATTACTTGAGATGTGAGTTTTGTTTTATTTTTGATTTTAAAGCGAAGTATTTATTTAAGTGTTGACAAAAAAAGTTACTATCAAATAATTTAATTTCATGGGGGCAGAAAAAGTTTTTGGCTTTTGCGGCTAATGGAGAAACAGTATCACGTAGACCGCACTCGTCGTGGTCCATAAGCCACTAATCTCAATCTAATTTAATTTCACAATTACCATAATTATGAGTATTTTTACTTAAAATTAATCTTAAATATGCATTACATTTGGAGTATTTAAACTCAAATTTATAACTATAATAATGTTTGTGACATTCATAATGATTTTTATTTTAATCAATTCAATGTTTTTGGCTCCCGAATATAGACAAAAACTTTACAAAAAAGCAAAGTTGAAAAAAAGAAAAGAAAAAGCAAACATTAAAATTTATAAAAATAAAAGAAAAGAAAAAGTGAACGTGGCACAATTCCCCGTGCGTGTTTCTTCCTCCCTAAACGCAAACGCAAACGCAAACGCATCCAAAAACTGCTTCTTCTTCTTCTTCCTCTTCCCTTCCTTTCTCTCTCTCTTTCTCTCAGATCGATTCTGGTTTTTGCCGATCACCGTTTATTCACCGCCGGAAAATCTCTCTTTCTCCGTTTGCTTTTCGTTTTCGTGTTTTGAATATTCGTCCAAACATTCGTTGATTTTTGGTGAGCTTTTTGTTTTCGCCATCGTTGTAGAATCTAATCCTTCCTTTGGTGAAATAGATTCGATTCTCTTGTGATGATCATGAATTGGAATTTGGTTTTGGTTACTTGTGTATTGTTATAGATCATTTTCTCTGTGATGAATTTTGGATTTCTGAGTTTTTTTTTGACTCAGGACTGTTTGTGATACTTTTGTGACTGCTCTGTTATCTTTTGATTCGTTGTTTCCATTGGAGTTGATAGATATTGATTTACATGAACATAGCAAAAGATTTAGTATATAAGGTGTTTGAGTTTGTGTTCTTAGATGCATTTTCCTTTGTTCAATGGAGTTTTTCTTGGTATTTGTTCAGATCTTATTGAAGTGAGTCTTATATTTTCCTGATATGATTCATTTTGCAGGGTTTTACATTAGGAAGATAAGTAGCTGTTTACATTGTGAAGACGTGAAAATTGTTTGGGAGTAGTAGTGTTAAGCAGAGTTTTGTGTGAAAGAATATGGGGTCAGTTTGTTGTGTAGCTGTGAAAGACAGAAAGGTTCCACCTAGTGGTGGTGGTGGTGGTGGAACTTCAAGTGGAGCTATTATTCATAGGAATTCAGCGTGTTCGCCGCAATGGAGTTTTCGACGTGATAATAGGAGACGTGTTGCTGATGAGATTGAGGGTTCACCTTATTATAGTCCGTATGTTGGGAGTAGGGGTTTTAGTATGGATAAGATGTCGTCATTAGGGTCTGAAAGAGGAACACTTTCTGAAGGAGGAACTCCTCCTGATGGTCATTTTGGTACTCCTGCTTCTCAGAAATCAGTAACTCCAGAAATGGGTACAAATTCGATGGTTCTACCTTCTTCAGGTAATTTGGGAGCTTAATCGGATTGAAATCTAACTTGTTGTTTAGAGTTGGTTTCCATTTCATCAACATGATCAAAGATGGTAAAGCTATCTTTGTGAGGTTATATGTTCATTCTACGGTATAAGTAAAGCTTGCTAGTTTTCATTATCTCTCTCTCTCTCTCTCGTTGTTGACTAGATGTAGCTGCCAGAGAGATTTTAGTTACCATATTTCAATCTTGTGGCCGAGAAGCCTTTTACTTTAATGAGTTAAATTTGGTTATTGTATTCTTGCTTTGTCTTATGTTACTCTTTTCTGTGTTGCAGGTTCATCCTTGGCAAGCCATGAACTCGTTGAGGTGAGATAATCGACTTGACTCTACAGTTTGAGCTTAAGAACGGTTTTTTTGCTCTCTGTCATGTGTGTTTCTCCTAAGGAAGCAAATTCTTTCCTTTTCATTTGTGTTCCTTAGAAGGAAGTATTATTTTCTTTCCTTCAGGGTATCTTAACCCCTTACTGGCTCTTCAATGTTTCAGGTGAAGAATTTAGTTGACTCATCGAGTATCGTTCCATCAGCTCTACCGAAGCCTTTGTCATCCACACCTTCTCTTTCCACTCCAGTCAGTGATCTTTCATCAAATTACTCACGTTTGCTTCCTCCTAAATCCACCCCATCAAGACGGGCTCGACGTTCACCTGGACATCAGTTGTTTAGGCAGGTTTCCGATAGTCAAATTTTAGGATTGAAATCCCCAACTAATAATTACTCAGTCTCTGAAGGAAGGTCATCCTTTGTGCTTTCGACATGTAGCAACGACTACGCCACTGGGTCCAATTACGCTTCCTCTGAAGGTGGCTGGTCCTTGAACACGTTTTCTGAGCTCGTGGCGTATTCTCAAAGGGAGAGATGGTCCTTTGATAGCGAACACTTAGGTTCGAGCAGACGTAAACTTAGTGGTGGTAGCAGCAGATTCTCCTTCTCCCCTTCCATTGTCGATCAGCAGACTTGCGGAGCTTGCTCAAAGTTACTAACAGAGAGGTCTTCTATTGCCAATTTCGAGCTCCCCATCGCTGCTGTTCTTGCGTGTGGCCATGTTTACCACGCAGAGTGCTTAGAAACCATGACAAACGAGATAGAGAAATACGATCCTGCTTGTCCCATATGCACAATAGGAGAGAAACGTGTTGCGAAAATAACAAGGAAAGCCCTAAAGGCGGAAGCAGAAGCAAAGGCAAAACATTACAAAAGATGTAAAAACCGTGTGGTGGATAGTTACGGCGAAAGTGAATGCGATGAGTTTATGTTTCAGAAGACGGGAAAACGAGAAGGCAAAGCTCTAAAGCTGGAACCTAGTTGCAGTAGCAAAGCCTCGTCAAAGTCGTTCTTGAAATGGCACTTCAATTCTATCAGCTCCAAGTGGAGCAAACCCTCGTCTAAAGACTCTACATTGAAGAAAGGATTTTGGTCTAGACATCGTAATAACCGTTCTTCTTCAAGCATCGAGGTAACGATCCATACACTGTAAGAAATGTCAATCGCGTTATACTAATTTGAATCGTTCTCATAATAACCGATAAATACACATTTCAGGGACTTAACCAAACATCGCAGCTTTGATGAAACCCCTCGATCTGGATCAGAGGTTATTTAGGAGAAAGCTTTGTATAAAACAGATCTTCAGCTTTAGCCTTTAGAGCTGTGTTTTTTAACTTCTTTTTTGGATATTGTGTGTTTTCAGTGTAACCTATTGGGATAATTTTTAGTTATGAAACAAACTTATCATTTTAGAGAGATTACAGAATTTGCCAACCATTTACATAGTCTCTAACAAGTTCTGTAATCCCAATGACATGCCGTTTTGTGTTTGTTCTTAAAATCGAACTACGTAACATTTCTTTGATCCAAAGTGATCTTCATGTTTTAAAAAAAACAGATTCACACATGTAACAGAAACAAGTTTATTTGACCACACTTGAAAGTATTTGATTATACCACCACCAAGAAGATTATACACAAACATTACAATATTGGCTTACCAAAGTGTAAATAAGACTCAAATTTTTCATATACAAATGTAAAAAAGACTAAACCACCTAACAGTTTTCACAAAATCTAACCATTATATATACCACAACAAATCTTACAGATATACATATATTGTATTTATATATATATATCCCCCCTCTATCTATAAAAATGCGAAAAACGCAATTTTTCCTTGCGCTTCAAGAATCATTACTCCCCAATCAACTAGCATTGCCAGTTCTTAAACTGATAAACTTTTATCAGACAACAAAGTCGTGTAACTGATGTGATGGATTAGAGAATCTACCACCATCTTGTTGGTTTCCAAGTCCAATGTACCGATTGTATTCATCGATACCAAAGCTTTGATAGTTCATTAAGCTATCGTAATCTCCATTAGCTCGGTCTTGTTTTGGATCAGCAAAGACGAGACTCACTTCTGCATCAGATGTATATGCAATGTTGTTGTTGTTGTTTCCTTGATGTTGCGAAGAAGATGATTCTTCGTGTTTAAGCAGAGATGTTTCCTGCAATTTGTTGTTGTTGTTGTTGTTGTCTTGATTAGAGTCAGAGAGTGAATCTCCAAACTCTTCTTTATACATCTCTTCGATCATCGGTTTCCATAGTCGTACTCTCGCGTTAATAAACCAATTCGCAACCTATAAGAACATCAAGAACCATAAAAACCACTTAACTAAAAGTCTACAACCATGACCAAAGATTGAGCTAACAACAAAATGTGAGATTTTACTTGGTTTTTCGATAGTCCTGTCTGTTTCGCAAGCATGATTTTCTCTGATTCCTTAGGATATCTACAAAAGAACTTAAAAGGGTTATTCATAAAGCAATGAAGAAGCTAAGTACAAAATGTTTCTTAATCGAAAACACATACGGATGAAGGAAATGCTCGAAAAGCCAAGCGCGTAGTATAGAAACAGAGTTTTCAGGTAAGCCTCTTTGTGGTCTCCAAGCAGGTCTAACCATTCCAAGTTGTTGATGTAAAGCTCTTTGTTGTCTTAACCTTTGATCTAAATACCGAAGACGCGGTATCCTCTCTCCTTGTTGTTCATCAGAAGACTCTTTCTCGCCCAACTTCCCTCTAATAACCTGAATCTGCTCTTTAATCGCATCACGCAAACAGCGAAAATGACGAGAGATTCTATTCAAAGCAACTGATGTATAAGGCTTAGCTGCTCCTAGTCCTGTTACCATCTCGAAAGACGATGCTAATGCTTCCATTTGATGATAGTATTGGTTATACCTTTTATCCACCTACAACAAAAACCATTCATCAACAACAACTAAAAAAACCTCGAATTACCAGGAGGTTCTGAGCCAAACCCCGTAATCCTCCCAGGCCGAAACCACAACATGAAATTTGCGGTTATTACCTCATCAACCATAGTTAAGAGCTTGTTCTTCTTGCTTTGAAGTTCTTGACGTTCTGAAGGAGATAACTCATCTTCTGTATTGTTGTTGTTGTTGTTCTCACTAAAATCTTGACCTTTATCATTGTTCTTGATCTTCTTGTTGTTATTAGTATTACCCAATTTCAAATCTTTCCTTACACTAACAACTTCATCAAGCAATAGTTGTGTTGGTTTAAGGTAACGAGATCTAAGAACACTACTCACAAACCCTGATGTCTCGTAACGGTAATTGTTGTAAAAACCAACTCCATGAGTCAAGCTTTTAACATTCTCATCAGACAAAGAAGAGTTTTGGTTTTGGTTACTGTAATTTAATTGGTTTGAGAGATTTTGATAATGGTATTGATGAATCTGATTACCAAGACTTAAAGAAAGTCCACCACCGTGAAAGCTGCTAAGATCATTGCTTGAAACGGTGACGTTTTCATTGCTTGTTGGAGGGATAAAAACCATTTCACCAGCGTTGTTGTTGTTGCCAGAGACTATGTCAGAGAAAGAAGCAGCGGAGGAAGAAGATTGTTGTTCGTTGAGGTAGATAGGTTCTTGGTAAAGAGATTGCATGTTGTTGTTGTTGACACTAGTTGAGTAATAAACCGCCATGGAATCAACAAAATGTTGTTATTACACTAAAGTATCATCAAGATTCAATCTGAAAACGAAATTACCTGTAAGAGAAAACAGAGAGAGAGACGTGTAAGTTTGAATCTTGATAAAGAAACAGAAGTTAAAACATCGTATTCTCTCAAGCCGCAAATTACAAGAAAACCTAAAAAAAATTAGAGACAATTTAGGAAAGAATCAAAACCCTAATCTTGAATTTGTACACAAGAAACTTTCCACTTTGATTTAAGTGACGATAAAAAGCAGAGGATGATGAAATATATATACACAAAGTTCTTTTTAAAAAAAATTCTTTGATGATTTCATACTTTCAAAAATCCAAGAAAGATGATAATAATTTCTTTCCAAAAAGGAAAGATTTCTAAGAAGTACATATCAATCAAGAAACCAAGAACAATCTTATTAAATTAAAAATCAAGAACTTTAGAGAGGGAGTTTAAAGAACCATACAAAAAGAGAGAGATTTCAGATTTGTGTGGATGTGGCTGAATCAGGGAACACAGTAGAATAAGAAGAAGAAGAGTTTAGAATAGTTGAAGACAAAAAGAGAGAGAAGCAACCAATCCCAAGAAGAAGATTATTAATTTTTGTGATTATAATATAACAAAGAATAATTCTTTTATTTTTTTGTGTTGTCACTCACAAAGAACAAGAACCAACCCATCTTATCATTGGAACCTCGACAACAAACACCAGATTTTTAAATTAATTTTATAACAATTTATGGAGAAAATTTTGACAATCTCTTACCAAGTAATTATTTATTCATGTTTTATTCCACCGAAGCTTCTATATACAAATTTATTGCCAACCATTTAGAGAATAGCACGCGTGATCAGAAAAAATTTCAGTACATTAATTTATTTTTATGTTAGGATTATTAATAAGTAGATAATAGGGAATATTTGTTACAAAATGCGACTTTCTATTAGAAATTTATAGATAAAACAAAAAATTATTAATGAACCGGAACGAATACTGTGTTGTCATTGACTTGACTTGGTGTTTATATTTCAAATAAATAAGATTAAAAAATTCAACAAAACTATTTTTTTAAATGAAGAAAAGAGTTGAATTTCGAATAGTATTTTGTTGTTTTTGGTGAAGTTTAATAGCTTGGACACAAATTCAAGCAACCGTTGAATTGTTTTATTATCAAAATTTTCTCCACCTAAGCTTAATAGATTAATTTAAGTAAAAGCATCTCAAATTAGTTGTTGTTGTTGTGCTGATAAAATCATAGGTTAGTGTGAACCAACTTATGTTTTTTTATAAACTTCGTACATGATTTTGAATCCCCGAATATAATCGAACATGAAACATGTGTTACGTGACATAGTACTTCATAACTAATCTATGTTATATGATTGTGAAAGTATCATAACGACAAAACACACTATAAAAATTGTAACTAAAAGGTCTAAAATCACAGCGACAATTTTCTTATTAATACAATATCAAATCTACTGTGTTATAGGTATACGTGTTTTGTTTGCGTAATACATCAGGCACACAAATTTCTTTTTAAGTGACGTGCAAAGGAGGAAACTAATTAGCTCCATTTTTTCAGAATTTTCTATTTTGTTTAACCTAATTAATAAATAAATAGATAAGTAGAAATGTCAACAAATTAATATATTAAATATTAGGATGTTAAATTGACAAAACCATCCCCGAAAGGCTGAAACTAGAGGATTTGATTTGCCAGAAGTGGTCTTTGAAGAAGTAATGTGTGTCTGCTCAATTGCTTAATTGAGGGGTTATAGGGCCTTAAGTAACAACCAGTTGGTGACTTACCCAATTTCCTTATAAAAAATATAATTATCTAACTTATAAAAAACAATTCATGAGGAAAGGGTGCTTATTTTTGTTTCTATAACAAATACATTTTTATATAAATTAATTGAATATGTTACATGCATATAGCCAATATGACACAATTTTTTTTTTTATAATTATAGAGTGATCCAAATTTTCTACCACTCAACTAATCTCTCATGAAAAAATGTAATCGTCCAATAGTATACTTACCAAATTTTCTATTAAATCTAAAAATAATATCATTTTGACTAATTCACGAAATGATAGTAGTTAGATTATTCCTCTTTTTTTTGTTAAAGGGTTTTCATTAATAAGGAATTGAAACATACAATAAAAAATAATGTGCCTTGACCGGACTTAACCGATTTCAACCCAAATGGGGATCAAACCAAGATTTTAACCTTCCATCACAAGGAGGCCGAAGGGTTATCAAGAACTCGCCCGAGATCCCAAGGTTGTCTCATACCTCGTAGATCTCAACGAACGGAGTGGAAGAAAAGAAGAATCACGCCTCCGTTGTTGAAGACGAGGAGAGTCGCTTTCACCTATTGCTTCCTAGATCCACTTCGCCACCACCTTGCCGTCTGATTTAGTTTGAAACTTCCCATATGCACACGCACCTCCGCGAAAGCCAAGAAGGGACCACCATCGACCTCTTCCCGTCTTTGAAGAAGATAAATCTCAGGTGGAAAGAACCTCCGAGACCCAATGACGGATACTCTAAACAAGACCAAATCCAATCTTTAGGTGAGATCTCTTAGATCTGGTTATAGAACAAGGCGAAAAGAGGGAAGGAAAGGAGGATGGCCTTCTCACAGCCACCGGCCGCTACACCGGAGGCCGGAGAGGCAAGTCGGAAAAATATAGTTGACGGCTAGGGTTTTGAGAGCTTTTGTTCTCTACCTCTCAAAAGCCGTATTCTTATTAGATTTGGTTAGATTATTCCACCACACTTGAAAGTAATCAATCCTTGACCTAGATCAACATGATAAGTTCTCCTCAAATGAAAACAAATAGCTTACAAACTACTACATTACGAATTACGTGCTAAATATTCAGCTTTAATATCATTGTTCCAACTCTCATAAATTTTCTGAAACTTTAAAGATTCTAACTCGTGTAAATAATAATGTACTTATTCATTCATGAGAGTGAACATAAATAATTATACCTATGTAATTCTAGGTGAAACAATGATATATGAAAAAGTACTGATTCATACTTATTCATAAAACAATAAAATGGAAGAGTCCGAGTTATATGATACGGTCGATTCGTTGTCCAAAGGATCTATGGAGGTTGTGTAATAAATATTAATAAAAAGTAGGACTGAAATAAAATGATGAAAAATGAAATAAATAAGGTAGATGGGTCGGACGCGAAGTTGGTGAAAGTGGCCAAAAATAAAAGACTTGGACCTCCAATTGCCTTGTGTAACCTAACGGATTTGTGTCCATATTATTAATACTTGTTTTTTTTTTGGGTCAAATAAATGTTTCTTTTAATTTCCATTCTGTATATATTTGTTTTTATTTATTTTAGAAGATGTTTATTCTTTTATTTATTTAGTTTGAGTTTGGGTTTTGTCGTAGATTGGAACAGCCGACACAAACCTTTCGAGGAGAATCAATGTGTTACGAAAATTATGTATGAATTTATTATTCATAGGTGGATTATTTGTTTTTGTTTGTTTGGATAAATATAGTTTTGAATGTACAATTGGTAAACGGCAGGTGGAATATGGGTAAAAAAAAATAGACAAATTGAAATGATCAAATATTCTAACTTTCTAAATCAAGTACGATTTTATTAAATCGAATTATGATGAGTTTTATAATTCAATAATGCAAAAAATATGATTAGGATGGTGATGAATCGATGATGATAGTGCTAAATGTGGAAATAGCGAGTAAGAAACTAACAGCTTTGTGTTTGGACAAAATCCTTTTCCTACATTTATTAAAAAAAACAGATAAACATCTTTTAAAACACCTATATTATGACAGCTAATAATTATTAATACTCTTAAAACATAAGATAGTTGCACTTGACAAAATAATTAGTCACACCGTTAAACTAGATGAGTTTTAATTGTCAATAAACAAGTTTGGTTGGTAGATTTCGATATTAATGTCATCAAAAAGTATAGAGTTTATAGTTATGGTTAGATGTTCACTAAACAATTATCATATAGTTTAGAGATTAATGCGAGTCTTTTTTTTATAAGTCACTCACGCAATAATTATAGTTCCCATTGATCTAAATTGGCTAAACATATTTAATAAATGATACCTACAATATGTTTTAAATCCCATAATCCAAATAACTGAAACCTTCTTGACCATCTAGCAGGTTTTAAGTCCACTTAAACGGCACGACGTTCTTTAAGAGCTTCGTGAAAACGCCCAACAAAAAACGGCGTGCATTGCGACGCTTTAAAGACCAAAATTCCTTCCTCTTCTTCTTCTTCGAGGTTCCCACTTCGCAGTCTCACTGATCTTTGATCTGCTTCGACAGTGATCGATTTAGGATGTTGAAACCCTAAAATGTGTCTTCTATAGCGAGAGGAACAACAATGGTGAAGCCACCATCAACGAGTATCTGGATCACAATGCAAAGGAAGAGATTAGCTTTGATGATTCTGTTGGGTTTCTCTGTATCAACAGTAGTAGTGATTCTCTTGAGATCTACCTTTGATTCCTGCATCGTTGATCACCAATTCGTAGAGGAGAAGTTTCAATCAGCTTCAAATCCACTAACTTTCATGAAATCAAAGCTTGTTTTGTTAGTCTCACACGAGCTTTCACTCTCAGGTTACTGATCTGATCTGGGTTCGTTGCAAAATCCAATTTTTTTTTTGTTCTGAGGAGATGATGATTTTTGTTGTGTGAACATAGGTGGACCTTTGTTGTTAATGGAGTTAGCTTTTTTGTTAAGAGAAGTTGGTACTAAAGTTGTTTGGATCACTAATCAAAAACGACTTGAAGAAGATGAAGTTGTTTATAGTCTTGAACACAAGATGTTGAATCGAGGAGTACAGGTTCGAGTCTCTTGTTTCAACGCTTGATGAGTATGATTTAGTATTGAGTGTGAACTTTTCTGTATCTAGGTTATGTCTGCAAAGAGTCAGGAAGCTACTGATACTGCTCTTAAGGCTGATTTGATTGTTTTAAATACTGCTGTGGCTGGGAAATGGCTTGATGCGGTTTTGAAGGATAATGTTGTGAAAGTTCTACCTAAGATCCTGTGGTGGATTCATGAGATGAGAGGACATTATTTCAAACCAGATTTGGTTAAGCATCTGCCGTTTGTTGCAGGGGCGATGATTGATTCACATGCAACGGCTGAGTATTGGAAGAATAGAACTCAGGCTCGCCTAGGGTACGTTTCTTCTATCGCACATCCTGCTTCATGTGAGTGATACACAGAAAGCTAAGATGTATTCGTAGAATGTTGCTCCATTACTGTTGTTCTTTCTTCTGATAGTTTTAACATTGATGTATGATTGTTGGAATGTAGGATTAAAATGCCCAAAACATACGTCGTGCATTTAGGAAATAACAAGGAATTGATGGAAGTGGCTGAAGATAGTGTTGCCAAGAGAGTTCTCCGTGAGCACGTTCGAGAATCTCTTGGAGTACGAAATGAAGACTTGCTATTTGGCATTATTAATAGTAAGCCCTCTTTTTAAAATCTTCCTGTTGGAGCATCATCTTTAAAAGAGCAAGTGTTATGTTTCATCTGTTACCAAGGAAGTTTACTTAATTCTTGCTACAGGTGTATCACGTGGAAAGGGGCAAGATCTATTCCTTCGAGCCTTCCACGATAGCCTTGAAATGATAAAAGAGAAGAAACTTCAGGTACCAACTATGCATGCAGTAGTAGTAGGAAGCGACATGAGCAAACAGACAAAGTTCGAGACAGAGCTACGGAATTTTGTCCAAGGGAAGAAACTTCAGAACTATGTCCATTTTGTCAACAAAACCCTGACTGTAGCTCCATATATAGCAGCCATAGACGTTCTGGTCCAAAACTCCCAAGCCAGAGGAGAATGCTTTGGGAGAATAACCATCGAAGCAATGGCCTTCAAGCTACCTGTACTTGGTACTGCAGCCGGAGGTACTATGGAGATTGTGGTGGACGGAACGACTGGTCTGTTACACAGTGCGGGTAAAGAAGGGGTGATACCTCTCGCCAAGAACATAGTGAAATTGGCGACGCAAGTTGAGTTACGGCTAAGAATGGGGAAAAACGGGTATGAGAGAGTAAAAGAGATGTTTTTAGAACATCATATGTCGCATCGAATAGCTTCGGTTCTCAGAGAAGTGTTGCAACACGCAAAGGCTCGTGGTTTGCAATGAGATCAGATCATTATTGAACTGGATTGTTTCCATCAGCTTCCACAAAATCAGGTCTTGAAGTATCCTTTTTGTATAATAGATGTAGTAGCTAAGGAAATACCAATTTGGACAAGTTTTCAACAAAATGTTTCTCATTATTCTCTTCATAGCAATTTACAACTTAACCAAAAAGGAAATGCTGTTTTTGTTTTGTAATTGTGGTTTTCGATTGTGAAATATGAATTGAGATGAGGTTTACTTTTAGTTGGGTTAAACTGATCAATGTTGAAAGTTATGGGGTTAAAGTCGATTTATGTGCATACTCAGTGGGTTAAACTGATAAATGTAAGACATATGGGGTTAAATTAGAATATTTGTAAAATATCGGGATTTAATAGAAATAAAAGTTACGGATATTTAAGCGGGAACTATAACAGACTCTTTTCTCTGTTTCTTGTTTTTGCAGAGAGAAGATTTCTCAGAATCGCAAAAAGTTTTCTTCTTCTTATTCCTCGTGATTGTTACTTCAAAGCTTTGTAGCTTTCGCATCAATGGAGCTTGACGCAGTAGCTGAGTTACAGAGAAGAAACGATGCCATTGAATTCTACAATCTTAAGCTCGAGATGCTAAAACAATACCAAGAAATTCTCGACCTACGTAAGATTTCTTCTACTCCTCTCTCTCGATTAGGTTGAATCTTTAGGGTTTTTACACATCGTTTTCTGATTCAGGGAAAGACCATTTGGAAAGTTTAAAGACAACGTGGGAAAGTACAGAAGAAATACTCGAATTGAGTGATATTATCATAAACGCAAACCGTGCTGAATTCGTTGGAGAAATTGTGAAACCTCTTGAACAAGATCGATGTATAAATCTCTCAAGATCCTCTCTTCTTGAATCTGTTTTTTTGTTTTCTTTGCTTTTCAAGATGATTCTGTTTTTCTTCTGTTTTTCAGTTGTTGTGAAACGAAGCGAAGGAATTATTAGTTATATAGTGACTTGCAGTAACGAAGTTGATACATCGAGGCTAGTTTCTGGAACTAGAGTTACTCTTAACAAACAAACGTTGATGATAATGAGAATTCTTCCTCCTAAGGTTGATTGATTCTTGTTTGTTTTTGTTTTTGTTTGATTGATTAGATTTTGTTTCTTCTTCTTGATGATCAGTTTTTTTGGGGTTTTAGGTTAATCCATTGGTTGAGAATATGGTGTATCGAGCTCGTGGAGAGGTTAAGTACTCGGAACTTGGTGGTTTATCTGATCAACTCAGAGATTTACGTGAATGTATCGAACTTCCTCTCATAAACCCTGGAATTTTTGAACGAGTTGGTGTAAAGCCTCCTAAGGTTGGATTGATTCTTGGTTCTGTTTCGATATTTTTTTCGCGTAAAAAGATTTCTTTGTGTTGAAGTTTTTGTGTTGCATAGGGAGTACTTCTCTATGGACCTCCTGGTACTGGAAAGACACTGTTAGCAAAAGCTATCGCTAGCAATATCGATGCGACTTTTTTGATGGTTAGAGAGTTAAAGAGTTTACATAACTTCTCATCTTTCTCCGTTGGCTACACTAAATTTAGGAGAGTTTGGTGTTTGTTTTGTAGGTTGTTTCTAGCTCGCTTGTAAGCAAATACATGGGAGATAGTCCATTGTTAGTGAGAGAGATGTTTAAATATGCCCGTGATCATCAAGTAAGACCCTTTTTATTTTGCTTAGTTTCTGTTCTGGTTCGTACTAGTTCATGAATGCTAAGGTGTTTATTTATCTTCTGTTTAATAGCCCTGCATCATCTTTATGGATGAGATTGATGCTATTGGTAGATGTCGATCCAACCAAGCTAGCGACTGTGATAGAGTTCTCATGGAGCTTCTCTCTCAACTTGATGGATTCGATGAACTTGATAAGGTATCTCTGTCTTTTCTTGTGACATCTTGTAGCTAGTTTTGATGAAAGTGAGTTTATGAATTCATGACTTTGTTTTAGGTGAAAGTAATATTTGCAACAAACAGACCTGATGTTCTTGACCCTGCGCTTGTTCGACCTGGTAGAATCGATAAGAAGATAGAGGTTCCATTGCCTGATCAAGATTCTAGATTGAGAATTCTTCAGATTCATGCTTCTGGTATAACTAAACAAGGAGAGATTGATTACGAAAACCTCGCAAAACTATCTGAGGTTCGTTACACATATATACATGCTCTCTGTGTTTGTTTGTTTGTTTAAGCAAAAAACACAGAACAAAAATTTGGCTTTTGTAGGGATTCAATGGAGCTGATATCCGTAACATATGTACCGAAGCAGGGATGCTAGCTATACGTGCAGATCGCGATTACGTTGTCCCTAAGGATTTCATCAGGGTAAGTAAAGTTTCTGCTTATTGTTATGATGTATTGATAATTTGTTGCAATCTGATGACTAAAACATAAACATTTTTTTTCAGGCTGTAAAAAAACTAGGTGAAGCGAAGAAACTTGAGTCCAGTGCACAGTACTACTAATGCTGATTTTCGGAAAAGAGTAGCAATAGAAACATAAAGACGAACTTTTTGCATTCTGTTGGTTCTGTTTTTTGTTTCTTAGTCAGTTTGAACCATCATTAGCTTCTCTTTGCATTGATTCATCTGATGAATCTCCTCTCTGTACATCTCTTCAATCATCTGTTTCCAAAGTCGAACTCAAGCATTTATAAACTAAATTTGATACCTTTTGACCAGCAAACAAACACACAAATGTTCTCAATCAGAATCTTTATGATAACAAATATTTATTAGAAAATGTAGAATCAGGTTTTAAGAGAGGCCCGGGCCGTAAGAATTTTTTGCCTCAAGCAAAAGATAATTTAAAGCCCAATAGCTAACATTTTCTATTAAAAAAAAACCATTGGAAGCCTAACCATTGGGATTTTCAATTTTTTAAAACTTAGTTATCCTATATATATATATGTTAATTGAGGAGACATTAGGTAAAAAAATCTTATGTGTTATTCAAAAAGAATTTTAAGGGATGAATCATTAAAACTAACCAATCAAAACATTTCAATTAATATTATATGCTATTATGGAAATCTGTACATATTATCATTAATTTTATAAATAAGCTCATGAATACATGTTTTACAAATTTAAGTCCAACTTAATATTATAGTTTAAACGGGTAACTGTAAAAATGCAATTTTAAACTTATCATATCATCTATTTTAAGTTTTTTTATATATTAACATGCTTTTTATTATTATTTATCACAAAATTATCTACCCAACTGTGTGTGTATATATGTATTTAAGTTAGTAAAAGATAAAAATATTTTTCATGTGATGTAATTTATGATACATAACAATCACACATACATATATATATATATATAATTGGAAATCTATATTGTTTTTGATTAATATTTCTGCTATATGATTTATCGTATAGTCTATAATTTACATGAATAATGAAGATTAATTTTACAATGAAAAGATACTGAAATAAATAACATTGTATATGTTTTAATCAATTGTATACTTAAAAATATCAAAACTAATGGCACTAATATATGTTTAATCAACAATATTCATTTTTATTACATCTATACACAAGATATATATTTTATGTATACATGTATTAAAAATATTAGGGTTTGTCATACACATTTAAATATTAAAAAATTTATATATGTTAAATCTTAGACTAATTGATATTTATTCCCGTGCTTTGGCACGGGTCAAAATCTAGTAAACTTTAATTTAAGATACCGGTTATGAACTTAGATCCGTGAACATTTCATGCGGGAATCAACGTTAGATCTATAATTGTTTTTGTCTTTGCTAATTCTATTTTTTTCAAAAAAATCACTAGTAATAGGCATAGTTAAAAGGGAAACAAATATGAAATGAAAAACATTTTTTTTTTCCAAACAACGTCGATTTGGCCTAAGATTTTATTATTTTACCAAAAAACATTGTTTAAACATCTTTCTTTTATAATTTGAGACTCTAAATTTTTGAACTACGATTTCAATATTCAATTTTGACGGTGATGGTGAGATTCTAAAGTTTAAGGGCTATGGCCTCAATCTTTGATTTTAGTTTGAGTGTTCAGATACATCGAGTTGGGACTACATTTCCATTTCATATCATTCTTAGGAAACATGAAAGAAAAAAGTTATAAAAAAAAATTATAATTCAACAGCATTTCTAGAATTAAATTCAATATGACACTATAAAAGTTTCAAACTTTTGCACAAAATTTACTCATTTCTTTTCTCGATCAGTAGAACTCCCGTTGGACGTCTCATATTTATCTTTTGCTTTATCTTCTTTCGGATCTCGGCGGAAATTCAGGTTGGTTGAAAACCCCAATTAGCTTGTTAATCTTATTTGGGAAAGCAAACACTTCACCGTTTGGTGATCCAGATTAATGTATTCGTAAAATATCCCATCTTCTGTGTTGGAGGAGAGAAAATGTTGGTTCCTGAGTTGTGAATCAGTCTTGTTAGCTTCTCTCAAAACCAAGATTGGTTCTTGAACATCTTGAAATTGACATCTTCCCTATTCTCCGAGAAACTAAATATTTGACATAAATCCCTGATGAATATGGTGTGTTCGGTAGGGCCCAACTTGAAAGTTACTGATCTTTGGCTAGTTTTCCTAATTTTTCTTAGTTTGTTGGGATAGGAGACATCTAAAATCGCTAATAACTATAGGGTTATGTCTTTGTATGATTTATAATGCATCTTGATGAAACCACTTCATCCAATAGCACACAAGAATTGCTTCACATCACTTAACAATCCAAGTTGTTTTTTGGGCGTTCAGATCCATGTAACGTGTTGGTTGCAAAGTCATTCTTTCTATATAGTTATTTCTCCTCATCTGTCCATTCGACATCATATGCAAGCAAAAGAGGCCAAAATTTTGTGAGAGAAATCGCAAGTAGAAAATCAATGAAGCTTTAGTTTTTATTAGTCTCTTGGTTAAAGAAGAAGAGAAAGATAAAAAGAAAAAGAAAACTCGAGAATCGTTGATAATTCCCCGTCCCCCTTAAATACTATTTATTCTTTACTCCATTAGAAATTCATATACGTTTAAACTAAAAAAAATAGTAATAATTAATAAATTAGTTTTAATATATCATTTTCCTTTGTTAAAGGAATTACTTTGTCAATTCAAATTAAAAAAAGTATTTTTATGAAATACGACAATCCAAATGTCATTTTTCAAAAGGAACATATGTTAAAATCTTTGAAAGAAATGCCATTTTTTGAAATAGTATTTACTCAAAATATTATTTATATTTGAATTAACTATATTATGTGAAAGTTTAGTTTTCAGGATTAGGGTTTGTTAAGTTCATTACATTTTTTAAAGTTTAGAATTTCATAGATTATGACTTTAATTCTTTTTAATTTGTGGTATTTTAGAAAATAACAACAATTGGTTGTGTTGTAGTTAGGGGTGGGCGTGGGCGGTTATGGTTCGGTTTCGGTTTCGGTTTTTCAGTTTTTTGATTTTTCGATTTTAGGGAGAAGGGGTCCATATAGGTATCATACTAGTTTCGGTCCGGTATATTTTGGTTTTATTCGGTTTCGGTCGGTTCGGTTTGATAATAATGAAGTCCATATAATAACCGAAATATATTTAGTTCGGTTTGGTTATGAGTATTACCCCAAACCGAAATCGAAACCAAAATATTACGAACACATTCAACACATTTAAAGTTTCACCGAAGACGTCAACATATTTAAGTAAAACTAATACATCTTTATTTATGAAATTGAAACATAGTATGATAGTATCAAACCAAAGTGAAACTAAAACATGAAAAATATATCAAACTAAAGTGAAACCACAGTCGATTTGACATTTTAGTGATGTCGTTTCTAAATATGGTTGGTCTAATGTTTATAATGTTGAGATTATATGTGGCTAATATATATATATATAATGTTTTGGTTTTATTCGGTTTTGATTTCGGTTATGGATTATAAACGAAACCAAACCGATACCTATGGACTAATATTCAAAATGACCAATAGGTAATGTATGTAGGTTATGGACCTAACCGAAACCCATAATATCGGTTCGGTTTTATTCGGTTATTCGGTTATGGGTTTTTATGCCCACTCTAGTTGGAGTCTTGTAGAGGTACAGTTACGAGGTGATAAAAACGGCACAGCGTTCTTTAAGAATATCATCTAAAATGGCAAAAAACGGCGTGAATTGCGATGCTTTAAAGACTAAAATTCCTTCTTCTCACTTCTCACTTGTTGGTCTCACTGACCTTTTGATCTGCTTCGACAGTCTCAAGCTTTTTCGGAGATGATTAGCTAGTTCCACGATTTTGGATGTTGAAACCCTAAAATGTATCTTCTATAGCGGATGGTGAAGAAGCCCTCGACGAGTTTCTGGGTCAATCAGTTCCGAATCCACTAGTCGAAGCTCATTTTGTTAGTCAGGTTGCTGATTTCCTTTTCTTCTTTCTGGGTTCTCTGGAAAAATCCAATTTTTCTGTGAAAATGATGATTTTGTGTGTGGTTAATGGAGTTAGCATCTAGATTAGTTGTTGCTCAAATTGAGAAAAAGAAGTATCATTTACTATTTGATTCAACATTTTCTTTCGTCTTAGTGTCAACTTTTCTGTTTCCAGGTTATTTCTACAAAGAGTCAGAAAGCTCTATAGATACATTTGATTGTTCTCAAGGAAGATGTTGTCAAAGTTCTTCTCAAGATCCTCTGGTGGGTTCATGAGCCTGTTTCAAACTGGATAAACAGAACTCAAGCTCGCCTAGGGTACGTTTCCTTTTTCGTATATCTTGCTTCATGTGAATGATATATACAGAAAACTAAGATATATATGTAGAGTGTTACTCCATTTTAGTTTATGATTGTTGGAATGTTGGATCGTGGAGTACAGGTTCGAGTTTCTTGTATCATTTACTATGTGATTGAACATTTTCTTTGGATGTTTTGGTCTTAGTGTGAACTTTTCTGTATCCAGGTTATCGCTGCAAAGAGTCAGAAAGCTCTATAGATACAAGCCCTCAGGGCTGATTTGATTGTTTTGAATACTGCTGTGGCTGAGAAATGGCTCAATGCGGTTTTGAAGAACAATGTTGTGAAAGTTCTACCTAAGATCCTGTGGTGGATTCATGAGATGAGAGGACATTATTTCAAACCAGATTAAGCATCTGCCGTTTGTTGCAGGGGCGATGATTGATTCGCATGCAAGGGCTGAATACTGAAAGAATAGAACTCAAGCTCGCCTAGGGTCCGTTTCCTCTTTCGTGAATAATATATGTAAAACGAAGATATTTGTGTTGAGTGTTGCCCCATTTTAGTTGGATTCACCTGTTGTTTATTCTTCTTATAGTTTAACATTGTTTTATGATTGTTGGAATGTAGGATTAAAATAGTAAGGAATTGATGGAAGTAGCTGAAGATAGTGTTGCCAAGAGAGTTCTCCGTGAGCACGTTCGAGAATCTCTCAAGCCAGAGGAGAATGCTTTGGGAGAATAACAATCGAAGCCATGGCCTTTAAGCTACCTCTACTTGGAACTGCAGCTGGAGGTACAATGGAGATTGTGGTGAACAGAATGACTGGTCTGTTACACAATGCGGTTAAAGAAGGCGTGATACTTCTCGCCAAGAACATAGTGAAATTGGCGACGCAAGTTGAGCTACTGCTAACAATGGGAAAAAATGGGTATGAGAGAGTAAAAGAGAACATCATATGTCGCATCGAATAGCTTCTGTGCTCAGAGAAGTGTTGCAACACGCAAAGGCTCGTGCTTTACGATGAGATCAGATCAGATCGTTATTGAACTGGATTGTTTCATCAGCTCATTGGTATGTTCTGCGTCACTAAATAAGCTCCACAGAATCAGGTCTTGAAGTATCCTTTTTGTATAATAGAACGTAGCAAAGGAAATGCCATTTTTTTCTCATTTTTAACAAAAAATGTTTCTCATTTTTTTCTGTTCATTGCAATTCACAACCTTACCGCATAGGAAATGCTGATTTTGTTTGGTTTGTAAATATGTGCATTCTCTATGGGTTAAACTGTTAAATGTAAAAAATATGGGGTTAAATTAGAATTTATGTAAACTAGCGGGATTTAATAAAAATAAAAGTAACGGATATTTCAGCGGGAACTGTAACAGACTCTTTTCTCTGTTTCTTGTTTTTGCAGAGAGAAAATTTCTCAGAATCCTTTTAAGTCTTCTTCTTCTTCTTCTTCCTCGTGATTGTTACTTCACAAAGCTTTGTACTTTCGCATCAATGGAGCTTGACGAAGAAGCAGAGTTAGAGATGAGAAACACCGCCATTGAACTCTACATGTGTAATCTCAAGATGCTTAACATACACAAGCGAATGCTCCAACTATGTAAGATTTATTCTACTTCTCTCGAACTACGTTGAATCTTTAAGGTTCTATGCAAGTTGTTTTCTGATTCAGGGAAAAAACATGTGGAAAATTTGAAGTCAATCTTGGAAAATAAACAAGACGAACTCAGATTGACTGAACATATCATAAACATTGGAGCGAATCGTGCAGAGTTCGTTGGAGAAGTTGTGAAACCTCTTGAACAAGATCGATGTATACATCTCTCAAACTCATCTGTCCTTGATTCTGTTTTCAAGATGATTCTGTTTTTATACGAATTTTGTGGTTTCAGTTGCTGTGAAAGTAAGCGGAGTTAGTTGCATAGTGAATTGCAGTAACAAAGTCGATAAATCGAAGCTAGTTCCTGGAACAAGAGTTACTCTTAACAGACAAACGTTTACGATAATGAGAATTCTTCCTCCTAAGGTTGATTGATGCTTCTCTTCTCTATCATTGTTTGATTGATTAGAATTTGTTTCTTCTTTTGATGATATGTTTTTGTATTCTTTTAGGTTAATCTATCGGTTTGTAATATGGTGTATCGAGGTCGTGGAGATGTTCAGTACTCGGAACTTGGTGGTTTATCTGATCAAATCAGAGATTTACTTGACTGGATCGAACGCCCTCTCACACACCCTGGAATTTTTGAACGAGTTGGTGTAAAGCCTCCTAAGGTTGGATTGATGCTTTGTCCTGTTTCGATGTTTTTTTCGTATAAAAAGATTTCTTTGTGTTGCATAGGGAGTACTTCTCTATGGAGCTCCTGGTACTGGAAAGACATTGTTGGCTAGAGCAATCGCTAGCAATATCAATGCGACCTTTTTGACGGTTAGAGACTTAAGACTTTAGATAACTTCTCGGGTTTTTTTTCGTTTGCTACACTTCAATATGGTGTTTGTTTTGTAGGTTGTTTCTAGCTCGCTTGTAAGCAAATACTTGGGAGATAGTCCATTGTTAGTGAGAGAGATGTTTAACTATGCGCGTGATCATCAAGTAAGACCCTTTTTATTTTGCTTAATATCTGTTCTGATCTGTACTAGTTCCTGAATGCTAAGCTGTTTTTTTGTCTCTCTTCTGGTTTAAAGCCTTGCATCATCTTTATGGATGAGATTGATGCTATTGGTAGAGGTCGATCCAACCAAGAAAATGGTGACTGTGATAGAATTCTCATCGAGCTTCTCTCTCAACTCGATGGATTCGATGAACTTGATAAGGTATCTATGTCTCTTTATGACATCTTGTAGCTAGTTTTGAGGAACATGTGTTTTATTAATTCATGACTGTTTTAGGTGAAAGTAATATTTGCAACAAACAAACCTGATGTTCTTGACCCTGCGCTTATTCGACCTGGTAGAATCGATAAGAAGATAGAGGTTCCTTTGCCTAATCAAGATTCTAGATTGAGAATTCTTCAGATTCATGCTTCTGGTATAACTAAACAAGGAGAGATTGAATACGAAAGAGTCGCAAACTACATGAGGTTAGTCACCACATATACATTGTCTTTGTGTGTTTGTCTAAAGCAAAACAGAACAAAAAATTGTCTTTTGCAGGGATTCAATGGAGCTGATATGCGTAACATATGTACCGAAGCAGGGATGTTAGCTATACGAGCAGATCGCGATAATGTTGTCCCTGACGATTTCATCAGGGTAAGTAAAGTTTCTGCTTATAGTTATGATGTATTGATAATTTGTTGCCATCTTTCTCATCTTATGACCAAAACATAAACATTTTTTTCAGGCTGTAAGAAAACTAGGTGAAGCGAAGAAACTTGAGTCCAGTGCACAGTACAACTAATGCTGATTTGCGGAAAAGAGTAGCAATAGAAACATAAAGACGAAGGAATACATCGAGTTACATGGCCCGAACCTCTGGTTCTGTTTTTTGTTTTTCAGTCAGTTTGAATCATCATTAGCTTCTCTTTGCATTGATTCATCTGATGAATCTCCAAACTCCTCTCTGTACATCTCTTCAATCATCGGTTTCCAGAGTCGAACTCGAGCATTTATAAACCAATTTGATACCTTTTACCAGCAAACAGACACACACAAATGTTCTCAATCAGAAATCTTCATGATAACAATAGAAAATGTAGAATTAGATATAGAGAGGAAGGTACTTGGTTCTTGGAAAGCCCTGTTTGAGAAGCCAACATCAACTTCTCCGTATCGTTTGGATAACTGTTACATTACAATAATCAAGTTGTTACTTCTCCAACATATCTACTACTGTTGTAATAACTTAAGGAAAAAGAAAACTAACGGATGCAAGAAATGTTGAAAGAGCCAAGCTCGAAGAATCGCAACAGAAGTTTCTGGCAAGCCTCTGATTGGTTTCCAAGCATGTCTTTGTGGTCCTTGTACCAAACCAAGACGTTGAAGGGATGATGAAGAGTTCCTATCGAACAAGCTTAGCTGTGATAAACCAGAGCTAATGATCTTGGGAACATCTTGAGAGATGATGAATCTCCTACGAAGAGAGTTGAGCTGAGAGATTATTGCTTCTTGGAGACAACCGAAATGTCGAGTCATGGCTTGAAGTGCTAAACCGGTGTATAGTTTAGATGATCCTTCTCCTGCTATTTCCTCAAATGATGTAATCGCTTGCTCCAACTGATTGCAGTATATGTCAAATCTTTCTTCTACCTATTGGAAAAACAGGGTAAGTAAACCGGATTAAACCGGAAATATGCAACAAAAAAACAAAGGAAATGATTATGGGATAATTAGGTAAGAAAATAGACTAATCATTCTTTCAAAACTAAAGAAAACATACCATTTTGTTTACACTTTAGGGTTTAGCTAGAATTGAGGTTTTAGGGATTAGAGTATTGGATTTTGGGTTTAAAAGTATATTTTCTTGGTTTGATATAAAATTTTGATTATTTTCATGAGTAAGACCAAGATTATAGTGACTGACCTGTTGCAACAAACTGAGAAGCTTGGTGATTTTGATGTGAAGCTCATGATTCTCAGGTAAAGACATGAAACCTGAATTACATAGTTCGGATTTTATCTCAGAGGACAAACCAAAACCGGATCTTCTCCTACCAGGAAACAGTTGTTGTATAAGAATGTCGTTGCAAAGCTCAACTTCTCTACCACCGATATTGATAACTTCTTCCACAAGGCAACGCACTGCCTTGACGTATCTTGGATCCAACGAAATTGATGAACACTCGTGTGAAGCCCTAAACTCATCCATTCTCTTCTACTTGGAGCAAGAAGATAAGTTAAGAAGAAAAATGAAAATGTAAGCTTTTTGTAGGGACTTTTATTATCTTTAGTCTCTTTTCGCCCCCACATACATAAATAAGTAACATAGAAGCAATATGTTAGACGTCCATTTTCTTAAAATGTAAAACGTAAAAATATTTAGTTGACTTGTAGCGAAGTTAGCTTTTGAAACCTATATATACTAGACAGGCAAGCTAGTAGTTAATAGTCTATGGCTCTATGCAAAGAGTACCTTAAACTTTTTAATGAAAATTTACAAATTTGTTTACGTATAACATTTTTTTTGTTGGTTAATGGTGTAACGTTTATCTTTTCAAAAACACATAAAAATCTTTGACGTTAAGAAACAATATTCGAGGTAATCAGTGGTCAAAGCAGATTTATATTCAATTATTGTGTTAAGACCAAAAGCACTGAAGATTTTGAAATTACGAAGCATATATCTAGAGAGTAAGGGCCAATGCTGCATCCTGCAGCAAAAGCACTATGCATAGTTACCTATTCCTAGTAATAATAGTATTTAGTATTTTTAAATTGACAAATCATTAAAAATAACAGTTGATGCATACTACTACCACCAATCCAAGAAATTTTGTTTCTGTAAATCCTTGTCAAAAAGAAGAAAAGGGATTTACAAAAATGGTCCCTCCTACTCTGAGCACGAAAGAACAGGCTTTTGCATAAATGCTTCTTCTTATCTTTGCATCAGTACCCACAATCCCTTTTTGACAAAAAAAGAGAAAAAGACATACACATGCAAACAACACGTATTAATTTATTCTATTTTCTCTCTTAATTTAAAAAGCTTAATATGATATGGAAATTCTATAATTTATTTGCTTCTGTTGTTCAGTATATTAATTAAGTACTCTTTAAGATAAGTTGTTTCTCGTTGTTCACACTCAACACTCTATAAGATTGGGTATACCGTATATCTCTAAAATCCAGAGGATACATAAAATAAACAAAGGGATAAACTACTTTTGTCCCAAAAGTTGAAAATTGTTAGTGGAGCCAAAGACGTTTCTCATTAGGGTTGGAGGGAATTAATAATCTTCTTAAGTCAATTAACGATTATGATTTCGCATTTATACAACATTCTTTTGTCATTCATATTATTATGCACAACCACAAATCACGTTCAATCATTTAGTTATCAATTTATCATGTTATTCAAATTGAAAGGATTATATAGAGTTCAAAATTTCTCATACGAAAACATATTTCTTAACATTATCAAGAGAAGTTTAGTATCATTAAATGTCAAAGTACAAGATTTGGTAAAAAGGGAAAAGTTTTTGGTTCAGTCAGAGTCTTTTGTTGTTATTATATACTTATTTATTAGAATTTCAGGGATTTTGTCTGCGTGTGAACCATAAAGGCAAAGAAACATGAAAACTTTAAAGAGTAGTATGTGTGTATATTCGTTGATAGTAGCTGCTAATTAGGACAACTCGTAGATGTTGAAAAGTCACTGCAAAAGATCTTGAGGACATTGCTTTGGCTTCTTATTTATTTTGCATCAACTTGCAACACATCCAATGTGGCTTCGAGTCTTCGACTTGTGACCTATCCTTAGCTATACCGCTTATGAATTTAGATTCAATATTCATAAGGGCTCTAATCAACGTTAGATAAACCTATAATTGTTTTTGTCTTTATTAATTCTTACAATAAGTTTGTTTCTAAAAAAACACTAGTAATAAGCATACAGTTAAAAGGGATCAACGTGAATTGAAGAAACAAAAAAAAATCCAAACAACGTCGTTTTTGCCTAGAGGTTTTAATATTTTACAAAACGACATTGTTTAAACTTATTTGTATAGAGTAAAACCTCTATAGATTAATAACGTTAGGACCATGATATTTTATAAATTTAACGAAATATTATTTATCGAGAGATTAATTGGGTCGAAAACTTAATTTGAGACTTAAAAATTGTATAAATTTAGCGAGGTATTAATTTATCGAGTATTAATTTATAGAGATTATATTGTAATCCGTAATTTATTCTTTTTGTGGTCTTAGTAAACCCAAAACTTCCAAAAAAATATACAGAAGATGATGATTGTTAACGTAGGGATAGTGTAGATAAACAGTGATAATAATTAACTGACGTTAATCTACATCGAACCCGACTCATAAATTCTGGCTTTGTATTTTTCTGAAAAGTGATTACCGCTCGGAGTAAGAAGAAAAAGAAGTTGGAGACTCCGAAAAAGCAATAGGTGAGCTAAAAATCGGAGGCCAGAGCACGACGGGAATCGGTGAGTTTTGGGATATTGAGAGCGAGCCTCTCCCACCGGGTTATAATGTTATTCGTGTGTTCAGTAATATCAATAAGGCTCTCAGAACTTATGATAGAAACCTTAATCTTGGAAGTTTGACTATGCTTGAGAATTTTTTTTTTTTTTTTTTTTAAGTATCATCACTAGTAAGTTTTCGGACCGCAAGGCAAGTGCCACTTATAATGTGGGGCTTCTGAAATCTATGAGGGTCAAAGTCATTCTAATCCCATTAAGAAGCATTGAATGAGACAATAATTGTAGGAATTTCGTAAGATTATTTCAAAATTTATTCCAAAACATACAATAAAACCAAACCAATCACTCAAGTGGAACATGAACCCAAAAGGTTAAAAAAATTGTAGCTCAAGAAATTGGGTTAATTTGCAAAATAACCAATTTTTTTTTAATAATTAATAAACTAACAAAATTGGCCCTATGTGGCTAAACCATAACCATTAGATATAGGGCAAATGGTTAGTTTTGTAATTATAGAATTTTTGTTGGTTATGCATGCAAATTTTCCCAAGAAATTTTCTAGGAGTTAATCCAACTTGCGAGTGTAAAAATTTCGGAATTCTCTTTCTATTATTTGTTTCTCTTGATTAAATTAGGTAGGATTAAGTTGTATATTAGAGAGGATACTCAGAGATATGGGAAATCATATAATTTTGGGATAATTTTAGCTTCAGATTAGTATATACACCGTATATACGCTATACAGTGAGAGACTGTACCGTTTTTTTGCTATACAGTTAAAAATACGGATTAAACTATACGGCCATTTATACAGCGATAATACGGCCGTATAGCCATTATATATTTTTTTGAATAAATATTTTGACAAAACTGATATTTTAAATTTCTTTTTTTGTTTAATTTCAATTAATTGAGATGATCAATAGTTATAAATTTTCTTATATATATTTTTTAATTATATATCTAATATATTTTCATAATTATAACTTAAAAAAATAAATTATAAAAGTGAGTTTTGTTTAATAAATTAATAATAAGTTATATTTTACCATATAAATTGTATATTTATTATATTTATACTATTATACATATATTTATTTTCAAAAGATATTCACCATATATACTCCGTATAAACGCTCATATATATGTCTATACGCTATACGGTAGTCGACCGTACGTCTAGCGTATAGCGTATTTTAGAACATTGGTAAATAGCGAAAAAAAATTCTGTGTTTTGAAAGAGTAACCCTTCAAATCCAACACAGAAATATTGGCCTTTGTATTTTATCTTAGTAGAAAAACACAAGTGTAACAAAAACGAAACGGTCATAGATCAGCAAGCGCAGGATAGCACATTTTACACGTGGTATCATCTTCACCGTCGCTAAAATACGCATTCTGATCTAAACAATACGATAGAGAAATCTCAGAACAAATCTGAGCCCTCCATTTTTTCGATTCTTCCTTCTTCTTCGATCGATCATCTCCTTCTCTCTCAATCCCTAGAAAAAAACCATGGCTACTTCTGCTTCTCCTTCGAACAAGGTCTCTCTCTCTCTCTCTCTCTCTCTCTCTCTCTCTCTCTCTCTCTCTCTCTCTCTCTCTCTATATATATATATATATATATATATCACTTGCTCTGTTTTACTCTGTTTCGTTCTCTGTTTCATAATTGACTTTGGTTTTTTTGGAAACTAGGGTTCTTGAATGTTTTTTGTTGTTGTGTGACTTTATGGGTTTAGGCTTTAAGCAAGATCGCTTGTAATAGGCTTCAAAAAGAGCTTATTGAATGGCAGAGAAACCCACCTACTGGGTTTACACACAAAGTCACTGATAATCTCCAAAGGTACTTGCTTTTTTTTGTTTGCTTGCTTCTATTAGATTGAGAATCATGAAATTTGGAAACTTTATATGTGAAAAATTTCATTGGTTGGGTTTATAGATGGATAATTGAAGTGATTGGAGCTCCAGGAACACTTTATGCAAATGATACGTATCAGCTTCAAGTTGATTTTCCAGAGCATTATCCTATGGAATCTCCACAAGTTAGTCTTCTTAAATTCTTTAGAGCAATCGTTAGTTTAAACCTTTAAACGTTAATGGGATTTACGAAGATGAAAGTTTATATTTTTAGACAATGGGATTGATCTATGGTCTTATCTTTGAATCTTTTGATCATTCTAGATGTATAAGTTTTATGCTTGTACTGTATCAGGTGATTTTTCTTCATCCAGCTCCTATGCATCCTCACATTTACAGTAATGGGCATATTTGCTTAGGTATGTGAATTGTCCTCTGTTTCTAATAGCTTCTTGCTTTGTTTTTGATTACATTCTATCACTTTAGATTACTTTGCTTTCATCTGAAGCTTGATATGAGTTATAGGAACAAGATGTATTAGGGTTTATGGTAATCCTAGTGATAAACACATAGCGAATCGGATGTTTTTGATACGAAAAGTAAAAAGGTTCAATAGAATTTGATTCTAGTGCTACTTGAGGCCCCGTGATACTGTTATTATAGATCAAACAGTGTGAGAAGTATCGTGTATATCCATCTGCGGTACTAATTTGGAGTCTGACAAACAACATTAAGACCTCTTTAATATTTAGATATCATATTCATAGAATATCATATGATCAGCTTCCGCTCAAATGTTTGTATATGCGTCGTTTTCTGCATTTTATTGTTCAATTGCACATTTCAAACATCGGTCACTCTATTGAAGAATCTGATGTTGTGTATCATTTGTAGATATTCTGTATGATTCGTGGTCTCCAGCTATGACGGTGAATACTATCTGCATCAGCATCCTCTCCATGCTCTCAAGCTCGACCGAGAAGGTACATACATCTCTTTAACTCACCATGCTCTCTTTGTTCCTCCACAAAGCTAATTAAAACCTTCCTCTTACTTGGTTGCAGCAACGACCTACTGATAATGACCGGTATGTGAAGAATTGTAAGAACGGAAGATCGCCAAAGGAGACTCGATGGTGGTTCCACGACGATAAAGTATAAACCATCCATCCATCAAACCATAAATGTATAATAATCCGAAAACCGTCCTGCTGAGGTTTGTTGTCTATTTTTAAAATTTAACCGGGTTTTAGCTTTATCTGTTGCCCTACTAAAACCCATTTCCAAAATCCATGAATGTAAAATTAAACAAAACAATAAAAATTTGACTAACTTTGATGAATCTTCCTAACTCCTAATTTTAAAACCCCTACTAACAAAAACACCAAACCCTAATCTCTCTGATGCTTCTCTATTTAGGTCATATATATATACATCAGGAAGAATATTGTCATTGTCAACAACTACTTGTCCCTCTTCTTTTCCTCCTGTCACCATGAAGCTGATGACGAAGAAGAAGATGGCGGAAACAAAGACGGGTTTCGAAAGATTCTCTGACCAGTCGCTAGTATATGTCGCGGATCGAACTCGGTCTTCATGCTTCTAAACCGATCCCATTTGTCCCCAAAATGTTCAACCCATTCCTCTTGTGTTGCATGGTGAGGAAGATACTGCTTCACATTGATCTTTGCTTGTTCACAAAACTCCAAGATCTTACGATTCTGATCTTTTAGATACTCTAGCTTCTGCGTCTCTTCGCCGTCTGATAAAGCTGATCTCAGTAGAGCTACCAAATAGAAAATTTCCTCGTCCGGCGTCACAGCTGAGCTCCGGTCGTCCCATCTAAACATAAACACGAAATTGCGCTACGTCAGCACGACAAAGATCTAATATGATTGATTAATAAATGATGTGTATGTGATGGTCGTTGAGATAGGTTTGGTTTAGGAGAATCAGATTAGGACCCACCACACCATGAGTTTTAAGAACTAAAAAACAAACAAACACAATATGAACCATCGGATTTGGTTAGACCGAGTCGACGAGGCGTTACTATCAATCTTAGCTGGTTCGATTCGGTTACACATGTGGACAACGTTTTTCGGACAATCCCATGTTCCACATGTCTAACCTTTGTGTTTGGACCACTAATTAATCCCCACAAGTGTAACTTTGCATGCATGCAAAATGTAATAAGAAAATTGAGAATAAGCTAATGGTAATGTAGAGACTTACTTGTCTTTGTTCATTGGGTAGATTAGGATAGGGCCACTTGTTTTATTTCCCAAAATGCCCTTGAAAACTCCTTTGTCAAAATCAGAGATTCTTGATTTTGGTACGAAGAGGTTGAGCCATGGGTGTGGAACCCCCCATAAATTCTTGGACCGGAGCTTCAATTCTGCCTTGTGAACCCGGTCTAGAAAATCAATATACTGCAAATCCGTCGTGAAAACCGATGTCGGTATGAAAT
Organism: Arabis alpina; assembly: GCA_900128785.1. Taxonomy (NCBI): domain Eukaryota; kingdom Viridiplantae; phylum Streptophyta; class Magnoliopsida; order Brassicales; family Brassicaceae; genus Arabis; species Arabis alpina. The sequence continues at coordinate 33,184,821 of LT669789.1, forward strand.
TCAATTTCTTCATCAAGATCTCTATTTCCTGTAAAAAGAACAAATCCTTATTTAGTTTATTAAAAAGAAAAGCTGATTTGCTATTAAAGCCTACCAAAACCAAGGATAAGTTAAGATTCCAATAGAGTTGGTTTAATTAATTAAAATTTTAAATTAGAGAAAGAGGAATCATTATTTGGTGAGTGGTCCATGACCCTGTCCACTACTAAATTAGTAACCATGATTAATTCGCAAGTGATAAACTAAACATCAGAAAAAGAACAAAAGTATTATATATGTGTATTATTAAGTTCAGGTGGAAAAGCTAGATCTCTGTAGATCCTCTCTGTCTTCTTCTTAATGTCCTCTTTCGAAATTTAAATTTTATAATAAATCGAACACAACAAAAATACTATGGAGACTCACTTTTCAATCATATAAACTCAAAGAAAAACCAAAATTCTTCATAATTATCCCCAATAATCACATAACGTTAAATCCTTCCAGATATTCATTATTATTAAAATATAAATATATGTTTTATAAACGAGGAATTAAATCAATTAAACTAACCTGATCGATGGTTTCGGACTCGGAGTCATGGTAGTTCTTGGTGATCTCAAGGCAATATAAAACGGAGCCGTTAGAACTAACGGAGGAGATCTTAACGGGGTTACGAGGAGAGAAGAAAGAAGACCTCCAATTATTGACTAAACCTTCGTCAACAATCACAAATCCTTCCACGTAATCAAATTTTGATTGACCATGCATTGATATTAAGTACTCTTGATCTTCCGTAAACACCTTAAAACTCGAATATAACACTCTTATCCATCTCACCTGTCATAATAATAACAAATCCAAAAATAAAATGTCACCAATAGTAAAAAGAAAAGTTATATATAATGGACCGGTTCGGCAAATTTTATTACGTGACGAAATAAAATCAAATCTTTTTTAGAAATTTTTTTACCCTTTGGGGAGCAGGTTCGAGAGAGATTCTTGCTCGTGTAATGATCCCAAATTGACCTAACCCACCAAGAACTCCATGGAACAACCTTGTGTTCTCTTCTTCTGAGCATTTCATAACCTCTCCTTTTCCTATTTTTGTTACATATTTTTTTAGTTAGAAAACTCGAGTTAAAATAATTTTGAATGTCTAATATAATCGTAAAAGAGTCTAACTAACCAGTAACAACGTCGAGCTCAAGGACGTTACTAATTTGAGGACCATGGTGAAAAGCTTGACCACTAATTCCTGCATTGGAGAGTGTACCACCGACGGATAAATACAAGTAATCAGTCCATGACTTTGGTGCTAAGCCATGTTCCAATGTTTTCTTCAACACATCGACCCATAACTCTCCACCCCAAACGTCTACATACATTTCCTTAAGCCGGACAAGTGGCTCCGGCGTCCCGGCTTCACGGTGGTTCATCTCAACCACCACACCGTTCCTCCCGACCGCGGCTTGTCCGTTTATGGAATGGCCGTGACCTCGGGCTGAGACCGGAAACGCCGTGGCTGAACCGTAAGATGTTCTTACCAAACGTGCCACGTCTTCGGTTGAGGATGGTTGGAACACGGCTAATGGATTTTCCGGCGACTTTAACATACCGAAGTCTGAAGAGACCGAAGCTAAGTCGGAAGGATGGAAGGTGAAGTGACCGTCGACATCTATGGCTCCGAGACGGAGGAGCTCGCTTGGACCAACGGCTATGATCAGTTCACATATCGCAAACGTCATTAGAAGAAAGCTTGACGTCATCGTTTCACGACTCATCAAGAAACAAGAACTAGAATATCAAGATTGTGTCTAAAGGACACTAAAGGGGAATATTTATAAGAAGAAGAGAAGATATGGTAATGTTTTAAGACGATGAAAGATTTTATTGGGAAATGAGAAAAACATATATAGAAGATCCTTGGGGTTCGTGAGACTTGAGAGCTAACGTAAGCTCAGATTACGCTTTGAAGATTTTCTGAGCAACATGCACAGATTCTCTCTTTTTTTCGGTTTGGGTGAAAATTATAATATTATTATAAAATATATTTTTTAACTTTTTCTATGTTTTTCGTACAAATTTTTAACGAGTTTATGCGGTTTATATGTGTGTGTCGAGAATATGAAGACAAGAGGTTCTCTATTTATAGGACAAAGAGTTGTACCGGAGAAGATCACGTCATTTTCTAATTAACAAATTCATCTTTAATAAAAGTTTAAAAAGGACCTTGTGATATCTACGTGTCACTGTTTATTGTTACTATTTTACTACATAGTATATACATACACTGATACACGTATTTATTCGTTTTAGCTTCAGCAAGACATTTTAGACCGACTACATATCGATTTGACTACTTCAACATTGGCAGTATCAAATTGCAAATAAAATCAACCATTTTCTGATGGTTATGAAAAAAACGTGTTATGTCTTTAAAGATATAAACCATTGACTTGACTACTGAAAGATAGTGTCTGGGGAATCAATGACAAAAGAGTGGAATAATCAACCATTTTGATTTTCGTGTGATTCTTAAAAATATCGAGTTAGAAACGAATTTTGGTTAAAAAATTATGGTGAGATGAGATTTATACTATGATTACAATTATAAGTGGTCAAACAACAGTAGTATCCATTTTTTTCTAGATATTAGTCTAAACTTGGATACCAAATTTTTTGATTTGTATATGAAAAAATGTCATTTAAATGCGAACATAAGGATGGGATAGTCATGGGGAGAGCATGGGAGGTATGGGGAAGATCGAAGGAAATAATGCCACGTGGATATTCACGTGGGAGAAGATGAGGTCACACGTGTGTGGTGAAAGAGTGGGGTACGCATTTGGATACGGAGAATCATAGTGGGCCCTATTCTCTCCTGAGATAGAATTAACGTGGTTACTTTACTTGCACGGTAAAAAAAACTAAAAACCTAAAATGGATTATTTGATTTTAAAAAACAAAAAGAAGAAGAAAAAGATTAGATTCTTCTTCTGCAGTACTTTGCAGTCGGTAGATACTCTCTTTGGCTTCATCGATAAATGAATTTAAACATTTTTTTAATTTCCAAAAATCAAAATCAATCAAAATTTTACTTTTAGTACTTACGAGATGATTCGATGTAGGTGATATCAAAATAACAAGATTTGTATTTATTAAAAAATGATAAGATTTGATTCGCTACGTGGTTATTTACTTATTTAAATCCAATTTTTGACCTATCAATCGTCGAGTCTATGTTGCGAGGATGGCCCGAATAAACTATAAATTTTATTCTACGTTTTTTTGTTTTTGTTCTTTGAATAATGGTGGGAATATAACGTCTAGCTAGATTTGATGATAATTAGTTTGGTGGGTCGATTTGGTAAGACCGGTACTGTATATTTTTCTATAAAAACAATGAAGAGCAAGTTGGGATCTGTTTTATGCCAATCCAAACGTTAATACCTTTGCACGATAATAAAGATTGGTACGTTTTACCAAATTTTCAAATCTCATAATTGCCAACTTGTTCTCGTGTTTTGATTGTTTTTTGGATTTGTGTCTTAGTATATGTGTATATATACGTAAGGGTTTGTGTCTTAATAGTATGTACAAAAAATATCAGTTAAATCCAAACAAACATTAACTTATGCCGGTTTGTTTTACAACCAGACTTTTTTTTTTTTTTTTTTTTTTTTTTTTTCCAATGTGATTATTGCAAATCTTTAGATGCTTCAACTGTTTTTCTATAGCATTTGTCAAAAGCAATAGTAATTATAAGGGGTTTTAATGAAAAAATCCCTAAGTATAGTTTGATCTATTTTAAACTCCTCAAGTATAAGATTAATGATAAAATTCATCATGTATTAGTTGTTAATAAATAATCCCCTCCATCTACACTGACGTTAAGACTTTAAACTACCTGACATTAAATTATAATTCTATGTTTTGGCTCTAAAAATCGACACGCAATAAACCCTAATTGGCAAAAGTCGATTAAGAGATTAAGAAAGATTTGGTTGTTCAGAATCTTCAGATTAAAACCAAAATCGAGCAAACTGCAATTTGCTTAAGAGAATATAATTCGTCTTTTAACTTGTAAGATGACGAGGTAATATTTTATTCATGTTTACGCTTTATGTTCTAAACTAAACTTAAATTGGATTTTACACAATGTTATTGTTTTGAGAATTTCATGTTGCAACTCAAGTGCTATCATATTTTGATTTTTTTTTCTCTCTAAAACTGCAACCAAAGCAGAATATCTTGTCTCTGAAACTAAAATTTTCTGCAGGGCTCAACACAATTGTTAATGGTTCAATACTTCCTAAGTATTCTAGAACTTAAGTCCATCGATGGGAAGAACTCTTGAATTTGGGATTTTACGCAAACATCATGTCGTTTTTTAGAGATAAAACGTAGAATTATATTTTAATGTCAGGTAGTTCAAGATTTTAACGTATGCGTAGACGGAGGGGATTATTCATTAACAGACTAATACATGATGGATTTTATCATTATTCTTATACTTGAGGGGTTTAAAATGAATCAAACTATACTCGAGGGGTTTTTTCATTAAAAACCCTAATTATAAATAATTTGATTTTTTTGTAATGTAATAATCTGATATTACCACCTGAACATGGAACCTACGTCCTAGTGCTCTTAAAGTTTATATTGGCACATCATATAGTGATGAGAGGTTGTAACTTGGACATGGATTAAGAGATTAATTAGATGCTTCTCATAATAGAAAGTAACGCTAAAGTAGCTAGCATTACTAGAGTCTAGAGATGCGCATTAGAGGCTTAGAACCAAATATATTATTCCTTACCACTTGTAATATCAGCATATCATATATATCTATGCACACACACACACATACATGTGAACCACCGTAAAAAAAACACAGTATATTTTCCTTTTGTATTCAATTCTAGTTATTTTGTGAACAATATCCATATTGAAATTGATGAAAATGTACTGATAACGATATAACCAGAAGAGGACGCATGTGGGGGCCAGTATGTTTCAAGTATATGTTTTTGTTTGTAAACAAATATAGCCTTATGTACATAAGTTTTTGTGTAAAAATATATAACTCCATAACTAAAGATTGATTAATCCCGCTGTTTTGAAAGGGCTATGGCCTATGGATCATATACTTCATACTAAAAATTCGGTCCAGTGAAATTGTTCTTCTACAAAAATAGAGAAAACATTTGTGTAAATATAATAACTATTTTTCTCAGAAAAATAATAATATACATAATAACTATTTATTACATATAGAAAACATCCAAAAGAAAATACATGAAAATAATTCAGACCAATGACTTTGAAAGAAAATTAATAATACAAAAAGATTAATATATTTGATATGTCGTCCAAAAAAAATACGAAGTGACAATGGCACAGTAGAACTTGTCTGCGTGAATGAGAGCATAAAACCATTCTAGAATTTATAATGTTTCCATCTTGAAATATGGTCCACATTTCCATATAATTATACGGTTAATCCGGATATGCCGTGAGAAAATGCTTACACTTTTTTTATTTTTTATGATAAATGTAGCCCACAGAGAAAAAGAACAAACATTTGTTTTTGTGTTCTCTAGCTTATAAAAAGACTTGTTTCACTTCATTTTCTACTTTCGAATTTCACTTAAAGATATATTTTTCGATTCTTCTTTATTTCAACTCCAAAATAAAGTAGGGAATGTTATTTTTTACTTTTAACTCACTATTCAATTTTAAAATAATAAATAGAAATAAAATCCAACTCTATTTTAATGAAAGTTAGAATAATTGATTTGAGGTGTCTTTACCTGCTACTAACGACTTCTAATGCTTGTACAATCCAATGTTAACTACAGTAAAACCTCTATTAATCAATAACGTTTGGATCACGATACTTTATTAATTTACAAAAATATTAATTTATCGAGAGATTAATTGGGTTGAAAACTTAATTTAAGACTTGAAAATTGTATTAATTTATCGAGTATTAATTTATAGAGGTTATACTGTATATGATATCAAAAACACTAATTTTTCGATTCTCTTTAAAAACACATTATATGTGAATCGCAAATTTCAATTTAGATAGCCACACAAAAATGATATTTGTACCTCCAAATTATTAAATTAGACATTGGTGACACTTGTTTTTCATTATGGCAACATAATTGATCATCTAACACTTTCATGAAACTATTTCAATCGTTGATCGTGGTTCTTTGTGATTTGTGTGATGGAGAGAGAAAGAGTTAAAAAAAAACAATTTGTAGATCCTTACCTCAAAAGAGGAGACCGCCACACTATTACGCATTTCCATGAAATTTGTCTATTGGTCCTTTCATCAATTATACCGTATAAATTACTCTCCGAATCGAACCAAATCCAACAATTTTTTGTACTCAATATTCCCTCTTCAAGCTAAAGATTTATGACTATTAAAATATTACCACTACACCTTTTTATTTTCTTTCAAACATTACGTACGGCCTTGTTTTCTAAGGTTGATTAGCTCCCTCTTTTTTTGTGTAATTTTTTTCCCTAATGCTTCAAAATATAATCGTTCTCGGCTATGTTTGATCAAATTAAGCCCATATATGACATATTGACATTAGTTCTTAATAAATTTTTGTTTGTCTGTTTACATTAGTGACTGGGTTTATTACATGTTAGAAAAATTTGTCTATGTTTTGCGTTTACAACCATTAAGTATGTTTTAAATATTTTAAAAACACAATATTTTAACTAGTACACACAAATGAATATTTAAGCAAGTAAGCATATATAGATATGAAACAAACACACTTTATTCGTTAAAACCCCACCATGCATTATGCATATTTATATGCACATATACCATTTTATCAGGGATACTGATTGTTCCATATCTATAGATACATATGTGTGTTTTATATGATTCTCGGCCTAAACCAACGTGAGAGTTAAAAACCACGAACTCTACCATTTTAAAGATAATTACAAGCATGAAAATATGTATATTTTAATGTATGGAGATATGAGAGAGAGGTTTATAAAACAGAAAATGAAGGAAAAGTCGTGATCAAGCAAGAAAAATGAGGAGCAATGGTGGATAAAACCTAACAAAAGAGATCATACGTTAAAAAACAGTGGACATTGACCTAACACTTCTCTCTTGACATCTCGATCCTTTAATTCCTTCCTTTCGTATTTATCCTTTTTTTTTCCTTTTTTTTGTTTTCCTTTCGTATTTATCATTCTTCCATTTCGTGTTTTCTTTTTTAAAATGCTTGGAAGTACAAAATGTATAGTATTCTTGTTCATCTCTTTTTACTAAAGTTTTCGATTATTGGTCCTATGATCTTTTCCGCGTCTCTCCTTTTTATATCTGTCTTATTATTCAATTTATTGTTTAGAGTTTAAGTATGTCAAACGTCCATTTTTTACAAATTTATCATATATGTACATTTCTTTTATTCCCAATAGTCTCTCCACTTGCCTGATGTTTAGCCACAATCTAGATTCAACGTCCCACATTTCCCTATAATATAAAGTTCAAACCGAAGTTCAGTTTGACGACCTATAGAAAGTTTCATATATTACATATTTTCTGTTCACGACTACATAACTTGTGTATGCAAAGTTCTATAAATTTTCTTATCAAAATTAGTTGATTAAGATAATTGAGAAAGTTAGTTTTACTCCCACCTCTTACGTGTTAGACCAAATGACCTATAATAAAAAAAAAAAGTATTTTCTGAAAGTGAACGAAGAACACCATCATTTTGCTTTAAACACTTTTGCTCTAAAGTCTAAACTAAACACTCTGCCCCGTCAATCTTTTATGCAACTTATTTAATTATTCCTTTGGTTAAAAACGAAAAATGTGTAACTTTATCGGGGCATTGTCGTGGGTTCCTTTTTGAGTTCGGAACCATCTTTTTCGAATCAGTCTCGTAGCCATATTAGTGGTTAGGAATTTTTTGTGCATATATTTATATTTATACGTTATAATAAATGAATGGACAGTAAGTTGTAATGTTGAGTTTTAATTAATTAGTGGACCTTACACACAACTGTCACTTACGAGTTTTTTTGGTCATGAACCAAACATATCCACCTTTCCCATGCAAAAAGTGTCCCATACATGATTTAGTTTTAATTGTTTTATATATCTGATCATTTTGGTCAGGATATTATTCGCCATCAGTGAATATTTTTTTCTTTGATTATTCAAGTTAGGTTTCCAATAAAGTTAATGACTTATTCGTGTCCGTAAGAAAAAAGGCCTTAGGTCTTTTAAGTTTTTACGTGATCGCTCTCCAATAATCCATCGTATTGTCTTTGTCCAATATATATTGAAATGTTTTCTAGAGCATGCTTTCTTCTAAATCTAATATTACTATTTATTACCATGGAAACTAAGCTAATACCATCAAAATTGACGAACGAGTGGAAAACACTAGACTAACTTGTGTTTCTTCTAAATTGCATAAAAGTGTTTCTATGTAAAATTTAAAACTTTGTGGAAGACATGCAAATTTCCCCGCTAAAACATATTTCAATCATGGTAACATTTTAATACAATAGAGATGATTATTATTTTCACTCTATTCGTCTACGAGCGTTACCCTAGCTAATAAATCAAGTTCCAACTAATCATAATTGTTTTTAACACTTTCAAATTTCTTATTTAGGACGCAAAAACCAGACTCTGCATTACACACGTATATAAATATCATAGATGAAGACATCATGAAAACATACGTACACATTAAAGATACGCATATAAACTACAAATTTTCAAAACGTATTAAATTATGAAAGTAATAAATGGGTGGATAATTAGTGTCACGTGAAAGAGAGAAGTGGAGATGTTTGATAAGTTAAAGAGATTCGTTAAGACTTTTGAAAAAGCGAGAGAGCGACAGAGCAAGTTAGTGAAATGAGTTCCCAACACTTTTCTTTCTTTTTTGCTCATTTACAGCTCAACTTTCCTTTTTGTTATTGTTTTATTATAATTTCAGAAGACATTGTAATGTAATTAATTAGATTCTGTATCATATATCTCTAACATTAGCCGAATCTACGATGGTTAGTGATTGGAAGGGCATACGTTTTCCATATAAAAAACGATGACTAGAAACCAAATAACCTTATAATTTAAACATTTTTAAAACAGAACTAGGAGATGAACTTAATGTTTAGGTCATGCGCCATTAATATTAATGGATCGAATGGACCATATTGTGGATCACTATATTAATAAGTTTTTAGTTCCTTACAAGAAAATTTCAAAAATATATCACTTTCTTTTCCAAAACACCACAACATATTTAATAAAACTCCAATTTTTTTTAAGAAGTTGTCACAAAAATAAGTTGTTGTATTTTTGGAAGCTAAAGCTTTTAGTAGTCTTTTGGAGTATATATCACTCTAGTTTTTTCTTGTTAATTAAAAAACGAACAAAGTGTTTTAAAAAAAAAAATTAGTTAGGAACTAAATAATTTGAGTTTTTTGTTTAATCATTTCTAAAAACTGTTTTATTTGAAATATTAAAAATAAAATAAAGTATTAAAGTATTCACACATATACACTAACCGCACACGAAACCTGCTCCAATTCGTTATCGGCCATTTTTAAGTACTCCAAAAAAGAAAATCAAACTTAAGATTAAGTTATTAACGTTCCTTTTTGTACGCTAAACATTACCTGTACGTAACTTATACGTTTTAAGTCGTAACTAACTACAATATGAAGGTGGATGTGATGAAAAGAATATAAGGGGAAGATGAAAGAAAGAAATTTGATTGGGACATTGAAGATACGGAGCCAAAGGGATTTGATTCGAGATCTTCACTATGTCTGCCTAAAAATGGTTACCGTGTGCACCAACACCTTTCACGACACTCTCCACAAATTTGGCAAAATAATTTTTGACCCCTTGAAATAATCGAAGAGACGAGTGTAATTTACATGTATAGTTTTTGTTTGTTTCTTTTAATTTGATTAATCACAAAACTATATAGAGATAATCAAGTGGTGGTGGTCTAGTGGTTGAACGATTTACTATAAATGTCTTTTTTGACATACTTGGAGTCCTTTCATTGCGATTTTATCATTTTTAGCCATCTAGGTCTTCAATGACAAAAAAACCCATATATTTCTATGGATTTTGAGAGATTAATCTAAGTTTCGAAATGACATTCTTTCGGTTAAATAAAAACCGTTATAAATCATTGTATCTTCCTCGTATTATTATTTTGTGGTATTATGAAGTAAGCGGCTTTCATTCATATTTTTTTCCGATAAACCGTGAGAGTTCTGGATCTTTAATCCATAATCTTCTCGGTGCCGGGTGTGACGCTCGTGAACCATTTTTGAGAAAAATGGAGGGGCTGCCGATCGACACACATGGTGTATGTCGATCAAGAGGCTTGTTAAGGGCTGTCGTTCGACACACGTGGTGGGTGTCGATCGACATGACCTTTTTAGGTCGGTTTGTCTGGTTCGATTTAAGTTGTTCGATTGGACCGGCCCGGTTTGGGGAACTTAGAGTTTCGTATATATGGGTTTTTGGCCGCATTCTGATCGAACAGAAGTCCCAAAATCAGAGAAAAGAAGTTTGAGAGAAGTTTCTTTTGTTCTTGAGAATTTTGTGGATTAGGGTTTGGTTCTTGATCAATTTGGATTGGATTTTTGTGGTGATTGTCGTGGATTTCATGTCTAGCCTCAATTCTATCAGTTTCTATCCGAATAATTCAAGGTGAGTGTGTGACCATGGCTTCTGGGCCGGTGGATTCGTTAGGGTTGCTTGGTGATAGGTTTGGAACGAATTGTTTGATCTTGTGTTGATTGATTGTGGCTGTGATTGTTGTTTGTTCTGTTTGGATTGTTGTTTTCGTGCAGGTTTTGTGTTGACGCAGAGGAGGAATCGATCCGAGAGGATTATGATCGATTTCCCAGGATTCTGCGCAGGCCTGTCGATCGACAACCACGAGGTGTGTCGATTGACAGACCAACACGGAGGCTGTCGATCGACACCTAGAGGGTGTGTCGATCGACATGTATGTACAAGTGCTGCCGATCGACACCTAGAGGGTGTGTCGATCGACAAGCACGTACAGAAGGTGTCGATCGACACCTAGCGGTAGTGTCGATCGACAGCCTGTCTGGTTGGCTGTGGTTGAGTCTTTCTTGTTCCTTGTGTTTGTGTGCTGTTTGTTGTATGTTTGCCTGAGCGGTTCCATCGTGCTTGAGTTCGCTGTCGTAGATGGGATGACCGTCTCACTGAGTATTTATGATAATACTCACGCATCTCTTTTTTCCATTTGATGCAGGTAAAGGCAAATTGTGATCGTGGAATCACGGCTACGAAGAGGGAGATGATCTAGGGTCTCGAGTTTGGTGTTTCCTATTGTTTACATTTCTGTTTTAGAACCCCTGTTAGGTTGCTGGAATTTATTGAATTGGAATTGTTATGGAACTGTTTGGTTTAGTTATTTAATGAAATCGTTTTATCTGGTTTAATGGTATAGTTATCCGCTGTTGTTTGTGCTGTGTGTTCTGCTTGGTCGTTGAGGATAACATTTATGGGAATGCTAATCTGAGACCAATGATTAATTGTTTTAAAAAAAAAAAAAACGGGTTGGGTCGTTTCAGTTTGGTATCAGAGCGATACTGTTTTAGGACAGGATAGAACTGCTAGGATTGAAATTGGTAATTTGCAATTCTATGGGTTTGGGGGTTCTAGATCATCTTCCTTCGAACCTTCAAAGAGATTCCACGGTAAGTGTGTTGTGGTGTTGTGTTTTTGGTCTTTCTAGTGCTTAGCTTGTCTGCTTGTGAGTGCAGTGAGATGGCTAGGACAGCTAGAGGGAGTGGGCATGGGGCCCGAGGTAGAGGTCGTAGACCTGTAGATGAGCCAGCCGTGAGTGAGACTCATAGTTCTACGCTTGGGGCTGCGACAGTTTAGCAGACTTTGCATGATGGTCAGTCCGCCAGTGTGACTGCTAGTGTTGGGGCCGGTTTGGGTCTTGTTGGGGCTGGTTTGGGTCCTGTTGAGGCTGGTGGTTCTGGTGAGGTTGGCGCAGTTGGGGTTGCGGGTGTGGCCGCGGGTGTAGCCCTGGCTGGTGATGATTGTCTGGCTGACCTGTTGAGGCAGTTGTTGGAGCGGTTAACGGGTGCGGTGCCTGTGCAGGCTCCAGTGTTGCCACAAGTGGCAGAGGTGCAGCCGAGGGCTGCGGTTGCTGAGGAGGTTCCATCTTTTATCCGGATGATGGAGCAGATGCAGAGGATCGGCACGGGTTCTTTTGCAGGAGGTGTTAAGCCTAAGGAGGCTGATGAGTGGCGGATGAGGATGGAGCGGAACTTTCGCTCGATCAGGTGTCCAGAGGGATACATGGTTGATCTGGCAGTCTATTATTTAGACGGTGATGCACATCTCTGGTGGAGGGGTGTTGCAGCGAGGCGTGCTCGGACCGTGTTACCTTGGGCAGACTTTGTGGCGAAGTTTAATGCCAAGTTCTTCCCTCTGGAGGCATTGGATAGGCTCGGGACGAGGTTCTTGGAGTTGACTCAGGGCTCGATGTCAGTCCGAGAGTATGACGCGGAGTTTAACCGACTCTTGGGTTATGCTGGTAGGAGTCTCGATGATGAGCAAGCTCAGATTCGGAGGTTCGTGAGGGGACTCCGACCAGACTTGAGAACTCGGTGTAGAGGCATCAGGTTCGAGTTTATAGTAGAGCTGGTGGAGATGGTTGCACAGATCGAGGTGTATCTGAGGGAGCAGGCTGCAGTAGTTGTTCCAGCTGTTCAGTCTCGGAGGCCTCAGCAGCAGGTGCAGCAGGTGGGTCCTAAAGGCGGCAAGCCTGCACAGGGGCAGAAGAGGAAGTGGGAAGACACTTCGAGATCGGGTCAGAGTGGCCGAGGGTGCTTTGGTTGTGGTAGTTTGGATCACAAGAAGACGAGTTGCCCTAGGCAGAGCGAGGCTCGAGCGACTCGGAGAGCCGGGGCAGTTGCAGCAGATGGCAGTGGCAGTTGTGCAGCCTTTGGCTCAGTATGGGGCAGTGCAGCCTGTGGAGCAGATTGCGGCGATGCAGCGTCCGCCGGCTATTGTAGCGGCGGGTGAGCCGAGCTCGAGGCAGATCATAGGTAAACTCTCTAATTCAGGCTTTGTAAATTCAGTAGTGTAGATTTTTGGTGTTTGTTTTGGATTGTTTGCCTTGTGATAGAAAGTTAGGTTGCTTAGCACATGAGAATTGTGTAGGAACCTTGTTTGTGGGTGGGTGTGAGTCCCACGTGTTGTTTGATTCTGGAGCATCGAATTGCTTCATTACTCAGGATCATGCTGAGAGAAGTGGTATTCAGAGTGACGTGGGTGAGCGGACTGGACCGGTTATGGTTACTGGAGGAGAGTTTCTGGCGACTCATGGTCGGGCAAAGGATGTGGATGTTTTGGTAGCAGGCGAGCTGATGCCAGCAGACTTGGTGATCAGTCCGGTGGAGTTGTACGATGTTATCCTGGGTATGGATTAGTTGAATCGGTACAGAGTTCATCTGGATTGTCACCTGGGTCGAGTGGTGTTTGAACGTGAACGTGGTAGGTTGCTTTATCAAGGAGTGACACCGACTTCAGGTAGTCTCGTGATCTCACTTGTCCAGGCTAAGGCGATGATTGAGAGGGGTTGCGAGGCTTACTTGGCCACGATTGTGATGCCGGAGGCTGTTGGTGGGGTTGCTGTGAGAGATATTCGGGTTGTTCGGGATTTCGAGGATGTCTTTCAGTCGTTGCAGGGATTACCGCCGTCTCGTTCTGATCCTTTCATGATTGAATTAGAGCCTAGAACGACGCCGTTTTCTAAGGCACCTTATCGGATGGCCCCAGCAGAGTTGGCAGAATTAAAGACGCAGTTGGAGGATTTGTTGGAGAAGGGTTTTATTCGACTGAGTACTTCACCGTGGGGAGCACAGGTGTTGTTTGTGAAGAAGAAAGATGGGAGTTTCCGGTTGTGCATCGATTATCGAGGGCTTAACCGAGTCACTGTGAAGAACAAGTATCCTCTTCCGAGAATTGATGAGTTGTTAAATCAGTTGAGAGGGGTTACTTGGTTCTCTAAGATTGACTTTGCATCCGGTTACCATCAGATTCCGATCGACGAAGCAGATGTTCAGAAGACGGCTTTCAGGGCTCGGTATGAGCATTTTGAGTTTGTAGTTATGCCATTCGGGTTGACGAATGCACCAGCGGCATTTATGAGGTTGATGAACGGAGTTTTCTAGTAGTATCTGGATGAGTTGGTGATTATCTTCATCAATGACATTTTGGTGTATTCGAAGAGTCTTGAGGAGCATGAAGTTCATTTGAGGAGAGTTCTGGAGAAGTTGCGGGAACATAAGTTGTTTGTGAAGTTGAGCAAGTGTAGTTTCTGGCAGAGATAGATGAGATTTCTAGGTCACATCGTTTCAGCAGAGGGAGTTTCTGTGGATCCGGCGAAGATTCAGTCTATCCGAGATTGGCCTAGACCGAGGAATGCTACTGAGATCAGGCGTTTTCTTGGGTTGGCAGGTTATTATCGGAGATTCGTCAAAGGTTTTGCTAGGATGGCTCAGTTTATGACGAAGCTGACAAAGAAGGATGTTCATTTCGTGTGGTTTGCTGATTGTGAGCTGAGTTTCGCGAAGCTGAAGACGATGTTGACTAGTACACCAGTATTGGCGTTGCCTGAGCCGAGTGAGCCTTATGTGGTGTATACAGATGCTTTGAGAGTTGGTTTGGGTTGTGTGTTGATGCAACAAGGTAAGGTGATTGCGTACGCTTCGAGGCAGTTGAGGAAGCACGAAGGCAATTATCTTGTTCATGACTTGGAGTTGGCAGCAATGATCTTTGCGTTGAAAATCTGGAGGTCTTACTTGTATGGTGGCAGAGTTCAGGTGTTCACCGATCATCATAATCTGAAGTACATTTTTACTCAACAAAATTTGAATGTACGACAGAGGCGATGGTCAGAGTTGTTGGCTGATTACGACTTGGACATTGTTTACCATCCTGGTAAGGCTAACACTGTGGCAGATGCTCTTAGTCGGAGGCGGTATGATTCATCTCAGGAGCGGGATGTGGAGAATCTGGTGAGCATGCTTAGTACTTTGAGGTTGTGTGTTACTTTAGAGGAACCGTTGGGGATAGCGGCAGCAAATCAGGCGGATATTTTGAGCAGGATCCGAGTAGCGCAGGAGAAGGATTAGGTGTTGTTAGATCTCTCTAAGGCTGCTGGTTCCGAGTATCAGGTTTCTGCTAACGGGACTATCTTAGTGCATGGACGAGTCTGTGTTCCTAAGGATGAGGACTTGAGGCAGGAAATTCTGAGAGAGGCTCATGCGAGCAAGTTTTTGATTCATCCGGGAGCGACTAAGATGTATCGGGATCTAAAACGGTATTATCATTGGGTCGGGATGAAGCGAGATGTGGCAGACTGGGTTGCAACATGTAATGTTTGTCAGCTGGTGAAGGCTGAGCATCAAGTTCCTAGTGGCTTATTGCAGAGTTTACCCATTCCAGAGTGGAAATGGGACATGATTACCATGGATTTCTTGGTAGGGTTACCGATTTCTCGGACCTATGACGCGATTTGGGTGATTATGGATCGAGTGACTAAGTCAGCACGTTTTCTGGCAATTAAGAAGACAGATGGAGCTGATGTCTTGGCTAAGAAATATGTGAAGAAAATTGTGAGGTTGCATGGTGTGCCAGCGAGCATTGTGTCGGATAGAGATCCGAGGTTTGCTTCAGTGTTCTGGAGAGCTTTTCAGGCGGAGATGGGCACTAAGGTGCACATGAGTACAACTAATCATCCTCAGACGGATGGGCAGTCCGAAAGGACGATGCAGACACTGGAGGATCTGTTGAGGATATGTGTGCTAGATTGGGGTGGTCATTGGGCGGATCACTTGAGTTTGGTGGAGTTCGCATATAACAACAGTTTTCAGGCGAGTATCGGTATGGCTCCTTTTGGGGCGTTGTATGGGAGGCCATGTCGTACACTGCTATGTTTTATCCAAGAGGGGGAGCGGAGCATTATGGTGCTGATTTTGTTCAGGAGTCGACGGAGAAGATCCGTGTTGTGAAGCTGAACATAAAGAGGCTCAGGATCGGCATAAGAGTTATGCCGATAGGAGAAGAAAAGAGTTGGAGTTTGCAGTCGGAGATCGAGCGTATGTCAAGATGGCTATGATGCTGGGTCTGAACAGGTCCATATCCGAGGATAAGCTGAGTACGAGGTACATGGGTCCGCTCCGGGTTGTGGAACGTGTGGGACCGGTTGCTTATCGGTTGGAGCTGCCTCCGATTATCGAGAAATTCCATGACGTGTTTCATGTTTCGAAACTCAGGAGATGTTTGCATGCATCTGAGGAGGTAGTCGTGACGATTCCCGCAGAGCTTCAAGCCTAATCTGACTGTTGGGATGAGGCCGGTTAGGATTCTTGAGAGAAGTATCAAGGTTCTGCGCCGGAAGAGAATACCGTTGTTGAGAGTCTTGTGGGACTGTGACGGTGTTCAGGAGGAAACTTGGGAACCAGAGGCAAAGATGAAAACGAAGTTCATGAAGTGGTTCGAGAAGCAAGCCGAGGAGTAATTTCATTTTTCTTTGTGGTTTTCCAGTTTTGGTTTTTGTGTTTTTTTTGTCACCGTGTGTGGTGAGGTTTTGGATTTTGTATTTTCATTCGAGTTGTATGATTATGACTTTTTCCAGTTCAATAAGAAGAGTTTTTCTTATGTTTGTGACTTGTTAGTCATGGGTTAGTGGTTAGAGAACCTCGAAATGGAAGTTTTATTGTAGATAAAACTTGCCAGTTTCGGTGGGAACTCTAACGGGTTTGTGTGTGTGTGTGTGAGAGAGAGTCTCAGAATAGAAGTTTTACGGTGGTTAGAACTGTCTAGTTCCGGAGAGACTCTGTGGGGACATCCGGTGCGATGGATGGTCAGAGTGATCTGTGAGGATCATGTTGTGATGGTATTCCGGGTTGGGAGTATCATGTTGAGACCTTGGGAGGTGGTTCCGGTCAGAGGTGCATTTAGACGTCTAGTGTTGGATCGTCCAGGGGATGTGTGGGTTTCCTACATATCGATCGTTCGCCAGGATTGCGTGGACTGGGGACGTGAGGATATGGAGATAGCTTTTTGGAGATTGTGATCTCTGGCAGATCTTTGAGAGTTGTGTCTCTCCAGGGGATGTGTGGGTTCCCTGCATACCGAGAGTTTGATAGACTATGTGTTCTGAAGGCTGAGGGGTATGGAGATAGTCATATCAGACATCGTCAAGACTGCGTGGACTGAGGTGGGTTGATACGAGGCACCGAGGACTTGAGGGGTGACGTTCCCGAGAGTCAGATGGTGTGGTTATGAGCTATGAATGATTCAATGTCGTAGACGGGTCTATATGCATAGGATAGATGTTAGCCTCGAGAAGGTCTGGGAGATGTAGTTTCCGGTGATACGGGCAGGTTGGCCAGGTGGTTAGCTTAGTGGGTTGTGTTTGAGGATTCGAGGACAAATCCAGTTTTAGTGGGGGAGAATTGTGACGCCCGTGAACCATTTTTGAGAAAAATGGAGGGGTTGTCGATCGACACACATGGTGTATGTCGATCGACAGGCTTGTTAAGGGATGTCGTTCGACACACGTGGTGGGTGTCGATCGACAAGGCCTTTTTAGGTTGGTTTGTCTGGTTCGATTTAAGTTGTTCGATTGGACCGGGCCGGTTTGGGGAACTTAAGGTTTCGTATATATGGGTTTTTGGCTGCATTCTGATCGAACAGAAGTTCCAAAATCAGAGAAAAGAAGTTTGAGAGAAGTTTCTTTTGTTCTTGAGAGTTTTGTGGATTAGGGTTTGGTTCTTGATAAATTTGGATTGGATTTTAGTGGTGATTGTCGTGGATTTCGTGTCTAGCCTCAATTCTATCAGTTTCTATCTGAATAATTCAAGGTGAGTGCGTGACCATGGCTTCTGGGCCGGTGGATTCGTTAGGGTTGCTTGGTGATAGGTTTGGAACAAATTATTTGATCTTGTGTTGATTGATTGTGGCTGTGATTGTTGTTTTTTTTTACTAATGTTTTCGTGCAATTTCGTGTTGAAGCAGAGGAGGAATCGATCCGAGAGGATTATGATCGATTTCCCAGGATTCTGCGCAGGCATGTCGATCGACAACCACGAGGTGTGTCTATCGACAGACCAGCACGGAGGCTGTTGATCGACACCTAGAGGATGTGTCGATCGACATGTATGTACAGGTGCTGCCGATCGACACCTAGAGGGTGTGTCGATTGACAGTCACGTACAAAAGGTGTCGATCGACACCTAGTGGTAGTGTCGATCGACAACCTGTCTGGTTGGCTGTGGTTGAGCCTTTCTTGTTCCTTGTGTTTGTGTGCTGTTTGTTGTATGTTTGTCTGAGCGGTTCCATCGTGCCTGAGTGCGTAGTCGTAGATAGGATGACGTCTCACTGAGTATTTATGATAATACTCACGCATCTCTTTTTTCCATGTGATGCAGGTAAAGACAAATTGTGATCGTGGAATCACGGCTACGAAGAGGGAGATGATCTAGGGTCTCGAGTTTGGTGTTTCCTGTTGTTTACATTTCTGTTTTAGAACCCCTGTTATGTTGTTGGAATTTATTGAATTGGAATTGTTATGGAACTGTTTGGTTTAGTTATTTAATGGAATCGTTTTATCTGGTTTAATGGTATAGTTATCCGCTGTTGTTTGTGCTGTGTGTTCTGCTTGGTCGTTGAGGATAACATTTATGAGAATGCTAGTCCGAGACCAAGGATTAATTGTTTAAAAAAAAAAAAGGGTTGAGTCGTTTCACCGGAACTAGCCGTTGATAATACCACATATAAGACGTAAATCATTCTCCAAAATGGACTTTTTCATTCCAATTTTAAAAATAGTATATTATAAAAATTGTCATGTTTGTCATATCTGTTATCATTTTTAGGGGTTCACATTACTTCTGTTATCTATGAATATGAAATCAGTGTACTAATCAATGAAGCTTGAATCTTGTTAGGGTCATCAATCATCGTGAAGGGGACCTTGTGTTTTTCTACTTTATGGTAATTGTTACTAAAACAAACATAAATATGAATAGTGTTTTGTTCTTTTTGGTTTTCCCTTTTCATGGTCGACGTGAATTGAAAGCTTTGTAATGTAGCCAATTGATCATATTCAAAGTTAAAACCCAAAGCCTCGATCGACATCACATTTGGCCAATCATTTTCCGAAAATCTTTTTGAAATTAAAAAAATACACCATATTTTTTATAATTAAAGAAATAAGATATTATAGACATTTTTAACCCTAAAAAAAAACAAAAAATTAATGTTTTTATATATATAATTTAGAGGAATTTTCTCATATACCACTCTTTGAAATTTTTTTTCCAAAAATACCACCTTGAAGTTTTTTTTCCAAAAATACCACATTTTTTTCCAAAGTTCCAAAAATACCAATTTTTTAAAAGTTGATTTTTTAAGGTTTAGAATTTAATTTTTTTGGGTTTGGGTTAACTATTCCAAAATTAGGGTATAGTTTTAGGGGGTAGGGTTTGGGTTTGGGGTTTATGGTTTAATTTTGAATGTTAAAAATGAATTTTTTTAAAAATGGTATTTTTGGAACTTTGGAAAAAAAATGGTATTTTTGGAAAAAAAACTTCAAAGTGGTATTTTTGGAAAAAAACCTTAAAAAGTGGTATTTTTGGAAATTGCCATATAATTTATGGGATAATAGAACCATGGATGTTATCTTCTTTTATTTAAAAAAGGAAATCACGAAGTGTCGATAAAATTAATTTTATTTTAGTTGTCTCTCTCAAGAAAGAAACCATGGATGTTATCTTCTTTCTTCTTCCATTCTCGATCTTTCCTTTTTTAACGCTTTATTCGAAAGAGGTGGGGTTGAAATGCCCATAAAAAAATTTCAAAGACAAGAATCCAAAAGATAACATAAACTACTAATGCCACAAGGCACCTTAAAGAAAATAAAGAAGGACAAATCTCCATTAATGGATCTCAATGAACAACTTTGACGTGTGAACCGAAGGCAGTAAACCATTATGAGGCTTCACCATTGATCCTTTGGCTCAACCAACTAGGAGCTCCTCTAGCCACATAGGATTGGAATTGACCATCACAAATAACGCTTCCTGCAATCTCCATGGCAATACCATTGCAGGCTTATGAAGTGTGTGATAAGCTCCAGGAATCATAAGCTTGCAATGATGTTGGAATTCAAGGGATCGAAGTTGAAATTAAGATGGAGGTGAAACAATGAGTGATGAAAATTGCTAGGTTATAGAGAGGTTTTGTTTTTTTAATTACAAACAACGGAGAACTGAAGTTTTAATTGTTTCTTTTAATTTTTTATAATTTGAGATTATTGATCTATTAGTAAGATCGTGGTTTAAGTTAGATTTATATTATAATGATAATAGAACTATTTAAAGGGGTTAAAAATGTCCATAACATCCTATTTTTTTAATTTTAAAAAATATAGTGTATTTTCTTAATTTCAAAAGTTAATTAGCTTATTTTCTTAATTTTCCGAAAAAAAATATTGAATGTTAAGTGTTGAATTAAAATGTGGACCTTTATGATGATGCTTTTGTGTTGGGATACACATCACATTTTTCTGTCCTCTATATATTTTTATATTCCGCCATCAAAGAAATCCGTTTACATATTAGGTGTTTGTTGATGTGTATGCATATTGTGTGGTCTAAACTTATTGGAGTTTAATAGATTCTAGATTCTAGAATAGTTTACAATCGGCAAACAAATAATAGCTCTAGCAAAAGGTAATATTCTGTGAGATAAATTCCTTAGAAACTATTTTCTGTAAGAAAAAAAAACTAACATTAGCATCAAATTTTGCAATTTTGACAAAAGTATCTTCTATTTACAACTATAATTAGGAAAGGTAAAAAAAAGAAGAAGATACAATTGAATAAACTTTAAAATATATATATGCTAGATTTGATAGATAATATTTTCAAATAATTATCTGAACAATTTTATTTATATTTTAAGTACACTTATTTGTACATAGTCTTCATTCTTCAAGCACTCTCAAAATTTTTTTAATAAAGAATTCTTAAACTATCGGCCAATAATCTATTTCGATACATAACTAAGTGTTGATAGTATGCGTAAACAATTAATTCCAAATTGAAACTCGAATTCAAGAGTAAACACTCAATTTCTTTCCAAAGAGTCCTCGTAAGCAAATGAGTTATCAACTCTTGATCTTTCAATGTAAAAAGCCGTTAATAATTCGCGTAAACCTTCCATCATATATCCCAAATGAAAACTCGAACATAAAATAAAAGCAAATACTCAACCTCTTCCCAAAATGTCCTCGAAAGCAATTTATGAGTTCTATTTTTTTTGTTTCATTCCTAAAAGTTGAATTGTCAAGTTAATATCAAAGCATATATAATAATCTTACGACAAAAACAACATGGCATATGCTTTGTTCAAAGCTCTACATATAAATATTCTTCTATCATTATTGGGAAAAGCTCTGAGATGAAACCCTTGATGTATTCTACGAAAGCGATAATTAGTTTTGTTTCTGTAAATTAATATCGATTGGAATTTGCATAAGAATGGTTTTGTCCTAGGCAAACGATTCCAAAGCCCACGTGCCTAGAACTCGTCTTTATCTTACTACTACACTTCTATTGGTCTCCTAATCTCCCATTGATTAGTGGTTCTCATTTTAATTCCATTTTATAGAAACCTTTTTGCATATACAATTTTTTCTTACTATGTCTTTTTCGAATCTAGTTTAGTCAATGAAACGAGCTCTCTCGTTCAACGAATTTTCATTTGATTGCGATTTGCGAGCGTGAAGATTTGTGTAACTTTGTTTCGGCAAACGAAGATTTAGAATATATAAATATATATGACATAAACCCCATATCCGTATCAAATGGGCTTTTTATGAATATTGAAAATATACAATAAGGTTTGCCGAAACTCAAATTAAATTATTTGGGTTTTAAAGATGATATGAACTTAAGACGGTCCAATAGATGAGTTGGGCCACACGATAAAACACAAAATTATACAACAAAACCTTATTACACACGAAGTTAACACGAAGCCCAAAGCTTATGACTCTGCAAAATGTGTCATGTGTGGTGTGTATGTGTATGTGTATGTGTATCTAACATGATTTTGTTCGGCTCTCTCATTCCATGCTATTAACAATCGCAAAAAAATGCGTTTACCCCTAATCACAATTCGACATAGATGAACTCTCGTGTAAGTGATCATACACTCGAAATATGGCGTAAATTCGTTTTTTAACCTCAAGTAGCTCTTAAAATCAAATTTAATTACGCAATAAAAAGTTGAGTACTTAGCGAGCTTAGGTTTTTAAAGTTGAGTAGACCATGTTCGTTTTCGTAGTTGGATAATGTGTCTAGATACTACATCTAAATACATCTAAATCCAATATCTGAATACAAAATCAAAAAGTAACTAAACGAATAGTATATTGTATGCAGGGCCGGTTCGACACTTTGGGCCGCCTAAAGCCAAATAAAAAAAATTTACCCACAAACCAAACAAAATAATAGAAAAACACAACAACTTTGCTTTAAAGATTCGAACCCGCAACCTAAACCTCTAATTCCCGTACTAAACCACTATCCACGAATCGTTAATGGTAACTTAAATACTCTTAAATATATAAGTTTATTTTGGCGTATAAAATCCTTGTTTCATGAGCTTTAGCCGGCCCACCCAGAACCGGTCCTGATTGTACGTTTGCATACATATATTGCATCGAGCGACAAAAACGAACAAAACTCTACTCTTAAAACTTAGTCGGTCTACCATGTCCTAGTTTCGAACCCCAAATTCTATGCTGACCGGATTCGAACAAAAATCGACATGGATGATAAAGACTTAAAAGAGCACAAAGCATTTACAATATTTGTAAATGGATAATACAAACTCTCAAACTCGTGGAATATTCAAAACCACATCCACAACTTCTTCCTCTCCTCTCGTTCATTATCCACAAAAAAAAACCCAATCACTCAAATATCTCTCTAGTAACGACATGTCAAATTATCATATCTTTAATTTTTCTTTAAACCCCTCAAAAAACATAAAATTACACAAAAATTCATATAAGAAATTCAAAAAAAAAGAATCTCTTCTTCTTCTTCCTCTAACAATGGCGCTTCTACACATTGTAGTAGTCTCATCTTCTTCAACCTCCTTATCTCCATCTCCATCTGCATCCTTCAAATCCTTCACCAACAGATCTCAATCCTTACGCCGCCGATCTAACAACAACAACCTCACAACTTTCCGATGTTCATCATCTTCCTTCTCCGAGAAGCATCACAACAACACAAATCAACCAAAATCCAACGACGTAACCGAACTACCTCTCTTCCCACTCCCACTAGTTCTCTTCCCAGGAGCAATCCTCCCACTCCAGATCTTCGAATTCCGTTACCGAATCATGATGCACACACTCCTCAAATCAGATCTCAAATTCGGCATCGTTTACTCCGATTCAATCTCCGGATCCGCCGCGGAAATCGGTTGCGTAGGTGAAGTAGTCAAACACGAACGACTCGTAGACGATCGATTCTTCTTAATCGTTAAAGGTCAAGAACGATTTCGAGTCACGAATCTCGTACGTACAAAGCCTTACCTAGTCGCGGAAGTAACTTGGCTTGAAGATAAACCTTCAGGTAGTGAAGAGAATAATCTAGATTCGTTAGATTCGTTAGCTGATGAAGTTGAAGTATTGATGAAAGAAGTGATTAGATTATCGAATCGATTGAATGGTAAAGTTGAGAAGAAAGAAGTTGATGATTTGAGAAGGAATCAGTTTCCGACTCCGTTTTCGTTTTTCGTTGGAAGTACATTTGAAGGAGCACCAAGAGAGCAACAAGCGTTGTTGGAGCTTGAAGATACGGCAGCTAGGTTAAAGAGAGAAAGAGAGACGTTGAGGAATACACTTAATTATCTGACTGCTGCTTCTGCTGTTAAAGATGTCTTTCCTTCTTCTTCTTAGTGAGTGAGTGTATATAGATACTTTGGAACTTTGCTGTATATTTTCTGTGTTCTTGAGTGATTTGGATACATGATATATTGGTGATGTAGTTGGTGATATAAGGCCTGTTCGTTTGACAGCCGCAGCGGCTTACGGCTGCGTCATGCGGTCAAATGTAGTCAGACGCTGCGTCTTGCGTACAAATTTTTAGCCACAGAAAAATTATGCATCTATGTTTAAAAATTAGCATCACGACTAAAATTTGAGACGCAGCTGCAGCGGCAGACAAAAGAACATCGATTAGACGCTGCGGCCAGACGTTGCGGCTGCCAAACGAACAACATTCGCAACGTTTGGCCGCATGACGCAAGCCGCAGTCACAGCCACGCGCGACAGGCAAACAAACAGGCCTATAAAGTATTGGTGTTTTTGATAGGATTCTATAGGTGAATAAGTAAGTACTATGAGAATTTAGGAATGTGAATAATGGCTTGAAGTTGTGGTAGAGAATAGTTAGAGTTGGTTGCTATGCCTTTAAGCTTATGGTGTTAGTAATGTTTGAAAAGTCGTTTGTTTTGGCGTTAATCGGTCGGTTAAGGTGAGCCTAGCGCGTAATGAAAAAAAATCGGGGATTTAACGAAAGACTAGTTTTTAGGAGGGGATTTATTGGTCCATGACATTTTTTTAAAGGGATTAAGCATTAATCAATACGGATGACTATTGTCTAGCGAATACGCGGGGGGTGTCAATATTTTGAGAAAAAAAATATCAGATAGTTTGATGAGAAATTGGTAATAAGCAACACATCGTTAGAAAGCAATTCTTAGTGTAAATTTTTACAACTCTTTGCAATGAAGAATTGTGGATGATACAACCAAAAATAACAAACTACAAAAGTGTGAATATTAGTTAGCCTTCTTACAAAAAAGGTTTGTTTGTAAATGGACCCTTCATTGTTTTCTTTGCTTAATTGGTTGTATTGTGTTGGTCGAATTGTTTAAGTACATTTTTTTTGTATTTATATGCGAAAACTCTTTTGTAAATGTGTGCATTGCTAATATCTGGTCGTTAGAACAGCTATAATCCACATTGATGCTCAGAAGTCGTACTAATGCACATGGTTTTAGAACCTTTACTCCCTCAAAGTCAATCCTCCAAATCCATGTGTTATAACTTAGAACTTAGAATATAAACTAATTTAGGATCTGGATTTCTCAAAACATCATTTTTCCAACAACAAAAATATCACAACAACATTGCTACATTGCTACTCATAAATTAACTTCCTACATATATCACTTCTAAGCTCTAAGAACTCAAAGATCAACAAGGAATGAAGGAAGAATCAGCCAAGCCAATGCAAACAAATATACAAGGTAGAGCCATAATATTGATCACACATTAATGTTGTGCAAATATTCTTGTAAACGCAATCTTGTTTGAGTGAATGCAGAACAGCTAATCAAAATGGAGCCAGATGCAACCACACTGATCAACCAAACCGAGAAACCCATCAAGCTGCTTACCATCATCATATGCATCATCTTCGTCATAACCGGTCAATCCATAGCCAGACTCCTCGAGACCTACCAAGACCACAACTCTGATTGGATCTTCGATGAAAACGTTTCAACTCAACCACTCCTACACGTCATCGGATTCCCTCTCCTCCTTATCCCTTTCCTCCTCCTCTCTGCAAAGAAACACAAACAACTTCACATTACTTCCGATCGATCTTCACTAGCCGTACTTTACCTTTGTACGGGCCTAATCATGGTGGTTCAGGTAAAACTATACGTCAAAGGTAAACTCAAGTTACCTTATACGAAATTCCTTCTCATAGACGGGACACAACTCTACTTCACATCGATCTTCTCAAGATTCATCAAGAACATTAAATATAATCAATGGATTGTCATTTCTCTCATCTTCACCATCTCCATCGCCAGTCTCTCCTCTAATTTAGACGGTGAGTGGTCGGCTTTATTAGCCTCCATAACTTTCTCAGTCCTCCTGTGCAACATACAGAGCATTGTCATCTCTCATAGCAACAAGAAAGCCAGCTTCGCATACGTTCTTGAATTACTTATCTTCTCGTCTCTCTTCGCCATTCTCGCGGCGGTTTTCATTTTTGGCGAGCATTATAATCTGAAGAGAGAGATGGATGGTTTCTGGAAGGGAAAGATTGTGTACATTATGAGTATGGTTGGTCAAGCCGTCTCGTGGCAGGTTTATTGGGTGGGAATTGTGGGGCTTATAGTGTTCACTGATTCGGTCCCAACCTCGAACTTGATCAGCATCAGTGTGTGGCCGATCACGACGGTTCTGAAAATATTGGTTTGCAATTACGAAAAAGATGAGTTTGATGGTTTCTTAGGAGCCGCTTTAGCGCTTTCCGCCTGTGCCGTCGTTTCTTGTTTTTACAATAGTATAAGAGGTTTTGGAAACTGCAAGACGCCTAGAGTTTTGAGGTTTGTTTTATTTGTTGCGATTTATGTTTACATCTCTGAGTTCTTACATATCTCCCCCAACGGGTTTCGAATTGTTTTGAAGGTTTTCTATTAGTTTTCTTCAAACACACAAAGGAAAAACAAAAGTTCGTGTGTAATATTAGCAATTCATTCATTGTTCTGTGAGAGATTAAAGGTTTGTCGTGTGATACAAGTATACGTACAAACAATTTCAGTAAACATTTTTAAAGTTTTATACTTGGATCTCCATTTATATTTGATATTTTTTCCCCTAGCTTATTTCCTCAACTCTAAACAAACATTTTGAAGTTTTCTTCTACATGAATAATTTCGTGAATAATTCAGAAATGTTTGCAATAAAGATTAATGTTCGTGAGTTGTTATGTTACTTAACTTTAGAAATGTTTGCCTTCTTGGAATTCCGATAAGTAGGAAGTTGAATATTTCTATAAATCAAAAAGAACTAGCAACAAACATATATATTGCCTGTATTTTTTTCATAGATAAAAGTCAATATTGAATGACAAAGTCATTTCATCTATACTTGGTCTCTAACTTATCTGAATATATGTCATACTAATGTTAAGTTAATATTCTCAATTTGTCTGCAAATAGTAACTTAAAACCCATTTGCTCAAGTAGGCAAAAAACCATTACCTCGTCAAAAGTCCACCTCCTAACACATTACTTGGTAATAAATACAAACCATTGTTTCTTGGATTTCCCAAAAACGTAATCCAAGAACACATCTTAGATCATTCTCTTCATAGCTCTCTCAGAGCTATCATATATCAATCATGGGGTATAATCAGCCAATGCAGTCCAATTCACAAGGTATGAAAATTCCTCTGTTTCATTCACTGATCAAAATTCTCGTGTAAATCATAATATTGTTTCTCCTTTGTAGGACCATTTGTCCATATACCGCTAGATATCGAGCACAACTCGATCAACCAAACCAGAGACTCTAACCAGAGACGCAACAAGTGGATTACCATCATCATATGCATCATCTTGGCCGTAACAGGTCAATGCATCGCCAGACTCCTCGAGAACTACTACTTCCTCCACAGAGACCGAAGCCGCCCCTATGGCATATGGACTCAATCCCTCCTCCAAGTCGTCGGATTCCCTCTCTTAATCCTCCCTTTCATAATCTTCCTCCTCTCTTCCAAGAAAAAGAACAAACTTCTCATTACCACCAATGGAATCTCCCGCGTACAATCAGCCATAAAATACTTTACTATCGTTTGCTACATGTTTTCTCAAGCAGTTTGCTCAAACAGTAAACACCGTATACCCTTTAGGGTCTTCACTCTCATCTACACGACACAACTCTTATTCACACCGGTTATCTCAATCTTCATCAACAAAATCAAATTAAACCTACTCATGATTGTCTCTCTCATCCTAGCCATCCTCACCGGAGCTTTCACTCTCTACACTTTCTCCCCCGGGTCACCTATCTACAATGGGAAGAGACTCAACTACACAATAATGTGGATCCCTTTTTGCGCGGCCATATTTTTCTCAGTACTCGTCTGTTACATCAGAAACATATTTGAAGATATTATCTCCATTTGCAACGAACCAACCGATAGGAAGCAACCAAGTTTCGTCGTGGTATTCGAGTTGCTCATCGTCATGTCTTTTTTCGCAACCATCTTCTTAGTCGCTGGTGTTTTCATCTCTGGCGAGAATCATGATCTGATGAGACATATGGATGGGTTCTTGCAGGGAGAGATGGCTTACGTGAGAACTATGGTAGGTCAAGCCGTTGCATGGCAAGTCTATTGGGTTGGGATTGTTGGGCTCGTGTTCGTTGTCTCTCCCGTGTTCTCCACTGTGATCAGCGTTTGTACGTGGTCGGTTGTATCGCTTATGGTGGGTGTTGTTTATAAAAAATACGAAGAGTACCATGTCTTGAGTGGAACCTCCTTAGCCACGGCCACACTCAGCGTAGCGTCTTATTTCTATTTGATTTACAAAGAGGAGCGAATATGACGAGGCTACGAGGTAGATCATGGAATTTAGAACTATCTTGACGAAGCTATGAGCGAAAAGAAGTTGGTTCCTTTTATTGTTACTGATAACAATATTTGTTTAGTTTACAATTGAGTTTTAATTTGTATGTTAAATTTTATTTATGTTAGTAGTTGTGACTTTTAGATTATATTGTGTTGTTTCATTTGAGAGTCACAAGTAGGAAGAGACACAACTCTCTTATTTTTCTATTTAAGAATGTAAAAAATAAGTTTAACAGATTCACTTCTGATAATTAATTATAAGTTCCAGTAATTCTATCTATTCTATCTTTGCTCTTGAATACTCTGTTCCTGGAACTCAAGTTTATATTATTATGTGATTTGATTATTTCTTTAAAGTTGACTTTTATTTCTTTTTTCAATCGAGAGATGATGGATTAATCATAAATATATAAATTCATCGTAGTAGTTCATAAGAAAGTTTGAGAGTAAGGAAATAAGCGGTATCTACTCAAAACTATTCTGCACCCACCACCAAACATGTTTCAAATCATTTGCACAATTATGTTGCGTAAGAGTTATTTCTATATGCGTTTGTGACCACACAAAAGGGGTTAAAACAGTTTATTTTGTAGTTTATTAGGCTTAATTTTCACATTTACGGTTCATTTAGGCGCCGGAGCGTAGGTTCATGATGACAACCCTACGTGCAGTGGCATTGTCTAGAGTTTTGAGTTTTAAGGTATATGATTAGTTTTAGAATACTTTTATATCGACCAGAAAAGAACTAGCAAAAAGCATATTTATTGCCACTCTATTTTCAATAAGTAC
Organism: Arabis alpina; assembly: GCA_900128785.1. NCBI lineage: Eukaryota > Viridiplantae > Streptophyta > Magnoliopsida > Brassicales > Brassicaceae > Arabis > Arabis alpina. The sequence goes on from LT669789.1 coordinate 33,214,149, forward strand.
AAATCAAAATTGAATGAAAAAGTCATTTGTATACTTGGTCTCTTAGTTCTCCGACTGATGTTAATATACTTAATTGGTGCAAAATAGTAACTAAATCCCACTTGCTCAAGTAGGCACAAATACCATAACCCCGTCAAAAGTCCACCTCCAAACACATTGCTCGGTAATAAATACAAACTCCAGCTCCCTAGATTCCTCAAACAAAAAAAACACATCTTACATCATTTGCCTTCCAAGCTCTCTCACCAGTCACCACACAAATATCAACCATGGGTTATAATCAACCAATGCAGTCCCATCCACAAGGTAGGCAGATTCTTATGTCTCATTGCCTCATCAAATATGTTTTTGCAAGATTATAACAAATTTTTTTTTTGGTAAACGATTATAACATTGTTTCTCCTTTGCAGAACAATTTGTTCAAATACCGCTCGATATCGAGCATCATCCGACCCTGGTCAACCAAACCAACAACTGGAACAGTAGAGGCAACAAGTGGCTTACAATCATCATATGCATCATCTTGGCTGTGACAGGTCAATGCATTGCACGACTCCTTGAGAATTACTACTTCCTCCACAGAAACCAGAGCATCCACTACGGCATATTTACTCAATCCCTCCTCCAAGTCGTCGGATTCCCTCTCTTAATCCTTCCTTTCCTCATCCTCCTCCTCTCTTCCAAGAAAAAGAACAAACTTCTCATTACCACCAATGGAATCTCCTACAAGCAACTAACCATAAAATACTTTATTATCATTTGCTACATAGTTTCTCAAGCACTTTTCTCAGACATTAAACACCGTATACCCTTTAGGGTTTTCACTCTTATATACACGACACAACTTTTATTCACACCCTTTTTCTCAATTTTCGTCCACAAAATCAAATTCAACAGATGGATGATTATCTCTCTTATCTTCGCAATCATCACCGGAGCTTTCACTCTCTACACTTTCTCCGCCGGGTCACCAATCTACAACGGGAGGAAACACGGCTACGGAGATATATTGAGGGCTTTGTGCGCCGCCATCTTTTTCTCCATACTCCTATGCTATATGAGAAGCATATTCATGGATCTTATCTCCATTTGCAACGAACCCACCAACAAGAAACAACCAAGTTTCGTCGTAGTTCTTGAGTTACTCATCGTCACGTCTTTCTTCGCCACCGTCCTTTTACTCGTAGGTATTTTCATCTCCGGCGAATATCATGATCTGAAGATACATATGGATGGGTTCTTAAAGGGAGAGATGGCTTACGTGAGGACTATGGTAGGTCAAGTCGTCGCGTGGCAGGTCTACTGGGTCGGGATCGTGGGGCTCGTGCTCATTGTCTCTCCCGTGTTCTCAACCGTGATCAGTGTCTGTACATGGCCGGTTGTGTCGCTTCTCGTGGCATTTGTCTATAACAAGTACGAAGAGTACAATGTCTTAAGTGGAATTGCCTTAGCCACGGCCAGTCTTAGCGTGGCATCTTATTTCTATTTGATTCACAAAAAGAAGAATGAAGGGGACGAGGCTACGAGCTAGATCATGGATAAAGAAAACAATTGTTCCTTTTATAGTATGATTTTATTTTTAATAAAAAAAATTGACTTTTATTTCTTTTTTTTTCGATCGAGAGATTATGGAATCAATCGTAAATATTTGTTTCATGATTTGCATACACAATGTAACTAAGGATTTCTGCCTACCTTGTGGATTGGACTGCATTGGAGGTGGACTTTGACGAAGTAAGGGTTTGTCCATTTGAGCAAATGGGTTTTAGTTACTATTTGCATACAATTGAGACTATTCGTTATTCTTTTTTTTGTTTTTTTCATCTAAATTTTATTTATATAAAACTGAAGTTTACAACATACATACTGAAAATAATAAAACAACAACCAATTACATAAATAAACATTTGAATAACCAAGGAAGAAACTTTCGACGACGCTTTTTTCCGAAAAGCCTTACTTGTTAATAGAGTATCAACTCTATTATTTTCCTTCCACAAATTCACCTTCAACCAGAGGTGATTTTCATCTTTGGTAATCACCGGAGTGGTGAAATAACCAACCACCAAAGTTCTTTGTTGTATTACCTTGACCAACTCCGGAGTTAGATCTATAAGTTTTCTTCGAGTAAGAACCCAATATAATGATTCTTCCAACATAAGTAAAATTCCGAACCGCCAATTTTCAACGATTATACGGATATCGCCATACAACAAAAAGGGTGTATATTCGTCTTCCAATCGCCACTTTCTCCATGGTGGTTGCTTCCAAATCAAAGCTATTAGGAGTAGAACACAAAAACCGCTACAAATCGAATCCGATGGAGAGCAATTGCGAAAGATTACTGATGAAAGACTATCTTTAATTGGTAAGATGCAACACCAATCATCGAACAAAAGCAACATCTTCAAGAAATAAGAAAACCGAGAGGAATTAAGGGATTCAAACAAAAATTTGGGGCAAATCGACAAGTGGTTGTCTTTATCCACCAAATCTCTCGACAATACCACACGATGACAAAGACGACATTGTTTTTGACGGAGAATAAAAACTCTACTTTGAGAGAATAAACGGTTACCTCGAATCGATGCGAGGAACACGAAGAAAAAGATGACAATAACTAGAGAAACTATCATCATCGGACTGATGGCCATTAAAGGCACAAGTTGGAGATGGCGTTGGAACACCATCAGATTTTTTTGTCGATGGCGAAAGATCGCCTTTCTCATCGCACGAGAGCAGTTACTTTTTTTTATCGTGTTTCTCCTCCTAGACTATTCGTTATTCATTGACAAAACCCCAATAAAATAATAATGAGTAAAAAATTATAATACTTATTTGTCTCCAAATATTAACTAAACTCCATTTGATCAAGTAGGAAAAAAAAAACTATTCTCTACCACCAAACCCAATTGCTTGATAATGAAAACAACCTCCTTAAAAGTCATCAAAGAACGCGTAACCATTCGCTTCCAACCTCTCTCACAACTCAAATCTCAATCATGGGGTATAATCAACCAACGCAGTCCAATCCACAAGGTAAGTTGACTTTTCTTTCTCCTTCCCTAATCAAAATATGTTTTCCAAATCTTAATATTGTTTCTTCTTTGCAGAACAATTTGTCCAAATACGGCTAGATATCGAACACAACACGACCTCGGTCGACTCTAACCGTAGAGGCAACAAGTGGCTTACCATCATCATATGCATCATCTTGGCCGTTACAGGTCAATGCATCGCCAGACTCTTGGAGAACTATTACTTCCTCCATAGAAACCAGAACCACCCTTACGGCACATGGACTCAATCCCTCCTCTAATTCGTCGGATTCTCTATCCTAATTCTCCCTTTCCTCATCTTCCTCCTTCTCTCTTTCAAGAAAAAGAACCAATTTCTTATTGCCACCAAAGGAACCTCCCTCTTGGAACTAGCCATATTTTATCCCCTTATTGTCATATTCATGGTTTTCCAAGCATATTACTCAAACAGTAACCACAATATTCCCTTTAGAGTTTTCACTCTCTTCTACACATCATCACAACTCTTATTCACAGCATTTTTCTCCCTCATCTTCAACAAAATCAAATTCAACATGGATGATTATCTCTCACAATTTCGCCATCCTCACCGGAGCTTTCACTCTCAACACTTTCTCCGCGGAGTCACCCATCACCAACCAACATAACTACCGAGGTATGGCTCCAGGCCCTGCGGCTCTATTATCGGCCTTCTTCTTCTCCATGCTCCTCTGCATGATCAGAGTCATATTCAAGAATCTTACCTCTATTTGCAACGAACCAACCAACAGGATGCAACCTCGGTTCATCGTCGTGCTATAGTTACTCATGGCCACGTCTTTCTTTGCAACCGTCTTCTTACTCGCAGCTATTTTTATCTCCAGTGAGAATCATGATCTTAACAGACATATGAATGGGTTCTTGAAAGGAGAGATGGCTTACGTAAGGACTATGGTAGGTCAAGCCGTCGCGTGGCAAGTCTACTGGGTCGGGATCGTTGGACTCGTGCTCTTTGTATCTCTTGTGTTCTCGACCGTGATCAATGTCTGTACATGGCCCGTCGTATCACTTCTCATGACTTTTGTTTATAACAAATACGAAGAGTACCATGTCTCAAGTGGAACGGCCTTAGCCACGGCCACTCTTAGCATTGCTTCTTACTTCTATATGATTCACAAAGAGAATAAGAATGAGTAACATCAAATCTTGGAATTTAGAGATTTATAAAAAACTGTTTCTTGATAACAAAATACCATTCGTATGCACTTACCATAAATCACGATGATGAATCAGTGGAGAGATCGAACTCTGGACACGTGGCGTTATATGATTAGTGAAATCATAAAAAAAATAAACACAAAGGTATTATGGTCATAACATATACTTTTTCTCTGTCTCTTTTACCGGAAAGGATAATCAAAAACGAAGAATGATAACAATGAATGGATAGCATCGGATGATTATATCACGCACAAGACGAATTTTTGTTCTTCCTCCACGAAATACAACGTCGCAAAAACAAAGTTGGAGTTGTCCTCCAAATGGATGGATAAAGTGTAACTATGATGCTTCATGTCCTCAACAAAACCATCTAACAGCAGCTGGTTGGTTATTTCGTGATTCCACTGGCGTTTTTCTAGGAGCAGGTCAAGCTAAAGGACGACAAGATTTGTCGGTGTTAGAGAGTGAAATGCAAAATTTGATTTTAGCTATGCAAACTGCGTGGAGTCTTGGATTCACAAAGGTTGTTTTTGAAGGAGATTGTAAAGAAATCAGCAACATCTTGAATCACAAACATCCACATTTTGGAGTTTTCAACTGGACAAGAGACATTCAAGATTGGAAATCAAGATTTGAAGAAATCAAATTTTCTTGGATTCAAAGAGATCAAAACGTTCTTGCTGATATTCTCTCCAAACAACAAATTTCCAATGATTCAATTTTTCATTTTTCTAAATTTGTACCTCAAATACTATCTGATGCTTTACATTGTGATTACATATCCGTTCATTAATATATCAGTTTGAGAAAAAAAAAAAAAAGATAATCAAAAACGAAGAAAACTCAAATCTTCTTCCTTTATCCCCAAATCGAAGAATAAACCCTAATTTCTCAGAACTGTGTTTGCCTGTAGGTTTCATAGATCAGATATGGCGGCTGATAACACAGGCGCGAAATCAATCTCAGCTGCAGATTGTTACGTAGGGAGCTTGATTAGTTTAACATCAAAAAGCGAGATCAGATACGAAGGGATTCTATACAAAATCAATACTGATGAATCCAATATCGGATTACAAAACGGTAAACGATTTCGTTTTCTGGGTTTTTTTTTAAATCGAACGATTTAGTTTTCTGGGTATTCATAAAGGAAGAAGCTTTCATGTCTTATACTGTGTTACTGTTTAGTGAGATTTGAGATGTTTTTTGATTGTGTAGTTCGATCATTTGGAACTGAAGGAAGGAAGAAAGATGGTCCTCAGATTCCTTCTAGTGATAAAGTTTATGAGTATATATTGTTCTGTGGTACTGATATCAAGGTATAGAACATGATTGTAGTACTAGTCATGCTCTTTGTGTGATGAATTTGGGGAATGATTGTTGTTATTGTTGTTGTTGGTAGGATCTGCAAGTTAAGGCTTCTTCACCTGTTCAGCCTACACCAACACCTACTATAAATAACGATCCTGCTATAATTCAGGTGTGTAAGACGGTATTATCTTCGATTTTAGTTTCGGTTTGATGTTATCATTCGTCATCGTCTACTTGTGTTTTTGTTTTTACACTCTCACTATCCTAACCCGATACAAACACCTAGTAGCTTGCCTGCTACTACTGTGAGTGGAACGATGCCGATGCCAGACATGGGTTCTCATAATGGACAGCAAATGATGGGATATCAGAACAGTATGCCTTTGAATCAACCTGGTGGGAATCCGGGTTCTTGGGGACTGTCTCCGCAACCACCGCCAATGTATTGACAAGGATTTTACCCGCCACCTCCTAACGGTCTTCCTCAGTTGCATCAACAGTCTATGATTCGACCACCTCAGGGCATGACAATGCCTCAGGGGATGTCTATGCCTGCTTCTCTGCAGCAGCCTGTGCAATATCCTAACTTTAATGCCCCTCTACCCCCTGGTTCCTCGACTATGCAGGGTTCGAGCTTGCCAGAACCATCTGCTCCGTTGTTTCCTTATAGTACCAGTTCTCAGTTTCAAGCACCCAGTTCCTTGCCTCAGTCTAGTCTACCTATAACAATGTCTTCGGCAATGCAATTCGCTCTGCCTTCAGCACCATCTGCTTCACAAGCTTCGGACATGTCGCCTCCTTTGTTGTCTAACAAAGCTCCTATTGTTGCGCCTCTTACCCTATCTCATGATACTAGAGTTGCTGAAACAAGTGCTGGCCTTCCACTGTCTAACAAGCCTAGTGTGATTCCTGGTCCAAATTCTCTGCTTCAGACAACACCGTTGCCATCTGCTCCGTATGTTGGAGATTCTAGTTCCATTAGCCAAAACCTTCACTGATTACTCCTGATCAACTGCTGCAGTCTGGATCTGCTTCAGTTCTTTTGTCTACGCCTTCTCAAAATACGGATAATGATGTCGAGGTTGTTCAAGTAACATCATCAACTGGATTGGAATAATCTGTTCCTAATACATCATCAGCAGCACAACCTCCAATACTGGCATTGCCTGCCTCTGCAAGACCAGCTCAGCAGGTTTAAGATTTTCTTAGTTTTCTAAATTCTTTTGATCAACTCGTCATGCCTCTAAAGAAATATAGCTGCTTCGTTTATCGATAGAATAAAAAAGCCTTTACTTTGGTAATAAGAGTTTTCAATGAGTAGTAGACCACATTACATACCATGAATTTACGTATGATCATGTCTGAGTAAACTGAAATAACCTGTAACAATTATATTTGCACTAAGCGTCCATTCTGTCTCTCTTTTATGATTATGCATGAAAAGGCTTTCTGGGTTCCTTCCTTGGGATTTTGGACTTCATGGGTTGATGAGTAATAGAACTCTTTCTGTTTTTGTATACTCTCAGCCAAATGGGAATTCTTTCCCGAGTCACAATGGTTACCGGGGACGTGGAAGAGGAGGAAGAGGAGCAGGGGTAACATTTCTTTTACACATTTTTAGAATGTTACAATGCATTTTAATAATATATAAGACCATCTTTAAGACCGCAGTTCATAATGTAGAACTAAAGCCGTCCTTATTTGCAGAGATCACAACATGTAATGAAGTTCACAGAAGATTTTGATTTCACGGCAATGAACGAAAAGTTCAATAAGGATGAAGTGTGGGGTCATCTTGGGAAGAACACCAAAGATGGTGATGGAGAAGATGAATATCAGTTTGAAGAGGAAGCTGAGCTGCCTAAGATTGATGCCAAAGTAAGTGTATTAAAGTTATTAATTAATCAAATTAAGCCATATTCACATCTCTGATCTATATCTATTGCTTGTAGCCTGTTTACAACAAAGACGACTTCTTCGACAACCTCTCATCAAATTCTGCTGCCAACCGAGACTCTCAAAATTCTAGGCCTAGATTCTCAGAACAACGGAAACTATATACTGAGGTACAATATATATATATATATCCCGTTCTTAGATTTCCAGTTTTAAGAAAATGATTTTGACTCTTAACATGGTAATATATATGGTTCTAGACATTTGGTGAGTTCTCAAGATTCAGAGGAGGCCGTGGTTATGGGCGAAATGGTTATTCCCGTGGTCGTGGCTATGGTGGTCGTGGCGGCTACGGATATGGTGGACGTGGCTATGCGAGAGGAGGCGTATCAAATCGTACGTTCTAAATGTTATATGCAACAAGCATTTCAAAAGACTCGAAATCATTTGGAGTAAGAGAAGTTGGCGATAGACAATAGTGCTTTTGTTTTTAGTGTTTGTATGTTATTTGTGTTGAAACTGATGTTAGTGAAATGCTTTATGTTTATAACACCCATATTGCCAAGTTTGGGTTTCTTTCCACTATCTTCAACATACTGTTTTTCTTCTTATGAATACAATATTTGATTTGATTTTACTAAATTAACAAGCTAATAGAATAGATTTAAACTACTGAAAAACTCATCCAATTGTAGACATGGCTAATTAAATCATTAACTAATTCATTGATTAATTATATTTAGTCCATTAACTTAAGGGTTTGTTACATGTAGACGTATTTTTGAGAAAAGTTGTTACGGTAGAGGTACATTTGGAGGAAGTATACTTTTGAGCCTACTATTCACAAAAACTTTTATCTTATTACCTAAAATTGCCCTTAGTAAATCAAACATTTTGGCCGTCCATTTTTTTTACCACACTAGATCTTGACCATTTATTTGAAAGCTTCCAAATCTCGATTCATAGTTGTTCGGCGGCGATGTGGAGATTCAGTCGACGGCGGTGGGTTGATGAAACCCAAAAAGCTTTGATTGATTTGCTTTCTTTCTTCTTCATATCTTATCTCCATCAGATTACACCGGTCATCGAGTTGCTTGATAGGCCGGCAGCGAAATTGCCCACCACCGTCAAAATCGCTTCCTCTAATAACTCTTGTGGTGAAGGAGACAAAGACGGTACGGATACGAAAGGGTAAATGGTGGTTAACGATTGAGAGCTAGCACGAATCTTTCAAGTTAACAGATGCGAGCAATTTCAATTTTGCTCTCATTCCAAGGTTTTGTTCTTGTTCTAGCCCTATTAAGTAGAAAACTTTGATTTGTAGAGATATTTGGATTGGTGAGAGTGTGTGTGGACAGTGGACTAATCTTAAATTATGATCCGAAGCACAAAAGCTATCGGAAATTGTGATCGATATATCGATTTGCAAAGATTTTAATAATTCGACGTATGGCGTCCACGGAGAACATAAACTTCTAGTGGGCCGGTTGTCGAAAGGTTTGCTAGTTGGGCTTTACTGATTCCCTTGTTTCAGATTTAGTTACCTTGTGTTTAATCCTCACCCTCCATTATAATCATGGCCGTCCATCTCTATAAATATGTCTAAAAATCAATGGTTGTGATTTATCTGGTTACGAAACAAATCAAAACATCTTTCTTCTTTGTTGTCATCGTCACCACCCAACAAACTCTAAATCTTCCGAAACAATCTCCAGATCCTCTGATTAGATAAAACAAACAAACCCAACAATCTTCTAAAACTTATCAATTCACAATCTCCAACAATCTTTATGAGTTCTTGCTTAGGTTTAGTAAATTTGGGAAAAGAAAATTATCTTACGGTGGCTTAATGGGTGAATCTTTTGGATCATCGTGGATTAATGTAAAGAGATTAAAAACATCAACGACTAATCTTTTTTATTCTAATTCACTGTACAAAAGATCACAAGCCATAACAATCACGTTGATGAGCTATCATGGTTAGTTTGTCTATAACCACAAAACTCTAACCATTGTTATCATGGTTACATTGTATATAGTTTGTCCGTAACCACAAAATTGTAACCACTGTAACCACAAAGTCGTCCTGCTGTACAAGGCTCCGTGGATAACATTGATGCAATCCTTCCCTTTCCTCTGCCATGGATCATTCCACCACCATCGCCAACCAAAGTTTCTACCACCACCAAAGATCCGACCGCCGAATTACCTTATAAAAATAAATATTATCAGCATTGAAAGACAAATAAAGTAGAAAAGTAAATCGATGCTTTATATATGTGTACTTTATGAATCAAAAATGGTCTTAACATGGCATCTTGTAACCCATTATGTGCTTGCCACACAAATAGTCTATGATACAATGACCATTACGAACTGTCCACATTCCATTGTTTCAGTTTTCAATTCTTTCAATCTATAGTAGACATTTCATCGAACACGTTATATGCATCTCCGCAAAAACAGAACAAAAAACGATAAAATAGCCATAAATAACCTTCTCTAGCGATGTGATTTATTGTTTTGATTTCATTTTACAGATTCGTAGATGATTTAGGGGAGGTGGGAGCCTGAGAGATGGTGGTGGGTTGCGGTAGATGATGAATCTAACGATCTTCGTCGTCATTCGATGGTGAGATGCGATTGATCGGAAATTTTGATTTCCGATGAGAGAGAAAGAGAATTCTTCCACTTTGATTGATCGGAATTTTGTAAATTGGGTTTGGATTTGGGTCGTGGCTTCATTGGCAGTGGAGATTTTGAGAGAGGAAGGAGACAACCAAAATTGGCGTCGGATTACCGCCGTCGTCACTACTCATCTTCTCCGATCTCAATCAAAAACGGAGACGGAGATAACAATGCTGATAGAAAAATAAATATGGAGTTTTGTTTTAACACAAGAGTAATAACTGTAAATATAATTATTTTTTAACTGAAAAATTACTCACAACTTTAACCAAGCCTATTTTAGTCATTACACAGCACAAAAGTATACATTCCATATAAAGTATGGGGTTATTTTCATTATGGCACACTTTTTTCCAAACTTGTTACACTTTGGGACACTTTTGTGTACTAGACACACTTTGTGCTTTTTTTATTTGTTTTTCATTAAAACAATACCAAAATACCCTTACATAGAAAACTTATATTTTATTTATTAGTTAAACAAAAATAAAGAAAAATCAAAAATAAAGGACCCAAAAATAAAATTATATTCTCCCTCTTCTCTTTCTCCTCGCCGTCTTACCCAATTGTTCTACGATACAAGGTATAGACCATTCATTCGTCCTCCAAAACTCAAACCCTAGTCGATTCAAGCAACATCTCAATCCCATATCCGTCAGTTTCTCCTACCAATGTCTTGTGGTCTTCTTCCCAAATCGAAGAATCTATGTCGGAAGTGGTGAAATCAAAATTGGTATCGAATGTTTTAGATAGGCAAAAAGGAAAACCACCGAATAAGGTAAATATGAAATCCAAGACGGTTGAGGCAGTCACGGTGGCTCCACCACCACAAAATCCATGATCGAAGTCGGATTGGAGACAATGGATCTCATGAGGTTCTGCTATGTTTGTCCATGAGTGGTTGTCCACCGAAACCAAAGAAGACGTCAAAGTTGAAGACTCTTGGATTTTGGTTTTTTCAGACAAAGATCAAACCATGATACGTCTCACACTCACTCTTCGCACGCACTCTTGTCATCACTAGAATCAACTTGACTTCAATTTTCTTGGCCGTGATTTTTACAATGCTTTCGTTGTGTATTCTATGTAATGTTTGATTATAAATGCATCCATGTAGATGAACACATAACAATATCGGTGAGATAGATACAATGGTATTATCTACTTGCGTGTACAAAGAGAAAACTAGTTAATATTGCAAAACATCGTAGTGTGTATTAGCTCTCTTATGGATGTCATTGTATCATCAATCAATACATAACCCATGGAACATTGAAAACTTTTTGTTAACTTATGAATATGTCTAGTAACCATATCATGTCTTGGTTCTTGTTTTTGAACCTTTTAATTCTCTATAACATGAATTCAACGTAATTTGTTAACGTAAGTTAAGTGTTTTGTTAATTGCTGTAAAAGTGACATGAACATGATACATATATTTTTATATGATCGTGTGTTGTTGACCACGAAAAAACGTCCACGAGGACTCATTAAAGTTAAAACAACTGACTTCAGAAAATTGCACAAATCGCATAACCAATTTACCCAAATCTAACAAAATCGAAAGAACATACAATCTATCATCAAGAAAATTGCTAAGACTATAGATCGATAAACATAACATTGAAATCCAAACCTAGATGGAAACTTTTTATTGTGGATATAGAGTTGAAATTATTGTTCTAACTAAAATTGTTCATATTCACGACAGTTGGGTTATGCTCAAACAGGTTTTCGTGGACACGTTTGTGTGGATATAAATTTTCATAAACCCCATAACCAGTTTACCTAAAGCAATGAAAATCGAAATTTAATTACACTGTAATCCAAACGCAAAACCCAAATATTACTCTGTAACTACCTTTCATGATTGTTTAAGTCTCAATACAATCTTAATGAAACAAAAAAGTAGAAGAACCACAAATTTTCCCGATTTGAGAATAGATCTTGAGAGTAGAGCTTTAGCCAATTAAATTTTTGTCGTCGTACTCATCACCACCCATATAGAAAAATACATAACTTGTGGTTGTCCGTGAATGTGAATCCGTTCTGAATTTTGCTTCAGTGACTTCAATGAAAGTAATCTTATTAAGAGCAAAGTTAGTTCAAATAGAAATCATGTTCTCGTGGTCAACTTGTCGATGAAAAGCTTAAATATACCATCATAGGTTTATAGAGCATCCATTTATCATGATAACTACCATGATTTCCTGATATCAAAGAGCATCCACCTATCATGATATGGTGCACAATCATAATCTAATATATCTCTTTCCATAATCTACATATTAGTTCGAATTTAACAATGGTTATCCACCCTTCCTTATCCACGTGTACCCATCTCATCCCATCTCATCACCCTAAAGGTATAACGTGAGATCAAGTTACTCTGTAACTTTCCCATCTATGTGTAGACATCAATTTCACAAAACCAACATCACAAGTCTATTTCATGAACAAAATCAAAGAATCCATAGCTATGCTTGTAAAAACAACCAAGAGATTTTTTCCGCCGATTTTACTCCGGTAAGGAAACATCGACGATGTGTTTCTCCGGCCACGAAAACCAAAGCCAGACCCGATTTGCTTGATTCAATTCCCGACGACCTTGTCGTTTCTATCCTTTGCCGATTTGCTTCTACGGCTCAATGTCTTAGTGATTTTATCCGGTTATATTCGTCCACCCTCGGTTTGAGTAACCCAAAGCTTTTTGTCTAATTGATAATTTAAAAATAAAAGAAAGAAAGAAGAAAGTTGATTTAGGGATAGAAAGGTAATTAATATATAGGAAAGTAAGAGAAAGCGTGTCTTATACCTAAAGTGTCTCTAGATGTAAACATTTGTTCAAAAAGTGTCTCTAGGTGTAATTTCTTCAAAAAGTGTCTCTAGGTGTAATAAGAGTTAGAGAAAGTACCTCTGAGGGTAATAAACCCTTAACTTAAATAAAGGATGTGGGCCAATACTTACACTTTGTAATTCTTAAACATAATTATTCTACAATTAACTTACAAGCCCATTTCATGGCAAATTTGAATCATAATTAAATATTTTATAAAGTTTTCTATAGTTAGTTTTATATTTATTTACATAAATAAATAAAAATCAATTTTTTAATCAATGCTTTATAATATTTTCGTTTGTAACTTAAAAAATGTATAAAAATTAACTTTTGTGACCATAAAGTCTTAAAACAATTTTTATATAAATATATTTTCACATAAACTTATAATAAGACTTACCAAGATTTTATTATGTCAAATTTAATAATTTAGAAAAGAGATTTCTATTCTGAAACCTATACATAACTTAACAAATTAATATTCGATTATAAACAAATACATATAAAAAATAATGATCATTTATTCTATTGATCGTTAAGATATTCATTTATTTATCCTTAAATCATTCATGCTCTATTATGTTATTACATAATATTTGACTATGAAGAAATTCAAGAAGACTAGAGATTGGTTTTACACTTTAATTGTTAGTAAATATCTAAACCTATAAAGTTTGATGAAGTTTCACAATTAATGAGTGATTTTGATAAACCCTTAAAAAAATTATTTTCCATGTTTGCATTACTTATCTTATTTGGAGGTAAAAGTTCATTAATTGTTTTTTAGATTCAATTAAAAACGATTTACTATACAAGTTAATCCAAAATCTATAACAAAGATTTTAAATTTAAAAAAAAAATCAACATTACTATATATTCCAATTAAAAAAATTATGAAACAAAAAAAAAGATTATACAGTAAAACAAAAAAAATGAAGAAAATGCAGAAAAGTTTGGAGAAAAAAAAGTAAAAAGTTTATATCGAAATTTTCTCTGGACCCTAAAATATAAAGAATGTTATTTTATTTAAAATTTTATTTATAATGAAGTATCATACATATAAAATAGTACATACATATTTTAAAAAATTCAGTAAATATAAAAAATATACTTATACTATTAAAGTTTTTCAATTTGGTATTAAATATTTATCTCCGCGTAGCAGGAAGTCACCTAGTTAAAAATATATATAAGAACTTCAAAAATTTATTTGTACAAAGGCTTGTAGGTAAATTCTAAACCGTGATTTTGACAAATACTTTGAATAGGTATTAGTTTTAAAATTTTCACCGTACATAGACTCTTTTCGCTGCGAATTTCATTGATTTGATGTTAAAAATGATTATCTTATCGAATTAGTTCGCATCAGAATTCGAAGATTTCAATTCTTTTACAACCTTATTTATCTTGTTTAATACTTTCTCCAGTTTTTTATGATTGATGTTTTATAAAAAAAAATTGTTTTCAAAATATTGATTTTTCTATTTTCTATGCATTTTTTATAAAGTAGTAATGGTGAATTGTAAATTTCAAGGCATTCTAATTGATTTTCTTGAATTACTATTAGGTAAAACTGATGGAAAATTATTTACTACAAAAAATAAGACATTTATATCTAAATATTAATGTGTTTTTTTAATATGTGTAAAAAACCTAGAATATCAAATATAAAAGAACCAAGGGAGTATTACTTAGAGCATCTCTATCATGATATAAATAAGTAGGAGAAATGTAAGAGTCGATTCTAGTTTGAGCTTTTGGGACATTTATTCATTTATGAATGGTTCAGTTTTTGTTTTTGAATTAAAAATAATTATAAGTAAATTATATAATATAATTTATATTTAAAGTAATAATATTTTACTTATTGAAACAAAAATTTGAATTTTTAATCAATGGAAATGTTCTTATAATCCTCGAAGTACTAAGATTCATACGCTAAGAAGATTAAAAAAAACATGCAAATTTTTTTATTTTTTTATTTTTTTTTATAAACCCTATCGGCTGATCCGGAAAGCCTCGGTAGGAACGCACCGGAGTGCTACAGAGTGGACTTCTCTCTGAAGAGCCACCACACTGCCTATCCCGAGTTTGGAATACTTTCCGACTAATGCCAGGGGTAGCCGGATCGCATGTTACCGGACTACCAGGTAAACTGTCTGGGCCTTTGGCCCCAGCCCAGACTTCCCACATGGACATGATTTTGTTTCTATGGAGACTCGAACCCTGGGGGGAATGTTGTAGCAAATTTATTTTTTTCTAGATAAAATCACGAAGATTACGTAAATTTGTAGGTTTCTTTGTAGAACATAGTTTTTTTAACTACAAATTTAAGAATATGATTTTTAGTGTATTAAAAAAGTTATTATTTTAACAATTTCACCATAATCTATTACTCCGTTAAATATTGAACTTATTACTTCAATTTTACAAAAATAAATGTTAGATAAATAGAAGGGATGATAGCTTTGTAGTTATCGGTGAAAAGCAATGTTTTTAAAACCGGACCGGACCGGCGGTTGAACCGGTTTCAACCGCGAACCGGTCACATGTCCGGTTCGGTTCAATATTAAAACCCAAATGTAGTTGAACCGGCAACGAACCGGGTCGGACCGGCAAAAAACCGGGTTCAACTGTTTTCTAATTAAAAAAAAAAAAATTATTTCATTTTTCTTTAATTAATATGTTTATCAAAATTAAAATTAGAAAAATAAGGTTTATAGATAATGAGATAGTAATAAAGGTTTAACATTTTCTTTAATATAATCATATTCAGTGAAAAAAAAAAAATATTTTTCAAATAATTATAATCTTTTTAAAATTTTAAGACAAAAATGATTAGTTATGTATTTAAGTATCATCATTTTATTATTTAGTTTTGCTATAGCTATTGAATTTTTTTTGTTTTTCTAAATATTTGTACTAAACTTAATATTTTGTTTGATATTTGGATAGTTATGCACATACATATAAAAAACAAATTATATATACTAATATTTTTAAAATATTATTGAACCCGGTTGAACCCCGGTTAGACCCGGTCGGACCATATTAACCCACGACCCAAAAAAAATCTGGTTCTGTTGCCGGTCCGGTTTTAAAAACATTGGTGAAAAGGTAAGAGAAAAAGGCCGCCTTTTCACGTGTGTAATCGACCACAAAATGGTTACTGAAAAAGAGAAGTAAAGATTCAGTAAACTTCCAACTTTGTCTTGTAGTCTTCTCTCGAGGATTCAAACTTCGGGTCCCTCACGTTTAGTATGCGTGTACATATAACCGCCACACATTCATACATACTTGTATACTGTTGTATTATTCCACGTCACTTATTCAATAAGAAAAACCTCGAGCGAAGAGATAACATCGAGAAAAGTTTGGTGACTCTCTATGTGCGAAGATTAGTACAAAAACTTCAAATATTTCTGTATTTTTTGCAAATAAGTAATGTGGCTAATTTCATAGAAAAACAACAACAAAATTAAGTGTCGTTGGCTTTTTATTTTGCTAATTCCGATAGGGTTAATTTGCTTACTACCCATCAAAAAAGTTAAAACTCAAAAGCTAACCGAAAATCACTTATGGTAATGATGGCCATTAAATTTAAAGGTTTTGGCTAGCGTTCTTTTTTTTTTTATGGCTAGTAAACAAATTATCTCATTCCGATATATTAACTATATAATGTAACCAAGTAGTGGTGGTTTAGAGATAAAAAAAAATTCAAAAGAAAGAGTAAATTCTTCCAATTTGAGTTAGTTTTCCACTTAAAACACTTTTAGACTGTTCAAAATGGTACCAGATTTTAGTTCATTCGACGGCAAAAACTCGGATCATCTTTTAGTTATAAAGAAATCTTGTAATCGCATGTTTGTTTGCATTATTTTTATATTTTGAATAACGTTAGATTCATTATGCATACGTTTTTCTTCATAAAACGCATTTTGAATTACGTTACATTCATAATGCATATCGTTTGTAGCAAAATAAATAAAAACAAAACAGAAGTGACACGAAACTATAAATTGATGATAATGGAGTGGAAAGCGTTCACACGAAGGTTCGTAAATTCATAGTAATATTTCATTTTATATTTCCCCAATCGTCGACGACCTTATCCATAGTTCAAACTCCTCTCTTTGTGCTGGTTTTACGATCTTTGTTGCCAAAAAGAGAAGGGTCTCTCGAGACAAGTGTTAAGATTACAAATCCAACACCAACTTCCTCCTCTCGACACGACCCTCCGCCATGTCTGCGCCAGCTACGTCTTCTCATTGCCACGTTGCATCACTCTCTTTCTCTATATATTCACACTTACCCATTTCCTCAAGTCTTTGCCTTATCAATAACCAAAACTCGTCACATAACAACATTTTCGAAGCTGTCAACATCCGTATATGTCATCCATAGAGCCACAGGTCATGATGGTTGGTGCTAAGAAACAACGTACGGTCCAAGCTAGTTCAAGGAAAGGCTGTATGAGAGGAAAAGGTGGTCCAGAGAACGCTTCTTGCACTTACAAAGGCGTTAGACAACGCACTTGGGGTAAATGGGTCGCTGAGATCCGTGAGCCTAACCGAGGAGCTCGTCTTTGGCTCGGGACTTTCGACACATCCCGCGAGGCTGCCTTGGCTTATGACTCCGCAGCTCGTAAGCTCTACGGGCCCGAAGCTCACCTCAACCTCCCTGAGTCCTTAAGATGTTACCCTGAAAGGGCGTCTTCTGGGAGAGTGTTGTCCCAGACGACGCCAAGTAGCAACACAAGTGGAAAAAGCAGCGACTCAGTTAACGAGGAGTCGCAGTCGCAGTGTTCATCCAACGAGATGATGTCCTCTTGTGGAACAAGAGAAGAGATATCATGGGAACATATGAGCGTGGATTTGCCGGTAATGGATGACTCTTCTATATGGGAAGAAGCTACAATGTCGTTAGGGTATCCATGGGTTAGTGAAGCAGATAATAATATTTCTCGGTTTAATACTTGTATTTCCGGTGGCTATTCTAATTGGGATTCCTTTCATTCCCCACTTTGAGGTTTCACTAAACCCTTCTTAATTATTATGAACTTATCATATACAAAATACATATACATAAAGCTATAGTCACCGTTATATAGGGTTACATATGTGTGTAAATATACATCATCTCCATTGTAAGTACACATGTTGTATATGTGCATATACATGTGGTTTGTTCTGTAGTGGAAAAGCAGATTCTTACCACGTCAAAAACATATAAAACGACAGTTGTTTGCCTCGAAGATAAAATGTGTCATGGAAGATTTATAAGTGCAATGTATCTGTGTAATGAAAACGTGATAATACGTTGTGACTTGTGTGTAACGGTCAATGTTAAGACTTTAAATTACATATGTCTCTGTTAAATTTCCGTGGTCTGAAATTCAGTATTTGTACTATTTGTCTCTGAAATTTTCTTTCTGTGTTCTCTTTTTCTATATATCCTTGGCCTTTGTGCTAAATATGTGTAACCCTCGCGTGGCTTTGATAGACGACATGGCAAGGTTACATTGGATAATCTGGCCACTTTGTGCTCGGCCCAAAACTATATCTTGAATCCACATAGTCCACTACGCAAAATCGGTTTCTAATGCCATATATCAATTTTCCAACCAAAATAGATTAACACTTTTAAGACAAACTCGCTTATGCACTTTGCGTCTCTGTTAATTCAAGTATAGTGGGTACTCTTTTGTGTGAAGTTGATGTATGTAAAGATGATAAGATACTATGTAAGAAATGGACCACATTGAAATTTAAAGGTGTATTTTGATTATATATATTTTTGGATATGGATCAACTGATACAAATTTTGAATCTACTGCAAAATCAGTTTGGTTTATTGGATTTGGTTTTGACTTCAGTATGCTATCATATAAATAATTTAGTTTTTGGCTTTTTCTCCATTTGGTAAGATCGAATTACTTTTGATATATCTACTATATGAAAGCTCAATAACACTCTCCATATATGTGCCACGTCAGCGCAGAAGGTGAGGCCACGTGTCCGGTCTCTTCCGATTCCCAAACGTATTCTTCTGAGTTCTGCCTCTTGGCTTTTTCTTCTTTCTTAGGGTTTTCAAGTTTCAGTTTCTTGACGACTATTTCTACAAACAAATGAAATCTCAACTTTTGATGAAATTCCGTCTCTCCAGAAATCCTCATTTTCTCTAATCAATGTCCTCAAACAAACGTAGTCACAAATTTTCCAATACGTTCAAATGCCTCGGTAATTTTTATTTTGAGGTCACACGGATTTACTTTCTTTGATCTTCATATATTGTGTTTTGCAAAGAGAGGACATGTGCCCAAGTTTTTAGGGTTTCGCCGATTCACGTTCTAGCCACTTTTTATCCGTTCCGGAATGGTCGTTCATGCTTTCTTCTTAATGCATGATCCGATTTAAGTTTCAAGTTCGTCAAAGGAGAGGATTAGATAAGTCTTGATTTGTCGTCAAAATTTCCAGAGACAATGGACAAACAAATCGGAACTCCACACCCACAACCTCCCTTTGTAAATTGTAATAGTGTGTAATCGGTAGTCTATCTCCTCTTCGTTCTCTATGTAAGGCATTCTTTACTTGTCTAATCGTTTTTAAAAATATTCTTCTTTGATTACACATGATACCAAATTTTACGAGTAGACAAAATGTACATGTATAATCGATTCGTGATCCAAATGTTTACAATTCTGAGAAGCTCGGGAGGGGCTTTGGCTAATTTCTTGGTAGAAGCAACGATTGGATTTTGCCAGAGGCAGTTGAGATATATTACAAAGAAACCTTCGAGATTCAACTGACTACAAAATTAGTCCAAATTTTTAAATGACGTTGTAGTTTACTCTTCTTCAGGTTTGGACTTCGGAGTACGGGCGTATCAAAGACATTTCTTTCTCACTTTTTTGTGCTTAGTAAATTATTTGTCATCTCACCATTTTTTTAATATTCATCCCTCTTCTTATAAGATATGGTCAATGATTGTTGTCCACCTCTGCAGTACATTATAATGTCCACACTTTTCTCGCCACATCTCCTAATTACGATTACCATTATGTTCTCCATGATTTAAGGAAGTACGAATTCTTTCAAATCAGAATTGCTCACCAATTTCTATGAGAAAATCATATTGTAAGTTGGCTTCATGCAATATTAACTCCCGTTATTTTCACGTTTGATGCCTTGTCTCTTGTATAGTTCCCCTATATTGTAGTTGATGTAATGTGCTTTCTGTTCAGGATGGAGTGGATATCAGAGACAATAATTCACTCATTGTAATTTGTAATTATCATTTTTCTGCTTGGTGCCTTAGGATGTGTGATCCTAGGAGTTTTGAATTATATTTTCTTGACCAATGTTTTTCCATTCCATGGAAAGCTATGCAGATTCATCTATTTTATATCCATCTTCGCTTAAATCTGATTCATAGAGTAGTCTTTTACGGTGTTCCCCTCTCCTCCCAATTAAGGCAAAAATGTGTACTTTCATGGTAAAGCAAAACCCGTCAAATCTGACCATAGCTCTTGCGTCTATGTTTCCGATGTAGCTTTTAGATTTTCTTCGCATTTGGATTCTGGCGAATCTAATCCGAAGTTTGTGATGTGTATTTTCTTCCAGTTTCCCCAATACCAAATTCTTGGAAGCGCTTTCTCGGCGGAGAATGATAAGCATCCAAAGATTAGAGATTAACCTCTGGGCCATCACGTCCAAGTTGTGGTTAGAAGTGTTTGTAACCAAATTTTTTTGTATATATTGCTCGATTAATGAATTGATATAGATATTTTAAGAAATGTACTATGTGTGTTTGGAATCAGAGGCTGCGTGAAGAAGCTGAGAAGGTTAAGAAGAGCAATGGACAGATGCTACGTGCTAGCCATCAATAAGGAAATCCGGTGTACGATCTGCTCTATTATCTTTGGTTTTTGGTTGGTAAAATAGGAAATCCGGTGTACGATCTGTTGTTAGTGCTCTACTGCTCTTTAACTGTTATGGATATAAAAGGGTTCAATCAGTTCTTATGTTAAGTAATGTTACAGAGTTAGAAATGTTTCATGAGTTTATGCATATTTCTCTCTTATACTCCATCCTTCCATTAGTCATTTAGTCTTTAAAACAGTTTTGAATTGTCCATTGTGATCCGTTGTGGCCACTGGTTTTCTAGCATGCGGAGAGTTGTTGAAGGTTTAAAATTCTATTACGATGTAGTGTTGTGTTGTCCTAGATTGCTTAACCCCTTAAATTAAAAGTAACAGAATGGTTTGTTCTTTAGGTAATTGCATCCAGCTTAAAGCTATCACTTTTTGTTGGTGATAAACTTCGTACGGCATCACTGCTGATATTGGAATCCTTAACCTTATCCATTGTTTACTTAAACCCAGGTCCGATCGAAATAAGAAATACGAGGCAAAACTAACTTGGAAGTAAGTACATTACACAAATACTTTCTTCTGTTAGTTGCTCATATAATTTGATATAAGCACACTTTTACGAGTAAACTTGTTAAATTTACAAGTAAACTCTGTAATTTGCATGCAAGTTGCATACACAATAAAGATAAAGGTTGTTGACCTCCTCTTCATGTTACCAACAAAACGCTAATCTATTTCAAAACAGACAATAAGTAGAACTTTCACACGCAAAAAATCAAACAAAGAACTGATATTAAATCTCTATGGTTTTAGTCTTTAACAATTCGATATTTTCCATCTGCAACAACTAACATTTTCAAGCACAAGATGAAAACTCAAACAAGGCAAAATCCGAAGATCCGAAGGGATTATGTGGTTAAGCAAAGTCTTCTTGATGTACTTCATCCTTTGATAATTACAACAAATTTATAAATTACCGTGTTAAAGTTGCACGTCTCCCAGAAGAAAATGAGAAACCAGCAAAAGCAAGAAGACAAGATTTGATCCACCCTTACTTCTACCTCTTCTAGATTAAAAGACATTTCTTCATAAGGTGATGTTTTGGATTTATCGTTCTATACCGTATTTAATGCCTTTTCTTTTACTTTCTTCTGCATAGAAGCGGTAGTTGTCGGAAGGAAGTTTCAAACAATAAAAGGCAAACAAGGACAAATCATAAGTGATGATGCTCTAAGAGCATTGCCAATCCAACACTATAATTTACACCAAATCACCTTTTACACCCAGAAATAGTGTTAGGTTGGAAAAAGATTTACACTAAATATAGTGTAAAAGGTGATTTGATGTAAATTATAGTGTTCGGTTAGAGTTACTCTAAGAAATGAGTTTACATTATTTTTAGTGTTGAATTTTTTTATTTACAAAATGATTCCTCAATTATTAAATTGTTTTAAAATTGATCATTATAAAAATAAAAACAATTTTTAGATAATTTTTAGATATAGAAAATTTATGTACAAAGATATAAATTATATACACTTTTAAAATTCTGAAATTTAAATTGAAAAAAACATAAATTTTATATAAATAATGATATTTAGCGTTTAAATTATAAAATAAAATAAATTTTATAGAAAATATAGTAACATAAATTGATAATAAACTTGAAAATACATAAAGTGCCTAAATCAAAGATAAACAACATCAAATAAATTATGAAAAATATTTTGAAAATTATGTTGTGCTAATTAGTAATTAACAAAGAATTTGTGTACTAATTAGCAGTTAACAAAGAATTTATAAAGGAGAATATGCTTGAAATATTCTCTTTTGGTGTAAAAAATAGTGTAGTACATTGGAGTAAAACTCAACACTATTTTAGTGTAAAAAATAGTGTAATCTCATTGGAGATGCTCTAAGAGCTCCGAGAGATGACTCTTTCCAATTTTCGGAAAGAAGTGGAAAGGATTCTTAGGTAGAGCAAGTAGAATGGATGTAGTGTGATAACATATTGCATGGTGGGGTAAGGAAAAAATGTATCAAGAGCAACGAAGTATAGGGTGGTTATAGGGGACGATGATCATCTTGTGCTTGCTGAACTAAATAAACCATGTTTTTGAAATACATAAATTAAGTTTGGTTTTGGTTTCTCTTTGTAATAATGACAAGTTGTACTAAATCAAGTTTTTAATGCAAATATGAATTGTAAATCAAGAAAGAAGAAAAATATAAAGAGAAAGACATAGAATTGTAGGAGAAGTGTCTAGACAGGTTGAGGTATGAAGGAATCTTTTCTTTTGCTTGTTTTTTTTTTAAACAACCATTTTAGTAAGTATTCGAGCTATTTTTTGGTCAAATAAAATTTGATGAGTCTTGAGATTTTTGTTTAGAAAACTCTTAACAAATTTATTTCAAAAAGTGACGGTTTAATATAGGTGCTTAAAACATGAATGCAAACATATGTTATGTGCGCCAACATCTTTTGGTTTATGACGATTGAAACATAGTAAACAAACACTTTTAAATTTACAAGGAAAGTTACGATTGAATTTTTCCATGTTTTACAATAAAATGTTAAAACAACTTGGATATATGATATCATATTCTAAAATTTCTTTTTTTCTAATAAATAGCGTATGTAAATAAACTCGCGCGTATGCGCGGGTTCCCACCTAGTTTGAATAATAAATCAAATATAGCCAACTTTCTTTTTTTTGAACTCTTCAATTCCGTTGAAATCAGTTCATTTTATCCAACTTGAATATCCATTTTTTCTTCTACTTTTTATAAGAAAATATCCTTATCATTAATAGAGACCATAAATGCAAATTATAACATTCTATTAATGATCGAAAAGGAAAAAAACCCCACAAGAAATGTAAAAAAAGTTGGCACTAATATATCAGCCAAATATATTTTATATATAGAGTAGTCCCAATCCAAGCTCCCACATAGTCTTCATCTTCACTATCATCATCATCTTCACCACCATCTTCATGCACAATGATGTCTCATCCACTTTTTTGTTTTTCTTTTCTCAAAAACTTAGATAATTAATATCAAAGACTAAAATTTTTATAAAAAAAAAAAGCAAACACAAGAAGTCATAATAAAACACAAAGCACACCATGTTGTTTTCCCTTTTAATTGGGTTAATGGCATTTTGTAATTATTAAGCTTGGAAAAAAAGAAACTTGAGTGGTCAAACATTGTCCGTTGACTGATGGAGTAGTGGAGTTGTAATGGACGCTTTGATTGAGCCACGAGAGACAGGTGCACGCTCAATACCATGTTCCGCGGAGGACTGGATTGCTGCCTTCTCAAGAGCTAAAAATTTCCTCTCTTCGCTTTTACCGTATAACACAAAGTACAGTCCTGCTATGATTAGCACAGCTCCAATAATCCTGCCAATAGAGAAAATCCACGTGGCAAAAACAATGTTTAGGTCCTTGAATTAATTGCAAAATGTTGTAATCCACCAATATATTTGGTTTATCGTTTTTACATACCCTCCCAAGTAAAACTGTTCGCCTAAGGCGATGGAAGCCATAATCGCAACGACTAGAGTTTGAACGGGTTGGTAAACGGCAACAAAGACTGGACCTCCTCTGTCAATACACCAAATCTGAACTGCAAATGCGATACCAGATGCAACTATTCCCTGTAAAATGTAACACAGCGTAAAGACTTAATTGACTAATTTTAAACAATAGGGCCAAAATGAAAAGTAAAAAGATGGGAAATAATTATTTTTAAACTATAGTAAAACTTCTATAATAAATTAATACTCCAATCTTTTAATCAACCTCATAATATCTTTATAAATAAATAAAATATCATAGTCTTAACGTTATTAATTTATAAAAGTTTTACTGAACTAACCGCGTAAAGGATGGTGAAAAGCTCCCAACCAGAGTGAAAAACCCAAGCTTGAGGTTCTCTTTCACAGAAAGCAGCAATGATCAAGAACTGAATGATTCCGAAGAAACAAGTGTAAGAAGTAACCGAGAGCCTAGCCGGATAAGATTTAAGAACCGGAGCTTGAAACACTAGCCAACCAGACCACGAGAGACAGTGACCAATCAAGTAGATGCAACCAAGTGTCCAGTTTTTCGGCGCAGCGTCTCCTAACGGTGCTAACACGGCAGAGGCGGCGGTGCTGGTGGTTAGGAGGTGAGTGTGGAGGTGGCTAGCCGGAGTGTAGATTGTGGGGCCCTTGTAGAGAGTTATGACAGAAGCTCCGGCGACACAAAGTGCTGTTCCTAAGACTTTGGAGATACCATCTCTTCTGTTTATTCTAACTTTCTCAATCCTGATTTACATATACATAACATAAACACGTGTGTTAGTTAAGTTACTATACTATGATAGTATGATCACATTATTTTTGTAAATTATTTGATATGGGCATTTAATGTTGTCTACGTATAATATTATCCACTTATACGTTGAAAAGTCCAATGTAAATTATTAAAGTGGTTTGTTATATATGTGTCCTAGCTGGTCCATAAGTTTTAAATTATTTGTTTTTCGAAATTAAGACAGGAGAAAATGAAGAAATTAATGGATAGATTGATACCTGAGAAGAGCAGCCATGAGAAAGGTAATAGCAGGAACAGAATTTTGCATGGAAGATGCAAATGTTGGTGAAGTGTTGTCTAGTCCCAACAAGTAAAACCCTTGGTTCGCCGTTATTCTGTTGTGTAACAAATTCCAAATTTAGTTATTAGAACATATTTTGTTATTACAAAAAGTGATCAAAGTAAAGCAATATAAATATATATACCCGATGAGTGCTAAAAAGAAGAATTGGATTAAAAAGTTGAGAGTAATCGCTGGTCTCTCCTTCCTATATAACACAAATATATGGTTAAATCATTAGATTAATCACATCAATAAGATGTTTAAAAGATTAGGGTTTTAAATCAAGAAGTGAGGTTTAAAAGGTTACTTTTCGAGGAAGTAAGCGAAAGGAAGGAGTAGAAGCAAAGCGATGATGTTACGATAAACAGGGAAGACAAGTTTGCTTATTCCCATGTTAAGAGCAGCTCTCGAGACCACATGGAATCCGGCATATCCGAATTGTAACGTAAGCATGGCTATGTGAAGCTGAAGTTTCTCCGGAACTCCCCATAACGTTCTCCGGTCGTTTCCGGTAGTATCCGCCATTGGAACTTTGAAGAATCGAACAATGGAGAAAGGAATGTGTGTATGTGTTTGATTGATTGAGGAAAATGGAGTGAAGTTGTGGAGATATAAATATAGGTAGATAGCTATCTCCTTCCACTCTTTGGTTCTGTGGGAGCCACCATCACTTGAGAAGTTTTAATATGGTATCTAATAAATGTTTTTAAACTTATAACAATGTGAAATACTGGAAAAAAATGGATTTAGGTCTAGTAATGGTTTTTTGTTCGTTTCCGATCATTTGAGAAAACACAAAGTTCAGGCATTTACTCTCTGATTATGATATATAAATTGGGAAATAACATTTTAGTGTTTATTTTAATTTTGCTATTGGATTATATAAAGTATTATCAAATGAGTTACTTCTGTTATGTAGGTGTTTTTGTTTTGTTAATTACATTACAAAACAGCTCATTAAAAATGTGCTAACAAGTAGAGTATAAATAGACTAATTAATTTTGACCAATTGAAACTTATTGCATGAAATCAGTTCTTCATTTTTATAATAAAAAATAAGATATTTTTATACGGCTTATAGATTATTAACACTTAATTAATAGTTACTACGAAGAAGCTAGGTAAACCTTTTTTTTTTGTGTGTGCAAAAGAAGCAAGGTAAACCTAAATCACATTCACGGACTGGATAACTCCATCGAAAGTTGTGATAGTTTCATCTTCAGGTACCCAAATTTTAATCTTAAAGTGTCATTATATTAGAGTATAATCATTAATCAATAGTCAACCATAACCTAATCACAAATTTTCTATAAAATATTGGAGAAGAAAATGGTCTATTTTGTTTTACTGACTTAATAATTCGATAAGTTTCTACTATTACTAATAAAAACCTGATGCATCCAAGTTTATAGTCCATTTAATAGACATATCGATACTATTGTGCTCTATTGTTCATCACTTTTTCTTGATTGGAAAAATGTTGGTGGCATTCAGATTTCCGGTAATACGTTTATATAGTACTGAAATTATTTGCAGATTCACTTTATAAGAAAAGTATTTGAGAATTCACTTTATAATTTTTTTTTGAAAATTCACAAACATTTAAAAGTTTTAGAACCTCTTGCAAAGTTGAGAAAATTTTGAAATTCTCCCTCCAAACTTTCTTATAGCTTCTAATAAATAGTAGGTATTATTGGACACTTGAATGTCACGAATAATTTTTTTATCTAAAACGAACAATACAAAAATCTGCAAAGTTGTTTTGTTAATAGATAATAAAAATGATGTTTCAACACACGCATAAACTATTTTTTTGCTGACACCTATTAAATAAAAAGACTAATGTACATGCAATGCAATATTTTCGTTATACATCAAATCAAGTTACCCATTGGATTTGGAATTCCTGATTATAGATCGATGACAAATTGAGCAAAAACCAGTCCATTAAATGATATAACAAAACATTCTTGATTGATTTTAATTAGAAGAAAACGACTAAGAAGATGTTAAAATCTAAATTGATTAAACAAAGAATCCACAATTTTAACCTTTTGTACTATTTTATTTTTATAAAATAAACAAGAGAGCTCAAAAATGTGTAAAGGGCAAAGGCTGTCTCCCACATTCTCTTATTTCTGACTGTTTTAGCTGACATGACAACTCTCACGCCACTACTCATTAATCCAACCATCATTATTCTTAATATCAATTTTAATCTGAAAAATCAAAAAGGTCACAAATTAAATAGAGAAAAGCACAAATGTTTATTACTGTATTCCTTCAATTTGCACACTCACTATCTTTAGACATTATAATGGTTTTATTTGTCCTTTCCTTTGATATTTTTTTGTCAGCATGGCATTGCTACTAATTATTACTTCCACATTATAGTCTCCAGGAGAATGTCTTCCAAAAACTACTAAATTTCAATTTAAAGTTTTTCATTTAGAATAATTATTGATGGAGAGCGAAAAATACACTAAATATTTTTTAAAAATTGTGTGTAATTGGATTTGAAATAAACTAAGAAGATTGACGTTTAAATTGATAGAGGCTGGGAATACCTTTTTGGACTTTACTATATAACATCTGTACAACTGACGCGATATAAGTTTTGGTAAATAAATGATGTATGTTTTATCGTGTGTATTTACGAAATAACATAAATGTTATACGATACATTGTTTTATATAATATTTTTTTTACTTTAACACTCGCGATAAAAATACATTACTTATTCACAAAACTTTAATTAATCATGTTTTTTTTTTTTAGTATTGTCCAAAAGTATATCATTTAGCTGAAAAACCATTTGATTTACACTTGATGTAAACATTATTTCTTAAAATTATTTTCTTTCTATAATTTAATAATTAATTTTGTAGGGACGAGCCCCACGCGCACTTAGCGAACCGTGAGACCCACAGTACCTCTTATTCCGTAGGCACACCCACACGATCAGTATTTATGTACACGCTTACACCAATATTATTATCTGTATTTGTCCTCAATTATTTTTGTTGTATTTTCCTATATGCTCAATAATCAATACATGCATGTGTGTGTAATTGTATTACTTCAGTTTTAATTCGGATTTTCTGATATTTGTATCCTTATAGAATAGAATCATCGAAAATTTTCATGGTTGCTTGTATGCTTTCAATTTTTCTCTATCTTTTTGTTTTGTTTCTTTGGAAAGATCGACAATTTACACAGAGAGACATTTAGTAAAGTGTGGTCGAAACATGTGCATGTCCACGTGAAAACTACCAAATGTGTATTTTTTTCCCCCCGGCCACGTATGTATAATAAAATCAAGACAACAAAAGTTCATAGAATTTCTTGTCACAAAACTGTTTTTTGACCTTTTTATCAACGGATGATATTGAAACAATTTATAAAACCAGAGTCGGAAGAAAACATGATTTTCTCGGAGATAAGGTTCTAGGAAACAGAAGCTAACGAGACATCACTTACAACGCAAAAAACTAAAATCCGAGATAAATCAAATCTATTGCTGAAAAATAAAAAGAGAATTAAAAAGTCAAGAAATGCAATAGAGTTTGATAAAAAGACATAGAGATGCGGGTTGAGGCGGTCGAGGAGGCCGTGAACCATCTTCTTAGGAGATTTTAGATTCATCTATAACTTCCCTCTCCTCTCTTATGAGTTTGGTCATTGTAGTCGCGGTAAATGTCTACAAACTTCCCTATTAGCTAATTCTCAAGTTTCATAAGTGGAACTCTTTATGATCCTATCTCTATCATTCTCTCGTTTGAATATGTTTTCTCAATTGTAAGATTTCATCTAACAATTGCAAACTTTTGTTATTTTTAAAATATAATGCACCAAATTATATATATAAAAAAAAAAAGACAAAGTTAAATATCACATCTATAATTCTTAATTCTTGAAAACTGTTTAATAGCGACAAACGAAAAAAACCTTACATGTCAAAAAAAAAATATTAAATAGATATTATTTTTCAAATAAATAATTATAGGATTAATCCGATAAGATAGAAGTATTTCTGATATTCCACGTGTTATCTAATAATATCGTTTTCTTGTACACAATAAATACGTAATATTGAAAAGGGATAATTTGTCAAATAACTCAAAAAAATAATATAATTAGTTAAGTAGCCAAAACTCTCATATGTGGCATAACCACAACCCTTAGATTTAGGGTTTTTTGCTACATAATTTATTATAATTTTTTTTTTGTGTTATTTGGTAAATTGCCCCATATTGAAAATTTATGTGTGTGAGAGAGCTTAGGTTGTTCTTTTCTGATTAACCTAAGAAATTAAGGAGTACATATGCGATGAAAACTCGCCGTACAAAGTAGTACACGTTGCTCAACCGTATCCATAATACCATTTGTCGAGAAGATCCCTTCGTTAACTCTTCTAAATATCAAAACATACTCCCCCGGTTCTTTTAAATTAGATGTTTTAGATTTTTTACACAAATTAAGAAAACCAATTAATACTCAACTATAAATTAAATGTATTGTTTTTTGTACTAAACAATTTTCAATAACATTCAACTTATAATAATTCAACAATTTCATTTAATTTGTTTTGAAATTAACAATTCACCATAATTCTTTCACTAAAAACACATTAAAAAGGTAAAAAATCAATCTTTACAAAACAAGAAAAAAATCTAGAACATCTAACAATAAAGAACGGAAGGAGTATATTGTAAATTAAATATATCATTATCACAATACCAAGTCTGCGGTTTAAACATTTAAACTATACGTAAAAAAAAAACATTTAAAC
The DNA here is from genome assembly GCA_900128785.1 of Arabis alpina. Taxonomy (NCBI): domain Eukaryota; kingdom Viridiplantae; phylum Streptophyta; class Magnoliopsida; order Brassicales; family Brassicaceae; genus Arabis; species Arabis alpina. The sequence continues at coordinate 33,244,427 of LT669789.1, forward strand.
TATACGAAAATATGAATTCCCTTTTGAAGCATCTTATTATATAAAGCTTGATGCGTCAAACATAATAATTCACAAGATCGTGACACGTGTCAAATCGATCTTGCCGACTCGGCATCTGTCGAAGCCTATAAATGTTCAATATAAAGTTCCATCCTCCATTTATTTCCCACGACCGGAATTTAATTTAGATTTTGTATTTATCTTTAAAAAAGTTTTGTATTTAGATTTCAATAATCTATTCACAAAAAACTTTCTTTTCATTATCACATAAACAATGGTTGCTCAAACTAAGATAAACACCAACTATTTAACGTTAGACCAGTTAAATAAAAACGTGTAAATATTTATAATCTTATATATTTGTATTTATAATCTTATATATATATCTATTTATCTTAATATTTTCCAATAGAATGTTTCTATATTTGTATTTATCTTCACTTTTTTAATTAGCTATATATATAATTTTGAAATCCTTATTCAAAGATCTGATATCATCCTTGCTTATATATATACGTTTTTTACCTTTGTAAACTTAGGACGGATTGTTCTTTTTAATTTTTTTGCTCTCATACTAAATTTGCTCTATATGTTTCTTCTTTCTATAAGATTTTTCTCTTGCAGATTCACCATGATTAATGTTCTTTGATCATGTGGCACTGATCATCGTGCTCATGAGCATGAGTTTTTCTAAATTACTTTGGTCGTCCTTTGGTGATAATTGATTTGATTTTGGTTTTTGTGTTTTTTTTAATATTTTGTAGTTTAGATCGATGGTAACCATAGTAAAGTATGATTTCTTCATCCATGTATTTTTATATTTTCTTTATGTTCTGATTTTGTTTACGTGTTTTTATCTAACGTGACTCTAATAGTAGTCTATATATAACTTTATACACTCTACTTGATATTTTTTACACACCTATCTACGATAAGAAATTAAGAATTATACAATTTTTTAACTAATTTACATTTTTTTATGATGTCATGCCTGAAAGTCAACGTGCCAACATGTGAGAGAAAGGTGTATTTAAAACTTAATAGACCGCAAAAAAACCAATGTTTAAAATTAATTGTATATTTTCCCAATACAAAGTTAAATCACTAATTCCACTCGCAAAAGGAATATCTTTTCCTTTTATGGACAAAAGTAAAAATAAAATTTACCTAATACTATTGGAAAAAGAGATATAATAATGTACTTATATCAAAACAACATACATAGCATAAAGTTTAAATCTCAATTGTGGCATTAAACAACAACACTACAGCGAGTAAAAAAATTAGCGAGAAAATAGAAAAAACAATGAGTAAAAGAAACCAATGTTGATGTATCATGAATGATGATCAATTGCTATGAGCGAGAAGGTGCTTATAGATTAACCTAATATACAATTGACTATAGATAGACTTTAGACATGGGCACACAATCTAAATTATGTGTAAGTATAAAACTCAAATTTTGTTTGAGATATATTTTAAAATTTCTTGCTCTAACTTTACTGATTTATATACGAGCAATATTATTCATTTAAAATTTAAAGCAAGATCTTTTCCTTACGTTCATTATTTTATATCTACTAGATCATTCCTCTTCTATAAACTTTAATTCACATTTTTATTTATTCTATGTATTACACAATTTTTTAATAATTTCATATAACAAATAATAGTTGAAACAACAAACCCGTGTAACGCACGGGTCCTTCACCTAGTTATTGTATAAATTGGGAATCATTATTTTCAGATAATTCTAGTTATCAGCCCATTATCTTTATCAGTCAAAATTATAAGAGAGAATATAATTCAATATGAATGGTATGGAAACATACATACTTATACATGGCCTATGAGAGAATCTATAAGTTAGCTTCATGATTTATCTATTTTTATGTTATTTTATACTCTTTTCGTTTCACAAAGAGTACATTCTAGCATTTTTCACCTATATTAAAAAATATATTAAAAACTCTCTTTTACCCTTTATTAATACATTAAACAATTTTTTTATTCTAATTAATACATTAAAATAAAAATGTTAAAACTGGAATTTTGTCATAAATTCTACGTTAAAAATACAAAACCACACTTTTGTGAAACGAAAATGTATGGTTAAAATAACACTCGTCGTATAACAAAGGGAGTATCATTCTCTAACGATGTTTCATTGTTACCTATACGAAACAAACATTTAACTGATAACTTAAATACTCCCTATCTTTTTTATTGATAGAGGTTTTAGACTTTTCGTACATATTAAGAATACACATTAATATTTTGGTATAAATGTATTATTTTTTGCATTTTACAATTTTCAATAACTTTAAGCCAATAGTAATTCAATAAAATCATTTAATATATCTTCAAATTTACAATTTATCATTAAAAGTGCATTGAGAATGTAGAAAATCAATCTTTTGTAAACAAAATTTTTGTTTTCAAAACATCAATCAAAACAAAACGGAGGGAGTATCCCCTAAGTATAAAATATAATTCAAAATTGTACAACATTAAAGATTATATGATCAACTTTTTTGGTTTTTTCTTCACAACAATGAAAGATCACTCCTGAAAACCATGAAAGATCACTTAAACATCATCTTATTATAAAAGAGGGCGTATTATTGACGAAAAAGACTAAAGTTTCACTATTAATTAGCCCAATTTCCGGAACTAGTGCTTACAAAAGTGATACTTGAAATACAAATAATGGAATTATTAGCATTTGTTTGTTCGTCTTAATGACAGAAGATAAACCCTTGTTTAGTTTAAAAAGAAGAAAAACAAATCCCTTTTTAGGTTGAAAAAGAAGACAATAAACCCTTTTATACAAACTTTATACTTTTCTCTAAGTCTCTTTATCTCAACGGGTAAAGGGTTAAAGAAACGGGTCGGGTTAGGACCCATCAAGACAGTAACGGGTCGGGTAAGGACCCAGCAAGACAGTAACGGTAACGAGTAGACGAAGAAAGAAGAGGGAGACCAATCTTAGTTGGGATATTTAATTGCTTTGTCTCCTTTTTCCCTCACTTTATTTCATTTCTTTATCATCTTTGCTTGCCCACGAGCGAATCTTCTTGTCTCCGATCTCTCTCTCTCTCTCTCCTTTTTCTCACTCCTCTTTTTGAATTTTTTTACACAAAGATTAGCTTTTAACCTAATTTTATAGATAAATGAATGCAATTTGTTTTAAAGATATTTGAGATGAGCAATGCATAGTTTTGATATCTTCAGTATGACCATGTTACAGACTCGATTCTTATTCTATTCTCTCACTAATTATCCAATGAGTTTCATATTTACGACTTGTGATAAGTCACATAGTAGTTAGTACATGTTTAGTTATAATTAGAGAAAACAAAACGTTCCGAAGCAGATACATAATGTCTGAAGAACGTAGACACAGTTCTGCAAATATGGGTCACATTTAATGGCTATGTATATCTCTCTATATATATGACTATATACATGTGTATAATGATTAAATAGGAATTAGGGTGTGGTGATCAAGTGTACAACGTTCAAAGTTCCGATAATTGAAATTTTTTTCATGTGGATTAGGCTAGAGAGCGAAAGACCTCTTATTTGGTTATTGTACATGTTTTAAATATATAGAAATTTTTTTTTTACAAATTTTGAGATTAGTTTAGGTTCCGTTATGAGTTCTCTTCTTATAGACTGTATAAAAAATAAAATAAATGGGACACCTATCAAATTTTCATATCCTTTAATTGAGCTATAAGTTTATGAATATAAAGTAAAAGTATTCAACAAAACAAAATATGTAGTCTTTTTTGTTTTTTAACAAACAAAACATGTAATCTAAACAAGAGCCAATAGCTCAACTGGTAAAGATCTTAGGCAAAGCATATAATTCGTTGGTTCGAATGGCATTTGGGACGAAACTAATATTTCATGTTGTGGTTTCGGACCTGGAGGGATTACGGGCTTCGCCCCGAACCTCCTGGTAATTCGGAAAAAAAAACATGTAGTCTAGCGGTTTTTATATATTTATGAATATAAGTAGCTCATCTCACTGTGACTTGTTTTCTAGTAAATTGTGTCGTCAGTTTTCATATTCAAGTTCGTATATTGCATGTGAAAAGAAAAATATATGGTCTTCCGATGCTTTGAAAAATTATATGTATTCATATGCTTTGATTGATATTCGATCAAGTGTCGTTAGATTCGTTTGTGAGTTGTGATGATAAGTGGGTGTCACTAAGCAGACACATTGACGTGCGACTACACTGTAAGGGCGAGACAAGTATGACCCTTCAACATATTATTATACGACTAATGCCACTTTACCCACTAACGTAATTTCAATACGTTTACTAATAGAAACATTTATTTTCTAAAATAAAACTTAGTTTCAATTCGACGAACTATAATATGGCTAACTGACTAGCGGAAATTAACTCAAAACGTTTACTCGTTGGAGTCTATAGTGATGCTCAAAGTTTTTTTTTGGCAAAATATAATCAAAGTTTGGATTTTTATATTGTTAAGAATCCCACACATCACTTATTGATTAGATCTAAGTGGGTATATAAAATCATGAACCAATTCATTCATTGGTAATTAGTTTTAAGTTGTAAACCTATAAAAAAATCTCATAGAATTTAATTTGATATCAGTATCCTATTTATTGGTCTAAGAAAAGTTTATAATCCATCTTTATATGAAATTTGGTCCATCTTTATATGAAATTCGGTTCGAGACTAAACAAAAGAATTATCATTTTGAAGGGACGTGTCAAGAATTTTACTTCAAAAGTTTTTTTTTTTTTTTTTGAAAATTTCTTACTTCAAAAATTATAATAAGACATAAGTAATATGTAAAAGATATTAATCAATTAACTTATTACCAATTAATTTTGAATTGAAAACCAATAATCTAACATATAAACGCAATTTTCAAATAACAAAAAGAAAGAGCCAAATGAATGAGTTCTAGTGTCAACTAAATGTGTCGTATTCTTAAGAGCTTTTAGCTAAAAATGGGTTGAAGTATAAAAAACCTAAAATGGGTTATTACTTGATCCGATGTCAGTGACACATGACGCAGTAAAATTTAGGGAGACTTACTAGAATAACCTTCTTAGATTTTGGTCTAACTCAAACAACCTTCTTAGATTTTAATTACTGGGGCTAATTTCGAGTCCGTTTTACCCTTTTTCCTTTGATAACAAAAAACGTATTTACAAAAATGCCATTAATGAAATGCGCCGCGTAGGCGCGAAAGTTTCCCGCCTAAAAAAAATAAGTCTACCGCTATGTGATGGTAGACTTATTTGAGCTCTGGTAGACTTATTTTTTTGTCCGTAAACTTATTTGAGGAGCGGTAGACTTATTGTGTCTCCTTTGGTGGTAGACTTATTTCCGAACGGTAGACTTATTTTCTCTGCGGTAGACTTATTTTCCCGTAGCGGTAGACTTATTTTCTGCGGTAGACTTATTCTTCGAATGGTAGATTTATTTTCGTAGACTTATTTTCAGCGGTAGATTTATTTTTCTTCGATGGTAGATTTATTTTTGACTGGTATATTTGTTTCCTTTGGTGGTAGATTTTTAGTCATAGCAGCGGTAGATTTTTAGTGATGGTAGACTTATTTTAGTAGCGGTAGACTTATTTTTTGCGGTAGACTTTTTTAGCGTGGTGGTAGATTTATTTTGTGTTTAGTAGTGGTAGACTTATTGTAGTAGTGGTAGACTTATAGTTAGCGGTAGACTTATTTCGTATTTTCGGTCAACGAAACCAACCGTTGACTGGTAGACTTATTTTTTTAGGATCAATGGTGGAAGACTTATGCGTTTTTAGCGATAGAAGCGGTAGATTTGTTTTTACCCAGGTCTAGTGATGGTAGACTTTTTATCAAACTTAGTGACGGTAGACTTTTTTCACATTAGACATTTGGTAGACTTATTTGTGATAGCGGTAGACTTATTGTACTTGGTGGTAGACTTATTTCCTGTTTAGGAATTTATAGTGGTGGTAGACTTATTTTCGAACTTAGTGATGGTAGACCTATTTGTGATAGCGGTAGACTTATTGTACTTGGTGGTAGACTTATTTTCTGTTTGATGGTAGACTTATTTTCTGTTTGATGGTAGACTTATTTTCAACTCGATGATAGACTTATTTTCTGTTTAATGGTAGACTTATTTTCTGTTTGATGGTAGACTTATTTTTGTTTGATGGTAGACTTATTTTCTGTTTCATGGTAGACTTATTTTTTGTTTGATGGTAGACTTATTTCCTGTTTGATGGTAGACTTATTTTATGTTTGATGGTAGACTTATTTTCTGTTTGATGGTAGATTTATTTTCTGTTTGATGGTAGACTTATTTTATGTTTGATGGTAGACTTATTTTTGTTTGATGGTAGACTTATTTTCTGTTTGATGGTAGACTTATTTTAGTTTGACGGTAGACTTATTTTCTGTTTGATGGTAGACTTATTTTCCGTTTGATGGTAGACTTATTTTCTGTTTCATGGTAGACTTATTTTTTGTTTGATGGTAGACTTATTTCCTGTTTGATGGTAGACTTATTTTCTGTTTGATGGTAGACTTATTTTCTGTTTGATGGTAGACTTATTTTCTGTTTGATGGTAGATTTATTTTCTGTTTGATGATAGACTTATTTTATGTTTGATGGTAGACTTATTTTCTGTTTGATGGTAGATTTATTTTCTGTTTGATGGTAGACTTATTTTGGTTTGACGGTAGACTTATTTTCTGTTTGATGGTAGACTTAATTTCCGTTTGATGGTAGACTTATTTTGGTTTGATGGTAGACTTATTGTTGTTTGATGGTAGACTTATTTTCTGTTTGATGGTAGACTTATTTTCTGTTTGATGGTAGACTGATTTTCTGTTTGATGGTAGATTTATTTTCTGTTTGATGGTAGACTTATTTTATGTTTGATGGTAGACTTATTTTTGTTTGATGGTAGACTTATTTTCTGTTTGATGGTAGACTTATTTTCTGTTTGATGGTAGACTTATTTTCTGGTTGATGGTAGACTTATTTTCTGTTTGATGGTAGACTTATTTTCTGTTTCATGGTAGACTTATTTCATGTTTGATGGTAGACTTATTTTCTGTTTGATGGTAGACTTATTTTCTGTTTGATGGTAGACTTATTTTCTGTTTGATGGTAGATTTATTTTCTGTTTGATGGTAGACTTATTTTCTGTTTGATGGTAGACTTATTTTCTGTTTGATGGTAGACTTATTTTATGTTTGATGGTAGACTTATTTTTGTTTGATGGTAGACTTATTTTCTGTTTGATGGTAGACTTATTTTGGTTTGACGGTAGACTTATTTTCTGTTTGATGGTAGACTTATTTTCCGTTTGATGGTAGACTTATTTTGGTTTGATGGTAGACTTATTGTTGTTTGACGGTAGACTTATTTTCTGTTTGATGGGAGACTTATTTTTGGTTTGATGGTAGATTTATTTTTGTTCTATGGTAGACTTATTTTCTTTTTGATGGTAGACTTATTTTCTACTCGATGATAGACTTATAATTATACAAAAACTATATATATTATTATTTTTAAAAACACTATTAAACCCGGTTCGACCTATATCATGCAAGTGATGATAGATTTATATACAGGTGGTGGTAGATTTAGTATGTACTATATATTTTCATATATTTTTTTCTATCTTTCCGTATGAACTCGTACTCGTGTTTGAACTCGTACTCGTGTTTTAAGGATTTTGTAATCGTTACAGAGACATTTCAGAAGTTATGTTTTAACCATACATGAAAATAAATAAATGTTGTCAATTCATTCATTACACTACAAAAAATGTTCATAAATGTCTACCATAATGTTTGAATCTCTTTGCAAAAAGTCTACCATAACAATTGTTTCTTATATTACAAATCAGAACGTGTGTGTCTCATAAAAATCTACCATCTTCATGATCTTTTGGATGTTCTTTACAATCTTCATGCGGTTACGCATTGCACGTACAAAGAATACCTGTAAAGAAATTCATGGAAATTAGAACATTTTGGAAAATAAGTCTATCATCGAGTAGAAAATAAGTCTACCATCAAACAGAAAATAAGTCTACCATCAAACAGAAAATAAATCTACCATCAAACAGAAAATAAGTCTACCATCAAACAGAAAATAAATCTACCATCAAACAGAAAATAAATCTACCATCAAACAGAAAATAAGTCTACCATCAAACAGAAAATAAATCTACCATCAAACAGAAAATAAGTCTACCATCAAACAGAAAATAAGTCTACCATCAAACAGAAAATAAATCTACCATCAAACAGAAAATAAGTCTACCATCAAACAGAAAATAAGTCTACCATCAAACAGAAAATAAGTCTACCATCAAACAGAAAATAAGTCTACCATCAAACATGAAATAAGTCTACAATGAAACAGAAAATAAGTCTACCATCAAACAAAAATAAGTCTACCATCAAACAGAAAATAAGTCTACTATCAAACAAAAAGAAGTCTATCATCGAGTAGAAAATAAGTCTACCATCAAACAGAAAATAAGTCTACCATCGAACAAAAATAAGTCTACCATCAAACAGAAAATAAGTCTACCATCAAACAGAAAATAAGTCTACCATCAAACAGAAAATAAGTCTACCATCAAACAAAATTCAGATTAGAATCAGATCGGGAAAAAATCCAGATCTGGAAAAAATTCAGATTTGGATCAAAACGTGATTTTACAAAAGTTCAACATACCCAAACGAAACCGGTTAGAATCAAGAGATTACCTCTCTACAACGCACGAAAACGAAACCCCAACACTCATCGGAACTTTTCTTCGCCGGAATTTCGAAACCTATGAACGAAGAACATATTGAAGTTCATAATTCGAACTCAAAACACTCGTGAATGATAGAGAGGAAGATAACTCATGATTTGTTTCAAAATTAACCGTTAAAAGCAACAAATCTCGTCGCCGGAGAAGAAATCGTGATTTGAGTCGCCGGAGACAGGAAGAAGAAGATAAAATCTGATTTTTTTTTTTTTTTTGGTTTTATGTTGGTTTTTTTTTCTCAATGGCATTTTCGTTAATAAACGAATTTGAAGTATTTTTAATGTCTTTGTAACTTTTTTTAGCTCAAAAAATAAAAGCTCAAAATTTAAAGGTTATTTGAGTAAACCAAACATCTAAAAAGGTTATTCTAATAATTATCTCTAAAATTTATGCTCATACTTTTTAAGTTGATTACTCAAGAACTTGTTCTATATTAGTTTCGTTAAATAAAAAAATAACGACAAAAAAAAAACTTATTCAATTATCTTGAAAAAGGAAATTCTAAGTTTTTTTTCTCTTCCATATAGTCAATTAGGTGTTTGTGCAACTATTTTGTGGGTTGGCTTTTTGCATGCGAGGTCTTCTCTATGTCCAAACATATACTGATTTTTTTCAATTTCTTGTTTTTATTCACCTCGATTGCTTTTGTTTGGCATGCATGCAAAAATTAATTATTGGAAATCTTCAACCCAAATCCATTGGTGGGTTTCTTAGTTAGAGATAGTCCGACATGATTAAACTACTGATATAATTGTCATAATTACAATTATTAGTCACCTGTCATAATTAATATTCTTAGTCTTCTGTATACACCATATTTTCCATCAAAGAATTACATTTCCACCTTTAACATGATCATTTTATCTCTTCCTTTTTATCAAGTCACGCTTTTGTGCTAGATAAGCCATTTGTTCACTTTCTATGTATTTTCGTTAAGCACTTTCTAACTCACCTTAATTAAATTCCCATTAGTTTTTAAATCATGTTAAAATATTTGTTTGATTTTATTTTGATGTATTCATAGTCTTAAAAAGTAGATAGTTGCAAAGAAAGCATTCGTATAGCTTAATTTAATGTACAAAGATTTACATCTATAACAAACAAACAAAAACAAAAAATTACGGATTTTTCCGACATGTCCTTCATTGCTATTTACTTCCGCTTAACAATACTCGTTCACGACCGTGACTTGGTCAATCCCATAAACAAAAGAGTATATTTCTTTTCAACACTTTGCAATCCCAAGCTCCATTGAAAAAAAAAGGAAAGAAAAAGATTAATTTGCTAACAAAATAAAGTACCAATTATAATTCCTTAAATTTGCGTGCTTTTTTCACTTTTTCGTCCAATAAATATAGGGAGACTATGATACGATATTAATTAGCCTATAAATTTAGACCCGACCACATTGAAAATTTATTTAAAATGTTTTTCGTAAGCTATATTTATGATCAGTGTATATTTTGAATTGCTAAGAGAACAAGTAAGAACTTAAAAATGTGTACAAGATAGGGCATATCATAAAAACTTTTAAAATATGTAAAACATGTGGGTGGCTATATCAAAGTTTAATAGTGGTTCCTTGATACGGTTAATGGTTTAAGAGTTTCTAAGAGTTTTGGTGTTATTCCTTTCAAGTTATGATTAAAGTTTTGGTGTTTTTCCTTTTCATTAGATTTAAGATATGTTTCCTTTTTGGTTTTTAGGTTTATGATGCTTTGTACCTAAGCCTCTATATAAGAGTCTCTTTTGCTTAATAAGAAACCAACTTCCAACAATTAACCTAATTCTCAAAGAGAGACTTGGGTTAAGAGGAAGCTTGCTTTAAATCTTTTTCTTCTTTCACGTTCTAGCTAAATCTCTTCTCTCTTTCTCACGTTAATAACGGCGCCGGTTACTAGATCCAAGTCTAAGGCTTTAGCTCATGTTAAAGAGGTTACTAGATTCAAGACAAGAGCTAAGGCTCATATCAATTTGGTATCGGACTCAAACGATTCGATGGGAGATATCAATTCTGTATTGACACAACTCGCTGCTTTGATGGAGAAGATCAACAAGATAGGAGAAGACGTACAATTGCTTACGGAAACAGTAGCAAAACATGGAGCTACTCTTGAAACCCTCACGTTAAACAGAAAAGGAAAACTTGGAAAGATTACTCCAGATGAACATGGACCGCCAATCAAACTGTCGATTGATGAGCTTTCTGAAGGATTGTTGTTGAGTGGGATCAAGGAAGACAAGGGTTTGACATTGCAAACAGCCGGCGCAGGTACGAGTCTTACTCCATCCAAATTCGGCACAAACATATATGCGGGTGATGACAACATGATGAGAGAAAAGCAAAAACTTGCTTTCTCTGGTGAACCATGGCCGACACGAACTGTTGGCAGAGAGCGTGGCCATCGTAGAGTAGATGGAGGAGGGGATTGGCAAGTGAGGCCAATTGGTGCATCACCTGAGAAGCAACCTAATTATGCTCATGGTGATTTTAGAGTTTATGACCAGATGGTTTCAAAAGGTGATTATGAAACTCATGCTGAAGGAGGCCATGAATCAAATCGATATGTGGCGAAGATGGAATTTCCACCATACGATGGTACGACAAATGCTTTTGAATGGCTACAAAAGTGTGATGATTACTTTATGGATCAAAGAGTGTTTAATGATGATGCCAAAGTACGACAAGCAACATTCGTTTTAACTGGTCAAGCATATCATTGGAATCACAACCTTCGGCGTTTAGTTACTCACAAACTGGAATGGGAAGAATTTAAAAAAATCTGCAAAAGTCGCTTTAGAAAAGCAGATGCTGTGAACCCTGTGGGAGAGTTGTCTAATTTAATACATACGGGTACAGTAGATGAATATTGCAATCAGTTTGAAGAGTGTTTGGGCCGACAAACAAGGCTCACCGGAGATCAACAACTATGGCAATTTTGCGCTGGACTAACAGATAGTTTGCGAAAAGAAGTTGAGTATCTCCGACCGCAAACAATCTTTGAAGCAATGGAATATGCCCGAGATAATGAATACAAGATCAATGGCGATAAGCGAGCACGAACGTTTGGAGGGCATCTTGCCCATTTCGTTAGGCTTAAGATGGCAGGGAACAACGGAGTACAAGGCATGAATGACGAGGAAGGTCAGCTGCATCAACAAGCCGAATCAAAAGAAGCATCACAAAAACAGTTCTGGAAGAAGTTAACTAGAGCAGAAATGGCAGAACGTCGAGCTAAAGGTCTATGTTTTAACTGTGATGAGCTCTTCACGCCAACACATGTATGTAGACCAGTCCTTTTCTACATCATGCCAGTCATGGACGAAGATGATCGAGAGGACGAACCGCTGGATGAGACGTAAAGAAGATGCAAAAGGAGCTTGAGGACAAGCTCCAAGTCGAAGAGGGGAGTAATGATACGGTTAATGGTTTAAGAGTTTCTAAGAGTTTTGGTGTTATTCCTTTTAAGTTATGATTAAAGTTTTGGTGTTTTCCTTTTCATTAGATTTAAGATATGTTTCCTTTTTGGTTTTTAGGTTTAGGATGCTTTGTACCTAAGCATCTATATAAGAGTCTCTTATGCTTAATAAGAAACCAACTTCCAACAATTAACCTAATTCTCAAAGAGAGACTTGGGTTAAGAGGAAGCTTGCTTTAAATCTTTTTCTTCTTTCACGTTCTAGCTAAATCTCTTCTCTCTTTCTCACGTTAATAACGGCGCCGGTTACTAGATCCAAGTCTAAGGCTTTAGCTCGTGTTAAAGAGGTTACTAGATTCAAGACAAGAGCTAAGGCTCATATCATTCCTCTCCTCACCTCATATTCTTAAATTAGGATGAAATATTCTACAATTGTGGTTGGATTTTCTACTCACAATGAGTTTATCCCCATATTGTTTTAGTAGATTAAGATTTGAAGAAAATTATATTACATGTTTATTGAGTATGTGTCCAAATCTAGAATCCTAAATTTAGCTATTCTATATCAACTAAAATGAAATGTCGTTGTTTTGCATATGCGGATGGTGACACAATGACGTTATTTAAACCACTAGGTTAAATATCTTGGTCGAAAAGTCGTTCTTTTGATTCATTCATAACTTAAATGATCGAAAAATTGAAATGAATGGTAACCTTAGAAGCAAAAACTCAGACTATAAACACGATTAATGTGTCTGCCACACATAAAAAGTGAGAAGTACATTTTCATATAACTCCATTACCATTTATATTGTTGTCTCTGTCATAAATGTTCATCACCTCATAAATCTACGGCTCAAATGTCACAACTTGGAATCTTCACAAAGAGAGAGAGCAAATAATCTCAAGTCGTTTTCAAAATGATCAATCACGGTTGTGTTCAAGAAGTGGAAGACAACATTGACGTCTCGTCTCTTTAGAAAAGACTTTAGTGTTCGTTATATGTTTAAATCCAACCAAACCACCACATGATTTTGTTGTATGTTTTCATAAACAAACACACTCACTTTCATAATTTGCCTATTTTGGCTTTTAATAGTAGTAATACAATAAGCTCAAACAAACCCTGTTCTCTCCTCTCTGCTAAAAGGGTTTATAGTATTGTGAATATTGCATATGTATTTTAGCAAGGGATTTGAATTTATTGCTCCATTGTATCTTCTTCCGCGGTTTTCTTGTATTCTGATTTAAGCTCGTATGTCCCTTGGTTCGATCCTCTCTTATTGTACACGCAAAGATCGTTTAGTATTTCTTTCAAAAACTGCGCTGGTTGGTCTGTTTCCTGTACCAGCTGCTTCAATGTCCAGTTAGGTTGGCCTTCGAATAGCTTGAACATTATAGCTTCGAGTTCACCACGATCTCTCCTCGTCCTCTTCACCTCGGTTTGCTTAACTGGTGCAGGTTTCTTCTTTTCCTGCTCATTCAAACATAAACAACTACATCGGTAAAGCTGCTCATTCAGAAGATTGATCATTAACTGCAGTTTCCATACTAAATTCATATAAAATTTGACAAAAAAACAAGAATCGAAGCTAAATTGTTGTTTCATTCAGTTTTACCATCTCAATGATTACTCCATATAACGCGAAATCAATGAGAAGAAAACGATATTACCTTTGAATTGGAAGAAACTAAACCAAGCATTCCAGGCATAGGTCTCATGTGTACTCCGCGATCGTTATCAATAACCTTTCAAGCGCAATCCAAAGAAGAAAAACTTACTCATTAGCTAACCACTTAAATGTACAACCAAGCAACATACCTGAATCTGTCGATTCTTAACCATAGATTTGCTAGTTCTCTCCCTACAAAGCTTAGCATACTCTTCAATGTTTTCACCATGCGGCTTCATATCAAACTTATGTTCTATTCTTCCTTCTGTAGCTACATTACCTATAAAAAGCTCAATACACAAAAACCACATCAAGAAACGCCTAACTCTAACCAGAGAAACTAAAGAAGCCAATCATACAGTAGAATCCAAAACTCACCTTGATTAACCTCAGAAAAAGTCTCCATTGGAACAATGTCTTTAAACATATTCAAAGAGTAACTCTTTGGCATGTTCCCATACTCAGCTCTAACCATCTCCATCTTAAACTGATAAAACAACAAAATAAGCTCAAAGAACCATAACAAACCAAACCCTAAACCTAATAAACACTAAAAGCTCCTCAATTTCATATAAACAAGACTCCATAAAAAATCTATCTTGAACTGATACAACAACAAAATAAGCTCAAAGAACCATAACAAACCAAACCCTAAACCTAAAATCAAGATCAAAACACTAATAAACACTAAAAGCTTCTCAATTTCATATAAACAGAACTCAATAAAAAAACTAGGGTTTCGAATCAAAAAATTCAGAAATTGAAGAAGACCCAAGTACCTCAGGAGTAGGATCAGGTTGAAGAAGATCAATAGAGAGAACAATCTTAGCTAAAGAAGGACATTCAGAAGGAGAAGAAGAAGAAGGAGGAGTTTGTTTATCCCATGCTTTTCCGACAACTACAGGACATTTCATTAACCAAATAGATCGGTCTGATCTACCCAAATCAAGATCATGATCATCTTCCATCTCTGTCTTCACCATAACCAAATTCTCTTTGAGCTCTGTTTCGGTTTTTGACTTAACCCTAAGTCTTCGCTTACTTTGAAGAAGAAGAAGAGAGAGACCCGACCCGTTATTAAATACCCGAACCGACTCTGGTAGTTCAATAATAATTGGGCTTAAGGCTTAAGGCCCATGTTTTGTATCCAGAAACCCAGTTTTGTTAAATGGGCTATATTATTATTTGCAAAAGCATATGTATGTGTGTATGTCCCTAAGCAAATGGTTGTGTCATTCGACCATTTAGTCTTCGGTGTATCCGTTCAACCGACACTATGAAATCCGAGTCAGATTGTAGGGACGTTTACTCCTTAATTGGTTCTCATATAAACAAGTTATGAGATACGATTAATCTCGGGGCGTAGAGCGGTCATGTGAATACTCTGATGGCGAAATAGAAATAACTAAATAGTCTTGCGTTTGAGCGGAATAGATCATTGGTTTGTACCGACAACGATTGTTTTGTTGTCTAATAACCTATAGAGAGGGATCATGATGGAGTTAACTAATTAAGTAGATATAATTTCTTACTATACTCTATATTTGAAACATTTGTTTAGTTTACGACATATCTCACAACACAATAACTATTGCAACTGACTGTTTCGAGCATGTGAATATGGATACATACCGATAAATTATCTCGTTTTTTTTGTATTTAGATAAATTTGTGAGGATATGAAGTTTTTCTCCTTTCTTTATCTTTCATTATATGCGTACTTTAATTATATTTTAAAGCAAATGGTTTAGTTAAGAATGGTAGACTTAATTTCGTCGTATATATATTAGTTGCAAATAGTTGTTTTGTTTTCTTGACATAAAGGGCGGCGATGCATTTGGCATATATGACATGCTCAATAGTCGTATATGTAAACATCAACATATGCAAAACATTCATGGATGTAATGTGTATGTATTAAATGGATACACACCGATTGCTTGGACCACGATTATGATGATAAAGACACCAAGTTTAGATAAAGCGACAAAGAAGTAATCGAGGAAGGAACTTAACTAAATCTATGAGAAACCCTAACCACTAGTTTCACTGTTTGTTTCATGCACAAAGGGGGACCAATCTCTTTCCTAACGAACTTTTTTTTGAATATATATCCATTGAAGATATCGATTAACAAATTGAAGAGAGCGTTTTTCCAATAATATATACAAAGAAGAGGAAAAAACAAGACAGATTAGCTTTTCAAGCTAGTAGAATTTAGCACAGTGCCTAACTGACCAAATGCACATTAGATATATACTTATTTTCTCTCAATACATATATAAATTATCTACACTTGGCCACTAATATGCAATATTTTTAGTTGAAATTATATTTGTTATTTAAAACGTTTAGAGAAGCAAATGGGCCTTCTAAATTCGATGAATGAGGTCACCAATTGATATCTAGACGATTTATATGATTTTTGTAAAGGGGATTGATTTAAAGAAAGTGTCATATCAATCATGATCGAGTTACGTAAAAGTATATAACAGATGTTGAGGAGGCATTTCAAAATCTTTGTTCGATATTAGTCTCTCACTTTGACCATAGACTTTACAATTTTACAATGATGTGTCGAGTCTTGGACTCTTCAAGCTTATTGACCATTTGACCCATTAGTTTCCACTTTTTTCAACATAATTTATTAACAATTTAAACTCCCTAACTATCCTTTCAAACTTAACCTAACGTATATTAATGGTAATTAATGACAATGCCTAACATTTGACCTGTGAGGTAGGCTAAATACGTACCATTGGAACAAAATGCACGTCATCAGTACGTAATAATAAATACAAAAAATGATTAAACATTAGTTACAAAAATTATGGCTAGAGAAAAGGTATATCCGATGGCTAATCCTATGAAGCTGTAGAGCTTTTGAGAAACAATAAGTGAGACATATTAAGCAAAGTATCAGAGTAGATGATCATGACTTTTGGATCAACTAAAGTTATTGGAAATGAAATTTTATAAAAACAAATTAAACAAAATAATTTTGATTGAGAGAGACTGAAATAAGAGATCACATGTCATGAGTCAGACACTGTATAGTTTTTGAGTAACTTCCATCTTCTCCTGTCATTTTTACTTGTCCTAAATCAAGCAATCTGTAACTGTACTACTAACTAATCATTATTGTTATTAACAGTATTAGTTCACACATACACATTGAATATTATTTCAAAAGTTCACACATATATCACAAGGATAAACTATCATTATATGTTTGTATATCATTTGTAAATGTGATTATAAAAAATAGAATAATAAATTAGGATTAGTTTACATTCATCTACTCCAACTGTTCACATGTTACGTAATTATTAATAATATGACGATCTCCAAATAGTTAACCTTAACGCCCTAATATTGTAGATAAGGGTTGAATCTAAAAGGAACGACACGATATTATCTATGTAAACCATAGAATACAGGGTCCAATATAAAAAAACATATTTGGGAAATTTTGGCTTATTCAAACTAGGAGACTCAAACTAGATTAAAGTTAGTGCATGAATATGATTTAAAGCCGCCCAAGACCTTCTCTTTTGTATTTTAAACTAAACTTTTTCCATCTTTTCTGAGATGTTGGTTATATATATTTCAATTGAGAATTAATTTTACAACTTTGACTCTGGAGACATTTAATTGGGTAATATTAAAGTTGTTAAATGTTTTCTTAAATGAGTGTTTTATTCTTTCAAATCTTTGATCAATGGAACAGGAAAACTTATTAAGTCATGTTTAGATCCGGCAAACAAACGGATAAACGGGGGGGGGAAAAGCAGCTTCGAGCTCAACACCAACCAGAAAGCTAAATCAATATCAAACCCCAAAATACTTCTATTACTTAAAAAAACAAATAAAGGATTTTTGATTTGACCTTCAAAAAAGTACTATCGTGAGGAAACCAATAAAAAGAGGGTTATCTTAGTAATCTCGATTTCAACCCAAAAAAAATAAACCACATTCAAATTGACAAAAAAAAATCGAACCTACGTAACCAAAAATAGAGTTGTACAAATGGTTTCATATAGAAATATATAACGAATAACCATAAGAGGAAAACTGAGAAAGTGCAATAATTAAGTACCGAACAATAAAGTAAAAAACCAAACTATATGAAACTAGAACATTAATTTAACTCTCATTTTGATCTTCTTAAAAAACGTACTCGTACGATGTGCATGTTAATCACCACTAAGTAACAACCTAGCTAGCTAAGGAAGTTTTTATCAACTTGCACGAAATTCCAAAGAAGACAAAGACGAATACAAAAGACAACAACAAAGAAATAGCATCTCATTATTATAACGTTTTAAAGGATTTAACAATAATCAATAACTGATTCTGAATCTCAAGATCTCGGAGGTGTGAAGAATGGCGTACCGGCAATGAAGGAGTTGAGTTGAGCCGGATAAAGAGACGAAGGGTCTAAAATCAATCCATTGTTATTGTTTCCGGCGACAGTAACCGCGGTTTTATTGGCGGTTTCTCCAGCATTTGTGGTAGTTGTGGCAGTAGATGCAAGAAGGTTAAGATGATGATGATGATGATCTTGATCTGGTCCTTGGTCATATAGAATGCCTTTGAATACATGTCCTCCAATATTCACAGCTGTTTGATAAGCATATTCTTGTTCATCTTCATCGTCTTCTATTGAACTCACTCGAACGCACCGGAAAACCGCTGGAGAGTTGACTTCCGGTGGTAAGTGTTGACTCAACTCCAACCCTAAATTTTATTAATAATAATTATTACTTATAAGGATATATAACAAATATTTATGTAAATATGTAAGATGTATAACATGTTCCTGATATATAAAGTGTAATGTCCAATAAATACCGAATCTTTAAAGATTTATTGCATTGTGTGATACATGAAATCGATCTTGTTTAAACCCTTTTTTATGTCGTCAGGTTTACTAAGAAACAGTAACTCATAGAAATAAAGGAGTAATATCCGGCGGACATCCTCATTCACACGCAAATGATGTTGTACTTCTCCACAAACATTCATAATTAAAAACACTTTTCTTGAAAATTCAATCAATTTTTGTAAGCTAAATTCAGCATCAACAATTCGAAAAACACACACTCACAATGATCGAGTTTTACCTGAATTAGAATTAGCATTTACCACACGGGTATTACCTAGAGCCGATCCACCACCACCACCACTATGGTCTTCGTTATCATCATTATCACCACCACCACCACCACCACTAGCTTCTCGTAAGCGTTTTGCGTTTTGCGTTTCACGGCTAGAGGCTGAGTGGTGTTGCAAGGAAGAGAGTTGAGCTAAACGTTCACGGCGTTTAGCGGCAGGAACCCAAGTGCTTTTAACATGAGTTTGACAATGAAAACCTCGGCTTTTACAACAAGTTCTACATCTCATATGAGGACAATCTTTCTTAGCTTGATTACCACAATCTTGACAATTCATACCTCCTTGTCTTGTCACTGTGAACCCTCCTGGTTCATGATCGGAGACTACGTTGAAGTATAAACTCCGGCTCCGGTTGTTGTTATTGTTGTTGCTACTGCTTCCACTTGGAACCATTCCAAAGGAGTAGAAGTTTGTAGGAGCTGAGACATGCTGTTGTTGTTGTTCTTCTTGTTGTTGGAAGTATTGAGGAGGCCAAATCTCGAAACCCTTGTTGTTGTTATAGATCTCGTCTTTGTAAAGATAAAGATAATTGCTCTTGTCTTGATGATGTTGATGATGATCCTTGTCTACTTGATGATGATGATCTTGCTTGTTGTTGTTGTCTCTCCCTCCTAGATAGAAGAATCCTGCCATTTCTTTCCCGAGTGATAATCCACATCACACGCACAACACACCACAAAGAGAGATCAAAGAAAAGAGCAAATCTTGATTTGATCTTCTTTTCTTTTCTTGGAGAGACTGAGAGTAAAGATGAGGAAGAAGATCGAATTATGTTAAGAAACTACAAACACAAGTTTTGATCTCTGAAAGTGGATTTTAATGGGGTTTCTCTGTGGATAAAGAGAGAGAAAGAAAAGGTTTTTAAGACATAGAGAGTCCCATGAAGATCTTTTGCTTTGGGCACTTCACTACAGTTATCTTCCAGTTTGAGTGAATCCCCATCACATAAATATCACTCTCTATATATGTTTAAAAGAAATGAAAAAAGAAATATAGATAAAGATAGATAAGCTGACATTATTTTATGTAATTTTCTATAGAGTAATCATTTCATTAATGCATATGTATTATGTATATGCTTGCTTATTCTCTACAATTTTCATTGGTATTTCATATATCCCTTATTACCATCCAAATTACATGTAAAAGAAAAACAAATGACGCTTTTTCCTCTAAAGTGTTGTGTTTGTCTGCAGACGTAAAATTATATTCATCTAGTCAGTAGGTTTAGGATCCAAAATAGGTTAACAAAAAAAGTATTTAATATGTGATTGGATATACTAAATGTTCTACGATTTTCAATAATTATTCTTCTTCATTTTAGTATATTTTGGAATTTTCTCACATGTGTTAGATAATCATAAGTAAAAGCATTACCAAAATATATAGTTTTCAAAAACCAAAACTAGCTACAAGAAAAATAGCTAGCATTTTAATCTGATACAGTTAATTTTTTTTTTTATCAATGGTGAATAGAGTGCCACGTGTTAGAACAGGGAGTTTTTCTTCCACTAGACCCTCCCCCGCAAAACCCTCCCCACCGTTTATTTATCTTTTCTTTTCACCTTTTAATTCGTTTTATTTTTTGTTGTGGTGAAATTATATGAAAAACATTATCAAGGAAAGTCCGAGAGAAAAAAAAATAAAGATTTTTAGGCAAGAGGAAAAGAAATATAAGGAAGTCTAACGTCACATTGCTTTGACATTTTATCGTCACGGACAGTCTAATCGTGTGAAGTTTACGGGGTTAATCACGGCGATTAGACCTTCAATGACATAACTTTTTCAACGAATCCTACGTGCGGATGTTTTTATTCGTCTAATCAGGATTACGTGGCATTAGTACTGTATGTACATGAACTATGTGATGAATTTGATCGCTTTAAGAATTAAATAATGCCAAATATCATCCGCACAACTAGTTATATACAAGAAGTGAAAAATATATGATTGGATCGTGCAAAATTATTTCTTCGAACATATATTTTAGTAGTTACAGAGAATTTAAGACCCAAAAAGTGAGTCAAATTATGTAGCCAATATGTAAAACAAAACTTTGCTAAGGTTAATCTAAGCCTCATTCCTCATTTTGTAGATTGTAAAATGCAATTATTTTTGTCCTCTTAAGAAAAAACTAGATGTATTTCCATTATTAAACCTCTAACCGGAAGCAATAGATAAGTGGTTTTTAGAAACTGAACTATAAGAAATATAGGTACTGTGTTTTAAAGGATTTTTGCTGGAACAGCAATCCCTAGTCTAAGGTTTAGGTCACGAGTCATTATTATTAGCCGATGAATAGATGTGATCGTCTTCCATCTTTACCCAAACTATTACATGAATATTATGTATTTCTTTTCTCTATTTAGATTTTTTAGTTCGTTCCTTTAACTAAGTAGAAAGCTTAGCTTTCACGTTTATATTTTCAAAAAATTTGAAAGAGAAAAAAAAAATGATATCAGGGTTATTTTGTTTTTTTCATAAACACTGTATTCACCAAAATAACCCTTTTGTCATCTCAATCAGTAATACTGAAGAAACTGGTGTTACACAGAAATGAAATGTCGGAGGAAAAAACTCATTGGTTGCTAGAACAGCACGATAACAAATTATATTATAACCGAAAGCTCAAAAAAGAGAAGTCAGAACCAAATTTCCTGAGTAACCCTAATATATGTAATAATGTAAACATGACGATGTAGTTTGATATATTGAGTAAAACCATTAGTGGTTTTTATCTTAAACTGGCTACTATTAATTATTACCTCTTAAATAACTTACACTAGTAGTACGTAAGAGCATGATTATTGGTGATATTATAAGAATATCACTGGGCTAATTGGATTAAATAATAATTATTGGGTTTCATTTCAAGCCCATAGGTATCAGTTTATTGATACTCGTGGTACAGGAAAATGGACACGTGTCGTCGTAGGATTGGTCGGAGAAATTATTTTTACAATTTATAATCTACGTTTGCAAGGTTATGAACCATAATAAATTTGTGTTTCATAAAATCTTTTATATTTATCCATAGTAATTTGATTATTCTTTGATTTTAATTTTTTATTTTATTTCTAACCATAAATTAGTTTTTTTTTCTTATGAACTTTAAGTATCACCAATAAACACTAAAAAAACATAAATATCATATTGAGTCTCAACTAACATAATTAATAATAAATAATGTTAGTGATACTCAAAACAGTATCACCAATTGGTCATACATATTCTATAAATTTAATATAGAAATGATTAAAATTTTACTTATCTCGTAATGGCTACTATCGACATGAGAACCAACGCAAGGAGACCCACTCTAGTCTCTTTGATCACGTGAAACCGCGTGAATTAGCGGCGCAATTTGCATTTGATAATATGATAATTAAGCGCATTTGGTATTAGTTAAATGCTTTTGAAGTTTATACCTTTGACGGTTCATCTTTTTAAATACGTTTGAAATATTTCATTGGAGATACTTGGTGACTAAAAAACGGATATGGAAGCTTCAAGTGAGGAGTTGATACTTGTCTTCTAAAATTTTCGGATAAATTATGTGATTGTGAAGTTTTTTTCTGTTATATCACTTATCGTTGTTCATAGTGCCGGATCTGAATCCATTTTTATGAAATATTTGAATGGTTTTCCAAATGGGAAAAAAGTCAATTTAAACCCAGACAATTTGCATCGTGCCCTTTTGGACATGAACTTTTACATATGGTTAATTTAAACCTGAACTCCAAATAAATTCAAATTTTATACATGAACTAACATAATTTGCACCGAATTGTACATTGACCAAGATTATGTTAGTCAACGTTAACTGAATATTGACTAAAACGATATGTGGGTTAGTTGGCTAGGTAAGAAATGCTCGGAAACGACGTCGTTACGTTGTTTTAGTAGAACGATGTCATTTTCATTTAGAGAAAATTCGAAACCGAATCCATAATTCAATAAATCTCCAAATAAAAGCGACGTCATTTTATCGAATAACGGATTCGATTTCGAGTTTTTTAAAAATAAAAACGACACCGTTTTACTAAAACAACGAAACGATGTCGTTTTAACCCAATGAAACTGAGCCAGCTAATCCACGTGTCGTTTTCTGTTAACGTTGACTAACATAATCTTGGTCAAGGTACAATTCGGCACAAAACATGTTAGTTCAAATATAAGATTTGAATTTATTTAAAATTCAGATTTAAATTAGCATATTCAAAAGTTTAGGTCCAAAAGGGCACGATGCAAATTGTTTGGGTTCAATTTGGCCTTTTTCCCTTTTCCAAATTCTAAGGACCTCCAAATTTAAAAAAAAAAAATATATTACTCTATTGAAATTATGTTTATGTGATGCGAAAAATAAAAATTTTGTAAGACAAGATGGTATTTTTTTATGTAGTTTAGTATGTTATGAGTTTTGTGATAAAAAAAGTAAAAATGTTAAAGTAAGTTTTTTATAATTTTATGTTACTAAAGATAACATGAATATATTGTTGTTAAAAAAATCAAATTTTTAAAAATAATTTTGTTTAAATTAAACGTCGGTTATTTTTTGTATAGGACCCCGAAAATCTCATATCCGGCCGTGGTTGTTCATTATTAGTGTTATGGAAAAAAATTCGTACGTCGTTTCTTTCTTTCTTTAAGTAGTTTTCCTTTATTTAAATGTACTTTTTAGATATTTTTTTTTTTAACTATACATATTCTTCTTCTTCTTTTTTTTTACAACAAACTATACATATTCTATCAAAACTTTATTTATGAATCAATATTGTCACCTTGCTTGCGAACTGCTGAGGAATTCTCATGCATATTTAAACTATTCATACTACATAATATCAGGTCACGAGTGAGATTTGACTTCTCAATTCTTATAGCTAGATTTGATCAAATCTTCGGCATCAACGGCCCAATCAATACACAACCAATTTCACAAGATAAAGTCTTACCATACCATAATCAATAATGTCCATATACAAATAGATATATATATATATATGTATGTTTTTTCTTTTTAAAAAAATAATATATATGTATGTTTTTGTGAGCAAAATGCTTATTTTCTTTTGGAACCGAGCAATTGCCTTTAAGTCTAGAAAAAATTGTGAAATTTCTATTTTAAGAAATTGGGCATGCGTATTTAAAACGATTTCAGAAAATTGTAAATGTTTTACATAGCCCGAAAATACCCCCTACAATTAATTTGGTTCTCTGCTCCATAATTTGTGGTGGGTTTTAAAAAAAAAAACTGAATTTGTGGGTTTAGAGAAACAAATTGCATATCGAAAGACAATAAGAAAAATAACAAACAAGAGGCCATCCCGAAGATGAAATGTGTCTAGAAAAAAGTCAGACTTTTAAAAATACTAATAAATATGACTATCCAAAACATACTGAGCCCTAATATTAGATCTAGAAAGGTTGGTTGATCGTACGTATTAGTTACAAAAAAGGATTGGTAGTATTTAGGGGCCCGAGGCATGAGTCTTTTGTATTTTAATTTCTTGTTGACTAAATCACTATTTTGTCTTTATTTGTAAATGTAATTACTTAATGTTTTTTTAAGCTGAATGAGAAAACCAACGAGTTCTAACTTTGATGACTCGGGATCTTCATGATTAAACTAGTTCCCTTTTGTCTTTTTCTTTACTTTAATTTTCCTTTCTTTTCTTTTTTTTCCCCTTTGGCTAACATTACTAAAAACAAATTCATCTTTCAGAATTTGACGGTGTTTGTAGCTAGCATTGGTTTGTGTTTGTGGCGGATGATATTTCTCTTAAGAGACGGACATACTTTGTATATAAGCTAGAGTGTTAAATATTTACTGCCAAAACAAAGACATAATAAACGATTGATGTCATCGACTGTTAATGTTAATGGTAATGAAAATATATGTTGTATATAAGAGCATCAACAATGGGAGATATTCAATGGAGTTTAAAAAAAAAAATAGAAAATGTAGGAGAGAGGGAAAGAGGAAGTTCTCAATTGAGAAACTCTCTCACTACAAGAAAACATATGATTAAGGACGGAAATTAAAGACATCATACTTTCGTCGCTATGTTCCGGCGTGTTTAAGACATATATAAGACATTTATGGGGAGTCATCGTTTCGTTGTCGTTAATTACCGACACTTTAAATTGTCGATAGTTAATGTCATTTTAACGATAACTTAACGATATTCAAATATATTATGTGGTTATGTTGTGGCTAAATTAACGACGTAATTATGTCGCTATAACGACATTTGCAAGTTATGCACAGAAAAATACGTTACAAATGAAACGACCCGACCCGTTTTTTTTTTTTACAATAAACCCTTGGTCTCGGACTAGCACTCTCATAAATGCTATCCTCCACAACCAAGCAACAACAAACAGACAACCAGCGGATAACCTCAACAATAACCAAATAATTCATTTCATAAAGATAACTAAACCAGTTCAACTCAAATTCCAATACAATAAAACCAGCAACCTAGCGGAGTTCTAAAACAGGAATGGAAAGCAATAAAACCACACATCAACACACAACACGAGACCCTAGATCATCTCCCTCTTCGTTTCCATGATTCCACGATCACAATTTGCCTTTACCTGCATCACATGGAAAAAAGAGATGCGTGAGTATTATCACAAATACCCAGTGAGACGGTCCTCTCATCTACGACTACGCACTCAGACGCGATGGATCCGCTCAGGCAACCACGCATCAAACCATCACACAAACACAACAACGGCTCAACCACAGCCCAAACAGGCGGCATGTCGATCGACACTACCACTAGGTGTCGATCGACACCCCTGTCCACACCTGTCGATCGACACACCCACGGTGCCTGTCGATCGACAGCTCCACAGGACCCTGTCGATCGACACAACCACTAGGTGTCGATCGACAGCTCCTCGATCACCTGTCGATCGACACAACCTCTAGGTGTCGATCGACAGCTCTCGCGTGACCCTGTCGATCGACACACACAAGTGTTGTCAATCGACAGGCCGTCGCAGATTCATAGGAAATCGATCGATATCCTCTCGGATCGATTCCTCCTCTGCGTTAACACGAAACCTGCACAAACAACACAATCCAACAATCCATACACAACAAAACGAACAGAAACAACACCAATCATCACAATCAATCAATTCAACCTACCACCAAACAACCCTAACGAATCCACCGGCCCAGAAGCCATGGTCACGCACTCACCTCGAGCTAATTGGAAAGAAAATGGTAGAGCTGAGGCTAGACACGAATCCACGACAATCTCCACAAGAAATCTCCTCCAAATCTCTCAAGAAACGAAACCCTAATTCTCAAAAACTCACAGGAAACAGAGAACTCCTCTCAAACTCTGTTGGCTGCGTTTTTGGGACTTGGTTCGCTCTAATGCGGCCAAAAACCCTTAAATACGAAGCCCTAAGGTTTACCCAAACCGGCTCGGTCCAATTGAACGACTTAAATCGAACCAAAAAACTAACCAATTCGGGCACCTGTCGATCGACAGGCCACAAGTGTGTCGATCGACAGCCCCTCCATTTTCCACAAAAATGGTTCACGGGCGTCACAACAAAGCTTTAGGCCCATTATTTGTTTTTACGACACCACACATCATTTGTTTAGTTCAAAAATCAAATTAAATCTAACATAAGGCTCAAAGCCCAATTGGAAAAATACTTTGTAATCAGATCTCGAATCATTGTTTTCTATTCACCGACAATGAAACAGAGAAGGAGCAGGCAATAAGAGGAGTCTGCGAAAAGATTTAAGAGAACCAGAGTTGAATCATGGTAGAGGATTGAAATGGATGTAAAGATCGAAGGTTGGAAATCTTGTTGGTCTATTTCTTTGAAGACACAATCAGAAACTCTAAACAAATTTTTGGGTAGTCGATTGTTTCTCTCTAACCAGATGCAGTAGAGAGTCGCTTGCCATAGAATTAGGACTAGTTTCCGAATGGGTTTCGAAGCTTTGTAGTTCTGGAGAAACTCCAACATATGTAACCAATGTCATCTTCTAGATAAAATATTTTTCAATATCGACAATGGATGTATTCACGAATAAACCCAGAGACAAGCAATATAACATAAGAATTCAAGCTCGGATTGCAAGATTTTTAACTTTCGCAGCAAATCAAGAGACATGCATCGAAACCGGTAATCTTGCTTGTCCTTGTATCAAATGTAGAAATGGTAAGCCAAGATCGGTTCTTGAGGTTTCAAAGCATTTATATCGTCATGGTTTTACACCTAATTACTTTATTTGGCTTTCACACGGAGAATATTTTATTGATCTACCAAGTAGCGGTGCTAGGGATAATGCATATGGTTATCAGAATGAACCTCGTTTGAATACCGGCGGTCAGGGATATACGGATGGGGAGAAT
Organism: Arabis alpina; assembly: GCA_900128785.1. NCBI lineage: Eukaryota > Viridiplantae > Streptophyta > Magnoliopsida > Brassicales > Brassicaceae > Arabis > Arabis alpina. The sequence continues at coordinate 33,271,916 of LT669789.1, forward strand.
AGATTTGTTGAAATGGTGACAAATGCATATCGTGGGTCAGTGGGTGTAGAGAACGTGGCGGAAGAACGAAACGTAGCGAGACGGTTTTATGAAATGTTAGATGCTGCTAATCATCCCATCTATAATGGTTGTAGAGAGGGTCATTCTGCATTGTCATTGTTTGCTAGGATGATGAATATTAAGACGGATTATAATATGCAAGAAAATTGTGTGGATGCATGGTCGCAACTAGTGAAAGAATACTTGCCAGAAGACAACCTAGCACCTGAGACTTACTACGAAGTACAAAAGATGGTATCGGGTCTTGGCTTACCATTCCAGGTAATCGATGTATGAATTGATAATTGTATGATTTTTTGGAAAGATGATGCAAAACTAGAAGATTGTCGGTTTTGTAAGAAGGCCAGATTTCAACCTACGTCTGGACGAATTAGAGTTCCTTACAAGCGTATGTGGTATTTACCGATAACGGACAGGTTGCAAAGATTATATCAATCTGAGAACACGTCAGGAGCGATGAGATGGCATGCAGAGCATTCTAGCAATGGAGAGATAACGCACCCATCTGATGCGTTAGCTTGGAAACACTTTCATTCAGTTTATCCAGACTTTGCTTCGGAGCGGCGGAATGTCTACCTTGGTTTATGTATAGAGGGATTCAATCCATTTGGAAAATGTAGGCAAAACTACTCATTATGGCCAGTTATCTTGACTCCGTACAATCTTCCACCTAGTTTGTGCATGAAACGGGAATTCTTATTCTTGTCAATCCTAATTCCTGGTCCAGAGCATCCAAGTCCATCTCTAGATGTTTTTTTGCAGCCGTTAATACATGAGTTAAACGAATTGTGGCATAATGGGGTTCGTACATTTGATATATCCCAAAAAGAAAATTTTACAATGCATGCAGTATTAATTTGGACCATAAGTGACTTTCCAGCATATGGAATGTTATCTGGGTGGACCACACACGGGAAGTTATCTTGCCCATCTTGCCAAGGAAGTACCGATGCGTTTCAATTGAAGAACGGGCAAAAATCTTGTTGGTTTGACTGCCATCAACGATTTTTACCCAAAAGACATCCCTATCGTAAGAGCAAGACCTTGTTTAAGAAAGATCGAATGGTTAAATCTGATCCACCTCCAGAGTAGAGACTCCTTTAATTACACGAGAAACCCCTTTTGATGATTTAAAATGAATCCACCAACGACCCCAAAAAAAATGCTAAATGTAGTCATGCGTAGTCAATGAGGTTATACAACATGTTCAAATGATTAACAATGTCATCCAACATTCTTCTTTCTTTCTAAAAACACAACACAAATCATCATTCTTTTTCAAAAGTATACATCGAAGTGTATCTAATTTGATTTACAGACATTAAATAAATAAATAAGTTAAAAAAAGGTATAGATATCGTATAGTAAAAGTTTCAATGCACCGCAAAACCAATACATGTTTAACTAATGCTGAATGTAAACAACATCTTATTTAGCCGTAAATCTTAGTGACGAAAACTAATATTTAATATCAAATTGAGTGCATTGGAATGATTATAGGAGGTGATCTAAGATGTTGATCAGCCGAGGTACGTAATCTAAGATGTTGTAATTAGTTTTTCACCTTGGGAAAAATATAAAGAATAAGGATTAGCTTCAATTATTATTATTATTATTATTATATGTGGTTGTTTTCACTCTCGAGCCTTGTGCTTGCCTTTCTTCTCGCTGCACATCTCTCTCTCTTTATATATATGCTAGTCAATCATTCTTCTCACTAACAGTATTTTCCCGACAATCTTCTCAATGATTATTATCTATTATTTATACATTGTTTTATTTTGTAAGTCGACACTCTTTTGAGTAGTTCGTGTTATGATTCGAATTAGAATTCGATATAATTAGAATTCGAAAGATTAAAAAGAATTTTTATATAAACTCTAAAAGATGGATACATGTTTCTAGTGTTCAATTGGTCACACCGTTAGCGAAAAGTTAGCATCTACACACAAAGCTAGCATCAAACTCGACCAGTTTTACGTTTATTTGGCTAACTATCAATTTTTGGTTTCTGAAAACATTAGAGCAGGAATGTCGGATGGTTTAAACTAGGGTTCATTAGTTTTTGTTATTTTAATAATAGTAGTTATGGAGATTTCTTATGAAGTGGATCATTACATTGATCCAAAAGAAACGGATCATTTAGGTAATTGTGGGACATGTATCAATTAGTTTTTTTTTTAGGAGGTTCGGGGCCAATCTCGTAATCCCCAAGTCCATAACAACATAATGTAGTATTAGTTTCGTCCCAAACACCATTCGAATCAGCAATCTCTAAGCTTTACTTGTGATATTTACCGGTTGAGCTATTGGCTATTGGTCACGTGTTAGTTTTTTATTGAGCCGATTAACTTTGCCGTGACCCAAAGCAAGACGAAAATTCATTTTGTGATGACCGATTTATGTTTCATTTTATTTTTACGGATTGTAATAACTGTCTACAATTTTATGAAACATAATAAATTAGTGTTTTTAAAAAATCATGTATATTTATATATAGTAATTTGGTTTCTTTCAATTTTATTTTTATAAAAAATAAATTACTTTTTATTTTTATAAACCCATATTGAGTGTTACCAATAAACATACAAAAAATACAAAAATCATATCAAGTGTCAAAGATTAAATTACTAATAAAAATAATACTACTTTAATCTAAATAACACTTTTATTTGGTCATGGATAATCATGCTCTTAGTTTACCATCTAAAACGTTTACAAAGATATCTTGAACCGAATTCGAGATTAATTATATAAATCCATAGTAAGGGGTCTCAATCCCTAATTCTTTCACTTAAGTGTAAATCTTACAACCACCAAAACACCCGAAATTAATTACCATATAGAATAGCTTTGAAACCAGCCAAAAAATCTTATTATTACATAAAACATTAACTTGTTAATCTTATTATTAAATGTTATGAGTTCACTTCAACTGGTGGCAGATTGGGTTCACTTCAACTGGTGGCAGATTGGTTTAAACTTTAAAACATTAACTTGTCGACTCTTAACGAAAAACATATTTTCTATTTCAATCAGCTTTAAATGTTCTTCAGCGAGTAGTATATACGAATCACGTTTCGCGCTCACAAGTATACAATCAATGAAGTAGATTATAATGGATGGATCGAATTTTTGTAATTACTATTAGGAAAAATAATAATCTTTCTCCATTATGCCTTCGTAACCATCATTTTTGCTTAAAGCTAAGTTATAATTATGCTCTTTCCGCCAGAAACGGGTTTTTGTCTTGTTGAATAAAAAAGGAATGAAGTGACTCAAAGCGTCTCCCTAAAGCTAAGATATTTGATTTACTGCCATTAAGAATAAACTTTATCCTATATATTATCTTATACTATACACAATACTAAATACACGCAAACAATAATTCTTCGAATTCCCTGGTTTGTACAAATCTCTTACTATTACAAACTTAGCAACATACCTACTTCATACGATTTTCTCATCGTATATGTAAACAAATATGATTAAAAAATAACAACAAGGAGGAAAAAAAGGAAATCATGCAATATAAGATGATGTGATTGTAAGTTTGTAAGTGTGGTTGAATACATGACAAGTTAAGTGTAATAAGCAAGTCTATAATTCTGAAACCCTAGGCGACGAACACTGCATGCCAATAGTAGAAACAGTACGTACGATTCACGAGATCAAACTTATACGTACTTACTTTCTTAGGATCCCTCCACTTGTAGGCACTAGCCCCTTGCCACGTGGTCCCCCTCCATTAGCTTTATGGGCCTCATAAAAACCCGTGGGGCCCATCTTCCCTTCCATGCACATGCTTCACATTAAGCTCTATCATGTCTGTGGTGTATATATAAATGTACTAATCTTAATTAATACGAATTTAAGTACATATAAACGTATAATATAATAGGCCTAATATATGCCTCTTAAGGAGAAGAGACCGGCCGAAGAAAAGAAAGTCTTGTTGTCTCCACGATTGTCACGTGACCACCATTGTTCTTCAAAGCCTACTATATGTGCGTATAAATGTATGTATTATATAGCTCACATGTATAAATCGCGTTTATTAGTTTATAGAATTTAGATAGTTTTCTATGTTTTGTAGACTATTCACGAATCTTTAGCACTATACTCTAGTTTCAGAATAAATAAGTGAGTTAGCCTATTGATTTATCGAAATTTATTAGTCTTTAGCACTATACTCTTCGTGCATCGTAATTCAATAATTGTACGAAGGGTTAATTACTAAAATACACACTTTTCCAAAACTATTAGCTTTTATAAACACTTTTTGAGATTGACACACTTTCACTCCACTTTCTCATATTTTACACCAACTTTTAGACTAAATTACCCTCTTTTTTGTTGCACATGGTTTTGGGGACCACAAGGTTTGAGACCACATGGCTTGATTTTTTTTTTTAATATATAAACCCAACTATTATTCTCTCATTTCTTTCTCAATTTTGTTTAAATATAAAATGTGAGAAAAATATTATTCAATTTTTACTTTCTTGCTTTGACTTATTCTTTTTCTTTTTTTCTTTTTTTTTTCCTTATAAAGTATTTAATTTTATTATTGGATTGAAAGAAAAACAAATTTTCTTACTAGAACATATGTTTCTGATACAATGTCGTGAATGGTTCAGTTTGGATTAATGAATTTTGACAAAGAAATCAACACAAAATTGTTTGACTAATTAACTAACAAACTCAATGAAACGATTTGTAACCATAAAACCATAACCATGTATATCGTCCATATGGATAACATACCTTATGAATCTAGCAACATATTTCTATGTCAACAAACTCAATACGTTTACAAAGCAAAACATAGTTTTATAAGTAAAGTACAAAGTATTATCAATAGACTTACAAGATGAGGGGAACTACCCATTAAACACTAAACATGAATCACTCATTACACTAACCACAAAACTTTAACCCTAAATGATTAACCACAAAACTTTAACCATAAATTATTAACCACAAAACTCTAACCATAAATCACTTCTTATCACCATCACTTGTGTACCTTGATGACCACTATTGAAAGAAATGTGAGGAGAAGAAGATTGAGGATCAAACTCTCTCACTTATGGATCTAAAGGGAGGTAAAAGAACATATTTTTACCATTGGTGCAAATTTTGTCACTAAAAGATTAACAATCAAAGTTGGATGGTTGGTGTGCATAACAATAAATATGTAAAAGTCTGGCCACAAACATTTAAAATATTCAATGCCACAAACATTTTACAAAAGATTAGCAATTACATAAAACAATAGCCATAAAACATTTAAAATATTCAATGCCACAAACATTTTACAAAAGATTAGCAATTACATAAAACAATAGCCATAAAACATTAACTATGAATCACCTTTCACACGTGTATTTCGGCACTGACCATTAGTCGACCATAAGTCATTGACCATAACCAATCACTTTTCACTTTTCAAAAGCTAATTTAAAATCTTAAAAACTATTTAGAAATTAAAAATGAGGATAGAGAGAAAAAAAATCAGAAAATGAAGATAGGGAGAGAGAAAAGAGAAAAGTGACAAAAAAATAAAAAAATGTAGGCCATGTGTTGAGTTAAAAAAAATAAAAAAAAATAAAAGGGTAAATTGGTCTTTCTCTCTAATGAAAGTGCCTTGATAGTAGAAAGTGCTTATATTGGCAAATACTTTTGTAGAAAGTGTGTCTAAGTGTAAAAAAGGGTAAATTGGTCTTTTTCTCTAATGAAAGTGCCTTGATAGTAGAAAGTGCCTACATTGGCAAATACTTTTGTAGAAAGTGTGTCTAAGTGTAAAAAACTCTTGTACGAAACGCATTGTGTGCTTAAAAACTCTAATAGCCAAAATATGATTTGGGCTTTACATCCGAATTGTTCCTCCTCTTGACTTCCAATTTAATGGGCTTGATTTAGAAGTCCACTATACATTTGCACTTAGGGATTTATTTATTTATTTATTTTTGTCAAAGATATTGTTCTTTTTATTTATTTCAGTAATCATTAAACCGTTAGTGACTTTTTATTTATCTAAAGTAATTAATATCTTTTGATAATTAAACGTTTTTGTAATAATCTTTTAGTACATGAAAGAAAAATAAGCCAGAACTAATTTTTTAACGAGAAATAATGCAAATCACAATAGTGAAAAAAACATGATATATTAATGTTTTCTTTTTGGGGGTCAAATTAAAATATCGTGATCATAAAAGGAAAAGGAGAAGATTAAGAGTTTTTAACGGGCTAAAAAATTAATTACAAAGAAAATAAAGATTTGTTTGCTGATTCTCTAGCAAAATATTTCCTTTTATAAAATATTTAATCGAAGTTTTTTCGTTTTTCCTAAAAAAAAGCTTTTTGGTTGCATCTCTCTCATCAATGGCGTCTCACTGGAATCCTCAAGACGATTTCATCCTCAGAAATTCAATCGAGGTTTAGTTTTCTTTTACCCTAACTAAACCCTAATTTCGATTTTTCCCTTTTCTACTTCTTGGCAAAAACGTTTTCGATTTCGATTTCTTCAGATTTTTGTTTGTTTTCTGTTCATGTTCCCCTACGAGTCGATGAACTCAAACCCTAACTTAGTTGGTGCAACTTTTGAAGTTAACCGATGATATTTTATTGATATACTTGTTTCCCAAGTCATCTACCTCCCTTGTAAATTTTTACTTATAAACCCTAACTTGATTGTGAATCCAATTGTTTGTTTGTAAAATAGAGTGGGGTGTCTCTAGAGTCTCTAGCTAAAGGAGCAGTCAAATTCTCCCGAAAATTCACGATTTCGGAACTAACAAATCGATGGCATTCTCTTCTCTACAATCCTCAAGTCAGATCTTTATCTTCGTCAATCGGATTCGAGCTCCAATACTCAGCTCAATTCCTTGCACAAAGTCAAGATCATGATCATCACAACACAAAACGAGTTAGGTCACAGTACTACACGGCGCGTAAGAGTATGCGTTTGGAACCGCCTATTAATAATAATGCCACTTCTGATGCTGCTGTTGCTGATCCTGATCCTGAGGAGGAAGGTAACGCGTTCAGAGATACCGCGATTGGTGATTTCTCGGGTTTGGATTTTGATGATTTAGACATTGATAATTTCCACCTACATTTAGATGATACGATGGAATATACTGATGAACAAGATCTTGATCAAGATGATGATCGGTTTATGAATCAGTTTTTAAACCACAACGGTGAACAGATTGAAGACTTTTATGCTTCAGACACAACAACAAGAACAGAACATGTTTTGTTTCAAGAACCGTTTCAAGATCCTTTGTTTCAACAACCTAACACATCTTTCAATCAGACAACATCGCAGCCACATCACCAAGTAGTAACCCCTCGTCAAGAAGAGACTTGGATTGCTCCACAGTCTTTTGGAAACGTGCGAAGTAAACAAGAGGAGATTTGTCATCAATCTAGGCGACTGTATGAGTTGGATCCACATCCGGAAATCAAGAACGGTGTTATCATATGTATTCTAAACCGTGAATCCGATGAGATTCCAGAAAACGATGATTTCAATCCGCAATTGTACAATCCCAAAGCTCGAAACTCGGTTATTCCTTCATCATCATCATTGACGAGACCACCTCTGCCTCCAATTAGAGGACCATCATCATCTTCACAAGCCAATGGCAATGACATGATCCAAAGGTATGGTTTTGGAGATAGCGCAGTTTCAACACAAGCAAATTCTTCTACTGTATTCAGAGATAGCTTTACCGAGCAAGCGACACCTAGTTTTAATGCAATAACTTCAACAACACCTCTACAACACTCTCCAGAGAATGGAATCTCTGGACAGACATTGAGTAGTGCAGAGATGGTTACTAACGCTCCACTGCCAGATCAAGAGGAGAATAATATCGAAATCGAGAGTGATGAAGATTTCCCTTCCTATTCAGATGTTGAAGCTATGGTATTGTATACAAACCCTAACAAGCCTGTGACAATTATTATCTTTTCTTGACTGAAACTGTTTTATTCATTTTTGTAACCAATATCAGATTCTTGACATGGACCTTGAACCGGTTGGTGACCGGTACGAGTTGGAAGGTAAAATAAGCTATCTCTTAAACTGTAATTTTTGCTATTAATTTGTCTCTAATCTAACAAAGCTAATACTAATGATTGTGTTTGTATAGCTAGAAGAAACCGAAACGAGGAAATGTTGAGAAAGATAATGAGATTAGAGCAGAGTGCCGAGTCTTACATGAACCGCGACATTGCTTCTCATGGAGCTTTTGCCCTTCTATATGGAAGTTCTAAGTATTACATTAATAAACCAGAGGTCACTAAACCTTCTCTTGAGATGCTTAAAAAAAGTAAATTAATCGACTTGATTGAGTTAGAAAAACTGTTTGAACATTTTCAGGTGTTACTTGGAAGAGATACTGGAGAATATCAAATAGATATCGACTTAGGGAAGTTAGAGTCTGGAACAGGAGTCTCTCGAAAACAGGTGATTACATTACATCATTCAAATATTATCAAACTTCTAATGATTTTTATGCACTTGGATGGATAGTTTTAAAGTGTGAGTTTTATTTGATTTCGATGAAACTAGGCTCTAATCAGATTGAAGCAAGACGGGTCTTTTGAAATCAAGAATCTTGGGAAGTATTCAATATGGATGAATGATACAGAAATTAAAAAAGGAGAAGTTGTTGATCTCAAGAACAATTGCTTAATCCAGGTTAGTTTAATTTAATTGATTTCTTCACTTTTGTTCAATGTTTGGATCAAGAAACCAAAACTAATCAAATTATTTACATGTTTGGTTATTGTTTTTTTTTTTCAGATACGAAAGATGACATTCGTCTTCGAGATGAATAAGACTTGTGTCAAAAGATATTTAGATGGAATTCGCAGATGAGGTCTCATACATATATATAGGTCGTATAGTAGAGAGATTTTTAAGTTACATAATAGTTGTATGGTAATCAAACCAAAACACGTGATATTGGTCCAATCAAATTCATATGGTTGATTAGAAAGTTGGTTTCTTTTGGCTGTTTTTTTCAACGTGAAATAGTCGATAAAAAAGTGATGTGAAAAAAGAGTTGAGAAATACAAAATTTCGAATCAATCCTCTGAGGTGTATTGATGCAAAGATTGGGTAGTGTAGTGGATTTGAGAGATGGTGATTGAATGGCCAATTTTTGTTTTTGAGGTAATATACAAAAACAGACTTCTGATTTATATATTTTTATATTTCAAGTCCCATGACGATGTAAAGATATTTTCTGAAAACTTTTATAATGATAGTTCGGAATTATTAGTGCAATTATCACTTTAAATCAAAACATCATTTAAAAAATGAACTTTAGACTCATCTTAAATTTTATATTAAGATCATTGATTTTTTGGTTAAGTTCTTGCATTAAAATAGTTCTTGAATTAAAATATAATTTTAGAATTGATTTTTTTTTTTAAATTGTAGTGATGTTGTTATTTATTCATACAATAAATTCATGTATGACTTGCACTAAAGAATACAAATTACTGTTAAAGCGTTTTGAATAAAACTATATTATTTGTTAAACCATTTTTTTATTGTCTATAACTTTTTAACATCGTCTATAACTTACAATGTTAAATTTGAATATAACGATGGTATTTATATTTATAGTGATTTATATTGTGTATACAGCTTATTTTCCAAAAATATATAAAACTTTGTATATTATAAATATAAAATATTTCGGCATGTTAGAGATTGAACTATCTCTCGTGATTAGTGTGTTACGGATTAGATTGCTTAGGTATGTATGTTTTTCATTATTTTCAAAGCTAGTATAATGTATGTTTCTAAAAGGCAGCGAAATAAAATTGTGAATTCCAACTGTGACTACTTAATGGACACTTTCCACGCTTCGGACTATTTTGCATCAGCCATTACGTTTTTTTTTTTTTTTTTTTTTTGAGAAAATATCAGCCATTACGTAAATATTTTTGTATCTTTGTTACTTTTAGACATTTTGGTTTATCATAATTAAAAAAGTGTAAAGGGTCCCTGTTTTCGGTTCATCCTTCAAAAATATATGTAAAATAAGAGATAATTACTTAGATATATGGTTTACTCAAAAGACTTTTATATATTTGAGCTCTAATTTTATTTCTAAAAAAGGTTACAAAGACCTTTAAAAAATGGCAAAACCGTTTATTAACGGTTTTGCCACTAAAAAAAAAAAAAACTGAACATATAAAAAAAAAGGAAAAAAAAAACCTAAACGCAAAAAACGTTCTTCTTATTCACCTTCTGCGTAACCGTCGATTTTGGCGATTGTTCAAGCGACGTTGATTTGACGGTAAGTTTCGATTTCTTTAATGAGTTTTCGCCTTCTCTATCCATGACGAGTATTCGGTAAGGAGTTTTTACGGAATTTGAAGTAAATTTTGCGACCGTCGGTTTTAGGTTTTCGAAATTCCGGCGAAGCAAAGTTCCGTCAAGCGGTGGGTTATCGATTTCGTGCATTGAAAAGAGGTATTCAGTTTATTCTAACCGTTTTTGGTTTGGTTTGTGGAAGTCTTGTACGATTAACGAAAACCCTAATCTGAAATCTGTATATTTATTTCAGTTTCGGTTGTGAAAACCCAGATTCCGGCGTCGATATTCGCAGATAAAGTAAGCGAAAAGATTGGTATCGTAGATTTGTTAATCTCTGTGGTGGTAGATTTATTTTAAGTAGCGGTAGATTTATTTTATGTGATGGTAGACTTATATTTTATGTGATGGTATACTTATTTTCCTTTTAATGGGACTTATTTTTTGTTTGATGGTAGACTTATTTTCTGTTTGATGGTAGACTTATTTTCGTTTGATGGTAGACTTATGTTTGTTTGATGGTAGACTTATTTTTTGTTTGATGGTAGACTTAATTTTCGTTTGACGGTAGATTTATTTTCTGTTTGATGGTAGACTTATTTTCGTTTGATGGTAGACTTATTTTCCTTTGATGGTAAACTTAATTTTCGTTTGATGGTAGATTTAATTTCTGTTTGATGGTAGACTTATTTTCATTTGATGGTAGACTTATTTTCGTTTGATGGTAGACTTATTTTCGTTTGATGGTAGACTTATTTTCGTTTGATGGTAGATTTATTTTTTGTTGAAGAATTATTTTACTTTTGCATTTGATGGTAGATTTATTTTGTTGTGATGGAGACTTATAATTACTGATATGTGCAGATATGACTTCCTCGATTGTGCGAAAGATATATCCATCGAGAAGGTTTCCGGCTGAATTGTCACCATCGGGGCAAAGAAGCATGCATCACAATTGCATGTTGCACGACTTTGAGAAAATGGGGGAAGCGGTTGGGGAAGACGTGTACAATGATATAATGAATAATTCCTCAGTTGGAATAATTCTGAAGCTTGCTGCACGGAAATTCAATTTCTCAGGTGCGACGGTGACTCATTTCCTCTCAAACCAATTGAAAACTGCAAGGTTCTATGAGATGTGGTCCTTGTTTGGTGGTCGGCCTGTTAGATTTTCGTTGAATGAGTTTGACGAGGTAACCCAGATGAACTGTGGTGAGGTTGATGCAAATGATGGTTGGGACATTGACCACACACAGTTTTGGGAAGAAATTGGTGTCCCAGTTGGGGAGGGACCAAAGTGGTCTGAGCTGTTGGTCATGTTTGAAAAAATCAGGACGTGGAGTGAGGAGAAGAAGAGAATGATAGCTTTGTTGTTTATTTTGCATGTTGGAGTGTATGGTTACGCTCGTGATAGTAGAATCCCTTTGAAAGCTGCAAAAAGGGTGATGGATCCCGAGGCTTTCGAGAGGTATCCATGGGGACGAGTGTCCTTTGAATCTCTGATTTCGTCCATGCAAGTGACGGACATGAAAAAGATCACACTCCATGGGTGTGTTCATGCGTTGCTTGTTTGGATTTACGAGGCAGTTCCCATTTTAGGGGAAAGATTTGGGAACAGAAGAGAAGGAGGTGTTCCTATGCTACGTTGGGGTGGAGGCCGAGGAAGGTACAACCTGGAACAGGTGATGGAGGAGGATAAGAAATCCTCCAACAACAACAAGGTAATTTCAGTTTGATGGTAGACTTATTTTTGTTTGATGGTAGAGTTACTGTCTGTTTGATGGTAGAGTTATGGTAGACTTATTTTTGTTTGATGGTAGACTTATTAGCTCTTTGATGGTAGACTTTTTAGGTCTTTGATGGTAGACTTATTTTCATTTGATGGTAGACTTTGTAGCACTTTGATGGTAGACTTATTTGTCTGTTTGATGGTAGACTTTTTAGCTCTTTGATGGTAGACTTATTTGTCTGTTTGATGGTAGACTTATTTTCCTTTGATGGTAGACTTTTATTAATAATCTCTTTCTTTGTTTTTGCAATAATGTTCTTTATAGGTTCGTATCAGACACTTAGTGGTGAAGCCTCTCGAATTCATTTACCCTACATGGATTGATGCAGAAGATTTCAAACTTAATAACATGATCCGCGACATTCTTGGTGGATGCATGGATGAAGATTTTTGGGAGTTAGATGCTCCGGTTTCTAAGAAAAAGAAGAGTAAGACTAAAGCTGACTCTCCGGGTTCTAAGAAAAAGAAGAACAAGGCTAAGGTGGTTGAGGAAAGTGATGATGAGGATGAGGATGACTCTCTTGTTGAAAAGAAAAAGAACATAAAGAAGAGCAAGAAGATGAAGGCTAAGGTTGTTGTTGAAGAAAGTGAGGATGAGGATGACTCTCCGGCTGAAAAGAAAGAGAAAAAGAAGGAGAAGGAGAAGGTGAAGCATGGGAAGAGGAAGATGCGATCTGACACTTCGGGTGACGAGGATAGTGACGAGGAATGCGATTTGGGTATCCAAATAAAAAACATTCCAAAACTAAAGAAAAAGAAGGAGACCGAAGGTGGAGATATTGCTGAAGTGCTTAAGCTCCTTCAGGGAATGGCGAGCACAATTATCAACTTTGATACTAGGCTTACAGCTCTAGAGGGAAAAGGGAATGTCTTGACTGGGGTAGATGAACAGTCATACACGGGAGATGGCGGAGATACATTTGTGGAGGACGATGATCTGGTACGTAAGAGTCTTTTCTAAGCCGATGGTAGATATATGGGAACCATGTTTTAGACTTATTTACATGTTTTCCTGAACTTCTATGTTAAGGCGTGGTAGATTTATTAGTGTGTTATGGTAGACTTATATGAACTTATAGAGATGTTTGAACATTTTTCCAAATTCTTTTCTTAACAGTCTTGGATGGAACAACAACCAACAACAAAAACAAATTTGGCAGTTAGCCGTGTAGTTAGAAAGCTGGATGAAAAGGCTACACGAACTGACCAGCGGAAAGGGAAAAGCAAATCTGTGGCACCTGTGCAGAAAAGCAAACAGAAAAGCAAACCTTTAACAGCCTTGGAGAAGGTTGAAGCTAAAAAGAAGGTGGGAAGTTATTCTCCATTGTAGTTTGATTTTCAACAAATTTTCTTACTTCCATTCGATTCATTACTTATACATTGTTCGGAGCTGTAGAGAGAAAGAATAACTCTTAAAGAGAAGGAGACGGAATCTACAGCGGATAAAAGGAGGAAAGGAGCTGAGTGTGTCGAAATCCACGATCTGGTACGTATATAGATGACTTCTTTTGTTTTTGATGGTAGACTTATTTGTGTTTGATGGTAGACTTATTTTCGTTTGATGGTAGACTTATATTGTGTTTGATGGTAAACTTATTTTCTGTTTGATGGTAGACTTATTTTGTGTTTGTTGGTAGACTTATTTTGTGTTTGATGGTAGACTTATTTTTGTTTGCTGGTAGACTTATTTTGTGTTTGATGGTAGACTTATTTTTGTTTGCTGGTAGACTTATTTTCGTCTGATGGTAGACTTATCTTCGCTTCATGGTAGAGTTATTCTCGTTTGATGGTAGACTTATTTTCTCTTTGATGGTAGACTTATTTTCCTTTGATGGTAGACTTATTTCCGTTTGATGGTAGACTTTTTTTGGTTTGAAGGTGGGAAGTAATTCTTCTTTGTAGTTTGATTTTCAACAATCTTAGTTCCATTTCACTCATTCCTTATACATTGTTTGGAGCTGTAGAGTAAAAGATTAACGTTTAAAGAGAACGAGACGGAATCTACACCGGTTAAAAGGAAGACAGGAGCTGACTGTGTCGAAATCCACGATCTGGTACGTACATGGTAGACTTATTTTTGTTTGACGGTAGACTTATTTTATGTTTGACGGTAGACTTATTTTTGTTCGCCGGTAGACTTATTTGTACTTAGTGGTAGACTTATTTTCTGTTTTATGGTAGACTTATTGTTGTTGGATGGTAGACTTATTTTCGTTTGATGGTAGACTTATTTGTACTTAGTGGTAGACTTATTGGGACTTATTTGACTCAATCCTTAACTTAACTTGTAGACAAAAGATGCTATTGCTGATGCTGGGAAAGAGAAGGAAAGATCTGATTCTGATTTTGTTACACCTCCTAGTCGGCGCAGAATGATGCATTACGCGTACTCATCTTCATCTGATGATGAAGATGATATAAAGGCGAAGCAGGTCAATGATGCATTGACCACTGCTTTCGATGCTATTACAAAGTTATCAAACAAAGATGATTTGGAGGTTCCCCCCGTAGGTCGCAATAAAAATCTTGCTCCGTCTCAGAAGTCCCCATTTATAGGACACTCCAGGACCGTACGAATCATGGCTGGAACAGTTCCTTCTTCCGCTGTCTACAATCCTTTTGCGCCGGTGGACCAGCATAGGCAGGAAAAGTTGATGGACTACGTGAATCAAGATATGTAAGTCATTTGTCCTTTTAATAGTCATTTTAATAGAAACGTCTTATTCAATGCACCAAAAATTTCATCCTTCTAACCATTTGACATATGGTTCTATGTCAGAGACAACCCATTTGAAAACACTCTGCCATGGAGCTCTATTTGGGAATTATGACAGCTAAAGAAATGTGGCCACACACTCGATATGGATGGCTAAATAGTGAGGTAATTAAATCTACTATTGACTTATTTTCGTTTGATGGTAGACTTATTTGTACTTAGTGGTAGACGTATTTTCGTTTAAATGTTAGACTTATTTTTTGTTTGATGGTAGACTTTTTTTCGTTTGATAGTAGACTTATTCTCGTTTGATGGTAGACTTATTTTCCTTTGAGGGTAGACTTATAGTTGTTCGATGGTAGACTTATTTTCCTTTGATGGTAGACTTATTTTCCTTTGATGGTAGATTTAAATTTGTTTGATGGTAGACTTATTTTCCTTTGATGGTAGACTTATTTTCCTTTGATGGTAGACTTATTTTCCTTTGATGGTAGACTTATTTTCCTTTGATGGTAGACTTATTTTTGTTTGATGGTAGACTTATTTTCCTTTGATGGTAAACTTATTTTTGTTTGATGGTAGACTTATTTTCCTTTGATGGTAGACTTATTTTCCTTTGATGGTAGACTTATTTTTGTTTGATGGTAGACTTATCTATAATTTTTGTGCCAGGTTTATTTACTTTTGGTTAAATTATTTTGCAGCAAATGGGGGCTGCAATGGACATGTTGCGAAAAAGGGCTATGCAACGTCCTACCCCTTTTACCAGTGAAAGGATAGCCTTTCTGGATCCGATATTTGGGAATCTTTGGTGTCAGGAGTACAAAAGGGACTTCAAAGGTAAAGACAAGACCTTTTTATTCGGCGAGGGGTATATCAACATGTACAATGGCCTAACTCCCACGATTTGTCCAACCCACCAGAAATGGGTAACGGATGTTGATACATTGTACATAGCTCATAATATCAACGACGTGCATTGGGTGGGTGTTGTGGTAAACCTAGTTAACAGGAATGTCAAAGTGTACGATAGCATCCTCTCGGGTTACCAGGACAACGTTGTGGCCGAGTCATGCAGACCATACACGAAGATGATTCCTAAGTTGCTTAAAGCTGTTGCACCACCTGAAAAAAGGAAGGGGATGACTGAGGCTGCGTTTCAATTCTACAGGAAAAAATCAAACATACCCCAAAACATCCAATCAGGTGACTGTGGTGTCTACACTGTGAAATTCTTAGAGTGTCTAGCTCTAGGACATACAATGGATGGGATTTGCGATGCAACTATGCCTGCTATTCGTCTAAAACTTGCGGCTGATATCCTGGAGGAGGCACCATTTGTAGACCTGGCCATACAGGTCTCCGACCCAAACCCACGCACTAATCCAGACGAAAAAGTTCCGTTACAGACAGATTCAGGATAGTCGGATTTGTGTATGTAGTCATAGACTTTTGTGTATGCAGTGGTAGATATATTTTCATTTGGTAGTACACTTATTGGATATTTTGTAGACTTATTTTCCTTTTATGGTAGACTTATTTTTCTTTCATGGTAGACTTATTTGCCTTTAATGGTAGACTTATTTTCCTTAGATGGTAGACTTATTTTCCTTTAAAGGTAGATTTATTTATGTTTGATGGTAGACTTATTTTCTCTTTGATGGTAGACTTATTTGCCTTCGATGGTAGACTTATTTTCTCTTTGATGGTAGACTTATTTTTGTTCGATGGTAGACTTATATTTGTTTGACGGTAGACTTATTTTCTCTTTGATGGTAGACTTATTGTTGTTCGATGGTAGACTTATTTTTTGTTTCCTATGTGTTTCGCAACCATTATGTTAATCAAATTACATAACATAACATACATGATTAAGCTTTGCAAGTCGCACGATTGTGGCCATGATGAAGACAGTTTGAGCACTTGGGTTCTTTCCTACTTCGTTTCCGAGCCATGGCTATTTCTAAAGCACTTTTAATCCGGGAAAGTCTTGGCCTACCTGGTGGTTTCCGCACAACCGGAGGTTTACAGACTTTTGTTACCACAATTTCCGGCGCTGGAAGCGCAATATCTCGTGGCATAATACTTTTTGAGTAACCCTTGAACAAGTTCTTTGTATGGAAGTAGGGATGTGCAAGGGCGATCCATGACTTCTTCACTGTTTCCGCTGCTGCAATGGCATGAACACAAGGAATTCTATCCTTGTCAAACCTTTTGCAAGTACAACTATTTGATGTCAGATTCACCACATGCAATGATGACCCCAACGTTACTTCTATTTCATTGTCATTAATCTCTTGCACAGTCCAAAGCTTAGCGTTCTCAACCCTATCATGTTTACGAAAAAAGGCAAACAAGTATTAATCTACCCTCAGTTGTCTATAAATCAACCATAACATGCCTATTAAATCTACTTTAGCACATGCAAATTAAATCTACAACAACATGCTTATTAAATCTACCATAACAAATATTTTACCTGAAGCTGTTTCTCCACCGCAGTGGTCAAGGTTGTGGTAATTAAACTTGCTTTTTTCCTTCTTGTAGCAAACCACCTTGTCAATATCGACCTAATAGTATCCAGAAGTTCCACTATTGGATACCTGCGCGCAGGAGATAGGACCTTATTAATAGATTCCGCTATGTTGCTTGTCAGGAAGTTGTATCTATGACCGGGAAAATGCACACGAGTCCATAAACGAACATCGGCTCCCTCTAAATAAGTATGAAGAGCAGGATACAACGCCTCAATCTGCCTAAATAACTCATTAAACTCTTGAAGTGTATATGCCTTCGCTGCCTTCTTCACTAGTCCGAATGATTCTCCACCTTTGAATTTCAGCAAAATGTTTTTATGCAGATGATATGTGCAAATACCACGAGAAGCACGCGGGTATACCTTCCCAATCGCCTTCGATATTGATCTATGCCTATCTGAGATAATCGCAAGACCTTCATCATCTGCGATTACTCGGCTTAACTGTCTAAAGAACCACTCCCAAGACTCATCATTCTCAGTATCAACAACACCGAAAGCAATAGGAAATATGTTAAAAATTTCATCTTGTGTCGTGGCAATCAGTAAAGTACCTTTGTACTTACCTTTCAAATATGTCCCATCCACCACAACTACCTTCCTCATATACTTGAAACCATGTATGCTTGCGCTAAATGCAAGGAAAAGAAACTTGAACCTATTTTCACCATCGACTTTCAGCTTTATAAGTGTCCCTGGATTAGCTCTCATAATCATGTATAAGTACGTGGGAAGTCCTTCGTACCCATTCTCAGTGCTTCCTCTAACCAATTGCCTTGCATACTTTAATGCTCGATGGGCTTTCCAATACTCAACCTGTGACCATCAAACAGAAAATAAGTCTACCATCAAACAGAAGTAAGTCTACCATCAAACACAAAATAAGTCTACCATCAAACAGAAAATAAGTCTACCATCAAACAGAAATAAGTCTACCATCAAACAGAAAATAAGTCTACCATCAAACAGAAAATAAGTCTACCATCAAACAGAAATAAGTCTACCATCAAACAGAAAATAAGTCTACCATCAAACAGAAATAAGTCTACCATCAAACACAAAATAAGTCTACCATCAAACAGAAAATAAGTCTACCATCAAACAGAAATAAGTCTACCATCAAACAAAATAAGTCTACCATCAAACAGAAAAGAAGTCTACCATCAAACAGAAATAAGTCTACCATCAAACACAAAATAAGTCTACCATCAAACAGAAAATAAGTCTACCATCAACCAGAAAATAAGTCTACCATCAAACAGAAATAAGTCTACCATCAAACACAAAATAAGTCTACCATCAAACAGAAATAAGTCTACCATCACACAAAAAATAAGTCTACCGTCAAACCAAACAGAAATTAAGTATACCATAAAACAGAAAATAAGTCTATCATCGAACAACAATAAGTCTAAAATCAAACGGAAATAAGTCTACCATCAAACGCAAATAAGTCTACCATCGAAAAGAAAATAAGTCTACCATCAAACGAAAATAAGTCTACCATCAAACAGAAATAAGTCTACCATCAAACAGAAAATAAGTCTACCATAAAACAGAAAATAAGTCTATCATCGAACAACAATAAGTCTAAAATCAAACGGAAATAAGTCTACCATCAAACGCAAATAAGTCTACCATCGAAAAGAAAATAAGTCTACCATCAAACGAAAATAAGTCTACCATCAAACAGAAATAAGTCTACCATCAAACAGAAAATAAGTCTACCATCAAACAGAAAAGAAGTCTACCATCAAACAGAAATAAGTCTACCATCAAACACAAAATAAGTCTACCATCAAACAGAAAATAAGTCTACCATCAACCAGAAAATAAGTCTACCATCAAACAGAAATAAGTCTACCATCAAACACAAAATAAGTCTACCATCAAACAGAAATAAGTCTACCATCACACAAAAAATAAGTCTACCGTCAAACCAAACAGAAATTAAGTATACCATAAAACAGAAAATAAGTCTATCATCGAACAACAATAAGTCTAAAATCAAACGGAAATAAGTCTACCATCAAACGCAAATAAGTCTACCATCGAAAAGAAAATAAGTCTACCATCAAACGAAAATAAGTCTACCATCAAACGAAAATAAGTCTACCATCAAACAGAAAATAAGTCTACCATCAAACGAAAATAAGTCTACCATCAAACAGAAAATAAGTCTACCATCGAACAACAATAAGTGAACAACAATAAGTCTACCATCAAACAGAAAATAAGTCTACCATCAAGCAGAAAATAAGTCTATCATCGTTTAAAGTACTTTTATTCTGAAACGTTTCCTTATCGCATCGGCAACATGACTTGGCAAGACTGTTGGTCCAACACCACCAATGAAATCTTTGTAGAGACGACCTAACACTTGATACGTTGCTTTACGAGCACGGGTTGAATGATCAGTCACAGAACAAGAGTGGTTTCCATTATAAGTCTTGATATGAAAACTGGGACTGTCTCCAATAGTTGAAGCACGAACCCTCCACGTACATCCTTCCACCCAACAACTAACCGTCAACAACGTTGGAGTTGAGTGTCCGACGTTAAAGTCAAACTTACGTGCAACAGAAATAATCTCCAATCTCCTCTCCAAGTCCTCTTTTGTGGCATAACGTTGCCCAACCGCTAAGTCTACCGACCTCATTTCTAACTTCACGCCATCTGGAATCGATGGTAGACCCCTTTTATTCGGTGGTAGAGTTTCCATGGCGGCCTCGTCGTCATCATCTGAAAGTCTACCACGCCTCCTGTATTCATCATCGTCCGAGCTTGCACCGTCTGAATCGTCGCAATAGTCAAATCTACAATCATCATCTTTATCATCTTCATCTATAGGTTCTCTCTTCTTGCATCCACTTCTCTCTCTTTTAAACTGTTTTTTTTTCTTTTTCACTAATCTCCACGCATAGACGAATCATTTCCTTCTTATATTGTTGTACAAAACTCTTGAATTTGCAACAAAAATCGGTGGTGTATCTAGAGCTAAGCTTGGTAAAAGGTAACTCAAT
Organism: Arabis alpina; assembly: GCA_900128785.1. NCBI lineage: Eukaryota > Viridiplantae > Streptophyta > Magnoliopsida > Brassicales > Brassicaceae > Arabis > Arabis alpina. The sequence goes on from LT669789.1 coordinate 33,292,388, forward strand.
TTTACCTCAAAAATTTGTTCATCGATTCCGAAATCTTCATACACCATTCGAAGGAAATTGTTGAACGAGGTTGCATGATCTAACCCAAGAACTCTACCACCTTTTTGAGTGTCAACCTCGAACGCCCATCCATTCTTCGAAAAACTTCATCTACCACAGACAAGAACAATTTGTTCCATTGGACCTCGTTCAAGTTCACTCCAACAGGTTCACTCGTTCGAAAAGAACTTTAGAAAACAAGGAAAGTTCAAAAAATCACTTCGCAAAGATCTAACCTAAGCGGCTGTAAACCCTAGTTCATCACCATTGTTGCTGGTTTTTCGTGCAAATTTGTCTATTTTGAAAGGGTAAAATCGACATTTCCGTTCCCTTCAACTAACTCTACCACCTACCAAAATAAGTCTACCACCACATAAATTCCTAAACAGGAAATAAGTCTACCACCAAGTACAATAAATCTACCGTTATAACAAATAAGTCTACCGTCACTAAGTTCGAAAATAAGTCTACCACCACTATAAATTCCTAAACAGGAAATAAGTCTACCACCAAGTACAATAAGTCTACCACTATCACAAATAAGTCTACCGTCACTAAGTTCGAAAATAAGTCTACCACAACTATAAATTCCTAAATATGAAATAAGTCTACCACCAAGTACAATAAGTCTACCGCTATCACAAATAAGTCTACCAAATGTCTAATGTGAAAAAAAGTCTACCGTCACTAAGTTTGATAAAAAGTCTACCATCACTAGACCTGGGTAAAAACAAATCTACCGCTTCTATCGCTAAAAACGCATAAGTCTACCACCATTGATCCTAAAAATATAAGTCTACCAGTCAACGGTTGGATTCGTTGACCGAAAATACGAAATAAGTCTACCGCGAACTATAAGTCTACCACTACTACAATAAGTCTACCACAACTAAACACAAAATAAATCTACCACCACGATGAAAAAGTCTACCGCACATTATAAGTCTACCGCTACTAAAATAAGTCTACCGTCATTATAAATCTACCGTCACTACGACTAAAAATCTACCACCAAAGGAAACAAATCTACCAGTCAAAATAAATTTACCATCGAAGAAAAATAAATCTACCGTTGAAAATAAGTCTACGGAATTAAATCTACCATTCGAAGAAAAAGTCTACCGCTATGGGAAAATAAGTCTACCGCTATGGGAAAATAAGTCTACCGCAGAGAAAATAAGTCTACCATTCGGAAATAAGTCTACCACCAAAGGAGATACAATAAGTCTACCGCTCAAAAATAAGTCTACCGCTCCTCAAATAAGTCTACGGACAAAAAAATAAGTCTACCAGAACTCAAATAAGTCTACCATCACATATCGGTAAACTTATTTTTTTTAGGCGGGAAACTTTCGCGCCTACTTGGCGCGTTTCATTAATGGCATTTTCGTAAATACGTTTTTTGTTATCAAAGGAAAAAGGGTAAAACGGACTCGAAAATAGCCCCAGTAATTAAAATCTAAGAAGGTTGTTTGAGTTAGACCAAAATCTAAGAAGGTTATTCTAGTAAGTCTCCCGTTAAATAATGTGGGGACAATATTCATATACGTTAAATTAATGAAAACTCCCAGAGTGGTCCAATAAAATCATTAAATTCCCTTAATAAAAAACATTATTGAATCGCTGTTAAGAATCGAGAGGTTTCGATATTGTCCTCCCCACCTTCTGCCCATTCAGATCCAACTAATTCCCTTATTTTTATTCTATAAAATGTCCAAGTAATACCAATAACCAATAGGGGTAGTTATAAATCGCTACTAAAGGTATGAAAATAATTAAAAGTCTGATTTTCATGAATTATTTTAGAAGACATAGTTATGAAAACCATAAATAACTTTTGCATAAAATAGATAAACACAAATAATTCGTAAAACATATTACCACACATAAGACGGTAATCGCGTAACTAATAATTTCATTACACTCCTCTATATATTTTTAAAGTAAAATAAGGTGTGTGACCGAGTGGAGCTTCGAACAACGTACGAGAGACACGACGGACCAAACTAACCACGTGTTGTCTCTCTTTTTGGCCATCCTCTTCTTCCAACTATTTCTGGACTAAACATCAAAGTCTTATCTGTTGAAATTTTAGTTTCATTGCATAAAAGAAAACAATAAATGAATATTTGACATCACGAAAGTAACTAATTTGAGCAAGTTCTTATGATTTTGTCAAGCATAAGGCTTTCCCAAAATAATGTTAAGTAAAAAGAACAAACAATTGAATTTTGACCCAATTTTATTTTGCCATGATCTTATGATATTTATATGTTATTTCGCCATAATTATCCACTTGCAAATTTTAGTACATGAGACTATGAGATTGGGTCCCTTCTTGTTCCCTAGCTCACATCACAAAGTTATAATACTCAAGTAGTTAACTAATCTCTAAGAGCATCTCCAACAAGACGCTAAAACACTAAAATGGTGTAAATTTTTTGACTTTACACCTCCAACCAAACGGCAAAAGTAACACCAAATTTATTTTTTTAGTGTTTTGTGAACAGTGTCACACCAAATTTGGAGTGACACTGTTCACAAAACACTAAAAAAAAAAATTTATTGTATTTTTTTATATAGAAAAGAATTTAAAACCAACAAAAAATTGATATACAATAATAGTTTTGTGTATCACTATTTTATTTGTTGTTTTATTTTTAACTATATAAAATTTATAATTATAATCTAAATTTGCATAACATAACAAGATTAATATATAAATATTGTAGAAATTAAAAATACATATTAAAATGCAATTAAAACATTGAAAATATAAAATTACAAATTACAAAATTAAAATCAAACAAACAAAAACTAAATGCAACAAGATAATTTTAAAGACATATTATAACAAATTTAATAATATAATAAAAAAAAAATTAGTGTGAAATTTAGTGTAAATGGTTGGAGATGGAAAACTTTTTTTGGCACCAAAATACTAAATTTGGTGTAAAAATCACACCAAATTTAATGCAATGGTTGGAGATGCTCTAAAGTAATCTTGCTTTAGACGCTGTTCACATGGAGACTGTAGTACTCTTCTGTGCTCTCTATCAGCAAATAATATCGATTTTAATTTAAATTACTGACACATATTCACACTAGTATCATACAAGTTGCTTCAACTTCCTGATTGGCATAAACTTATTGATTGATTTTAAAACAACATTAACTGACATATATAGCATTTTATAACAGAGTTTACAGATTTGATTAGCAATTTTGTACAGCTGCAATACGAGATAATTACCATTTTATATCTATCAATCACAAAAACAATATAAAACCGTTACAAAATCAGTATAAAAAATGATATTACTATGTCGACTCATAGAAAAATATAGAAAATATTACGAGCTGGGGCTAGGGGGCATTACGTGGATTACGTAGATTCTTGAAAAAAATCTACGAGTATAACAATACATGTAATATAATATCTATAGGGTCAGATTGGTCACTTTGTTTCAACCGAACGGTTAAATTTTTTGAGCGGTTGTACTGAAAGTTATTTGAAATGAGGCGGTTAAAAACAGTGGTTAGAGAAAGCGGTTTCGTAAAAGAGAGCGGTTAAAATATAAGTTTGATTGGTAACAATGTAGCGGTTGATAAATAAAATTATGTAATAAATATTGGTTATTTATTTTAAATATATTTATATCTATATATATTAATTTGAAAATAATAATAAAAATTATTAGTAAACATATATTACAATTATTCATCTTCAATAATAATTGTTTAATATTTTCTTGAAAGTGGCGTTAGAAATGCTTTACTATTATGTTGTGCAATAACTAAAACTCTAACATCATGCACCGAACCTGACGCTCCATTCCATATATATGTAAAACACATATCTATATCACATATAGCCAAAATATACACTATTTAATCCGTCCATGCAACTATTTTAAAAATGGGTCGGATTATATAATCAAATTTTGTTTAATTGATTTAGAAATATATATGTATTAATAAATAATTTGAAATTAATAACATAAATTATTTGTAAATAAATATATATTACAATTATTCATGCATTAGAACATGCATCTCTGTCTAAAGAAATAATTTTATAGAGATGTTTATAAATATTTATTTAGAAGTAAAACAAACAAAAAAACAAAAATTATTCACATATGAATATGCAAACGCCCATTTTTACTAGTGTTTGAAAAGATCTATAGAACCGCCTCTTTTTTCGCCGAAACGACATTTTCAATCTCTTGTTTCAATCATCTGTGTCAATCGTCCGTTCCAACCACTCGTCCGAATGGTAACACCATAACGTTTCAACCACCTCCTTCCTTCAATCGTTGTAACCAATCTGAGCCATAATACTTTGCACCAAACAAAAATTATATATGATACTTCGCACTTGGCAGGCTTCTCTATATATGGGTTTAAAGTTTCTTTAAGCACACATACGCTTTAAGCACATATGCCTTTAGTTAATTGTCGAATCTTTAAATTCTTTTGTATGTTGCTTTTTCAGGATTAGAATTTAGTAATCTACAAGATACGGTACTACTAGATTACAGCATAATACCGACAAAATAAAAGATTACAGTCATAATCAAAGCAAAATAAAATAGCAAAATATTGGACATGTTAAACTTTTTAATTGACTTAACTCGAAAATATTGGACATGTTAATTGGACGAGCTTTTAGAACTCAAGTCAGGACAATATAGCAAAATAAAAATATTACAAAAAGGTGAATCTATGATGACAAAAAAGAAAACCACTGAGACATAGTATTTAACTGTTTTAATTATTTATGTAAAGGACAGACTACGCCAGTCAACTTGGTTCGATACCCGAGCTTCACACTACCCACTTTCAAGCAAAGTTCTTCAATGGCCTTCCACAATAATCGCTTGCTACATAGATAACACAATTATATTGCAAACATATGTACCAATATAATATGCAACTATACATATAGCTGGATTTGTAAATATCTTGTTATATCTAATTCTTCCTCTGTTTGGAGTTTAATAGTGCATGAGCTTTAATAAAGGTCGAATTTGTATAAACAAGACAAGGTAATGTCATATGTATATATACTCAATTTGCAGTTTCTTTTTGATATATTAGGGTTGATGATCTTTAACAAAAAAAAAATTAGGGTTGATGAATCTGCAATTTCATGTTGCGACCAATTCGTGGAAAAACAGGGTGGTATTATCTTCCCATTTCAATGATGATAACTATGCACATGCACGATTTTTCTAAAGAATAATATATATTTTTAATAATATATTTTCTTATTGATAATTGTATAGTATGCATATGGTGAATGTTGCGGCTATTAGGAATCTCGTATTATAGAACATTACTTAATCATATTATTTTTAGAGAGAATTGGTTTAATATTTCAAAAAAATTATAAAATTTGAAAGCTAATCCTTGTTCTGAAAGTTTTGAAAATGACATTTTTGTTGGAAAAAAAAATATCCTGATTTTATATTTAAAAAAAAAAAAATCGAAATTAATTTTAATGATTTGTTTTGATTAATGTTCTTAGAATCCTAAACCCCAAATACTAAACACTAAACCCAAATATTAAAACATAAATTCAAATACTAAATCCTTAATCTTAACTCTAAACCCTAAATCTTAACCATAAACTCTAAATACTAAATCCTAAATCCCATATAGTAAACACTAAACCACAAATAATAAACCCTAAACCACAAATACAAAGATCTAAACCCTAAACCCAATTTATTATTTGGTTTAAGGTTTAAGGATTTAAAGTTTAGGATTTGGATGTTTGGTTTATGATGTATGATTTAGGATTTAAGGTTTAGTTTGTTGGATTTTGGTTTAGTATGTTGGGTTTAGGGTTTAGTATTTAGGGATTTAGAGTTTAGATTTTTAGGATTTAATTTAATTGTTTTAATTAGATAATGTTAATTGTTTTATTCCCCTTTCATCATTGATTTTTATTATTAAACCATTATAAATATGAAAAATATTATTTTTCAAAGATTTGAAAAGAATGGTTAGTTTGCAAAACAAACAAATTTTTGGTAATATTTTTTCAAATTTCCTGTTATTTTTAATTATTTTTGAGTTTGAAAATTGCAAATTAGTATCCGAAAAGGCAGTGCAAAATCGAACCGATTAAATATTGTTTGAATTAATCCAGAATTGATATTTTTATTTTAGAGTGTTGTGTAACTCTTATTGTATCATATATGTAATTTTCTAACATAATCCATGTTTCTAATAGTTATTTTAGCTATTATTTTACTTATGAATGTATGAAAAAATTAATTTAGTAAAATTTTCAAAATTTTAATTAACTTAAATAATATAATATAAAAAACTAAAATATGTAATTTAATATTTTCTGATAAAGTTGTTGCTACATTACAATATAGACCTTTCTTTTTGATATATCTTATCGACTCGTAATCATATCAGTTTTGGTAGAAACACATTGAAATGTTATAAAGTGAACTTATCCCCTAAAAATGCCATCATATCCTCTAATTTAAGTTTAAAATACTTTCCGACTAATTTTAAGAATATCCAGATTGCATGTTACTGGACTATTAGGTATTGCCGAGTCCAAATAGAAATCTCGATGTGTTTTTTGTTTTGTGGAAGATTCAAACCTTAGAAAAAATGTTTTAGGCTCCTAATGGTAAGCAACCGCACCACAATAGACCGTAACAAAAATCATAAGTATATCTTATTAATATATACTTATACATATGTACATGTATTGTTACTATTTGTCTTGCACTGTGACGGTGTCACCATTAGTATATTTTTATGTCTCACCAATCACTAGACCACTGGCATGGACATAAACCCACATGTTTTTTTAAAAAAGAAATGTAATCAATCTAAAATTGTTTTTGTAAAACTCCTTAATGTTTTCATACGATACAATGTCACTCGATGGTAGTACATTTTGTTACAAGTAAAGTACTAAAATTTGTTTAATGCACATCACTTAATCTCACACACTACCATTAGTCTTTAGTTTATTTCAGTAGTATATATTTTAGTTTATTGTGGAAAATCTAGTTAAAAACATGGGCACTGCCTCTGACTCAAACTCTCATTATCTTGTTGTGTTTTATTAGAATAAATAATATAAAGTGACTAATCAAAGATATGATCGACAAAAGTAATCAACTAGTCATATTTGTTTTTTTTTTTCCTTTTGAAGGTTTACTTCATGGACATCTCATATAAAACAAGAAGTATTTTTTTTGAAAAAAAACTAGAGATATGATTGAGCAAAAAAAAAAAGATTGAAAATAATGATAATTACATAAGCACCCTCTTATCATATTTTCTCTTTCCTTTTAACTAACACAAACTCCATAAAATCTCACATCTTCCTCTCCTATCATTTTCAACTCTCTCTCTTAAGCTATCGATCTATGAAGATCAGGTGCGACGTATGCGACAAAGAAGAAGCGTCGGTGTTTTGCACCGCCGATGAAGCTTCTCTCTGCGGTGGTTGCGACCATCAAGTCCACCACGCTAACAAACTGGCTTCCAAACACCTCCGTTTCTCTCTCCTCTATCCTTCTTCCTCCACCAACTCGGCTCCTCTCTGCGACATATGTCAGGTCTCTTTCAATCTCTTGTCCAAACAAATCAAGATTTTCAGACAAGGGTTTTGTCTACCTCTTCTTGATAATCAAATCTTGATTGTGTTTTCTTGGTTCTTGTTTTTGACTTTAGGAGAAAAAAGCTTTGTTGTTTTGTCAACAAGATAGAGCAATACTATGCAAAGATTGTGATTCATCGATCCATTCAGCGAACGAACACACCAAGAAACACGACAGGTTTCTTCTTACTGGTGTTAAACTCTCTCCAACTTCCTCTGTTTACAAACCTACTTCAGAATCTTCTTCTACTAGTTTAACTAGTCAAGATTGTTCTGTCCCTGGATCGATCAAGAAACCTCCTCCTCAGAACAATAATAATAACTCCACCAAGATCCAATCTAGTGATGCGGTGACGACGAATCAGTGGGGATCTACAAGTACGATTTCAGAGTATTTGATGGATACTAATTTACCTGGTTGGCACGTTGAGGATTTTCTTGATTCTTCTCTTCCTCCTTTTGGTTTCTCCAAGGTTTGTTTTCTTGTTTCTCTAATCAAGAAAATCTTGTTTAGTTTAGTTTACTTTAGTTTAGTAGAGATTGAAATTTCATTGCTTACTTAATTATAAGTTATAACATATCATTTCAGATCTAATTTGAGATATGGATAGAAAAAAGTAACAAAACTTTATTAGATGTGGATATAGATCTTCACTACTTTGGGTAGTTTTTGTATAATATTCTGAATTTTTTTTAAAGTGTTTTATTTTGTTTCCTTTTCTGTTTCTTGCGTGTGATTGTTTGTTTGCAGAGTGGTGATGATGATGGAGTGATACCCTATATGGAAACTAAAGAGAACAATACAGTGTCACTTCCATCTAAGAATTTGGGGATTTGGGTCCCTCAGATTCCACAAACTCTTCCTAGTTCATACTCAAATCAGTACTTTTCTCAAGACAATAATATTCAGTTTGGGTTGTACAACAAAGAGACATCACCAGAAGTAGAGTCTTATGCTTCAATACAAAACATGAAACAAGGACAGAACAAGAGATGGTATGATGATGGTGGCTTCACTGTCCCACAGATTACTACTACTAGTAGTTTCACTCCTTCTCCTACTCTTAGTTCTAACAAAAGGTCCAGATCTTTCTGGTAATGTGTTTTCATATCTTTTGTTTGTTTGTTTGTTTGTTTCTTGATTTCTTTGAAACTTTGATCTTGATAGGAATTAGGGTTTTTTTGGGTTCTGTCTTTTGTAAATTTGAGTGTGATTGTGGTTGTTGTAAACTTGTAATAATCTTATATTCTCTTTTTGTTTATGAAAATGCTATTTCTTATCTTATATTGCAAGTTTTCATGTATAAACTCCCATGACTTCTAGGAAGAAACTAGTTATTTTTCAAAATAGCAATACATTTTAGATCGATTAGAAAATTGGACGAGTGAACTGTTGGATAGCATTAGTTGGATGATTCGTATCACTTTCTTTAGTAATCGAAAAAATAAATTAGTTTTTTCCAATAGTCGTTTATATCATGAAAATAAGTCAAAATTTAAAGTAGGTTTCAAATTCTAATTATATGAAATACAGTGGTGTATTTTTTAGTATGTGAAGAGGTCATTTTCAAATTTTCATCTTGTGCCTCCCCATCTCCCATATGGAGGAAAGATTGTTCTTGGATTTGGTTGGTATTTATTTAATATATATGAATGAATCAAGATAAGAAAAGAGCATATTATAAATATGGAGACAAATTCACCATAACGTGCCCATCACCATCGGCATATTTTTGTTTGTGATTGAATATGCTTCCAAATCTCTGATAACTGAAAACTCTGTCATCATGTCAGTCAAAGCAAATCTATATATACCGGACACGTCGTTTTACTACTTGTTTAAATTTAGTTAGCGACACACATCTTCGTTGGGTTAAACTAGCCCAACTAATTCAGGCCCGTGTTGAATTTCAAAACATTGAACCTTCACTTTTCATATGGAAAACCCAAAAAATGATCCTTTTATTTTGCATGCATTGACATTGAGTGTGTATACTTGTCACTAATCCACAATTCGTCATTGTTCTAGTGTTCCTTAGTGCTGTCATTATCCAAAAAAATTCGCATTATATGCTTAAAAAGATGAATGGTAAAAGTAGAATGCTCCCGAGAAAGATTTCATTTTAACTTTTGAAAGACTCTTTTTGGATATTTTCTTTAACTTTTTCCACTTTCATATATACACTCAATAACCTATTGTGATCCAAAATGATCAATGATATATCGAGAATTTTTTTAAGAGAAAATGAGATATATATCGTTAAAAATAACAAAGAAAGTGGTAGTACGTAGGTCATCGTCGTGCTGGCTTGAGATTGATTTCTATTTGACACATTTTGTTTTTGTCACTTACTTACGGTTTTGTAAGCTCTGGATACTAGCTTAACTTCAGTATAAGATTATTGGTTACTAAAAATAATAATCATTAATATATCCATTTTCATAATGTCACTAATTATCGTTAAAAAAGCACTATAACACACATAATTTGTTTTTCTTATATTCATTATAGAAAGCAAAACAACAAAGTCTTTTACATTGGAGATTCAATGGCAAAAGAAAAAAAATCTCATAAGTGGAAATTTATGAACTTTTAGTTCATTAGAGAAAAAACACAAACACACACACACACAAAAAGATGAATCATGCTCCTAATATAATTGCTATTCCTTTTCTCCAAACACACTCAGGAAACCCAAAACATATGTAAAGAAACCCTAGAAAATAAGGGTACCAAAACAAGAAGAAAAAAACCCAAACAAACCAAAAAATAAGAGAATGCATACAAGATGCATGGATCTATGATCTCTCTCTAGCGACGGCAATGAGGTTTGCAAAGAAAGAGACAATCATAAAAACAAAAACCTCCACAATGTTGTGGACATTCCAATATTTTTCCTCTACATTTTCCTTTTCCTTTGCACTCTGCATATTCTCTTTTCATAAACTCTCCTCTTCCTTCTCTTCCTCTTCCTCCGCCGCTACAACCCCATTTGTACCATCCTCCTCCACCCCCTCCTCCTCCCCATCCCCATCCTCCTCCGCCGCCACCACCTCGTCCTCCTCCTCCTCCTCCTCCTCCTCCTCCTCCACCACCACCACCTCCTCCTCCTCCTCCTCCACCACCCCATCCCCATCTATAGCTTCCACTTCCTCCATTAGAACTTCTTTTCTTGTCCTTGAGACCTACTTCGGTGGTTGTGTTGTTTGTATCGCTATTGTTGTCCTTCTTGGCCGTGTCTTGATCAGTGGAACGGACATGTCCACTCTCTTGCAAGATCAGTACGAGGAGGAGGATAGCCACCAATGAAGAAGTTATCTTCATTTTTTTGTTGACTCTCTAGTCTCTAGTAAAAATTGTTTTTATTTGATTTGATATGATAGCTTCTTCGTGTTGGTCCTCTCTTTATACTATAGTCCATGTTTTTGTCCCCTTGAACAAATTGAAAATTTTATTGACAGATAGGATTGGTCCTACCAAGAATAAAGTTTTTGTCCCAATATTAAGAAGGGAAAATGGATCATAATTATGTTGTTTTTTTTGTCAACTTATTATGTGTTTTTAAGACCGCATATTGACTAATTAATTAACATGATTTGTTGCAACACAAAAGGTTTCTTCTAAAGACGAGATATATCTCACATTTCTAATTTACTTTATATTTTCCTTGAAGCCTAAGATTAGGGTTTGTTGTCATTGGAATTAGTTACTTATGCAGTTACATATTATCTACTATCTAGTTACACCAACATATTTTATTTTATTGAAACCCATTCGGTATAGGGAGCTTTATATTAGTAAAAATATTAGTTGTTAGTTAATTTATAAGTGAAATATAAACTAAGAAAAAAGAAAAGAGAGGTCCCTTAGCTAACACTACTAGTGGTGCCTAGTAGTAGCCACCAATCAACACTGCAAATCTTCTCCTTCAATAAACAGTTTTTTTGTTTTTTACAAAATTACAAAAGAAAACTTACGCAATGATGCAACTAATGCAATCTAACCTTTTTACCATTTTAAATGAGTATATAAACAACAAATCGAAGAGTGTAAAACAAGTCATAATACTCATTGTTCTCTTCACAAACTCGCATGCCATATAAAACCAAAAACAAATAAAACCTCACATGCCATTTTCCTAAGAAAATTTACAAATAAAACATTTTTTGCAAGTATGGAGTATTTGGTACGGTTGTTTTATACATTCCTTTTACGTTTTCCAATTCCATTTCATCTACTTAGAGATAAACAGGACCACCATTTCTCTCCCACTAAAAGTTTCATTGTATATTAGTAGTATAATTTTATCTTTTTCGAAATTTGTGTAATGGTTTATTTCAAGATCGTCCAAGTTAATGGACTTTTGACTAAAGAATGGCTTCATTACAAGACATTTACTTAAAACTAACCAAACATAACATCAAGATTGAGAAAAGATAAACACACAATTGTTAATTAGTAAATATTGGATTATGGAAAACTCATAATTTTTTACCACAATAACACTAATCTATTCAATATTTCATACAACAAAAACAATGTCTCAAACTTCACGAAAACAAACCAAACAAAATCAAGTCATGATTCACTCCAATAACCAAAAACAAAATGAAACAACAGAGTAGCAACTAACACAAGAGAGCCCAAGCTACAGAATCAACTAAAGGTTGAAGATGAATGGAGCGTTGATTGATAGATTTTAGAATCTCAGTACCGACGGTATCCACGGTCAGCGACTCGAGCAGATGGGCACTCGTAAGCCATGTGTCCTCGGCCACCACAATTGTGACACGTTATCATAGCGCCAACACTTTCTCTGCCATTTCTGCTCATCATACCATCTCGATGATCCCGCATACCACCACCTCGAACCCTGCTTCCTCTGTCTCTGTCTCTGTCAGAGTATTGGCTGTCTCCTTTTGGGCAAAGCCTGGCCACATGTCCCGAGATGCTGCAGATGTTGCAAACTGGATCGTTCTGGCAATCACGAGCTAAGTGACCTGAAGTCCTGCAGTTCTTGCATGCCCTGTCGTTTGTGCAGTCAGCAGCGAGATGCCCTGGTTTGAAGCAGTTGTTGCAGAGCCTCAAGTCTCCTGAACGAGAATCTGCAGTAGGGCAGTCTCTTACTCGATGTCCAGATTTGCCACATGAATGGCAGATTCCTTCGTTTGAACAGTTGCTGGCTACGTGACCAGGTTCTCTGCAGTTCCAACACCTCGATTCAGCTGTGCATTCCGCTGCAATGTGCCTGCAGAGAGAGAGTTGTATAAACATAACTAAAATCCATATAAACAGAGGAAGTTCAGTAATTCAGTTAGAGAGGATGTATATACCCTGGAAGGCCACAGTTGTTACAGACGGCAACATTTGGACAGTCTCTTGCAAAGTGACCAGGTCGCTTGCAGTTGTTGCAGAGATTTCCTTGGCTGAAAATATGATTCAAACAAGATCAAGATATTGTCACAATCATGTCATCCCAGAATTCTTATTAAAAAGCCGTAGTTACAAGATAACGTCATCCAAAAAATATGTATGCAATGCAAGCAAACAGTTGAATTAAAACCAACCTAATACTTATCAATGAAACAATTTAAGACAAAGATAAACTGCAATTAACCCTTGTCCCATCATAATCACACCATCTTGAGAAATAGTAGAAGAGAGAAGAAGGCTTGAGACTAGAACCAGCTACTCAAATTCTCAAGCAACGTTAACATATGATTGTCGCTGAATTGCAAGCTCCGCATAGCTAACTTCTAGGACGGTTAGTGTAACAAGGATTACATCGAAGAGAAGCATAAAGAGATAAGGATTTTTCAGGCTGCTATGGTTTTCGAGGTCGAGAGTGAAAAGACCGGTGTGTTGTTCAGAGATCAAAAGGTTACTAGGCTCAAGACATAAAGAAAAAAAGGACCTGAAAGAACGACGTGGCTCCCTTCTATAAGAATCATCACGGTAAGTAATCCGTTGAGGTCTCATCCTCCTGTCTCTCGGACTCCGACTACGACTCCGATCCCGACTCCTACTCCGACTCCTGCTTCTGCTCATTGAACTCATTCTCCAAACAAACAACAACACCTGCCAACATTCAACCACAACACACACCAACAACATTACCCTCCTTCACTCACTTCCCATAACATCAAACTCTTCAAAAATCACTACCAACCAACACACAACAACTCTCCAAATCTCTTTCCCATACATACAGATCTGATTGATTATCTCACAACAAGGATCTGAATCTGAGTAATCCAAAAACTCCACCAATTTCTCCCAAATTTCAACATCATCGTTCCAAATTTTCCATTGGGTTCCACAAAACACATCTCCCATATACAATCTAATACGAACACAATCAGATCTCACAACAACAACAATACAAATCGATTTTTATTTTTAACCTAACAACAAATTTATAAACCAGCTAACGAATTTCTAAACTAACAACAACAAAAAATCCATGAATGATTAAGACAAAACAGGAGATTGATAAAGACGAACCTGAGTTAGAAGAATCACAAGCACCGAGAAAGATTCGTGTCTGCTTTGAGATTCCGGTGAGAGTAATTGGAAAAAATCTAATCTATTTATCTAAAATCCTTAAGATAAATTTGTTTGGGCTGGGCTGGGCTTTATTTACGTGGGCCGAGAGTATTTTACTATATTATTCAAAGTCTAAAATAGGCCCATTAGAGAAGTTGAGGCGTACACAGTTTTAAAATAAAAATAAAAAAGCTCCGTTGCCGGGACTCGAACCCGGGTCTCTCGGGTGAGAGCCGAGTATCCTAACCAGCTAGACTACAACGGATTGTTGTTATCTATTCGTCAACATATTTTCTATACAAATTGAAATTCAAATCTCCCTAGTTAATGAAGACTAAAAAGATCTTTAGACATATTATCAGTATCGTGTGTTTTCAACATTGTCTAGTTCATATTAGTTATAGAAAAGGTGAAATTCATGTGATGTATATCATGTACCTACTTTTATAATAAAGTGCATATATTAATATTACTATATTAGCATAGGGCAGTTGATGATATATGTAGGGGTGGTTTATGTATTAGACTATTAGTTAGGCAGAAAAACTTGTTTCTTGCTTTAAATAATTTATTCAGAAGTTATACTTTATTTCTTTTTTTGCTTCTTCTTAAATAATTTTTGAACTGATAAAAGTACTCTTAAGTCTTAAGTCGCATTTTATGTAATTTTCTTTTGAAAAACAACAAACAAATAGTAGTTTGGCAAAAAATGATTTAATGGTAGTTGTGTCACTTGTGTCTTACAAAATCGCTTGAAAATAAACATGTTATAGTCCTTTATGTATTTTTGTCTATACCAACTACTCCTCTATTGAGGGACCCATCAAACTTACTATGGTTTTTACAATATTGAAGAAAATATAAAATAAGTTTCAGTTTTCATGTGACCAATCTCGTTGATGGAACATGCGAGTTTGGTTTCATCATATATTCACAGTTCGTTAGGAACATTGATCCGTCATCTCCCGATTTCAATGCATTTTTTATAAACAATTTACATATATATTTTTGTTTAAACACGTAACGCAAATATATGATGATTGTATTAACAATTAAAAAACAACTTACGAATTATAAGCGGGTGAGTTTCTTGATCGGTCGTTTTTTATCAAGATTTTTGTTATCTACATTTTAAAGATATATATTGGATCATGATTAAAAAAGTGACTACTATAGAAAAGCTGCGAAAAAATGGATTCAAAGAAAAAGACGAATTACACATGGAAGAAAAAATCCAAGAAATATATAAGGCTTTGCATGTGCCATGTGCAATGGTTAAGATTGAATTGAAGATATTAAATTCAAGAAGCCGTAAACGAGTTCGAGTACTGTCATTGTACGAACGAGACACCTATAAGTCTTTATCTTCCTTATTTATCTGTCCTTTGTATTCAATCTCCATCCACATGATGCCGTTTTGGCAACTATTCATCGATCAGGCTCGTTGTTATTAGTTGTACAAACAACAAAACCCTTCACGGCTTTTCAAATGATTTTGTCTTCTTCGTTTCTCATTCTCATTTATGTACTGATTTTATCTTTTTCATACGTGAAATTTGTTACATTTTCTACATTGTTTTGGCATGAATGACGTTATACATTATACATCATATACTCAAGTACGTAACTGTGTGTGCATTTCGGAATTTAGCAATACCTTTGTGTTATACAGTTCTAAAAATTTGGAGTGAGTTTTTTTTATATGCTATTATGAATGCAGAGAATACGATAAACCATGTGAGTTTATACATAGCCTCTGCGAGAAGTAAATTTGTAAATTTAATATGTTGGAGTAGGGAGGGGCTACTCGTGCAACTTGGAGCTATTTAATACATAAAAAAAAAGTTGAAAATTTAGCTTGTTACATAATTTATTTTTAACTTACAGTTGCATACATTGCTGATTGAAATGCTAACTTTTAGCTTAACCAAATTTATTTAACTTTTTTATTTAATGGACCACGTACGATACAAACTCACAGAAAAATGGAAATGTAACTACTGAACTGAGAAGCGTAGGAAGTCATTAGGAAGGCATGTGAGTCAGTTGAAACAGTTGGAGAGTCTCCATTTGATTACTACAATTTTCTTGGTTTTTGTTTGTGGTCCGAAACATCGACCCCTTTCCTCTGCTTCTTTGTTTATATTTTACGTATTTTAATACTATAGTACAAAGATTCACTGTATATAGTTTTCCAAGTGGACAGAAGTTCGGTTATGTTACGAATTATCATTGTATTTTTTATCATATTACTCACTAGTGGCTCACTGGGTACAAAAACTCGCCTTTTATCGTAATGAAGTTTCAGCTTTGATGTCTCTTTTCTTTTATTCTTCTAGATTTCACGGGTTCGATAACCAAGATCGTGGTACTCTTCTGTACTTTTCTTTTTCCTCAGTGGAGAAATATATAGAAAAGTGTGATATATTTTCAAAATGTAGTTTTCTTAGAGTTATATGATAATATTGAGAACTAATTTAAATAGCATAATGCAAAATAATGGAGAAAAAACAGTAGGGGCTAATTGACCTACAATCTTTGACGCAATAAAAGTATAGACCACAAATCCATAACCACTATAAATCATACTTTCTTTCTTTTTTGCTTTAAATCGTTTAAGTAGCCTTCTTAACCATCGAAGTTGTAATTTAAATCAGTAAATCCTATATTTTATTTTATTTTATAACTAGGAAGAGTTCGGATATGGGCCTTAATCTCTTACAAGATCCGGGATTCCTAATACTTTATAACATAGCGTAAAGCATTCCTCCCACCGGGATTTAAACTAAGAGCACAACAAGACCAACGTATGCGCTTAACCACTAGCCCACGACATCCTGTGGTAATTTAAATCTTATCATTAACCGATAACTTATATTTTAAAATAATTATTCGTGGATGATTAGTTTGTTTTGTGTGTTGAATTTTCTATCGTACTGTTTGACAACGTGCATGTAGTAATACGTTGAGTGTTTGGTACGTGTGATCTTTACTTGTTAAAAGTATGAGATATTGAATAATTCAAACAACTTGGATAGAATCATAAAAGCCCTACGCTCGATATACAAAAATTGGGACAAGTAAATGGGAGAATGTGTCAAGATTACCATAAAGTGGAGACAATAAAATATAAAATACGAATTTATAGAACCGTATACATCAAATTCGAATAAAACCCTAATCAACCTCGAAGGATGAGAATGTAACCCTAGTTAATTAACAAAATCAGCGAGCATGCATGAACCAAAAAGAAAAATCAGTGGACAAATATATACTTAGATATTCAAATATTTTCAACCACAAAAAGTGAAAGGTATTATGATCAATATCAAAACCGTCCGATTAACAAATTCCACACATACTCGACTCATTTTAGACCCCACATCTTCAAAAACGTGAAAATACTCCAACATATTAAATTTACAGATGACCCAACCGGTCGCCATCGAGTTTCCACATTCTATCAATTCTGCAACAAATTAATTTTTTTTATCATCTAAGAGCAAGAACATTGGTGATCCAATCTGTGTATCAGAAGCCCATTTAAATTATTTAAATGTTTTTGGGTATCTTTGCAGGCCAAATTGGATCAGAAAACTGATCCGTTAAGAACAGTGAAATGGGCCACGTGTCGTTTTCTTAATGGACCGTGCGTTTTTAGAGTTTACGGTTACACGATTGTTTCTTCATTTGTGTGTTTTCGCAAAACAAAACAAAAACTCTCTCTCTTGACGGCGATTTTCTCCTCTCTTTATCTTCAATCTCTTTCGCTTTCGTCTCTTTCGTTTTGATCGTGTTCGATCTTCTTCTGTTTGATCGTACTTGATCTTCATCTCTTCTTCTCTTGACGGCTATTCTCATATCTTCTCGTCGATCTCTCGACGGCGACGGAAGAGACGCGATTCCGATCGAATCGGTGACGATTCCGTCTCTTCTCATCGATCGTCGATCCTCTTTTCTCTTCTCTGTGACTGTTTCTCTTCAAATCAATCGCTCGAACCTTGCATGTCGATTCGTCTCCTTTGAGAAGAATCGATCCGATTCGATCTGTGAAGCGTCGATGTGTCTCTTCCATCCCACAAGACGACTTCTCTGGATCTGTCATCTCTCTGAATCTATAAGATAAGTATACGTCTCTCGAACTTCCATGTCGATTCTTCTTCCGCATGTTTTGATGAGTCCATGTGTTTTGTACTTTGTCTTCTAATTTGTTCTTTTTCGTGTTTCAGGGGACTCCAGGCTACTACGATACTCGCTTTTCTGAGAAGGATTCAACAGTCATGAAAAGCCAGAGAAGAAGACGTATGAGGTTAGTCCTTATCTGTGCATGTTCGTATATCGATGAATCTTTGATGAATGTGTGTGTTCGTATATCGATGAATATGATCATATTAAACGATTACGAGTGATGTATGTCTGTGTGTCTGCCTGTTCATAGACGAATCTTATCATATTAGGTTGTGAATTGGACATTAGTAATGTGTTTGTATCTGTTGATAGTTGAATCTGATCGTATTTACTCTTCTCCTTTTGTTCTATGATTGTGTCTGATCATATTTCTTCATGTGTCTGATCATATTTGTTAATGTGTATGATCATATTAAACAATTAGTAGTGAGGTTTGTCTGTGTGTCTTCCTGTTGATAGATGAATCTTATCATATTAGGTTGTTAATCAGAAATTAATAATGTGTGTCTCTATATCTGCTCTATCATTGTGTATGATCATCTTTGTTCATGTCTCTTTGTTCTGAGTAGTAGTTAGATAAACAAAATTGTGTGTTTCATATTAATCTATGTTTAAGTAGTTGTTATGTCTGTCATCTGAGATGTATGAATATGTGTGTTGTGTTATTGGTTAAAAATAAACTAAAATACTTAACAAAACTAAATTACAAAAACTAAATTGCAAAACTTATTTACAAAACATAACTACAAGAGTCAACTACTCTACTGAAGTAAAATTAATGATAATTGATGGTGATAGAGACATTAGGCAGTAACTTGAAGCTGCAAACCTAACCCGAAATGAATACTTTACTTGTTCATTTACTCAGATGTTGTTTTTTAAACCCATCATAGCTTCTGAGGTTCTTCTTCTACATTCTCCTTCTTTCATCTGAACTAAACGTAACCCGAAATGAATATGGATTTTACTAACTCACTTAACTCCTCTCAAACACAACAACCTACAAACATATTCACCTTCACTGGTCTCTTGAACACCAAATCAGAGATGTTGACTCCACAAACCTATTCCCAAACACTTTTTTCTTCTGCCCAAAGACCTTCTCCTTCTAACAAAACACGTTCAACTAAAAATACCCAAAGTAATGTTAGATGGAAAGTGCCAGAGCAGATAGCACTTGTAGGTGCTTGGTTAAACACCTCCAAGGATCCAATAGTAGGTAATGAACAGAAAGGAGGAACCTTTTGGCAAAGGGTTGCAGCATGTTATGCTGCAAATCCTGGTGTTGCCAAATTCCCCAAAAGGTCTCCCAATGTCTGTAAGCAGAAGTGGACAAAAATGAGTGAGATTGTTAGCAAGTTTAATGGTTGTTATGAGTATGTCAATCGTACATACCATAGTGGCTGGAACGGTCAAAAGTACATGGAGGCAGCTCAGGAGATGTACTACTCCGATCATGGCATGAAGTTCAACTTGGAACACATTTGGAATATCCTAAAAACTGAGCAGAAATGGTGTAGTTTAGTCACTGAAAAAACTCAAGAAACCTCCAAAAGATCTAAGATGGATGATTCCTCCAGCTCCACCTCTGTGTTTAATGTGGAGGACAAAACAAATGAGAGACCCATGGGTGTTAAGGCGGCAAAGTCGCAAGAGCAGAAGAGAGGCAAGGGGAAGATTGCAGAGGCAAAGGCAAGTTCTCAAACACTGAAGGTGATTGAAGGGATGTGGAAGGTAAAGAAGGAGGAGTTGGAATCTAAAGAAAGACTGTCCAAGCATAGAATCCTTGAGAGTCTCATTGCCAAAGGAGAACCACTCTCGGAGATGGAAGTGAATCTGAAAAACAAGCTTATGGCTGAAATCTACAATGACCAAGGTAAGATTGTTGTGATGTTGTTCTGATTTTTACTTTACACATTTTCGTTTCACAATATTTGTCTTCTGTTTTTTTTTAAGTTTCTGTTTTACTTCTGATTTTTACTTCCTACATTTCTGTTTCTTCTTTGTTACAGGGCAGAAGGAGAAGACTAATGCGGTGGAGATGGCAATGTGATACACTAGTGCTGCTTGTCTTCTAGCTCCATGTGATGTACTAGTGCTGTTTGTCTCTTTGCTTCACAAGACATGTTTGTATTCGGCTCCAAGTGGTCTGTTTTGATGGATAAGTTGTCTTTTAATTATGTATATGTTTGTGGTTTTCGGATGATGTGTTTTTGTCATTTTGTTTCACAAGAACCATAGTAGTTTTTGTAGATGTGGTTGTAATTTACTCGGATGATGTGTGACATTGTAATATCTAGAAGTTCTATAAATCTAGTATTTCATAGTTTTGGTTTCATTACTTTGAAACAAATTTTCCTTATTTCTCTTTAGAAACTCTCATTTTCTATCTCACAAACACTCATTACAAGATTCATAAACTTTCATTGTCTTATTCGAGAAATTTACCATTTCTTAATCACAAAGTTTTACTTTGCAACTTCATTTTCTTATCCAACAAACTTATCATTTCTTATTCACAAAGTTTTATTTGCAACTTCATTTTCTTATCCAACAAATTTATCATTTTTCATTCTCTTTTGTTCTAAATTATCATACAAACTAAAATCATGGCTTCTTTTCCAAACAATGATCCTAATTTTTACGAAAATTACGAGAATTACGATCAAATTTGGGAAGAATATTCTAATCAACTTTATGATCAAGGCTATCAACAATGTTTAGAGGAGATCATGCAACAAGAAACGGCAGAAAAAGAAAGGAAAAAACGAATCACTATCGAAAGAAGACGCGAAGAAGGCCATATTCAATTATGGAACGACTATTTTAGTGACAATCCAGTTTATCTCGCTGATAAATTTCGACGACGTTTTAGAATGCGCAAGCCATTATTCTTACGTATTGTTGATTGACTCGCCAATGAGGTGCCGTATTTTGAACAGAGAGTAGATGCTACCGGTAGACCTGGCCACTCTCCTCTACAAAAATGTACAACGGCGATTCAAAGACTAGCATATGGTCTTTCGGCTGATGCGATGGATGAATACCTCTGGATCGGCGCAACAACTGCCGCCCAATGCTTAGACTATTTTGTGGATGGAGTTATAACATTATTCGTGATGTGTACCTGAGAAGGCCAACAGTTGAGGATCTCCAACGGTTGCTGGAAATTGGAGAGACTCGGGGATTTCCGGGGATGGTAGGAAGCATTGATTGTATGCATTGGCAGTGGAAGAATTGTCCGACGGCTTGGAAAGGATAATATTCACGAGCACATGGAAAACCCACAGTCGTGTTAGAAGCAGTGGCTTCAAAAGATCTCTGGATTTGGCACGCATTTTTTGGACTTCCATGTACTCTTAATGATATCAATGTTCTTTACCGCTCACCAGTATTTGATGATATATTAGAAGGTCGAGCTCCAGAGGTCAACTACACTGTTAATGGTCGCGAATACAATATGGCTTACTATCTCACAGATGGTATCTATCCGAAATGGGCAACTTTCATCCAATCGATTTATCAACCCCAAGGTCCAAAAGCTTCATTGTTCGCTACTCATCAAGAAGGTGTCAGAAAAGATGTCGAGCGTGCTTTTGGGGTATTGCAAGCTCGATTTGCAATTATCAAAAACCCAGCTCTTAGTTTGGATAAGGTCAAAATAGGAAAGATAATGAAAGCATGTATCATATTGCACAATATGATAGTAGAAGACGAACGCGACGATGTGGATGAAACAAACCCACAAGATTTCACACGAGAAGAAGGAACCTCAACTTCACAACGAGTCAACTACGCGTTTGTTAGAACAACATCCACAATTGCTAATAATATGTTGGCGAATCGAGCTCAAATTCGTGAGAAAAAAATGCATCTACAATTGAAAGTTGATTTGGTCGAGCATATTTGACACAAATTTAGCATAGTTGGACAATATACCCGAGTTAAGAAGTCTACGCATCATATTTTTATATGTTTTATTTTTAACTTTACCGTATGTTACTATATGCGAGTTTATCTTTTACTTTGTTTTTATCATTTGTAATTTACGTTTACGAGGTTATGAACCATAATAAATTTGTGTTTTTATAAAAACAATTATGTTTATATATGGTAATTTGATTATTTTTCATCAAAATCATTTTGTTTTTAAGATTTTGTTTCTTAAAAAAACATTTATTATTTTCATTATTTTTAATCAATATATTGAGAATCACCGATAAACACAAAAATTTCTTAAGTATCAATTTAAGTATCAACTAATACACTTAATATTAAATTAAGCCTAATGATTCCCACTTAGTATCACCAATATTCTTGCTCTAAAAGCACAACAAATCGTAACCCGTAACAAACACGCAAATTCATATTGAGACAACAAACACATCATAATCTCCTCAACACCTCGATATCATCATCTCCATCTCTCTCTACATATATATATATATATATAATGCACATATATCACGCATGTTGTAGCTCGTATAAATTCGTGTATATACATTTAAAAAATTCCGTATATTCATTTTCTTTTTTGGTAAAATAAAAACGAACTCTCTCTAGTCCTCAATAAATACCCCCCAACCACAAGTCCATGAACCCTCCCTCACTCTCTATTCCCACTAACCCTTCATTGTATAAGATCTTGAAACTCAAAACAACACACACAAATAAAATATTTCTCTAATATCAAAGAAGAAAATGGCGATGAAAAAAGCAAACAAACTAACGCAAAAGGCGATGATCAAGCAAATCTTGAAGAGATGTTCAAGCTTGGGAAAGAAACAGAGCAATGTATACAGCGAAGACGAAAATGGACATCCTTATGACGTACCAAAAGGTCATTTCGTAGTCTACGTTGGAGAGAATCGGGTTAGGTACGTTGTACCCATTTCGTTTTTGACCCGACCCGAGTTTCAGGTTCTTCTACAACAAGCCGAGGAAGAGTTTGGTTTTGATCATGACATGGGTCTTACCATCCCTTGTGAAGAAGTTGTTTTCAGATCTCTCACTTCCATGCTTCGATGAACATATCTTTTTATTAGGGTTTTTATTTTTATTTTGGAGATTTGAGATGGTTAGGGAGAAACAGAGGAAGCTGTTGAGTTAAAATGCTTCTTTGTTTTAGCAAACGAATTTTTATAATGTTTTGGCTAAATATATGGGTTTAGTATTGTATTAGAGTGAGACTAACCCTTAGAGTAAACCCTAAAAAATGTGCTGGTTAAGTTTACTCTCATGGTGGTGTGTTGTTGAATGTATACCCTATGAGAGAGATTTTAATATTTGATGAATGATAATCAGTTAAATGAGACTTTTCTTTTGCTTGATTAGTGGATTGTTGTTCTGTAATCTGTAATGTGATTTATTATATTAGTCTCGTGGACCCAGTCAAATTTTTCGGCCGGGAGTTAATTAGTAAAAAAAGTTCCCAAAAATAGCTATGTTAATGGCGAAGCTAGTAAAAGCTGCCGCTTTTTCGATTTAATAATGATGTGTGTTAATATTTTTAATACTGTAAATTAATTCATTACATCAAAATTTTGTTTCTCAAAAAATCTCAATGACCAAAAGAAAAATGAAATACAAGTACGGTCGTCCTCGAAGTCAGATCAACAAGACAGGGTCGTTACTTTTTATGGTTCTGTCTCCCTCCAAATTTCATAATATTTCAATATTTTTCCCATCTTTATATTTAGTAAAAAAAAAACAATGCGATGGTGTCACTTTCACAATGGGCAGTTTATTTTAGCCGTTAAAACTGTTGAAATCACTTTAAAATATACAATAAAATTTCTGGATGGAATGTTAGTTGCAGAATCGTCACAGTTCATAACTACATATATGGGGTTCAGTTATGTTGAGATTCGTAAAAGTTTTAAGTGTTTACATTAGTTTATGAGATTAGAAGGTTGATATAAATAACAATATGGTACTATTAAACAATTTTGGAATCATCATTTTAAAAATGCATAGTTGTTGAAAGTTATTTAAAAATGCATAAAATTAGAAGTTTTTGTTTTGTTTTACACTCTAAGCCATTAGCTTGAACTAAAAGTCGTAACTACTAGATAATATTTTCTAGCTAAGAGCTTAAGATACATTTCAGGAATCCTTAACTTCTATCACTATTATGTTTATGGACAAACAAAAATTAAAAGCTATAAAACCCTATAGCTCCTAATGAGCTTATTAAACCTTTAGATGTTGATGTTCAACCACTTAATTAATTTCGATCTTAGCATTTAAAACCACACACACTTTTTCTATCGAGTAAATATACTTAAAATAATATTACTATTTGTGTAAAAATAATAGTGATATTTTAAATTTTTTAGAGATGTCAAAATCAACGTCAGAGAAAGAGAAGCACATGCGAGATGGGACCCATAGCTTAAGAAATCTCGTATAGTTGAAACACTACAAGATTCTAAAGGAAGTTAATAATCCTCTACAACACAGTGTAGTGGAAGGTGGACCCGATTCAATTATTTGGACGGCTATGATAAATATTTTGACTCATCATGGGCTTTAAGATTACGATAAGATTCCCCGTATCGCTTGCTTAATGCACTCCTAAATAAATAAAGGGTTGACCAAAATACCCTTTCTCCTTACCGTACGGTACTTTAATGGACCGATGGGTGTTGTTTCGGTTGAAGTGATTAATAATATATTTAGTTTGATTAACAACTCATTTCGTATAAATTTGTACGAAATTGATGTTTTGTATTTTTAAATCAAAGAGTGTTAACTTTATTATTTTGGCTTATTAATAAAGAAAGAGAAAATTATGTAGTGTATTTAAGAAAAACACCCTGGTTATGATAATTGTTCGAAAATATCAACAATTTATCATAAATCACCGAGTTCGCCCTAAAGTTGGTTTTCTCCCAAGCTCGGAAACCAAGACGGCCGCCATTGGAAGATCGAAGTGATTTTCGTCTCCAATTGCTTCTCCGACATGGATTCCGATTGAGCTCTGCAACTACCTTACTTCTCGGGTCATCTCAAAACTCTCCTGAAGATCTAATCCCCTGCTATCTTCTCTGATATGGTCAATTCTTTCTCCATGGGGCTTGAGTTCAATCAAGTGCGTTTGATACCGGCTTCACCACCTGCTCCGGCGAGCCCTGGAGATCCTCCTGATGCGATGACGAAGATGTCGCTGAAGAGTCCTCCTCTTCCACCCGACCCACCGGACCCACCTGATCTTTCGGTGGCTCATGATGCATCTCCGCCTCCACACTCCGCGTACAAGACCAACCACCGTCCGCTATCTCAACCATCCTCTCTAGATCTGATCGGCACCAGATCTAGAAGGATTGATGGCTTTCAATTGAGGATATGGCCATCTCGTGGTCCCTCCATCATCCATCCCTGGACCATAGACTTTGTGTCTCTCGGTCATACTCGATGTTTACTATGCCCATCTCCTTGTTCTGAGCTTTGGCCTCTCCCCCTTGCATCTCCGAAGTTTGTACCAGAAAAAGTTTATGTGCTTCAACCGCCAATCATCTTAGTCATCTTGCTCACCGGAATTCGCTCCTCTAGTCTCCTCTTCACCGTCTCTTTCACCGCTAAACATAGCAAACCAAAGCAGCGTCGTTCTCGAACTATTGGTCTTCGTCTAAAGCTGTCATGGCCCTCCCTCAAGGAGCCTCTCGCCCACTCAACTAGCCACATTTGTGTCACTAGATCTGAGCTATGGGACTCTGCAGCTACCGTTCCCCATCGCTTTATGTCGACACTAGCTCCGTCTTCACCAGAATCAATTCGTACCACAACAGAACCGCCATCCTCCCTTTATGAATCGATGACGGAAACCTTTGGAAGATGCTCATCTCTACCGGCGAGGCCTACTCGCGACGGCTGGAGTGCATCTCTCCTTTGTACCTTTGAACTTCATCTATCCTCCTCTGATACACCGGGTCATGTTTCAGATTCCTCTATCCTTAAGAATTCCATTGACATATCTTTACCAAACTTAGCAAAAATGGGTCAATCCCAACTCTGCATATTGATGATTGAAATCCAAATCAAATTCATAGACTCGTTTTTCAGATCATCTCTTTATAATCTTTGCGAAAACTTGCTTGATTATACTGCTAGATCTGCTCTGTGTTATTTCACAGGGAAGTATTCAAGTCTAGGAACCTCTTCCTTTGTGGAGAGATCATATTCATCAAGGAGGAAATGCTCACAAAGTCACACCCCAACATCTCCTTTTGTGAAGAATGTTTTCAAACAAAGCTCAGCCTTGAAGGTGTTTAGAGCCCCAACTCATGTTCACTCACCTCTAATGGTAGAAGAACTAAAGATCGATGCGGTATCGATCATTTGTGAAGCCTTTTTGAAAGCGCTTTCGGTTATTATCTTTGATCTTAACGTCCTATCCTTTCTCTATTATGTTTTGAATGTCGTCTCAATTTCAATTGTACTAAAAACATACTCTTTGGCAAAGAGGTATGGGTTTCCGTTTGTAATCGCAATTTAAACTTCTAATATAAACGGTTTGACCAAAAAAAAAATGTAGTGTATTTAAAAAGCCTTTTTATTAAAAAAATAAAATTAAAAAGGCTTTTCTAAAAAAGTTTGAGAAAATCCTAAAAAAGTTTGAGAAAATCCTAAAAAGATACTCCCTCAATATTTAATAGATATCCAAAGCACAGCAAGAAAAAAGCATTAATGGATTTCGTAAAACTGAAATAACATTAATTTAAAATAGAAAATCAATCTTTCAAATAGAAGAAAAAAATCTAAAACATCATTCTTTTAAATACAGAGGAAGTAGAACTTAGTTCAAGACTAATGAAAAAATATCGATGAATGTTAAATTCAATTTAAATTAATTGAACAAGTTATTGAAAATTAAGTCAAAAAATTACTTGGTATATATATGCATATATATTGTTAGGAACTCTAATTCGGAGACTCTGGTGTGACATAATTAGTAATATTAACATAAATTGATAACCGGTAAATTTACTCATTGTCAACTAGTTAAGTTATAAATTTATGAATATTAACCTAGAAAGAAGGAAAGGATCAGAGGTGAAGTAGTATCTCCACCAACAATTGAGGTAGAACTATATTACTAAGTGTTACGGAAGGAAAAAGGTATCAATCATACATACATATCAATTGGAGGACTTTGATGAATTCGATTATTTCAAGCTCAACTACAAATGGAGATGTTATCGTGGGGTTGTTTTAATATTTAGGGCTTTTTTGAATGCGTGTGGTATAGACTTATATGTAGTAGGAATAGGATAACACATGAACATTCAACGTTTCAAACACCATTATATTTTACTAAATCTGGTTTTACATATATCCATTTTATCTTCGAATTTCTATGATTTTATGGAACAAAATAATCTGTTTATAGACTATAAATACCAAATAGATTGGTGTATGCATTTTTACAACATATGTTCTATATAAAAATTATGGTTGGAGCAAAAGAAACTTTAAACAACATTTTTTTTTTTGGTTAAAGAAAAGAATAGAATAGGATAAAAACAACATATTTTGGAATTTCATATTTGGAATTTGAAGTCTTCCGACCAAATGGTACATTCCAAAACTCTAATAAATTATAAAATGGATAAAAATAATAATTAGAACTAGCTTTTTAACAAGTTGAAGAATATTGCATATAAGGTTATGAACAAAGAGTTAAAAAAAATTGAAAATCCAATAAACAATTACAGAATGTGGAATTAGCGGCAGTTGATCATTTGAATTTCATAATTTTTACAAAATTCATAAATCACAACTAACTTAAGAATTTATAGGTATTCAAAAGTTACACATTTGTTTTTGTTTTGTTTTCTTTAACAAAATACTGTTCTGTAATAAAAAAAAAAAGTTGGCCTTAATTGAAATTTCTTTCAAGCATTTTTGGTTATTCCCAACAAAGACGACAATTGTAATTCTCTACGTTTTGTTGATGTGGACTGACATGTACACTTGCTCGGGAAGTATTATTTCATAATATTATCGCTTTCTTACGTCCATTTATTACCGTACATACCTATTTAATTGTTTTGTTTGATAAAAGGTTTCGTACGGATTAATCGTTAAAGATATACTAATTATTATCATTTTCGTTTTGGTCACCGAAAGTTATATAGATGATGTCTTTTTTCTTCCGCATTAACTTTGTGAACGTAGAAACTATAAGACACAAATGGTATTGCAATATTTTTAATTTCTATAAACGAAATATCAAATTAAATGCATGAGAATGGTCGGTAATTAAAGATATCACAATCCCACCAAGTCCGAAAGTGCTACATATCCACTAATTAGCAAATCCTATGCAAATTTAAAAAGAAAGAAAACAAAACACCCTAGACCAAATTTTATCACTTTTCATCTTTTATTTCATTGCATCATTGCGACTACGACGATTCATACTTCAAATTCTTATCATTCTTTATATTTAAGTTATTTTCCAAACAAAATATATACGTTTTCATGCAATATTAATTACAACCAGTGGCGAATCCACTTGTACAAATGGTGGGTCAATTGACCTAGGGTAAATAATATATATTAAATTTGTAAGCTTAATTCACAAAGGAAAATTAGCCCAGATGGTTAAATTGTTAAGGAGTGCACCTCCCAACCTGGGTTCAAATCCTTCCCACTACAAATGTTTTTTGATGTTTTTATTTTTTTCATATATAATGACCCACCTAAAATTATTTCCTAGATTCGCCACTGATTACAACTACATCAGCCGTAAATTTAATTTTAAATTCTCGTTTTTTTTTCAAATAATTTTAAATTCTAGTTACAAGATGATTAATGTTGTTGCATGATGCTTTTTTTTTATCAGAAAAGTATTTCACTCATATTATCAGGACATTCCATGATGTTTAACGCATCAGAATGAGCTTTTTAAGCGCACCGAACCAAACTTGTTATTTCTTTTGGGTTGCTCGTAAGTCGTAATGATTGGTTGTTAAGTCCGAGTCGATGGGTCATTCCTCAATGGACTCGGATCGTAACACTAACCTTCAAAATCTCACCACCTAGCCGAAAAATGCGTATAAATAATCTTTCCCCCTATTTTACTTAAAATCTTTAATATAAAAATCAGAAAATAGAATTGTTTTCAAAAGGCATTCATCTTCATCATTTTCGACGTCACATCCGATTTGTAAAACCGTGGCTTTGTTTAATATAAATATTGTATAAAATCTTGTACATTATATTTCCTCCGTTTTTAAATATAAAATGTTTTCATATTTCAATGCAATCTTTTATTTTAAAATAATGTATGTCATCTTTTATTTTAAATTTTTTTATATATTAAATAATATTATTAGTGAGCTCAAGCCCAAGACCATATTCAGGCCCATGTGTTTAGGGTTTCATTACAACTAGATGAGTATAAATATGAATGTTATGAGAACTTGAGAGGTAACCTTTGAGAGTTGAAAAACAACTCTCCTCTTTTATCATTTCATATATCAATCTAAAGCTTTTGTGTTCTTGGTGACAAACCAATCTATTTAGCTTTGTTCTTGTTCTTAATAAAACTCTTTGAGCTATTTAATTTCTTAGTCTAGATTTCTATATGAATAAAGCTCTTTGAAGGTAGAATCAATCTTTGTTTGAGATTGTTAACATGGTATCATTGAGCCATTCGGTTCTTTGGGATGTTGATATCACCATCTTATAGCTTCCGCTCACTCCTCTTGTTTCTGAAAATTGAAGAAACATAGCCTCAAAGTGTATTTCTTATCGAAGAAAAGAAGATCCTCTCTAGTCTGATTTTTCTCAGATTTCACTCCAAGTTTCTAACTTTCCTCTTCAAGTTGGCATCTTTAAGCTTCCTAAATGAAAAAGATTCAAGCTTTAGCTTTCTCAAGCTATCTCAAGCAGGGACTTGTCCGTCTCGTGAAGTCAAGGAATCTGCAAAAACTCTTGGTCTATCTGATTCGTATTCTTCTTCTTCAAATGCACGCTGCATAGGCCTCTGAAACAGAACCAAAGCTACCAATTTTAGATGCTAGAGCTCATTGTCTAAGCACGAAGCCATCTCTTATCCACGGTAATTTCTGAATCTTCTTGAAGAGATTACATTATGTTTTAGCTTAAGAGGATATTGGCTAGATGGTTTAGATTCATGGGTATGAATTTATGAAGTTGAACGAGTAGGCTGCTATTGGGTTTGATAAAGAGGTGATTAAAGATGCAAGTTCATGTCAGATTCGCAATATATGTTGAGTGCACACAAGGTGCTCGACTAAATGCCAACTAGAATGTCAGATTGTGGAAATGCAGATTTTTGGTCGTTTTTAGATAGGAAACAAAGAATGAGTATGGTTTGTTAGTTGTGGGAAGAAATTTTTTCACAACCATGAGATAGCTTAGTAGAGTTACTCGAGGTAAAATCCCGAACTCGTTGAGAGACAAATAGGTCAAAAGAACCTGAAAAGTTCTCACACTAGTGACTAATCTCTATGGTGAAGAAAATCATCTACCTACTTCATATGGATCTTCGACTACTCGTTCCTCTCAAAGCCATCATCATATGCAACCAAACTTGTCATCTTTCGTTTCACCCGACGCCAAGTTTGCGGGGGAGTATTAGTGAGCTCAAGCTCAAGACCATATTCAGGCCCATGTGTTTAGGGTTTCATTACAACTAGATGAGTATAAATATGAATGTTATGAGAACTTGAGATGTAACCTTTGAGAGTTGAAAAACAACTCTCCTCTTTTATCATTTCATATATCAATTTAAAGTTTTTGTGTTCTTCGTGACAAACCAATCTCTTTAGCTTTGTTCTTGTTCTTAATAAAGCTCTTTGAGCTATTTAATTTCTTAGTCTAGATTTCTATATGAATAAAGCTCTTTGAGGTAGAATCAATCTTTGTTTGAGATTGCTAAATCCTACACTTTAAACCAAAACATTTTACATTTTAAAACGGAAATAATAATAATATAAATATTTATGTGCACGAATATATACATATCTAGATATAAACTAATACCCCGTCAAATGGCTTTTGGCCTGAACTGAGAGCTTGTCATTCGCAAAAGCTAACCTAAATTTGCCTATCAATTTTCTCTTCAAATACCACCCCGGACCCATGATATATCAAATCGGTACCCAGTACGTACATCTAACAATTCCAACACCTTCTGTGTTGATGACATGAGTAATAAATAATCCTTAGTATAATAATGACTCATCATGATGGAATCGAAATTGATAACCATTTTCTCATATGCCAACACATGTCATCACTTTGCTTAGCTTCCTCTCTTTCTTTCTGGAGTGAAATTTTGTGACCTCAGAAAAAGTTGGCAAATGTACTATCAAAACGAGTGAAGGAGAAACTATTTTGCGTATGACTTTTTCACATTTTGAGCTGGTTTCCAAAACTTGTTTTCTTTTGCTAGTTACATTCAAATATGAAGAAAATATCATACAGAAGTGAACATATAATCCCACAAATAAATACTTAATATTATAAAAGTTGTGCCGGTGGCCATCAATATCTTACTCTCCTCATACTAAAATCGAAGAGTAGGAAAACCAAAACTTTAGTTCCTTAACCAATAATGGACTCAACTATAATCATTTCGGACCGGTTCCTTAAGTAACCAATTGATTTCTTCTAATTCCAATTCTCTCTATCTTGTTCCTCTGTTTGTTCACCATTCTGAGCCTTGCATGTCGTAGAAAGATATTGGAAATTATTGGGCCTTTTTAACCCCATGTCCAACCCCATTAGTATGATATTGTCCGCTTTGGGCTCAGAGGCAAAGCCTGCACGGATTTGTCTTTGGGTTCTTTCCCAAAAGGCCTCGTACTAAGTAGGTTAGACATCTCCTTATATATTAGACAATTATTGTCTAAACTTCCGATGTGAGACTTGGATTGATATCCCAACAATCTCTCCCTCAAGCCAAGTACCACATAACTCGTGGATTTCTCTACCTTAAACGAAACCTGACACCTTCTTGTACCGTTTGTAGGTAACTTTTTTGAGGGCTCGACTACCACAACGGATCTCCAGGTCCACTTCTCTGAACCGCTTTGATACCATTTATTGGGTCTTTTTAAGGCCATGTCCAACCTTATTAGTATAATATTGTCCGATTTGGGTCAAGGGGCAAAGCCCGCACGGATTTGTCTTTGGGTTCTTTCCCAAAATGTCTCATACTAATTAGGTTGGATATCTCCTTATACATTAGACAATTATTGTCTAAACTTCCGATGTGGGACTTGAATTGATATCCCAACGGAAATCAGTCAATTACTAAGAAATACTATGATCACTGAACATATGGCATTTGATTAAAAGGCCATGCATATGCAGGAGTGGGTTGGGGTATCTAATTGTAAAATGATTGAAAGAACAAGGGGTAAAAACGGTAAAGTCAAAGGTTCCCATTGGGCCTCTCTTCGTTGTCATTTCAAAAGAATCTCACCTTCTCTTTTGTTTCACGACTCTCATCATTTTATTTCTAAATCATTGTTGTACCAAAAGAACATTTTCCTCGTTAATCTTTTCCTTCCTGGCTACAACTATCTTTACCCGACATTAATTCTTCTTTTAACCATTTGTAGAAATCTTAAGTCAAAATATATTTATCACATCAATTCCAATTTCGGCCAAGATTCATTAATATAGCTAAATTGAGTAGATTAGCTTTCGCTCGTACCATTTTTTTGTATGATTAAAAAGATTTTAAGTTTTGGTTCATAGTCTTTTCAAACATTATATTCACCGTTTATAGTTGATGGGGTAGTTCATACTACTAACCCTATATTCAAATTGCATGGTACTATTCCAAAGATAACATATATGTAACCATTGGTCCTTTATGTATTTTTGTGTGTGTGTGTGAAGTATTATGCTGGGGGATAAAATTGTTGGATCAATTTTCGGTTCCTACAAGAATATGAAGTACAAAACATGTTCTAGAACTAGATGTCCTATATTTGTGGACGCAAGAGGAAAAGGATCATGTCAAAGGTATTTATTTATGTTTATATCGATGATTGATACTTTATAATTTGATGCTTTTATAATTTTTTTCTTTTGAGATACGATTCTTTTCCATCCTTTTACCTTGGAAGAAGAATCTCACATATTGCAAATTTAGCATAAAATGTTGTAATTTTTGCTACAAATGGATCTTTGTTTTTCGCCTGTGAGACTACATCGTATATATTAGTATATATTGAATTACATAGATCAAATAGAAGTATTATCAAAATGTAAACCCAATGCTTATAAAGCCTAAGAAAAAATGCATGTTAAGGATGCTAGCATTTTAGCGCTAAAATACAAATGCATCAACTATCCCGGACTTATTTTATATATGTAAAACTAGTTATAACTTATAAATAGAGAATAAAACTAAGAGAAATTGAAATACCTTCATATCCAATTTCTTCTCATTTCAAGACATTAATTTTAACTCAATCAATAGAACTTTCATAGGTTCATTAATCCAATGTTTTCTGATACCTGCCCAAATTTTCTTCCATATAAACCGTGGGGGAGAGAATGAATCAGACCAGAACCAAAACCATCTAATTAGCAAAACAATCTAGGTTATATAACCATTCTAAAACTTGATTACGTTGAAATGATGATTATTACGTACCACAAACTGTACTTTTTACTGTTCGAAGAACGTGAAGACATAAAAAGCTCTGATGAGAATGGAAAACAGAACAAAGTGGCTATTACTATTAGTCTTTTCCTTCACATGACCTGGTCGGATTTTTTTCCAATATTTACGGTCCAATTATAAACTACTTTAGCCGAATTTAAAGAAGTAAATCATATTTTAAAGACAAATACATTTATTCATTGGCTTAGATTTAGATCGGTAACAAACTTAATAAATGTACTGCCACTTTATAATTTGTATCTCTTTAGATTTACTAATCACAAAAGTTATACAAAAACTTAATCAAGAATGTTGCACTTAACTTTATTGTAGCTCTTTTATACATCTTACAACTGAAAAATTTGTACAGCTTTCAGTTACCAATCGGAACTCATTATCGAAACGCTAAAACTAAATACTACCACAAATAGTCTCAAAATTCAAACTAATACAATCATTTAGAGGTACATGAAATTATTAGTAGTAGATATTCTTGAATTACAAGAACACTTTAATATGACTATTACCGATATTTACGACGATTACAATCATGCAAAACAATTCTTGATACTTTTTACTTTTTAAAGAAACAAATTGATGATAGATTGATAGTTATAAACATTTGTTTATTAAATCTGACTACATGTCCTATTAAAATTTAAGAATAATATTTCATTACCAATGCTCTCAAATTTACACTTTGATTGTTAGGAAAACAATATTCAAGTCTCTTCAACAAAATGATTACTACAATTTTAATTGAAACTGTAGAATTTACACTCAACACCAATCACATTTTTCCCTGAACTCGGACTCGGACCCGGGACGACTCGGTAGAATGACTCACGACCTTTCACGGCCATCTCCTTTATATCCGCCACCGAGTCAGTGAGTCCGAGTCAATGACGATTATTCAAAACCTCGCTCCGAGTCAAACCGAGTCAGAATCGGGCTCATTTTTTATTATCTAGTATTTACTCAATGATCCCTAAAGAAATCACCAAATTGCTTTTTCACCATGAAGCAACGGTCGAGATTCAATCCATAAATCAAGTTTACTTCTGATCTCCACGTGGCAATTCTTCTGGAAATCATCAGGACAAGTAAACCGTCTTGACCGAGTAGAATCAGACCGAGAAATAAACCGAATCGATTCCTCGAAAACCGATTCTTCACAAGGGAAAACCAATGGACCTTGGTTAACGAAACCGAACTCTTCTTCGGCTTGAACCAAAAGATTCCTTAAAACCGGATGGTTCAGATACGTCGCGCGTACCACAAATCTCCTGCACCTGCTTCCTACATAGACCGCCACGTGTCCTGATGGTACATCCGACGGTACACAACGGCTGAAAGAAGATAACCGTGCTTGGTCGCGCCACCGTCGGAGAAGTTGCCGGAGTCTCACAATGTGACGTATCTTACTACATTTTCCGATTCCTCCCGCCATTTTTTCCGGTGAGTAAGTAATTTTCTTAGGCAAGAAAATGAGAGAAAGTGTGAGAAAATGAGAGAAAATGTCAGAGGGATTTTTAGAGTTAGGGAGGGACAAGTTTATATAGTAAATGGAGTAACAAAATGCCACTAGAGTTTCAGATATTTACGAAATAACCCTCATGGTTTATTTTGGCTCTATTCCTTTCTATGTAGGTAGATTAATTATTATTCAAGGAAAATTTAATTTTAATAATTTTGATTAGTGTGTGATTGGTAGATTCTTATATTTTTAAAGAATAGATAATTTTAATAATTTTGTTTAGAAGAGAGATTAGATACGAATCATATGATGATTAAGAGGAGGCATCAAAGATTATAGTAATGTTTTTTTGTTCTAAATACATTGGATGGTGCACGAAGTATTTTGATTCAACAAGTGATGGATTCGAGATGTGATTGTGAAAAACTAGTGGATGATTATGATTCATATATAAATCCATGGGTTTAATAATTATGCTTATGAATTTATATCGTTCATTATAGATAAAGAATTAAAATTATGTTAATATGAATAAAGAAGTGTCCCTTTTTAAAGAGATGGTAGGGAATTGAGAGCATGTGCTAGTGTTGGATAAGAAGACCAGTCTTTGGAAAGTGTTGAAACATCACATTGGAATTTGATTAGGGACATGTTTAGACTTAGAGTCAATTTCTTTCTTTATATTCATGTGCTTGTTTGGTTAAATAATCAAAGTGTTCATACGTTTAAAAGCAAATAACCTGATGAGATTCTATGGATTGGATTTGGATTTGGATCTGGATCACAAATAGAGAGGTGGTATAGGCACGCACATAGCTTAGTGGCTCATAAGACTGTAAAAGTTTAATAAGACTGTATAAATTTTGAAAATTTGACTCTAATAATTCCCTTTACAAAAGATTTGGTTGTATATATCATGCATGCACTTTCACGAATACGTTCAAACTCGGACTAATTTGGTTTCGACCATAAACTAATGGGACATTATGAACACCTTTCATTTGTTAAAGCATTGCATAATGAACCCCTTG
Organism: Arabis alpina; assembly: GCA_900128785.1. Lineage (NCBI taxonomy): Eukaryota > Viridiplantae > Streptophyta > Magnoliopsida > Brassicales > Brassicaceae > Arabis > Arabis alpina. The sequence continues at coordinate 33,328,973 of LT669789.1, forward strand.
ACCATTTTATCCACCACCTATTTCATTATATTTATTTATATATTGGCATATCTTTTGTGACAAGTCTCTCCTAGTATTCTATTTTGGATAGAAACAAAAACAAATTCTACGGATGGATTAAATAAGTCTGCAAATATAACTGTTAGAGCATCCTCAATGGACATATTTTGTGGGTGTCTATCCATTAATGTGAGTAATTAAATGAAGAAACTTAAAAAAAAAAATCTGTAAGCAGAACCAAATTACTCGTGTCTTCCGGCCACGTGTCAGGACGTCGTTGCACCAAACTAAGGTGTCAGAAAAGATGTCGAGCGTGCATTTGGAGTGTTGCAAGCTCGATTTGCAATTGTTAGAAACCCAACTCTTAGTTGGGATAAGGGCAAAATAGGTAACATAATGAAAGCTTGTATAATATTGCACAATATGATAGTAGAAGACGAACGAGACCAGAACACTCAACGTAATTTACGAGAATTCATAGAAAGAGATGGAAGCGGGACTTCATATGTGGACTACTCGTTCTCTACAGACACACCTACAAATTTGAACAATATGATGGCCAATCGAGGTCGACTTCGTGACAAAAAAATGCATGAGCTCTTGAAAGCTGATTTGGTTGAGCACATTTGGCAAAAAGTTAACAGAGGTGAGCTGTCTTAGTCGTGTTATTTATAATGCATTAATATGTAATTTTCATTTTATGTTTCTACGGAATGTAATAAACGTTACCAAAATTATGCAACTTATTGTACTTTTTTTTCCGATATTCAATATTTATATATAATAATTGAACTTTTTATTCATTTTGCAAAAAGTTAATTTTATTAAAAAAATTATTTTTTTATTTCAAAAACACTATTTTTTAGTTTCACCATTGGATTGATACAAAATTAGTGAACTTTGAATAGTGGTCAAATGGGTTTTATAATAGCTAAAGACACTTGTAAAGTGTCTCCATTGAGGATGCTCTTACAAGTATACATTTTAAAATCAGTCGTTAGACCAAGAGGATTCTACCTCAAATAATTCACTTGACTAGATGTGTAATGTAAAATGTATTATTATCTCCCCGAACAAACAATCAATGACAATAGAGTATTCTTGGTTAAATAAAATTAATGGCAATATACGTTGCGACTTGAAAAACAAACTAAGTACTGAAGGTAGACTAGTTACACGGCAAGAAAATCATGTTCTAAGTCATTTTTGTGAACGAGTATCCTTAGGTTTATTGGTTTTTATTTTACTTGGGATTTTGAAAGACGGTAAACAAGTTCTTCGTAATCGATTATCAACTATCCGCGAATTGACAGATCAACACTACGAAGGAGGAATGGAAGCTTGGTTTGCTTCGAGATGAAACTTTTTTTTTTGGTTAGAATAAATTTATATTCATTTCAAACAAAAAAGACGATAATTTGAATGTATACAATTCAAGATCTCATCCTAATTACAATATTTAAGTTATTGTGAATTAAATATCGGTGATATGATATGAGATCAAACATATATGATAATTCAAGCAAACAAAGAAATAGAATATTGTGGCTTATCTTATATAATATAATATAATAGTTTAAGGTTCCACTAAGTTAAAGTTTTGACAAGTTGCCATGTGTCATTTTAGGTGTTGGCAATTAATGTCCATTTTCATATTTATAATCTAATTTTTATATAATTATGACATTTGTCCTTCTAAAATTTAGAATTTTTGTAATGATTTTTTAAAAGAAAAATATGATATCAATTTTAATTTAAACTAAACATTTAATATCAAATTATCTGTATAAGTTAAATTTTTCTTATTATTCTATAATAATAAAAAAAATTATAAGATGTTCTAATATGTTTCTATTCATGATATGAGCCACAATATCACTATATATATATTTTTTATCATGTTTCATATATATCAATATTTTAATAATATGATAGATTTTTATACATTTTAAAATAATTCACATAAAATATCTTAAAATTATTGTTTAATTTTTAATCTTAACTTCACTAAAATTATAAATTGTGAGCATAAATCTTAAACATCACTTAATTAGCTATATTATATATATAGAGGAACAATGTTCCATACTTTTTAATGGATGTTTTGTCATAATATATTTCAACAATGTTTCATCTTAATTTATTTTCTATAAATAACATTGTATATATCCAATAAATAATTTGCTAGAAATATTTAGTCTCTGAACCTAGATAATTATTTATTATAAACACCAAATTTCTGTAATATTAAATTTAAAAATAATCAATAAGTTAACAGTTATTGTATATTATACCATGTTAAGTTTTAAATCCACTCAACACGTGGAGATACCCTAGTTACTTAGAAATCAGGGTTACGGGTATTCAAAATTAGGAGAGTATTACGGCATGAGTTTACAGCCAATGCATTAATCGAACAAAAACAGAAGGAGTATATTGCTTTTGAAAATGTTTTAAACAACGAATCCTCAATATAAATAATTAAATACATAATATGCTTCAAGATTGTTCGTGCTTGTACAAAAAAAGGCCATACAACCACATACAAAAAAAGGTCAAAACCTATGTATAAAATAAACGTAAAATACAGTTTCTTTAGTATTAAAACTTTTTCAGATAAATTCATTTCGCCGCACGGAAGAAAAGAATTTATGTTTAAATAAAACCCACCACATGGGGGTAGCTGGGAAAAGGTAGGAAAATGTATTTTAACAATGTAATCTAAATTTGTATAGTATTTGATTTAATACTATAAACATAACAAAAACTATATAAAGATTCTCTCACCAGACGCAGTTAAGATTAACTGAAGATGCATTTTTGTTTACGGTTTATTTATTCATAAGAAATAAAAAAAGAATAATGTAATACGGCGTACCACACAATTTGTAGTTTACAAATGTGTCCATGCCTCCATGTGCATGATTGTCCCATCTCCAATTATGTATTTATACTTTCTAAAGAAGTAGACAAAATGTGTTTCCAGTTTGTATTTGGGGATAATGTAAAAACTAACTTATAAATGTCTACATTTATCTATATATCATACATTCTCATGTGATCAATCACGCTTGAACCATTGTTACTGTCGTTTCTGAAGTACTAATTTTTTGTTATTCTTGAATTCCAGATTATGTTTGATATATATAAAATTATCGACTTTATCTTCACTTCCTATATATAGACTATTGTTAAATTACGTAGGATGTTTTGTAAGTATTCTACAAGTTACATACCTCACTGCATGGTAGAAAAGAAAGAAGACATTACTGCATTTTCAATTCAGTTAAAAAAATATTGCGAGTTTTTGTTTTTCACCTTCAATAAATAAATTGTTGCATTGAAAAATAAATATTAAAAATATTTAGCAAAAAAAAAAAAAAAAATTAAAATCGTTATGGATGCATCCCCCCCATGCGTTACGTTCTCACCCCACTTGTTGTGTTTTAAGGATCTTCTCATTTAATTTTATCTTCCTAAGCAAATCTTCATTAATGCTTCTGCATGTATTATTGGTATTATTTGTTATTATGAATCCCACTCAATTATACGTATTTTTCTCATGAATATAATTACAAGAGAGTCAATCGTATGCTATGAATCGGCATTGTATTGTCTTTTTCTGCCTCCATGCACTAAATTGCATGAATATGCACGCACACTTTGAAGAAATAAGGATATAAATGTTGAGTTTTATATGGGAACAAACAAGACGTTAATCGCTTAATTTGTTTTTTTTAACAAGACACATATCTCATCAAATAATATATTTGTGTAATGCCATTTGTTGAAGCAACAATTATATCCCTAAATGTTTCAAACAAAAAAAACAATAATATCCCTACATAAATCTTGTTTTTTTCTGCTAAAACCCTATAATCCTATATAGATCTTTAGTTAGACAAAACTAGGAAATACATGAGCCATGTAAGCGTAATGCGATTAAAACTTTTGTGCATCAGTATATCACTATATTTGATATCTAACTTAATGATTAAAAAATTAATGATTTAATAGTTGATTAACCCACAAATAATAATATAAAAAGTAAAGAAAGTTTTGAGTGACGGCGCTCCGTTGTACCCACTGAAACGTTACGGACCCACGGAACACTCAACACCGTTTTTGCCTTCTTTGTGTTTATTTGTTCTTAACCTTTTGGTGTGGTTATTATTTGTAGAAATTAAAATGTAAATTATGTAACGTATAATTTATTATGTATTAGCCATTAATAGGCAGTGATTAGCCAAAAGCAGAAGGGGATGAACCTGATTAAAGTATGGTTTCCACAATGTTTCTTAAAATTAAGTAAATCTAGCTTTCACGTATAGCTTTTTTAGAGTGAAATTTGTCATTCTCCACTCACATTTTTTGAAATTAAGAAACTACTTATATGAAAAAGACTAAAAAAGTTATGAAATGACGCGTAAAACACAAAAACATAAGTTTGGTTAATAGTTTGCTACTGTACTTTATAAAAAGCCTATTCGGAATCTTAAGTTTTTGCATCATACAGTATATAGATAAGACTATAAAGTTTATGTGGATTAATTAAATTTAAGTTTCATTAGTACTTTACATTAAGTAGAAACAAGAGTGAGGACATAGAAATGCACATGCAATGTTTAGGTTAATAAAGGCATTATATATGACATGATAATCAGGATTATTCTTTGGATTTATTTAGGCAAATGACTCTTTCGGCACCTTATCAGGTTTCGCCACGTCTCCATCTTCACTCCCATTTTATAATCGATAAATACAAAATCACTTGTATATATAATTTATATTATTATTTTTTTTTTTTGAAACTTTAATTTATATTATTTTTAAATTTTATTTATATTCAGATTATTATTTGTTATGAACATTTTTTGAAATCCAATTCATTAATATATCGATAAGTCGATCGAGCTAATCTAATTTTATTTACCAATATATATTCACGTAGATATTTTCTTTTGAAACTTATGAATTGTTCAAAATTTGGTACAGTAAATCCGAGACAAGGAATGGATAATACATGCGAAAACGTAAAGAATTTCTACACATGCAAAAACACTACACTCAAATCCAAAATTGATGAAATTTTAATTAAACTTTCATTAATCTAGTTAAATAGTAACTAACCATGGTCGGGGAAAAAAAATAAAGGGTGGTATTAGTTGAGTGATATTGATAGAATTGATTTTAATGTACTGTAGAGGAATTAATAGATTTCTATCAAATTCCCAGCAAAAATGGTGGGAATTGACTCTTCACATCTTTTTCCCACAATTCTATTAAATTTTTTAAAAATCTACGAAAATAAAAGTTACAGAAAAATTGAATAACACTAGAATTGAAAAGAATTAAGATTTTAATCAATTAAATAACACTAAAATTTAAAAGAATTAAGATTTTAAGTAATTAAATAACACTAGAATTCTTTAAAATGTCTAATTCTCTCAAAATCAATTAAATTCTTCAATTCAATAACACCCCAAAGTATATTCTAACTATTATGCCAAACTGGAAACGGAATTTGAATTTTTGACATATAATTTGTGGCCTGTGGGCAATATCAAAGGTTTTGGCACAGGATATCATAATTATTTACATACTCCCTCTGTTGCATATTAGTTGTCATTCTAGCCTTTATTTTTTGTTTTATATTACTTGTCGTTCTGTATTTTCAATGCAGATTTATTAATATTTTTCCATCTTTTATCCTTAATTTTCAGCTTAATAATTACTTCTATCAAACAAAATAATATATTAATTAGGGGTAAAACAGAAAATTTAATTGTTTTCTTAATTTGTGTGAAAATACATAGAATGACAAGTAATTTGCAACGGAGAGAGTAATCTTTATGATTATATTAAAAAAGTAACACAACTTGTGTAACACTAGATTTGGTACCTCATGGGTTGTAGAATGAAAACAAAAGAGGCAAAAAGCTAAAAGATAATCTCTACTATAATAAACCAAGTCAGAAAGGAAAAAAGCAAAGGACACAGCCTTGCAATGCAATTATACGATGACAATTTATCATATTAAACTAGTTCTGGTAGAAATGATATTTTAATTTGTTATGAAGCGAAGGAATAATTAAGTAGGCAGTGACGTTACTGACGTATATGATTTTCGAATAGCTTTAGTTAGTCCCTAATTCGGGACTTCAAGTTCAAGCATTGATAGTTTTATTAGTACGTGTTACAACATTTTTTATTCTATCTTTAATAACGAAAATGGATCTTGATTAATCAAAGACACTAAAATAATAATTAGCATCCAATATTTATATTGTGAAATGATTAGTCCTTACATCAAGTCTACAAGTACGTCAATTTTAAGCCAGTCCATAGACCAGCTCATGAAAATATTTTTCTATGAAAAAGAATAATTTGGACGCTTTTCACTCCTTTCTTTTTTCATTATTCATTAATAATCAAGTCTTCCATCATCCCTTAATTAAATTAATATCCTTCTTTTTCGTTTATAATATTGTGTAACATGTCACAACACTCAACAATTTTTTTTTTTTTTTTAAAACCTAGCTAAATTTTTTGTATTACTCAATATTTCAAAATAATCAAAACAAGTCATCCAAACATTAATTAATTGTAGTAGTCAATACGAGTTTGTGGACAAAGAGAAGAAATGGGCTATAACCATTCAGAAAAACAGTTAAACAATGACGTTTTGGATAACTAGATATGTTAAATATATGAGATTCTCTAATTTCGTTTACATATTGAGAGATTGAAATGTTTTATATACGTTTAATTAGGTCAATAGAAATGATAGGCAAAAAGATAGTGAAGAGTTCCAAGACATCCGTACAGTAAGAGAGTGCCCATAAAAAGCCATGAATTTAGTCATCTTTCTAGCTTCATATCATCAACTGCAAAATTACTCCAATTATTTAGAAATATTATTCTTATTATCATATAAATGATTGGGTCAGAAAGTTATCGTATCATAGTTGTGGAGGAAATATGTATGAGAGCATCTCCAACAAGACACTAAAATACTAAAATGGTGTAAATTTTTTGACTTTACACTTCCAACCAAACTGCAAAAACAACACCAATTTTTTTTTTTTAATGTTTTGTGAACAGTGTCACACCAAATTTGGTGTGATACTGTTCACAAAACACTAAAAAAAAATGATTTTTTTGTATTTTTTATATAGAAAAAAAATTAAAACCAACTAAAAAATAGATTTACAATAATAGTTTTGTGTATCACTATTTTATTTATTGTTCTATTTTTAACTACATAAAATTTATAATTATAATCTAAATTTGCATAACATAACAAGATGAATACATAAATATTGTAGAAATTAAAAATACATATTAAAATGCAATTAAAACATTAAAAATATAAAATTACAAATTACAAAATTAAAATCAAACAAATAAAAACTAAATGCAACAAGATAATTTTTTTATTTATCGATTGTAATATAATCAGTTATCAAAATAAATAGTACTTCTTAAACTATTAAAAATAACAAAAACTTAAATTTAATAATATAATAATAGAATTTTTTTTTAGTGTGAAATTTGGTATAAATGGTTGGAGATGAAAAACTTTTTTTGGCACCAAAACACTAAATTTGGTGTAAAAATCACACCAAATTTAGTGCAATGGTTGGAGATGCTCTGAATGTATCTCCTATGATTGGGATTGTGGAATTCAATGACACCAACAACATACTATATCACATGAATCACAAGTAGTAGCTGAGCCTATTTCTATATTCACAATAACATTCACTGTTAAGTATTTATAATAATAATAATATATTGTAAGAAATGATAATAATCAATATATGGTATGGAGTATGGACGTATGTGGCTGTGAGTTTTTGAACAACTTGATATAAACAGCAGTAACTAATCATTGGATGCATGCATGAGAGCATCTGCACTCGTAGAGATCATTCCATTCCATATTGTTGGAAAGTAATATTGTTTATTAATTAGTACGAAACATCTAATGGAGTTGGGAAATACTTATCATAAAATTTCTGTAGTTGCATAATCTAAATATAAATTGATTCTACGAAAAAAAAACAATAGGTGAATTTCCGCTTTATACCATCACAATCAATAGTTACGAAACTCTCTTGTTTGTAGCAAACACTGATCAAGGCTTATAGATGAACAATATATAGGAGTATAACCTTAACAAAGTGAAACTATAGATTAGACCAAAAAAAGAAGTGAAAATATAGATATGTCAATGATTGGGTCGTTGGGAAGTACGAGTTACATCAAATATCAAAATACAAAATCATAAAGTAAAAATCTCTAACCAAAAATATTCAATACCGTAGTGAGAAGAAAAATTTGAACTAATTTTTAAATTGTCTAAGCAATCTCATTACCAAGATCATAAGAAGATCTTTGAGGGCCAGTAACCTCCTTAATTTATAATGTGTATGAATACCATATACTAAATATGTATGTGTGGAGATATTCAAAATCAAGCTTCATAGCATGATGTTGATAGAAAGAGACATATAAAACACATGAGAGAAAACTCTTTGATGAGTTATGGTTGAGATTCTCTAAGTGGCTGGTTCAAATTAGGGTTGTTTAGACCAGTTTGATCCGGCTCATCAGATTTCAGATGGATTCAAATATAAAATGAGTTATAAATTTAAAAAACTGACTTGACCGTATATATGCTTGATTTTCGAAGTTTGTATCCAGTTGTAACATCTTGTCAACAAACAATTCGAAATGCTTCAAAATTTTCAAAACATGTATGAATCAAATAGTATTGTTTCAAAGCATTTATCTTTACACTATTTCAAAAATCCAGTCGTTTTTGTTTTGTGTTTTTATTTTAGAATACCCGATTACACATCTCTTTTTTAGCGTGTACAATTTTTTAGTATATAACTTTTATCTAATGGTTTCATGGCTAGCACTTTGTCACACATTTTGATTTAATTCTAAAACACACGAAAATAAAAACCAAATAAAATGATATAGTTTACTTGATAAAGAGTAAAATCAAAGGATTTTGTTTTGATACAACTATCAAGCTTCTACGTTTATAATATGGGAAATTATCAGTTTGGGCTCAAATATAGGCCTTATTAACCAATAGCCTCAACCAAAAAGGTCTTATGGAGAGGCCCATGCGAGTCTATAACCAGTTCCAAGTCTAAACTCCATACATATTTCCGTTAAAGAAAGAAACTGACCAATAAGAAATCAAAGACGTAGATCGCCACGTAGACTTTATAATCAAATCTGAACCGTTGAACATCAGTGATTTTGATACCCAATCTGAAATTGCATTCTTGATTTTGAAATTGATGAATGATTTAGTGATTTTGATCCTAATTACGATATAGAATTTGGTTTTGTGTGGTAAATGATCTTGATTTTGATCCATTTTTCGGTGAAATTGAAAATGTAGACGAATATGAGATTGAAACCCTAGATATTGCATTCATGATTCTTGATATCGATGATTAAGTAGTGATTTTGATCCTAATTACGACAGAGAAGTTGTTTTGATACCCATAACATCGGTTCGGTTATTCGGTTATGCGTTTTTATGCCCACCCCTACATACAGATAAACACTAAATCAATCCACAAACAAAGAAACCAACCAATAAGAATCAAAGATGTAGATCGCCACGTAGACTTTATAATTAAATCTGAACCGTTGAACATGATCCTAATCGCACGTCTACCACTTCTCCTCTCTCTCTCTCTAATCCAAAAATTAAAACCGACTTAATCTTAATCATCTTCTCACTATAAATTCATAATCATCTCTACCAAAATTAAACAACAACTCTCAGAAACTTCAAATCAAAAAAGCTCTCAGATCTCGAATCCATGGCTCGTACGAAGCAAACTGCTAGAAAATCCACCGGAGGAAAAGCTCCAAGGAAGCAACTCGCTACCAAGGTTCGTTCGTTTCTGAGTTTTCTGGGTTCTGTTCTTGAAAAGAGGATCTAGGGTTTTGATTTTGAGTTTTGTGATTGATTGTGATACAGGCGGCGAGGAAATCTGCTCCGACTACTGGTGGTGTTAAGAAGCCTCATCGTTACCGTCCTGGAACCGTCGCTCTTCGGTAATTTCACGATTTTTCATTTCTTCTTCGTAATCATCTTTGAATTCTGATTAGGTTATGTGTGGTTTTATTGATGATGATGAATCAGTGAGATTCGTAAGTACCAGAAGAGTACTGAATTGTTGATCCGTAAACTTCCTTTTCAACGTCTTGTTCGTGAAATCGCTCAGGATTTCAAGGTAAATTCATCATCGAAACCCTAGAAATTGCATTCTTGATTCTTCAAATTGATGAATAATTTAGTGATTTTGATCTTAATTACGATATAGAACTTGTTTTTGTGTGGTGAAGAATCTTGATTTTGATAATTTTTGGTGAGATTGATGAACCCTAGATATTACATTCGTGATTCTTGATATTGATGATTAAGTAGTGATTATGATCCTAATTACGATAGAGAAGTTGTTTAGTAGTATTCTTGATCCTAATCAAGATCAAGAAGTGGTTTTCTTGCAACTTAATTAGTAGTATTCTTGATCCGAATCTTGATTTCGTTTCGTTTTGGTGAAATTGTAGACGGATTTGAGGTTCCAGAGTCATGCAGTCTTAGCACTACAAGAAGCAGCTGAAGCATATTTGGTGGGTTTGTTCGAAGACACGAATCTATGTGCGATTCATGCGAAGAGAGTTACGATCATGCCTAAGGATATTCAATTGGCAAGGAGGATTCGTGGAGAACGTGCTTAGTTCGGTTTCGTTGCTATGATTTTCTATTAGGGTTTATGTTTTAGTTGCTTTCGATTTCGGTACTTTTTGCTTTTGTTTACTTTTTAAGCAAGAACATATGAATGTTTGAAGTTTCTTTTAAGCAAGAACAGAGGTATGAAATGGTTATTGATGAATACTTCTTCTAACAACGTTGTTCATTAGTTTATGACTCGATATCTTTAGAATCACAAGTTATGTTTTAAAATCACGTCAAGTTATATTTATTGATGTTTCTTGTTTTGTTTATTTTCTACCATTAACTCGAGATAATTTTTGAAGGAGACTCAGATTCTAGTGGATTTGTATCTCAATTTGTATACTCACTTTTCTAATTAATAAAACAGAGGTTAAACAAAAAACGGTCCATTTTTTCCATCAAAATGTATAAAACAATATCTCTAGCTCGCGGTCATCTTGAAACTCAAGTCCGATTATTTTTGGGTCCGAGTTTTTTTAACCAATAAGAAAGTATAGTAAAAAGTTAATGGATCCGATATGAATTCTACTTCAAATGTAAAGTAGTGGAATGTTTTTGTAATTGGATGCAAATGGTGTACATAGTGACATAAGTGGAGACGTGCAAGACAGTACGTTTGTTGTAGATCATATCACTACAATATGAACGTAACTCACTACGTAGTCATTTTTTTGTCTTTTTGGAACCTGTCTCTCTATTTTTGGTCTCGTAAATCTTTCTACACTTCTTCACGACGTTCCTTTTTAGGAATTTTTCCAACTAAAAACTATTACATCTTTGTTCTTATATTATTCCAACGAAAAAATATCCCCAAGGAAAAAGTTAAGCATCATTCTCTTGCCCACGTTCTCCTAAATTCCCTTTCTTCCTGTTATGGTCTTAATGTAATAATAACAAATTAAGAGATTTCGTATCACTTTAAACCATGAGACATTCACGTAGCAATAAAGTATCAAAACATTGAAGCTTTTACCAAGCCAAAGAAATACCAAAGTATATGATTCGTATATGATTCTTTTTTGTAACTGAATCCAAATAATATCTTGTTACATACAATTCCACCAAATAAAACTAGATATTTCAATAAAATAATAAGATCTTCCAACAATATTTTAAAAACCTAAAAAAACTACCCAACATTTTGTATGTTGGTTGGAAAATATATATAAAAATCCACACATATATAGAGCGAATAATGTAAATCTTGATGATGCTCACATTCACTGTAACCTAACCCAAACACCTTCACTTGGTATATCTTGGTTCACAACGAAAACCATGTAATAACCGGGCGGTGCAAGATTAACCGATCTTGGTATCCTAACCCTAACCTCATAAGTCGAAAGACCAACCCTCGTTTCGAAAACATGATCAAGAACAAGAAGTCTCTGATGCATCGAGAAAGAATGTGTATTAAACGAAGGAAACACCATAGTAACTTTAACCGGACTTTTCACTCTTCCGGTTACATTAAACCGTAACCTCAACACTTGACCGTAATTAACCGTTGATTGTGGTTCAAGATTCACAATCTTTGGACGTAGTTTCGAGAATTGAGTTTCCAAATACGAAGGCGAAAACGCCTCTAAGCTAAGCTCGGTCGGAAAAAGCACTCCGGTGAAGTTATAATACGCGTGAGGGTTACTTCCTCCGACTAAAACTCTCCCATCACGGAGTAATATCGCAGTCGAATGGTACATTCTTGGAATAGCGTTTGCGTTTTGAGTTAAAAATCTTGAACCGACGGGTTTATCAGGACGATAAAGATCAGGATTTAAAACCGGTTCACGACCAAGCTCCCAAGCAGCTGTTCCCGAACCACCACCGTTAATTAACAGAACATGTCCGTCAGGTAAAAGCAACATGTCTCCCATTACTCTAGCTCTAGGCATCTTCTCAATGAGCCATTGAGGATTAGCATCGTTGATCTTGATTCTTGCACACGTATCAAGCGCTTTAACAAAAGTGTTTCTTCTAAACGCGAGGTTGTATGAACCTTTAGGTGCACCACCACACACTAGAACCTCTAGCTCGACCACCTCCGCATCAAGATTCTTGATGGGTAGGAGAACGGCCGAGCCAGTGCTTGGATAACTTCTTGGATCGCCTCCAGTGATCTCCGGATACGTTTTCACGACGATGTTTTTCGTATAATTGAGTAAAATCGCTCTGTTGTTAGCGAAAATGAATAAGTTTCCATCGCTGTTGAGGAAAACATAAGGGTAGAGATTGTTTTCGTCGTTAGGATCATCCGTTTGTGACAAGAACGGTAAGTTAAAGAGATTTGGACCGTTTGTTTTAGGGTAAAACTCGTAGTTGAATTGACGTCGTCCTCCTATGATAATTTGACGACCATCGGGAAGAACATGGTTCGTAGCGTACCATCTTCTTGCAGCGAGTCCGTTATCAATTTCAGACCAGTCACATGTGTTATTGTCGCATGGAGAGAAGAGTCTAGCTTTACGGTCACCGTCTTTGTCTCCTCCGGTTTGGAGTAAAGTACCGTCTGGTGTGACTCCACCAGAGGAGCACCAAGTGTTGGATAGGACGGTTAAGGGACGGATTTGGTTTAAAACGACGTCGTATTCTATCGAATGCGCGGTGCAATCGCGCTTTGAAACGGCGTCGTTTGGACTGTTGAGACATGTTCCGTTAGGTAGAGAAATGTTTGATGGACCGAAGTTGGTTCGGTCGTACATTATGACACGGTCGTTACGGAGGAGTTGTGAATGCATTGCTGAGATTCCGACGTTTGGTAAGAGAAGCTTCCATGTTCCTCCGGCGCCAGAAGCCACGTGGCATGAGAGGAGGAAGGAGAAAGCGAAGTAATGGAGATAATTAACGTCGGTGAGGATTTGAGGTTTGGTTTTTGCAGCCATTTTTTTTGTTTTTTGTGTGTTGGTTGTTGTAATGTTGAGTTATGTCACGGGTTAAGTTTATTTTTCTAGTTTGTGTGGTTGATATGTAAACTGTCCATGAGCTCTACTTTATATAGGGTTTGGAGAAAAGAAAGCAATAATAAATGTCATGACGTTAATAAAGTATACTAATTGGAAACGTTAGCAATTTTGCGTAAATCCATTGGCCAAATTTCTAGTTTTTTTCTTTACTGTTTTGGTTTTAAATGGAAATTTCAATAAATTGGATTTTGTTTTAAATTTTATTTAAGGTGAATTAGTGAAATAATAGGTTTGAGAATCCAAATTAATAAAGTAGCATGTGTAATGTGAAAATTTAATAAATAACAAAAAGACAGAAAATTAAATGATTTTATCCATTTATACATTCAATTAAAATCATCACATTTAATGCAAATTTAATGTAGATTTGCTTTGTATTAATTATCACATTTAAATTTTTTTATAAATAAATTTGAATTTGCCATATAAAAACAAATTGTGTTTTTTTACATTTTCTCAAAATAACAATATTATTTTACCATTCAAACTAATTGATTATTTTTTAGATGGATAAATTATATAGTGAACTATATCAAAATAGTCGTAGTTTTTAATTTTTGGAATAATTAATTATTGTTTGAATAGATAAATTATATAGTGAACTATATCACAAATTAAAAACTATGAATATATTATGTATATAGTTAATTTTGTCACAAACTATTAACTATACTATTTATATTCACGCATATGATATTTCACTATTATATATATAAAATTCTATTTAAATGTAGTTAGTTATATATCCATGTGTAATTAGCTACAAATAAATAATAATTATTTATATAGTTAATTTTATTCACAAACAATCAACTGTACTTGTTATATTCAACAATAGTTCATTATAATATACAGTTAAATATATTAATAAATAGTTCACTATTACGCAATTTTAGTGTGAAATTCATTATATCCAGCAAATAGTTAGTATATTAAAATAAAATTCACTGTTTTTATTTAAATCCAAATAATGAAATAGTTCACTATTTATTTCAATAGTTTCTAATTTGTGATATAGTTTACTATATAATTTATCTATTCAAATCATAATTAATTATTCCGAAAGGTAAAAATTATGCCTATTGTGAGTAATCGTTTAATGTAGAAAAAAAAGAATTTTTTTTTTCAACCAAATGTTTTTTTATATGTCAATTTTAAATTTATTTATTGATTAAATTATTATTTCTTTATTTATTATAAATAAATTAGCATTAAGTGTGATGAAATTTGATAACATTAACATTAGGGGGAATTGCAAAACTGCCACGTCTGAATTACCACTGTGCAAAAATGACACGCCCAAAATACTGTTCACAAATATGCCACGAATTTCGTCCTTTTGGACGAAATTACCCCTGACAGAAACAAGGAGATTTAAAAAAAAAACATTTTCTGATTTTTTTTGTTTCTCTCTTCTTCTCTCTTCTCTTTCTCTCTCTTCTCTTTCTCTCTTCTTCTATTTCTCTACAACAACAATGGAGATCTCAAGATCTCTTTCCATCTCTTTTCTCTTTTCTTCTCTCTTCTCTTTTCTTCTCGATCTCATCTTTTTCTGCATCAATGAAGATCCCTCTCTCTTTTTCGTAAAATTGAAGAAGCCAAAACAAATATCTCTCTCTCTCTCTCATATAGATCTAGATCTGATTTTGTGAGTTTTGTTGTAAATCTAGTTTTATTCGATTTTGTCAAATTTTGGGTTTATTTGATTTATGCCTCTTTCTCTATGAGGTTGAAGAAGACAACAAATTCAGATCTAGATCCGGATTTTGTCATTTTTTGTTGTAAATTTGGTTTTATTTGATTTATTTTGAAAATCTGAGTTTTTGATTCGATTGGTAGAAATCTTAGATTTTATTCAATTAGGGTTCAAGATCTGATTTTTTACTGGGTTTAGACGTTTTTACTGGTATCTGATTCGATTAGGGTTCAAGATCTGATTCGATTGTATATTATAAGGTTTTTGTAAGGTTTATAAGGTATTTAAAAATTGATTTATAAAATTGTATATTATAAGGTTTTTGTAAGGATTATAAGGTATTTAAAAATTGATTTATGAAATTGTATAATATAAGGTTTTTGTAAGGATTATAAGGTATTTAAAATGTTTTATTAGTTGATTTTCATTGTTTTGCCAAACACGACTTCAAATGAATTCTATATTATAAGGTTTTTGCAAAGTTTATAAGGTATTTAAAAAGGTTGTATTAGTTGATTCTCACTATTTCGCCAAACATGACTTCAAATGGTTTAAAAAATCGATCTATAAAATTGTATATTATAAGGTTCTTGTAAGGTTTATAAGGTATTTAAAAATTGATCTATAAAATTGTATATTATAAGGTTTTTGCAAGGATTATAAGGTATTTAAAAGGTTTTATTAGTTGATTTTCATTGTTTTGCCAAACACGACTTTAAATGAATTCTATATTATAAGGTTTTTGTAAAGTTTATAAGGTATTTAAAAGGTTGATTCTCATTGTTTCGCCAAACAGGACTTCAAATTGTTTTAAAAATCGATCTTTAAAATTGTATATTATAAGGTTCTTCTAAGGTTTATAAGGTATTTAAAAATTGATCTATAAAATTGTATATTATAAGGTTTTGTAAGGATTATAAGGTATTTAAAAGGTTCCAACTACAAGACATGTTGTAAGGTTTATAAGGTTTTTGTAAGGATTATAAGGTTCCAACTACAAGACATGTTTTAATGATAATTTTTTTATTTTTCTTCAAATAATGGCATAACTGTAATATTGTGTTTCTTCTTCCTCCACTACCTATCCCTCTGAAACCTAATTTGCTGCAGCCACCTCTCTCTTTTTCCTCCACCTCGTTCTTCACATGAATTACTTTAATTTGACAGATCTTTCTTATGGAATCTTATAGAACAACAAGATTAAGATCTCAATCTGAGATCGAGAACGAATATGGAGAAATCGGAGATCTGAGATGAAGAAATCAAAGATCGGAGATCTGAGATGAATAAATCAAAGATCGGATGTCCTAGATGGAGGAATCAAACATCGATGTAGAGATTTTGGGAGAGAGATGAACAGATCTAAGAGAGAAAGAGAAGATTTGTAGAGAGAGAGGATGAACAAGAGAAAGAAAAAAAAAACAGAACAAAAAAAAAAATGAGCGTGAGAGAAAAAATTTATTTTATCATTAAGGATAATATGAGAATATAAAAAAATGCTGTGGCATTTTTGTGAATGTGTAATTGGCTGTGGCATAATTGAAAAGTGGCATCCTAAAAATGGCAATTTTCAAAATTTCTCTTAACATTAAGTGTGATGACATTTAACAACATTAATTGAATTTATTTTTGGTAAATTAATCAAATTAATTTTCTCTTTGTTAGTTATCCAATTTTCCAATTACACATGTTAATTTATTAATTTACATGTCAAAACATATTATTCTACCTAATTTCCCTTTTATTTAAGTAATATGGATTTTTTTTAGTTAAGAACGAGTATATCTTTTGCTTTGAATCTAGTTTAAGTTCAAAGAGCATTTTGAAAATTGAAAATGTAACAATTTTTCATTAATAGAAAAAAAATTCCATAATAGATAAGGTGTAATCTTGCCAGGTTTCATTTCTCTGTATTTGTTCAAAATTGGAAATGTGTTTAAATGAGGTTTGTTAACATTAACAAGCCACATAAATTTTTTACTTTTCAAACTTAATCTATGTCAAATATTCCATTTGAAATCAATAAGGAACGCGTTAGAAAAAAATGAAAATACAATTGAAATCAATTTATATTATTTTTGATAGAGAAAAGGAGATAAAATAATAAGATTAATTTTTATAGATGTAAATGAAAATTTGGAATAGTTGGGTCGTCACGATTGGGTTATCCCCAACGTTATTAAGAGGTTTCTTCTCTGTTTTACATTCCATGCAAGATGCGTAAAACTGTGAAGCCATATAGAGATTCGACATCAAAATATACCAATTCTAAAGAATATTATACTTTCACATATTATACATCGCATCAACCTTGGTCCTTAATTTGATTATGAACATAATTTAGAGCCTTAAGAAACATTGATCTTCTCAGGTAAACAATTACGTCTATATATACTTCTATATGATTTTGGATTCGACTTAATTAGAATTATCAAGACGTGGTACCATTACCAACCCGAAATGTACCTTTTATAAAATGTTAAATGTCGTCGAAGAAACAATTTCTTTTATTAGTTATAAGTTATAACATGATACGTGAGGGCTTGAATAATTAAACTATATCTGATTGTTTAATCATTTTGTTCGTGAGATGTCACTAAGTCAACATCAAACATTCCATAACTTAATATAATATAATTAAGCAAGTCAAAGTTCTGTTTTGTCTCAGGGGTAATTTTTTTTTTTTTTTTCTTCCAACTGATGAATTTAATTGAAACCGGAGTGGCCAAAAGGCTTACAAAAAAGAAGCCCAGGAAGCCCCAACTAAGAGAAAGCCTTGCTAAAACCTAAGATATTAACGGCACTTGTATGGATAACAAAACACCACTACAAGGCTAAGGATACTAACCAAAAAACAGAAACAGAGGGAGAACACCAATCAAAGGTTGAAATCACTCTCATTCTCAAAAAGAACCTGCAACCAAGAAGGATATCCACGAGCCACATAAGAGTGATTACGCTGATCCCTAATTGCACTATGAGCAATGAGATGTGCACCTTTGTTCGTTGAATTCTCCTCTACTTGTAGTCTCCATTCACTTAGTCCGCTCAAAAGATTCACCAAAACTCCTACTTGTGGGACAAAGGAAGGCCAAGCTATTGGTCTTAGAATTGCACCCATCAGTTCCGGTGATGTACCAGCGAAGATAATTTTGTCCAATTTGTGATCCTTCATACTCTGAATAACCCAAGATAAACACTCTGTTTGTGCATCGATGCTTGATGTCCTGTTCGAGAATAATCTTCTGCTATGCATTTTAACTTCCCCTTTAGAGTCTCTCAGCACCCAAGAGGAACCTGCACACAGTGAGTCTTTTGACCAAGAACACGCAAAATTGCATTTAAGCCAATCTCCTGTTGGTGCCTTCCATCTTGTGTACCTCTTCTTCATTCCCTCTTCCATGTTTGCTAAGTCTTGTTCCACTTGTTGAGCTAAAAACCATTTTCCCGACTCCTCCAAATACTTTTTTCTTGTTTCTTGCGGCCAGAATCGTTTACCCTCGAAGAAAAGAGAGTTTCGATTTTTCCAAACATACCAACAATCCAGGGAATTGATCTTCTAATGTGTTGAGGTAAGACCACCTGCTTCTGCAAATTCAAAAGATAATCAATATTAAGGTAAATTGAGCCTCCTTGGAACCCATTAATAGGGTCTGGAACATCCGACATTGCCCATATTTGACGAGCTGCTGGACAAAGGAAAAGCATATGATTTATGCATTCTCCTTCAAATCCACAAGTCTGGCATCTCTCATCCATCTTTAGCCCTTTTGTGAGGATTTTTTCAACCACTGGGACTGCACCACTCAAAATCTTCCAGAAAAACGTTTTGATCTTCAATGGCGCACTCATCTTCCACACTTTTTCCTTTATTCCATTAATAGAGGGCCTAGCTGTTGCTTCTGTGATTAGAGACTTGTGCTTCTCTTGGTTAGCTAACCAGTTTCCTGATTTCACCGTATACTCTCCACTCCTGTTATGCTTCCACATCCAGAAATCAGCTTGAGAGGTCACTGGTTTCTTTTTTAACATCAAATCAATATCCTGTTGATAGAAAAGCTCATGAAGCTTGTCAATATCCCAAGTACTTGAGCGAAAGTGTAATAGATCACTCACTTTCAAATCAATATTCACAAAGATATTCTTCATTAAAGGTATCCTAGGGGATTCTTCTCCAAGCCATGGATCACACCATACTCGGATTGATTCTCCATTCCCTATCAGTTTTTTCAGACCCTGCATAAGGAGGTTTCTCCCATGGATAATGCTTCTCCATCCGAAGGATGGTCTTATACCTTCAACAGCAGTTAGAAATTCACCATTTTCAAAATACCTGCTTTTTAGGAATCTTGATATCAAGGCCTTTGGATTCTGTAGGATACGCCATGCTTGTTTCCCCAATAACGTCTGGTTAAAGCACTCTATGTCCCTAAAACCGAGACCCCCTTCTTGTTTTGTGAGACAAAGCTTGTCCCAACTAAGCCAGTGACACTTCATGTTGTCTTCATTTGATTGCCACCAAAAGTCCCCCATTGCACTTGCCAAAGAGGAACAAGTAGACTTTGGTAATCGGAAACAGGACATGGCATACACAGGCATAGCTAGAGCCACCGCTTTTAAGAGAATCTCCTTTCCTCCTAAGGATAAAGTTTTAGCAAACCAGCCAGAAAGTCTAGATTTAAGATTTGCTCTAAGGTAGTCCAACAAGTCAATCTTTGAGCCACTAAAACATTCAGGCAACCCCAAATAAGTACCTGTACCTCCCTCTTTTAGAATCCCCAGAGTTTGTTTAACATGAGCTTTTGCTTGCCCCTCAACATTAACCCCAAAGGTGATGGCTGATTTGTCTAGATTAATTATCTGCCCAGTAGCTTTTTCATAGATACTCATAATTTCTTTGAAAGCTTGACACTCGGAGTTGACAGCTTTGCACATAAACAAGCTATCATCTGCAAAAAGTAGGTGACTTATCGAAGGACCTTGACTGGTAAACTTGAACCCCGAAATAGTTCCTTGTCTTTCAGCTTTATTGAGCATATGAGAAAGCCCTTCTGTGCACAGAACAAAGAGGAAGGGTGATAACGGATCACCCTGCCTCAGACCTCTTTCTGGCACAATGACTCCATGAGGCTGGTTGTTGATCAGAACTGAATAAGTTACAGTGGTCACACAGAACATAATCCACTTTACCCATATCTCGTGGAACCCCATAGCCTGAAGAAGGGCTTTTAGATATTTCCATTCCACTCTATCAAATGCCTTGGACATGTCTGATTTTATTGCCATGAATTCCTTGGATAGATCTTTGTGTGTTCTGAGACCATGAACTACTTCATGTGCCACCAGTATGTTATCTGAGATTTGCCTCTCTTCTACAAAGGCTTATTGGTAAGGAGACACCAATTCTGGGAGAAAGGGTTTCAATCTCCGAGTCAAAATCTTTGCAATGGCTTTGTATATCACCGAGCATAAGCTAATAGGTCTGAGGTCTTGCATTCTGTTTGCTCCAGCTATCTTAGGAATTAGACAGATGTGAGTGTAATTCCAATCCGTGGGGAAAGTTCCTTTTACAAAGAAGCTCTGAATCTCTTCTGTGATCTGTCCTCCTATCACATCCCAATATTGTTGAAAAAACATTCCTGTCATTCCATCTGGACCCGGAGCTTTGGTTGCTTTGACTGAGAATATGGCTTCCTTAATCTCTTCTCTGGTAACTGCCTGTGTCAACCTAACATTCATCTCCCCTGTTACCTTAGGAATAAGACCTGCAAAAATCTCATGGAAGTCATCAGGTTCTGAAGAAGAAAAAATCTTGGTGAAGTATTCTGCAGCAACCTCTCCTTTTGATGCTTCTCCTCTCTGAACATTACCCCTGCTGTCCACGAGACAATCTAAGGAGTTCCTAGAACGAACTTCTTTAACAGATGCATGGAAATATTTCTTATTCCCATCCCCTTCTTTCAACCACTTCTTTTCGCTTTTTTGACTCCAGAAACTCTCCTCCTCTCTGTAAGCTAGAACCAGTTCATACTTTAACCTGTGTGTCTTGTTTGTGGAAGGACTATCACAGGACTGTTCTCTTTCCAACTCTTCTTGGATGAGATGAATCTTGTCTAAAGCGTTGGTGGTGTTACTCTTCTTCCAGTTACTTAATGCTTTCCTGCATCTTCTTATTCTCTCTGAAACAGTAGGATTCATTCTAAACCCTTGTGAATTCCAAGCTTTTTCTATTGTATCTTTCACTAAGGGTTTATGAAGCATTCTCTTATCAAATTTGAACTGTCCTCTGTAAGCATCTTGGGAATCAACCAATTTGACCAAAACTGGTCTATGATCTGACCCCCTTTTATCCAAAAAATTCTGGTTAGTAGCTGGGAACATCTCGAACCAGTACTTATTACCAAAGCTTCTGTCTAGTCTTGACTGTATATACGTTTTTCCCCTCCAACCTCCCCATGTGAACCCATTCCCGTGGCTAGGCAGCTCTATCATACCACAAGCATTTATCATATTCACAAAATTCTCACAAACTTCCGAAGACCTAAAAGTTCCACCAGATTTCTCCCCATTGTGCAGGAGATCATTAAAGTCTCCAAGCATACACCAGCTGCTAGTTCTCCCAATCCCAGTCCTTGTGATCCGTTCCCAAACCAGATGCCTATCCTGTTGAATAGGATCCCCATAAACCCAAGTCACCGAGAAAGAAAAGCTTCCAAACTGAATGTGGCAATCCATGGAATTTTTATCCGCAAAAAGCAAATCAAGTACTACTGACTTTTTACACAGGAGAGCCAACCCTCCACTAAAACCTCTCGGTTCAACTGTATGTACACGGTCATAACCCAACCATTCTTGCAGGTCTACTACAACGTTCCTATTATTTTTTGTTTCCATTAAAAATACAACCTCAGGGAAATGTTTTTTACGCAATTCCTTGAGTCTTGGAAAAACCAAGCCTTGAGGCCGCCCCAAACCTTGGCAATTCCAGCTGAGTAGGCTCATTGGATAATGGACAGTCCCTCTTTTGGGACCGCCTCGAGGTTGCTGGATACAGCTTCTTTTGGAACTTCACTGAGTTTTGTGACCATTGGTTGCTTGTGTTTATGGGCTTCCAAATCCTTTTCCCCTGCCTCTGTCTCAGCCTTTCTCTTTTGCTTAAACCCTACCTTCACTCCTTTCTTTTTCTCATCCACCATAGCCAATGTTCCTGCTTCAACTTTCCCCACCTTTGGCTTTCTGTTACTCATATGTGGTCTTTTCCTGGGCTTTCTCTTCTTTACCCCTGTCCCGGAAGTACCAGCTTCATTGAAGCCGATCCTATAACCCGTTGGATCAGTGATGAAGGGAGTAACCTTTATACCCTTCCCAGCCACACGAGCTTCAGAACCTTCTCCATTTGTTAAAGCTTGAGTAGGGAACTTTTTCCCTGGAGTCATATCATCCACGATCATTTTATCCTTATTTTGGTCCTCATAGATAAAAACCAGACCCTTCCCTTTATCCACATCGGAGGTGACTATTGGAATAGGTTCCATTGCAAGCTAATACCTTCCATGTGGTTCTTTTGCCATTGCTTGTATCGATTGCTTAACTCTCTCCTCTTTAATCACTTTCTCAGGACCTGCTTCTGTGAGGAGGTAGATTCTCATCCCTTGCAGCAATTCTGGATGAATCTTTGATTTACCATTTAAGGGATTTATTCCGACTTGTTCTTCAGTTAACACTCCAAACGGGGGATCGTCCTCCTTAAGTACTAATTCCTATTCCTCTTTCAAGGCCACTTTCTCACCAGTAGAAACCCCTAGATTTTGATTCAGGAAAATGGGGCAATTTTCCTTTTCATGAGTTAGACGTTGACACGCATAACATCTCTTTTGTAGCCTTTCAAAGTCATATCTAATTATAACTTTCCCTCCTCCCCTTGGTAAGATTATCGCCTTTTCTCTCCTTACTGGATTGGAGACATCCAGATCCACTCTTATCCTTACAAACTCCCTGGTTTGTGCCTTCTTAGGATCGAATGCCAACTCAGTTACTCTACCTGCAAACCTTCCAAGATCTCTAATTGAGCTCTCTGTTCTGTGATTAATCGGTATGTTTCGCATCTGAACCCAAACCGGAATGGTTTGGAGATAGTTAGCCGGCGGTGTCTCCACCCATCTCTCGATTACCAGGGCCCATTGATTGTAGGTATGGACTCCGCGATGAAGAATCTCTTCCAAATCAGCCTCTTCTTTGAAGAAAAATTGAAATTTCTCCGCCGAGAGAGCAACACCATGAACCTTATCGTACAGAAGCCATTTTCTGGGCATATCCAGAATTAGATCCGAAATGTTTTGACGAAGAGGATTCAACACTCTCCCTATCACACTCAGTCTGTTTTCCTCAACTGAGAAGTACTCCGGCTTATCTGGTAGCTCATATGGTTCTTCAACATCTTGGATCTTCATAGCCAGTAACACACTATCAATATTAGACGACATCAGCCTCTTTCCCTACCAGGACAGCTAACTTGACTTAAAGCTGAAGGAAAACTAATTCTCAAACTAACTAAAGCCTTGCTATCCTTGATAGAAGCTTTGTAACTTGAACCCAGAAAACCCTAATTTCGTGAATAGTAACGGATCTATAAGATGGAGCCAAAGGAAAAACACTTAATCTTAAAACCTGGATAAGAACCAAACCTTCTGATACAATTAGAGAGTGCTAAGCCCAAAAAAGGGAATTCCTACTTTTAGTATGGTGCATGAATGGGGTAATTTCTTTTTATAATTGCGTTCTTCTAACTCCACCGTCGCTAAAAAGATTAGTGAAGGATAATATTTAGTTTATATACACAATTAACAAAGATGACAAATCAACAAATGCGTGCGTGGGACATTTTTTTTGGTAAACCTGAAATGATAATTATTCTGTCTCGTTGGGACAACTGTCTTTCGAAATAATATTCAAAACAGCCAAGAAAAGTTTTATAATGAACAAGATCGCCAAATGTATCTGAGAATAAATCAATGATTTTGTCGAGACAGAATATATTTAATTTGATTTGACAATTTTAGTATTGATCTGAAAACCATGTCGAAAAGATGGTTTAAGTATGCTTTTTACAAACTGTAAAGATATTAAGAATCCGATACGATTCAGATTATACTCACTCTATTTGTATTTACAATTTTTATGTTTATCACATAAAAACATAAGGGAAATTAGGTGGAATAGTTTGTTTTAACATGTAAATTAATAAAGTAACATGTGTAATTGGAAAATTAGGTAACTGACAAAGAGAAAATTAAATTTGACTAATTTACAAAAAAAAATATTTAATTAATATTGTCAAATTTCATCGTACTTAATGATAATGTTGTCAAATTTCAGCACATTTAATGCTAATTTATTTGTAATAAATAAAGAAATAATAATTTCATATAGAATTAAATTTAAAATTGACATATAAAGAAAAATATTTCGTTGAAAAAACATATATTTTTTTTTCTTTTTTTTCTATATTATACGATTACTCAAAATAGACATAGTTTTTTTTACCTTTCAGAATAATTAATTATTATTTGAATAGAGAAATTATATAATAAACTATATCACAAATTTGAAAATATTAAAATAAATAGTGAACTATTTCATTATTTGTATTTAAATAAAAATAGTGAACTTTATTTTAATATAACTAACTACTTGCTTGATATAATGAATTTCACACTAAAATTGCGTAATAGTGAACTATTTATGAATATATTTAACTAATAAAATATTGAACTATTGTTTAATATAACAAGTATAGTTGGTTGTTTGTGAATAAAATTAAATATATAAATAATTATTGTTTATTTGTAACTAACAACACATGGATATATAACTAACTATATTTAAATATAGTTATATATATGTATATAATAGTGAATTATCCTATGCGTAAATATAAGTAGTATAGTTAACATTTTGTAAAAAAATTAACTATATAAATAATATATTCATAATTTTCAATTTGTGATATAGTTTACTATATAATTTATCTATTCAAACAATAATTAATTATTCCGATAAGTAAAAGACTATGGCTATTTTGAATAAATGTATTATGTAGAAAAACAAGAAAAATAAATGTTTTCTTTATATGTCAATTTCAAATTTTCTAAATGAAATTATTATTTCTTTATTTATTACAAATAAATTAGCATTAAATGTGATGAAATTTGACAACTTGAATTGAATTTATTTATGATAAATTAGTCAAATTTAACTTTCTCTTTGTTACTTACTTAATTTTCATATTACACATGATACTTTATTAATTTAGATGTCCAAACCTATTATTCCACTAATTAACCCAAAACATCATGTATCGATAGTTATGATTTAGGATTAAATATTGCTGTAACACTAAACTACTAGCGCTGACTTAATGGGCTTAAAACATAAAAGCCCAATAACATTTTCTAACTTGTAAACTGATAAATAAATAAATCACGTGAGTGGCACACACTCTTTCACTTATATAAGTGGGCCCCACACTGGGAAAATCCGTTGACTCTCATTTTCTTTCTCTTCCTCCTCTGTTTTCTTCCTCCTCTGTTTTCTTCCTCCTCTGTTTTCTTCTTCTTCGTTAACAATGGAGAAGTTTCCTAATGATATAATACTCAAAATCCTTGTGATATCGCCGGCGATAACAGTGGGACGGTGGATACAAGATTCTCCTAATTGCGCCACCGTCGTTCGAACTTCCGAGTTTTGCAAAGAGTTCCATTGTCGGATTCAAAGAAACCAAGCACTTATTGCTTCAAGATTCGAACCGAATGGTGAACCGAGAAAATGGAGCTTCAAGTCGGTGAATTTTCTCCAAGAAGAGGATACTTCTCTTCTCTGCACGAGTCTTTGTCCCTTATACGATCAGAGTAGGAGCAGTTTCTTGAACTATGATTACGGTTTGCTCTGTTCTGGAATTGGTACGAAACCAGTCGTTTGCAATCCTTCCAACGGAAGGTTTAGGGTCTTGCCACAACCTTTTGGTGAGAAAGAAGAGGTAAATAGCTTCATGGGTTTCGATTCTCTTAATGGGTACTTCAAGGTACTTGCCACCAACAAAGAAACTTTTAAAGTTTTGTGTATAAGCTCGATGATTTGGAGACCAATCAACTACACTTTTCCTCACAAGCCAGCAACAGCATCTGTGTGCAACAATGGCGTTTTATATTATCCAGCGTATAGTTCAAGAAAGAGTATGGTTTTGATCGGATTCAATCTTGAAACAGAACTTATAGAGATCAACAAGATTCCTCAAGAACCCAAGTTTGGTTCGTTTTTCTGTGAGAAAACAATAAAGGTTGATGGTAAAGTTGGAGTATGCTTTGCACTGGGTAATGATAGTCATGTGGTGAGGATTTTGGAGAATTCAAAGAAAGATTTGTGGTCAGAGCGATTGATACAAATGCCATTGTCGATCCAGAGTGACATTCATCAGCAATCTCCAGTTTCTTTTGAAGGTATCATCGCAGAGACTACTGTTTTTTCTCAAGAGATAGGGTCTAGTAAGGTCGTTTACTATTGTCATGGAGAGAACAGCATCAAGCACATTTACCAACAAGTAGGAAGCTCACAGACACTTATCTTCTGGGACCACGTCAACAGCTACATGTTCTCTTGAGATGAACAGTACAACAAAAGTTGTGATATAGTGCATAAAAAGAAGAGTTGTTTTTCTGACTTGTGATAGACTTTTTGGTTTCATGTACATAACAGCTACATGTTCTGTTGATAGGGTTTAGAAATGTAGTATACTGCAAAAAAAATTGAAACTTGGAGCTCTTATTATGTAACAGATGGAGATGTTTTACAAAAAGAAACAGACTAGACATTTGCAATGAATAGATTCTATTTGCCTCCTTGTTTGTCCTGCTTTCACTTTGGTTTCTCCCTCTTTCTTTCTCTTCTTGTAAAGCTTTTGCAGGACTATTTTGGCCTCAAAGCCTGCACTAAAGATTGTTTCACAACTTGTAAGAAATGGAAGCATTGAAATATATATGTCATTCTCAAGTTCATAACATTTACTACTGAGAACTCTTCATCTGTTCCCTTAGCTTCAACTATGTAAATAGAAGCCACTTTGAGTGAGTGAAGGGATGCCCAATAATTGGCAAGGGTAATTGAGAAACAAAGAAAATCCCAGTGTACAATGTAAATCGAATCATAATTCACTAGAAAGAACCTTATCCTCTTCATGTGTATCCGAGTTGAAAGCATCGGATTTCTCACGGATTAGCTCCTTGAGGTATGTCTTTAGGGCTTCTTTGTTCTTGTGTTCCTGAAATAAGCAGAAAAGTTAAAATGATAGTTCATTTATATAAGATCATCCATGCATACATGAGATTCAAGGCTATTTTCTACGTCAAAGATAGCATCACCAATACTGGATACTGAAGATAAAAGTCAAACGTCTATCATTAGGCTGAAATGGTCTAGTGTAGAGAACCGCTAAATCTTGCAACCTGAACAGGTGTTAGAGCTGCATCATCCATTCTTCTTGTCTGAGCTTTATCTCACTTTACTCTTTCCTCTTGCCTTTGATATAAACCAGAACAATAATGAGAAATAACCATCAATACATCACCACAAAAAAAAGAATAGACATATCTTTGTTGGGATAAAAATAATAATAGTGGGGAACCATGTAGAGATTTTTAAATGGAACCAACAATTATCTGCAGAGGATCCCAGTTTTATCTGGTCAAGTGTTTCCAAAGGATCAAGTGACAATAATTTAGCAAAATATAGATACTTGCAAACAAGAAAAAACGAAACCTTGAGGATGGCAACAAATAGATTCCAAGAAAATTCAATCTGGAAGTATCAACCATCTTTGCAATCTCTAAAACTCAAAAACTTAAAAACATAAGTTAGGTTGCAGCAGAGTGAAGCAAAAAGATGTTAGTTATCATTGAGTTTAGATTTAATAAAATAATTATGTACATTGAGTCAAAGGGTGTGTTAGAAACGTGGCTCTTAGGTAAAGTAGTTATTTGTGTCAAAGGTCACAAGAAGCAAGAGTTACATCTCTTCACTTGTGTCTATTGATCTTGTATATAAGTGTGAATATTGTGTTTATGTAACATTGTCTAGAATTAAAGAGAATTTGAGATTTGTAGTTTGTTTTTCTCTTGTTCTTTTCCAAGATGGTATCATGAGCCAGATTGATTCAAAAGGCCATTAATTCCGCAAACGGTTCGAGCAAACTCTAGTAAAAAAAAATAAAAAAAATAAAAACAAAAACAGAGATCATGTTGCGACAATTGATTCTCATGTTTGATGGAGAGGGTTTTTCTCATGTTTTAAGATGCAAACCATCTTAAAGACACAAGAGTTGTGGACGGTGATGGAAACAGAGTTCCGACACAAGCGGAGGAGACACAAATGTGCTGCAGTTAAGAAGAATGAGAAAATTTATCATCGAAGGATAAATCACAGAGACTCTTACCAACGGTCGTCACGGACCATGATATGTTTTCGTATGCCATCATCTAACGGTGATTGGAATGCATCGGAGTCATAATTTCAAGGAATTCTCAAGTATGATTGATCAAATTGCAATCGTTAAAAAGGGAGTATAAGAACTTGAAGATGAACGATAGTGATAACAATGAAGGTTTTCACATAGACGTTAATTGATTTCGAAAATCAATTAAGAGTTCGTGATGGAGAGAAGAGGGATTGAAGAATTCAAGCACATGAAGATAGTGTCTCTTATGAGAATAAAACACAAACACATGCAAAAAGTGTGTTTGATGCTCGATAAAAAAAGAAGAAGAAGAGAATTCTGGTTTTTTTTTAAACTAGAAGAAAAAAAAAGAAAAAAGAAAGGTTGTGTGGAGTTTGTGAGAAAGACCCACACGGAGAAGTCGTTGGTTGAAAGAAACAGAGAAAAGGTTAGTAATCAACGTTTTGGTGAGAAACCAAAAGGAACAAGAAGAGGTGGTGACAAGAGAACACCATCAACCTTCACAAGCCGTACCTTCAAGAAGAAGGCTTCAGAAGCGAAGAAGGAGATAGGAAATCTTCTCGAAAGGCAATGGAGACAACCGGAAGGAGAATTTTGGAATTTTATGCGACAACGTTTTGGTGAAGCACAAGGATGCAAAGAAGCCATTAGTCGATGAAGTTGAGAATTCGAGTACTTCATCTTAAACGGGATGAAGAAAGTCAAGGCTGGTGATCAAAGGAAGACACCAAGTAAGAAAAGATGATGCTTACCTAAGAGGAAAAAGGAGCAAAAAAAGACGTGGATGAGATATTCACGCAGAGAACCGGTTATAGAGATAACCGGAAAAGATGTGGAGAAGTTTCACGTATTGAACGTCAAAGAGACGTGAGGAAAGCCTACGAGAGGCTTGAAGAAGACGTGTAGAAGATTCACGCGAAAACGTCAAGAAGACGTAATGAAGACATGGCGAAGGCTCATGGATAAGAGAAAATCCAAGAGTTCCAAAGTTTAAGAAGAAACAATTGATAAAAAAAAAGTATCAATGGCAAAACGGAGTAAAAGAAAGAGGGAAGGAAATCTTGTGTATGGTGAATTGAAAGCCACCAAAGAAAACACAAGACTGAGAGGAAGATGTCAAAGACGTGACATTTGAAGAAGAAGGAGAGGATAATACACAAAAGAAAGAATCACGATCAGATGATGAAGTGTTTGAGATCAAATCATGAGTGATGAAGCTTTGTACGAAAATAAGAAAGAGGAAAGCACTTCAAAGAAGACATGAAGTTGGAATTAGACCGAAACTCAATTATGGAGGAGTGTTAGTTATAATTGAGTTTAGATTTAATAAAATAATTATGTACATTGAATCAAAGGGTGTGTTAGAAAACGTGGCTCTTAAGTAAAGTAGTTATTTCTGTCAAAGGTCACAAGAAGCAAGAGTTACATCTCTTCACTTGTATCTATTGGTCTTGTATATAAGTGTGAATATTGTGTTTATGTAACATTGTCTAGAATTAAAGAGAATTTCAGATTTGTAGTTTGTTTTTCTCTTGTTCTTTTCCAAGAAAAGAAACCACGGTGTAGAAAAAAGGGTCACATATATCAGATATGCCACCACCAACAGCTAAATAGCTACCCTCCCTTTCTTCACTAGAATTCTCGGGCATCACTACCGTAGAAAATCTCCAGAACACAAAATTAAGAGATAGAGAGAGCTATGCAAAATTTTAAAATTCAAATCAGCTATGTCGCATAACAGTTCGGTTTTCGGATTTTGGTTTTTCGGTTGTAGACATATAAAGCCTACTCGGGTTTTAGAAAAGCTTGGGTCGGTTTGGGATCGGTTTTGTATCGGGTTCGGTTTGGTTTTGGTTTCGAATATGAAACCGAAATCAAACGGATTTGTATCAGTTTCGGAGTTTGTTCAGATATTTCTACCCAAAATTCATAAACAAACCGGAAAACCGGAAAAAAACAAAATACATCACTTGCAAATTGTGAAACATGCTCAATAACATGTTTATACACACAAATATAATAAATCAAAGTTTAACTTTGCAAAAAACATATTAAAATTCCAATAACGAAAAATCCAACTATATAAATCTAATGTTCCAATCAAGGACCAACACCTATTTAACAAAAAAAAATACAAACATAAATATATGTATATTATGTGCTTCGGATTAGATCGATTAACCGTAAAAGTTAGGTTTAATAGAAACCGATATAACGCATGTAATGAAACCATTTGGAGTTTAGGGTCTAACCGAACCCAAACCGAACCCGAGTTTTTTGGTTTGGTTTCGGTTTCGGATTGCGGGTTTGGATTATATGGCCCGTTGAACTTTTTGTATTCGATGAAAACTTAATATGAACAATAAAAGCCCATTTATCTCTATTGGAAAAACAGAGCAAATAAACTAAAAAAAGTCTTTGGAAATCTGACCATGAAATTTTTAGAGTGTCATGTGATTAAAGCTAATAAAAATAATAACATAAATTCATTTTCCGTTCGGTACGTCTCAGTTAATGGAGATGGATGATACCTCTTAATGGGAACACGTGTCAAAACGTGACCGTAACTTTTCGTGTGCCCAAAGGGAAAAATAATTTTCATTCCGTCGAAACATCATCTCTCTCTCGTGATTCACGGCGGTAAACGATTGATTCGTCGTTGTTCTTCGCCGTGATCTGTTCTTCCTCGAATTGTCGATTCTCTTCTCCACTGATCTCGCTCTCTTTCCGTTTTGACCTTGATTTGTTTAATCGGAAGTGTCACAGAAGAAGTTATTAAACCTCAAATCTCTCTTCTTTAGCTTCTGGGTTTACTTCAGTTTTTGTTTTTTGTTTGATTCAATAGTGGGTTTTTGCTTACTGTGATTTCTGATTTTTGATGTTTTAATGAACGAGTATGATAGAGGAGTCGACACATTTTCTCCTGAAGGAAGGCTTTTCAAGTCGAATACGCCATTGAAGCTATCAAGGTAAACTTCTCTATCAATAGATTGTAGCATCGATGAAAAAGTTGAAGAAAGGTGTTTTCTTTTATTGCTTAGACTATTGCACAAATTTGGTTTACTTCTTCTTGCTTAGTCGATCTTAGTTTGGATTTTCACTGTGTGTGGATTGTATATGTATCTTTGAGGCTCTTATGAGTGTGTAATTTCTTAGACTATTGCAAATGTTTGGTTTACATTGCCTTGTTTAGTCACAAACATTCGCTGTTTGTTTGGGTTTTCACTGTGTATGGATTGTATATGTATCTGTGAAGCTCTTACGAGTGTGGAATTGCTTAGACTATTGCAAAAATTTGGTTTACAACTTTACATTGCCTTGTTTAGTCTCTGTTAGTTTGGGTTTTGTTAGCTAGTTAGCAGATGAAAAGCTCATATCATTCTCTTTACTATGGAGATTTTTAATGTAGGTTTGGCTTTGTTTAGTAGTTGAGGTGGAGATTGAACTTGTATGAGAAGTGTGAGCTGTTTAACCGGAATTGCAAATTGTTCTTGTTATTGTTGTTGCTATAAGATAGCAAGATCAATTATTGGTTCTTGAATGTTTGTCTATGTTCCAAAAAAGATAGCAAGATCATTTTTAGCTGATCTAAATTGTAATTTCCATGCACTTGCTTGGTTCTATTCACAGAGATTGGTTCTTGAATGTTTATTTATGTTCCAAAAAAGATAGCAAGAACATCACATTTTTAGCCTGCTCTAATGGAATGAATATGCAATTGCTAGATATTGCGCTTGACATGTGAAAATGCTTTCTTGAATGTATCTTTATGTTCATCATCTATCTTCCATGGAATGGTTATGCAATTTTGGTAGGTCTTGCTCTCTATATGTTCGCTGTTAACGGATCCAAATCCAAATGACCCTTTGGTACCAGAGATTGCACACATGTACAAAACCGATCGAGCCAAGTACGAAGGTACTGTAAGAAACTGGACTCAAAAATACGCCATGGGCTAGTAAAATATGAGTTGATTTTCTCAAATATGAGTTTGGTTTTATAAATTTTTTTTTTAATTCTTTTGATACCGAAGTATCATGATTAAACATGTAAAAACCTACTTAAATTTAAATGAGTCTCAACCATTAAACTAATCCTAAAATTAATGCTTTTTTAGTTGGATGAGACCCACACCAAGCTCTTGGTTGTGGATGCTCTAAAGGTAAATATTTTTACACAAAAAAAAAAAAACTACTTTGCCATCCTGGTTCAGCTTTCACTTGGGGATATGGCTCCCTCTCTTCTTAAAAAGCTTCTCGAGGACTCGTTTAGTCTCACCGTCGGGGAAGTTGGAAAGATGATAATAGTGTGGTGCAACATCTACTAGCCATTCACCACGAATATACGTAACAGTCCGTATGAAATTCCGACTAGTCAGAACATACTCGTTATAGATCACCCACTCCGGTTTGTGATCAAGGCAACATGATGGATGCAAGTGAACCTCTTGGTTATCTTTAGCTGTCAAGTAGTGGCCAGAAGTGCGGTCTAGGTGAGCCACTTGCATGAAATAGCCAGCAAGCAAGGCCTTTCTTATGTTAATGTAGTAGTTTCCACTGTTAAAATCAGAGCTGCAAATCTTGAGATTAAACTTGGACATTATTCTGATTAATTGCTCTCTAACATTGTCTGCAGACTTCATTGCTCTTTGGTTGATAAAGTTTTCGTAGCACCAATTCGAGTCTCCGTTGTTTTGTTTATAAGCATGGTATACATTCAACAACGTGAGGTGATCTCCATCAATGTGTCCAAACATAGCTCTAGCTTCATCAGCTGATTTTTGAGCCTCTCCTCTAGGACGGATAAAGCAATTCGGTACTGATAGCATCGCGGAAACTGAGAGAATCTCGTTTGAGCAGTTGAATTGAGGACTTACTATGAGCATCTTTGCCATCTGTGGATCCAAAGGAAACTCACTCATCATCTCACCTATCCTTGTCAAGTTACCTTCTTCATCCAATGCTTCCAAATAAACCAAATCGTTCAAGGCCCGAGCCAGCGTCTGAGGAGCAGGAGGATCCATAAAGTCAAAGCAAACTAAGTTATCGACACCCAATTTTGTCAATGTCAGAACAGTATTTGCAAGGTTTGATCTCAGTATTTCAGGATACGTCTGCGATTGCAAATCGTTGTTAAAACTTTTCTCTGTGTAAAGCCTGAAACATTTTCCAGGCTGTGTTCTACCGGCACGACCTGCTCTCTGTTGAGCACTTGCTTGTGATATTGGCGACACCAACAACGACTCGACACGGTTACTTGGGTTGTAAATTTTCTGCTTGGCAAAACCAGGGTCAACCACGTAAACAATTCCATCTATAGTTAAAGAAGTCTCTGCAATGTTGGTGGATACAACAATCTTTCTCCTATTCTCCACCGCAGGATCAAATATCTTTTGTTGCATAGCAGTCGGAAGAGTAGAATACAGTGGCACAACGGTGACTTGATCCCCAAGTTTACCGACAATTTTGCGGCATGCATCTTCAATCTCCTCCTCACCAGTTAAGAAAACAAGAACATCACCAGGTGGCTCAAACATGTGAATCTGGACAACAGTTCTAATAGCAGCCTCTAGGTAGTCTCTCTCAGGTTCTTGAGTATACAAAATCTCTACTGGATGGAGCCTACCGGGAACTTTCATAAGAGGTGCACCGTTACAATACTCGAGAAACTTTTTAGCTTCCAAGGTTGCACTCATCACAACTAGCTTAAGGTCAGGTCTGTTTTTCAAGACTCGTTTAAGAAGACCAAATAGTAAATCTGTGGCTAAAGTCCTTTCATGAGCCTCATCGAGAACAATCACTTTGTATCTACGTAGAATCGGATCAGCCATTGCTTCTCTTAAAAGCATACCATCAGTCATGTACTTAAGCACCGTTCGGGAGCTAGTGCAATCCTCAAAACGCACCGTGTAACCGATTTCTTCACCAATAGAAACATCCATCTCTTCAGCAACACGACTGGCCACAGACATGGCTGCAACTCTACGAGGCTGCGTGCACCCGACCAACCACTTACCATTGTTTTTTTCAGCATCCTCGTGTCCGTGTACGGCGTCCAACACAAACTGTGGGATCTGCGTAGTTTTACCACTACCGGTCTCACCCACAAGTATAATTGTCTGATTGCTCTTCAAAGTTTGGAGAAACTCTTCTTTTTGTGCCCACACTGGTAGGCTCTTTCGTTTCTCCAGAATTTCATAGTACCTCCGAGTATAAGCCTTTCCATTCCATTTATTTATCACCATGCCATTAGTCTTGGCCTTCTTCTTAGCTGGAATCGATGGAACCTCCATTCTCACAAAACGATCGACAAGTATAAGTTATGTGTTTGGGGTTTGAGAAAATCAAACTCCTCCTTTATATAACCTTTATTATTAAACTAGATTAGGAAATAAATATGATGCACATTACTCATAAATATAATGGTATTTGGTTTTTTTGATTCGTTTTGTAATATGATTTTAAGATGTAATAATATTAGGTTTATCTAAATATATAAATAGATTTAAACTATTTTAACATCTAGCTTAATCTAATTGAATATTTTTAGTTTTTACACGTTTAAAATCTGATCCAAGGGCAGGTAAACTCAAACAATACTTGTGTGATTGGTCTGAATCAAAATAAATATAAACTATGTAGTTTATCAATAGTTTTTTTTTATGAATTATAAACTAGAAACTAATTAGAAACGTTGATTTTATAATATGGTTGATAAATATAAATATGGGCAATTTTCAAAAATACCACTTTTTAAGTTTTTTTTCCAAAAATACCACCTTAAAGTTTTTTTTCCAAAAATACCATATTTTTTCCAAAGTTGAAAGTTCCAAAAATACCATTTTAAAAAAAAAAATATTTTTAACATTCAAAACTAAACCCTAAACCCCAAACCCAAATCCTACCCCCTAAAACTATACCCTAATTTTGGAATAGTTAACCCAAACCCAAAAAAAATTAAATTCTAAACCTTAAAAATCAACTTTTAAAAAAATGGTATTTTTGGAATTTTGGAAAAAAATGTGGTATTTTTGGAAAAAAAACTTCAAAGACTGGTATATGGGAGAATTTCTCTATGAGATTTAGAAAATACAAAAATGTTTACATGTGGCTAAATCTATTGGAGCAAAAAAAATCATTGGAACAAAATTAGCATGTGTTAAAGTCTGATCAACTGTTTGGTACATGTCACTATCCGATAAGATAAGTTATTATTTTTTCTGATAAAAACAACTTATCGATTCTATATGACCAAAACTTAACATGTCGAGTTTCTAGCTTTTTAAAACCTAGAAATTACCAGGTGATTGCCGCAATATGCAGGTGTTTGTAATTTGATTGATTTATTACGTTCTATCAAATTAGAGGATCAAATTTCCCTATCTAGCTTGTCTTTTCAGCTAGTTAAATTAGTAACAATTGAAAGATATCCACACAATGTAATCCTTAAGATATGTCCTTGGCATATAAATTAATAACGGACCTCAAAATTATTCTTGCGAACAAACTTGTTGTATACAAACTTTGTTTTTGAGTTATATACTGTTTACCAAACTCAATTTTCGTGTTATTTAATTGATTTTTCAATCATAGCATAATAG
This sequence comes from Arabis alpina, assembly GCA_900128785.1. Classification (NCBI taxonomy): domain Eukaryota; kingdom Viridiplantae; phylum Streptophyta; class Magnoliopsida; order Brassicales; family Brassicaceae; genus Arabis; species Arabis alpina. The sequence goes on from LT669789.1 coordinate 33,365,513, forward strand.
CAAAAGAAAATTCTGGCAATAAAATCTGTTGATAAAAGCCCATTTGCTATGCCGGATTTGGGCCTGTTCATCATTGAGCGGCCCTGATTAGCTTTAACCAATAAATTGAAGCGGACTAAACCAAAATCCATAAACAAACATTGCTTAACCAAACCAATTCTCAATCCTCAAGAACAAATCTATCTTCCCTCTCACAACTTCCTAACCATCAAATTTTCCGATCAGATCTCACCGGAGCAAAAACACTCATCGGAGAGATCCATGGCTTCAAGTTTTAGCGGCGATGAAACTGCTCCGTTCTTCGGTTTCCTCGGCGCCGCCGCTGCACTCGTTTTCTCCTGTAAGATCCAAAACCTAACCTCCGAATTTGAATCAATCATGGTCTTCGATTTCCGATTTTCAGATCCGATTTGGTGTTTTTCAGGTATGGGAGCAGCGTACGGTACGGCGAAGAGTGGAGTTGGAGTTGCGTCGATGGGTGTGATGAGACCTGAACTTGTGATGAAATCGATTGTACCTGTGGTTATGGCTGGTGTGTTAGGTATATATGGTTTGATCATTGCTGTTATCATCAGTACTGGGATTAATCCTAAGGCTAAGTCTTATTACTTGTTCGATGGCTATGCTCATCTCTCTTCGGGTTTGGCTTGTGGTCTCGCTGGTTTATCTGCTGGTATGGCTATTGGTATCGTTGGTGATGCTGGTGTGAGGTAATTAGTAGTTGCTTCTTTGACATGACCTGAAATGTTTGATTGTAGCAATTGATTGATGCATTTGATGTGTGGTGTATGTTGTTTACATTGCTGGATTAGGAGGGGTCACTAGGTTCTTATGAAGTCTTGTTCCTTGTTCAGAATCTCGATCGTTTTTTCGTGCTTTAGCGAACAATGGTTTATGGTAACGATTGATCAATTCACTTGCTTTGGTGTATGTGTTGTTTACATTGCTTAATTATGAGTGATCACTTGGTTCTTATGAAGTATTGTTCTTTGATCAGAATCTCCGTGCTTTAGCGATCAATGGTTTCCGTGTAATTGATTGGTTTGATTGGTTTTCATATACATTGCTTTGGTGTTTCTTGTTTACATTATTGAATAGGAAGGATAATTAAGTTCTTATGGAGTCCATCACATGATCAGAATCTTGATTCCTTCTCAGGGCTTTAGCGAGCAATGGTTTATAGTAACTAGGACTTGAAGTTTTTGTGATCTTCCTTTATCAAATGGAAGAGATATCTGGAAACTTTTTGGTTCGTAAAAAGTAGTTTTCGAATGATCTTTTGTTGAATGTTTTATCATGAGTCTTCTTTGTAATACAACACTACAACACATCCTAGAGAAGGCGTTGGTTAAGAAATCTATTAGATAGAATAGGATAAGTTCTCAGTTATATCAAACTAGGCACTTCACTTCTATATCCATTTGATTCAAAACTCAAAACTCTGTTTTATTAATTTTGCAGAGCGAATGCGCAACAGCCAAAGCTGTTTGTGGGAATGATTCTGATTCTCATCTTTGCGGAAGCTCTTGCATTGTATGGTCTCATTGTCGGTATCATCCTCTCGTCTCGAGCTGGTCAGTCTAGAGCCGAGTGAATCGTAACAAAAGTATCAACCAGGGAGTTACTAATATCATCATCTCTCATATGAGAAGTTTCATGCAATGATTGTCTTCTTCTTTTCAGTTTCTTTGTTTTGTGCGTTTGAGTTCAGTTCTCAGTGGAAACAAGTAACTAGTAACTTGGTACCAAAAACATTCAGTTATCATTTGTAATCACAAATCCCTTAATTAAGTAATAGACACACAATCATTTGCATCTCTAGTAATCAGCTCTGTTACTTACCATTAATCAATCTCTAGTCTTTTCACTAAACGAACACTACACTCAAGGGATCACTTCTTTCACTGTAAATAATTTTCTTACCATTTTACTTGATACCAAAAGACAATTGTCGTGACTTGGGTTCACACATTGAAGAGAACAGTACATACCAAACAAAAGCACAGTCAAATAATTGTCATGACTTGTCTTAAAGATAGCAGTGAAGAGAGTTATGACACATTCAATAATGCGATAAGTCTTTGTCCACACAACAACCAAAACACACATCTATTAAACTCTCTCACACAAATGTGCATCAGTTTTGCATTTACTCTTCTTCATTACACCAATACCATTCTTGTTTTAATTATTTCTTATCTTCACGAACAATGTGACTTGGAATTTCTTCTTTTCGAAGGTATCATGTAAAACAAAATTTTCTCTTTATGGTTACATTTGATTGAATACATAAAGGCTATATAATTCAAGAAATTTAAAACCTTCACGTTTATAAAAAGGAATCCAAAGAATGGAGGCGGAGTTCTCAATTCATATCCCACACACACAAAAAAAATAAAGAAACAATTGAGTAAAGAGCCAAAATTTAATAATACAACATACACACACAGTGTACAATCCAACGTGGCTTTCTGGTTTCAGACAAGAAAAGCTTTTTCTTCTGACGTCTAAATTTCACTATTTCCCATACACTAAAACAAAATCCAAGAACTTATCAACGGCTACTTTTAATCTTCCCTAGGGATTACATTACTAACACGTGTCGTAAACCCACTTGTCTAATGTAACTTGGCGGGAAACAAAACAGAGAGTAATAAAATGTGGAGGATCCCACAACCCACTGACCAAATCAAGGAACTCTTGTCTGAAGAATATAATACGCAATGCTTACCTAAACGGCGCCGTAGGGTCAGTTTAACGTTAACTCACTATTTTAGACTAAGTTCACTAATAATAATTTTAATTTTAGGAACATGATTTTTATTGGACGACAATTCCCATAAAGAAAGCAAGATTTATCCAATATTTAACACATTGAACTGACGACATGTCGTGGAAAATTCATTGAGTCGTACCACCCGTGACAAAATACATGGACCAATGTCAACATCAAAAAGCAAATAAACTATCCACAAAAAGAAATAAAAATGATTACAAGAAATTAAACTATCGAAAAATAACAAAACATTTTCAAGAAGCTGCTACAGTGGCCGGAGAAGTAGGCAAAGTAGTATCAGCAGACAAAGAAATCGCCGGACCAACTCTACAACCTTCAAGCATGAACACAACATCAACCATAGATGGTCGATCAACAACATCTCCACCAGTACACAACAAACCAACTTTGATCCCTAACAAAAACTCTTCCCACTCAGAACTTTCCGGGTCAAGCTCCAACAAACCCGGTTCAAGCAACTCAACAATCTGACCCTTTTGTAATTGTCTCTTAACCCATTTCACTATATCTTCATCTTCAGTAAACATCACTGCTTTTTTACCCGTTAATATCTCTAACAACACGATTCCGAAGCTGTACACATCACTCTCTTTACTCGCTTGACCCATAAGTGACGCTTCGGGTGCAATGTAGCCTAAAGACCCGACTGGAGTCGATGAAGTAGAGGGTTCTTCGGCTGGTGTCAACGCCGTTAACCTATCTAACCCGAATTCGGACAAATGCGCTTCGAAATCCGCGTCGAAGAGTACGTTTTGCGGTTTCAAATCGCCGTGGATGATTGATAAAGAATGCAAGAAAGATAATCCTCTAGCGATCCCTAGCGCGATTAAATGACGCATTGGCCAGTTCAAGACATGCCCGTCTTGGTGAGAAGCTTCTTGCAAAAGCGTTGAGAGGTTTCCGTTAGGCATGTAGTCGTAAACCAGAAGTCGTAAATCGGGTGGACCGCAGTAATATCCTCTTAAGACCGTGATGTTCTTATGTTTCACTCTACCTAAAGCTTCTGCTTGGTTACGAAAAGTTGCATCGGTTATCGAAGCACCATCCATTAGTCTACGCACCGATAAAACCATACCGTCTTTAAACGTGGCCTTGAAAACCAAACCGTATCTTCCTCGACTCAATACGTTTTCTTCGTCGAATTGTCTTGTAGCTTCTAATGTCTCAGCTAATGTAATCTTGTTGTTGAACATTACAAGTTTAGGTCCACCATTGTTGTTGTTATCTTCTCCTTTAGTCCCACCAGAACTCGCTCGGGAAGTACGCGACGGGGTCCCTTTCTTATCCCGAGTTAAACCTGATCTGATCTTGTTCCGCCATTTCCATAAACTAAACACATAACCACAACAACATAGTAACAACAACAATGCTCCACCTGCTGCTAATGTTACTAGTAGAATCAGCTTTCTCCTTCTTCTTCTACGAACACTTCGACATTCTAAACCGAGCGGTTTCCCGCATAGCCTCGGGTTATCGATGAATACAGACGCGTTGTTGAAACGTGCGGCTAAAGCTTCAGGAATCTCACCTTCTAATCTGTTTCTTGACAAGTTCAAGTAGTTAAGAGAATGTAGCCTAGAGAGACTTGATGGTATAGTAGAATTTAATTTATTCGACGAAAGATCCAATACGGTTAAATTCGCCAATCTTGATACCGATTCCGGTATTCGACCCGTTAAAGAATTCGAATTAAGCATTAGAGACTCAAGAGACGAATCCTTACCAATCTGATCCGGAATACTCCCAGTCAAATGGTTATGACTCAAATCAAGCTTCCTCAAATTGGACAACTTCGAAAACTGAACCGGAATGTGACCTTTTAACCGATTAAAACCGAGTTCAAGAGCCTCAAGACTAGAACAATTCCCAATCTCCGGTGGTAGTAAACCGGATATCCGATTATGAGACATGGACAACACTTGTAACGACTTAAGAAATCCATAATTAGAAGGGATTAAACCGGTAAATAAATTCGAACTGAGATTTAAGTACCGGAGACTAACCAAGCTACTAAAACCTTCCGGTACATCACCATGAAGAGCATTGTTTCCAACGTTAACCACTTGAAGACCTGGTAAACCGAATAACTCAACCGGTAATTCACCGGTTAGTCTCTGTTTACTTAAATCCAACACACGAAGCTTCATTAATCCACCAACACTAACCGGTATCAGACCCGTTAACCCACATCCACTTAGATTAAGTACACTTAACCCCTTCAAGTCACCTACATTGGTCGGAATTTCACCGGAAAATTTATTAAACCCGAGATTAAGTACACTAAGATTAACTAACTTCGTTATCTCCAACGGTATAACTCCGGTAAGACGATTTTCGTTTAAACTCAACGTCTCAAGTCTAAATAACCCGAAAAGATCCGGAATCCGACCCGAAAACCCGTTTCTTCCTAGAGAAATCACTTCAAGACTCTGCATTTGACCCAAAAAACCCGGAATCCGACCCGTAAACTTGTTTCCTTCGAAGTCCAAAACTCGCAACGATCTACAATCTCCAATACTCGTCGGAATTTCACCAATAAATGAATTATTCGCTGCTCTTAGCTCCTGAATCCGGTTAAAGTTGGTAACCGGAAAATAACCGGAGAAATCGTTTTTAGATAAATCCAAAACCTTAACCGAAGTCAAATCAGTCAACCAAATAGGAAACTCGCCATTAATACGATTCTCGTGAAGATCAAGAATCTCTAAATTAGTATTCACACAATTTAACGGCTTTGAAATTCCCGTGAAGTTATTAACTCCTAATTGAACAATTCTCATAGAAGAAGAACCACAGAGAAGACTAACCGGGATTAAACCGGTTAATGAATTCTCCGACAAAGAAACCACTTGCAGATTTCGAATAGATCCGAGAGTAACCGGAATTAAACCGGTGAGTGAGTTTCCGGTTACGGAGAAATGTACAAGAGACGAACAGTTAGCTAATGCAGATGGTATTGTTCCTTGTAAAAGATTCGCATCTAGCCAAAGATACTCTAGGTTTTGTAATTGACCAAAACTCGCCGGAATCTCGCCGGAGAAGAGATTGTACGAGAGGTTAATGAGTTGGAGAGAAGACACCGCCGTGAAATTCGCCGGAATGTTACCGGAGATTGAATTAGAAGACAAATCAATGTACCGGAGAGTTTTAGAGATAGTAACGTTGGAGATATTTCCGGTGAGTGAGTTATGAGCAACGTTAAGTACTTGTAGATTCTTGAGATTTAATATCTCCGGTGGAAACTCGCCGGAGAATGAGTTGTTGTGAAGGTAAATTGCTTTGAGGAAGACGCAATGAGAGAGGGAGGATGGTACGACGCCGTTTAATGAGTTTGAGTGGAGACTGAGTTTACGAAGCTGAGTTAACTCGCTGAGTTTAGGAGTTAAGTGGCCTGTGAGGTGGAGACGAGGGAGACGAAGCTCGTGGACTTTACCGGAGAAGCAGAGTATACCGTGCCAGTCGCATGGAGCTAGAGGAGAGGATTGGTTCCAGTTTTGGAGGGAGTTTAAAGGGTCGTTTAGTGAGAGTTTGAAGGAAGTGAGTGCTTGGATTTCTGATGAATCGATGACGGAGATGAAGAAGAAGAAGAAGAAAATGACCGTTGTGGCCATTAGAAGAGATTTTTTGTTTTGCAGAGAGGAAATAGTTTCTTTTGGTTTATGATATAACAGAGGAGCGTAACGAGGGAGAGTGATACGATGTCGTTTTTTGGTTATACTTCCACTGACCACTTTGGGTGGTGTGAATTTTGTTGTTGTTTCCCAAAAGCAAATTTATATAACGAAGTAAAATGTTTTTTTTTTCTTAAGTACTCAATGGATTATGAGCAAATTTGTTATGTGCATAAAGTTTTGTGTAAGTATGTGTGTATACAAGTGATTATGTGACAGTAAATGAATATAGTTTTCTTATTATGTTGGATTGGACATTATGTTTGTAGCTACCAATGTTGTGACAAATGTTACGACCAAACTATGCATCTCTCATGGTGGGTAAATGACAAACTACCAAATCGTACGTATTTCTCTATTGAATACTCCCTCTGTTCCAAAAAAATAGATGTTTAAGGTTATGCATACTTATTAAGAAAACACATTGATTTCTACGATTTACAGTTTTTAATAAAGTTTAACCAATAGTATTTCAGTATTTGTTTTGAAATCTGTAAAAGTGCATAGAAAACAGTAAAAACTCTATTTTTTTGGAACAAAATTGTTTTGTAAAGTTTATCTTTTAAGAATAGAAGGAGTATATTTCATAAATTCTGAACGCTTTATTTTGATTTTGAGGTTTTGAATGTTTGGATGATGTTTATTTTGCTTTAAATAAGTTACAAATGCATATTCTCTTAGATCCATCATGCTTAGCTATGAAGTTATTTTAAATTGATGTGTTTCTGCTTGGATAGTGTTTATTTTGCCTTTTATAAGCTACAAAAGAACCTTTTTATTAGATTAATCATTGCTTATATTGTACATAGATTCTAAGTCATTTGATTATTTTTTCGTGTGTTGTATATCTTTGTTCTTGTTTTGATTTGTGTTTATTCTATTTTTCATGAGCTACGGATTAACCGTTTCTTGTATCTATTATACTTATAGGATCTTAAGTTATTTAAATAAATTTAGTGATTGATCTTTGTTTAGGCTCTAAATCATTGATCAAAAGTATTCATTTTGATTTGTATGAGCTGCCTATAGGATAACCTTTTCTTAATCCAACATGTTTTTGCATGAAATATGAAGTTATTTAAAATTATTGTCAAAATTTCATGTTATATTAGTATGGATGCAACAATTAGGGAATGATGATTTGATTTTAATTGAAACGTATGCACCTTGATAAAACTCAGGCTCAAGCTTGTCTGACTTACGTAGATAAGTGAGTCTCGCTTGCTTGAGAACCTTCATCACTTTCAATTATTTACAAGTTGGCAAAAATTATTAACTCGATTACGACGCGATTTTCTTATATTAATTTTGAAACTTCAACTGCGCGTCTATTTCCCTTAGTACCGTGTTTTAAGAGACTAGCAAATTTGCAATTTTTTCTTAGAGATGATATGATATTTCTTTATATGATAGTCTTTCTTTTGTTGTGTATTCTTGAAGAAAACAAAATATGAACATTTTTTGTTTCAGGTGGTTCCATGTTCAAATAAATATTTTTATAAAAAAATTGTGCCACCTATCTCTGAAAGATTTTGCAAAAATCAATTTTTGTACAGTTTTTTCTAGCGATTTAGAATAATTTATTTGTAATGTTTGAAGAAATGAAAAAACGCATAATTTTAGTACAAAGGGTTCATAATTGTGAAAATATATTTTATGAAATTTTTGAGTGTTTTTATAACTAGCTAACTGTATGATGATTGATTTGCAGTTTAATCTATGGAAACATACTTCTTAAATTTCTGATTTTTCAACCTTTTTTTGTTTACAATGATCAAATGTCACAATCACACTGAATTATACCACTAATTTGAGGAAGATAATATTTTAGATTAAATGTTCTTTTAATCCCAGAATCATAATTCCTGCCGCAATACATGGACCACAAAAGAACAAGACATAAAAAGCCGAAAGATACTAGCTTAATCAAGTACCAAGTCTACTTCTTTAGGAATCAAACAACTAATACATTCCATAAACATTTTCATGATGGAACAAACAACAATCCGTTGTAGTCTAGCTGGTTAGGATACTCGGCTCTCACCCGAGAGACCCGGGTTCGAGTCCCGGCAACGGAGCTTTTTTTGTTTTATCAAAATACTGGGCTTCACCGTTTTATCGTAAAGCCCAATAATATATCGTTTTCTCTTATTAAAAGCCCATTAGTTTCTAACTCATTAGAATATCCATTTTTTATTATTCCTAAAATAAGGAAACAAATCTTCTTATGACCTTAACCGCCGCCGGCAAAACAAGCACCGTCATTTTTATACTCTCTCTCTTCTCTCTCTCGCCGGAGAGATTTGTAGCTTCCGGTGAAGAATGGGAGTACCAGCGTTTTACCGGTGGTTAGCAGAGAAGTATCCGTTAATAGTATCAGACGTTGTTGAAGAAGAAGCTGTTGAAATCGAAGGTGTTAAGATTCCAGTTGATACTAGTAAACCTAATCCAAACAATCTCGAATATGATAATCTTTATCTTGATATGAATGGGATTATACATCCTTGTTTCCATCCTGAAGATAGGGTACGTCTCAAAATTCCTACTTTGTTTTGAGAACATTAATTAGGGTTTTTTGAATTTTGATAGTTTTTGATTTGATTTTGATTGTAGCCATCACCGAGTACTTTTGAAGAGGTGTTTCAGTGTATGTTTGATTACATTGATAGGCTTTTTGTTATGGTGAGACCAAGGAAGATACTTTACATGGCTATTGGTGAGTTTTGTTGTTTCTTTTTCATTGAGATTTAAGATAAGTTTTTGGGAAGAGTATGGATTTTAAGGTGTTAATTGTGTGGTTGAATTGGTGGGTTATTAGATGGTGTTGCTCCAAGAGCTAAAATGAACCAACAGCGATCTAGACGGTTTAGATCTGCTAAAGATGCCTCTGATGCTGTATGTTATTCTTTGCCCCGTACTGGCATTGAGGTTTCTACTGTGTGTAGTTTCCTCAAGCCAGTCTTTTTTACTTTTGTCCCACATGTTGCGAACGTTCTTGATTCGCGTTTTTACGTTCCTGAAACGAGTCGCTTACCTGTTTTGACTGTTCATGTTCAATGGAATATCTGTTGATCTTGGTAATTTTCTTGCAGGCTGCTGAAGAAGAAAGGCTGCGAGAGGAGTTTGAGAGGGAGGGTAGGAAGCTACCTCCTAAAGTGAACTCTCAAGTGGTTGATTCTAATGTTATTACACCTGGAACAGAGTTTATGGGTGTTCTGTCTATAGCGCTGCAGTATTATGTGCACCTTAGACTTAATTATGATGCTGGTTGGAAAAATATTAAGGTATTATTGATGATTGTAATTGTTCAATAGTTGTTCTTAACATTCTCTCTGTCTTCATACAGTTATGCAGATTTGTGTATTGGATAGTATTTGAGACTAATTTTGCTCCTATCTGCATAGGTTATCCTATCAGACGCAAATGTTCCTGGTGAAGGGGAGCATAAAATCATGTCATACATTCGTCTTCAAAGAAATCTTCCTGGTTTTGACCCAAATACTCGGCATTGCTTATATGGATTGGTATGATTCTTCATTTTCTAATTTGTACTTGCACAAAAACTATTCTGAGGTCTTATTTGCCTGTTCGTTTTCTTGGCCTGCTTTTCTTTTGTGTTATTTAACTGGTGAGGCTCATTTTGGCATGCTTTCATTGACAGGACGCTGATCTGATTATGTTGGGCTTGGCGACCCACGAAGTTCATTTTTCAATTCTCCGAGAGGTTTGATATACTCTTCCACATGTTTTTTGTATTCAATTCTGCAATTTGTACTTTTTTCCTGGGTAACCATGAATCTTAAAATTTTATCCGATGATTTAGGTGGTCTTCACTCCCGGACAGCAGGACAAATGCTTCTTGTGTGGTCAAATGGGCCACATGGCTGCCGCTTGTGAAGGAAAAGCAAAGAAGAGGGCAGGAGAATTTGATGAGAAAGGCGAGGAATTTGTCAGAAAGCCATATCAGGTTGAATTTCAAAACCGAGTTCATAACACTTTATCAGCGAGTTCTTAAGATACAGTCTTTAAGTGTGATAATTTTGTCAATTCTCATGTCTTTGTTTCTTTTTTTCTAGTTCCTTCATATCTGGATTCTTCGAGAATACCTGGAGTTTGAAATGAGGATTCCAAACCCACCATTTGAGATTGATCTGGAGCGCATTGTTGATGATTTTATCTTCATATGTTTCTTTGTGGGCAACGATTTCTTACCACATATGCCGACACTGGAGATTCGAGAGGTTTGTTGTTTGGATTTGGTTCACAATAATCAATTCGAAGCGATTATCTGTTTTAGGAGAAGAACTTGACATAACCTTCATTGCATTATATATAAAACATATTTCTTTATATCTCCAGGGTGCGATCAACTTGCTTATGGCTGTTTATAAGAAGGAATTTAAGTCACTTGACGGCTATCTTACTGATGGATGCAAGGTGCTTATTCTCATTTGATATTGGACTAGTTAGCAGATTATCTCTGATCTGTATCCTTCCTTTTCCAATATACCTTTATGTGACATGGTTTTGACTAACTTTTTCTTTTATCCATTCCAGCCTAATTTAAAGAGGGTGGAGCAGTTTATTCAGGCTGTTGGATCGTTCGAAGATAAGATATTCCAGAAAAGAACTAAGTTACATCAGGTACATCGACTTTCTTAAGAACTGGAGCTTATTACCTGAGTAGCTATTTATCTGCTATTGGCATATCTGAATTATGTGACTGGCACGACAGTTACCTTTTCCTATTTGATAGTTTTTTTGCTTCACTCTGATGTAACCTGTCGTATGTTTTTAAATTTTAGTGTAATAGAGCTTGCAGAGATGATTAATATATCCATAGTCTTGTAAAATCCATCTAGTTAATTTTTATGGAAACTACATTGGGGTCTATATGTATCCTCAAGTTAAGTTATGTGAGTGTGGTTAAGTATCTTTATTGCTACATTATGGTCATTTGGAAACCCTTGACCAGATAAAACCTGTTGGAATCCTCTGCACATAATTCGTTAATTTGTAACTTGATCCATTTAAGTAGAGAATTACATGGCTCCACTCTTGTTTTTTTTAATCTCAACAAGATATGGATATAACAATTCTTTTGTACTGATGTACTGATGCTTCTTAATGCTTTGGTTTATATCAGAGGCAAGCGGAAAGAATAAAGCGAGATAAAGCTCATCCAAGAAGAATGGATGATGCAGCTCCGACAGTTCAACCAGATCTTGTTCCGGTTGCAAAATTTAGTGGTTCTCGACTTGCTTCGGCTCCTACACCTTCACCGTATCAGTCTAGTGATGGAAGGTCTGGTCCACCGCCTCAAAAAGCTCGACGAAAATCTTCAGGATCCAGTATTGGTGCTGCTATTGTTGATGTCGAAAACAGCCTTGAAGCTGATGTATGCATTCCTGCCTCTGCAGAAGCACCATTTTTATGTCATTGTGGAGTTGAGAGTGGATGAGCTTGTATAACTGAACAATCCTTTTAATTTGTCTTCTTAATTTAGGAAAACGAGAATAAAGAAGAACTGAAGACAAAGCTCAAGGAGTTAATCCGGGAGAAATCTGATGCTTTCAACTCGGGTACTCCAGAAGAGGATAAGGTTCGTACTAGTGAATTATTGTTAGATTGACATTGTAAATTGGGTTTTTCTTTGTTTTTCAGTTATTGTCTTTGGGTCTCATTTCTGTTTATATAGGTGAAGCTAGGGGAACCTGGATGGAGAGAAAGATATTACGAAGAGAAGTTCGCAGTAGTAACCCCTGAAGAAATGGAAAGAGTGCGAAAGGATGTTGTGAGTTTGAGAATGATATATATATTTTAAGTTTTGGTGCTTCCACTACTGGAGAAGATCTTCTAATTTGTGAAACATTTATTTGTGCAGGTTTTGAAGTACACAGAAGGTCTTTGTTGGGTTATGCATTACTACATGGAAGGTGTTTGCTCCTGGCAGTGGTAAGTTCCTACATGGAAGTTTTTTGTTTGGATAGTTATTTGTTATCTTGTACTTTGTATTTATTCTTGGTTTGATAGAGTTTACTTTGTTATATCTATTTCTTTGTATTAGACTCTATATTGATGTTACAGGTTTTCGCTCTCTCCTCATATATCTGTACTTTGATGTTACAGGTTTTATCCATACCACTATGCACCATTTGCTTCTGATCTGAAGGATCTCGGAGAGCTGGATATTAAGTTTGAATTAGGAACTCCGTTTAAGCCATTCAATCAACTTCTTGGGGTGTTCCCAGCTGCAAGGTAAGTTACATTGGGTAAACTTATTTCTTTTTTTCTACATTGTTGTGTCCTTTCTAAAGGTATATATGTAATTATTACTTTATTTGGCCAGTTCACATGCTCTTCCAGAGCGCTATAGGACCTTGATGACGGATCCCCACTCTCCTATCATTGACTTTTACCCAACTGGTAGTGCTTCCTTTCCTTTTTGCTCAGCATTACGTGTTGTAACAAATTACTTATCGAGATCTCTTTTTATTGCTTTTTACTAGATTTTGAAGTTGACATGAATGGAAAGCGTTATTCCTGGCAGGTAGACCCTCTGTCTTTCTTGATTGCTTACCTACTCATGTATTAGAAACACAATCATTTATTTTTTCTAATGTATCTAACTTTTTTTCTTAAGGGTATTGCTAAGCTGCCTTTCATTGATGAAAGACGCCTTCTAGAAGCTGTTTCTGAAGTGGAGTTCACGTTGACGGTATGGTGCCAATACGTCATTACTTCTTTTTTTATGATTTCCTTCAGATCAAATGTGTGCTTTCAAAAAGATGGACTTTTAAGTTTTCTTTCTTCAATTTCGCAGGATGAAGAGAAGCGTAGAAACAGCAGGATGTGTGACATGCTTTTCATAGCAACGTCTCATCGCCTTGCTGAACTCATCTTTTCGCTTGACAACCATTGTCGGCAATTGAGTGAGAGGGAGAGAGTAGACTTTAAGGCTAAGATCAAACCTGAGCTCAGGTTTGTAAAACAAATTCAACATAAATTATTCTTTATAACTTTACGATGGATGAGTATGAAGCAAGCTGGTTAGTTGGATATTACACTTGCAATAAGATTTTCCCAATCTGTTTCCTGATGTTCTTAAAACTACTTGCAGTGATGGTATGAACGGCTACTTGACTCCGTGTTCAGGGGAGACCCACCCGCCTATATTCAGGTCCCCAATGGAGGGTATGGAGGACATCTTAACCAACCAAGTCATGTGAGATCACCAACCTAGTTTTCAAAAATGTTCAAAGCTTAAATTGATAAAACATTCGAAACTGATTTGTTTTCTTTGCTTCTCAGATGTTGCATTTACAGACTTCCAGATGATCATGAACACATAACCAGACCTCCTCCCGGTGTCATCTTCCCTAAGAAGGTACATTATTCCACAAAGCCTTTGTCTGTCAATGTCATCACTTTTGTGTGACCTCTATCGATAAATCTTTTAGGTAGCTTAACTAGTTTTTTTTCTCTCTCTTGTTGTTCAGATTGTGAACGTAGGAGACTTGCAACCCCCACCAGCTCTGTGGCACGAGGACAATGGTTATGGAAGGAGACCACATCATAATAATAATCATAATAATTATCATAATAATCATCAAGGAAGGTAATAGAATCATCGAACCAAGTTAAATTCATTGTATCCAAATTGGTATCGTTGAATAACAAAATTGTTAATGATTTTCTCGTCAATTCTTTAGGCAAAACCCGCCAGGAAGTGTATCTGGGAGGCATCTTGGGGATGCAGCACACCGTCTTGTTGCTAACAGCATACAGACGAGAACAGGCCGGCATGGATATCAGACACCAACTGATGTACATAATCAGCATCCTCCTGGTTACGGCTACAACCCTCCTCCGCAGCAGTATGTTCCACCAGTTCCTTACCAACATGGTGGCCATATGGGTCCACCTGGCGTGCAAGGCTATGCTCAGCCACCTCCTTATCAAAGTCGAGGTGGGTACCAACCTCGTGGAGTCACTGGGAGATTCCCATCAGATCCTTACCCGAGCCAATCACGGGGAGGTCACCGTGACAATAGAGGAGGAGGTTATTCTGATAATTATCATAATCAACAACAACAATGGAACGGTCAAGATGGTTCAGATCATAATAACCCACGAGGGTATGGCGGTCAGCATCACCACCAGCAAGGTGGGGACCGTGACCGCAGAGGCGGAGGAGGAGGAAGAGGAAGAGGAAGTCATCATGATCAAGGCCAAGGTGGGAATTCGTTTTCCGCATTGCGTCCTAGACATCGATATTAAGCACAAGCAATGGTACTACTATCGACTCTCTCTTCGTAACCGTATCAATCATCAGGTGTAGACGGTTTGTTGTATCATTAGAAGTGGCTTGCTCTTGGTTCTTTGCTTTAAAAGGAATCAGTGCAGTTGCAAAAACTATAGATTACAATTACATACATTAGTTGTTCTTACAGCTTGCAACATTTTTATTGTTATTTGGTGTATCATTTATAATTTACCCATGGTTTGTATTTGTATCTTGTTTTTAAAACGATTGTTTTTTCTTTTTCAGTTTTGATCTTTCAATAAACTAAAGCAGGATTATTTTTATGATTTTCAAGGTTTATAATCTTAATTGAGTAGACTTTTAAATCTCTAAGCATCGGTTGCTATAATAAGTTCCAATAAAAATATGTTTGGATTAAGACTGAATAACAAGAAATTATGTTTGGATTTTTGAATTATATTTAAAATACATGACTGAGTAAATATCGAGTAAAACAACACAAGGTACTATCCAGAGTATCCCAAAGCCAAATTGCTGCATAATTGGTTAGAACTTAGAAACATCAAAGCATGTTTGAATTTTGGAATCAAATAAACATTAAGATAAGGGAACAGTAGAACATTATGTTTAATGATAAAAAAGAGTTAAATATCAGAGTATTTGATACAACAAATATTCAAAATCGTTGCTTTTCTTCACTTCAAGCTTCTACTGATTCTTTATATATGTTTCTTCAACTTCGAGAGTTTTTATTCCTCACGCGATTTTCCTCCGTTTATGATCCCTGTAAGAAGAAACGAGGTTTCTTAACAAAGTTGATAATTATAGAGTTAATCAAAGGCAATGTATAAACTCACTAACCTATCCATATGCAAAGCTTGCTCAGTGTTCTTCTTTTCCAGCCACTTAACACATCCTGTGTTCTCCGGAAGTAGTGATCCAGCTATATGCATTACCTCTTCATCGAAACTGCATACCAAGAAATTCAAATCACAACTTTGCTCGAGTGTAATCGCAAACACACTCTAAAACATTCCAAGAAGGCACGATTGTCATTAACTCTTAACAAATACTATCGTAATAGACGAGATAGAGACTCTCACCTTTGGACTTGAAGGCGTAACGTTGTTCCAATCTTTAGCGTATGCCCTTTATGCGATCTACTCACAAAACAACCTTCACCATCTCTCTGAACAAAACAAAAGATTATAGTCAATTCTCAATAAATTTGATCCATAGCTACAAGTACATTCATCAAAGACTATCAATCATACACAATTACCATTTTGTACTTGAATTCTTCGCGTATATCAACATCGGTGATAACCGCAGCAGAAAAACCAAGAACAACAACATGAATTGACTCTGGAGAAATCTTCACAATTTCCCCTTCTGCAAAACAAACCAAAACCATAGATCACTAGAAGCAAGAGTAACCAAATGTATATTCGAACAAAACCGAAGAGATTGAAATGAGATAATCTTACCAACAAGACTATTAGGTTTAGGATCAAATAAGAGTAGGTTAGCTTCTACTCTCACACCAAAGTAAGGATTAAGTCCTGAAAGGATTTTAGCTTGTTTGCTTTTCACATCAGCATCATAAGCCAATAAAACCCCATCAAATGTTTCATTATACCTTCATAAAACAAAACATTAATAGATAACTCAAAATCATAGCATTAAGTAATTACACAACAACAAGCTAAGCTCTCTAACAACATTTAAAAACTCTGCTTAAACCCTAAAGTTGGTTCTTGTAACAGCCACAAGGAATCTACAAAGTAATCACAACCCAATAATCAAAATTTGATTTTTTTCATTGGGTCAAAGAGAAAAGAACGAACTGGAATAGAAGACCACTGAGCTCACGACCAATCGCTTGATAAACGTTTCTGCTCTTTGAAGGATGAATGTAAATCATCAATTCCGCGTTTGAGAGCTTTAAACCCTCCATTGAAGATTCAATCACCGAACATAAACAAAGTGAAGACGAGCTTTTAAGAATCAGATTAGGGCTTCGAACTAAACAGAGGAAGAGGAAGAAGAAGAAGACTAGGGTTTATAAATGTCAAAACCGAAAAACCCGGTTCGTTGATTTTAACCGGTTTGAATAAATAACGTTTTTACAGTCTAACCGGACCGGTTCATACCGTTTGCAATACTGGAGATTTGTGATATTTGATTAGTCTCAAATTTTTGGATAGACAAAAACTAAACTGTTTATTTAACACTCATCAACATATCAAGCAATACACAATAGTGAACAAACCACACAAATGAAAAAAATTACATAAAAATGAAGCAATGTGATTTTAGATTTTAACAAAAGCTCACTTCAATGATTGTAGAACAGAAGAGGTAGTAACAAGACTAGACAAGAGACCAACGAGAAGTGCATTGTTGTAAGTAGTTGGCTCGTTCTGTCTCACGTTGGTTCGTAGATCGTGGAATGTCTCGTTGAAGAAAGGTCCACCTACAAGTGCACCATATGCTATGTTTGGGTTTGGTTCCGTCGAGTTAAAATACTTGAACCCATCTAAGCATCCCGTGGTTGCGTCTGCGGGAATCGAAGCGCCTCTATGATGGATGAATTCTGGGTATTTGTCTCCATAACCAACCACGAAACTCGTTGCCATCGGATTCTTCCCTAGCATGTAATCAGCCTGGAGGAAGAAACTAAATTTAGTAACTCTTCTTTTGAGTTGTTTGGATCATGTATGATGTTATTGTTTGTTACCTGCGATTTGGCGAAATCTCTGAGCTCTGTTGCTTTGAAGATTTTCCCGTCGCAAGATATTTTATGAATACGGGAAGTGAGCATGTAATCGCTGAAAAGTGAGGCTAAGAATGCTGAGGATACCGATTGTTGAAGCGAGTTCCATTCACTAACACTAACCAGACCACCTATCGAGATGAGTTTTAGAAGATCGAAAGCTTTATAAAGAAATTGAGACGAAGAGGCTTTATGTTTCAACGCAATGATAAAGTGAAAAAACTACCCTTTGTTCGACTTTTCGTCGCGGTTGGAGAGTTTGGTAGAAGCCCGCACATGACCGCTTTAGCTGTGTCTCTGTAACTTTTAAGCCCCTTGCTTCCTGATAAATCCTTTTTAAAGAAGAGTAGTCTTGATAATAGTACCTGCAACGATAAGTGAATGTTATACGAACGAAAACAGAAGAAAATGATTCAATAGTTTCTTCGTTTTCTTCCAATCTAACCTGTGTTCCTGCAAGCTTATTATCCCAACTAAACCAAGTTGGATTTCCAAAACTAGCAAATTCATTTCCATTTTTAGTCACATAATCAAGGTAAGTTTTATCCTCCGTTGCGTGGTATAACCAACTCGCTCCCCATAGTAGCTCGTCACCATATCCCGACGAGTTGTAAAGCCCCGCAACCTCAGTTACGCTAACACTATAACTACCTCTTTTAGTATCCGCAAAATCAAACAACTGCTTCGCATGGGTCAAAAGCGTGCTTGAATACTGAGGATCACTATCCTTAAACACCAAAGACGCCGAAGCCATAGCTGCTGCAGTTTCCGCAGCAACATCACTCCCGGGATTCTCTGAATCGATTTTAGCGCTCGGTCTCTTATCTTTCATACCCTCTGGTCTCTCCCAACATTTATGATCAATCTTCGGATCTCCCACCTACACCGAATCATACAACATCACACACAAACACACAACACTAAAGAACTTGTGAATCATTGCTTTCAAGAATAGCTCC
The DNA here is from genome assembly GCA_900128785.1 of Arabis alpina. Lineage (NCBI taxonomy): Eukaryota > Viridiplantae > Streptophyta > Magnoliopsida > Brassicales > Brassicaceae > Arabis > Arabis alpina. The sequence continues at coordinate 33,383,982 of LT669789.1, forward strand.
AAACCTGAACATATAGCACATTATCAGAAGGATGAGCTTTGATAAAAAAATCAGTGATCCATTTAAGCGATTCTTTCGCGGGATCTAATTGATTCACTACTTCCATTTGATCACCATACTCAAGAATCGACCATGATAAAATCGTAGCAGTAAAAGCCATTGGAAAACCAAACTTCATATGATCTCCAGCATCATATAATCCTTTTGATAAATCAAGATTCACATCACTTCCATCTTTTAAACCTGAATCTCCTCTCCATGATATCTTATTATTCTCCAATTTCCCAGCTACACGTCAAAATCAAACGCATACACATCAAAATCACAACAAATCTATTAACAACTTCACATATACATCAAAATCACAACAACTTCAAATCTGTAGCTAAGTTTGGCAAATCTCGAATTTGAAAGTTGCGTATAACGTGGGAACACGATGATGATGAATATAAAATTTGATTTAGCTACATCAAAATCAAACACATACACATCAAAATCACAACAAATCAATCAACAACTTCACATATACATCAAAATCAATCAACAACTTCAAATATGTAGCTAAATTTAGCAAATCTCGAATTCGAAAGTTGCGTATAAACGTGGGAACACGATGATGAAGAATATAAAATTTGAAAAAAAGTGGTGAAGAAGAGTTCGTTTACATTTCTGGATATCGATGAATTGTAAAGCGAGTTTAAGAGCATCTGAATATTTCTTATCGATTGCTCCGGGAGGTCCAGGTACAGGACCAGAACCGTCGGGATCGGATTTCTTCATACGAGATTTAACGGTGTAAACGACGGCGACTATAACAACAGCTAATACAATAAACGCGATAAACCAACCGCACCAACCTCTCGACTTCGATTTCTCACCCATTTTTTCCGTCGGTGAAGTAAAACCGCAAGAGCTCGTTTAGATCCGGAGTCAATGTAACTGCATTCAGTGATCGGAGAAGAGAAATTAGCTTACCGGATCTACGATTCCGAGATTGAGAGAGTTTTGGAGAAGAAGGTGGAGAGAGGAGTCAGTGACCTCTCTAGTGAAAATGTCGGTGGAGTATGAAGCGGGATTTGAGATCTATAATTTTTCTTCTTTAGGCATATTTTAGCTTTGTTTTTTTTTTATATATTATCATAGATGTGATGTGAATTTACTGTTATACCCTTTTCTGTTGAGCGGAGTCTGATTCTCCCTCCGGTCAGCTGTCACAGGGTCGGTCCCTGAATAATTTATTACTTACTAGTGCAATTACATTCATTCATAAAATATTATTATCAGTCCAATAATGGATATTAAAAGATTAAAATAATTAGAAGATTTTTTTTTTTAATAACTTTAAAGTTCTCGCCGAAACCTTAATTTCCGTGGGCTCGAAGTCAGCGTTTAGTCTATTCTCTTTGAAAATACCCCTCTTCATAAAATGAATTGAATTTGTGGCACAATGGAACCAACTACCAGTACTAAACCACTAGTCCACCACACAGTTGGTAAGGCTTAAAACCTAACCATAGATTAAAAAAATCAGAATACGTTTTGGGGTACCATTTTAGTAATTTTTAAAAACTAGAAAAGGGAGATATCTATTCTCACTGCCGTAAGAGTTACCAATGAAGTTATAAAAAATATTTGCTTGCTTTAAAAAAATAATTAGTTGCTAAAATTATGTAATTCGGTAATGAATGTGTTATTATGGTATTATTCGCTTATTTAAAATTTAGGAAGTGAGCTAAATTTGGATTTTATTGGGCCCTAGCTTTACTAAGCATTTGATGTTGGCCCATTTAGTATAGTCCACATCCCCCGAATGATACATCTTTCGGTGAAGTAACGCGCCAATTCCGCCAAATCCCTAAATTCCGAATTTTGATAGAGAGATTCTGGATTCTCTTATCGGAATCCATGGAGGACTGATCGTGATCTAATTCCAATCTCCATTAATTTATTTTAACAGGTTAGTCTATAACAAAGCTCAAAACTTTCGTTTCACTTTTCTATCATTTCTGAATCTCCGTTGAGATTTAATGTTCGATCATGCGTTATTGCTTTGGGGTTTTTCAAATTCGAGTTTTTGAGGTGAAATCTTTGGATGATGAGTTTAATTTCTTGTATCGAATTTGGGGGTTTAGTTATGAATTATGATCACTCAATTTGGTAAATTTTAAGAAATTGCTGAGGTCATATTTTTATTTATTTCTGGTGTTAATTTTTCATGTTACAGTCTTTGAAGAATCTCTGATACTGATTATGGATACTGAAGCTAATGAACAACCAACAAAGCAAGAGCGATCGAGAAAGCGATGGACACCGTTTCTCGACAAGGTTTTAGCTGATTTGGTTGTTAAACAGATACAATTAGGAAACAGGCAGAACAATGTGTTTGATAGAAAAGCATGGAATTCAATAAGGGAAGAGTTTAATGAGCAGACGAAGCTTAACTACAACAATAATCAACTGAGGAAACATCTTGATGTTCTTAGACAACGCTATTATGCGCTTAAATCGTCTCGTGTTGAAAACGAGTTTGTTATCGAAGAAGATACATTGGGGTTTGATTTGTGGGAAGATCTCGGTGTAAGTCGGGTTTTTTCCTCTTTTTTAGGTTGAAGCATTTTTGTTTGCTTTTGTTGACATGAATGTTGGTTTTCGGTTGTAGGTACACCCGAGGAGTGAACCGGTCAAAGTTAAGGAATGCCTTATCTATGAGCAGCTTTGTACTATTTTTGCTGATGATTCCGCTAATGGTAAATATGCTCAGTCAAGTCACTTTGAAGGGTTAGAAGAATCCATGGCAAATCAAACCTCGGAGAATTTATCAACACCGAATGTAATGGAAGTGAACACGAATGTGGCGGAGAGAAAAAGGAAGAGAGAACCGGATTCAAGGACTTCTTCAGGCCCGAGCCAGATTGATCCAGCAGCACTGGAAACCATGGCAGGTGCTTTGACAGACATGGTGAGTGTACTGAGAACAAGAATGGCTGATTCGAAACCGCAAGATGACAGATTTAGTATTTCAAACTGCATTAAGGTGCTCGATGAGTTTGAGAATTTGGACGAAAGCGTCTACTTTGCAGCGTTAGACCTTTTTGAGAATCCCGGTAATAGGGAGACTTTCATGTCGCTTAAAGGTAACAAGCTACGGTTAGTGTGGTTACAAGGTAAGTGCAGGAACTTTTTCCATCAGTTGCATAGCTCAAGTTAACTTCAAGCTATACATATGTAGCTACTAATAGCTAGCTCATTGTTGTTTGCAAAGTAAACCAAATAGATTTGGTCTTTTGTATAATTTTTGTTGTTGCTGATGATAAATAGTTTCAAAAGGATACAAGTTGGTTTTGTTTTTAACTATTACAATATCCAGCAGGGTCATGATTTCTCACATGTTTTGTGAACAAAACAGTATTTTTACAATGTAGACACAATGCAGAAATGTAAGAAGGGAGACAAAAGAGACTCTTTCTAGTTCTCTAGTGCAAGGTATTTAGTCATCGTCCTTGAACTCCCTGACCAAAATCAAAACAACAAAAGAGCTGTGTTAGTATCTCTACTATGTGCAATGGCTCTCTTTATGTGATTCATAATGACCGTGTACCTTCGATCGAGGTATCGAGGTTGAACACCGGAGCCTTGACAAGTAGTACATGTTAAAGAACCAGCACCGTCACAGTTGATGCAGCTCGAGACTTCCTTCTCGCCTCCACCGAGCTCTACGGTAACATTACCACTTCCCACACACAATCTGCATTTCTCTGTTCATAAATAGCTTCTAAACATCACCAAAATGCATACAAAAACTTGAGATAAAAGAGAGAATCGATTCACATACGAGCTCCGGTTCCATTACAGGGAAAACAAGCTTGAGTATTCTCTCGTTTAGCCTATGAATGTGTAAAAAACAAAACAGTGTTAACTTCATTTCAGTGAAAGTGAAACTGAGAACGGAATCTGAAAAACTCACGGCATTGTCGATTTGAGTTTCGTAGAACACAGGGATTCCGATTCCTAATGCAACACTTGCTAAACCAACAGAAATCGCAACCACCTAATACGAAAAAACCATAAATCTCGATAAAATCACTTGAGAACAGAGTTGATATAGACAGTGATCAAGAACCAAACCGTGTTGGAATCAAGTTCTGATTTGATTCGTGGATAAGATGTTGCCGGAGACCGGAGATTCCTCGCTGAGAGTAAACGTGAAGGAGTGAAATTAATGGGACAGTGAATAAACGGAGATTGAAGACGAACCGGTGATGAAACTGATACTGGCATTTTCGTTGAGACGCTAATGCAAAGAAACGCTTACGCGCGCGAAGAAGATGACATGAAGAAGAATCAGTGGTTTTGGTTAGAGATGTTAGGTTTTGGGTTGATCTCAGCCACTAGATTTCTTCCACGTGGCTTTTTAGTAGTTTATAATTTTTCGCCTTATCCAGTATACTACGGGTGGGGGAAAAATCGAAACCAAATTATCGAACCGATCCCGACTCAAATTACCCGATCCAAATCCGACCCGAACTTATAAAATATCAGATAGGATTTTATATCCCTAAATCCGAAAATCTGAATCCGAACCCGGACCGAACCGATAACCAAATGGATATACGAACTACCACAAACATAAATTAAACTAATGATATATGGGTGTAGGGTTGGACATGTTAATATATTTAAGATAAATTTTTCGTTAATTCGAATATTATGAATTATATTCGGATAAAAATAACTAATTTATCAACATTATTTGAATTTTTACAATTTTGTTTTTGATATTTTTCGGGTATTTTTGAATCATTCATATAAAAACTTATAGAATTGAATTCCTTTTTTGATATCTATATAAGTTTGAATTTTTGTTTTGAAATTTGGATTAATTTGAGTTATGAACAAATTTATATTTGATGTATATTTTTATATAGACTGTACATCGGATATAACCGAATCCGAAGTTGACTCGATTTTATAAAATACCCGATCGGATTCCAAACCCCATTACCAACGTACCCTAAAAACCGAAATATCCGACTCGAACCTGATCGATATCCGAATACCCAGCCCTAGAGACGGTTGAAAAATAAGGTAATATTACGCTGCGGAAAGGAAACAGTACACTCGCTCAAATGTAGAAGATCGTAACCGTTAAATAATGATCCAACGGTTAATAACCTCTTGAAGTTGTTGTGATTGTTGACTATATAATCTTGGTACTGTTTCAAGTTTTAAGTCTCAAGTAGAGAACAAAATAATTTTGAAAAAAGGATTCGCAAGTCACAATCGGATACGAAAATACCGTTTGATTTCCCTTTTTTGTTTTCTTCTTATTCTCTATCGTTGTCGTCGTCGAGAACGTAAACGTCACCGTGCGGATTACACCGTCTTCTGTTTTTCCGGCGATTCGTTCGGGATTTTCGAAATCATTTCTTCGCGGTTTGATTTTTATCTCATTCCTTTGTTTCTGAATCGTTTTCGCCTTATGATTCATCGATTGGATTTGGAGTAGTGCATCAATCGTAGTTCAATGTTTATAATCTCTGTGTTAATTTGGTTCTGCTTTTGCTTAGTCGATCGATCGTTTCGTCATTGAATCGCTTACGTTTAACGACTCATTTCATCGAATTTGATTTGTTTTCGGAGACTAAAGATTTCGTGATGACTTTTAGCCAAAATTTTGGTTCAACATTATGATCCTTGTGTGTTTGTTTGAATGTGAAAAGTAGTTCCCACCAAGAGCCAATAACTCAACTGGTAAAGATCTGGTCGCTGGTTCGAGTAAAGCTGGGACGAAACCAATATTACATGTTGTGGTTTCGGGCCGGAGATTACGGGTTTCGGCCCCGAACCTCTTGGAAAAAAAATAAAAAAATAGTAGTTTCCGTGTTGAAATTGAATATGAATAGTTTCTAGTTGAGAGCAGAGAAATTGTCACACGACATGAATATCATTAATATCATGGAATTGTTAATATTGGTACAAATTTTTTCACGAGTTATAAATGAATGATTTGTGTTTGGTTGTGAATTTTAGTTAAGAATGAAATTTTGATTTGCAGATACTTTTTTTTCTACGTTTAGCAGGTGAACACGATGATCGGATCGCTTCTGACAAGAGGGCTTATGTATGTTTATTTAATAACACTAATCTTGTTCTTTTGGATTCCGTAACACGGTTTTTCAGACTATCTTATGAATCTTTGAATTGTTTACAGAATGGTGTTTGGATATGCATATCCTGCTTATGAGTGCTTTAAAATCGTTGAACAGAACAAACCTGAGATTCAACAGCTTCAGTTCTGGTGTCAATATTGGTATATAAGAATGCTTTCTTTTCTTGATATCTACCTTTTGAGGTGTTTTTGTTTATAAATTTTTGTTTCCTTTGAAAATATTTTGCAGGATTCTAGTAGCTGCTTTAACAATCTTCGAAAGAGTTGGTGATGCTCTTGTTCCATGGTAAGTTGCTATTGGTTTTAGATACTAAAAAATAACTAAGAATTGCACTAAGTTGTATTCTAAACTGTCCTGTTTTCTTGAAGGTTACCGATGTATAGCGAGGCGAAGTTGGCATTCTTCGTTTATCTCTGGTTACCGAAAACCAAAGTAAGTAAAGACCTTTTCAGCTTCTGATTTTACTTCCCTTGCTCTCTAATCTTATGCCTTCTGTGTATACCATTCTCAGGGAACTGCATACATTTACGATGCCTTCTTCAAGCCATATGTCGCAAAACATGAAAATGAAATCGACCGCAACTTGATTGAGATAAAGACTAGAGCTGGAGATATGGCAATGGTATATTTCCAAAAGGCAATCATCTATGGACAAACAAGATTCTATGAGATGTTACAGTATGTTTCAGAACAATCAACACCAAAACTTCAGTCTAAGGTAAATAAAATTAGCATTTCTTCACCTCTCCAAATTCAGTTCCTATTTGCATCATAGTTGATATCAGTGTCCATGCATATAAATTCTTACCCTTTTTACAGGAAATTAAACAGAAAACAACTGAACTTGATGATCCAAATCTTAAGGTGACACAAAACAAAACTAACTGAGATAGAGTCATCATGGTCGTGGAACTTTGCATCATCTTCGTTCTTTTAATCATATGGTTTGGTAACAGTGTCACATTTCGAATGTAATTGTAAATAGGTTCGGATAACAAACAAATAAAGTGGAATCTACTGACTTATTATGGGCCTAAACCCAAGTCTTTTGCCACACTTTTAATCCTGACCCAATTCCTTGTTGGTCCATGTCTCTTCATGGTCAAATTTTTTTTAAGAATACAAAGAATTTTTTTTTTTTTTTTTTTACAAAGAATTTTTCTCTTCATGGTCCATGTAGTTTTTTCTTTTCTACAAAGAAATTTAGTTTGGTCAGTGTTATAACATTCTTTACCCAACAAAGAAAGAAGATAAAAGTAATTTATTAAAGAATGAAAGTGCGTAAAAGTTAAAACAATACATATCTATATGGACCACACGGTTACAAGTTGTGAGAACTCATCATTGTGTGGAAAAAAAACATCAAGATATAACAAAAATTCTGGAGATATTTCATATTGTAATGTATGTACCAGTAACCAAATAAACCGATCATATATGTGAAAGAAAGACCAATAAAAATTCATAAATAAATGAGTTGTCTAGATACCAATAATTGTAGGATATTGTAAACGAATAATAGATGAATCCACTATAAAAGTTCGGGACCATTTTTGAATGAAAGTTGTTGTATATCTATCTACTTATATCAATTACATTTATTGATATTAAGCTTCTTGTTTAATTCAGTGTGAATCTAAAAGAGTGTCAGCAAAAACCTCTTCTTCTTCTTTTCACAACTTTGGTTGATTCTCTTACGAGCTAAACCTGATGCGATTCTTTAACTTGGACTCTATTTCTAACTAAAATATAATGATAGCATTTATGTAGTAAATTCCGAAACTGAACTCGTTTTCCCACATCTAATTATCTACAAGTTAGTTGATTATAGAATGAGTGTGCAACTACAAATACATTGTAGTTGTTACAAGTTTTTTAGTATCAAAATAGATTGCAAGCTTTCATATTACACTAGGTTGTACACTTTCATGAAAAAATCTTCTAACGCGTTTAATACTCAAGAGTAATTACAATACTTATATTTACACCCTCAATTTAACAGTTGTTAACCGAATTAGAAACAACGTTCACACAAAAAAAAAAGATAAAACAAAAAAATCGTTATAGTAGTAAAAAATATATATGCATATAGATTTTTGTTAACAATGAACAAAAAAATTATATTCAAAAACCTTGAATATAAAAAACTTTAATGAGATTACTCTAAAATTTAAAGGTACGAGTGATTAATTGCTTGACTTGATTGAAATGTACGTTTAGGTTTTCAAATTTTTGGGTGGGAGATGTAATTCAATTATAAACGGTAAGCAAGGGATAAAGATGCGGGGCTTGATTTGGTTCCTCGTTATAACTTTTGATTACATGAAATGGGGACACAATTGTCGCTATTTTATTTTATTAAACCGTTTTGCCACACAATATTCCAAATCACACGTGTACTTTATAACAACATTTTGTATCTAGAAATATCTTAAAATTTTACAAATTGAACAACCAAGAAAACTCATGAAAACTACTATATTCAAAATATTGTGTGCCTACGAAGTTCTCCTCTCTCTCTCTGTCGGTGTTTTGAAAATCTTTTAACGTTCTTGGCTCTATATTTAATGTGATATTAAAAGCACTTGAAATTATACAAATTGGGAATTGGAAGGGTTCTCTTTACTGCAATACAAGATGGGTAAGTACAATATTAAATTTCTATCAATTTTTGAAGTTACAGATGGTAACATTTTATTAAATCAGAGACCAATATTAACAAGCCACGTGTTGATTGAAGATTCTTTAACTTGCATGAGGATTCAATATTTTTGTCAGTCGAATAAATTCCATTGTCACCGGACTAAAAACTTATTTAAATGCCATGTGTACGTAAACATTTACTTTACTTTAAATAGAGTTTGGTTTTTGAAATTCAAACTCGTTAACAAAAACAAACACATTCTCAAGACTTCGCGCTCAAATGTAACCTAGAAAATTGCAAAATAATCACAAATTGTAAATCGAAACGACTATTATAATCTCTGATGATTTTATATGACTATAGATTTATTAGAGTGAAAACAAAAGAGAGGGACAAATGTGGAACACGACAAGTGAGCAGGCCAAAGCAACTAGGGTGCGTGATAAATCCAAATATTGCGGCGAATGTGAAGGTCGTTAGATTTTTACATTCGGTCAACTCTAAATCGTAATTGATTTTTATTGCTACAATTTGTCAAACTTATGATTAATTTGCTTTATGTTATTGATGAGTGATTAATACAATTAGTTATATTTATGTGTTAATGTAAATACCCCAACCTAAAACATTAAGGAAACTGAATTACATTATGTTCTGAATCCTCCTCAATGCTCGCCATTTATTATGTGCTACTTATATATTGTTAATCTTTATTTGGTGCATTAAACTTTGTTTATGATAATCAGTATATTAATAAATGAATTGCCCATAACTCTTTACACTAACTTCAAGTGTAACTCCACCACTATTTACTGCAGTGAAGTTAATTCTGACACACTAACTTAATTCGTACTCTATCAGTCTAACCCAAATAAATTTACAAAGGAACACATTGCATAACTCTAAAATACTTTTACAGATATTGAATTTTAATATCAAGACTGTATATATGAGTAAAAGGAGATATATCAGAACTTGATTTTTATTAAGGAAAAATAAGAAATTAAAGACATTGAAAAATGAGATTCAGGACAAATAGTAGAACATTTGGAATCCGTAATCACAGTTCCAAATACGAAGTTGCCAAAGACCGTGTCTGGTGTAATCTTGATCTGTTAAAACAATTGTTTTGACCATACATCCAACATAAATATTCTTGCATGATCATTATTATCTTAATAATTTTTTGGTGTACTAAAACGATTTCCATGAAATCTCTAAACTCTTTTTCAATATATATGGATTGAATCTTTAAAGTTTGATAATATTTCAAATAAAATGTTAATCTTAGTAGCGAAATTTTAAACTTTTGAATTATGTATTAGATTCCATTAATAGATTTAGGTATAATATACTGTAGTGTATATCTGTTTCATAATTAAGTGTATTTGCATTTCGACCAATGGAAGCTTTAGTGACGTTGACCTAGTAGGACCATAAACAGGTCAAACTGTAATGAAAGATATGTATGTGAAGCAGTTAAACCATACAAGTCAACCAAGCTAGTCCAAAGAAAATTAAATTTCAATAACTTCTAACTAATTTGTAATCAATAAAAAAGCAATTCAGTATTCAAAAATGCAAACTAAATGACAATAAAAATACTGTTTTTTTGTTTTAAAGAAAATATACTAGTAATTAACTGCACCACAACTAACAAAGCCAGCAACCAGATGCCAAAATTAAATTATAAAGATTTTCACTGACAAAACAAGATAATAGTACACACTATAAATAGTTTTCAATTAAAACCTTATGATTTTTTCAAAAATCAAATAACAAGAATATTAATGACAAGGGTAAGAAAGTAAAAAACAGTAAAATAAAGAATTAAAGAAACATAGAGCCCACTACTTTAATCTTCCCTCCTTATTACACCATCTTCGATTTCAACACCTACAAAAACAAAATAAAGCTTCTTATAAACTAAAGAACCAAAAAGAAACAAAAGCTTAAAAGAATCTCTCACATATTCTCTCAATAAGTTGTTCTTCTTCTTCTTTCGAATTCCAATGGCTCTACTAACAATCTTGCCTGAAAACGCAGAGCCTCCAAAACACACTCAACCGCCAAGCAAACGCAAGAAACGCAATAACACTACCGACCAAACGCAACCGCAGAAACCACACAAATCTCAAAAACCTCAAAAAGAAAAGAAAGCAGTGATTCAAAAGCAACCATCTTCATGGGACCAAATCAAGAACCTCTTGACTTGCAAACAAATCGAAGGGTCAAGAGTTCACGACCCATCCAAGAACTCTCAACCTGGTCCGTCCATTACGACTCATCCCTTATCTCCTTCTAAGCTTGGCTCGTCGTGTAGCTCAATATGTAGCTTTAGAGATGTGGCTCATGGTAACACTCGTGTGGTTCATAGAGCTGACCATTCACCAGAGGTAGCTAAGTCCGTTACTACCCCTGACTCGGAGACTAGACTTCTGACTCGGAAGCCTGGTCAACATGGTTCTTCTACATCGTCTCGGTCACTTATATCTGGCTCAACGAGATCTAATTACACGTCATCTTCAACCACGTCATTTAGAGCCATGCAGTTCCGTAAACTCTCTGGATGTTATGAGTGTCACATGATCGTTGACCCTAGCAGGTAAATTAATGACTACAAAATGTAGTTAATGTTAAGAGGAAATAAATTAGTTGTGATTATACTTTTGTAATTTCGTTTTTTGGATGTTTTAGGTATCCTATATCTCCTAGGGTTTGTGCTTGTTCTCAATGTGGAGAAGTTTTTCCCAAGCTTGAAAGCTTAGAGCTTCATCAAGCGGTTCGTCACGCAGGTAAGGGTTTTTATTTGACTTTATCACTTAGCTCAAAAATTTAGAATTACGCACTAGCTGCAAAAAAAAGAATTTGGTGTGTGTAGTGTAGTCACATTTTAAAAGCTAACTCTAGTACTAAGAAGACCCCTTTTTATCTAGTGGTATTTCGTAAATGCAAATTGCTTAGTAAAGTAATGATGATGTTTTGTATATCCCTGGAAATTTGTTAAGATCTCAGTCCATAATTTGACTTGTGAAATATGATATAACCTATACTCGTTTAGTATTCTGATTGAATAATTATTAGTTACACATGTGTTTTGCCGAATGCGAATTTGGATTTATCGATAGATTTATTTACCATAATGTTAAGCAATTATGGTAAGCAATTATTAACGAACATGTTAACGAAATTTGAAAAAAAAAAAAATGCGAAGCAATTATTAACGGAACATGCTTTCATTTTATAGCTTAGACTTCATTTTTAAAATTGGAATCTAGATCTCAATGTCATTGTCGGTGAACGGTGATACTATGATCTAATAAAATTAGGATGATTTGGCATCAATATAAATGTTACAGTTCGTTTTTATAATTGAACGTTAGATACATTGATGATAACCGTATTTTTTAGAGAAAAATACAAAAGAGAAGAAGAACATAAACGGAGAACAATATATTCTTCTATAGTGTCCATAGGGGACCATTTGTCCTATAAGAAAAAAGAAAACCAAAATAGCTGTCACAAGCATAACTAAATTCAATGTCCCCTGATATTCTTACGTGTCATTTTCCCATTCGTCACTACAAGAATTACAACCTTCCACCTGACCAAACCTAATTAAAACTCACATTTTTGTTTTCTTACTTCCTTGACTTTGTCGTTTTACTTGCAGTTTCGGAGTTAGGTCCGGAAGATTCGGGTCGAAACATAGTGGAGATCATATTCAAATCAAGCTGGTTAAAAAAAGACAGTCCAATATGTAACATCGAACGTATATTAAAAGTACACAACACTCAACGTACGATCCAACGGTTCGAAGATTGCCGAGACGCAGTGAAGGCGCGTGCACTTCAAACCACTCGTAAAGACGCTCGGTGTGCAGCTGATGGTAACGAGCTTCTACGTTTCCATTGCACCACTCTCACTTGCTCGCTAGGATCACGTGGCGGCTCTTCTCTATGCTCTAACCTCCCTGGTTGTGGCGTTTGCACCGTGATTCGCCATGGTTTCCAAGGCAAATCTTGCGCCGGAGGAGGAGGTACGGCAAGTGTGAGCTCCGGTGTGAGAACGACGGCGAGTAGTGGAAGAGCTGATGATTTGCTTAGGTGTAATGATGATGCGAGGAGAGTGATGCTTGTGTGTCGTGTGATCGCCGGGAGAGTTAAACGTGTTGATTTACCTCCGGTGGATTCTACGGTGACGGAGAAAAAGTCTCCGGCGGAGGAAGGTTTGTCGAGTGGTGGTGTGTTTGACTCGGTGGCGGTCAACGCCGGAGTTTACTCGAATCTTGAGGAGCTAGTGGTTTATAACGCGAGAGCTATATTACCTTGCTTCGTGGTTATTTACAAAGTTTTAGAATCTTGAGTTTGTAATTTTAACTTCCGAAATAATGTTGTTTTAATATCGTAGAGAGATTAGGTTAATCATCATTATCAGTATTTTAACATGCATCATAAATCCAATCTTATTATTGACTAAAGTGTGTAGGAGTCCAAGGTATATATGCTCATGGTTACGAATTTTTATTATTGAAGTCATGATTAGGTTAAGAATTCATCATTAGGTTGGTCCATCAAATTCATGTTATGATGAAGTTTGATTTTTGACCGATAAAGGTAAAATTTTGTTTTTAACTACAGTAATTTTCAAAGCTGTGTCCACACTTGGTGGGAATCAAATAGTGTGGAAGTGGCAGAGAGTGATATAATTGCTAACCACATGCGTTTTCAGTAAAAATTGTTTTATGCTCCCAAGTTCTTTTTCGTATTTTATTTTATAGGTAAAGCTGATTTGTTTTTGATAACCATGCAAAGCTGTTTTTCATTATAAATTATTTGGGTATTGTATGGTTTTAATTTAGTAGTATTTTATAAAGATAAGTTCAAAATCAACCCATAAATATAAAAAGGGTTGCACGCTGAAGAGTGAGCCCATTGGAACTTTCCTCGTTGTCAGAAGTTGCTACATTGTTTATTTGATATTATAACTCTATTTCTCCTTGAAGCTGCAAATGCAAAAAACCAGATAATTTAGAATCAAACCTGTTTAATATTCAAGTTTGTAACAAATATGTTGACTATATAAGGTTTCGATTTAAGAAGTTATTGAAAACATGGATTTAAAGTTGGGGGTGATTATGCTCTTCTGGTTACTTTGAATTTTGAAGGCCTAACAAATTTATTGTACCATCATGAAATTCCAAAACCTAACTTACACCACTGATGAAGTTATCTTGTTTTCAAGATCCATCCATAAAACAAGTGAATGTACCTTCCGTTGGTAATAATGAAGATACAAACTACAAAGTTTCACTGTCTAATTTTAAGTTAAAAAAAAAGATTTCTGCACAAATTTATATAAAAAAGCATTATAGTTGGAATTGATCAATTATTATAATCTTCTTATAATATGGGATTTGAATTATATTCTACTTACAATCTGAATATCAGGAAAAACAAAAAAAATATTCCGCAGCCGGGGTTTGAGCCCGGATTCGAAAGGAGAAAACTCCGTAATCTTGCAATTAGCCTTGTGTGCTACTGCGGATCTTGTTACCTTTAACCACAGTAAAATTTAATTTATCTACTAAATGTAACTCAAATGGGCCTGTAGAAACTTGTTTTTCTGAAGCCCTTTAGTTACCTTATCAAAAAACTCGTGGGCCAGAATGTGTTACTATATAACTCAACCTATTGATTATAGAATTTGAGATCCTTAAAGTAATTATAAAAATTCCGCAGCCCTGGTTCGAGCCCGGATTCAAGAGGAGATAACTCCGTAATTCTGCAAATAGCCTTGTGTGCTACTACGGATCTTGTTGTTTCTATTGCTATGTTGCATGAAATCGGAAACGGGTATGCGGAAGCGAAACGTTAAAGAAACGCGAAAACGAGTTTTAAAAAAAAAATAAACGGATACGTTTTGGAAACGTCTATATATATAATATTATTATGATACAAAAATTATTAAAAATCAAACCATATTAAAAAGTATTTGAAATAACAAAAATCCAATACATAAATATTAAATAGCTTAACTAAAAATTAAACAAATAACATTCAAAGTCAAATATTTAGATTATCATCTTCATTTTTGGTTATCATAATGAGCGATTATAAAAGAAAAATAATATAAGTGTTTCATAATATGTTTTTATACTTATTAAATAACAAATAGATTCATATATTTTTAAAATATTTACTTAATTTATTTTTTTTAAATCAAAAATCGCGTTTCCAAAATAAAGAGCCGCGTTTCCAAAGTGGAAACTCGCGTTTCCAATGCGTTTCCAATTTAATATTTTTGGGAAACGCGTTTCCACCGCGTTTCCGATTCCAAAACGGGAAACGTTTTTTGGATGGAGTTTCCATGCAACCTAGTTCTATTGAAGTAAAATTTTATTTATTTATTAAATGGAAACTCAAATGGGCCTATAACACTTCTTACTCTTAAGCCCTTTAGCTACCTAAGATAAAATGTAAACAACTGAATCACTCAAAAATCTTTGAGATTTGATAATAATAAGTTTATATGATGATGAAACTAATAAACTACGTTATTGTATTATGAGTCATCTGCGTGGTTCAATATAATAATTAAAGTAACATAATCATCCACCTCTTCTAAAGAGGCTAGCTAGAGAGATGGTTTGATTCTGATTTTGTTATTCATGCATTTCTCTTTCTAAGTTTTTTATTCATAACTTTTTATAAAGTCAGAATAACATATCATAAAATTTAGATAATGTTATCATCAAGACAGGTGAAAGCTGATTCATTGTCACCTTCAGCTACAAATCCATGGCGACTTTTCGTCTCTATACACTCTTCTTTCTCTGCTCTGTTTTCTTCTTCTCCCTCCAATCACACAGCGAAGAAGATACACCAATCACACGGTTCCAACGTTACTTGAGGATCAATACAGCTCACCCTAACCCTAACTACACCGCACCAATTTCTTTCCTTGTTGACCAAGCTAGGTCACTTGGCCTCACTACTCGAACCATCGAGTTCGTCAAAGGAAAACCACTCCTTATCCTCACATGGTTAGGTTCAAACCCGAAACTTCCATCGATTCTCTTCAACTCTCACCTCGATTCTGTTCCAGCTGAAGCCGATAAATGGTTACATCCACCGTTCTCAGCTCACCGTACTGATGATGGTCGTATATATGCACGCGGCGCGCAGGACGATAAGTGTATTGGTGTTCAGTATCTTGAAGCCATCAAGAACTTGAAATCTAGAGGCTTCTCGCCTCTCCGTAATGTTCATGTTTCCTACGTTCCTGAAGAAGAGATTGGAGGATTTGATGGTATGGAAATGTTCGCGGTGTCATCTGAGTTTAAGGAGTTGAATGTTGGATTCACTATAGACGAAGGTCAAGCGAGTCGGGGAGATGAGTATAGAGTTTTCTACGGTGAACGGACTCCTTGGAGTCTAGATATCCGAGCCGAGGGGATTCCAGGGCATGGTGCAAAGTTGTATGATAATGGAGCTACGGAGAATCTGATGAAGAGTGTTGAGTTGATAGCTAAATTTAGGGAGACGCAGTTCGATATGGTCAAGGCTGGTAAAGCTGCTTATTCGGAAATTATTTCTATCAATCCGGTTTATCTCAAAGCTGGAACTCCTTCCACTAATGTAAGGTGATTTCATATGCATTTTACGCTCTTTTTTTTGGGATTTGTATGCGAAAATTTTGTTTATTTTTCAGGGATTTGTGATGAATATGCAACCTTCAGTGGCAGAAGCTGGTTATGATATAAGGTTACCTCCAATGGCAGATCCGGATGTTTTCAAGAAAAGGATTGATGAAGAATGGGCTCCTTCCATTAGAAACATGAGCTACTCGGTAAACGAATACGCGCTTCTAAGTTATAGTAATTTGTGTTCATGAAGAAATTGAATCATTTCTATGTTGATTAGTTAGAAGGCTAGTCTTGGTTATAATGTTTTAATGTTATGAACACTATATGGTATTCTAATTGCTCTATTTTGCACTAGATACTAGAGAGAGGAAAGTTAAAGGACCATTTAGGGAGACTTATAATGACTTCAATAGATGATTCCAATCCTTGGTGGTCTATCTTCAAGCAAGCTGTTGAAGCAACTGGAGGAAAACTCGCGAAACCCGAAATTTTGGCTTCGACTACGGATGCACGCTATATTCGAACTTTAGGAGTTCCAGTTTTGGGCTTCTCTCCAATGATCAATACTCCTATCTTAGTGCATGACCATAACGAGGTATTGCTATGAATGTTATATCATCTTCTGATATGTTTTACCACTTTACTTATACTAACACCTATGTTTACTTGTGGATTCAGTTCCTCAAAGATACTGTGTTCATGAAAGGAATTGAAGTATATGAATCAATTATCAATGCTTTAAGTTCCTTTGAAGGAGGATCTGATCAAGTGAATTGAAGTATGTAGTAATGCAAGAAATTGTGACACGCCTCTTGCTCAATGCTTACATTTCTAGTATCCAGAAGTGTAGTTGTTGTTTCATAGATTTCTTGTTTTAGATCTTTCGTTTGTAACATATCTTTTATTGACATTCACGCTTGGTCTTGTAAGTTGTAACCTCAACATGCTTGTAATAATACTATGTATTTATCAAACTATGCATAATACTATGTATGTTATTGGTGTTTAGAGCATGATGACAAAACTAGCGAGTTAAAAACTTAAAATATGTAGCTAATTTTACGTTTTTTGGTGGTTTATAAATACTATATGGACTTTGAAGATTTCAATCTGGAAAACTGAAGATAAAAAAAATTGGCAGATTTGCACAAAAAAAAAAAAAAAAATTTTGGCAGATTAAAAAAGTATTCCGCTGCCGGGGGTCGAACCCGGAATTTTCATCCATTTGAAATTTAACCTTTGTGCTACAGCGGATTTGATTGTTCATAATATTAATACAACTCAATTTATTTGTAAAAAACAAATTTGGGCCTTTTAAGATATGTTACACTAAGCCCATTATTGACCTTATAAAAACTTATGGGCCCAACGTGTTATATATTTTTGTTGCACGAACTCCATGACTGAAAAGGTTATGCACCCATGAATTCGATCCAGCAGTCTCGTAAAATTATTTGATATAATAATGTTTATGAATCTATAAACTATGAGTTATCTAGGTGGTTTAGTTTTAATTTTAAGGAAGAATTAAAACACAAGACACAATCATAACAGGCATAAAACCTTAAATTATAGAAAAGAATCCAATTAATCATTTCACCAAAAGCCTCTTAATTCTTCTATGTTCCTCATTATCTGACTTTTTCTATGTACTTTTTTTGTTTGTTTAAATCAAACTCTTGTTTTGTTCTACGAACTATGTATTTGAAGTTAAATTTTTGCTTACTGGTCCCAACATATATTGTACCCTAAAACTAAGTCGAAGTCAAGTGTATTGCAGGACCACAAAAACTCTATCTGAATTGTAATCACTAATTACAACTTTAATTATGTGTTCATTATAAGACAAAATCAACCTATGATTAATCGTACGTTGATAAGTTCATTGGTTGGTCTTTTTCTTTATTTTCATTTCAAAGCTGAAGAAGACTTCAATTTTTATACCATTGTTTTTAGTCACCAAAGATTTCTAGCAGCTAAATTCACTCTTCAAGCCACTAGTCTTTTAAAAACATATTAATTAGTTATAACTGTAACACTTTTTGTATAATCAATCGGTAAAATGGTAAATGAATAGCGTTAAGAGAAGTAGTATAACTATCCTTATTGTATTGTCATCTCTTATCACGATTGATATGGTTTCTCACTATATATACTAATGATTTTGTATACCTATTTCGTATGCATTACAAATTTATATCAATCCTATCCATTTATACAGTTAAATTGGATTATAAGTTTGCTAATTATGATGGGACCTGCATATGTTCATAGGAGAAACACATCTCAAGAAATCCTTTAGTGGTTTAATCATTAAAACACTCTTCTTTCTTTGAGTTTCCTCCTTGATGAATCATTACAAATTTACTTGGGAATTTTTTTATAAGAAAAATGAATGCTTCTTTTATTAAATGATCAAAACATTTATACATGAGCTATGACATCATTCATATAGACAAAATCACGAGATCAATCCTTCATCTTAAAAGATCAAAATTATCATGAAGCTCCTCCACAAATTTCGAAAGATTCTCATGAAGCTTATCGATCTCACTCTCCCTTCCTCTACTCGTCGGAAGAAGAACATCGTCCGCTCTGGCGACGGAGAGAGGTTTGAGCCACCGAAGATTTCGTGTAGTAGTTCGTACTATTCGTCTCATGTACATTATAGTGAAGCTATTGCAGATTGCATAGAGTTCTTCAACAAGTCTTCTGCTATGTCTTGTGATGAGGATCATAAAGCTCTTCATGATCGTGACTGTTTCTACGTTTGATCAACATCTCTAAAACTCGCATGTTTTCTTTTTGATTCAAAGCTTTGCTTTATTTGAGTTCTTGTGGTTTTTCAAACACTTATATTATGGTCATTTATAAATTATCCACATTGCGAGCATTTTCATCAGTTTCAAACTATCCTATTTGATAAAGAAATAGAGTTAATGAATTTACGTTGTGAAATAGTTGAAAGATTCATTTTGAATTGAGAGACCAAAATTCAAGTATTTGACACGGGATATATATTGGGTTTTTTTTTCTGAAATAAGGAGTGGAAATAAAATATTTTCAAGAACCATTTACGAAAGTCATACATGTGATATTATTATCAAAACCAAAATACACACACACACAAGAAAAGTAAAGAAGTTTTAGAAACCAAAATGTTTCATTGCAAAACCATTTTCTTAGAGAAAATTCCTCCAATAAACAAAGGAATCAAACTCCTCTTCTTCTTCTTCTTCTTCGGCTTTGTCTTCTTCTCTTTTTTCCTCATCGAAGGGTATCTCTCAAGAAACATGTCCAGATTCTCCATCACCGAATCATTACTACCAGTCGCCGGACTTGCAAATTTCACGTATCTCTTCTCACTCATCGACCTCAACCTTGGACTAGTACTAAATTGTTCATCATCAACTTGAGGAACCAACACTTCAAATTTGGTTTTGAAGATAGTCTCATCTATTTTAGTTTTGGATTCCTCAGGACCTACTCTTAGCTTTTGAAGCTCTTGCTTTGTACGTTCAAGCTCTTCCTTGAGTGAAGACAAAGAGTTCCTCATTTGGATACTTTCTTCTTTTGCTCTTCTGAGATTGTTTCTTGTCTCTTCAAGCTCTGTCCCGGACCCTGTCGAATCTTCCCATTTTTCGCCATGCATCTGTTTATTCATCATAGTTATAATATAACCTTGAAATCAAATAACTACCACTACATGTGATCTAGTGATTTGTACTAATGTCAGTGTTAAAATATCCCAAATCGGTAATATGGTGGGTGGGATCTATAATAATATATATATATATCATAGTCATGTCTAAACCGGTAAATGCATGTTGTTCAAAATATAAAAATCATAAAATCTAATAATCACTTTGAAATTGAGAGATATAGCGTGAGGACTTGCCACTTTGAGATGGTTGGAATAGACTTGACTAGCTAAAACTCTTTCGCCGAACAAAGCAACGGCTTCTTTCACGGTTTTAAACGGCGCTGTTGTGTCGATTTCTGCTCTCTTCATCGTCGTCTCCATTATCATATAGCTTCTTAGCTCTAAATGTGAATAAGTAGAGAGAGACACACACACATACATGAGCTTTGCTTATAGCTTTGGTCACTTTAGAATTGAGTGAGACACTACGCAAAGCATATTATTTTCTTCATCTACACTTCATAAGTATACTCTTTAAAAAAAAAAATTTATAGCTCTTTTGGATAAACGATTCTTCACAAAAACAATGGAGTCATTTTTACTAATGTTCTTGTTCTTGTTGAAATGAAAGTCATTTTTACATGAAACCCGTAAATAAAGAAATCATTGTTAATACATAGAGGCTTATCTATTAGAAAACCTAGCTTGTTGCACAAGAAACTCAATGGCTTCTTTTACAATATACTTAAAGAGATGTAAATAAAACCTAGCATTTTCTTGTTCTGTGACTGTCTCTGTCTCACTTCATAAAACGTGGAACATTTACATAAAAAGACATTTCTCAAACAAGTGGGATTCAATAATCTCTCACTAAGACAATCCTTGTTCGTCCAATCTCAATCACCTGAGAAAAACACCATCTCAAATTCTATCCAAGACACAACACAACTCTGCTTTTTCCTCAGAACTAACTTAACTATAAAGCAAAAGCATCTTTCATGACTGTTCGTTGCAGAGTAGTTGCAATGGTGTTCTTGTCTCTTCATAGATAAGTGGGAAATGGTGTTCTTGTCTATTCACTACCGTCCTCGAAGGATTGTTGTTATGGTGATGATGGTTCATTGACATTGACCTTGCTGCAGCCATTAGACGATGTTGTTGTTGTTGTTGTTGTTGAGATACATTGTTGTTGTACCTTTGCGAAGAAGAACCAACATGTAGAGGTTGTTGAATACTAGTAAGGTTTAAGGAGAGGTTTGGTTTACTGTACTGGTTCGATGATTGTTGCGGGGTGTTTCCACTTGTTTGTCTGTACTGAGAAGCAGCCCATAGCCTTTTTTGAAGCTGTTGGTGTTGCTGCTGGTTTGCATTGTAAGCGGTTTGGTATCGACTTGGTAGATAAGGAGAAATCTGCTGCACCTACAAGGTTATGTAACTGGAACCATTAGTAACAAGCAAAACTTTGTTCAGTAGAGAGACGATTTGTGTTCGGAGAAACAAACTTGATGGCTTGAAGTTGAAGGTGGGAGGTGGCTATTGCAAGTTGCAGAGATAGGATACTGTGGAAATGAATTTGGAAGTTGGAAATGAGATTGTGATGCTCCAGAAGACGATAGAGATAAGAAACCGTTGTTCTGTAATAAAAAAAAAACGATTAGAATCAGCGAGGAAACGAATGATTTGATAAGAGCAGTGATGTATAGTTTACCTGTTTCTGTGAAGTATGCGGATTGTAGAGCTCGAGAGCTATCGGAGTTATGTCTTCATGCACAGGTTTTTGGTTCTGTGTCCTGTGTATATCGAGCATATGCGGGTTCTGAAACCTCTTTGGTGGAGAAACCATTGTTTTGAAGTCACTAATGGTTGTCACCGGATCAGGTAGTTTGCGTTCTGACATTTCTGAAGATCTTTGCTCGGTTTGGTTAAGTGTCGCAGGAGTACTCCTACCGTTCTGTAATACTTTAATGAGACGAGAAATGTAAATGTGAGAGGCACATTTCTTCAACTTTCTCGGCTGGATTCTTAACGGTTCACTCAAAAGTGAAGCATTCTTGATAGGAGAAATAGCTTGATCCATCCAAGGTGGAAGCTTCGCGGATGATGGCCTGTTTTTAAGAAAGAATGATCCGCGCATATAAGGGAAGAAACCGAGCAGCACAAAATGGAATTAACAAACAATTTTGGTGGTTAAGAGCTTTACTTTGAAAGAAATTGAGAACCGGATTGAACTGATGCAGATAGACCAGGCCATAGTGCAAGACCTTTTAGAAGCATACAAGTTGGTATTAGGACAACGGTTTTTAGCTCAAAGAAGAGTATATTGTGATACGAAGTTTGGTTTTGTTTTACCGTTGGTTTTATGGTCGTTGTCACTTGTTGCAACAACCTTTGTTTCCATGGCTCTTGCCTACAAATTTCAAAAGGAATCATTAGCTATCTGAATCTAAAACCAAGAAAATAAGATTTAGATTGGCATTGTGCTTACGGATGATAAATCAGTCGCATTCACGAAGCTGCTTTGCTTCAATCTATCAATGAAATCAACCATTCTGCAAAAAAGACAACAAACAAAAAACACCAATCAGAGTAATACCAACAAGATCAAAACACAAGTTACATAAGTAATTGGCTACAAACCCCGTTGAGCTTCGATGTTTTTCAGATTGCTCTAATGACATTTCATCAATCAGATTAGTTTTGGCTGAAACGAGAACTGAATCATCAACTTTGGTGGTTTCTTCCTCATTAGACAAATGATCACAAGTGTTCTCAGTCTCAGTAAACATTCCAGCTAAACCGTATAAAGTCTCTGCAACTTCTTTCTCATCTTTCGAAATCGACTCAGGAACAATACCTTTTCCTTCCTAAACCAAACAAAACAAAACTCATAAACTCAAGTTTTCTATATTACTAAACTGTTCTATTCAACAAAATATTTGTAGTCATCATCAAAACCAAACCAGACCATTTCTTGATTCTCCTTCTTTATCTTATAAGATTCAATTCCGGTTTTCGACGTGTTAAATCTCTTCGAAGCAGAAGATAACTTAGAAACAGATTCAAGATTCCTCTTCTTCATGGCTGCAATTAAAAGTGCACAAAAAGAGAAGCTAAAGTGAAAAAAGTAGAAAGCAAAAAGAGGAATTACAAGTTTCTAAATTCAACTTTGGTATCTCAGTTTTGGAAAAAGCGAGTTTCAAATTTGATAAAGACAAACTAAAATTAAGAGAAGAAGATTTAACAATAATATAAATAGCTTTTTAGTGTTTGATAAGAAGATGATCACTTTTTGGTATTATAAGAACATAAAAGACAAGTAAAAGAATCTTGCGTCTATAAAAAGAAAGTGAAAGAACAATAAAAAAAAAAAAGAGTGCTTGCTTGAAAATAATCCAAAAAATCTCACAAATTCAAAGACCATAATCTTCCCAACTACTCAGAAACTGAGTATTATTACTGACACTTACACATATCTCTCTATCCACATAGTAAAGTCTTAAAAAAAACATTCATTTTATTCCAATTTTATTTTCTCTCTATTGGTTCAAACAAAGTCACGAACAATGCACCTGAACGAAGCTTCCGTGGTACAGAGGCATGAACCACAACACCATTACTGTCCTTGAAATTCTGAATAAGAAAGAGAAGAAAATAAATGTGACAGACTTTAAAGAAAAAAAAATTAAAGTGCCGTATTGATGAAGAACTTACTTTTTTTAGTAACTTAGTTTTCTTCTTCTTAGAAACCTCCTCGTTTTCTAAATCTGAATGAGAAGAAAACTCATAGTGATCTTTGTAGCTACTACTCGAATTCAGTTTCTTCAACATTACTACTCCTTTCTTGGATTTTGTAGATCCTAAAAATCATGAGTTAAGAATTTAGAAACAGAACAAAGAAAGAAAAAGACAAGATTTGTTTGTTGGTTTGTTAAAGTAAAGATTAGATTTTTAATATACCAGATTGTTTTTTGGTTCCTCCACGTTTCATATCTCTACGAGCCGTTTCCATTTTTTTTTTCAATTCACTCTGTAGCATTCCGGTAGGAACCAGGGGCTTTCCGAATCAGCCGATAGGGTTTATCAAAAAAAAAATGAAAGAAGAAGAAGAGACTTCACTACCACATCTCTGCAAAAAAAAATGAAAAAACACACACTTTGGTTTACACACAAAGAGAGAAAAGTAAAAAGACGTTAAAGAAGAAGAAGAGAGAAAAGTTGTGAAATCGTTTCTCGTGTCTCTAAGAATCAGGTTCTTCGTGAAAGAAGAAAGAGAAAGTTTTTTTTATTAAAGCAGAAAAACAAAAAAAGAAGACTTTTATTTTTGTTTTGTAACATTCAATCAATCCCGTGATTAAACAAACCTCGCTTAAGAAAGAAAAAAAAAGTTTCAATTTTTATGCATTTGGTAAGGAAAATAAAAAAACTTCATTAAAATGGACCGTCACTGTTTCTTCTATCTAATCAAACACTGCTATGTAACAAAAACAAAGAACCAAGATTTTGTAACAGAGAAGAAGAGATTCAATAGTTAAAACCTTCGTGGTCTCTTTGTTTCTCTCTCTCTCTCTCTCTTGTTCTTACTCTATCACAAAAGTTTCCAAATTACGAAAAGACGGAAAATCCGAAGCTGTCGTATCGATGGATAGTTTTTATATAAATGTATAAACACAGAAATGACAAAACGCTTATTCTCTCACTCTTTACTTTTCGATTTATTATCTTCTTCTTCTTTGTTTGTGTTTTTTTTTAACGAACGGTGAGTAATGAAGGAGAAGATATAACCGTCCGATTTTGTTTTTGAGTGATGTGCCATGTAGTCAGTGAGGAACTCGATGTGTCAGACACGTCAGCGTTTAAGTGCTGATGTGAAATGTTGTACTACTAGCTAGTGCATGGGTTTCCTATGATTATGATTTGAATCCGTACTAGTGAATCTCATAAGATTTATTTTTATTTTTTTGGGTTGAGCCAAGGGATCACTTATTGGATATGCAATGAGACCAAAATATACTGAAATTCATGATTAGTATATAAGTAACTTTTTTTTATAAAGTGCAAATTAGTTTTACATCTTCAAAAGTCACTAAATTAGTCTATTTTTACAAATTTTTAACTATACATCTAATTACATACAACTAAAATGTAATTTTTTCCTTTTTATTTATATAACCATGCCGATTTCCGAGTTTTTATCACTTGACTCATCTTTAAAAAATAGTTTAATATTTTCAAATGAGTTTAAAGCGTTACACCGTTTTGATTGAGCGCAAATCAACTTAGATATGTATAACTTTTAGAATATATATGAAAACCGTCACTAACCCAAGACAAGAAGGCCTATTTGGTTAAACAAATTTATTAGATTCCGAATGTTGATGATGCGGTGTGGTACGAGATAAATAGTGATAAAAATATAGATAAACACATATACAAGTATAGATTTTTGTTATTATTCAGTACGAGAAGCACGATGCATTTAGACTATTTAATTACCGTTCAAAGCCTTAAATCTCAATTCTTATTTATCTTTTATAATGTTTATATTCTTGTTTTTTTAACTTGATTAAAAAATATTTTAAAATATATCAATGGAATGAATGTCCAACTTAATCAATGAGCAAACGGCTAACCAATTAAATGTTTTGTTGTTGGACACCAAATTTGGTAGATATCCAAAATTTAAAATCAACTTTACTAAATATGAGTCGGCCATTTATTTGCATACGTTTATAAAACACTAGACATCCCAATTTTCTTTGAACGCATCATCTACTTCAATAGCAGTGTATTAAATTGTTTTAGCAATCTACTAGTATTAATGAATTTTTTACATGTACTATTCCTCAACCAAAATGTACCACAAAATTATGATAACTTCGTAAACCGAGTCCCTTCTTCTCTAAACTCAAACGTCTGGCTGTCTTCCATAAATACGAGAGAATGTCACGGCGTTTTTTCATCTCTTCTTTTAATGACTCGTCCAATCAAAAAACGGCATGACTTTTCCCAATGTTGTCCCAGAGAGAGAGAGATAAAAAGTTGAAATCGACGGTTATTATTAGTTCT
Organism: Arabis alpina; assembly: GCA_900128785.1. Classification (NCBI taxonomy): domain Eukaryota; kingdom Viridiplantae; phylum Streptophyta; class Magnoliopsida; order Brassicales; family Brassicaceae; genus Arabis; species Arabis alpina. The sequence continues at coordinate 33,410,153 of LT669789.1, forward strand.
TTGAAGTCTCATCATTTCGCCACGTCATCACACTGAAAAAATCGACAAAGTCAGGTGAAATCTGCCAAATGTTTACTGTAGTATCTACGAAATAAATTTACTCTCCTCTTTTTCAGTTTTTTAGTCAAAACATTTACAGAAAGTACTCTTTACCCATTTGATAATCACCTTACTTGGACACTAATAATACTCCTGAATCTTTTCCATTTCGAAAACATTTTAAAATACAAGAACCTATAAAATCTTCAGGGTTCATAAATATTTGTGTGCAATTAATGGACGATATGAGGAAAAAGGCCCATAAATATGAGTTCAGTTAAGGCCCACTCATTTCACAACTAAGGCCCATATAACGAGCAACGAACAGTTTGCCAAAGGAAGATAACAACATTAGAATAAAGCAAGATTAATCAACTTCGGTCAATGGTTATGAGCTGGATTAAACCTTATTGTGCATAGTGAGATAATTAGTACATACATTAGTGAGAGAGTATTAATAGGAAGACCAAGGTGCTTAATTTGAAAGAATTAGTACTTAATGCGTTATTAGGGAGGTTCTGTGTATTTTACTTGTTTTTTTAGCAGCCAGAATTATAATTGTCGACCAAACTTGACTGATTAAACGTACAAAGTAAATGCAAGAATTAACTCTTCAAAGTTCTAATTCAAACTTTTCATTATGTTCTAATTATTATAAACATATAATAAATAATTGTAAAATAAAACTATCAATCAAAAATGCCTCCGTAGCATAGTGGTATTGCGTTCGCTTCGTAAGCGAAAGGCCGCGAGTTCGATCCTCGCCGGGGGCTTTCTTATTATTATTATTCTGTTTTTCTTTCCAACCAGAAAAAGATGGTCCTCTGTACGCTATGTTGGATTTCATTTCGTAAACAAATCATCTATTTTGTTATGAATTTTATGGCTACCAAATAAATATCGATACTAACAAAATCGTCTACAAATATCCGATTTATGGTCTCGGTCTAACAAATTAAAATGAAATCGATAAAATCCATATATACATGATTGTGATGTAACAATAAAAGTTGAGGAGGCCTTCATAAATTTATAACATGAAAATGAAAATCAGTAAGTCCAATAGCTGTCATGCTATTTTTTACGTAGTCAAAATCTAATCAATTGAATCCAAAAGAAAAAAGCATATGATAACCAATCATTTATAAACACTATACTTTATTAGAAAATGAAATAACACAAACGAAAATTATTGCCCGAATAGAAACACAAAACAATAATAACAAAAGAGAAAAAACCAAAACCAAAAAAATTACAACAAATAGACCAAACAATAACACAAAATACCCACACAACTACGACGTACGGCTCTCATGATTTTATTAATTCGATTCAAGTATACATAAACCAACAAATACTGCAGAACGACATCGTATCAAAACGGTCGCCGCGGTTTTAAGACCATGTTTTCGCTTAAGGGCACTTGCGGCTACCACCGTGGGTGGTGAGAGTAGCGTAGCAGTCACACTTGTCGTAGTTACCGTACGTACCAGGTGGTACACAGTTGCAACTGACACAGCAAGTCCCGCAAGCTCGGTGACAAAGATTTGGCCTACTCGAGAGCTTGCACCGTGCTTTACATGCACCTCCACAATCTGTAAAGAAAAACACACATATTATTGATTGTTTACTAATTAAACGTTAGTTTTTATATAAAATCCTACTACATGTATATACATATACTATTAGGTAGCATAATTACCGATCTTCTTGGCGTAACGAGTTTTTCGGTTTGAGTTTTCCTGCAAAATGAATAGATAGTAAGAAATATGGTTTAATACAAGTGAATGAATATTGAGTATTATGAAGACTAAAACGTACAAAATTGGCCTCGACGAGTTGGAGAACAAGAAGAGATATGAGAAGAGAAGCAATCAGGGATTTTGAAATAGCCATAATTCTTGTAGGAGAGAAAATAATTATGAGAGCTAGCTCAATTCGTATTGTTGAGAAGATGATTTTTTTATAAGTTGTGTGTAAATGAGAACCTAGAGCCTTCTATTTATAGCCCTCCTTTGGATGTACGACCGACCTCATTTTTTTTTTGTCTAGAATTCATTTTATTTCATTTCTTTTTTTCTTTTTTTTTTGTCGGCTCATTTTATTTCATTTCAATTATTACTTTAGTTCTTATCAATTAGTTTTCGGTAAAAAGAAATCGACTCCTGAGTTTCATAAGTCAATATAATATGATTGCAAGTGCTTCTGAAAAAAGAAGTATTTTTTAAAAAACATCTTCAAAATCCAATTTTTAATTTTGGAGTTACCTGATTTAGAAAAAGAATGAAATAATGGGTTAGAAATGTTCTAAGCTAGAAATAAATACAACTTTTGTTTTTGGTAATTGAGAAAAGTCATTTGTAATCTGATACGTAACTATGTTTTACAACAACTATATTATGATTTACTTTGAAAAAAATAAAACTATATTATGATTTCAATGGGTAATAGGTGAACAAAATAGATGATATATATGAGATCTCTTTTTACCTTTTCTTCAAAATGGGTCGGTTGGTGAGTACGCGGAGAAGATATTTTTTTTTTTGAGAATTTGAGATTTTACCACCCGACTATTTTTTTGAGGATGAATGTAGCTATCGAGTAGGTCTATTCACCAATTTTCTTAATAGGTTTAAAATGTGACATTATTTCGATTGGTCAAATTAAAATGGGAGGGTTTCTAAAATAACCCAAAATTTGAAGTCAATTACAAATCTATACCCTATTTTCTCTCTCATCAAATTGTTTTCAAAAAAACCAAAACATTCAACTTATTTACGGAAATGCCATTATATCTGAATTAATTTTTTTTTTTTGAAAATCAGACATTTGATTTCACAAACAAACACCCAATTATATCAACTTATTTACGAAAATGCCATCGCCATCAAGTTTCACAACCACCATGAACAACCAAATTGAAGCTCTTCAATGCATCTACATCTGATTTTCGTGCGTTAATACATCACAAACCAACTCATAACTTCCTCAACTACCATTTCATCTCCAATTTGATCCAAAACACTATGTAAATGAGCATTTGAAAAATTCTCTCACTCACAATCTCTTGAATTTTCGTGGTTTTTGCTAGATAATGTCTGGGCTTCGTAGTAAACAGTTAGAATAGGGATTTTGTGTGTTTAAACGAGCTAAAAACAGGGATCTACGGCGAAACGGAGCTAAAAACCGTATTTTCCGATCTGGTTCAGAAGAGTAGACTTCGTCGGACGTCTGCTGGTCAACGAGAGGTTAGATTTGCAATTGACTTTTTTCAGATTTTTTACGTAGACTTCTCATAGAAGTCTGCTTGTGCTCCTTTATTCTCCTTTGACAAAAAAAAAATCAGTAGACTGCACGGGAAGTCTACTTAAAAAATGGGTTAGTTTCGCATTTGACCAAAATGTTGACTTTTTTTAGCAGACTCTGTACGCGATTCTACTAGCAGACTTCCCTCAGAGTCTGCTCGACTACGTTTAGGTTATTTTTTGCAATTGACTTTTTGTTGACTTTTTTGAGTAGACGCTATTTAAAGTCTACTCTATACGGTGAGGTTAGTTTTGCGATTGACCAAAATTTCGAACATTGACTTTTTGAAAATATTTAGAGTAGACTTCCCCAGAAGTCTGCTGCAAATTGAAATTTCAGCAGACTTCTGGGGAAGTCTACTCGTTAATTAATTCGATATTTGGTCAAACACAAAACTAACCTGTTTTTTAAGTAGACTTCTTTTAGACTCTACTCAAAAAGTAAAAAATAAGTCAATTGCAAATGTAACCTCTACTGTTCCAGTAGACTTCAACCGGCAGTCTACTAATGTGCGTAGACTTCCGTTGGATGTCTGCTAGATATTTATGGTATTAGAAGTCTACCGCGGAAGTGTACTGAAAAATTCAAATTGCAAATATAACCTATTTTTACAGCAGACTTCTGGAGAAGTCTACTACTAAAAGTCAACATTTTGGTCAAATGCAAAAATAACCTCGGTAGACTTCAATTAGGGTCTACTACGCAAGAAGACTTCCGTTAGAAGTCTACTGAGTTTTGCCGTAATTGCAAAAACTAACCCATTCGATAGACTTCTACGGAAGTCTACTATTAAACGTTAAACGCAGTCTTCTGGCGCAGACTGCTGGTGAATTCTGCGTTTTTACGTTTTTTAAAAACAAATTTATAGCTAATATATAATACATTTTCAAGATTTTCTTGCTCTCACGTGTGTGTTTTCTAATATGTGATCTTCTGTATGGGTTTGAGATATTTAAATGCAATATTTATGGTGTAAATCAATTTTCTTGTTTGAGTAGTAAATAGCTTTTCACGGTAGACTTCTTCAAGAGTGTACTAGTAGACGGCATGAGAAGTCTGTATTTATGTTTTTAGTAAAACATTAATTTAAAATTATGTATAACGAAATTTTAAGATTTTTTTGGTTTCAAATGTGTGTTATATTATTGCTGTTTTTATGTACTAGTTTGACATCATCAGCTGTAATGAAACCATTTATTTATGATTAATTAGTTTTTTCACAGTTTAGTAGACTACCGTTGAAGTCTGCTATGATTTTTGATTACTAATGTGTTTCCTATTTGTTTTTACAGAGAATGGTTCAATTAGCTGTTGTCTTTGGAGAATGGATTATGAAAGATGGGGTGTGGCAGTTTGTTGTTGATAATCTTAGAGGAGGAAGACTCTTCTTCTTGAGTGATGGTTGTACCCATGGTGATCTTCTTGAGATGGTACAAGTTGATTATGAGCTTGACAAAAAAAGAGAGTTGGTGGAGATAACTTATTCACTCCCAGAAACAATGATGCAACATATGGCACCGGATACACCTCCAGTGCATGTCACAAATGATCGACAAGTTCGGAATTTGATCGAACTAAGTAGAGCGCATGTTATACGTCTTTGTGTCTCGAGTCAGTTCGAGATAGATGGTGGCAACGATGAGTTCGATGGAGCTTCAGACGATGACGATGACGAGGGTGGAGATGAGGAGAATAATGCGATTGGAGATGATAACGAATTCTCCGATGGTACAAGAAATGGGCATAATGATGCGATTGGAGGTGACGATATTGAAGATGGTGATGGTGTGAATTCTATCTCAATAGATGGTGTTGGTATCAGTGAGGATTACAGTTTGTACGGAAAATTGCAAGAGGATCCTGAAGACGATATCTCATTTGATGGTGTTGGTGGGATTGAGCGTTGTCTTGGCGTCGGAGGAAGATCAAATACAACATGGTATTGGTCTGATGGTATCTTTGTCGGACAAAGTTTTGCTAACAAGGGTGAGCTACTTAAAGAGTTGCGATTGACTGCCGTGATGGGAAGATTTGCATTTAGAAATTACAAGTCCACTAAAACTTTGTTTGTCGGTAAGTGTTGCGTGAAAGGATGCAAGTGGAAAGTCCGAGCGGGTGTGAAGAATGAACGAAACTGGTTTTGGGTGACAAAGTATCTGAAAAACCATACATGTCAACTATCAGAAAGAATAGCTCACCGGAGACGCGCTACTCCAAAGTACATTGGTAGGTTATTTATCGAGCGCGTCGAAATAATCGATGGAATAACTCCGAAGCATATACAAGATTCAATGAAGGTGATGTTTGGTATGAATCTGGATTATACCACTTCGTATAGATCATTGATATACGCCCAAGAATTGGTTAGGGGAACTGCTGAACATGGTTATGAAGATCTCCCATCTTATTTGCATATGATCAAGGAAGTTAGTGGCCACTTGTGTCTGTCTTCTGCTAGACAACATTCACGAATCAGATGAGGCAACATGACTGCGATGGGGTCGACCTTCTCTTTAATCTCATCATCACTTGCAAATGTCGCCGCATTGTCCCAAATGGTAATGTGTCTTTTTGGGATTGAAATCCACAACGCAATCCAGTGAATCCTTCTCACATGTAGTGGCATGTATATGTCCTCCACTTCCGTCCCCCACGTCTTCACTCGTTGTTCATATTCCGGCATTTTCCCTGCATAGTAATCCCAAGCCCCACCGGGTAGGGCTCTTCCAGTCCCGTCTAGATTGGGTATGGAAGCCAGAAATTTGTTGTACCTCATATTCCATACCATGCCTAGAGTAGTGTCGAGGAAGCAAATTTTTTCACTCCTAAACCACGCGATATTTTTCACGTACCGTTTCCTCATCATATTCATCACAGCATCCATGTGCTGAAACATAAATACAACAAAAACAATCACTAAAGATGTCTACTAAAGATGTCTACTAACTACGTCTTCGGAAGATGTATACTAATAATGTCTACTGAAGATGTCTACTAATAATCTCTCCTACGTATGTCTACTGAAGATGTGTCAGATTAGAGGAGATTGAAAGCTTTACCGTGTCTTTAAGCCACTCTTCCGGCTTCTGTAGAATCCAGAACCACTGTAGAGAAGTGAACGGCTGAGGCTCGATGCTGTTGTCCTTGTTATAGCCCATGTGTAGTAAAGATAAGTAAGTCACCAACTTACATAAACGTAAACAACATCTATATTTTTTTACATATTCAACTTACGGTTCAAGTTGCAACCAATTTTGTAGGGACAACATCTTATGTTCCTCAAGAGGAGCAAAAGGATCATATCCTTTTCCTACTGTGACTTTCGATTTAGCCGTTTGGGTCGGCAAGTAAGGGGAGCTTTGACCCCGTCCTGGCTTCTTAACCCTCAAACTCTTTTCTCGTACAAACTGTTGTGTTTCAATAAGTTTCTTGTCTTGTTTAGCTTTCTGGACCTCTACAAACTTTGCTTGTACGTTTTGTTTCTCGATAAACATAACACTTGGATCCGCACCATTGACACTCTCACTCTGACCATCTGCTTTGCATGTTTCCATATTGAGATATTCACTCTGCAGATAGAGTGTCAAAGAAGATTCAGATACAAATGAAAATAAACAACTCATGGAATTCAAATAGAGTACTTGGTTGATATATCAAGCATACATAATTGGAAAATTGACAAGAAGGTTCAAACATAACATCAAATACGGAAACATTTGAGATACAAAGAAACAGATTAACACAGGTTTTTGACTATGGTTTTTGTTTGGTATTACGAATTCTTAACGTGCGTTTGTGAGGAGATTGGGAACTAACCCCGACATCAGGGAGTGATTTTCCCTTCGCAGCATCGTCTACTTTGTTATTCTCTAGTGGAGCAGCTTTGGCAGGTGCAGGTTCATTGGACTTGGTTTGCTCTTGTGGATTTAAAGACTTGTCTCCATCTATCTTCTCCAAAACCTCTTTGGTCTTTCTCTTTTCACCTTTCCTAGCTTTCCCACCTTTCGCTGCATCCAAAGATTTCTCAATCGCCTCGACCTTGTCACCAAAGACTTTGATATTCTTCTCACAGCTCGCAAAACCATTCTCAACCGTCTTCGTCAACCCTGTAAAGTTCTGATCAGAGTGTGCTTGTAGAGTCCTTAGCAATGACGGTAGATCCTCTTCCACAGCAGAGTAGGATAACTCTCGACTCCTCTTATCTGTTGTAGATTTCACATGTTAGATCGTGGATCATATGAGTGAGAATTGAAAACATCTTATACTATTTATACACGACTTACTGTTATCTTTTTTAACAAAACTGGAGATACCCGTCAATTTCCAGTGACCACGAGTCCACTTGAAGCCCATTTCATAAACTTCAGAGATAATGTTGGTTATCTTTTCATCTCCTGCATCATCATCCCACCTTGGGAACATTTGCTCATAGTCAGGAGTTCGAACACAGGTCCGGACATTGGACTACAAAATCAAAAAAGGATGGAGTCATAACAATATTTCAAACCAAAGATTTATTCAAGAATGATTATGTAGAAAGATAAATAATCAGAGTATAACCTGTTTCAGGATATTATCTTTCACGTTCTTTCGGCCTTTGGATCCATGGAAAGCAAGAAGATTTGGAGCAGGGTTATTTGGAAGTGGGAATGCAAATTCTGTTGCATAATCCGGTAGAGCATAGTACACCCAGCCTTGGAGAACGTGGACAAAGCCTTCAATCGTATAGGACGATTTTTTCAGGTCTTTTTGGATCTTCTTCACTGAAGTAATCAAAAACTTCATAGCAACTCTACCCCACGGGTAGTTCCGGAAGGCCTCTATATCCATAACAAGTCGAGCCAAGTTAACATTAATAGGAGTGGTCTATTTTTTAGCTTCAATGTACCCTGCGTAGATGCAGAGATAACCAAACCTCATGCGGTTTTCTCGTGTCCAATCAGCACATGAAGAACATGCCGCTTCTAACTCAACAATACTTGGACCCCTCTCGATATTTACCCCGAGAAGCTCCCAAAATTCTTCAGTTTCCTCCGTCACCACTACATCCAGGTCCACTAGATTCGGAACATCCTCGCAATTCAGACCAGTTATTAACTCAAACTCATTCAAAGAAAACCTAGCAGGCTTAACTCCAATGAGACTCCAAATTTCAAAGGGTTTCTTGCACTGTAGCTGAAGAGCTAACATATAATGCACTAGCCTAGATGCCCACTTATACGGGAGTTCATGTAACCTCAAACACACACCCAATGGAGAGTTTCTAAGCTCTTCCTTCTCATCTTCCAACAACCCTCCATCAAAAGCAATAAACAAATGAGTATGTCCAGCATAGTTGTTAATGTTTTTGCCCGCAGGAGGTTCTTCTCCTTTGGTAAACAACCTGACCGGGAATCTATCTGAAGCCATCGAATCTGCAATCACAAACAAAAACACATACATAAACACAAACAATCAGTATAGATCCTCGATTCAAAGACAAGCAGAGAGACATCAGTAAAATAAAGATAGAGGTTTAAATACCCTAAACCCTAAAAAATCGTAGAGAAGTCTGTTGGTGGAGTCTACTGACGGCTTCGACTTGATGTGTAGAAATCCTGTCAAACGCAAACCAGAAACACAAAGAACACGTAATTAGAATAGAAAGATTTTAGATTGGGTTCTAGAAAAAGAGAATTTCGAGTGGATGAGAAAAATGGATCTTCAAATGAAAGAGAGCAAGAGAGAAAGAAGAGAAGGACGAGAAAAAATGGATCTTCTTATGCCGACGGCGACGGCACGACCACCGGCACCGATGTAATGATGGATAGAGAACCGACGCAGCGACGGATCTGAACGGGCAAAGGAAGCCACTCGGCTAGGGTTTTGATTTATTTTACTTCTCTACCACATTTTCGAGTTTTTAGGTAGGGTAAATAATCTGGTTAAATTCGGTTTATGCCTTAAATTGGTTCAAATTGGTGTTTGATTGTTACCCAATTTCAATGGTTTTAATTCGGTTACGTAGACTTCCATTCAGACTCTATTAGTAGACTTCGTATGGAAGTCTACTATGGTAAAATGCTTTTGAAAAACTGAACTTGAAATTTTTCAAAAAATTTCCAAAAAATTTCAAAATCAATTCGGAGTCAAAATAAATTCAACTTTTTCAAACATTCAAATTCTAATGGTCAAATTCGGTTTATGCCTTAAAGTGTTTCAAATTGGTGTTTGATTGTTACCCAATTTCAATGGTTTTAATTCGGTTACGTAGACTTCCATTCAGACTCTATTAGTAGACTTCGTTTGGAAGTCTACTATGGTAAAATGCTTTTGAAAAATTGAACTTGAAATTTTTCAAAAAATTTCCAAAAAATTTCAAAATCAATCCGGAGTCAAAATAAATTCAACTTTTTCAAACATTCAAATTCTAATGGTCAAATTCGGTTTATGCCTTAAAGTGGTTCAAATTGGTGTTTGATTGTTACCCAATTTCAATGGTTTTAATTCGGTTACGTAGACTTCCATTCAGACTCTATTAGTAGACTTCGTTTGGAAGTCTACTATGGTAAAATGATTTTGAAAAATTGAACTTGAAATTTTTCAAAAAATTTCCAAAAAATTTCAAAATCAATTCGGAGTCAAAATAAATTCAACTTTTTCAAACATTCAAATTCTAATGGTCAAATTCGGTTTATGCCTTAAATTGGTTCAAATTGGTGTTTGATTGTTACCCAATTTCAATGGTTTTAATTCGGTTACGTAGACTTCCATTCAGACTCTATTAGTAGACTTCGTTTGGAAGTCTACTATGGTAAAATGATTTTGAAAAATTGAACTTGAAATTTTTCAAAAAAATTTCAAAAAATTTCAAAATCAATTCGGAGTCAAAATAAATTCAACTTTTTCAAACACTCAAATTCTAATGGTCAAATTCGGTTTATGTCTTAAATTGGTTCAAATTGGTGTTGGATTGTTACCCAATTTCAATGGTTTTGTTGTTTGATAAATAACTACACTTCGGTTACGTAGACTTCTAACCTGAGTCTATTCGTAGACTTTGTTTGGAAGTCTATTCTGGTGAAAGTTTTTTATCGGGTACAACAGGAACAGAAAACAAAAACACAAGAACAAAGAAAACATTGTCATTGTAAAACACATCCTCAAACGATCAAGACCACACAATAAAACTCATACATACTAATTGAACACACACATACGTTCAACCTACTAGTTTACTAAACCCAATCATGATCATGCACCCGATGATTACAAGAATCATCATTTTCTTCATGTTACAAGATGACTCCATCAAGACAGCTTCGACCCTCTCAAATACCTCTTTCTCCAGCTTCATAAGCACCTTCTCAAACACCATCTGTTCAAACTCTTCTCTCTCTCTTAAAACCTCTTTCAGCTCCTTCTCAAATCTCACATTTTTCACTTGCAAAAACTCAATCTCATCTAACAAAGCCGCATCTACCCACTTAAATGTGTGCTCATCATTGATAAGCTACAAAATCATAACATTATAAATCCAAATCGAAACACAAATACAACCATATGTGACAATCATAAACATAGTCAGGATTAGTCGGATTATGTACCTTCTGAGCTGCAGCGTATCCACATCGATAGAATCGACGGAAAGGATTTGGATCGGATTTAGAAATCAATGCCACAATCGAGCTTCCACACCAACATCTCGTAGGTACTCCAAGAACTCTTCCTCTCACACGACGAGTTGATGTTGAAGACGAAGACCCCGAATTAGTCATTTCTCACTTCTCTGAGAAGTCCAGGACGGTTGTGTGTAGCTGTACTGCACCATCCCTGATCACCATATAACATTAACACATGTTAATATAGTGAAAAACAAATATTCAGAACATGTAGACTTCTCTGTCAGTCTGATATAAGTCTTCTCTATTATTTAATAAAATGTATTTCGATAAATCTGTTTCTAGAGATATACAACAAACTTACTTGTAACGGAAGTCGAATTCAGATCTGCAGTAATGAGAATGAAAAATATGTAAGTAAACGAGGACATGTGGAGATAATGGTGAGCAGATCGAAAAGCTTACATGTTCGTAAAGAGTAAAGATGAGGACGACGATGAGAGAAACAAATCTGCAATAATAAGAGAGAACCAATGTGAATAAACAGATGAAGGACAGTGAGAAGACATATGAGGAAGATGGCGGGTCAGATTTGAAAGCTTACCGGAGGGAGACGGTGGGTCAGATCAGATCTGCAGAGGTTACAGGCGACTGAGGAAAAGCATCTACCGCCGTTAGAGAGAGTCAGAGGGAGAGAGAGGCTGAGGGATTTTCAACTAAAAAATTAGGGTTTCCAAATGTAATTTTCGTTTATATAGGAAGATACTCAAATCCGGTTAGGTTAAAAATCCGGTTAGGTTAAAGATCCGATTAGGTTAAAACACCGGTTAGGTTAAAAAACCGGTTAGGTAGACTTCTTTTGCAGTCTGCTAAACCCTAAACTTTCCACGAAACCCTAAACTTAAAGTAGACTCTATCAGAAGTCTACTTATTTGAGTAGACAACTAATGAAGTCTACTATAATTTCAACGAAATCCTAAACTCGAAGTAGACTCTATGAGAAGTCTACTAGTTTGAGTAGACTACTAATGAAGTCTACTATCCGATAACGTAAATTGACTATTTTCAATGATTATTCAAAAGTCCAAATAAAAATTTATACAAAACGGTCAAAAAGTTTAATATATTCACAAGTTAACACTTTTAGGCAAATTTGACATTTTAAAGATAAAAATGATAAACCCTAAATCTAACCCTAAGTGTAAAAACATGTTTGCAACCTATAAATGTCACATTGTTACCCATATTCATACTCGTAACTCGGCCAATTACGCCAAATGATGAAAACCTTGTCAAAATTTTACATCATCTTATAGTTAATTCAACTTAAAAAGTCAAACCCTACACTACGGGTTATAAAACGAAACCCTAAACCATTCAAACACTAAACCCTAAACCCTAAACCATAAATAATAATCTAATTCCTAAAACTAAACCACTACAACCGTAAATAAACTCATAAAACCTATAAATATCAAACATTAAACTACCAACATATAACCACATCAATATTTAAACAAATTGTTATGAAGTACCTTGTTTGGTAACTCTTTGTTTAGTATAGTATGTATTCATTCATAACCTAATTTGTCTTTGTAAGTTTAATTTGTGAAATTTTATGAAATTTTATTTTTCATACTTCACAATTATTTATAGTTTGGTCATCAACCAAAATTTTTTATCAAAATATTTTTTGTTAATTTATAAATTTAAATTTGAAATATAATTATATAGTATACTTCTAGAGAAGTCTACTATACCACAAAGTAGACATAATTTGTCTTTATAGGTTTAATATGTGAATTTTTATGCAATTTTATTTTTCATACTTCACAATTATTTATATTTTGGTTGATGACCAAATTCTAAATAATTGTGAAGTATGAAAAATAAAATTGTGAAGTATGATAAATAATTCTATAGAAGTCTACTATACCACAAAGTAGACATAATTTGTCTTTGTAGGTTTAATTTGTGAATTTTTATGAAATTTTATTTTTCATACTTCACAATTATTTATAGTTTGGTCATCAACCATAATTGTTTATCAAAATATTTTTTGTTAATTTATAAATTTAAATTTGAAATATAATTATAGAGTAGACTTTCCAAAGAAGTCTACTCAACCCTAAAGTAAACTTTACATAGAGTCTACGCGTTGGATTTCGTGTGGAAGTCTATGAATAGACTTCCACATTACGTAGCAGACTTCTCTAGGGCTAAAACAGTCATTATGACATGCGGGTTTTTTTTTGGTCATAAAGGTTGTAGTTGTAATTTCACTACCCTTTTGGGTTAGTTTTCACAAACATGAGATATGTGGGTTACCCATGTCGTTAAAATCAAATTATGGGTCAAACCAAGCAATTCTCCCAATTAAAATAGTTAGATAATTCAACATTTGAGGAGATTTGAACCATAACCTAGATCACAAAAGCAATTTTTTCCGAAGCATAGTAGTATTGCGTTTGCTTCGTAAGCGAAAGGCCGCAGTTCGATCCTCGCCGGGGGGCTAACTTCTTATTGTTATTCTTTTTTCTTTCCAACCAGACAAAGATGGTCTTCTCTACGCTTTGTTTGATTTTAATATTTTGCTCCATTTATTCTTCTTGTTAGGATTACAACAATGAATCTTTTCATTTTCTTCCCTAGACGAACCTATACTATGTTCGTCCATTTTTGCTATGAATTTTATGGCTACCAAATAAACATCTATGCTAAAGAAATCGTCTACAAATATCCGATCTATATGGTATCGGTCTCCACAAATAATATGAAATTGATAAAATACATGATTGTGATGTAACAAGAAAGCTGAGGAGGTCATAAATTTATAACATGAAAATCAGTAAGTCCAATAGCTGTCATGCTATTTTTTACGTAGTCAAAATCATTTCAAATGAACCCAAAAGGGAAAAGAAAAAAAGCATATGATAACCAATCAATTATAAACACTATAACTTTATTAGAAAATGAAATAACACAAACGAAAATTATTGCCCGAATAGAAACACAAAATAATAATAACAAAAGAGAAAACCAAAACCAAAAAAATTACAACAAATAGACCAATCAATAACACAAAATACCCACACACACAACCACGACGTACGGCTCTCATGATTTTATTTATTCGATCCATATATATATGTACCAACAAATACTACAAAACGACATCGCATCAAAGCCCTCGTCGCGGTTTTAAGACCATATTTTGACTTAAGGGCACTTGCGGCGACCACCGTGGGTGGTGAGAGTAGCGTAACACAAGCACTTGTCGTAGTTACCGTACGTACCAGGTGGTACACAGTTGCATCTCACGCAGCAAGTTCCGCAAGCTCGGTGACAAAGATTAGGTCTACTCGAGAGCCTGCACCGTGCTTTACATGCACCTCCACAATCTATAAAGGAAATATTTTAGAAATAAACGTTAGTTTTTGATATAACTCCTACTACATGTATTAGTATGTAAATATAAGGTAATATAGTTACCGATCTTCTTGGCATAGCGAACTTTTCGGTTTGAGTTTTCCTGCAAGAATATACGGAAAATGAAAAGAATGTGAGAAATATTGTTTAAACCAAAGAGATAAATAATTTTTTAGAAAAATAAGAAAAACAAAAGAAAACTAAGGGTTGAATAAATATTCGAGTATATGTGATGAAAATTAAAACGTACAATATTGGCCTCGACGAGTTGGAGAACAAGAAGAGATATGAGGAGAGAAGCAATGAGGGCTTTTGAAATGGCCATAATTCTCAAAGATGAGAGCTAGCAATTCGTATTGTTGAGAAGATGATTTTTTTTTTAAGTTGTTGTGTGTCAATGAGAACTTGGAGACTCCCTATTTATAGCCCTCGTTTCTATGGACAACCGACCCCATTTTTTGGTCTAGACGATTCTTTTTATTTTATTTGAATTATTTCTTAGTTCTTATCATTAGTTTTCAGTAAAAGAAATTGACTCCTGAGTTTCCGTATGATATGATAGCAAGTACTTCCTAACAGTTGTTTTTGTGGTAAAGGATTTTCTTGAATCAATATAGTAGAGCAAATGAATCATAGTTGAACCATTACAACCATAAAGCAACAATGATGTAATTTTGAAAGTCATTTGTAATATGATATGTAACTATATTTTTCGTTTATTCTAAATGGTTTTTTTTTTGCCGTTATTCTAAAGGGTTAATATGTGAAAAATGGATGTAATAACATATTCTAAAATATTACTTTTACTCTCTTTTTTTGCAAAATGGGTCGGTTAGTGCGTATAAAAGTTGTGCGTACGCGGAGAAGAGAATATTCTGGTGGAGAATAGGTTGTATTATTTGTGGTCTCTTAGTTTTCATTTGATCAAAATATGGATTCGGTACAACTTTTCTCCACCGTTATTTAATTTTAAAGATATTGAAAATTCGATGTTTTATGTGAATCTTGCATAAGAGATAACTACTGTGTAATAGACTTCTACGAAGTATACCTAAACAGCTAAACTCTATTATTGGTTTCGCTTGGGTTTGGTACGTTTTGGATCTACCAAAAAAATGTTGGTTAATTTAGTGAGATGAATAAAAAATAGTTTCTTTTAAACCATTTGACTTTTGACTTCCGTAGTGAGATTGTTTTATGAAATCTTGACGTATGCACGGACTACTCGTTCCGGTTTTGAAGTGTGTACGCACTTACTACGATGTATGTGATTTGTGAAAAAGCGAAAAATTATAGTATCTTTTTGCTAAGCATCAATAGTTTTTAATCGAAATTGTGTTTGGTAACTTATAACAGCTATATTTATCTTTAAAATTCAATATTCGAAAGACCACCTTAAATATACAAAAAGTCTAAAAGTGTTTTGGTTTAGGGTTGGTGATGTTTATATCTAAATTTTGAGTTTACTTTTGTGTTGATCTTCGTTGTTTTGGGAATCATCACAATTATTTGACAAAATTAAGAGGGAAAAGGAACCAAATTAGAAAAAGAAAAGATTATAAACTGTGAGTACTTAATGACGAAAAGGGACTAAGAAAAGTTTTTGTGGTTGAGACAATGAGGATTAGGAGATGTAGACGTGAGTGGTCCTTTTGAGAATACTTCATTTCACAGCTTGCACTTCTTCTTATGAGTTATGACCCACTTTTCGTCTATATGTATATTTCCTCTTTTTATTTCAGTATAATCCCATTTCTAGATCAATCTTTACGTTTTGTTTTTTGTTTTTTTGGTATGCATCTTTATGTTTTGTTTTGATGATACTAATTGTATTCTTCTTATGGTCCATTCCTTGTTTTTTTTTCTGTCATTTTTTTTGTATTTCTAAAAAATTAAATACATAATTAGATTTGAACAAATTATCCGTTAGATATGTTTCGATCAATTATCCATTTCGATTCAATTGAAATATCTAAATATTAGTAAAGGTTGAAAGCAAAATGGTATAAGACAATATATGTTAAAAAAAAAAGCAACAAAAACCCAATTCATAAAATTTGGATATCACCTATGATCTATATGCTATATACATTATATATCATAATTAATAAGTTTTATTTGCATTTTACTATCTATACGTAAATTTGAATATCCCCTTTTTATTATAGTGAAATCACATTAGCGAAAACTAGACGTAATTCTCACTTAAACTTTGAACTTACAAATTATGCTTAAACTCTTATTTTTTGCTTAATTCATTTTTTAAGAAATGGGGTTTTAGATCCAAAATCAAATCAGGATATGTAAAACTTTGCGAATTGTGAATTGTATAAGTTCAAAAATAATAGAGAGATTGAAAAGGAAGAGAAAGTGAGAGGCCACGGATCGTCTGTCTTGTGTGCTTGTCTTTTTGCCAACCTTATCGACTCTAATCCCATCACCATGCACACAAACACACATTCTACACTAGCTCTACGCCATAGCTAGTCTACTTTAATCTAATAAATAGTTTAGGAACATACTTTTTTTATGCATGCAAAATGTCACTTCAACTATCATGGGTGTCACATAATATCACACGTATGGTAGTCATTTCATTGAACATTAATTCAAATCAATATTTTTACCCAACTTTTATATGACATATAGAAGATATGAACAACATTTCATAACCTAAGAAATTAATAAAACAGCCTAACAAGTAGATATATGAAAGTTTTGAACTTCCTAAATTGTAGTTGTTTGAATATCTCGATCGCTATTAAACTAAGAGGTTAAAGCCTTGTTATCGAAAAACTAAATGATCTTATACGTTTTGAAGAGTGTTTTCAAGAAATCGCTCGTCCTCGTGAAACAAGACACCTTTTATTTATTAAATCCGAAAATGGAAGTGGCCTTTTTATACTGAAAACGTATAAAAACGGAAAAGAAAATTAAGCAAAAAGTGATAGAGAAGTGAGTTTTTAAGACAGCTGTGAAGTGTTGTTATTTTACTTAACAGCTATTACATAGCTAATCTGCCAACCTGTGATCTCTTTAACTTTCTTTTGTTTCCATCCCAATCCACTTGTAAAAGATATATCCTAGCTAGGATTTGATATGATATTATAGGAATAAGTGAATTTCTAATGTGTAATTTTTGTGTGATCGGGGCTTATGGTTTAATGGTATTTGTAATAATTATTGTTTCGTCGAGTCATAGCCTTGAATCCAAACAATGGCTTTGAGTATTGTATGTTGTAATCCTTTCGGTGCTTTCAAAACCGGGTTTTGAATCAGGTTATGATATAGTACAAAAGATTTGTGGAGGAAAATATCAAGCCAACGCAAAAGAAATGTAATATATCAATGTTGGTGGATACGAAAACCGTAGTTGTCGAAGATCAAATGAAAATGATCGTGGCCAAAAATCAAGAGATCTCAAACGAGCTATAGGTTTATAGCTCTTGATCATAGTTTTAAGCTTCTTATGTCATAAACATATCAAACTTATTGTATGTTTACACATCTATCTCTCAAATTACTTTTTTGAACATGACTTAATTATTGTCTTGTAAGAAACGTAACTACCAAATTAAAACAATATCTAAACAAAAGAATTAGATGTTGTTTTGATAAATCATGAAAGTTTCAGACATTTGATCCACTAATCTTCTCTGATATATGGAATCAGTCGTTTGATTATACGGTGTTTGAAATATAAATAATCTTTTCAAATGCTCCTTAATTATCAGATACACGTTTCAATCAACTTTATACAATTTTTGGAGGGAACGAAATGCTCGCAAACATGGAGAACCACCGATGTTACCGGAGCAAATTATCAAACTAATCGACAAAAACGTCCGGAACAGATTGTGTTCTATTCGAACTTAAGGAGATTACACGTATAGTGAGGGTCTAACCGAATGGTTTGCGACACGATCGGACGATTAAGTCTATAATAGGTTGTTTAATTTTTTGCTCTAAAAAAATGATAATAATAATCTTTTCAACTAAAACTTAAACTAGTGATCTTGAATATTTACTTTCAATATCATTCGACCACCATCCACTTGGTAATTCAACATTTTGTTTTGCTATACCCATTTTATTATTCCATTAGATTAGTGTTTACCTAAATTTAGCAGTAAAACTTAAAAGAGATCAGACTATTTATGTTACCCCGAAAAAAGCCATCACTATTTATGAATCACAGTCGAATACGCATCCCCAAAGTTCGTAATCTCGAATGACTTTTTAAAATGAAGTTGGTATATATTCATTTTAGGAATTACATTATTGTAGCTAGCAAAGGTTCTTTTAAACAAAATGGCTTTGGTCCATGCTTCTTTGTCCTTCATCACAACCATTTTTTCTTTGCCACTATCTCTATCTGTATCCGTCCATTCCAAACACTGATCGAATCATATCTAGTGACCACATAATAATATATCATCTTTAAAAAAAAATTTGCATGAAGAAAAATACCAGACTTCTGAGTAAATTTGGTAGACCAGTTAAGAACAAAATAAAATCTGTAGTCAGGTCATTTTATCCGAATAATATTTGGCGTATTCACTAAAAGTTGGTGGAATATTAGGTGATAATATGATTACATAGTACAGCTGTATTCGCCGCCAAAAAAGAGTGGAATCGGATTTTAAAATAAATTTGGATAAGCTTCAGGCCTTTGATAATTTTTTAGTTTTATACTAGTATAATAACGAACAAAGACAGTGATTTGTAGTTTAAGATATTGGTGAAAGAAGCAAACCAGCCCTACCTAAGGGTACGATGGGTCAAAGTAATTCATGTCGGTAAGGCATCTTTTTGGGATGTTAAGGAGACCACATCGAAAGGCTCTTGGATATGGCGGAAAATCTTCAAATATCGAGATATTACTAAAGGTTACCACAAGGTCGAGGTGAGGAATGGGAATAATACATCGTTTTGGTTTGATAATTAGTCTTCTCTTGGGAGTTTACTTGATTTTACAGGCCCAAGGGGATTAATAGATATGGGCATATTTCGACATGAGACTATAAAGGAGGTATTCGAAAACACATAATACGTGGATATCGAGTGGACACGTTAAATTCAATTGAGGAAATGATAGATAAGGCGCGAGTTGAAAGAAGGGAGACGATTGATCGCTCACATTGGAAATTCTCGGAAACAAAGTAAAAACCGCGGTTTGTCACTTGGAACACTAGAGATTTATTGAGGATTATTAAACTCATGGTGTCATGGAATAAGGGTATTTGGTTTCGCCACAACATGCCTAAGTTCTCATTTCTATCATGGCTAGCTATTCATAATAGATTGTCAACGGGAGATCGTATGAGAACTTGGGGCTCGGGACAAATTATTGAATGTTGCCTTTGTAACAATGCCGAGGAAACAAGAAACCATTTTTTTTTACTGTACCTTCTCAAGTGAAATATGGCGGAAATTTTGAAAAAGTACTAGTAGAGACATAGTCGAGATTGGTTTAAACTATAAACTTATATCGCTATGGTACAAACATGTACCAGTTCTTGTTTATCATCAATCAGTACGATAGTAAAAAAAATAGCTTTACGAGATTTGGTACCATTGTTTTTTCTCCTTTTGTTTTCTATCATCATTGTTCATATTGCTCTCCAGTCTTTAAGTAAACTATAATCTTTTACCTTGCCAAAAATTTGTACTTTCATGTGTTACCACCAATCAGACAATAGATTAAAAGATGAGAGACTAATATATTATTAGTATAGGTCAAAATCTCTAAACAACTCCCTTTTTTCTTTACAATCCTCCATGAAAAAAAACATTAAACCGTAGGAAAAAGAGTTAAGAGAAGACTAAAACGATGGTTTGTAAAAGCATAGAGCTAAACTCCATTACCACAATTGCACATTACTATCTTCTTATCTCAATCTTCACCAAATTTTACACAACGCCTGATGGGAGACGAAGAACGAGCTGACCACCCATTAAGCTGCCAAAACACCGAAAACGTAGAATCTTAGAACACACATCAATGCCAAGTTTTAGAGATCATCCATCAAATGAATACAATTAACGTATCAACAAACACGATGATGAGCAAAACCGTTAATGATTTTGTTACCTCTTGACATAGTAGTAGCAGAAGTCGGCGAGAATGAAAGTTTGGACGATTTCAGAGAGGAGGACCATTATAGGCCAAAAACCATATCCTAAAGCAGTCAATAACCGCCCTCGAGTATCCAAAACCTACAACATCATCACATTATTATCATATAATCACAACGCCGTATACACAGTGCTTTTTATAGTTTGCGGGTGAGAGAAGATAAAGACGTAAAAACCTGAAGGACCCAGTGAGCACAACTCAAGAACCTAGCTATCCCCAACGCAAACACGTAATGTGCTGTGAATGGCTCCACGATCTACGACATGACAATAAGTTACTAGTTTGAATCGGTAAAAGGATAAAGAACGGTTTGAAGCCTAAAGTACCTTAGTGTTCTGCATGACTCTAAGCTGAGGAAGAACTGAAACAGCTTCAAGGTAAACACAGAACGCCCACGATATCTTATTGATTATATGATGATGCGTCGATGGGTGAATAAGAACCGATAGAACAGCACAGGGAATAACCTGAAACCACATATAAAAAAACCTCGGAAACATTACTATCGAATTCGACAAATACTCTTCAGAACTAAACAGCAAAATCAACACTACAATAGCTTCTCTTAGAGTGATCTAATAAGGAAATGAACTGAATTAAAAGGTTACTCATTAAAACCGAGGATTCAACAAACTTACGACGTAGTAGATAGCGAAATTGTCTTTGTCTTCCATGTAACTAGCTTTAAGCTTAAAACGGATCATATAGATAACCCAAAGTGTAGTCACCAATGTAGCCGAATCAAGCAACGTATGAATATCAAACTCCATCACAAAACTACAATACAATCTCACCGCCAAAAACAGAGCCGTTAACTCTTGCGACTTCAACGACAATCCTGTCCCAAAAACACCAAACCCAATCAAACCAAAGATTCAATCTCAATTCCAATCAATTCCTCTTAAAGGTTCTAACTTTAGGCTCTATAAACCAAACCCTAATCCAAAATCGAAACAGATCTAAACCTAAGAAACCAAGAATTGCAATACCTGCGCAAGTTTTCTCCTTCATGAGTTTATAGATAAGAACGGAGATACCAAGAGAATGAACAGCTTCAGCAGCGACAAAGAGATTGTCATGGTCATGAACAATCATTCTAAGCAAGACAAGAGCAGTCATAGCTGAGATAACACCGAGAAAAGCTTTAACCTTTGGTGGTTGCCGACGAACCCATGTCGTTACGGCGTGAATTGGCTTCTTCGCCGCCTTCATCTTCGATCCGTTCATCAGAAAAAGAAAAAAAATTGTTTCTTAAAATAGAAAAACAGCAAAAAGTTGAAACCTTTAAACTAGATCTGTCTGTTTTATGGGAAGATCAGGTGATTGATTACGCTGGTTTGGTTTTTGTTTGATGTGGTGGAGTGGGAACTGGAAACGGGTTATGCACCCATAGCTAAAAATTGCTCCTTTTTTTTTTTTTTTGGTTTTTTCTTACAAAACAGAGAAAGTCGAAAAGTTTTAAGACATTGTGATGATGACACGTGGAGGGTTAAGTTTGTGTTTAGGTGAAAATTAGATTAGTGGTAAGCCAACGACTCTTTGTATCCATTGAAAAACTAAAGGGTTGTATTGAATCGATGGATTTTTTTGTTTTTTCAAATTTAGGTTAGATGCTTAATCAACTCAAGATCAAAGTAGTTGGATTAACATATTGGTTACCTTAAGTAGTATAGTAGAATACATTTTATTTGTGAAATGGATTGAAAAAAATCGAACGAATTTAATATTAAAGAATGTAGTTACGGTTTAATACGTATTAACATATATTTTTTGTATAAAGTTAGTTAGTCCGATTTTGGATTGATAAGAAATGGATTGTACAATCATTCAAGATCGTATCTCATTTACTCCTTCTCTTACTAAAAGATAAAAACTTTACAAAAAAAATTTTGTTTCAAAAAGATAAAGTTTTTACTGTTTTCTATGCACTTTTACAAACTTCAAGACAAATACTAAAACACTATTGGTTAAACTTTATTGAAAACTGTATTTCGTAGAAATCAATGCATTATCTTAATGAGTGTGCATAACCTTAAACATATATCTTTAGGGAACGGAGGGAGTATTTGTTAGAGTATTGTAGTGAATTGGTAAATGATTAAATTTGGTTGTGTGATATTCATTTGTAGTTTAACAAGTTTTGATGTAGAGTTCTGAAAAATAACATATGTACTAATGTTTTTTTGTTTAAAACGTCTAAGTGATTATTATTTCATAATGGTAAAGTCACATGGCAAAAATCAAGAGATCAAAACATGATCTCAAAATAGAAAACATCGATATTCTAACAAATAAGAGTAAAAGATGCAATTATGATTGTTCATTTGTCGATAAAAAAATAACCAAGCAAAGTAGGTTGGATTATTCGAGATGATAGAGGCACATCTAGGCTTTGGTCAAGTAGGATCATAGCTATGTGTTCATTGGAGTATATTTTGTTAATAACTGACTAACTAAACTATGTGAAAGGCAACTTATTGTGGGGCTTATTAGTAAAGACTATTTGAGATTGAAAATGTTTTAATCTATATTTATTTCTTTTAATTGTAGCTTTGATGCATAGTAAGCAGGCCCGGCCCAGAGGGGAGGCAGGCTAGGCAATGGCATAGGGCCACCAACTTTTTTGTTAATTTTTGGGCCACATTTTTTATATCTAAGCTAATTTATGGACCACATTTTTGTAAAAAAGTTATCTAAGCTACATATAAGAAATATTTTGGGCCATAAATAAAAGTGTTTTAGACTATTATAATAAAATATATATGACTTTATGAACTATTATATTTTTATAGGTTAATATTTTAAAAAATAAATAAATAATAACTATTTAAAATTTTTTTTTGCTTTGGACCACATATTTGGTTGGACCGCCCTGATAGTAAGTCAAAATTAATAACAACTGATAAGGTAATATCATGACATATAGATGTGCTTAATAAGAATGAAATAACTCTTTAATGAAATTGATGGAAATTAATCTTTTTGTTTTTAATAGTCTGTTAACAATAGTAATTACAAAAATATAATTGTTTTAGTTGTGAAAATTTGATTTAACAATTAGATGTGTAACATCTGCTGATGTACCTCATAGTTGGGCTGTACCTTCCTCAGGTGTCAAATGTGATGTTGTACCTGGTCGTTTAAATCAAATCTCTATTTTGGTACAACGAGAAGGAGTTTACTATGGTCAGTGCAGTGAGATTTGTGGAACTAATCATGCCTTTACGCGTGCGCCCGGAAACATAGGCCGACTGTTGAGCCCACTCTGGCTCAGCCGCACCACCCGGGGTCGGGGTGCGAGCCACCCGAGAAGCAAGCTATTACAGCGAGCGGCTGGAGCTGTAGGGAGCCGAGGAGCAAGGCAGTAGATAAGATAGAAGAAGGGGCCAGGCACCCGGTGGAGCAGAGGGGACGGTTAGGATAACGAACTTGAAACGCGGAGCCCGAGCGGCTGGCGAGCAAGTGGTTAGTGGCCAATAGCGCCCTAGTTGATGGCATTCCTCTCTGCGGCTGGCACTCGAGGAACCACAGGGCACTCCATACAGAGCAAGCAAGTCTTAGGGATGAGACGCCCGCGCAAGGACCTCAATTCTCATTAGGAGGTCGAACCAAGGACCTATGGAAGTCGGGGCTACCCCGTCCCCATGGGCAACGCAATAGTGTCCTGAGGGAGGAGTTTAGAGGCCTTATAGTAGCATGGACTTATTTATCTTTCTAGGTCATGCGAAGGGGGCCAGTCCAAGATCGTACTGTTCCTCTCCTCTACAAAGATAATAGACGCTCTCAACGGCTAGGCGCCACTCTCTTTCTGAGTTATTCCAGCTTCTTCATGATTTCGTGCCGCGGTGAACAAACAAAAAAAGAGGGCCGTCTCAGCGGAAGGAGAAGGACCTGCAACGGCAGAGACTACTGACCCTCTTCTTGTTCTTAGCCGTCTATTACGAGTCCGGGAAGCCTGGAATCATAAATATGAGGGATCCAGAAGGGTGGGCAGGGCTTCCGCAAGGTTTTTTATCCCCTCTTCCCGGTCAAGATAGATGGGAAAGGAGTCCTATCAAGTAAAGGCCATAACCAGCCTCTTTTTTTATGTACACCTTTCTTTGTTTCAGGCTCTTCAAGACCTTCCTTTCAAGCATTGATCACTAAAGCACAATACCTCCATGTGATGGGAACCACTTTCTTTCTGAAGAGATGGGCGTGATCGTCTTTGGAATAGGCATAAGCGGCCGTTCTATTAAATAGATTAATAGAAGGGCAAAGCCTACCATTCATTAGTTGAATCGGTTCCTCTTGGATAAGAACGAGAGTCCAGAAAGAAGGCAGAGTGAACTACTAAGACGAGAGAAGTCGTAACTAGTGCAAGTGAGGGAATTCGCTCTGCTAGGTCGAAGCAAAGAAGGTTAAGAGAGAATAAGTAGTTCCGAGGGACTTAGGCTTCGTCTGCTCTCAAGCCAGCTCCTAACTCTCGGTCTTCTGGCGAACGAACTTACCGGATTCAAGTGATTGAAACACAGGACCCTTTTCCACTTGGGTGACGACATACATAAGGTTTGACGAGCATTCTCGGGTGGTAGAATGGTGTTGGGACTATGGAAACTGTCGATCTCCAACTTGAAGGTGGGCGGGAGTGCTTTAATCGGGAGGAGTAGATTCTCTTACCTGTGGGGGCTACGGGCTTACTTTAAGCCATTTCCATTCGATGGAAGGTTCCTCTTTTTTGGATTTGTCTTTCTTTGTGATTCAGTTTCAGTGGCAGTTAGAGTGCCATCTAGTGGAATTCCATTCGGTCTTGCTGAGCTTAGAAAAGCGCTCCTTTCTCACCTATGTACTCTGTTACCTTAGGAATATCAAAGGGTTGGACCATTGTCTGGAATGCAGGTATATAATTGTCGGGAGTGAGCCTAGCTTCCCTTCCCTTACCCAGACCCAGAACTAGGAATCTTATAACTAGGAATGTGAGTAACCCCGACCCTAAGCCAGAGAAGTTGGGCAAGTGAATGTGAATTAGAAGAAGTTTGAATGAAGGGAATGTAAGTGAGTGAAGCAAGAACAATGCTAGCCATAGGGGTTCGGTTCCTCCGCAACTAAGCCAGTGACCAATGAAATGAGGGGAGAGTAGCTGATGAAATAAGGGGTGAGTACGCAGATTGTGAACCAACTCATGGGCTATTAAAATATTGTCAGATATAAGCCTTTCCGAAACAAATGCAGACTGTGTAGGAGACACAAGGGAAGGCAGAATCGGTTTGAGTCTGGCCACCATGATCTTTGATATGATCTTATACATGACTGAGCAAAGACTAATGGGTCGCATCTCTGTCATTAACCGAGGATTGAGCTTCTTGGGGATTAAGCAAATCTGAGTCAAATTCCAATCCACCGGAAAGGATCCTGTCCGAAAAAATTCCTGAACCTAAGACTACCTCATGACAAGGGAATTCTAGTCTTTGCTGGTCATAGAATTGCTCAAACCACATTGTGAGATTGATGCCATTTTGATAGAAATCGTCGGTATATAAAGAGAAAGTTTTGGATTCCTGATGTGCTCCGTAGAGCTCAAATAGGGTTTCATCAAATCCTCGCTATATAAAGAGAAAGTTTGCGATGTAAGATGTGCTCTTACGAAGGAAAATTGGATTGCTAACTTTTCCATCTATATAAAATGAAAAGAAAGATTTGTGTTTAGCTCGCCTACACAAGCCAGGGATTCTACTTGACTTTTCAGATGTTGCTTATCCAGGCTTGGTGGTAAGGGAATGGGTTAAGCCAGCTCGTGACAAAAGTACCTCTCGGTCTTCTCTTCTGGTCGAGACCGATCCACCCGTGCTTATCGATTGATAGAATAATACGTATATAATCAGAAGGCTACTTTGTGGAGTGATCTTTCTCGAAATGAATTAAGTAAGGGCGCTATGTTCAGATTCTGAACCAAAGCACTAGTTGAGGTCTGAAAGCCTTATGAGCAGAAGGTAGGCGTTCCTCTCCTATTAGTCGAGTAATTGGCGTTCCTCGGGGAAGAAGCGGGGTAGAGGAATTGGTCAACTCATCAGGCTCATGACCTGAAGATTACAGGTTCGAATCCTGTCCCCGCATAAAGAACAAACAAACAATAGAAAAAAGACCAAATTGGATTTGAAGAGTCAAAGTCAAATAAATGATCATTTCGAGGAACGCCTTGTCTGAAACATTTCCTAGATTGAAAGGTTGGACTGGCTCTTAGATTTTCTTTTTGGATTACATGGAGTTGTTTGTTCCGGTCCGTACTCTTATGTTTATACGTTGGCAGTTTCAAAAGATGCTAAAGCTAAACTCAGATGGTAGTGCTACTTCGTCTGGGCTGGGGGCTGGTGGTGGTATTCTAAGGGATTGTTATGGTGGTCTTATTTTCGCTTATCATGGATACTTTGGTAAGGCAACTAGCTTGCATGCAGAAGCAAAGGCGTTATTACTCGGTTTGAAATTATGTTAAAGATGTGGCATTTCATCCGTTCAGGATATGTGACTCTAAGGTTTTGGTAGAGATGTTGAATGGGGTGAATAGAGTTCCTTGGTCTACTATATTTAAGAAAATTGAAAGATATCGTGACTACTTTTGATCATTGTTACAGAGAGTCCAATCATGTAGCGGATGCTTTAGCTACTTTAGGGCAGCAAGAGAGGAGTTTTTTCCATAAGCTTTATGCACTGCCGTCGGGGTTACGAAGTCTGATCTCCATGGATTCAGTAAATCTGCCTAGCATACGTGTTAGGAGGAAATGGGAAAGAATGAGTGATTGCCCTTAGGCACCTAGCAGCTCAGAAGTAGCGCTAGCTCGACATTAAGAGAGGAGAGTCTTTCAACAGAAACGATTGAATCAAGAAGACAATGCGCAAGATCTTTTTAGTGTTTTATAACAAAGTTGTCTTGAGAAGACTTGCTTGGCATCGGTATGGGCTACGACGAAGTTACGTCATTACATGATAGCTTACCAGGTTATTATTATCTCTAGGCGTTTCAATATTTGTTTGAGAAAGCTACTTTACCTTGTTAGAGGGTTTGAAACAAACAGCCAGATCAGGTTTATTCCTTTTAAGGACCCTTCTGTCCAATAATGAGTTTCCAGTACTTACTGCTTGCCGTATTGCCTAACGGCCTACTCTATTCCGCCTACAGACAAGTCCTATACTTAGCTTTCCTTCCTAAGCGGTTGAATGAATCCCGATAGAAAGCACTACTTGCATCTTTGTGAACTGGAACAGCTACCATAGGAGAGATGGTTTACTTTACGGAATTCAACTAGTGAAGGTTGTCGAGGTCAGCTTTGGGTTATCAATCGCAGTGGTCAAGCGCACAAGCAGAAAGAGATGACTAATCCCCGCAAGTTACTAAGCTCCGTCTCCGACTTGATGACTGGCTAGGGAAGAACCTTTCATCAAAGCGGATTCACCTGATTCAACAAGAGGAAGTGGGTAGATAAATCGATTCGAACTTCCGGCACAGGCACTCAAAGCTTTACCTTAGTCTCGAGCTGCTCTAAAAAAAGATTAACCGCTTCTCGAGCGCTAGTAGGCCTATTGTAGCCAAGGCATATATAAAATCCAAAATTGGTTTATTCGAATTTCTCTTTGGAAGCGGTCATGTTCTCATTCAATGCCCAGATGTCCACACAATATGCATGGGGTTAGCCGCCTCAATGGGATCTTTTTTATCCGGAGAAATTACCAAACGTTTAGCATTCCCGCACTTGATCTACTGTAAATTGAATTGATCTAATGTTACCGGTGGAAGTTCCAACACTACATCTTTACTTGTAAACTTGACCTTTTTTTCTTTTGGAACTGCTAGATATAGCTTACTGGACACTTTCAGAGATCAGATTAGGCGCTTCAATGCTTACGGAGACTTCTTCGAGATGCATTTGACCGACCGCGAGGACTATGTTGAATGGTATGCGTCAGTGTCCACAGGACCGATCCTTCCTCCACACATGAGGATAGGGTCGAACTACGCGAGCAGAGGGAGGGGGTCAGGTCACGGATTGCTGTGAGCTGAGGAGATCCCCCGAGAAGAGTTAGAATGGCAGTTCCTGCTCCTTGGGAGGTACCAACTAAATGACTACCTGAATCGGGGTTTAGAGCATAAAGATTCCACTGACCTGTAAAAAGTGGGCCTAAGCCTTGGGGATGCGGTAATACATCTAAGAAATTATTCCATCGAACATATTCTCCTCGGGATCCGGGAATAGCGACATGCACTAAATGCCCTGTCCAAGCCAAAGAACTTACGCCGAAAAGTCCTGACAAATGGTGATTCAGACGAGATTCCGCATTTTGAAACCAGGAAACGCTCGGTTTCCATTTCGGTTGTAGGTGTAACCAACCTGCTATTAAGCATATGGCAGAAAGAAATAATAAAAAAAAGAGCTCCAGTATAAAGGTCTTCATTAGTGCGTAACTGATATGCTCAAATTTACCCTGAGCTACTCTCTCAAATTAAGAGGTCAATTGTAGTAGGGGTCGAATCACTGGGAGTCAAATCAAACGATAGGAATATTGACTTCAAATTCGGCTAAGTAAAATAAAGTAAAATAAAGACAAAAGCAAATTGAAACAGAGAAAGATTGTTGATTTAAAATTCAATTAAACAAAGTGCTAGACTTTTGGGTAATTCTCAGGATGAATCAGAATTGCAGGTTAAACAGAATCAGGATTTATTTAAGAACCGTTCTAGAACTTGGAACACTAATGTATAATTAACCAACTGTCGTTGCGAAAACTAACTATGCTTAAACCCTAGAAAACCAAATTTCTTTGCGAATTCAATCAATTTAAACAAGCATTAAATTCAAGTCCAATTTGTTCACAAAATCCCTAAACCAAATTTCTTTGCGAATAAGTAATTTTGCTCACCTAAGATCTAGTTCTGGCTAATCAATTACACTTTCGTGTCAATCTATCAACCTAAGATAGCTAATTTAGAGTGATCAATTCTAAATCAGAGTTCAAGCAATCTAGGTGAAGAACCTAACAGATAATCCTAACAAGTGAGTTTACCCTAACAATTCATCATCATTCCATTCGAACTACCCTAAACCTAACAGGCAAACTACTCAGACATGGAGGCAAAACAAATCATAGCTGAATAATAATGCATAAAGAAAGAGTAAAAGAAAAATTACAATAGGGTTCGAAGAATCTCAAAGAACAAAGTAAACTTGTCCCCCTAAAAACCCTAAAAATCTTTCTCTAAACTTTGTTAAGTAAAAACTAAGTTATGATCTAAAAACCTAAAATAAACTATTTATAGAGGTAAAACTTGTGGTGGGCTTTTATGACGGTCTATTGGCAACTTCTGGCCCATTAGTGGGCAAATTTCCTTCTTTAAAACGTATTTAGGTCGGATCTTAATCTCCAAAACCCCAATTCCTTCCAAAAATATTCTAACCACCCCTCCTTAATCTAACCACCCTTTCCTTCTTTTCCTCTCAACTCTACCCTTCTCTTTTCTATTTATTTATTATTAATAATTAATACATTAATAAATAAACCCAACAACTAAATATTAAATTCACTCAACCAAAAAAACCTTACATATCTTGACTCTACACGTGCCCTTCTCCTCCTCTTCTTCTTTGTTTTTGATTTGTTGAAACAGAGCAACGACGAGAACGATTCCGACGAGAACTCAACTTCTTCTTCTTCCTCTCTTCGTCTTCATCCTCACGTTGTCGTCTCCTAGTTCTTATCATCTTCCTCTCATCTTCCCTTCTTTTCGTCGTCTTTCCTCTTCCATACCCATATATCCACAATCGGCAAAAACAGAGGCATCGAGGAGAAAGAGCTTTTTCTCTTCTTCCTCTTTTCATGGTTAGAGAGCTTCTTCTCTTTTTCTGTCTTCATAGTTAGATATTAGGTTTGAAAACCAATCTTTTTAACAGTTTCTTCTATAGATTTCTTTGTAGATTAGAAAATTTGTAATTTCTTTTATGGATTTCTTTGTACATTAAAGAGATTGCTTTGTTTGTGATGTGATGATATTTGGGATGATTTTTATGGTAAAGTAGCAGTTGAATCGATCTTAATCATACAAAATTAAAGAGAATCGTACGTAAATAAAAATTGCAGAGATATAACTGAAATAACTGGTACTAATGAGAGTAATTGGTATTACATATATTTGTTATTTTCTTTTGTTGGACAAAGAATTACACAATCATATATTTTGATTATGGAAGATGTTATTCAAGAGAAGGTGATTACACAAGATGGAGCTCATGAGAGCGAACTCACACTTTAGCGATACGAACCGTTGTGGAGGAGGTGACTTATTTTGAGTTGGTCGAAGGAATTGGCAGAAAGATCATGATAGATCCATCTACAACGCGTATGAGACTCAATTTCTTCCCGATGATTCTCAATGTTATGGTACCATGATGATGAGGTTTTTAATTAGCTAATGCAAGTCAACGGAGATGGTCGTAGAACTCTTCTGAATGTGGAGGTAATCGAAGATGTGGATCAAACTCAGAGATGTGTGCAAGTGAATGGAGACGTTGGAGAAAGTGAAGTTGATGCAGGGGATGGCATGATGACTGTTTACATAGACGAACCATCAGGACACCATCCAATTGCACAACAAGGTGAATACTACTACTTATGACTATGTGATTCTTATTTTCGTAATTACTCTCTGTCTGTACTACTGGATACTACAGCTTATGACTATGTGATTCTAATTTTCGTAATTTCTCTCTGTATGTACTACTGGATACTACTACATATGACTATGTGATTCTTATTTTCGTAATTTCTCTCTGTCTGTACTACTGGATACTACTACTTATGACTATGTGATTCTTATTTTCGTAATTTCTCTCTGTCTGTACTACTGGATACTACTACTTATGACTATGTGATTCTTATTTTCGTAATTCTCTCTGTCTGTACTACTGGATACTACTACTTATGACTATGTGATTCTTATTTTCGTAATTTCTCTGTCTGTACTACTGGATACTACTACTTATGACTATGTTGATTGTTTTGTGTGTTCTTTATGTTTACGTTTTCTTTACTTGCTAGTTAATTGGTACACATGTGTCCACTTGATACTTATGTACCACTAGGTACATATGATTAAAAATTCAAATTTTTTTGTAAAACTTATTTTTTACTACAACTATACCTTATACATATGTTAATGTATGAGTAGAAGCCCTCATTGTTATGTCAAACACACAAACATGATGTTTTCAAACATTTTAATATACGAAATTATAGTAAATATATTTAAATGGATCAATTAGATCAATACTACTAGGAAAAGTTTGATTTTACACAAGTATGACTGATAATACATGATTTTGTACCAAAATATAACTAAGTGTAGAATCATACTACTAGAAAACTAGATATGACTATTAGTAAAAATTTAATATATTTAAATCATTTGACGGCGCATGTGTTAAATATGTTTTTTTAGACATGTGTCTATGGTTAATACACAGTAGTATCTATTAAAATCAGTAGTACCTATTAAAATCAGTAGTATCCATTAATATTAGTAGTACGAAAATTAGATTCAAATAGAAAATGAGTTCCACATACCCAGATTTGTTCCAAGTACACACAAGTACCTAAAAACACATAAGTACTTAAAATACAAAAGAATAGTTCAACTGAAAAAACATCATCCATTCCTATTTAAATATCTCAATTCCTTACTTTCTTGTTGGTCTTTTTAGTTCCTCCGGTGTTGTTCATTTTTCTTGTTGGCTTTTTCACTGGTTCCTCTAGTATAAATGGATATTTCCTAAAGGCAGATGGCTTCGCATTCCTTTTATTGCTACTCTTTAGTATTGGTCTTCTGCTTCTTAACACTCTTCTCTTTTCTTCAATTGTTTCTTCTGATTTTGGTCGGTTCCAATTACATCTTCAAAGGCCACATCAGTAGGAATTATGATACCTCTTTATCCTGCAATTCAAAAAGTATATTAAGTGACTATAACAGTTCAGTAATATCAGTACTATTCAGTAATACCACTTCTAATCAGTAGTACTAGTTCTCATAAGTTATATTAGTTATATGAGTTATATCATTTCTCATTAGTTATATTAGTTCTAATCAGTCTACATTTTCCTAATGTACCCATTTGTTCCACAATCAAAGATGAATATATCACATACCTTCTTATTTGCAGTCCTCGATCCTTGTCCACACTCCCTCAAATCATTTCTTACTATCGAACTACTTAAACCTTTTTCACTTGGATCCTTTGAAATCCCTTTCTTCCTAACTCTTGCCATCCTCTTTGGAGGCATTTCTGCAGAATCCACAACAAAACGAAGGATAACAAATCAAAATTGACACAAATCAAATCTGAATGTAAAAGGATAAGAAATCCCTAATTGGGTTTTACTTCAAACCCTAATTTCAAACCCGAACACATACATACATCTTCAATTCATATCAGTCCAAACTCGAGACTAGTCATGTTCTACATTTTTTCCACAACCAAAGAAAAATATATCGGAACATACCTTCTCATTGGCAGTCCTAGACCCTTATTCACACTCCCTCACATCATATCTTAATGCCGGACTTCTATAACCTTTTTGCACTCGGTTCCTTTGAAGTCCCTTAATTTCTTCCTAACTCTTCCCATCGTCGTAGAAGGCAGTTATGCAAAATCCACAATCAAACAAAGGATAACAGATCAAAACATACACATATCAAATATGAATTTCAAAGGATAACACATCCCAAATTGGGTTTTACTTTAAACCCTAATTTCAAACTTTAATCCATACATACATCTACAATTCATATCAATCCAAACCCGAGACATCTCATAACTTCAAATAATGGAGAATCGCAACCCATAACCCATTAGAAATCAAAACCCCAAATTTGTTTTAATCCAAACCCTAATTTCAAATTTGAAACATCACCAATCTCGATTTGAAATCAAAATCCTTCTACAAATTAAAATCTCGAAACCCAAAACCAATTCGAAATCAAAACCCAAAACCCATTATTTGAAATTGAAGAGATGTGATTTACGATTACCTTCAACAGATGGTGAAACGGTGACGAAATCATAGATGGGGACGGATACAGATACGACAACGTGATGACGAAGATGAAGTAGCAGAGACGACGATTGATTTTGTATTTCTCGGAAGAGAAGAAGAGAAAAATAAAATTGAAAGTGATGATTTTGGTTTTTGCTCTTCTTTGGGTTTTTTTTTCACGTTAAGGTAGATTTTTTTTTGTAATTAGGTAGATTCATTAAGGAGATTTTAGTAAATAACCAATTTTTGAATTAAAAATAAATCAAAACGAAAATTAATAATATAAATGGGGTGTTTGAGATTAAAATGTTGTTTGTTGGGTTTTTTCAGATTAAGATCCTATTTAGGTCGGTTTCTGCGCTGGCCTGTCGATCGATCGCCTATGTGTCTGTCGATCGACAGGCTTCAATGTAGCTGTCGATCGATCACCACCATGTATGTCGATCGACAGACACGCCAATCTGACGGCAATTGAATTTCCGTTCTAACGACTTCAGCTCCTCTTTCCACAATGCTCCAAAACGTTCCATAATCATCAATTAAGCTCCACACGTACAAAAACCTGCAAAGACTCTAAAACACTCGAAAAACACCGAAAAGACTCGATAAAACCGGGTTAAATCATGGTCAAAAATGGGTAAAAACCATGATATATCAACTCCCCCAAACTTAGCTTTTGCTTGCCCTCAAGCAAACTAGAGACTAAGAATGAAGTCGAGGTTTGAAAATGGCGAGAACTCACTTATCCTTTGAAACATTGCTTTCGCTTCCTTGACTTTTTTGCTGCATATAAACAAAATACGTTTAGCGGTCACGAATCTCAACCATCATAGGTTGGGCCTCAAATCTTAACCTGCAAACCCATCTGTTTCACATCCTCCTAACTGTCGCACACTTGGTCGAAGTGATGATGGAATTCTCTCCAATGATATCAACCAAGTAAAAGGGCTAGGTGTGATGTTAAAGGCTTTTGTGTTTCAGTGGAGCTAAAGAGTGTTTAGGGTTACCGGATTTTATTTGGTGGATGCAGACATTATGCATAATCACAAGAGAGAGTCGGATCCAGTTGATGCCCACAGTTTCTTATTCACATTGCACTCCCTCCTCCAAAACGTTATCAGGAACCAAACACCTTCATATAATCATGTTCCACTTTCCACATCCAACTTCTTCATTCCTTGGGATTTTTTTTTCTTTTGAAGCTAGAGACTTATTTAAATAATCATTTCCCTTTCCCTTACTTATTTTTCGAAATAATTTTTTTTTTTTTTTTTTGTTATTATTATTTTTTTTTACTGTAAGGGGGGAAATGATTTTACAAAGATATTAGTCTCGAAAATTACCATTGTTGTGTATTAAGTCCCAAGGAATGCTTAGCATTGCTGCTTTCTTTCAAGTACTCCTACCAAATCCTTTTCCTGTGCAATTTTTGTGAATGAAAAACTGCGTCGAACCTCTTTCTCTCCGGAGTTTATACACATGCCTGCACATAAAACTAAGGAAAAGAGACTGCATGAGGTTTGAACAAAAGGTTAAGGTTAGGGGTTGGGTACCAACTAAAAATGAGCTGGCCATTCAGGATCAACAAAGAGTGGTAAAGAGAATAAGGAGTCTTGAATGTTTTACTGTCGTGATATCATCAAAGAGAATATAGCGAAATGGAGATCAAGTGTGCTAGTCTGGAGTTTGATCTACTTCGTTCTGCAAATTGCGATAAGAGGGGAACCTGTACTATCATCTGATTTCGAATTCGTTCCATCCAAAGGCTTCATCGCAACAGCTAAAAGTTTTAAAATCTAAGCTTTATTCTTAGGAAAGATCGTTGTTCCCTACATTTTGACTCAATAAAACAAATTTTGACTCCAAAATAAAAAAACAATGTTAGCAACTACCTCCCCCAGACTTAAACAACATTGTCTCCAGTGTTAATCAAGCCTGAAATTGGTGAAAGAAAAGAAAAATAAAAAGTTAGAATTTTTTTTTTTTTTTATTTGGTTGCTAAAATCCGAAAATTGAAGAAAAATCCTAAATAATTAGACTTACTAGTGGGTTGCCTCCCACCAAGCGCTTGTTTATAGTCATTAGCTTGACTAGCTCCTGATTTTTGTCGCTTCTGGTTCTACGATTAGGCATACACCTGAAACACACAAAATTAAAAGAAAAACGCGTAAAAACGAAAATAAAAACTTAGTCAAAATTCTACAATCAAAATCCTATGGAAGATGTTGACTCCCCGGCAACGGCGCCAAAATTTGATATGCTCAAATTTACCCTGAGCTACTCTCTCAAATTAAGAGGTCAATTGTAGTAGGGGTCGAATCACTGGGAGTCAAATCAAACGATAGGAATATTGACTTCAAATTCGGCTAAGTAAAATAAAGTAAAATAAAGACAAAAGCAAATTGAAACAGAGAAAGATTGTTGATTTAAATTCAATTAAACAAAGTGCTAGACTTTTGGGTAATTCTCAGG
Organism: Arabis alpina; assembly: GCA_900128785.1. Classification (NCBI taxonomy): domain Eukaryota; kingdom Viridiplantae; phylum Streptophyta; class Magnoliopsida; order Brassicales; family Brassicaceae; genus Arabis; species Arabis alpina. Next base: position 33,446,192 of record LT669789.1, read on the forward strand.
ATGAATCAGAATTGCAGGTTAAACAGAATCAGGATTTAATTAAGAACCGTTCTAGAACTTGGAACACTAATGTATAATTAACCAACTGTCGTTGCGAAAACTAACTATGCTTAAACCCTAGAAAACCAAATTTCTTTGCGAATTCAATCAATTTAAACAAGCATTAAATTCAAGTCCAATTTGTTCACAAAATCTCTAAACCAAATTTCTTTGCGAATAAGTAATTTTGCTCACCTAAGATCTAGTTCTGGCTAATCAATTACACTTTCGTGTCAATCTATCAACTTAAGATAGCTAATTTAGAGTGATCAATTCTAAATCAGAGTTCAAGCAATCTAGGTGAAGAACCTAACAGATAATCCTAACAAGTGAGTTTACCCTAACAATTCATCATCATTCCATTCGAACTACCCTAAACCTAACAGGCAAACTACTCAGACATGGAGGCAAAACAAATCATAGCTGAATAATAATGCATAAAGAAAGAGTAAAAGAAGAATTACAATAGGGTTCGAAGAATCTCAAAGAACAAAGTAAACTTGTCCCCCTAAAAACCCTAAAAATCTTTCTCTAAACTTTGTTAAGTAAAAACTAAGTTATGATCTAAAAACCTAAAATAAACTATTTATAGAGGTAAAACTCGTGGTGGGCTTTTATGACGGTCTATTGGCAACTTCTGGCCCATTAGTGGGCAAATTTCCTTCTTTAAAACGTATTTAGGTCGGTTTCTGCGCTGGCCTGTCGATCGATCGCCTATGTGTCTGTCGATCGACAGGCTTCAATGTAGCTGTCGATCGATCACCACCATGTATGTCGATCGACAGACACGCCAATCTGACGGCAATTGAATTTCCGTTCTAACGACTTCAGCTCCTCTTTCCACAATGCTCCAAAACGTTCCATAATCATCAATTAAGCTCCACACGTACAAAAACCTGCAAAGACTCTAAAACACTCGAAAAACACCGAAAAGACTCGATAAAACCGGGTTAAATCATGGTCAAAAATGGGTAAAAACCATGATATATCAGTAACCCGATTGTATACCACCACTGATAAACACCAGAATAGACGATATTCACTGGGCCAAGAGCACCCCCTCGAGTCAAAGCTTTCACCCCGACTACAAGAAAGGCTCGAAGACCAGCTTCGTCTTTTTGTTGAATTCAAAAAGATTGGATTCGAAGAACTAAGGTGATCTCTTTCACTCTCCTTTGTACGATCATTCCCCTGGGATTAACATCTTTCGGTCCGGTCTCGACTTTGTGAATCAGCTGGGGAACTCTGAGTTGCTTTTACAGAAAACCCTTTCGGGATGTCACCCTGAAGAGTACTAAACTTGAAAAGCAAATGAGTCAGGTGATAGAGTTACCTTGGTTCGTGAGTATCCCTCTTTCTATCTTGTAGTAGTCAGTCCGCGTTCTAATCCCTTTTGAAAGAGCTAGAGGAAGGGATATTTCAAACCCACGCTCAAACCGAGGAACGCCTTTTGCTATCGTGCTCAGTCCGGTGCTATTCTCAGAGACAGGTACGGAAAATTCTCAGGTGCGGAAGAAAGGAGTTATCGAAGCAGGACAAAATCATTAATAAGTCAAAAGCCACAGGAGCTGCGGGCAAGTGCTTGGTAGGCCAACATCCCAATGAACCGAGCGGGGCGCACACTGCAGCTTCCTGCATTCGTACTTCTGACTAGCTCCCATCCTATTCTTTTAGTCAGTCTAGCTAGTATCGGATTCGGAAAATGAAAGTGAGATCCTTGTACTGTGGTACTTTGTCTATTCACTCATCTCCTTTAGTCGCAAGGAGGCAACCCAAAACAGCAGAGCCAAACAAAACCCTAAGTCAAGCACAGTCACATCAGCACAGCACTCGAGACCAGTCTAGTACAGGCGCAGACATTAGAGTTCTAGATCCACAGCAAAAGCCTACTTTTAAACCTTGGAGTACTTATTCCAGGTTATTTAAAAGGCCAAAGTCGGGTCTTTCTTTCACCTTGAATAACTATCGATAAATAAAGGGCTTTTAGAATTAACCTCACCCTTTTTCTAAGGTGAAGTGGGAGATGTAAGATAAGGATTCCGGAAGCATTGGAAAAACAGCGAGACGGGCCTACAATAGAAGAAGGTAAACTGAAGCTACATCAACTATCGAAGCTGTTGAGTCGGCAGAAGAAGTGAAATCATCTGCAGCAGCCAATTAGATTAGGAACCATCAGACTGATCAATCCCTAGTTAAAGCTATGGTTCTTTGTAGGCTCTTCCCCGGCTAGTCCTCAAGCCATGCCAGTCATAATAGAATCTCTTCCAGCCAAGGCAGTTGAAGAAGGACTAGAGTAAAGGGAGGGGCACACAAGGCTCGTTCTGTACTTGACTGACGAGCTCGCCTCTATCTCTAACAAAGGCGTTCCTCAAAGTAACTAATCTAGAAGAAGTAGACCCCTCATTCTATTTAGCGAGCAGCTCTCATTTATTCTATTTGCTGGCCACTCTCCTGTAGTTTCCCACCTTTTACAGTCTCAATCAGAGTAACAGGCGTTCCTCGGGCTTCTAACGGGTTCCTCCTCTACACATCCACTCCTTTATGCCTTCTTTCCAAAGATTCATTCCTTTGTTCACAACAATTGCCCGCAACAAGTAATCAAGCAAGCCAGAAAGCACTGTTTGATCAGCACGCAGAGGATTTGACAGTTGGTTAGGTACCAGATCGGACCGACACAGCTACACTTCAAGGGAGAGAACAGGGCGCTAGGAGAGCTTGACTCGATACACACAACACAAGTGAGGGGAAAGACAACTCGCTCCTTTAGCAGCAATGCCGGGTCGTACTTAGCTACTCATGCTGGGAATCCGAACCAAAGGGATACATTCGACCCATTTTAACGGCTCATAAGGGCAAGGAAGGTATTGACTTGGCAGAAGCAGCAATACCGTAGTGGTCCTTAGCCGATCACTAGGACTCACGGCACGTCTTCGACTACACCAACCTGCGAGTCCTACACGCTCTACAATAGGGAATCCAGACCCATGGCCACAGTTCCCAACCCATGGCCACAGTTCCTAACCCATGAACAGCTCAGAACAACAAATAAGAAGTAGGTACTTGACAGCCAGCACTAGAATTAGATTTGAATGAAGATAGATGAAGTTGATCACTCTTCTGTTAAAGATAATGGGCTGATAACTAGAATTATCTGAAAATAATGATTCCCAATTTATACAATAACTAGGTGAAGGACCCGTGCGTTACACGGGTTTGTTGTTTCAACTATTATTTGTTATATGAAATTATTAAAAAATTGTGTAATACATAGAATAAATAAAAATGTGAATTAAAGTTTATAGAAGAGGAATGATCTAGTAGATATAAAACAATGAACGTAAGGAAAAGATCTTGCTTTAAATTTTAAATGAATAATGTTGCTCGTATATAAATCAGTAAAGTTAGAGCAAGAAATTTTAAAATATATCTCAAACAAAATTTGAGTTTTATACTTACACATAATTTAGATTGTGTGCCCATGTCTAAAGTCTATCTATAGTCAATTGTATATTAGGTTAATCTATAAGCACCTTCTCGCTCATAGCAATTGATCATCATTCATGATACATCAACATTGGTTTCTTTTACTCATTGTTTTTTCTATTTTCTCGCTAATTTTTTTACTCGCTGTAGTGTTGTTGTTTAATGCCACAATTGAGATTTAAACTTTATGCTATGTATGTTGTTCTGATATAAGTACATTATTATATCTCTTTTTCCAATAGTATTAGGTAAATTTTATTTTTACTTTTGTCCATAAAAGGAAAAGATATTCCTTTTGCGAGTGGAATTAGTGATTTAACTTTGTATTGGGAAAATATACAATGAATTTTAAACATTGGTTTTTTTGCGGTCTATTAAGTTTTAAATACACCTTTCTCTCACATGTTGGCACGCTGACTTTCAGGCATGACATCATAAAAAAATGTAAATTAGTTAAAAAATTGTATAATTCTTAATTTCTTATCGTAGATAGGTGTGTAAAAAATATCAAGTAGAGTGTATAAAGTTATATATAGACTACTATTAGAGTCACGTTAGATAAAAACACGTAAACAAAATCAGAACATAAAGAAAATATAAAAATACATGGATGAAGAAATCATACTTTATTATGGTTACCATCGATCTAAACTACAAAATATTAAAAAAAACACAAAAACCAAAATCAAATCAATTATCACCAAAGGACGACCAAAGTAATTTAGAAAAACTCATGCTCATGAGCACGATGATCAGTGCCACATGATCAAAGAACATTAATCATGGTGAATCTGCAAGAGAAAAATCTTATAGAAAGAAGAAACATATAGAGCAAATTTAGTATGAGAGCAAAAAAATTAAAAAGAACAATCCGTCCTAAGTTTACAAAGGTAAAAAACGTATATATATATAAGCAAGGATGATATCAGATCTTTGAATAAGGATTTCAAAATTATATATATAGCTAATTAAAAAAAGTGAAGATAAATACAAATATAGAAACATTCTATTGGAAAATATTAAGATAAATAGATATATATATAAGATTATAAATACAAATATATAAGATTATAAATATTTACACGTTTTTATTTAACTGGTCTAATGTTAAATAGTTGGTGTTTATCTTAGTTTGAGCAACCATTGTTTATGTGATAATGAAAAGAAAGTTTTTTGTGAATAGATTATTGAAATCTAAATACAAAACTTTTTTAAAGATAAATACAAAATCTAAATTAAATTCTGGTCGTGGGAAATAAATGGAGGATGGAACTTTATATTGAACATTTATAGGCTTCGGCAGATGCCGAGTCGGCAAGATCGATTTGACACGTGTCACGATCTTGTGAATTATTATGTTTGACGCATCAAGCTTTATATAATAAGATATATAAGTTTAATAAAACTGAAATAAATATGGAAATTAACATTTTTAATAATATATTAATATTAGTTTTATAAAATAAAAATTGTACATAATTCCATTTTTTTTTACTTGTTACCTATTAGATGGTTTCCCTAACGGACAACCTCAAACGAAAAATATCTGACTTACATAGAAGAATATATAATTTTTGTACTTAAACTCTTTACAAAAAAAAATCTATATGGATAGTACCACTTTGTAAGATATGAAAATTAACTAAAATTCTCAAATGTTGATGTAAGCAAAGTAAACCAATCCACCACATACATGTACTAAAGAAATCAGGCTTGCATAATCTCTCAGCCTACTAGAGGCCCATACAAGTTTACTTTACAAACATATCCAATCAACGTTTTGAAATTACTTTTGAACCCAACGGTCAAATCTCTCTCTCTCTCTCTCTCTCTCTCTCTATCTCTCTAACAATTCGTCTTCTTCAATTTGATCAACAGTGTCAAAATTCGAATTGAGTTTCTTCAAGATGAGAACTCCAAATCACTCCAAAGATTCTCCCTCTCTAAAGAATCAAGATCGAATCTTGAAAGTTTTCGCAAAAATCCTTCAGAAAAAAGAAGATCAGCTTCAATCTCTGGCTATGTCTTGGAAGATTCTCGAACACAGAATCAAAACACAACACGAGAATCACAAAGAACAACTCTCTCTGGTAAAAACCCCTCAAAAAATTTCCCCTTTTATAATCAAGTTTTAAAAAGTTAGGGTTTTTACGATTTTTTAGCTCTGTTTTCTCTTCAGATGAAAAACGAAATCAAAACGCTAGAGATTTCGCGTTTGGTTCGAAACGCGAAGTGTAATCTAGTGATTGGATTAAAGGAAAGAGATCGTTCTCTCTGTAAATCAAAATTTGGTATGTGTTTATATGATCCTTCTCTGTTTTTTGAATGTTGTGAATTTAGAGTTAAAGTTTGCTCCTTTTTACAGAACATGCTGAAGATGAGTTGGTTGATTTCAAAGCTTGGTTTGATTTGTTGACTCAGAACAGTACGAATGTAAGTGAAAAAGTTTTAAACTTTGTTTAAAAGTCGAATCTTAATCGAGTTTTTTAGGAGTGATTTGATGATGTTATTCCTTTGTTTTGTAGAAGGATGTTTGTGACTCTAGAGATTTAGATGAGTGTAAATCATTAGAAGTCAAAATCAAGAAACTGAAGTTGGAGTTTGAGAATCTTGCTTTTGTTAAAAGATGTGATGTATCTAAGCTTTTGAAAGAGACGGGGTTTGCTTGGAGTCAGTTTAAAGAGATGGAAAGTGGATTTACTGATAAGTTAATGAAGAAAGATGAGGAGATTAAGAAGCTACAATTGTCTAATAGTGAGAAAGATGAGATTATTACAAGATTGATGGGTGAGATGGAAGAGAATGGTAGTAAGAAGAGATTAAGGAGGTCTCCTAGGCTTAACACCAATGTTTGATTCCATGCATAACTCGTAGCAATAACAACCTAGTGGAATCGACTTGGCTTAGTAGAGAGTTTCTCTGATGTATAATTAGGCTAGAGCCAAGTGAATATATATATGCTAACAAATATTCTGTTTTTTATTTGCGGAATTCATATTTTGTGGATTTTGATATCTTTGATATGGTTTTTGATCAATGAAGCAAAATAGATTGAAGAAAGTTATAAAGTCTTTCAAGTCTCATGGATCCATTGAAATCATCAACAATGAACAAATTATTTCATTAGTGATAACTTGATTAACTTATAGTTCTTGCAAATATAAGTTTTCATCTTTTCAATTATTATTGTTATAAAATGGATTTTAATAATAGTTTATAAACTATCCAATAATTTTTCTATTTTGCGATTTGCTTTTGAAGCATAGTTATAATGAGTTTTTTTATTTAAGTATTTGCGATTTGCTTCGCACTAACGAATTTTAAATTAGAGTATTCATTTTTCCTAAATAAATTTATCGCTATTCGGATTGAAATAAAGATATTTGAAGAGTTTTTAAAAGAAATAGAATGATATTTAGGAAGGAGAAACAAAATTAGTATTTTTGAAAGTTTTGCTAACAAATAATTATAGCAAAATGGGAATTAAACCAATTTTTCTATTTTGCGATTTGCTTTTAAAGCATAGCTATAATGAGTTTTTCATTTAAGTATTTGCGATTTGTTTCGCACTAACGAATTTCAAATTAGAGTATTCATTTTTTCTAAATAAATTTATTGCTATTCGGATTGAAACAAAGATATTTGAAGAGTTTTTAAAAGAAATAGAATGATATTTAGGAAGGAGAAACAAAATTAGTATTTTTGAAAGTTTTGCTAACAAATAATCATAGCAAAATGGGAATTAAAACAATTTTTTTCTCCTAAAAATTGACAGATAATTAGATGGCTAAAAAGGTAACCACGACTAAAACAAAGAACCCCAAACAAAAATCAAAAATATAAAGAAACAATAGGGAAAAAAAATGCATGAATTTACACTGACACGTGTCATAAAACCAGACCATCAAACCTAATGTGATAAATAAATATTTATCTCAATAAACCCAATCGTTTCAAGCCGATAAAAAAAAAACCAATCGTCTCTCTAAAAATGTTGAAGAAGAATAAGAAACAGAGTACAACAACAATGGAAGATCATCACGGTTCGTTCCGTTACCGTAACGGCGAAGATTTCTTCTTCGATAAAATCGACTACGAAGTTTCTTCAGTCTTATTAGAACTTTCGCATCTTGTCGTATTTTCTTCTTTGTTACCTAAATGGGGTCGTACTCAAAAGAGGTCTAGTTCTGGTTTCTATAAACCGCCGGAGATTTCACCGGTGGTTAAATCTCCGCCGTGTATGGAGGTCGGAGAGATGGGAAGTACTTCGAGTTCGTCGTGCTTAACCGGTGAAGCTAAGAAAACCAATCCTCAAAGTGTAATAACTCTTAATCTTGAGTTCTTATTTTTCTTGGTTTTAGTTTTTATGTTTTATATTTTTATCTAATAAAGTTTATAGAATTAATCTGCTAAGTGGTTTGAGAATTTTTTATATTAAATGTGTGAATCCATATAATTTGGTGAATTCGTAGGTTTTTCTTGATTTATATTTTATAGCAGCAGATTAAAAAAAGTTTAGAAGTACTCCCTCCGTTCCAAGGTTATGTACACTTATTAAGAAAACGCATTGATTTTTACGATTTACTTTTTCAATTAAAATTTAACCAATAGTATTTCAGTACTTTTTGTAAAAAATTTATGAACAAAAAGAGTAGAAATATCTACGAAATATCATGAAGTAGATTTTTTTTCTAAGCAGAACTCGGTTCTCGAGGTGTTTATTTATTATTTCATTTACATTTTTGTGTTTACTTAAAAGATATTTTTACATTTCGATAATATTTTGTGAATATACAGTCGGAGACTGGGTTGAGTAGGGCGCAAGTTGGTCAATATCTGCAACCGTTGATATGCGTTGATCGAACGGTTAACATGAGGGGTATTGAAACGGCGTCGTTGCTGAGACAGGGGAGGGATAACTTGGAACGACGTAGTTTTGATCTGAACATTCCAGCAGCAGAGGAAGGTGGTGGTAATAACAGTATTGACACTATTGGTGGTTTACAGAGAATGGTAACTAAAGTTCAAGCAGCTCAAGCAAGACAAAGAAGATTAGGTTTGATTCGATCTAAGAAGTTTTATAATAGGTTCATTTCTCCATACCAATAATGGGGGTTTTTTTTGGTTGTGAAGGATGTTTTTAGCTACTTTATATAGGATTTTTGATGAGAATATGCAACCAAAATTGCAAGTTTTTCCTTTTGGAGATTGCAAGTTTTGGTTATGTATAATTTATAAATGGTAAGGATTCTAAGAATCCTTCTTTTGGATATGAAATAGTGGAGAAATTATTATTACATGAGAAACAAACCAAAATGGCAAAATACAATAAGAATCATAAAGAAGGTAAAGACAATACTAACAAACAAACACATTTTTTGAAAGAAAAAAATTCCCAAATTCATCTTGATATGTATATATATAGAAGTACTAGTAGGCATATAGAGAGCTTTCATTTGATATTCCTTTGTTGTGATTTGGTTGTGTTCTCTGATTTTCGAAATCAAGATTCGTATTCAGCTTCTTCTTCTTCTTCCTCGTACTCGCCTTCTTCATCAGCAGTAGCATCTTGGTACTGCTGATACTCTGCGACAAGATCATTCATGTTACTCTCAGCTTCAGTAAACTCCATCTCATCCATTCCTTCACCAGTGTACCAATGCAGAAACGCTTTACGCCTAAACATAGCAGTGAATTGTTCACTCACTCTCCTAAACATTTCCTGAATCGAAGTCGAGTTTCCAACAAACGTAGAAGCCATTGTGATTCCGGTTGGTGGAATATCGCAGACGCTAGACTTGACATTGTTCGGGATCCATTCAACAAAGTAAGACGAGTTTTTGTTCTGGACATTCAATATCTGTTCGTCTACTTCCTTTGTACTCATTTTTCCTCTGAACATCGCTGAAGCTGTGAGGTAACGTCCGTGACGCGGATCAGCTGCGCACATCATGTTTTTCGCGTCCCACATTTGTTGCGTTAGCTCAGGGACTGTGAGAGAGATGTACTGTTGAGAGCCACGGGAAGTGAGAGGCGCGAAACCCACCATGAAGAAATGGAGACGTGGGAATGGGATTAGGTTCACCGCGAGTTTCCTTAAGTCGGAGTTGAGTTGTCCAGGGAACCTCAAAGAGCAAGTCACACCACTCATAGTAGCCGAAATCAAATGGTTCAAATCTCCAACTGCAAAATGTTATCATAATAACGATCTTTAGATCATACGAACTAACTAACAAATATATTTTGAGATAGAAGTGGTACTTACAGCTAGGAGTGCTGAGTTTGAGAGTGCGGAAACAGATATCGTAGAGAGCTTCGTTGTCGAGGACCATACATTCATCAGCGTTCTCTACGAGCTGGTGGACTGAGAGAGTTGCGTTGTATGGCTCAACGACAGTGTCTGAGACTTTAGGAGATGGGAAAACAGAGAATGTAAGCATCATTCTATCTGGATATTCCTCGCGGATCTTCGATATCAAGAGTGTTCCCATTCCTGAACCTGTTCCTCCTCCAAGTGAATGACACACTTGAAACCCTGCAATAATCAAAATCAACGAAAATGAGATAAAAACAACAAATGTCTATGCACAATCTCTAATGAGATTATATATGTTTCACATTGATAGTATAAAAACAATAGTATAATCTAAGTGATTATTAAAATATTCAATGTGGTTTAAGGATTCACGTGATAATAATCATATTATTGAATCAACTGTGACAAAACTGAAAAAAAAAAAACATTAAGGGGCCACAAATACACTACAGCCAAATTAGGATATTGTCTTTTATAAATTCAATGACCTTTTTAACTTTTTCCTAATCACAAAATCTAATGATTTAACACTGCTCATTCTTAAACAGTACTTAACCTCATGAATCATTGAAAAACAAACACTATTCTCACTCACAAAGAACACATTATCACTAATCAAATGTCAAAAACTGCATTTACGAGATCTAAATGATTCTAAACCAAACAATGATTACAGTTTTTGATTCACAAATCAAATCAGAAACTAACAATTTTTTTTGATCAAGTATTAGTTTCGTCCCAACAACTACTTCAACCACCAACCTCTAGGATTTGCCTGAAATCTTTACCAGTTGAGCTATTAGTAATCCATTTCAAAAATCATCGTAATTCATACAAGATCTATATGATTCGAAAACCAAACAATGATTGAATTGTTCGATGATTTGCAGCACCAGATTCATCATGTAATATTAGTTTCGTCCCAAGGGCCACTTGATTTTTACCAGTTGAGCTATTGGCTCTTAGTGATTCATCCTAATCCTTATCACAAATCAACCAAGAGAAATCGATTCGATTCATACCTTGTAAGCAGTCACAATTCTCAGCTTCTTTACGCACAACATCAAGAACAGCATCAATCAACTCAGCACCTTCAGTATAATGACCTTTAGCCCAATTATTCCCAGCACCAGATTGTCCAAAGACAAAATTATCAGGACGGAAAATCTGACCATACGGTCCAGATCTGATACTATCCATAGTACCAGGCTCAAGATCCATAAGAACAGCACGAGGAACGTATCGTCCACCAGAAGCTTCGTTGTAATAAACATTGATACGTTCGAGTTGAAGATCTGCGGAATCTCCGTTGTAACGACCGGTAGGATCAACACCGTGTTCGTCGCAGATAACTTCCCAGAATTTTGAACCGATTTGGTTACCGCATTGACCGCCTTGAACGTGGAGGATCTCTCTCATGGTTGGAAGATTTTGAGATCTGGAGTTTGAGAGAGAAGAGAGAATATGAAGGAGGAGGAAGTTACAGAGGCGGGATAAAGTTTGTTTTTGGACAAGGACAAAATTTTGACAGAGTGGAGAAAGATGGGATTTATTTGGATTTTTTAAATGTTTTAAGAAATTGTAAGTTTTTTAAAAACAAGTGAAGAAAGTTTTACATAATTTGTTACCACGGTTAAATTGTTGCTGGTAGTTTTGACCAACCAAATTTTTTGGTTAATGTTTATTTGTGGTAATTATGTTAAAATTTGTTACTGTTTTTTCTTATTAAATATAGAGAGACCAAAAACTAAACTATATGACGAACGACGACTAGAGATACAAAATTAACAGCAAAATAAAAAGTCTTGGTAGGATTTTTCAAGTTATTTTTATTTTTGAAAACAAAAGAAAAAGTTGACATAATTTATCAAATTGTTAACATTGTGAAATTGTTAATAATTTGGATAAGAAATCATATACAAGAAAATTTAAAATGGAATCGTGGTTTTTAGCGTTAAAATTTTAGTATTATTTAGCGGTTATGAAATTGTATTGCCGATAATATTTGTTGATGTTAGATTTCGTACTAGAAGTCTAGAATTGAGTTCAAAAGACTAAAAGCCCATTTTTACCATCGATTCGAACAAGAAAATAATAGATGAAACTTAGCAAGAAAGTTCGAATCTACATGACCAAGATTGATATCGTCGATCTTGCCGAGTTATACCAAGTTAATGCTGAGATTGAAAAAATAAGGTTGTGATGGAGATTTCGAAACAACTTAGGAAGAGATTTGATGGCATTTCATTGTCTTAGGAAAATAAATAGTGTCGGTTTACATTTTTTAATCATAGTTTATTTCAACAAAAATCCAAATAACCATTTACTATTTCCAAACTTCTCGAGTAGATTTCGACATCCACACTATGTTTTACTCCTAGCTCATTTGTTATTTTACTATGTTAGACTTGTTAGAAAACATCGAGTAACCAAAATGGTGAAACATAATCATCGAAAGAGTAACATTTATTATGCATTACAAGAAGAAGTTGAAATGAATACAACGACTTGCCTTAAGTTTATTAGATGTTTAGTGAATTAGTGACATTGCACATGTAGCCGATCTGGAGATCTTGAAGACATATACTTATTTCTATGTAAATGATAAAACACAATAATTGAAAATTTGTGTTGTATAATTTCCTCCCACACCGATTGTTTTGGATCTATTATTCAATATTGAACAAAAATAATAATTTAGGTAGTCATATATATGAAAATAATAATAATGTCATAGCACATGTAGCTAGATGTAGACTGTAGTAAGATCTGAGATTTGATCCATTATTTTTTATAATTCATGTCAAGTTCAATCTACTGTTTTCATATGTACGTCAAGATCAATAATTGAACCTGCAAAAACGGATATTACTATTTTCGTTTATATACTGGTTTCAACCTATTGTGAAAAACTCAGATTTGGTGGTGTGAACCTTGACATTCTAAGGTTTCAATTTGTAGTTTCGTAGAGATTGATCCTTTGTGGAACAATCGAATTGCGTAGGACCTTGGTTCTTTAACACTATGGACTGATAAATCGAAGAAACTTACTCGTTATAAATTTATCAAGTTAGACATATATCACTGATATAAATGAACAAATTTATTGTGAAGATGCTACTGCTTATTTGAGGGAGCATGAGAGGAAATGGTAGCACGTTAGTTGTTCATATAGTTATGAATAATGCTATGTATTTATTGAAGAAAAAATATTATAGATCCATTATTTACTTTTTGGCGGATGTTTTTTGTTTTAAAAGGCATTTGATCAATTTCCTATTTGTTATGTAAAAAGACAATTATGAAATAGCCAATGCGACAATTTTCTTTTCGAATTAGGAAAAAAATTCAATCTAATCTATTATTCAAAAACAGAGTCTCACGTTTCTATCTTCCTTGCCTAAATATAATCCAATGTTCTTCAAACCGTGTGGGAAGGTTTCTCATCACACGGGTCACCAACTTCAAATGGCTCTTGTATGAAAACGATACTCTAACCATGGAATTAGGTAGATAGACCCGTACTCCGAAATAAATCTTCCGAGTATATTAGATCTTTAGATAATCAAAATTTTAGGTTTCTTAGATATAGTTTAAGTCTAACTAATCGATCTTTGTAGTTGACTTTTACTCGGATTTTTATGATTGAATTATCTCGTTTGATCTCGACTTCTCCATTTCCCAATATCTTAACTGTAATTTTTATTTTTTTTGGACTTTTTTTCTTATTTTTGTGAGCTATTATCTATGTTTGTACGGAATTTTGTTTCTGATTATGAACATTGTTTAACTGACTCATATATCTTTATATATCTAGGTCGGTCGAGTAAGAAAAAAAGAAACAAGCTTAGGCTGATTTTATAGATAAAACCTATGTGAGTCCATCTAAAGCGCAAAAACGATGTCCTATTGCCTCCCAAAACCCTAGATTTTGTTTCATGTTATCTCATTAAATAACAATACCACTTCAAAATTCAGATATTCATATTCTCTAAATCGCCGACGATCATTGAGTGCAATCAACTTTTCTCTGTTTTTTTCTCGTTTACGAAATTGTTTTTTTTTGCCTAAAGATTTCAGATTCATATGATGAGATTGGATATAAAATTCTCACGACGGTCGTCTGATTTTAGTGATGCACCCGATCCTTAATACTCGGATGATACAAATCATTCCTTTAAACTGTGTTTACATACTAATTAAAAAACTCGACTTTTTGTAGTTTTTTTTTTACCCTCAATTAATATTTTGTAGTTTCTTTATAGTATTTTAATTATCAGAGAACTCTACCGCAACGAATAACATTTTCCGGTATTGGAGATTCATCTCTAACCGGAATATTCCTAGGATCTTCTTGTCCTTCACCTTTAACCCTCAAATAAAGCTCTTGACCTAGATACCAATTCTCTGCTTTTTGTGATCTCACATTCCACATTCCTTGATTATCCATAGCTATCAATATTGCAACCCATGAATACGGATAAACCTAAACCATAACCAAAACCAATCTAAACCAATTATATTAAACACTAAGCATTGGTTTAAAAACGTCAATCACGAGAATTTGATTAAAACCTGAATTGTTGAACGTGAAACAGCATCTAGTAAGTTATATCCAGCTCTTTTGCTCTCAGACCATGCTCCAAATCCCATTCTACCAAAATCAAATGCATATAATAATAATTAAATTTATATAACCTTATTGATGATATAATTAAAAACATGATTTGATTATAGTTATATTTAGTTTTTTACCCGACGACGAAGAAATTGTAACCATCGATGTGCCAACTCTCCATTTCAAATTGAGGATTTTCGAAGACAATGTGTACGAACTCTTTGTACCGAATATCGACAACCGAAGTACCGAGACTAGGGGGTTTATTCGAATTTGGATAAACCGGGAACATGTCGGGGACGATCGTGTTGTTTAGCTGGAAATGATCGATGAGTTTTAACGGTGTTTCGCTGTAGACGAACGAAACTCCGTTGATTGTGTAACGGAGTTTATTTTGTGATGTCATTACGTCGTTTTGGAAGATTAACGTTCTAGCTACGTTTACGCGTCCGTAATGGTATGAGCCTTGTGGGTTTGGTCTTGCTGCTCCAACGGCTAAGTCCTCTCTGTGTTACATCATGACAATAAAATAGGAAAAAAACTATAAATGATTTTATAGTATTTGTAAAAAACTAATTCTTACTTATGTATGTTTCTCATAGTAATTAGTAAATTAAATACTTCAGTAATAAATAAAGAGGCGAAAATGATGCATGTCTGACTAGTAACACAAATTTATTTATCCGTATTGTTTTTGTTGGGACTTGGGAGCCATAGAATTAGTGAAATACCATCCTGCTTACGTATACATTGACGAATAGTTAGATAATTACAAATCTTGTATAGTTTTTTACAAATTTTGTTCTAAATAAAAGTGTTTATCTATTTTTTTTTTTGCATTTCGTCGATCTAATATAGAAAGTCGAATATGAATTTGTATATTTATATGGATAATATTTGTGTATTTTCCTATACTCCGCTAATACATTTATGTATTTTTAAAATAAAATCGTTAAAAATTTGGAAAAGTTTCATAAATTAAGAATAAAGTGTTTATTTACCTAATGGATAGTGCTTGTCGAACAGAGGAGGCGTAATCCCACGATTCAGGTGCGGCTGGAACTGGTCCAACAGGGTCAATAGGGGAGTTAGGATATCGGATTAAAGCTAAACCAGTCATGAAGAAATTAGTAAACCGGGTTGAGGCCAAAATGTAGTAGGACCGGTAAATTCCGACCGTGTCGCTTTTGGCAGTGACGAGAACTGAATATGATTGGCCGACGTGGATGTCCAAGTTCGAATAGATACGTTTCTGAACATAAGAACCTTCTGTTTCCACTAGAAGCATATCATGGTCTTGGATCCTGAAGTTTAAGCTTGATTTAAGTCCCACGTTTGATATTCTTAGTCTATACGTTTTACCTGTTATTTATACACACAGGTTTAAAGATAATAATATGATTAATGTAACTTGTTATGTAAATTTTATAAAGAAATGAACGAAATCACCTGGTTGAAATTCGAAAAATGCATGTCCGGGTCCATGTCCATTAATAAGAATACCATCAGGGTTTGCTAAACTTAAACCATTGTCAAGTGCAGCTCTCATATCCTTTTACCAATACCATTAGGCAAAACAAAACTAAAATTAATGCATGTGATAAATTTAACATGTTTAAACGACATTCTTTATGAAACAGACAAAATAATGGAACTCTTGCTTACCCTATGATCAGTATAGAACCAATCTCCAATCAAAATGTCAAATTCGCCATCGGGCCGAGGAAATGGAATTGGGACGAGTTCTGGAGCGTAGACTCTAATGGAACCATATCCTCCGGCCGCCTTTTGGAGTAGAAGCGATGGAAAGTAAAAATAACTTCCGATCTGATCCTTTATCTGAAAACTGTATGTCCAGTTTGTTCCCGGTAGTATGGGACAATTTGTTCCTAGAACTCCGTCTTGCCATGAGTTCTTCCGCATTTGCAATCCATTCCTTTAACATAATACATTGTTTTGATAACGATTATTATTAGAATAAAACGAATAGAAAGATGATTTCTTATTGAATGCAGGGGCGGATCCACTTTAGTAGTTATGGGTGCACGTGCACCTAGTAACCAAAAAGATTTGATAGGTGAGATGGTAAAAACACTTAGTAATGCATCCAGTAACCCGGGTTCGATGTCTTCTAAAAGCAATTTTATTTTATTTTATACCAATTTGCGCCCAGTAAAAATATAGTCTACATCCGTCCCTGATTGAATGTGAAAGAACTTTACCAGGTCATGAGAAAGGGTTCGGATAAATGGTTGAATATGTTAATGGTTACAACATCGCCTGCGGTTGCAGTAAGGATCGGTCCCGGAAACATGTCGTTGATCACTATGATCTGTTCATTGATCAATGTATCATTTCATATATAATGATTTCAAATCATAATGTTGTTATATATATATATATATAAAAACAAGTGAATCATCGGTTAATGGAACCTGCTTGTTGGCTCCATGAATGGAACGTTGAGAATAAGAGACGACCCATTCATAAGAATCGGTTGGTGCAAGTGCATCGCTCAACTCCAAGATGACCAAAGAGATCATAAACAATACTTCAACTAATACATACCTCATCACAAATGAACTCAAAGAACAAAGCTAAAAAAAATCAGGGGAATTTCTCTATTAATTCGATGATAATTATTACTTGGAAGTAGAGCTTGTTTTGTGTCCTATGAATATTGAAATATGATCGAATTAAGAAGATGGTTATTCCATGCAATCTATGTTTTCAACCTAATCAGCACATTTTATGATAACAAAACTACTCACGCTATATGTACCTGATCAGAAAATTTACAACATTTATTATAACATACTGACTTCTGTGTCACACGTGTACTTGAGAATTTATGGGCAATGAGAATTTTGTACGCTTTCTTTGATGAAACTCTGGGCTTATTTATTATATACCAAACCTATAAATAAAGGCCCATTAAGTATTTTATTTTTTATGAATAATAGATATGTGCATAATATTTGATTTATTGCATGTAACGGACGATAAGAAAAATATTGTACGTGAAGGAAAAGGATGGCTTACGATATATTGTAAAGTGAATGTGACCTCTCTGATACAAAACTACAAAATAGTCGCTGTTAGTCCCACAACATAAATAACATCAATTATTTAAAAAAAATCATTACGTTTACACCAATCACTTTCATATCTTTTTTGAGATAATTACTAGAAAGACCTTTTTAAACTTGGTGTTTACTCAAACAACCTTTAAATTTTTGAGTTTTTATTTTTTTTCTAAAAAAGGTTACAAAGACCTTTAAACTATGGCAAAACCGTTTATTAACGAAAATGTCATTATCCTTTGAAAAAAAAAAACAGCATAAAACCAAAAAAAAAAAAAAAAAAAAATCAGATTTCACATTTTCATCTTCTTCTTCCTCTCTCCGGCGACTCAAATCGCGATTTCTTCTCCGGCGACGAGATTCGTTGCTTTTAACGGTTATTTTTGAAACAAATCATGAGTTATCTTCCTCTCTATCATTCACGAGTGTTTTGAGTTCGGATTTATGAACTTCAATATGTTCTTCGTTCATAGGTTTCGAAATTCCGGCGAAGAAAAGTTCCGGCGAATGTTGGGGTTTCGTTTTCGTGCGTTGTAGAGAGGTAATCTTTTGATTCTAACCGGTTTCGTTTGGGTATGTTGAACTTTTGTAAAATCACGTTTTGGTCCAAATCTGAATTTTTTCCAGATCTGGATTTTTTCCCGATCTGGATTTTTTCCAGATCTGGATTTTTGTTTGATGGTAGACTT
The DNA here is from genome assembly GCA_900128785.1 of Arabis alpina. Taxonomy (NCBI): domain Eukaryota; kingdom Viridiplantae; phylum Streptophyta; class Magnoliopsida; order Brassicales; family Brassicaceae; genus Arabis; species Arabis alpina. The sequence goes on from LT669789.1 coordinate 33,464,420, forward strand.
ATTTTTGTTTGATGGTAGACTTATTTTCTATTTGATGGTACACTTATTTTTGTTTGATGGTAGACTTATTTTCTGTTTGATGGTAGACTTATTTTCTGTTTGATGGTAGACTTATTTTTGTTTGATGGTAGACTTATTTTCTGTTTCATGGTAGACTTATTTTTTGTTTGATGGTAGACTTATTTTTTGTTTGATGGTAGACTTAAATTTCGGCGAAGAAAAGTTCCGGCGAGTGTTGGGGTTTCGTTTTCGTGCGTTGTAGAGAGGTAATATCTTGATTCTAACCGGTTTCGTTTCGATATGTTGAACTTTTGTAAAATCACGTTTTGATCCAAATCTGAATTTTTTCCAGATCTGGATTTTTTCCCGATCTGGATTTTTTCCAGATCTGGATTTTTGTTTGATGGTAGACTTATTTTTTGTTTGATGGTAGACTTATTTTCTGTTTGATGGTAGACTTATTTTCTGTTTGATGGTAGACTTATTTTTGTTCGATGGTAGACTTATTTTCTGTTTGATGGTAAACTTATTTTCTACTCGATGATAGACTGCTTTTTGTTTGATGGTAGACTTATTTTCTGTTTGATGGTAGACTTATTTTTGTTTGATGGTAGACTTATTTTCTGTTTGATGGTAGACTTATTTTCTGTTTGATGGTAGACTTATTTTTTGTTTGATGGTAGACTTATTTTCTGTTTGATGGTAGACTTATTTTTGTTTCAATGGTAGACTTATTTTCTGTTTGATGGTAGACTTATTTTCTACTCGATGATAGACTTATTTTCCAAAATGTTCTAATTTCTATGAATTTCTTTACAGGTATTCTTTGTACGTGCAATGCGTAACCGCATGAAGATTGTAAAGAACATCCAAAAGATCATGAAGATGGTAGATTTTTATGAGACACACACGTTCTGATTTGTAATATAAGATACAATTGTTATGGTAGACTTTTTGCAAAGAGATTCAAACATTATGGTAGACATTTATGAACATTTTTTTGTAGTGTAATGAATGAATTGATAACATTTATTTATGTATGGTTAAAACATAACTTCTGAAATGTCTCTGTAACGATTACAAAATCCTTAAAACACGAGTACGAGTTCAAACACGAGTACGAGTTCATACGAAAAGATAGAAAAAAATATATGAAAATATATAGTACATACTAAATCTACCACCACTTGTATATAAATCTATCATCACTTGCATGATATAGGTCGAACCGGGTTTAATAGTGTTTTTAAAAATAATAATATATATAGTTTTTGTATAATTATAAGTCTATCATCGAGTAGAAAATAAGTCTACCATCAAACAGAAAATAAGTCTACCATCGAACAAAAATAAGTCTACCATCAAACAGAAAATAAGTCTCCCATCAAACAGAAAATAAGTCTACCGTCAAACAACAATAAGTCTACCATCAAACAGAAAATAAGTCTACCATCAAACGGAAAATAGGTCTACCATCAAACAGAAAATAAGTCTACCGTCAAACCAAAATAAGTCTACCGTCAAACAAAAATAAGTCTACCATCAAACAAAAAATAAGTCTACCATCAAATATAAAATAAGTCTACCATTAAACAGAAAATAAGTCTACCGTCAAACAACAATAAGTCTATCATCAAACAAAAAATAAAGAGAAATTACTTTGTTTGGAACTGATTCATTCATATATTACTAGACTAGCATCCATTCAAAACTCTTACTAAAAAATGGATAAAAAGTCAGTTAACCTTTCACATTTTATTTTAATAACGGTTATGCCATTACTATTTTAAATTCAATTAATATGAAAAGATATTTTAGAATTAGTAAATCTAACAATTAATTATAGAAATAATTCTACATATTACCTAATAAGAAACCCTGGACTTTGTCTTCTTCGACGCTTTGTTTTTTGAGTTTTTTTGAAAAAAGTTCTCTGGCGGCTAAACCTTAATTCTCTTGTCTCCTTCATTTGCGAATTCTTTTCCTGACAAGAAATTCACGATCTCCGCTCCAATTTTGTAAAGGTAACCCTCTTGCTATCTCGTTTGATTTTTCATGATGGATTTCACAGTTCTGGTGTGTTTGTTTTTTTGTTCTATTTCTTTGATTGTATAGTTCCTATGATCAGAATTTTGTATTGGATCTAGACAAATCATTACTATATGAATTTCTATTGGGTTTTGTTTCGCATATGTCATCGTTCACCTAAATATAACCATAAGAACCAAATTTCTTAAGATGTTAGTGCTTTCACACTCGTCTCTATGGTTCTTTCATGCTCTTTAGCTCTATTTCTTTGTACTTTGGTTGAATTGTAGAATTTGTATTTGTTAGTATTTATTTGATTCTCATGTTTTTTATGTTATCTTTTTTTAGATGGCTTCGTCGAATACTAAAAGTAAGTATCCAAAACTACTCTACGCAAAGGGGAAAGCACCAAGTCAGAAAAAAGTATGAGTTACTATGGTTATTTGTCAAATTACGAAATGGTTAAAAGAGGAATTGGCATTGATGCTTGGGATGCCTTGAAGAAGTCTTCTGTTGGAGTTATACCTAGGTTTTACGAGGTAGATTTCATATGGAATGCAAAGATTGTCCATCGCCTTTTAACGCATCAGCTACGAGTTACAAAGAATTACGAGATTTGGTCATTGATTGATTGGCAGCCAATTCGGCTTTCTTTGATAGAATTTGGCGTCTTTACTGGTTTGAACTGTGAACCATTTCAAGATGGGGACATTTGTGATGTTGATCACACAGATTTTTGGACCGAATTGAATGTTTGCACATTAGTTGGTCCTAGCTTGAATGAGTTGAAACTGGTGTTAGACAGATGCAAGGACTGGAGTTTTGAGAAGAGGAGAATGGTTGGATGGTTGTGTGTTTTGCATATCGGAATCTACAGCATAGCTCCAACAAGTCGAATTCCTTTAGAGGTTGCAAAACGAGTACTTAATCCTGAAGCTTTTGAGAAATATCCATGGGGTCGTGTTGCGTGTCAGAGGTTGATACAGTCCATTAAGGGAAGAACCAGTTACAATGCAAAAAACTCGTATACGATGGAAGGTTTTGTTTACGTTTTGCTGATATGGGCATACGAGTAATTTATCGGATTAGGAGAGCAATATGGGAATAAAATTGTTGGTGAAGAAGTTCCTCTTCTTTCATGGGGTGGTTCTCGAAAGAGATTTGAATTTGATGACTTCGTAAGACAAGAGAAGAAAACGCATGAAAATAAGGTATTTTTTCTTCGTTCGTTGGTATTGACATTGAAACCATAATGAATTAAGTCTTGGTTAGTATTGCATTTAATTGAATGAATCACGTTCTATTCCTAGTTTTTTCCTTTTTGTTAGAACTCTCTGAAGTAGAACATGCTCGTTAACTATCTATAGTTTTGTATACATAAATTGATTAATAATTGCCAGGAAACCAACCTAATAATTGTAGATACATAAAGCCATTTTCAAACATATACAAAGTTAACGTAGGACACTAATTATTTATTAACCTAAGCTTTTTTATAATTGTTTTTTTTAGGTGCGTGTGAGTCATTTTCTTTCCTATTTGGATGGTGATATAGTGCCCAAAGGAGAAAAGGTTGTTGTAGATCAAGAGGTGGACAACTTGATTCATGATATACGTCACGATTGTGTGAATCGAGAAGCTTGGGATGTAATTGCAGCTCCACTTAGCCAGAAGAGAAAGTGTAAAGTAGATGCCTCATTGGATGAATCTGAAAATTCTGCAACTAAGAAGAAAAAGGATAAACAACTTGTTGGATATAATCTAGATGGAGATTCTTTTACGGTGAGTACAAATATTAAGTTTTAATTTTTAATACAATAAAATATGTTATCATTTTCTCACTTGGTTGCCTTCGATTACTGTAGAAAAATGGTATTGAAATAGCAAACAATGCAGTTTTGACCATGTTAAAGACGCTGAGAGATAAATTAGACAACATAGAGACCAACTTTGCTACCAAGTTATTGTCCGGAATGGATACAGCAATTGACACAAAGGTTAATGCTACACTTAATCCCTTCATTGAGAAACTCGCTATATTAGAGAAGAAGGTAGAAAAGCTGCATCAAAAATCTGTACCCGAAAATCAAGAAGAATCCGCCAATTCTCATTATAGTTCTAATGAAGAAGTGGCAAGTAAGGCTATGGTACGTTAGTAGATAAAAATGTTGTTGTATAACATAAATCTTTTGTATGATCTCGTTTGGTGTATAAACTGTTTTGTTATGCGTATTAAAACCATTTTTTCAGTAATTGGATGGTTCAGATGAAATCCACATCCCAGGATGATTTACCATTTTGTGTTACCAAGACTTTGAAGAAGGCAGACAAGAGGACAATACTTGAGAAGAAGGCAGACAAGACGACAATACTTGATAAGAAGGTTGTCAAAACTGAACTACAAGTGCCTCATCTTCTCGATACATCTGTGGAAACAATTTCGGATCCGATACAGCGTGACATTTTTAGAGGAGTTAGTGCAAATTTAGATGTTAACGAATCAAAAACACCATTACCATCGAAACCTTTCACACTTCTGCACAAGCGGGAATTAAAGTTGGCACCGAGTCAGGTATTTCCATTTATAGGAAATTCTACAATGAAACGCGTCATCACATGTGTAACTCCATCGATCACCGCATATGACCCATTTGCTGATGCAGACACAAATAAAATCCAGAACTTAATGTGTTTCCAACTAGATACTGAGTATGTGACCCTTCTTTATTTATTTATGTTGATATGTATGCGGCCGGTAATATACCGGCAGTGATTTTAACAGCCTTTCTTTATTTATTTATGTTGATTTTGTAGGAAGAAACCTGATAGAACCAGCTACTCTAGTGTTGAATTCTACAAAGTTATTACAACTCCAAGAAATGAATGGCCTACTGTTGACTATGGATGGTTGAATGATTCGGTTAGTAGTATATTTTTCTTCTACATGTGTTATGAAGTATTGAGTATCTAGTGAAATTCTTGGCCATGTATAAAAGTCACGTCAATTTTTAGCTTGAGTTCTAGACTATTTATTGATATTTTAATAAAGAAAATAACCAGTAAAATACATAAAACTGTTATAAAAAGAATGAGAACTTATTATATCGGTAATTATAAATAAAGACGAAAAGATTTATACCCGGTGGGAATAGTATACTGATAATTATAAAGAGAAAACGAGCTAGAGAGAGATTTGATAATTTGAAGAAAGAGTTGTGAAATTGTTTCTTTTACATCGAACGAAAACGTTCGTATATATAGAAGTGAAAAAGCAGAAGTTACTATGTAGCATAGTGACGATGGGCTCCATATGAAATTAATTTTTACCCATTTCACTTATCTGCTTCTTGACTTTTGAGTACATGCCTTTTGTAACACTCCCCCTTGGAGACCAGTGTCACTATTGTCTATTTGCTTAGCGTCCTTGTTGCCTCATTAAAAACCTTTCCAGAAAAACCCAATGGGAAAAACCTTAGTAAGGTAAAAAGAGTACAACCGCGTAAGCTCCCCCTCGAATGATCAGGTGTCATCTTGTTGATGACGCATTCCAATGTTGTGGACATGTTTCCTGAACATAGTGGTAGGTAATGATTTTGTGAAGAGATCTGCAGCATTATCACATGATCGAACATACTTGACTTCAATGACTTTAGTCTTCTCAAGTTCTTGAGTGTATGAAAAGAACTTCGGAGGGATATGTTTGGTTCTATCACTTTTGATATATCCTTCCTTTGTTTGAGCGACGCATGCAGCATTGTCTTCATATAGAATAGTTGGTTCCGTGTTTACGTGGATCCCACTGCTTGATTGGATGTGTTGGCTTATTGACCTTAACCATACACACTCTCTACTTGCTTCATGGAGTGCGATGAGTTCGGCATGATTGGAAGAAGTTGCCACGAGTGTTTGCTTCTGAGAGCGCCAAGATATAGCAGTGCCTCCGATCGTGAAAACGTATCCAGTTTGTGATCGGGCTTTATGAGGATCTGACAAATATCCTGCATTTGCAAAACCAATCATTTGACCGTTTGAATTCTTAAGATAGAATAAACCTAAGTCAATCGTCCCTTGAAGATAACGGAAAATGTGTTTGATCCCATTCCAATGCCTCCGTGTAGGAGACGAGCTAAATCTTGCCAAAAGATTTACGGCAAATGATATATCAGGTCTTGTACAATTTGTAAGGTACATAAGGGCTCCGATGGCACTCAGATATGGTACTTCAGGACCAAGTATCTCTTCATTTTCTTCATGTGGTCGGAATGGATCATTTTCAACTTGTAATGATCTAACGACCATTGGAGTACTCAAAGGAGTTGCCTTGTCCATGTTGAACCTTTTTAACACCCTTTTGGTATATGTAGATTGATGTACAAATATACCTTTTTGAGAATGCTCAATTTGTAAACCAAGACAATACTTTGTCTGTCCGAGATCTTTCATCTCAAATTCCCCTTTCAAATAATTAGATGCTTTATGTATTTCATCCTGAGTTCCAATTATGTTTAGATCATCAACATATACAGCAATTATCACAAATCCAGATGTTGTTTTCTTGATGAAAACACATGGGCATATGAGATTGTTTACATATCCTTCTTTTGTTAAATGTTCACTGAGACGATTATACCACATACGTCCAGATTGCTTTAACCCATATAATGATCTTTGCAATTTTATTGCACATAACTCTTTGGGTTTGGAACTTAATGCTTCTGGCATTTTAAACCCATCAGGAATTCTCATATAGATATCACTATCTAATGATCCATACAGATAAGCAGTAACAACATCCATGAGACGCATTTCTAGGTTTTCACCAGCTGCTAGACTCATCAGGAATCTAAACGTTATTGCATCCATAACGGGAGAATAGGTTTCCTCATAATCTATTCCAGGTCTTTGAGAAAAACCTTGAGCCACAAGACGAGCTTTGTATCTCGTAATTTCGTGGTTCTCATTTCGTTTTCGGACAAAAATCCATCTATATCCAACAGGCCTTACATCTACAGGTGTAAGTACTATTGGTCCGAATACACTACGTTTGTTGAGTGAATCGAGTTCGGCTTGAATGGCTCCTTTCCAATCTCTCCAGTCATGTCTCTTTTGACATTCATATACAGACTGTGGTTCTGGATCTTCGTTTTCCTCATTTATTTCTTTCGAAACCAAATATGAGAAAACGTCATCCACAACAGCCATTTCATTTCGATTCCAAACCTTCCCATTATGAATATAGTTTATGGAGATTTCATGATTTTCTTCAAACTCATGATGCTCTGCATCATCATTCGTTTCTTGATGTGATTCTTCCAAAATATTTTCTGCTATTTTGGGAACATCAGACTTTTCAGATTCCTTACGCTTTCTAGGATTTTTATCCTTAGAGCCAACAGGTCTACCACGCTTCAAGCGTGTTCTAGACTCACGTGTATCATCTGCTTTTCCTTGTTCTTGTGGAATTTCAATCCGAGCAGGAACATTTGCAGCTGGAATATGTGACTTAGTCACCGTTTTAGTATCTATAAAAGCGTCAGGTAACTGATTTGCTATACTTTGCAAATGCATAATTCGTTGAACTTCTAGTTCAGATTGTTTTGTAGGAGGATCTAGGTGTAATAAAGATGGCACACTCCACTTTATATCATTTCCTACTTGTTTGTTTTCTCCCCCTAGAACTGGGAATTCTTTTTCATCAAAATGACAATCGGCAAGCCGTGCCGTAAACATATCACCAGTTTTTGGTTCTAGGTATCGTATGATTGATGGAGAATCATAACCAATATATATCCCCAACCTTCTTTGTGGTCCCATCTTTGTACGTTGTGGTGGTGCAATAGGCACGTATACCGCACAACCAAAAATTCTTAGATGGGATATATTCGGTTCTCGACCGAAAACTAATTGTAATGGAGAATATTTATGATATGCACTTGGTCTTATCCGAATGAGTGCTTCTGCATGTAAAATGGCATGTCCCCATACTGAAGTTGGAAGTTTTGATCTCATGATCAATGGTCTTGCAATTAATTGCAAACGTTTAATTAATGATTCAGCCAAACCATTTTGTGTGTGAACATGAGCTACCGGATGTTCAACCTCAATTCCCGTTACCATACAATAATCATTAAAGGCTCGGGATGTGAATTCACCAGCATTATCTAATCTAACTCTCTTAATGGGGTAATCAGAAAACTGAGCCCTTAGTTTGATTATCTGAGTTAGAAATCTCGCAAATGCCATATTTCGAGATGACAATAGACATACATGTGACCATCTGCTAGATGCATCAATCAACACCATAAAATAGTGGAACGGTCCACATGATGGGTGTATTGGTCCACAAATATCGCCTTGAATTCGTTCAAGGAACTTTGGTGATTCTTTATCGATTTTGGTTGGCGATGGCCTTATGATCAATTTTCCAAGAGAACATGCAACACATGTCTTTCTATTTCCCTGATATATCTCTTGGATTTTTAGTGAATGACCATGTGAGTTCTCAATGATATTTCTCATCATTGAGGTGCCTGGGTGACCAAGGCGATCATGCCAAAGTGTGAAATCTTCCGGATTTCTTTTGATCACTATATGTGATTCGATTGCACTTATATGAGTTTGATGCAATCCTGAAGGAAGTTTTGGAAATTTTTCCAGTATATGCCTTTTTCCGGACTTATCAGAAGTTATATACATATACTTCTTTCCATTCTCAGTTGCAGACTGAGTGTTATATCCTTGAAGATATATGTCATTAAAACTCAACAAATTCCTTTTAGAATTCGGAGAAAATAAGGCATTACGTATGGAAAACTTGGTTCCATTCGGCAACGTAAAGTTGGCTTTACCAGTTCCTTCAATCAAGTCTGCGGGACCAAATATTGTGTCAACTGTGATTCTTGTTGGTTTTAAGTCAGAGAAATACCTTCTGTGTTTCAAAATAGTGTGTGTTGTTCCACTATCTGGTATACAAATTTCTCTAATGTTTCCCTTTGATATTGTTTCGTTCGTATCGTTGTCCATTTCTGAAATTAAGATAAATATCAATAAACTAGAAATTCATTCATAAAAGCGGGAATACACAATAATTATACATTTTGTTGTTAACACAACATTATTCATCAAAACAACTGAAAAACATAATATTATACATGACATAAGTAGAGACTATTCAGTAGTCTCACTACAAGCATTTCAATCTTTCGTAAGGTCAGTCATTTCGGTGTCATCCTCAAAGTCCAAGGCATCGAGATGGGTATCACCTTCAAGGTGTTCCATTAGGTTTACTTCCTTTCCTTTGCCTTTAATAGACTCTTGGTACAACTTGCAAAGATGTAAAGGAGTTCGACACACACGGGACCAATGTCCTTTCGATCCACATCTGTGACAGATTCCGTCACGCTTCTGGGTGACATTACTGTTGGCTTCCTTGCCTTTAGAATTCTGTTCAGAGCGAACCCATTTGAATGACTTCCGTCCTTGCGGGTTATAATACTTTCCACGACCTCGATTGAATCGACCACCACGACCCCGATAAGTTTGACCGCCTCTTTCTGGATTTTGCACATCCTTTTTCTCCGGATTTTTCGCAACCATAGCATTCACTTCAGGGATTGCTTTGGTTCCCACAGGTCGAGCGTTGTGATTTTTGATGAGAAGTTGACTATTCTTCTCCGCTATTTTAAGCGCTACAATCAGCTCAGAAAACCTTCGGTACCTGCAGTTTCTGTATTGTTCTGCTAGAACATAATGTTCCTTATGGAAAGTGAGGTAAGTCTTATTGAGCATCTCTTCTTCGCTCACATGCTTACCACAATATTCCAATTGGGACACAATTCTTAACATGACAGAATTATACTTTTCTACCGATTGAAAATCCAGAAACCTCAAATTTGCCCACTCATCAAGAGCATGGGGGAGAGTTATTGCCCTTTGGTTGTCAAACCTTTCTTTTAGAGCTTGCCACAACTCTGCAGGGTCTTTTACTTTTGCATAATCATGTATCAGATTTTCATCTAGATGTTTTCTTAGGAAAATGATCGCCCTTGATTTCTCATGGCTAGGCGATTCGTTTCCCTCTCTTATAGTATCCAATATTTTTAATTCATCTAGATGAAGTTCAACATTCGTGGACCATGCTATGTAGTTTTCTCCAGTGACTTCGAGAGCTGGAATCTTAAGCTTCTCGATATTTGCCATTTATTTCTAAAAACAAAAATTATTAAATATTATTAGAATTTCATTAATTAAAATCAACCAAGCAGATTAATAATAAATGAAATTACAAGAAATGTTAACGCATAAAACATTAGGGTATAACTCATGATGTACTCTTCCGGAGTATAATCACCAATGGAAATACCGTAAATACAAGCAAAAATTACAAATGCTATAATAATTAACAAAAATCGAAACATTTTCTTAGTTTGAAAAGATGAGATGAAATTGTGATTGAAATGAAATGATGAAAGATAAGTGTATTTATAGATTGAAAAATCACTGTTCATAGCCGTTGGAAAAGTAGATAAATTTTGAAAAAATTTCTTTGTGACCGTTGAAAGTAAAATATTAAAACAAAAATCAATCTGAAAAACACTTTAATGCGCAACTAGTTAATTTACCAATTTCATGTAAAATTATATATAGGTGACTAAACCTCCTATATAATGATAATAATGTAAGCAAATATTTAGCAGTTATATTATGGTGACAAAGTCATCTACATAATATAAATGAATATTTAACGGCGAAATTATAGTGATAGAATCATCCACATATAAACAGTAAATAAATTATACGGTGCATTTAGCAACCATGTATAAATAATAAATAAATTATATGGTGCGTTAAACAACCATATATAAACAATAAATAAATTATATGGTGCGTTAAACAACCATATATAAAAACAGTAAATAAATTATATGGTGTGTTAAACAACCATATATAAAAACAGTAAAATAATACCGAGGCGAAAAACCGCCTACAATATAAACAAATGAATAGTGGTGCATTAAACAACCACTAGAAAGTAATTGATATTATAGAGGCGGCATGCCGCGCACTATAATAAATTACACAGTATATAATATTTATAAATATATAGCATAACGGCAGAGTGATCGTGCTGATAACGTGTTATAAAAAGAATGAGAACTTATTATATCGGTAATTATAAATAAAGACGAAAAGATTTATACCCGGTGGGAATAGTATACTGATAATTATAAAGAGAAAACGAGCTAGAGAGAGATTTGATAATTTGAAGAAAGAGTTGTGAAATTGTTTCTTTTACATCGAACGAAAACGTTCGTATATATAGAAGTGAAAAAGCAGAAGTTACTATGTAGCATAGTGACGATGGGCTCCATATGAAATTAATTTTTACCCATTTCACTTATCTGCTTCTTGACTTTTGAGTACATGCCTTTTGTAACAAAAACTATATATTAGTAAATATACAAAACTGTACATTACAAATTTATAGAACCCGGTTAGTATCATGTTTTTTTTTATCATGTACTATTAGCTAATAAGTCTACAATCAAACAGAAAATAAGTCTACCATCAAACAGAAAATAAGTCTACCATCGAACAAAAATAAGTCTACCATCAAACAAAAAATAAGTCTACCATCAAACAGAAAATAAGTCTACCATCAAACAAAAATAAGTCTACCATTAAACAGAAAATAAGTCTACCATCAAACAAAAAATAAGTGTACCATCAAACAGAAAATAAGTCTACCATCAAACAAAAATAAGTCTACCATCAAACTGAAAATAATTCTACCGTCAAAAAGAAAATAAGTCTACCATCAAACAAAAATAAGTCTACCATCAAACAGAAAATAAGTCTACCATCAAACAAAAATAAGTCTACCATCAAACAGAAAATAAGTCTACCATCAAACAAAAAATAAGTCTACCATCAAACAAAAAATAAGTGTACCATCAAACAAAAATCCAGATCTGGAAAAAATCCAGATCGGGAAAAAATTCAGATCGGGAAAAAACCAGATCTGGAAAAATTCAGATTTGGACCAAAACGTGACTTATTTTTGTTTGATGGTAGACTTATTTTCATTTGATGGTAGACTTATTTTTGTTTGACGGTAGACTTATTTTTGTTTGACGGTAGACTTATTATCTGTTTGATTACTTTTGGTTTAATTTGCGAACTAAAGGTCTACCACCACAAAAGTTTCTTAAATAGAAAACAAGTCTACCACCAAGTACAATAAGTCTACCGCTATCACAAATAGGTCTACCGTCACTAAGTTCGATAAAAAGTCTACCACCACTAAAGTTTCTTAAAGAGAAAACAAGTCTACCACCAAGTACAATAAGTCTACCGCTATCACAAATAGGTTTACCGTCACTAAGTTCGAAAATAAGTCTACCACCACTATAAATTCCTAAACAGGAAATAAGTCTACCACCAAGTACAATAAGTCTAGGGCTATCACAAATAAGTCTACCAAATGTCTAATGTGAAAAAAAGTCTACCGTCACTAAGTTTGAAAATAAGTCTACCATCACTAAACCTGGATAAAAACAAATCTACCACTTCTATCGCTAAAAACGCATAAGTCTACCACCATTGATCCTAAAAAAATAAGTCTACCAGTCAACGGTTGGTTTCGTTGACCGAAAATACGAAATAAGTCTACCGCTAACTATAAGTCTACCACTACTACAATAAGTCTACCACTACTAAACACAAAAAAAATCTACCACCACGATAAAAAAGTCTACCGCAAATTATAAGTCTACCGCTACTAAAATAAGTCTACCGTCACTATAAATCTACCGCTACTATGACTAAAAATCTACCACCAAAGAAAATAAATCTACCAGGCAAAATAAATCTACCATCGAACAAAAATAAATCTACCGCTGAAAATAAGTCTACAGAAATAAATCTACCACTCGAAGAATAAGTCTACCGCAAAAAATAAGTCTACCGCTACGGGATAATAAGTCTACCGCAGAGAAAATAAGTCTACCGTTCGAAAATAAGTCTACCACCAAAGGCTCAAAAATAAGTCTACCGCTCAAAAATAAGTCTACCGCTCCTCAAATAAGTCTACGGACAAAAAAATAAGTCTACCAGAACTCAAATAAGTCTACCATCACATAGCGGTAGACTTATTTTTTTAGGTGGAAAATTTTCGCGCTTACGCGGCGCGTTTCATTAATGGTATTTTCGTAAATACGTTTTTTGTTATCAAAGCAAAAAGGGTAAAACGGACTCGAAAATAGCCCCAGTAATTAAAATCTAAGAAGGTTGTTTGAGTAAGGCCAAAATCTAAGAAAGTTATTATAGTAAGTCTCCCTCTTCTTTTATCTTCACAGTTTACACCACGTTTAAAAACAGTGAAAACAACAAAAAAATAACAACATTTTCACAAAAAATATCTATCAGATACGATAACTTAAGAAACCAAAACAAAGAAATGGTTTTCTGTTGAACAAATTATTTTCTTTCTGTGGTTGGTTTAGAATATATTGTTGCGATTGATCGATCAAACCAAACCCCAAAGATATTATATTGCATAAATTTTGTTTATTATAGGCAAGATATTATGTAGTATTTTACATGGCCCGCGAGTATCATGAAAGACGTTGAAACGTCCCCTAGCTAGTGGTACCTAGTTGTTTGTAAAAACGAAATCATAAATTTGATAAAATTATATGGTTTTGGATTCAAGTTCGTCATCATTTTGTACTAGACCCTTCGTTTATTGTCAGTAACAACTAACAAACAAGTACGTTGCAATAAAACCACATATTCTCTACTGAAAAATTCCTCAAAAAAAATCATAGATAAAAAAAAGTACTACTATCTTTGCACGTCTACGTGGTTCATGGATAGAAATCCCAATTGCGTAATTATTCAGTAAAGTTAAAAGAAATCTCGAAAACAAAATTTACTTTACGTTTTTGTAGATATTTTGTTAAATAAAGTAGACGTCAAAAGGTTGTTTAGATATTTTCGTTGAAAAAAATCATTAAAGTACAAATAGTGATATATGATAATCCATTTTCATACCAATCCTTAGACTAATACACTATCGTATACTTCTAATCAAACCAATTAAAGAACAAAATTAGCTCATGTTCCTAAATAAATAGTGATAAAACCATTTTCACACCAGACATTAGACTAATACACTATCGTATACGGTATACTTCTAATTAAACCGACTAAACAACACAATTAGCTTAATACTATATAATTTTTTATTGAGAAATTCCCTAAAATACCACCTTTGAAGTTTTTTTTCCAAAAATACTATTTTGAAGTTTTTTTTCCAAAAATACCACATTTTTTTGAAAATTCCAAAAATACCACTTTTTAAAAATTGATTTTTAAAGTTTAAAATTTAATTTTTTTGCGTTTGAGTTAACTATTCAAAAATTAGGGTATAGTTTTATGGGGTAGGGTTTAGGTTTGAGGTTTATGGTTTTAGTTTTGAATATTAAAAATAAATTTTTAAAAAGTGGTATTTTTGGAACTTCAGAAAAATATAATTGCCATTATTATTTGTTCATACTCCTTAGTCTCAACGGTTAAAAATTCTAACCCAATAAGATCTAACCACGTAAGCAGGCGTACCATAAGCCACCTACCAACACACACACCTGATTCCTACCATGCTTCTTCTATAAATCACACATCTTCTTCTTCTTCTCTCTTTCGCTCTCTGAAATCCTTCTTTAACCGTTAAAAAAACAGAGCAAATCAAATCCTCAATAAAAGCTTCTTCATCAATGGCTTCTCTATCGCCATTGATCTTCTTACTCTTCTTCATCTCTGGTACAGATCTTCTTACTACTATCACTGTATCGAATCGATTCTAGGTTTTTTGATATTTAATTTTGATTTTGGGTTTTATCAACAGGTGTGAGATCTACAAGTTTTATAATGGAGAACAAATGCGAATACACAGTATGGCCAGGACTATTATCAAACGCAGGAGTAGCACCACTTCCAACAACCGGATTCGTATTACAAAAAGGCGAATCGCGTACAATCAACGCACCAGTTTCCTGGGGAGGTAGATTCTGGGGAAGAACACTTTGCTCCACCGACTTAACCGGAAAATTCACCTGCCTAACCGGAGATTGCGGATCTGGTAAAATCGAATGCTCCGGATCTGGAGCTTTACCACCAGCTACACTAGCTGAGTTCACATTAGACGGATCTGGTGGTTTAGATTTCTACGATGTAAGTCTCGTAGATGGTTACAACGTTCCGATGTTAGTCGTACCACAAGGTGGATCTGGTTTAAACTGTAGTAGTACTGGTTGCGTTGTGGATCTGAATGGATCTTGTCCATCGGAGTTGAGATTGACGAGTGGTGAGAAAGAGACGACGATGGGATGTAAAAGTGCTTGTGAAGCTTTCCGATCATCGGAATATTGTTGTAGTGGTGAACATGGTACGCCTGACACGTGTAAACCATCGGAGTATTCGATTGTTTTTAAAACGGCGTGTCCACGTGCTTATAGTTATGCTTATGATGATCAGAGTAGTACGTTTACTTGTGCTAAATCTCCTAATTACGTTATCACTTTTTGTCCGTCTCCGAATACCAGGTGAAATTACTTTTTTACCCTTCTCTGCTAAATTTTGATTTAAGCTTTAGAAGTTTAAAACATGCTTGATTAGTGACTGTGGCACCGACATAATCATATTATCTCTTCACTGTGGCACTAATTAGTATGAATGGTGATTATTGTTAGGTGAGAAAATGCTTAATTAGTGAGGGTATTTTCGTTAAAATACAACAGATACCATTAAGCATGAATAGCAGAATATGATTAAGCATGACACGCATAGATTGGGAGGGTAATTTCGTCAAATTACAATAGACATCTTCATTGTTGCACCACTTTGGGAGGGTAATTTGGTCAAATTACAGCAGACGTCATATTTACTACATCTACATCTTTCAATGCAACCATTAATGGACTTTATTTTGCTTACCGTGCAATTGAAGTAACAGATTTTTTTTTTTTTTGCTTTTTACTGCAAAAGAGTGTTCCATTAAGACTTTTGTTGTATGTTTATCAATTTGTTTTATATTCCCTATTTAACCTCGAATAGAGAGATAGATTTATTGGGATGTGAAATTGTTAACGGTCCAATAGATATTTTTTAATGTTATACCCAATCCCTAGGAGACGCGTGGCGATTTTGTAGTATGTTTTTATTTAACGGCTATTTTTTTTTTGGATTCGTTGCAGTCAAAAATCATCTCAAGATCAGAGTCCAGACCCGAAAGTGACAACACCACCAGGTACGTCGAACACACCAACCGGAGGGAGTAGTACGACGTGGTCACCGGTAGATACATCGATGATATACGAAGGAGCTTTAGACCAGAGTAAAGCATCACCGTCTACGAGTCGTCATCTTTCTTTAAGTGGATTCACAGTCACTCTCTTGCTGGTTTTTTGTCGGATGTGGCGGCTCTTTTGACCTAACAATAATCTCCCGCGTAAAATGAGGACATTGTGGGCCCTTACCAAAAGTCTTATCTCGTTCCCGGCCCATGTGAACTTTTACGACGTCGGATTGAGTCAGAAGTCGAAAAATGTAGTAACAGCTCAACGCGAAATTACGAAAATACCCTTCATGGGAGGATTCTAATTTTGGGTGAGGAACACGTGGGGAAGAAAGTGGGCTGCTGGGTGGGAATGTTGATTAATTTGTATGGTCAGAATATTCGTTTGATTTTTAATATAATTTAGGATTAGAATATAATGTACACTATATAAAAGTAATCTATTATTTTAGTTTCAAGTTTAGATTATTGGGGGCTAATGGTGGGGAATATTTCATTTGTTTGTTATCAGAAGCTGCGTTGGCTATCTGGACCATTGAAATGAATAATACTACACCTATTAGAATTTCGTTTTCTTGTCTCAACCGTTGTATTTAAAAATAATTTGACTTTATAAATTCATGAGAGCCATAAGAAATTCAGGTATTCTCTAATATTATATGCATAGAAAAAGCAATAATCAAAACATTAATAGTGATATGTGGTAACCACTAGCTGAAGAAAAGGAAATAGATATTATTAATTAAGTGTGAGTTGATCATGATGATGATGCCTTTGACATATAGTGAAAGTGAACTTATTAATATAAACCAAATGTCTATTTCACTTCATATGATTAGACAAAACAAAATATCATAAGAATAAACCTATCATGGAATATCTACACATGCTTTTAACCTATATTTGTAAACAAAAAGACATTTCTTTCACTATGTCCAGTGCAAGTGAATGCTAAATGGAATTTGAGAGTAAACCTTAGAACATTTTTTTCCAAAACTAGAAGAAACACTAGAATAACAAGAATTTAAAGGCCCATTACAAAACAATTATCAAGCCCATTAAGAAGAGAGAGTAGCAATCTCTTGATTCTTTGACATTGACATGCGTGAAAATGTCACATTTATAATGCGTGGCACAAAGTCTTCACAAACTTATCAAAACGGTGCCGTTTCAACACCAAAGGGTACCAACAAACTCTTCTCACACTCGTCATAATCCACAAAAAACAAAATATCTCCGCAAGGATAGTTTAGTCATTTTAAATATCTTCTCAAGGGTATTTTAGTCATTTTCTCAAACAATTACGCCTTGAGTTTTGTTTGTTTCCAACATTCACCACAATTCTCCACCGTAACAACACCACCGGAGCAAGCAATTTCACGATCTACGAATCGGAAGAAGAAGAAAGAATCTCTAATCTCTATGTGTCTAATGGCGTTATCCGACGCGGTTCTAGGGAATCTCGCGACGATCTACGTAGCGGTGATAATCGCGATTAAAGCGTACGGATTAATCTCAGGGAAGAGTTTCAGTGCTGGATTCGTCGTTGTAGTTTCGATTACGGCGGTTGGAGTTTTATTAGCGGTTACGCTTGCTTGGGATGTATCTAGAAGAGCGGCTGATGCGGTTTCGAGGTATAATCGTGGTGTTGAGGAAGAAGAAGAAGAAGAAGAGGAGAATCTTAGTCATCGTCATCATCATGATGGTGTTGGGAGTTGTAAAGGAGGGATTTGTTGGCATGGTGTTGCGATTCGATCACCGGCTTCTCAGGTTCGGTTTCGGCTTCCTCAACATATACCTTATGGTGCTTTTTGATTACATTACTTTTTCTTAATTTTTTGTTTAACATGTATGAAGCCATAAGAATATATATGTATAATAGGTTTGTGAGGAATAAGGCAATGATGGTGTTGTTTTTCTTGTAACTATGCAATTCTGGGAATTTTGTTTTGTTTTTGTTTGTATTGGTATGAAATGTTGTAAAATCTGTTAGTGATGAATAGATGTTTTTGTTTTTGTAATTAATTCGAGTTTCAATTTCTAGAGCTTCTTCAGTGTTTCTTGACGTTTCTTGTGATGAATCAAGATTGTCTTTTACTAATGTTAGTTTTTGTGAACAGGCTTTGAGAAAGGTGTATGTATATGCTTCTTAATGTAGAGATGAAGACATAGTATTAGTGAAGGATCTTTGTCTCTAGCTTAGTGAATTTGTGAAGCTTGAAATGATTTGTATGGTTAGATTACGAGTTGGGTATTCGGTAGAATCTAGCGATGAGCCGATGAAGATTGTGTTGTGAGCAGAGAATGGAGTGGGATCTTTCCTTTGGATTGGGTTCTAAGTTGTCACTCTGTTTCTTTTAGCCTTGAAATTACCACATTTATATCTCTATAGAGGCTGATCCTCTGCTTCAGCAACTCGACGTGAGTTGTGGACTGTAAGTTCAGTAACAATGGCTTGTAGGTGATCTGATCTGATCGGTAGTGTCGTCGTCTCTGAGTCTGCATAGCTGTGGCAACATTGGCATGTTCGGAGATGCCTATGTCAATGAAGCCTTAGATCCTGTGATCTCAATTAGACGGCCTAGGTGAGTTGCTTCCCCATTTTGGACTTCAATCTTATGAAAATCTTGGGCTTTATCTCTATACTAATTTCCTCCACATCCAAAAGCCCGACATAGTTGTTTCTTTCACTGACCAGAATGTACCTCTCTTAATGAGATTCTCACGAATCCACTTCACCCACAAGGAAGCATTGTTAGATGTTAGCCGCTATATCAATTTGAAACAACACACATCGGTTACCTCCTTCAATGATCGCAGTCCCAAACCTCCTTCATTCAACGGTTTACACGCTTGATCCCATGAGATCTTAGCTTTTGTCGTGTTTAGTTCCGGACCGGACCAGAGGAAAGCCGAACAAATCTTTTCAGTATCATGAATACATGCACTTGGTAATCGCAACGCGGAGAGCCAAAAGCAAAAGTTGGTGAGACTTATCAAAACAGATTTAATGAGTTGTAAACGTCCTGCAAAGGATAAGAACCGTGCCGTCCATGATCTAATCTTTTCCAAGAAAGGAAGATAATCTGCTCTTGAGGAATCCCCAAATATCTAACTGGCAACAAACCTACAGCAAAAGGGAAACGAGTCTCCATGTCCTTGCAAACTCTATCGTCAATCCCTGCAAAGTAGATTGTGAATTTTTCCATACTGATTTTGAGACCCGATAATTTTGCAAAATCATCGAAGACCCGAATAATTTCCTCCACGGATCTAACTTTGCCGTATGTTAATACAAGAATATCATCTGCAAAGCTTAGATGTGTAAGTCCCACGTTCTTACATTTTGGGTGATAGCCAAAATGTCGTGCTGAGGCTGCCTTATCAAAGAGCTTTGATAGCACATTCATGTTTAGGACAAATAGGTAAGGGACAGAGCACACCCTTGTCGTAAACCCCTCTCACTCTTGAAAAAACCCGGTAGAATTGGTGAAAACCCACTTTAAAATTAAGTGGTGATTTTTTACCAATTATACATCATGGTATTATTGGTACATATATGTTAGGGTTCTCTATATGTCATCAAACTGAATGATCACCGACAAAACTATGAAATATTAAGAGACTCCAATTACGGTCAAGAGCTCAAGATCCGTACACTCATTTTGTTGCGTCAACACATTTTTATTCGAATTTGTAATGATGCACATATATTTAGAGATGCGAGAAAAACGAAATGTAAACATAAAGAAAACACATATTTAGAGATTTTTCAATAATATATTAGCTACGTTTACGTGAAAAGAAAATCAAAACCCAATTTTACTATCCGAGACCTTCCTATCACTCTGGCAAATAACCAATCATGTATCATTGATGTCTTAAGTTCCTCTCTTAGCTCTAAATTACTCATGAACCGTTTAATATTCTTGTCCAAGTCAAATTAAGATTCTCACTTTCAACACTGACTCGAATCCAAAGCAGCCCCTTGGGTTACATTAGATAGAGAGGCAACCTGATATGATTTTGAGAAACCAGCCATCATCTATGAACTAGTCAAGCATCTTATCTTCTATTGCATACTAGAAGACGTGTGTTTCATTTGTGGGATTATCACATTTAGTGTACGAAGAAAAGTAAAATTAAGACAAAACCCGGCCACCATAATTTCACTATAAATAGAGGTTGATTTTACGCTTATTTCCTCACACTTCAACACATACATTGAAAACAAAGTAGTAATAGTGATCATGGCTAAGTTTGCTTCCATCATCGCTCTTCTCTTCGCAGCTCTTGTTCTCTTTGCTTCTTTTGGTGAGTAATGATCTTACCATATACATAGAAAAATGAGTTATCAAATTTTCCAGATTAAGATTCATTTGAAATTAAGTTTGATTTAGTAATTAACCTTGAGTTATCCATATGCAGAAGCACCAACAATGGTGGAAGCGCAGAAGTTGTGCGAGAAGCCAAGTGGGACATGGTCAGGAGTGTGTGGAAACAGTAATGCATGCAAGAATCAGTGCATTAACCTCGAGGGAGCACGACATGGATCTTGCAATTATATCTTCCCATACCACAGATGCATCTGTTACGTCCCATGTTAATTTATCTACTTGAAAACTCTTTGGTGCTTAATCCTGTGTGTATTTTACATAAAAATAAGACTGTGTCACTCCATGATCAGTGACCTAATGACATGTATGTTTATGTTTCAACGTTTTGTTTGGTTTTAAACTTATAATACAAACTTTTATGTAATACGTACCAGAATTGCCTACATGCATCTAGAGCATTCATGTAGGGGATATCCGATTAGCTAAAAAAAGAATACTTTTTATAATAGTAGGGAAATTTGCATGCATAACCAACAAAAATTCTATAATTACAAAACTAACCATTTGCCCTATATCTAATGGCTATGGTTTAGCCACATAGGGCCAATTTTGTTAGTTTATTAATTATTAAACAAATTTTGGTTATTTTGCAAATTAACCCATAGTAGTATACATATACATAAATTAGTCTTTAGTTCTTGAAAAAAACAAGTATTTTGACATATCCAAATATAAGAGGTTAAGCAACTACAGACGTTAGCTCCACATTTTGAAAACAAACCAATTCTGCCTTACGACTGATGCAAATAACCAATAATGTTTCTTTGATGTCTGAAGTTCCTATCTCTATACTACTCATGCAACGAACCTCGGAAGAACATATCCAAATCATTTAGTTTTTGAGTAATATACACCGTAATATACTAATATCCATATTTTTTTTAGCCTTTTTAACTAAATTAATGTTGAGTGTCATATGCTTCCAACTCAAAACTAATCACCAATAAGTGGATTAGCGTATGTTCTTTACTTCCTCCGTTGCAAAATAGTTGTCATTCTAGGTGATTTCACGTATATTAAGAAAACATATTATAATTTATGCTTTACCCTTAAAAAATGAATTTGACTATTTCTATTCTTCATAAAACTTGAGGTTAAATTTGGTATTTAAAGCTAAAATAGGCATTGAAAATGTAAAACGACAAGTAATTTGAAACAAAAAATAAAGTCTAGATTGACAACTATTTTGCAACGGAGGGAGTATATATTAATAAAAACCAATCGGTAATAAGTAGATTTTCTTTATAGTTTAAAAACTAAATATTGTGGATTTTCACAGTTGGTCAGCTATATTTGAAATCAATGTCAATGTCAAAATAACAATATTTAGTTTTTGGCATATGTTACGAATGCAAGTTTACTCAGTAAGAACTTAACTTGAACAAATGATTCATCATGTTGGATAAATAATTTAAAGAAAATGATCCTATCTAATTGGAGAGAAGAAGATTATAGTCTAGTGACATCAGATTATAGTATCAAGCTTTTCTTTTCTTGGGACTCAAGCAAGAAGGAGATTTAAATCTCATGGAAATATTATTGTTATTGACAATGCCATGGCCCATGGGACGAGCTTTACACATGGCTTGCATCGGAAATCCGAACATCAAAAATTCCGACGATGTTTTCTTGTATTAAAAAAAATTATCACATATTATGAAAATTTCTTACCTAATTTTATATATTATCGTCACTCTAGTCTTTAAAATTTATTTTTATCAACAGATTTCTTTCATAATTATAAGATATAATTTCTGAAATATTGTTTTTCCTCGTAGTAGTAGTGTTAAAAAAGAAAAGAGAGGAAAATCCGAAAGGGCATGTTGAGGCAAGACATGGCCTACATCATGGTTTATCTTTCTTTCATGTCTACAAGTTCCTTTCAAACTCTTATTCGAAATATTGAACCGTTTCATCTTCTTGACCAGCCGCCACTGACTCGAAGCCAAAGCAGCCACTTGGGTTACCACTTCTTGACTAGTTCATAGACAGTGTTTAAGAAACCAGCTAGCCATCATCTATGGACTAGTCAAGCATCTTATCTTCTATTGTTACTAGAAGACAATATATGTGTGTGTTGCATTATATTTGTGGGGTTTAACACATCAATTGTAAGATGAAAAGTATAATTAAGACTAATTAAAAATCACAATTAATACACTATAAATAGAGGTTGATCTTACGCTTATTTCCTCACACTTCAACACATTCATTGATAACAAAGGAGTATAATAGTAATCATGGCTAAGTTTGCTTCCATCATCACTCTTTTCTTTGCAGCTCTTGTTCTCTTCGCTTCTTTTGGTGAGTAATGATCTTATCGTCTACATAAAAAAATGAGTTACCAATTTGTCTTTTTAGATTAAGATTTTATTTGATAAGTTTGATTTTGTAATTAACCTTGAGTTATGCATATGTAGAAGCACCAACAATGGCGGAAGCACAAAAGTTGTGCGAGAAGCCAAGTGGAACATGGTCAGGAGTTTGTGGAAACAGTAATGCATGCAAGAATCAGTGCATTAATCTCGAGGGAGCACGACATGGATCTTGCAACTATATCTTCCCATACCATAGATGTATCTGTTACGTCCCATGTTAATCGATCTACCCAAAAAAAAAAATTTGGTGCTTAATCGTGTGTGTATTTTACAAAAAATAAGTCTGTGTCACTCTATGAGTGACCTAATGACATGTATGATTATGTTTCAATGTTTGGTTTGGTTTTAAACTTATAATACAAACTTTTATGTAGTACGTACCATAGTCGCCTTTATGCAACTGAAGCATTCACATCGGGTTCCGATTAACAAAGATATTACCTTTTTAAGTATGCATATAAATTAGTCTTTAATTCTAAAACTAATCTTTTGACATATCCAAATATATTTTAATTAAAATTATGGACAATTCAATATTTTTTCATGACATGGAAGTGTTAAAATGGTAAGGATAAAATATTTTGACAGTGGAAGCCCCTTGGTCTAATGGTTAAAGATTTAAAGGATTTTATACTAGGTGTAGGATTCGAACCCCAGATAATACAGTTTTTTGCATATTAATGAAGAAACGATTTTCGGAGGTTCTATCGTCCAAGGGAGACCATGTCCATCATGGGAGATGTCGTACATGCAAAGTCGTTCGTCCGGGAGAGTTGTCCATCATGGAAAATGTCGTACATGGAGAGTTGCATCATGGAAACGTTTGTGAAAGCTATTTACCCTAATTGCATAGACTGCAGGTAGATCGAATATATCTAGGGATGATGTAATAGACTATCTGATAATCAAGTGTTAAAAATTTTTTTTTGGCATGTCCGAATATACGACTAATTAAAATTCTGCACAAAACTTACAAATAGTAATTTCCCATATTTGTTCATGACATGCAAGAGTCAAAATGGAATGAAATTGAAATAAATCAAATGGAGATTAATATAATGAGAGACTAGATGACTCCCCGCATTATACGTGGATTATATTTTTAAAAATTAAATCAATTATAAAATATTATTACATATGATGTTCAATTTACATTTTTTGGTCTTTCGCATTTTTCCGATTTTTTAAGGTTTGTTGTGAGTAATACTATCTAGAATAAAATATATAGCTAAACGATTATATATGTTTTCGATTCTTATTCAAATTTTGATCAAATCTATATTCTACTGAAAGAAATTTAAGTTTCAGATTAATTTAATTCTTTGATTAAATTTAACATCAAATTTGTTTTTTTCCCACTAAATATAATTTATAATATGAAATAAATTACAACAATGTTGCATTGATATTTGGGTTAGTTAGCTTAATACAGTAGAACCTCGATAAATTAATACTCGATAAATTAATAAACACCATAAATTAATAAATTATCCCGGTCCCGAGTCGGGCCAATGTAAAAATCAACTCAATTTGATAAAATGATAAGATAATAATTTTTTTGAAACTCCTATGTAAAATATAGTCCCAATAATAGCATAAATTAATAATTGCAAATCTTAGACATATATGTATATACATCTAAGGTAATTTAGTAAAATATGACTCCAATGTTGTTTGTCTTTTCTTAAAGTTGGAATCACGTTGGAGCTCGTCTCTAATTTTCCTTATTGCATCAGCAACTCCTGGTGTTGTCTTCTCAACCTGCATCCAAAAGTTATGAAGAGTTCTAGAAGCGAGAATTGCTTCCTTACGCGTAACTGGTTCCAAGGGTGATGCAAGATCTTCTTCAACTTCATCTTCAACATTAAGGATAGTAGCCGCAATTTCTTCTAAACTCTGAACTTTTGAGGAAGCATCGTTTTCACCCGGATAGTCTAGTAAGGTCTTGACATCCATTCTGTTCCGATAACAGAGATTATTAATCACAACTTCAAGTTCATGAATGTCGTTTGATTCATCTTCTAAATTCCTTGATACATCCTCTGTTGAGCGAATTTTGCAGTGTCGAAAACAATTTGCTATTGTCTCTTGACGAACATTAGTTGTCCAAGCCGAGACTGCAAAATTGATAGCATTCAAAACGTTGATCTTACCTGGATCAGATTGTCCCAACTCATAGCCTTCTAAAATCTCACGGTAACTCTTTGCGTATTTGATCCGTCATTGTCGATTTCCCAACACCTTTTAGATGGGAAGCCATTGCTAAATTTGATTTTGAAACAAGCGATAAAAAAGAATGTTTAATCAAAAACCTAAGATGAACATTAAAACAAAGTCTCGTACATAAAAAAAATGTAAGGAAATGAATTATTATGGAAACAAATTGAATAAAATATGTAAAAAACAAATCATTATGGAAATTCTAGTGAATATATATATTGGTAGAATATGAATTTTGAA
This sequence comes from Arabis alpina, assembly GCA_900128785.1. NCBI lineage: Eukaryota > Viridiplantae > Streptophyta > Magnoliopsida > Brassicales > Brassicaceae > Arabis > Arabis alpina. The sequence continues at coordinate 33,490,039 of LT669789.1, forward strand.
GAAATTTTCTTATTTTAAATTAAAAAATCTTAGATTGGGGATTTAACAAAATCTCTTTCTAAATTAATAATTATTAATTTATCGATAAAATAATATTCTGCCTAAATTAATAAATTGTCCTGGTCCCAACATTATTAATTTATAGAGGTTTTACTGTATTACTTTGTGTGTTGATAATTAGGATGATAACATGTTGGTAACTGAATTTAGGTAAGTAAGAGAGAGGAACACAAAAGTGACGAAAATACTCCTATTGATTTTACGAAGGATAATAATAAAAAATGGGAAATTGACACCAATAATAGGATTTTGGACAAAAATTAAGTATTTAACGTGACCTAAAAAAAAATTAGGTGTATAACATACATATCACATAAAAAGTCTATAATACCCTTTTTGATTTACATCATAATAATCTCAAAAATTAAAAAATTAAAAACCAAAAAAGGAAATCAATAGATTTAAAAACATTTACCCTAATCTTTCTTTTCCCTTAGCCTCCTTTTCTCTTTCACGTTCTTCTCCATCTCCTCCTCTTTCTCCTTCATGTTCTTCTTTTTCTTCTCCATCTCCTCCTCTTTTTTTTTTCATGTCATTGTCTCCTTCTTTTCCTCCATTGTCCATCTTCTTTTCCATCTCCTCCTTCTCCTCCATTGTCCATCTTCTTCTCCATCTCTTTTTTTCTTTTTTTTTTCTTTTTTTTCATAGATCATTTGGATCGTTAATCTTAAAATTAGTTTATATGTTTGATGTGATTGTTACAGTGTTTAAATTCTATAGTTTGTTTAATATAATTAATTAATATAGCTAACTATATATTTATATCTATGCAACATTTTTATACTAAACTATTTTGATGACCATATATAATATGATAGTTAACTATTCATACATAACTAGTGAACTATATTGATAAATTGACTATTGTAGTGTTTATATAGTGAACTATATTTTTATTTGAATAGTTAGCTAACGTTTATACAGTGTTATATAGTGAACTATGTTATATAGTGAACTATCGCTTATATAGTGGACTATGTATTTATATCGATATATTATAATATTGGTATATAATAGACTACATATTTATACTGTAATGTTTTATATGGCATGAAATCATTAGAGTAGTTAACTATGCCATAAACATAGTTACCTATATTTTTAAATTGGTAATTTTTATGAAAACCAATTTAAAAATAGTTAACTATGTTTTAAACAGTTACAAATAATGTGATGTAGTTGACTATATTCTGAGATCAATTGAATATGTAATTTCGAAAATAGCTAATTATTTTTACAACATATGATTCTTTTTTCATCTTTATAAAATTAAGAGAAGATCAAGAAAAGATTTTTATGAATTTTTATGAATTTTTATTTTTTATATAATATTTTTAAAGATTTTGTTTTTAATCATCAATAATTATTACATTTAATGGTAATTATCATATTTAATATGTGATTCATTCTTATTTCCATATTAACTCTTTTTCCTACATAAAATTAACCCAATTAAATAGGGGCAAAATCGTCATACAATTGATTCTCACAGTTACATACCTAAATATCAATCACGTGATGTTACATACTTAATTTTTTCCCTAAATCCTATTATTCAGCTAATTCTCCCATAAAAAAATCCAAGAATATGTACCGGCTATAAAACGTATATTGACAAGAACACTACTCTTTTGAAGAGGTTTACGGAAAAAAAAAATTCAGATTTTGAGATTCGTGATTTGGGCAAGTTTCCAAATTGATTGATCGTGATTTTGGTGGATGTAAATGAGTGAAAAAATCCAGATTTTGTTTTAAAATCGTGATTGAAAAACCAAGATTTGGGATCAATAAGACTGTATCAAGGAAAAGTTCTAGATTTATCTGATCGTGATTGGGAAACCTGGATTTGGGATGAAGAAGGGAAAAATCGTCCATGAATCTTATATGATTTTCTCACTTTGCTATGTCACGGGAGCTATTGTTGCTATTCATCAATCAGATTTATCTAAAAGAAAACCAGAAGAGAAAGATGGAGCACAAGAAGGTCGGCGTATTGTAAAAGCAAGGAAAGGTCTAAATAGCTAACTATATTCTTTTTAATTTTGGTGTTGTTGTAGTTAACTATGTTGGATATGAAAGGTAACTATTTTAGTGACTACATTGAATGTTTAGTTATACTTGACTATATGAAACTAAAGATGGAGTTTGTCTGCGTATAATAGTTAACTATACGTGTGTACACACATAGTTATATCGCACTATATTATATATGAAAGATAATTATTAAATGCACTATATTGTATGTTTAGTTACACTTGACTATATGAAACCGAAGATGTAGTTTTCATGTGTATAATAGTTAATTATACGTGTGTACATACATAGTTAACTATTTTTTACAATATATAGTTTGTCTGCATGTAATAGTGTACTATACTTTGTATAATCCTATGTCATCAAACTTCTATGTAATGATCACCGACAAAACTATGAAATATTAAGAGACTCCAATTACGGTCAAGAGCTCAAGATCCTTACGCTCATTTTGTTGCGTCAACACATTTTTATTCGAATTTGTAATGATGCACATATATTTAGAGATGCGAGAAAAACGAAATGTAAACATAAAGAAAACACATATTTAGAGATTTTTCAATAATATATTAGCTACGTTTACGTGAAAAGAAAATCAAAACCCAATTTTACTATCCGAGACCTTCCTATCACTCTGGCAAATAACCAATCATGTATCATTGATGTCTTAAGTTCCTCTCTTAGCTCTAAATTACTCATGAACCGTTTAATATTCTTGTCCAAGTCAAATTAAGATTCTCACTTTCAACACTGACTCGAATCCAAAGCAGCCCCTTGGGTTACATTAGATAGAGAGGCAACCTGATATGTTTTTTCAAAACCAGCCATCATCTATGAACTAGTCAAGCATCTTATCTTCTCTTGCCTACTAGAAGACGTGTGTTTCATTTGTGGGGTTATCACATATAATGTGCAATGAAAAGTAAAATTAAGACTAAACACAGCCACCATAATTTCACTATAAATAGAGGTTGATCTTATGGTTATTTCCTCACACTTCAACACATACATTGAAAACAAAGTAGTAACAGGGATCATGGCTAAGTTTGCTTCTATCATCGCTCTTCTCTTCGCAGCTCTTGTTCTCTTTGCTTCTTTTGGTGAGTAATGATCTTACCATATACATAGAAAAACGAGTTAACGATTTTGCCAGATTAAGATTCATTTTAAATGACGTTTGATTTAGTAATTAACCTTGAGTTATCCATATACAGAAGCACCAACAATGGTGGAAGCGCAGAAGTTGTGCGAGAAGCCAAGTGGGACATGGTCAGGAGTGTGTGGAAACAGTAATGCATGCAAGAATCAGTGCATTAACCTCGAGGGAGCACGACATGGATCTTGCAATTATATCTTCCCATACCACAGATGCATCTGTTACGTCCCATGTTAATTTATCTACTTGAAAACTCTTTGGTGCTTAATCCTGTGTGTATTTTACATAAAGATAAGTCTGTGTCACTCCATGATCAGTGACCTAATGACATGTATGTTTATGTTTCAATGTTTGGTTTGGTTTTAAACTTATAATACAAACTCTTATGTAATACATACCAGAATTACCTACATGCATCTAGAGCATTCATGTAGGGTATATCCGATTAGCTAAAAGATTACTTTTTATAGTATACATATACATAAATTAGTCTTTAGTTCTTGAAAAAACAAGTATTTTGACATATCCAAATATAAGAGGTTAAGCAACTATACGTTAGCTCCACATTCTAAAACAAACCAATTCTTCTTTACGACTGATGCAAATAACCAACAATGTTTCTTTGATGTCTGAAGTTCATATCTCTATACTACTCATGCAACGAACCTCGGAAGAACATATCCAAATCATTTAGCTTTTTGAGTAATATCCATATTTTTTTTAGCTTTTTTAACTAAATTAATGTTTAAGTGTCATATGCTTCCAACTCAAAACTTATCACCAATAAGTGGATTAGCGTATGTTCTTTATATATTAATAAAAACCAATCGGCAATAAGTGGATTTTCTTTATAGTTTAAAAACTAAATATTGTGTAGTTTCACAATTGGTCAGCTATATTTGAAATCAATGTCAATGCTAAAATAACAATATTAAGTTTTTGGCATATGTTACGAATGCAAGTTTACTTAGTAAGAACTTAACTTGTACAAATGATTCATCATGTTGGATTAATAATTTCAAGAAAATAATCCTATCTAATTGGAGCGAAGAAGATTATAGTCTAGTGACATCAGATTATAGTATCAAGCTTTTCTTTTCTTGGGACTCAAGCAAGAAGGAGATTTAAATCTCATGGAAATATTATTGTTATTGACAATGCCATGGCCCATGGGACGAGCTTTACACATGGCTTGCATCGGAAATCCGAACATCAAAAATTCCGACGATGTTTTCTTGTATTAAAAAAAATTATCACATATTATGAAAATTTCTTACCTAATTTTATATAGGGCAATTTCCAAAAATACCACTTTTTAAGTTTTTTTTTCCAAAATTACCACCTTAAAGTTTTTTTTCCAAAAAAAACCACATTTTTCCAAAAAAAATCACATTTTTTCCAAAGTTCCAAAAATACCACTTTTTAAAAAAATCATTTTTAACATTCAAAACTAAACCCTAAACCCCCAAACTCAAACCCTACACCCTAAAACTATACCCTAATTTTGGAATAGTTAACCCAAACCCAAAAAATTAAATTCTAGACCTTAAAAATCAACTTTTAAAAAAGTGGTATTTTTGGAACTTTGAAAAAAAAAGTGGTATTTTTGGAAAAAAAACTTCAAGGTGGTATTTTTGGAAAAAAAACTTCAAAGAGTGGTATATGAGGGAATTCCTCTTTTATATATTATCGTCACTCTAGTCTTTAAAATTTATTTTTATCAACAGATTTCTTTCATAATTATAAGATATAATTTCTGAAATATTGTTTTTCCTCGTAGTAGTAGTGTTAAAAAAGAAAAGAGAGGAAAATCCGAAAGGGCATGTTGAGGCAAGACATGGCCTACATCATGGTTTATCTTTCTTTCATGTCTACAAGTTCCTTTCAAACTCTTATTCGAAATATTGAACCGTTTCATCTTCTTGACCAGCCGCCACTGACTCGAAGCCAAAGCAGCCACTTGGGTTACCACTTCTTGACTAGTTCATAGACAGTGTTTAAGAAACCAGCTAGCCATCATCTATGGACTAGTCAAGCATCTTATCTTCTATTGTTACTAGAAGACAATATATGTGTGTGTTGCATTATATTTGTGGGGTTTAACACATCAATTGTAAGATGAAAAGTATAATTAAGACTAATTAAAAATCACAATTAATACACTATAAATAGAGGTTGATCTTACGCTTATTTCCTCACACTTCAACACATTCATTGATAACAAAGGAGTATAATACTCCTTCCGTTCTTTAAAGATTGATTTTCTAGAGTTTTCACACATATTAAGAAAACAAATTAATGTTTGACTAGAAATGTATTGGTTTTTGTACTAAACAATTTTCCATAAGTTTGACCCAATAACAATTTAATAAAATCAATTAATATGTCTTGAAATCTACAATTTATAATTATTATTGCATAGAAAATGTAAAAAATCAATCTTTTTAAAACAATTTTTTTTTCTAGAACATCAATCTTTAAAGAACGGAGGGAGTAGTAATCATGGCTAAGTTTGCTTCCATCACCACTCTTTTCTTTGCAGCTCTTATTCTCTTCGCTTCTTTTGGTGAGTAATGATCTTATCGTCTACATAGAAAAATGAGTTACCAATTTGTCTTTTTAGATTAAGATTTTATTTGATAAGTTTGATTTTGTAATTAACCTTGAGTTATGCATATGTAGAAGCACCAACAATGGCGGAAGCACAAAAATTGTGCGAGAAGCCAAGTGGAACATGGTCAGGAGTTTGTGGAAACAGTAATGCATGCAAGAATCAGTGCATTAATCTCGAGGGAGCACGACATGGATCTTGCAACTATATCTTCCCATACCATAGATGTATCTGTTACGTCCCATGTTAATCGATCTACCCAAAAACTTTTTGGTGCTTAATCGTGTGTGTATTTTACAAAAAATAAGTCTGTGTCAATCTATGAGTGACCTAATGACATGTATGTTTATGTTTCAATGTTTGGTTTGGTTTTAAACTTATAATACAAACTTTTATGTAGTACGAACCATAGTCGCTTTTATGCAACTGAAGCATTCACATCGGGTTCCGATTAACAAAAATATTACCTTTTTAAGTATGCATATAGATTAGTCTTTAACTCTAAAACTAATATTTTGACATATCCAAATATATTTTAAACGAGTAAATATGTTTTCGATTCCTATTCAAATTTTGATCAAATCTATATTCTACTCAAATAAATTTTGATCAAATCTATATTTTAAACGATTTAATATGTTTTGGATTCCCATTCAAATTTGTTTTTTTCCACTAAATATAATTTTTAATATGAAATAAATTACAACACATCAAAAATAATAATTTTTATCACTTATCATAACTTTTAGTTTTAATATATATTTTCAAAAAATAACACATCAAAAATGACATTTTTTTAAACATATTATTAGAGATGTGATTGTGTTAATATATATTTTGCAAAATTAACACATCAAAAATGATATTTTTGGAGGTGAATGGTTTAACACATTTTTTGATTTTATTAGGGAGGTGATTTTGACCAATTACCTCGGTAATTGAATCCTATAAGTTCTTCCCTTCAATACATAAAATAATCAATTGAATAAGAACAATTAAAATACATAAAATTATCGGTAGAAATACAAAAATTGTTTTATACACTCACCGTAGTGGCTTTTCTATGTATATAATTTTTTTAAATTGGTGAGTTTAGCGTTATAAACCATTTTGAAAAAAAAACAATCGTAATGCAGGTGGAGGCTTGCCGGCTTGGCGACCCATTTTATTATCTATGGTGTCTTATACTCCCTCCGTTCTTAATTAATAGATGTTTAAGGTAATGCACGGTTATTAAGAAAACGCATTGATTTCTACGATTTACAGTTTTCAATAAAGTTTAACCAATAGTATTTCAGTATTTGTTTTGGAATTTGTAAAAGTGCATAGAAAACTGTAAAAACTCTATTATTTTGGAACAAAATTTTTTTGTAAAAAATTCATTAATTAGGAACGGAGGGAGTATATGAGTAATCAATATAGGAGATTATGTTTTAGAATTATAAATGTTATAATCTATCAACTCCCTAACAAATACAGTAAAAACTCTATAAAGTAATACTCGATAAAGAAATAAACTCGATTAAGTAATAAATTTTGCCGGTCCCGAGTCGAGCCAGTGCAAATCGATAAGATAATAAGATAATAAAATTTTCAAAAGTCTTATACAAATATATGGTCCTATTAATATCATAAAATAATAATTGCCATATATTTATTCTATTTCATAGTAAGTGATGTTTTAGGAGAAACAAATTGTTTCAAACTATACTATATTTTCAACTTTTAGTAGAGAATTAATTAACTTTTTTTATTGTCTTAACCATTTATATTTTGTAAATTATTTTATCAGTGGTTAAATTGTATTTTAATATGAATTTATCAATGAATTTTATTTATTTATTTATTTTAAGCATTACTCATAAAGTAATAATTCTATAAAGCAATAAATTATTGTGGTCCCAACATTATTACTTTATTGAGTTTTTACCGTAGGAATTCCGGTTAGTTATAAAAAAATTAAAATCATTTGCAAAGATCTTTAACTTATAGAGGAACATATCGTCATACAATGGTGCCTTGATAAGATTGTTTAATTGTTTAAAGTTAATGGGTTAATTGAATGAGTTTTTTGCCATGTCACATTTGACATGTTTTTTTTTCCTTCTAATATTGAATCAGAAGAAGACACATAAGTTTTTTCTTAAGAAATCACCTCCCTAATAATATTTAGGGGATATGAAATTTATATTGATATAATTGCTTAAAATTAAATTTGAAAAGATCAACCATTTGTTCGTATGTCCAATAAAAACTCAGTACTTAAATTAATTTAATTAAAAATTCAACTGCATATTTGATTTAAACCATATCGAAAATTCAAAGTGGGTGAATTCAATTATAAATTTCAGAGTTTCTTCTATAATTTTTTTTGAACGTCTTGTATATTGATCGAAAAAATGGTTACAAATTGTTCACATAAACATGTGTTGAATACAAAGAGAAATAACACTATAAATGCAACTTGAATTATATTGAGACTTGCCCACATGAGCTAATTTATCCGCTGCAGCGTTGTTTTTTCTTCCTATATAAACAATTTGTGTTTTTTCAAAACGTTGCATCCAATGTCTGATATCTTGGATTAGGTTGTCAAGCGTTATGTCTTGAATGCGGGAATGAAGCAAATCGACAAGCTGTTTCGAGTCGCCTTCAAATATGATTCGACGATATCCATGAGACCACAAAATTTGCATAGCGTGGAAAAGACTAAAAGCTTCGGCCATAAGGGAAGTGCTAGGTTGCTGGAGAAAGGACGAACCTCCGCAAACGAATGATCCATGGTTATCCCGGACAAGCCACCCAGAACCCATAGGGGTACCTGCACTTTGAAAACTTGCATCATAATTACATTTTAGCCAACCTCGCAGGGGAGGTGACAAAGAAGTTGATGCGGGAACCTCCGAACGAGATAAAGGTGTGGAAATGGGAGGAGTGACTAGGTTATCACTCCATTCATTAGCCTCATGTTGAGATCGAAGAATTATGTCCCTAGAACTCCATTGTCTACCGTTGAATATGCGATCATTGCGTGCCTTCCACAAAGTCTATAGTAACCAACAGTTTTGAGTTTCTTCAATAATTTATCCTTGAAATTCTATTATAATTCCTTAACAATGACTCAATACACAACCTTTCTAAAATTATTTAATTTTTAACAATATTATATTTTAATTCATAATTTAAAATCACTAGTAGATAACAACAAATATTTTGAAGACACCCTAATTCCTCGTTTTAGTATTCTCTTTTAGAGACACCCTAATCTTGGGTTGTCCTAGTTCAGCAATCTATAATGAACCTTGGAAAAGACAATATATTTCGATCAATTACACACCCTAATCATGGTTCATTAGTTCATGTACATGGTCCTTTCGAACTCCCATTCCAAAACACTAAACCGTTTAAAATCTTCTTTGCCAAATCAAATTAACTAGCCGCCCACGTGAACAGTATAGCACTGGACGCAACGCCAAAGCAGCCACTAAAGTTACATTAGGTAGATAGGCAGCCTGATGTATGTGGCTGAGAAACCAGCCATCAACTATGAGTACTATTCAAATATCTTATCCTCTATTCTTAGCTACTTGCATTAGAAGCACATGTGTTCTTTATTTGTGGGGTTACCACTTACCACGTTATTGTTGGGTTGCATGAGTAAAATGACTAACTTAATATTATTCCACTATAAATAAAGGTTGATCTTAGGGTTATTTCCTCATACTACACATATATACATACCTTGAAAAACAAAAGTAATATACATCATGGCTAAGATTGCTTCCATCATCGCCTTCCTCTTCGCTGCTCTTGTTCTCTTTACTGCTTTTGGTGAGTAATGCACTTATCATATATACATGGCAAAATGTGTTTTAAATTTTTGCTTAATTTTATTTATTTCGATATTAACCTTAAGTTATATGCAGAACCAACAATGGTGGAAGCACAGAGGTTGTGCGAGAAGCCAAGTGGAACATGGTCAGGAGTTTGTGGAAACAGTAATGCATGCAAGAATCAATGCATTAACCTTGAGGGAGCATGTGGATGCCGGAAATCGCACAATTATATTTGTAAGGGTTTCGAGAGGAAGTTGAGATTTCTGCGTTAAGCTACGAAATAGAAAACGATGAGCAAATAAAAACTTGGGTTTGTTATTACTTTGTATTGCTTTTGTGAATAAAGTTGCGGATCCCTTTCTCAAAGGATGTACATCGATATATATACTCGACTAGGTCGGTTTAGGGTTACAACAAGATAAAGGAAATTATCATAATTCTTCGGGACTCATCTCGATCATCTTTCCTTATTGAGTTGATCTTCTCGCAGAAAAATGAAGTTTCCTTATTTCGCCGATGATCTCTCCTTCTGAAGGCGGCTTCCCTTGTGGGCTTCTCCTGATGGGTTAGACTTGTTCTGAACTCGTCGGCCCGATAGGCTTGCCATTCCTAGCTACTAACATGCTCTTCAGAAAAGACTCTCCTCGGCGAAATGTAGTCGATCCCGTTTAACCAGAAATATGCAAGGCCTTTTGTTTAGCAGATTTCGCCTAGGCGGTTTGACTGGCAGATTTCGCCTAAGCGGTTTGGCTGCCAGATTTCGCCTAAACGGTTTGGCTGGCAGATTTCGCCTAAGCGGTTTGGCTGCCAGATTTCGCCTAAGCGGTTTGGCTGCCAAATTTCGCCTAAGAGGCTTGGCTTGCTCGGCCAAACTGAGCTGAACAGCTCGGCCAAACTCGGCTAGGCAGTTCGGCCAAACTGGACTAGGAGCTCGGCCAAAATGAACTGAACAGCTCGGCCAAACTTGGCTAGGCAGTTCGGCCAAACTGAGCTGGCCAGCTTCGGCCAAAACTGGTCTGGCCAGCTTCGGCCAAAACTGATCTGGCCAGCTTCGGCCAAAACTGGTCTGGCCAGCTTCGGCCAAAACTGGTCTGGCCAGCTTCGGCCAAAACTGGCCTGGCCAGCTTCGGCCAAAACTGGTCTGGCCAGCTTCGGCCAAAACTGGTCTGGCCAGCTTCGGCCAAAACTGGTCTGGCCAGCTTCGGCCAAAACTGAGCTGGACAGCTCTGCCAATTTCCCGGGCTTGCCTAAACTCTTCCTGGCTATGCCAAATTTGGTCTAGCTCTCAAATTTGGCAGCGATAGCGTATTTGGCTGTTTGGCTAATTCGTCTGCTCGACGAATCAAACCACATCACGGCGCTTTCATCGTTACCGACTGTTGTTCTCGGGGGAGGGACTTCCGACCCCAACAGTTAGCCCCCCAACCCGCTAGTATGATAATAGTAGCGGGGCGGTAATTTGTCCAAGTAAAGAGAACAACAGTTAGAAATTTCTAACAGAGTAAATACTTTGAAGAGATTAATGCGATGTTTTGAACCGTTTTTTGCCGAACCAAGTTTTAGACCGGTATTCGCCGAAGAGTTTCGAACCGGGAATTTTGCCGAACCATAGATTTCGCCGAGCCCAAAATTTTGCTGAACCGGTCCAAGCTGGAATTGGCCGAGGCCGAGACGGGTAGCTCTTTCGCCGAACCGATCTAAGATGGGATTGGCCAAGGCGGAAACGACGCATGTTTTGCCGAGACCGGATAGCTCTTTCGCCGAACAGGTCCAACAAGGATTGGCCGAGACGGCTCAAACAACCTCCGAGTGAATTTGCCGATCGTTCACGCGAGGATTTTCGACCGAGGAACACGGGTCCGGACCTTTCAGCTAGACTGATCGTCTACAAGTTTTTGCCGAGAGAGTTTTTGAACAAATGCAGTTCCGTTTAAGGATACTTGCTTTGTTGACTAAGTATTTAGTAAAGGTTTATAGGTCGTTTATACTTGAAACGCATTTGGCTGTTCGTACCAACGTTGTTGTTTTGTTTGTGATTGTAGGGTAGCAAAATTACAAGTGTGTTTTCGCTCTTTACCAACGTTATTGTTGTGTTTTGTAGAATGGCGGTGCTTTCCGAACACGTCTGTTCAGAAGCGATCACACCTTTTGACTTGACCAACGTGTTGTTGGGTTTTCTGAATGATTATTCGGTGTATAAACCTAAGTAATCATTGGCAGCTGCTTTTTACCAACAGTGCTGTTGGGTTTTTAAATGAACGTCCAAGGTCAACAGCCCTGGGTCTGAACATTAGAATCAGCCGGGGTCAAAAGCCCAGAAACTGATCGTTATAACTTATATAGCGCGCTTAGGATCCGATGATGGATGTCAACGTGTTCAGGTTCACACCTTGTTGCTGTGGCCAGCAGCAACGACAGTGGATTGAACTTGCTTGAAAAAGGCTTTGAATAATCCGTAGAGGATGTAGCTGATGAAGTCTAGGAGACTTGTGTTAAGTGAATCCTGAGAAGGATGTGGACGAAGTACTCGAGACTTGTCTAATGAATCTAGAAAATGATGTTTGATGTTTTCCAGCATGGTGGAAGTAAAGAATGAGAGTATACGAGTATACGTACCCACTCCCCCCCTTTTTTTTCCGGAGGAGAGCAACTGAACTCGTCCGGAGACAAGCTGCCTACGTACCCTTTTGCAGGGATCAAGTCGCCTCGTAGTTCATTAAAGCACTTACTCCTCCCCCCTTTTGAGACGGAGGGAGTGGTGTGGTGGGTTGGTCGGTGACGCAGGTTCGCGGTGGTGACAGACTGCAGACCTTGCTACTTGCAGATGCGTTGGCTCTGCGTTTTCAATAGCTTCTGCGAGCTGAAACTGCTATAGAAGGTCGGTTAAATCTTTGACGTGTTCAGAGCTGGTCCTTGTTCTCTTTCGTGATTCTTGAGGTGAAGATTCCTCTTTCTTTTTCTCGGTGTTCCTCAGCTTGTGCTCTGCCATGAAACACATACGAGACTCCTTCTGGTTGCCCCATACCGTTTTTATGCCGATGGGTGTTGGGAATTTGAGGCATAAGTGGTATCTTGAAGGCACAGCTCTCATCAGGTTGAGCCAAGGAGTCCCCATGATCATGTTGTAGATTGCTGGATGATCGGAGACGGTGAAGTCGACCATCTTCTTAACGTTGCCAGCTTGGACGGGAAGGCGAATTGTTCCCATCGTCATGGTTGTCTCGCCAGAGAAGCCTGTTATATATTTAGGTCTCCATTTGATTGTGGATAGATCGATCTTCATTCGCTCAAGTGTTTTCTTGAAGATGACATCCACCGAGCTTCCTGTATCAATAAGAACGCGAGCAACGTTGAAGTCGTAAACAGTCAAGTTGATTACCAGGGGATCATTGTGTGGTTGATCGAGGCCCTCGGTGTCTTTTTCATCGAAGGTGATGGGGTCGCTGGAAAGTCTTGGCTTTGGAGGTGCTGATATGTTTGTGCAGACGTCAGCGTGGCGTTGGTAAGCTTCGATCGCAGTCTCGTTGTCAGCACAGTACTGCGAACCTCCCATTATCATGTTGATAATTTCGTGCTGGTCTTCGTTTTCCATGCCATCATCGCGTCGTTGGCGTCTGGGAATATCCTCTTGTTGTTCGGTGTCTACAGGAGCTTCCTCCTCTGGCTTAAAGTCTGACAGGCTGACGCCTTTCAAAGTGCCTCCAGTCAGTTTGGCTATGAGCTGCTGCCCCAACTCCCGACACTTTGCAGTTGAGTGTCCATTCGCCTTGTGGAAGTTGCAGTATAGCTCCTCGTCGTACTCCTTCGGTTCTTCGTAACCTGATGACTCCACTCGGTAGTTATAGACCCTTCCGAATCCTTCTTCGTATTGGACGTAGGCGGGATTCGCAGCGTGAGCTGGCTCTCTGGCCTGTTTCACCTTCCCACCATTCCTAGCACGGACTTCTTCTTCGGTTCGAGCGAAGTCAGCAGCACGGTGTAGAGCGTCTTGGATTGTTGTTGGCGTGTTGAGACTCATCTCTTGCCAGAACGGAGACGGACACCGAAGCGCGCCTCGTAAGGCCTCTAGGGCTGATTTGTTGCTGATACCTTCAACCTTTGACAACGTGTTCTTGAACTTTGTCATGAAAGACCGAAGACTCTCGGTCTCGCCTTTCTTGTTATTCCATAGTTCGGAGTCGTAGATCTTCCGTTCCATGAAGATGTTGTAATGCTGCACGAACAACTCGGAAAGCTGGAGGAAAGTGTGAACCGAATTCTTCTCCAGCTTGTAGAACCATTGAAGGGCAGGCCCCTTGAGGCTTTCCACGAACAGCTTGCAGTAGACGATGTCCTTTTCGGCTTCCTTGAAGTTTGCTCTCCCCAAGGCCACTTCGAATTCCATCAGATGATCTGAAGGGTCTGTAGTTCCTTCGTAAACTGGTAACTTGATTCTTCCGGGGTCGGAGATTTTTGTCCTCGAGATTCGTTCGTCGAAAGGCGTGTTCCTTGCCTTTTCCAGCACCTGAGCGACGGCGGGAGCCTTCCCTGTTCCGTGGTGCATCTGCGATTGGGTACGCTTTAGGTCAGAGGTTACTCGATCCATCTGAGCCTTTAGTGCAGCGAGCTCTGCAGCGTAAGATCGTTTGAACGCTCTTTGCTCTTGCTTCTTCTTGTACCGCTCTTCGTTAGAGTAGTTGGTGTATTCCGAGGTGCCTTTCACAACCTCCGTCTTGGAAGAGGCTGATGCGCTTTGGGTGTTAGAGGCGCGTGGTTCTTGTCGGATTCCTTCTGCACCTTCCGCTCGTGTACGCTTCGTGGGAGCTGGAGTTTCTTCGTCAGAGATGTCCACGACGCGTTCGGGAGACTTGTCAGTTTCTCGACGCGGCGGTGGTGGTGGTAGATCTTCTGGGTTTCCCCGAGTAGTGCGAGGCGCTGAGAAGTCAAGGCGTTGAGGGTCGACGCACACCCTAAGTCTTGCGGTGTCGGGTCTTCTACGCTTTCTTCTCGAAAGAGCTTTCAGTTCCTTCGAATTTGCCTCGATAATCTTGGCTTGCTTCTTCTGTTCGGTGAGGAAGGAATCTAGCATCTTCTTCACCTCGGTTATGTCACCTTGAGCAGGAGCTTTGGCCGCAGTAGCCTCCACCGAAAGTTCTTTCTCCTGGTTGTATCTGCGAGACGTGTTTTCTTCGCCGCTCACCATCTTTGATAATAGCTTTTTAGTGTAAGAAATTCTCTAGTTCCCCTTAGTCGGCGCCAAATTGTGGATGCCGAAAATCGCACAATTAGATTTGTAAGGGTTTCGAGAGGAAGTTGAGATTTCTGCGTTAAGCTACGAAATAGAAAACGATGAGCAAATAAAAACTTGGGTTTGTTATTACTTTGTATTGCTTTTGTGAATAAAGTTGCGGATCCCTTTCTCAAAGGATGTACATCGATATATATACTCGACTAGGTCGGTTTAAGGTTACAACAAGATAAAGGAAATTATCATAATTCTTCGGGACTCATCTCGATCATCTTTCCTTATTGAGTTGATCTTCTCACAGAAAAAGGAAGTTTCCTTATTTCGCCGATGATCTCTCCTTCTGAAGGCGGCTTCCCTTGTGGGCTTCTCCTGATGGGTTAGACTTGTTCTGAACTCGTCGGCCCGATAGGCTTGCCATTCCTAGCTACTAACATGCTCTTCAGAAAAGACTCTCCTCGGCGAAATGTAGTCGATCCCGTTTAACCAGAAATATGCAAGGCCTTTTGTTTAGCAGATTTCGCCTAGGCGGTTTGACTGGCAGATTTCGCCTAAGCGGTTTGGCTGCCAGATTTCGCCTAAGCGGTTTGGCTGCCAAATTTCGCCTAAGAGGCTTGGCTTGCTCGGCCAAACTGAGCTGAACAGCTCGGCCAAACTCGGCTAGGCAGTTCGGCCAAACTGGACTAGGAGCTCGGCCAAAATGAGCTGAACAGCTCGGCCAAACTTGGCTAGGCAGTTCGGCCAAACTGAGCTGGCCAGCTTCGGCCAAAACTGGTCTGGCCAGCTTCGGCCAAAACTTGTCTGGCCAGCTTCGGCCAAAACTGAGCTGGCCAGCTTCGGCCAAAACTGAGCTGGACAGCTCTGCCAATTTCCCGGGCTTGCCTAAACTCTTCCTGGCTAGGCCAAATTTGGTCTAGCTCTCAAATTTGGCAGCGATAGCGTATTTGGCTGTTTGGCTAATTCGTCTGCTCGACGAATCAAACCACATCACGGCGCTTTCATCGTTACCGACTGTTGTTCTCGGGGGAGGGACTTCCGACCCTAACAGAGCACGACATGGATCTTGCAACTATGTCTTCCCTGCTCACAAATGTATCTGCTATGTCCCTTGTTAATCTACCAAAAAAAACTCTTTGGTGGTTTGTCATTCCATGAGTGACTTGGCATCTACCAAATATGTTTGTGTTTGTTTACATTTTCTTGTGTGTTTCTTTACATTGAATAAGTCTGTCATTCCATGAGTGACTTGACATCTACCAGATGTGTTTATGTTGGTTTGCTATAATGATATAAACGTTTTATGTACTATCTATTGTTTCTTTTCTCTTTTCCAAATATGTTTGTCTCAAGCAAGACCCTTGAGTAAGAATATTGGTTTGACCATGATTTTTAATAAAGTGGTTTGTACTAGTTTCATCATTTGTCACCATCCAAGTTTAAATTTAGCATAAATGCATATTACGGACTGACTAAAAGGTAAGAAAATATTGGTGTTTTTTACTTCAAAAATGAACAAATACAACTTCTGTTTTATGTGTTATCCAACTTCTGTGTAATGATTTGTCAGAGAACTATGATATTGTCCGGTTACATGACTGAAGAATATGTAAAAAACTCATCATTTAAAAGTTTTCTAGGAAGTTTTTCACCTACAATTAACGACTCCAATATAGTTTGTGGGGCTAATAATTTTCACTTTGGAGAAATGATATGTGAAGAGGTCAAGACTTAGGATCCGAATACTAGTTTTATAGGACCAGCTAACTCACTTTCTAATTTACTGTTTACTAATAATAATAACTAACTATTAATATTTGAATTAGAAAGAAAGTAAAACACATATTGGAGTGGAAGAGCAAGAACATAATTTAACAGTGTGGAACAATCAATTTTGTTTCTAATGGATCAGACATCATTCCCTAATAAATGTGGTAGGAATAAAATAATTCTCAAACTGTATTTTCTTCTAATATTTTGGATATATATATATATATATATTATTTTTATTATTTTTTACGAACGCATTTACACATTATCAATTACAAAAATATACTCCATCCGTTTCATATTAGTTGTCATTCTACGTTTTTTGTTTTATTTCAAATTAGTTGTCGTTCTACATTTTCAATATACATTTATGATTAATTTTCCATTTTTACTCATACTCTTTTAGCTTATTAATTACATATATCAAACAAAAACCACATTAATTAGGGATAAAACAGAATTTTTAAATGTTTTCTTAATTGATGTGAAATCACCTAGAACACAACTAATATGAAACGGAGGGAGAATGAGTATTAAGAAAATCGCTTTTCAAAGACGAGCATTCATATATTTTGGATACTCATAATATTCATTTTGGATATAATTGTGTTAACTGATAAACGTTTTGTCACATTTTCTTTAAGATTCTTCTGATATGTATCTAGGATTTGTGTTATGTGATTTAATTTAAGATTCTTCTGATATGTATCTAGGATTTGTGTTATGTGATTTAATGTTATCTTAACTCGTTTTCACTTCCCTAGAATCATGGAACCCAAAACCTACCAACCCGAACAACCAAATCCGACCCGGTGAATATCTTATATTCTTGAATCTTGACCCAGTCAAATGAATCAGCCGCCTATGTGATGTAGCACTAGCTCAGCCAAACCAGTCGATTAGGTTACATTAGATAGACCATGCAACGTTCAATAAGTATCGATTGACTCACCATTGCACTATAAATAGAGATTGATCTAAAGCATATTTTCTCACACACAACACATACATTGGAAAACAAAGAAATTAATAATCATGGCGAACTTTGCGACAATCATCACCTTTCTCTTCGTTGCTCTTGTTCTCTTTTGCTACTTTTGGTAAGTAATGATCGTATCATATGCATGTCAAAATGTGTTTAAATTTTTTCCGTATATTTATTTTGATGCTTAACTTTGAGAAACAAAATATGTATTCATACAGAAACACCAACAACAATGGTGGAAGCACAAAAGCTATGCACGAAGCATAGTGCAACATGATCAGGCGTTTGTGGAAACAATGATGCGTGCAAGAACCAGTGCATTCGACTTGAGAGAGCAAAACATGGATCTTGCAACTACATATTCCCATATCATAGGTGTATATGTTACTTCCCATGTAACTAATCTATCAAAAACTCTTTGGTGCTTGTGTGCGTAATTTCCATAAAATAAGTCTGAGTGACCTCATGACATGTATGTTTATGTTTCAGTGTTTGGTTACAAACTTATAATGTAAACTTTTATGTAATACTTTGAACATGTGCAACTAGCGCATCTGAATAAAATTCCGGTTAAAACTTATTTATTTTTGTTTTAATATAAGAAAATGTAAGATTAGAGATTTATATCTCAAGAGCGTCGCGAATGATTTGGATTATGGGACGAGCCTTACACATAGCCTGCATAGTTGTCGCTTGGTGCATCATGCTTCCTTCTTTCATGTCCAACGATCCTATAGCCAAATTCACTAACCGTTGAGCTAACCAGGACAAGCTCGTCGTCCGATCCCTCTGTTTCTTATTCTTCTTCTCACATCTGCATTTGGATAAATGACCAGTTTCATATGTATTGAGTTCTTGGTATGTATACAAGTTGGCTTCACCTCATCGTCATTGATCTCTAACATGTTAATTTCTCTTGTTGATAATACTGATGATAAGAAGTTGAAAGTAGTCTGGTGCGGATTAACTTAATGCTGACAACGTTCTTCTTGGTTTATTTGTCGGTTTTTCTAAGTTAATGCAGGTTTTGCTTCAGGGGCAGCATTGCAATTTGCAACTACAATGCCATGAGCCTTAGGTGATTCTGCATTTGTAATATATATCTAAGAGAGTGAATGAGCACTAAGAACATAGTACAAAGAAACTGGCCATTTATCCAAATGCAGAGTTATCTCTTGATTCCATGACATAATGTGTTCTTCCTCACCTTTTCAATTCTTTGCTGGTAAGGCGAAGAAATGGTACATGACACCATGTTTGGAGCAAGATCCAGAATTTGGCAAATCCTCATGGTTTTTCAAGTCCGTGTTTCAATATTGATGCAAGCAAAACTCTCTTATTTCTCCAACATATTCAGAGAATTTAAACACTTACTCAAGATATGTATTATTGTAACCAGAGGCCGCTCTTTCCATTCTTTTATTTTATACACAAACTGTCTCATAATCCATAGCTTAAAGTTTAAAGCCATTATCAATAAGCATACTGATTGCATTACATACTCGAATAGATAACAACACATACATTTACACAAATCGAAACACAACAAATATACAAACTCGGAAGTAGTTTAAAGCCATATATAGAAACACCCCAAAAAATATAATCACCACAATCTTATTTTTCACCAATCTTGGTTGGATCAGAACGCGATCAAGTTAGTCACGGAGCATGTGCACAACTTCCCTCATCGTAGGCCTTGAAGTTGATTCATCCTCAACACACATCATCGCGATCTTGAACACATGAACCACACAGGCCAACGGATAACCAGTTAACCTCGGGTCAATGATCGCAACGACGGTCGCAACATCCGATGGCTGAGGAGATATCTCAGCTTCCGTGTTCCTCACCCACCTAACTATATCCACTCCTTCCCCGAATTCACCAACCGGTTTCTTCCCAGCTATTAGCTCCAATAGAACCACTCCGAAACTATACACATCACTCTTCTCGTCTACTTTCAAAGTATACGCATACTCTATCAAAACCAAAACAAACGATGATTAGCTCTAACAATTTAAGTTAGTAACACTCTACGCGTTGTAAGCGATTGAAAACAAACCTGGGGCGATGTAACCATACGAGCCAGCTATAGAAGACATACACTCGGAAGCAGCACCATCAACTAAGAACTTAGCGAGCCCAAAATCAGCAACATGAGCTTCGAAATCAGAGTCTAGAAGAATGTTATTAGACTTAACATCTCTATGCAAGATCAACGGCGAACAATCATGATGAAGATAACACAATCCTTTCGCCGCTTCAACAGCTACTCTACGCCTCGTCTCCCATTGAAGATGACCGCCTTTAGATCCATGCAATAGCTCTCCTAAGCTTCCATTAGGCATGTACTCG
Organism: Arabis alpina; assembly: GCA_900128785.1. Lineage (NCBI taxonomy): Eukaryota > Viridiplantae > Streptophyta > Magnoliopsida > Brassicales > Brassicaceae > Arabis > Arabis alpina. The sequence goes on from LT669789.1 coordinate 33,510,070, forward strand.
TACAATAGCAAATTCGTATCCTTATTCGCTACATAACCGAGCAATCTCACGATATGACGATGCCTGATTCTCCCTAACGTCTGTATCTCCGCGGTGAATCCATGATCACTCCTCCCGGTTCCACGTCCTACAAGCCGTTTAATCGCGACATCTACATTATTCGCCATCGATCCACGATAAACGATTCCAGCACCGCCTTTTCCGATTATATTCTCTTCTTTTAAACATTCAAGAACATCTTCCGATTTGAAATCTAATCGTCGAAACGCAGTTAACTTCCACGCAAGCGATTTCTCATTCTTATTCTTATTCATCTGCCTAATCGCAACACCGATCAAAACCAAAGCAGTAATCGCCGCAATAACCGTGATCACAATCCTCGTCGGTGTAAACAACGCAGTGTGATCACGATCTAAACCTTGACCAAGCCGCATCGAACACGAAACACGGTGAGGTAAACAAAGATAACGATTCCCTTCGAAAGAAGTATCGTTAAACACCATAAATTGACCACCGAGCGGTACTCTTCCGGAGAGATCGTTATAGGAGAGATCTAAAGTCGTTAAACTCGTCATGTTTCCAATTCCAGTAGGGATTACTCCAGTAAGTTGATTACCAGAGAGATTCAAAGTACCTAAATTAATAACTTGGTTAATCTCCTTCGGAATCTCTCCACCGATTCGGTTACGGCTTAGATCAACGGAATTCAACGACGTACATCTCGAGATTGAACCAGGAATCTCACCAGTGAGGTTATTCCCACTGATATTAACCTTCGTGAGATGATTCAATTCAAACAGAGTCTTCGGAATCTCGCCGCGAAATCGATTCCGATCTAGAGATAACGTCTGTAATCTCTCGAAATTCCCAATCGCTGATGGAATCTCACCGGTGAACCAATTATTCGAGAGGTAGATCTGATCTAAAACATCACCGGACATTGTAATCGGAAGTTCACCGGAAAAGAAATTATCAGTGAGTTCGATAATCGTTACTAATGGTAGATTGAATAAACCTCTTGGTATCGTTCCGTTGAGTAGATTCTTCACGATTCTTATCTTGTTTAACGATTTACATTGACCTAATTCTTCAGGAATCGGACCAAATAAGAAATTGTTGGATAGTATCAACATCTCTAGCTTTTCACCTTTACATAAATCCTTTGGGATTACTCCGGTTAGATGATTCGCTGATACATCGAGCTTCTTCAAATTCCGGTTACGACCGAGAGATTCCGGTAAGGTTAACGTGAAGTTATTCTCCCAGATTTCGAATACTTGTAGCTTCGGTAGCTCTCCGATGAAGGATGGGATTTGTCCGTAGAGGTTGTTACGGAAGAGATTGATCAGAGTAATGTTACCAAGAGAGATGAAGCTAGCCGGAATTTCTCCGGTTAATCGGTTTATTGAGAGATCTAGAGATTTTAAACTGATTAAACCGGAGAGTTCTTGTGGGATTAAACCGGTTAAGTTGTTGATGTGAAGAAACAGAGTATGTAACTGTTTAAGGTTACTTAAACTCGTTGGAATCTCACCGGTTAGAGTACAACTCGCCATGTCTAAAACTTCGAGATTTGTTAAACCACCGAATTCTTTTGGTACACCACCGGTATAGCTGTTGTAATAACCGATGTACATTTCTTTAAGATTCTTTAACTTTGATAAAAACGAAGGTGAGTCACCGGAAAGACCTGCTCCGTTGAGTCCGAGGTACTCTAAGGTTTCGATGTCTCCGTAGGTTATTGGTATCTCTCCGGTGAAGAAGTTACCACCGAGAGAGAGGTGTTTGAGTTTCTTGAGGTTTGGTATTTGTAATGGTAATGTTCCTGTGAAGTTGTTGTTGTATGCATCAAGAACTTCAAGATTCGTCATGTAGATGAAGATTTCTCCCGGGAAGGTTCCGTTGAGGTTACCGTTGTTGGAAATGTTTAGAATCTTGAGAGATGTGAGATTCTTTAACGATGTTGGTAAGTTACCGGAGAAGTTGTTGGCGGCTAGTGTTAGATTTACTAGATGGTTTAAGTTTCCGATTTCTGGTGAGATTGTACCGAAGAGAGGAGTGAATGAGATGTTTAGTGAGATTACACGAGATTGGGAGTTACAAGTGACACCAGAGAAAGAACAGTGAGATGTTGGTGAAGTTGAGTGGAGCCAGTCGTGGAGACCGGCTCCGTTTGGACCGGTCATGGATGATTTGAGGTTTAGGAGAGTTTCCATGTCAGTGTTGTAAGACAAGGTTGGTGAGAAAAGGAGAAGTAGAAGGTAGAGGTGGAGAAAGAGAAGGTGAGTTTTCAATAGTCTCATCTCCATTTTTGGGTAGAGAGAGGGAATGAGAAGTTAGCGTGAGTGTTATGCGATAAGAGGAGTACAGAGAGAGATATATGAAGAAGAAGATGGAGAAGAGAAGAGAAGAGAATCGAATTGGTACTATTCTAAAATACCTCTAAGACTTTGTGAGAGAGAATAATAAACTTTTAAAATCTTTTTTTTATATGACTTTGTGAGAGAATAATAATATACCACTAAAAATAATGCGCCAAATTAATAACCTAAGTGCTTTTCATATCTAGTAATTTCGTGTTATTTGTTTTTCATTTTGGTATTTGGTTACTCAAAATCCAGTGGAGAAAATTTATGTGTAAATTATTAGGAGTTAGACTTAAAAAGGCACTTTTACAGGAAAATAACATGACAGGTTTTACACACAAAATAATGAGGTTTGTGTAGCCGCCACTACACTAGACATGGAAAAATGGGAACGTCTACTTCGTCTTCTTACTCTGTTCAGTCTTCTGACACGATTTTAAATCGAGAAATTTATTAATACTCAGCTTTCATCAAAATTATATGTTAGGTAGATTTCGAATGGACAAGGACACTATCAAAAATCTTTAAGAGCGAATATATATGAAATGATTCGAATAATAACCAATATATACATTTATGATTTCGAGTTGTGATGTTCCGCACCATTCCGTCCGGCACTAAACAATACGTTTAGACATGAGACGGGTATTCTGACATTTTAGAGTATTCAGTGATTGGATCTAAAGTCTAACGGATATTGGAAAAAAAAATTTACTCATTATAAAAAAGGAAGAATTTTTTTTAATATCCAGCAAATAGTTTAAATGATATAAAATTACTATTTGTTCGAATAAAAATGGTGTAGAATACAAGTATTTATGGGTGGATAAAAGCGAGTAAAGATTAGATAAAGTAAACGTTTATAACCATTAGTTTAACGAAATCAAGATTTAACCTGTAAGTGATAGACAAGACTTACGTTAACGTTCCCTAGAGCCTGTGGTTTCTTTTCTTCTTCTATCGCCTGTCTTGTCATCTCGACCAGGCTAATCCGACGACGTTTTCTTCATCGTCACGTGATGTGCAAAGAGAAATAATAAAAAGACAAAAGAGTAGTAAATGGGCTTAATTAGTAGGGCCCGTTTTCAAATTGGCCCGTATAGAAAGTTTGTCTGTGTCCTTTCCAAAAGAGACAAATCTGCCCCTTCTATTTTGGCTTCGATCTCAAAGTCAACGATTTTTTCTTGTAGTATTTGTCTTCTTCTCTTTCATTCATTCATACACATACACATACACATACACATACAAATACACATACACATACACATACACTCACCTTGTTAGAGCTTATGCTCTTAGGTCCCCACTCTATGTGTCATTTACCTTTGGCTTCCTCTAGTTTCTGTTTTTTTAACCTTTCTTTCTCCTCCACCGAAACAAGAAGTCCACCAGTAAATTTATTTAAAACGTTACAATGATCAATTCTATGTTGACCTAGATCCATACAGCAAATCCTAAGTCAATAGTGTAGACTCAAACTAAACATGTTTCATGAGAAAAAAAATCTATAGAACGAATTGTGGATTTCTTGAAAATTTAGGGATTCATCCAATTGGATATATATGGGATTCATCCTTTTCGATTATATATCAAATTTTATACATAATTGAAATTGACGATAGCGATAATCCGGCCAAATTATGTTTGTTTTGTAATTGGTGTGGTTCACAAAATTTGGCTACAACAAGATGTTTCAACAATCATATTCATTTTGTAGTCGTTGAGCCTTACCAATTCGAAATTTAAACCAACGAAAATCTTTACTCCTAACAATTTGTCAATGATGAGTTTAAAACGAACAACAAAACATAGGCATTATCATTTTGCTTATCGTTTCGATAACCAACACCAAAACAAACCATGCCATTGTCTTTGTTTTGGCGATTAACCGTGTACATGTAGTATATGTTAAATTAATTTTCATAGAATCGATTCTATAAACAAACAATTATTGTGAACTATTGGTTTGTGGTTATACAAGCACTATGGTTCTTAGGGAATATATCTTCAGCCCGCTAATAAACTTGTTATTTAAATTAAATATCAGGTGCTTTAGCAACAAAGGGACTTTAATTTTGTGAGAAACATATACACTTGGGGTTGACAATGACACACGCACACATACACTTGGGGACCAATGTTCTATATATGCGGTATATTGGTATAAAGTTTCTTTCTAATTGGCACCGAATTTCTCATTTTTAATAATCTTGTTTATTCTCGTTATGATATGCAATTAGATTTAAGAAGTAAACGCTAAAGAATATATAGATACCTAACAAGAAATATGTTTTGTTCACGTGTCTTTGTTTTGTTGAAAGACTATTAACCGGTTTAGTTGGATTAGACGGTTTATACAATAAATGATTCGATGAAAATGCTCAAACACAATGAGCTTTGGGAATAAAGTTTTAGGTTCTCTTCAGCAGAAAAGTAGCTTTTTTTAGTAATAGGGAAATTTCATTTTAGTAGGAAGGAATCTAACTTTGTGGGAGTTTTCTGATAGATAAATACTATACTATACAAATGAGAGAATAATATAACGACAATGCAAAGTGGGACATTTAACTATCGAATGTTAATGTTTATCATCAATGAATATTTTTAGACTATATTTCTATGTGAATATCTGTGGAAGCCGGAATTCGCACAATTAGATTTGTAAGGGTTTCAAAAGGAAGCAGAGATTTCTGAAGATAAGCTATGAAGAACAATAATGAGCAAAGAGAAATTAGGGTTTGTAATTGCTTTGTATTGCTTGTGTGATAAAAATTCTCAATATCTTTACAAGTGTTTTTGCATTCCTATATATAACCCCCTAAGTCGGCTAAGCCTTTTTCCTAAACCCTTTGGGATTTCCTTTTTCGCCTATGTCGGTCGAGCCTATGTGGGCTTCGTTGCTGGGCTTTGACATGCTGAACCTTCTGGAACCCTTGCTGTAGTTCTGACGAGCGTTGAAGGATCTGAAGCCGATGGGAAAGGCTCAGGCGCCGATGTCAACTGCCTGGGTGCCGATGAGGCCAGGCACATCGGCGTCACTGGGCAGTGACGTCGGCACCACTGCCTGTCATCGGTGTCACTGCTCAGTGACATCGGTGCCAGGCAGCCTTCGTCTCTGCAGCGCCTTCTGCTGGCTCGGTGACCTCTCCGACGCTGCATCATGGCTTCTCCTGAGAGAAAGACCACTTCGAAGGTACCTTCAACAGGTAGAAGGTTCAGAGGACTTAGGGGTTTTCAGGAGGTCTTCACCTTCTTCTGTGGGTGAAATGACCATGCGCGTTGCTTATCATAACTTTGGAGTTCGAGGCTCAGCGGGTGAAATCCGACCCCAACAGTTAGCCCCCCAGCTTGGTAGTGTTGATGATAACAGTATCGAGTTTAAGGACCATTGAGCGTCGAGACTAGCTGTTCAAAGTTATGATATTGTAGGCGTGAACCCTTTGAGTTGATAACGCGGTAAACGTTGTTTCCGTTTTTTCGAAGATTTTAAGACTTCGTGCTCTGCTTGCGAGAGCTGATAGCGTCTGCTGCTGTCAATGATATCCACACTTAAGGATTTTAAGACCTTTATGAAGATCAAAAGACTTCCATCTGTACGTGTTTGAAATTTGCTGAAAAAGTTTTTTTTTTTTTTTTTTTTTTTTTTTTTTTGGTCCCGGAGATTTTAAGACTCGGCGTTGCGTTTGTTGATGAACAAGCTTGATGTTGTTGAAGATAGATCAAAAACCCTTGATTTTGATCTTCGATTTTATCATGATGTAGTTGAAGATTTTGTTTCAAAGCTTTCGAACCCGGTTCACCGTCGTTGCCTTAAACCTCTCGAACCGCCGTCGTCAAGCCCCTTTGACTACCGCGGCGTTCCGATGTCAACCACTACGGACCCCGAGGACCTGATGGGCTTGAATGGTCGTCCTGATGACCCTTGGTCTTCGGTGCACTTGAGACCGAATAACCCGAGGTCTTCGGGGTTGTTGCCGTATCCCGACGAAGACCATGACCTTACTCGCTCCTGTACTGAAGAATTTGAGATCATCGGTGTTAAACGCTTTCGACCCGAGGACTTCACGCTTCTCCGCGGACCCGAAGACTCACCCGGAGATCGAAGGCCCGAAGTCTCCATCACGTACTGACTATCCGATGTGGAGGAAGTCCCGATGAGCTGGATTCACTAGAGTGACGATGACCCAACCCCACCAAGGCTTCACACTGGTGACCCGATGGGATGACGTGAGGAAAAGGACGACGAAGTCGAGGCAGACGACGATGATGTCGTTGTAGACGACGTCGAGACGTAGACGACGTCGAGGCAAACCACAACAATGATGTCGAGGCAGAAGACGAAGATGTCGAGGTAGGTGACGATGATGTCCCGGGTAACGACAACGACAATGTCGACGCAGACGACGATGACGATGACGATGTCGAGGCAGACGGCGATGACAACGAGGCAGACGACGACGACGACGATGAGGCAGGCGACGACGATGTCAACGAGGCAGACGACGACGACGACGATGAGGCAGGCGACGACGATGTCAACGAGGCAGACGACGACGACGACGATGAGGCAGGCGACGACGATGTCAACGAGGCAGACGATGACGACGTCGAGGCAGACGACGACGACGTCGAGGAAGACGACGACGACGTCGAGGCAGACGAAGACGACGTCGAGGAAGACGACGACGACGTCGAGGCAGACGAAGACGACGTCGAGGCAGACGACGACGTCGAGACAGACGAAGACGTCGTGGAGGCTGACGACGATGACATTGAGACAGACAAAGACGACGTCGAGGAAGACAAAGACAACGTCGAGGCAGACGATGATGAGGATGATGACGAGGAAATCGATGAGGAGATCGATGACCGATTGACTTTCTCGTTTTATGCCTTTTTTGTTTTGTCTTTGACAGATCATAAGAGTAATGATAATTGTTTTGCTGACCACGCCTTTAGTATAAGTTGATGGTCGTATACACTTGAAGCGCCATTGGCTGTTTGTACCAACGTTGTTGTTGGGTTTGTCATTGTAGAGTAGCAAAATCGCAAGTGCGCTTGTGCTCCTTTCCTACCAACGCTTGTTGTTGGGTTTCTATTTTTACCAACGTTGTTGTTGGATTTTGTAGAATGGTGGTGCTTTCCGAACACGTCTGTTCAGAAGCGATCACACCTTTTGACTTGACCAACGTGGTGTTGGGTTTTCTGAATGATTATTCGGTGTATAAACCTAAGTAATCATTGGCAGCTGCTTTTTACCAACGGTGTTGTTGGGTTTTTGAATGAACGTCCAGGGTCAACAGCCCAGGATCTGAACATTAGAATCAGTCGGGGTCAAAAGCCCAGAAACTGATCGTTATAACTTATATAGCGCGCTTAGGATCCGATGATGGATGTCAATGTGTTCAGGTTCACACATTGTTGCTGTGGCCAGCAGCAACGACAGTGGATTGAACTTTGCTTTTGAAAAGGCTTTGAAGAATCCCTGGAGGATGTAATTGATAACATTGCTTAAACAAGGCTTCGAGTAATCCATAGAGGATGTAAGTGATGAAGTCTATGAGACTTGTGTCAAGTGAATCCTGAGAAGGACGTAGACGAAGTGCTCGAGACTTGTCTAATAAATCCAGAAAAGGATGTTTGACGTTTTCCAGCATGGTGGAAGTAAAGGATGGGAGTATACGAGTATACGTACCCCACTCCCTCTCCTTTCACGGAGGAGGGCAACTGAACTCGTCCGGAGACAAGCTGCCTACGTACCCTTTTGCAGGGATCAAGTCGCCTCGTAGTTCGTTCCAGAGGCCTCAAGAGGTACTAGTGGCAGTACCCTTCGAGTGCCTTGCAAACCACTAGGGAGTGGTGTGCTGGTCCTCGTTTTCCATGCCATCATCGCGACGTTGGCGCCTGGGAGTATCCACTTGTTGTTCGGTGTTGGCAGGAGCTTTCTCCTTGGGTTTGAAGTCTGACAGGCTGACGTTGCCTTTCAAAGTGCCTTTAGTCAGTTTGGCTATGAGCTGCTGCCCCAACTCCTGACACTTTGCAGTTGAGTGTCCATTTGCCTTGTGGAAATCGCAGTATAACTCTTCGTCATACTCCTTCGGTTCTTCGTAACCCGACGACTCCACTTGGTAGTTATGGACCCCTCTGGATCCTCCCTCGTATTGGATGTAGGCGGGATTCACACCATTCCTAGCACGGACTTCTTCTTCGGTTCGAGCGAAGTCAGCAGCACGGTGCAGAGCGTCCTGGATCGTCGTTGGCGTGTTGAGACTCATCTCTTGCCAGAATGGAGACGGACACCGAAGTGCTCCTCGCAAGGCTTCTAGGGCTGACTTGTTGGTGATACCTTCAACCTTTGAAAGCGTGTTCTTGAACCTTGTCATGAAAGACCGAAGACTCTCGGTCTCGCCTTGTTTGTTATTCCACAGTTCCGAGTCGTAGATTTTCCGCTCCATGAAGATGTTGTAATGCTGCACGAACAACTCGGAAAGCTGGAGGAAAGTGTGAACTGAATTCTTCTCCAGCTTGTAGAACCATTGAAGGGCAGGCCCCTTGAGACTTTCTACGAACAGCTTGCAGTAGACGATGTCCCTTTCTGCTTCTTTAAAGTTTGCTCTCCCCAGGGCCACTTCGAATTCCATCAGATGATCCGAAGGGTCTGTAGTTCCTTCGTAGACTGGTAACTTGATTCTTCCGGGATCGGAGATTTTTGTCTTTGCGATTCGTTCGTCGAAGGGCGTATTCCTTGCCTTTTCTAGAACCTGAGCGATGGCAGGAGCCTTTCCTGTTCCCTGGTGCATCTGCGATTGGGTGTGCTTCAGGTCTGAGGTTACTCGATCCATCTGAGCTTTAACTGCAGCGAGGTCTGCAGCATAAGAGTATTTGAATGCTCTGCGCTCCTGCTCCTTCTTATACCGCTCTTCGGTAGAGTAGTTGGAGTATTCCGCGGTGTCCCCCACAATCTCTGTCTTGGAAGAACTTGACGCGCTTCGAGTGTTAGAGGCGCATGGTTCCTGTCGGTTTTCTTCTGGAGCTTCTGCCCGTGTACGCTTTGCAAGAGCTGGTTCCTCTCCGTCGGAGACGACGCGTTCGGGAGACTTGTCCGTTTCGCGACGTGGAGGCGGTGGTGGTAGATCCTCTGGATTCCCCCGAGTAGTGCGAGGCGCTGAGAAGTCGAGGCGTTGAGGGTCGACGCGCGCTCTGAGTCTCGTCGTGTTAGGTCTTTCACGTTTTCTTCGTGAAAGAGCTTTCAGTCCCTTCGAGTTCTCTTCGATCCTCTTTGCTTGCTTCTTCTGCTCGGTGAAGAAGTCTTCTAGCATCTTCTTCACCTCGGTTAGGTCATCACAAGCAGGGGTTTTTGCAGCGGTAGCCTCGATCGAAGGTTCTCTTTCCCGGTTGTCTCTGCGGGACGTGTTCTCTTCGCCACTCACCATCTTTGAGTTGTTACGTAGCTTTTTGGTGTAAGAAATTCTCTAATTCCCCTTAGTCGGCGCCAAATTGTGGAAGCCGGAATTCGCACAATTAGATTTGTAAGGGTTTCAAAAGGAAGCAGAGATTTCTGAAGATAAGCTATGAAGAACAATAATGAGCAAAGAGAAATTAGGGTTTGTAATTGCTTTGTATTGCTTGTGTGATAAAAATTCTCAATATCTTTACAAGTGTTTTTGCATTCCTATATATAACCCCCTAAGTCGGCTAAGCCTTTTTCCTAAACCCTTTGGGATTTCCTTTTTCGCCTATGTCGGTCGAGCCTATGTGGGCTTCGTTGCTGGGCTTTGACATGCTGAACCTTCTGGAACCCTTGCTGTAGTTCTGACGAGCGTTGAAGGATCTGAAGCCGATGGGAAAGGCTCAGGCGCCGATGTCAACTGCCTGGGTGCCGATGAGGCCAGGCACATCGGCGTCACTGGGCAGTGACGTCGGCACCACTGCCTGTCATCGGTGTCACTGCTCAGTGACATCGGTGCCAGGCAGCCTTCGTCTCTGCAGCGCCTTCTGCTGGCTCGGTGACCTCTCCGACGCTGCATCATGGCTTCTCCTGAGAGAAAGACCACTTCGAAGGTACCTTCAACAGGTAGAAGGTTCAGAGGACTTAGGGGTTTTCAGGAGGTCTTCACCTTCTTCTGTGGGTGAAATGACCATGCGCGTTGCTTATCATAACTTTGGAGTTCGAGGCTCAGCGGGTGAAATCCGACCCCAACAATATCAACTTGTGAAAAATATACGAAAAGGTAGTAGTAAAACTTTAGATTAGTTCATGGGTATGATTGTTTCGCAAGAGTTTTGGAGTTGCACTTGCAATGATACAATTTGAATCATATGCTTCTTCTTTTTTCTCCGTTGCTCGAGAGTTACAATTATTTACTTTATAAAAAGTTTGTCTTTAAATATGGGAAATAATATGCAGTTCGAGTGGAGAATAATTTTAAAACTATTAAGAAAATTATAAAGTCTATATACACATGTACAGTTGCATGCAAAAAAGGGTGTTTATTTCTTAAGATATTTTGCTTAGTTATATTGAATCTGATTTATAAACCTAAAGTGTAGGACCAAAATTATGGAACACTACAAATCAGTGATAAACTGCGATAAGAAAGACGTTTAAGGAAAGAAAAAAGTTGCGGAGGTGAGGCGAGACGAATCTCTTTCCTTAACCCTTTAAATCACTTGTATTGCGACGAGATGACTAATTCAAGGATCCTAGGATACAACCACAAATCAACCGTAGTTACAATCACTCAAATCACGGTTCTGACGAACTAAATACCTACGATACTCTCAAGATACAAACTTACTTTTTAGAGAGATTGATGGAAAGCTTTTCTTTTTTATTTTCGTTTCTGAGTGAGTAGAATGAGAATAAGAAATGTCATATTTATAACTTAATGAGTGATTTCGAATCCTCAAACGTTTGTAACGTTTTAGGATTTAATAGGTGAAATAATGGCTGAGTTTATAGTCAGACTTAATAGACATGGTATATTTGACCAATTTAAGATTGAATAAAAATTCACATAAAGACCACGCCCACGTCACGCCCATTCCCGGTTAGATTCGGTTCAGTTCAGTTTGGCTCGCGTGAGTTTTATCTCCACCCAAGCTCCATGTTTTTAAATTATAACATGAGCTTCCTCTATTATATACTATTATATACTAGAGGAATATTTTACAAATAAGAGATGTGGGTCACATCCTCTTTATTTACTCCAATTTCTTATTTAGTCCACATGCTTAATACCCATTTCTCTTCATCACTCAACATATTTTTAATAAGGCCTTATATTAAAAAAAAACGTTCCAACATAAAGTGGTATAAATATTTCAGTTGTAATTGTAAGATAAAACGGTTACAATATAATACGAAGTTGTAAAAAGTAATTGTAAAATAAATTGTACAAATAAAATTAAATGTAATACTTTTAATTAAAAAAATTTGTTTCATACTAACAATATAAAACATCATAAATTTTAATAAACCATAAAATGTTTACCAATTAAACACGTTGTTAATATTAAACCTTGTAAATTATTTAATTATAAGAAAATACAGAAGAATGATAAATTGACAATGTAAAGATATATATAGGTCATATAGTCTTGTCAATCATGTTGATAATAAAATTAAAAACGACAAAAATAGGAGTAGAAGTAGAAGATGATGATAGCGAAGACAAAACTTGTGTCATAATTAAGTGTCTTACACTATATCTGTCTTGGAAACTGGGGATTGCCTAATGGCCTTTTGAGCTTTCGCTTCAGCCACACTACCCGAATCCTCTTGTCTCTTTTTGGCAGCTTTAATCATCCCAAATCTATTCAACTCATGCAATCATTTTGGTCCAAGAAAACTTCTCAATTATCTCAAATTACCATGAAATCACATTGAATAGTAATAAAATTCTATATTTACATCTGTCCTTATTGTCGCCATGAAATCACATTAATTTCTTTTTTTACCAAGAGGCAACACGATTACAACAAAATCAGAATATTAATAAGTTGCTTTTTTCATCCACTATTTGTAATAGCAAATACTATTTTTCTCTTCGCGAGGTTTTGATGTTGTAAGAAAGAAAAAATTAAAACTTAAAATCTTGATGATAGCAAAAAGTTTGAAGATTAGTTGCAAATTTTTTAAGGGATTTTTGCTAAATTGCCTTGATTTGAAAAATGTTTTGCTAGAATACCTTCTACCATATATACTATTGTCCCATTAGGCGTTGGTTAAATGTAAACCCAATTTCACCATTTGAAATTAGTAAAAAGAAATTTTGTAAATGTATTCTGAAATAATATTTTTGTCTTTCGAAATTATTTTAAATAGAAAAATATTTAACATATTAACTTTCCTTTTTAATATATTTACTTTCCTTTTGAACATAATTTAGCAAAAATCCCCAATTATCATTAAAAAGAATTACGAAATATTAAAATATTTTTAATTACGATAATTTGAATTACGAAATATTTTTAACATATCCTAGTTTTAGGGAAATCTTTTTAAAATATTTTGAATTATAAAATATTTCGTTTTTAAGAAATATTTTTAAATTTTTTTGAATTATGAAATATTTTCATTAGTAGTCAAAAACATTTTTAAGAAAAAAATATTTTTAGAATATTTTGAATTACGAAATATTTTTGTTTTTAACAAATATCTTGAAATATTTGATTAAGGAAAGTGTATAATTTTGTTTTATGTCAGATCATAGATTTAGGGAATTAAAATAAAATTTGGCAGAACATACTTTCTACCATTTCGTAGAAAATAGACAAAGAGGTAGATGAAAAAAAGTAGAATGTATTTTCTGCTCATGGTAGACGATAATGTGAATGGTAGAAATCGTATTATGAATTTCGTAGAAATGGTGGAAATAGTAGAATATGCATTCCACGCTAGGTAGAACGATAACAATTAGAAGAACTCCAATTCTACTACTGGTAGATGTATAGTATTAAGCAGAACATGTAATTTGTTGGCAGATTTGAGTATGGTAGAAGGAAATTTTTTTTTTCTATCATTTTTTTTATGAATTTTTTTATAACATGTATACTTATGCATTCTCCATAACGTTTTTGTATTTTTCAGCTTTTTAAAAATTCTTAAAACCATTTATTTTGAATTATTCAGTATTATTAAAGGGCAATGTTGGAAAAATTTGGAGTTAAAAAAGAAAAGGGTATCCTAATCTTAATTACTTGCAACTAATCTTAATTTTTGTTTGGCGTTTTTTTGGGACTTGTGGGCTTTCACTCATGTTGCCAAATCATTATCCACTTTACCCATTTGAAAAATGAAACATGGTCCTATACGCGTTCATGGACATATTCTTCCGATTACAGTCTTTTGATCACACGACATGATTTTAGTGTAATCTCAATCTTAATCTAAAGACTAATATCCGTTAAGACTAATCTTGATAGTTTAAAATCTGGATATTTTGCATGTTCACAGTTGGTCAACTATATTTGAAATCATTGTCAATGTTAAGATAACAATATTAAATTTTTGGCATATTATACAAATGCAAATTAACTTTGTAAAAACGTAAATCGTATCGAATATTTATCATATTGGATAATTTATTTCAAGAAAAGTATACTAAATAGTTGGAGATAATTCATTAGCTACATTACATAAATAATTTCAATTTTTTTTTTGTGAACATTAGAAGCAGCCTCACATGTGGCTGAGAAGCCATTTATTCTTCCATTATTACTTACTTGAGTGTTTATATTTAGTATACCACAAAACGGTATGTGCTTAATTTGTGGGATTACTACTTTTTTTGGTCAAAAGGATTACCACTTTTATAGTACATTGCACAAGAAAAAAAAATAATGAACTCAACACCATTTCATTATAAATAGATTTTGAGCTTCAAACGTATTTCCTCACACTACACGCATATACATTGAAAACAAAGTAATATAAACATGGGAATCACCAAGTTTGGTTCCATCAACATCACTCTTCTCTTCGCTGCTTTTGTATTCTTTGCTGCTCTTGGTGAGTAATGATCTTTAATTTATCATATATGCATGGTATAATGAGTTTTAAAATTAAGACATTATTTGTCGAGAATAGAAATAATATTAATAATTAACCTTGAGATATATATATATATATATATACAGAAGCACCAAAAATGGTAGAAGCGCAGAAATCTTGCGACGCATGGGCAAGTAGGACAATGACAGGACATTGTCCAGGCACTCCCCAGTGCAATAAACACTGCATTCAACATGAGAAAGCACACCATGGAAGTTGTTTCCATTCAGATCTTGTAGGTGGTCTTGGAACTAAGTGTGCCTGTTATCCATGTCCTTGATTGTTTGTATATTTAACATAAAAGGTCTTGGGGTTTTTTATGCTTTATTTTATCTATTTTTGGCTAAATTTTTATATTTTAATTATAAATAAGCGGTTGAAACCTCATATTATATTCACTTTATGATGATTTGATAATAAAAGAGATTTTAATTTTTTTTTATAAAGTACTGTGAAAAGTATTTATAAATTCTAGTTTTCCGAATACTCTCAGAAAACTTCTCAACTATCTCAAATTACCATTCAATCACATTGAATAGCAATACAATTCTATATTTATATGTCCTATTGTCGCCATGAATTTTTTTTGTAGACTTTTATCAAGAGGCAACACAACTACAACAAATTAAATTAGAATATAATAAGTTGCTTTTTTTTTCATCCACTACTTGTAATTCTTCATCAAGTCTTTTATGGTGTAAGAGAAAAAAAAACTAAAACTTAAAATTTTGATGATAGCAAAAGTTTGAAGATTAGTTGCAAAAATGTTTAATTAGTTTGCATCTAATCTTAATTTTTGTTTGACATTTTTTTGGGTTGATATTAAACCACATTACAACCAGTAGTTAGTTGGGGCTTCGGCTTCACTCATGTTGCCAAATCAATGTCTACTTAATCCATTTAAAACATTTGAATCAACGATTCCAATACCAAACCATTAGCCAAAAAACCCGAATCCGACCCAGTATATGGTCGTATATACAAGTCCATGGACATGTTCTTCCCATTACAGTTTTTTGTTCACACGACATGATTTTAGTGTAATTTCAATCTTAGTTTAAAGACTAATCTTGACAGTTTAAAAACCGGATATTTTGCATGTTGACAGTTGGTCAACTATATTTGAAATCAATGTCAATGTTAAGATAACAATATTAACTTCTATACTAACTAGTGGGAGAGAAGAGGATTATAGTCTGGTTTTATCATATTATACTATAAAGGTTTTCTTTTTCCTTGCAACTCAAGCAAATAAGAGATGTAAATCTCAAAAGGAAATGTTAAGAATGTTTTTGTTATAAACAATGCGACGAGCTATACACACATGTCCTGCATCGGTGTCGGTAGGTGCATCATTAGCTACATTACATAATGATTTCAAGTTTTTGTGTGAACATTAGAAGTAGCCTCATATGTGGTTGATAAGCAATCTTAATATTCTATTATTACCTATTTGAGTGTTTATATTTAGTATATACCACAAAACGGTATGTGCTTAATTTGTTGTGGGATTACCACTTTTATAGTACGATTGCACAAGTAAAAAAAATAATTAACTCAACACCATTTCATTATAAATATATTTTGAGCTTTAAGCTTATTTTCTCATACTGCACGCATGTACATTGAAAACAAAGTAATATAAACATGGTCATGACTAAGTTTGGTTCCACCATCATCACTCTTCTCTTTGCTGCTCTTGTGTTATTTGCTGCTCTTGGTGAGCAATGATCTTTAATCCATCATAGGCATGGTAAAATAAGTTTTAAAATTAGGATATTATTTGTTGAGAATAAAATTAATATTAATAATTAACCTTGATATATATATATACAGGAGCACCAACAATGGTGGAGGCGCAAAAATCTTGCAAGTTATGGCTAAGTAAGACGATGACAGGAGATTGTCACAACGCTCCCGAGTGCAATAAACATTGCATTCAGGAGAAAGCAAACAATGGAAAATGTGTCATTGTAAATCCTTTGTCAAATCCTTATACTAAGTGTGCCTGTTATCCATGTCCTTGATTGTTTGTGTATTTAACATAAAATTAAGCTTGTGTCAAACGTGGAGTGACCTTATGATGCAGCGTAGATCTGGAATGTCTTGGGTTTTATTTTATTTATTTTTTGCTAAATTTTTATATTTTTTTTTATTATAAATAAACGGTTTAAACCTCCCATTATATTTACTTTATGATGATTTGATAATAAAAGAGATTTTAAAGATCGGTTGATAAAATACAGTGAAAAGTATTTATAAATTCTAGTTTTCCGAATACTCTAAGAAAACTTCTCAACTATCTCAAATTACCATTCAGTCACATTGAACAGCAATAAAATTCTATATTTATATTTGTCATAATATGACAGTAAAGAAGTACATATAAGAACTGAAATACATTCGGTACAGTTTGGTTATGGGTATTATCCCAAATAGAAACCAAAACCAAAATATATCGAACATATTCAATTTAAACTCACCTAAGACGTCACCTAAGACGCTAATAATGATAAGTAAATCTCAAACATCTTTATGCCCACCCCTACATAAATTCTTGTTTTCCAAATATCCTAAAAATCAATTGATTTCTACTTTTATCCCTAGAAGTTTCCTCTTCACTCACCTTATGATACATACCATATATCTCTTTTTCTCTTTTTGTCCATACTAACTGAAAAACCCGCGCTACCCCCCCAGTTGTCTTTTTTCACCATATTTTTTTATTTGTATTGATTTTATTGCATGTTTTCACTACAAGAAAAATGAGTTTTGCCAGCATTGAAGAAACGCTACATAACTAATATCATAGCGTTAAGTAAAACGATGTATTATCGTCCGCGATAATAAGTTCCGCACTTTCGATAGTGCTTTTTGGCACTACTATCGTGTGTTTATTTAATATAACAATTATTTCTTATGCAATGTTATTTAAATGCCATATAAATTTATTTCGTTATGTATAATTGATTTACATAGCATATTTTTACTATTGATTATAGCGTTTGATATGAGTGATAATTCTTCTACATTGTAACTGTAATTTGGAATTTTTTATAGCGTTTGTACTTTGACTCACAGCATTATGGAAAACTACTATAGCTTACGAAAAATGTGATTGTTTCATGTAATTATTAAAAAACAAATTATGATTTTTTGGGTTTGGAATTATTGTTATTCGTAAAAATAAATTGGCCTATTTAAAAAGAAAAATACCATATTGTATTAGTTATACAAAATCATCTTCATCTTATTGATACAATATATTAGAACAAGTAATACCATATACAAATCACTTTCATAACTAAAACATATGTTCACAAAAAATCCTGCTTTTTAGCTTGGTAATTTGCCACACTCCTGGACTTTCAATCTTTGAAATTTATTCTTCAATATGATCTAACACTTCAAAAAAAATTAAGCGCTATGCCCGCCCACCGTAACATAACGTTTTAAATTCACAAACGCTATAAAACAGTCACGCATACATCAACCATAATTTTTACTCAAAAAATGCAATCTTGAAATGCTATGAATACCCAATTTTTTTTTGTAGTGTTTGCTAGTTTTTCCGTCAAATAGTTAAAAGATCCTTAATTTTGATGCATAACGAAGATAAAAAAAACTTGACGTCTGTTTTCAAAATTTGATTCCTTGCTAGATTTTTCAGTGTTCATATACAATATTTCAACTTAAAATTATAAAAACGTATAGATTCATACAACATACCAAAAAGAAAAATAAATGATATCGTGTCTTTGGTTTTACATGGCAAATATATTTCGAGTGAATTTAAAATTCACATGTCTCAAAATCCATAAGAATCGATTTTTGTTCATCAATCTCACTTTGACCTTGTTTCTACTTCTTATTCTTGTTCTTCTTTGGTGGCTACAAAGTTCATTAGCTTTTTCATTTCATACGAAAGAAACGCCATTAGAAGTATAATTAGTCACAACAGTCATAAACCTGAACTAATTGGCTCATTAACTACTGCCTAAAGCCTATATTAGTAAACAAGCAAACCGGAAAAGTGAGGTCTTTACCGGGACGTGTGAGTCATCGACGTTTCTCTTGGCATCGTTGGTGGACAAGACCGTGTAGACCAGAACAAAGGTTCCGATGATTTCAGCACCAAGGCACACATGTTTGGCGCTCTCTTCACTCCCATAGAAGAGTTGAGGTTTATCATATGACACATGTTTGGGGAACCCACCGATTGGGACTTTAAATATATAATATGACAAAACATATGGATGCTAATAGATTATGGGTACTTCTAAAAAGCCACTTAAGGAGATAATTGGTTATAGTTTATACTGAAGAAGACTTGATTCCCCTAAGAATATCAGATAATTTGTTAAGAAGAATACAAATATGCATGAAACTTGTATATGAAGAGTATTGGACTTCGAATACATGAATTTTCGTTCCAGGTGACTTCAGAAGGTTCTAATCTTCTAAGGTACCATGTAGTTAGGATCAACAGCTACTTATGCACACATCAAAACGATAGCTCAACATAATTTCTCTTGACCTATGAACTTGTACATGTTCTATGATTCCCAATGGTCCAGGTTGCAGAACAGAACATTGATTAGTTTCTGTTTCTTGCTCAAGTTCCCTATAAAATGAAAGCTTTAGTATTTTAACATAAACACACAAAACAACGATATGCTATTGTCTAATTTCAAGTTAAAGAGAGAAAATGTATGTTTTCTTCTTCAAACCCGTTTCATCAAAAGGAGGTCTTTTCGTGAAAATACTTAATCAAAGCGGAAAAACCCTAGATTTGATATAAATTGAATACCTATATCCGTCAATTAAATGAGATAAATCACAGTCACATGATTTGGTATAGATTCTTCAATTTTTTTTTCTTTTCCAAATTTGTCTACTTTTTCATCATCTTTATGTTTTGGTTTTACTTTGGATTTTTTTGTACAATTAATCCTTTTTAATTAAACTTTAAAATATAACTAATAATAGTTTACCATTAAAAAATATATTTGATATAAGTAATGCAAACATACAAAACAATTTTTTTAAGGTATTATAAAAATCACTCATTAGTATTTGAAATTCCATCAAACTTCATAGCTTTAGGTATTTATTTTAGAAATTCAAGTGTTAAACCAACATGTTATCCTCTTGAATCCTTCATAGCCAAATATTATGCAACAATGACATTTTCTTGTATACTATTGATTAATACTAGAGCATGAAAGACCGAAGAGACGATTCACTACAGAATCAACTGACAAGTGGAATGAATGAATATTCTAACGATCGATAGAATAAATGATGTTTGCTTTTGATATGTATTTGTTTTTAATTATTGGATATTTTTAGAGCTTGTAGAATAGAAATATATTTCTTAAAAAAGTTATTAAGTTTTAGATTTAAATTTGGGTAGTTTTTATCACAAAACATAATAAAATCATTTTAATTTTTTTTTGGTCAACTTAACAACTAATCAAAAAATTCTTTCCGGATTGGGGAGCCAAGTCGGAGGAAAATTGCTTACATATGAAAAATTTAATTAAGGATAATTACATATGAAAAGTTTAATCATGCTCTTACACTTAGCCAAAAATGTGGGGTTTTTGTAATTGTAAACCCTCCAAGTAAAAAGTTTTTCCAACTTTACCTATAACGTTTCTAAGATGCATGTCAACCTATGATCCAATCAAACCGCAATGTAGTTCGCTTATTACCGCCTTATCTCTTCTAAAACATTAAAAAAAAAACATATTAGGGTTTCCGGAGTTTAAGTTTGAAACCCGACAATCGACTAGGGTTTAATTAAGATGGGTTTGGGTTCATGAGGGCGCAAGAAATCGTGTTAGGGCTCGAGAGTTTAGGGTAAATACCGTGGACTCGAGAAGAAACATGAGAGGAATTGAATCAAAGAGCTAAAACCTTTTTGACATTGATTCATATACCGTTGAGACAATTATTTCTAGTATCATGAAATTCAGATCCGTAGAGAAACAATTATTTAGGCTTCTCCTCAAAAAATGTTTGTTAGTCTTTGTTAAGAGAATACAATCTTTTTGACTTAGAAAAGATTGTTTAAAAAATGAAATCTACAAAAACACTTAGACCGGAGTAATAAGTAATATACCACCAAAAGTCATGAGAGAAATTAAATCTCTCGGTTAAGATCCAACGGAATCCGGTTCGGGTCTAGGCTTAGAGCTAACAACTTGTGCGTGTCTTCTTCTGAGTTTGCTATACTTGTCCTCGTGCTCGGGCTCTCTTAGTAGGCCATGAAAACAACTTCATTGTACATGACTGTTGTCAGAATATGCTTGATGAGGCGAAAGGTCTTAATGATTTTAATTTCGAGTAGTATGTAATTTTTTAATTTTAATCATCAGATATTATCTTCTATTCTAATAGTCACATGTTTAACGTACAAGTTTAGGATTTAGTTTAACGTTTAGCAATTTAGTGTGATGATTATGAAATAAATAACAAAAGAAACACTATATTTCATCACAATTAAGTTGAAATACTATGGTACAGCCTCGTAGAAGTTTCCATTAAAAAAATGAATGGAGAAGAATGCTCCACATAAAATATCTGGTGTGACTATGACTTGTTCAAGATCCTAAATTGTGGGGTTACCACGTTATTGTACGATTGTAAAAAGACTAACTCACCTATTAGGCTTATTTCCTCACACTACACATATATACATACATTGAAAAATCTAGACCAAAAAAAAAACATACATTGAAAAACAAAAGTAATATACATTATGGCTAAGTTTGCTTCAATCATCACCTTTCTCTTCGCTGCTCTTGTTCTCTTTGCTGGTTTGGGTGAGTAATGATCTTATCATATGTGGGTGAGTAATGATCTTATCATATGCATGGCAAAATGTATTTTAAATTTACCTTTTCTTTATACAAGTGACCTTGAGTTATGTATATGCAGAAGGACCATCAATGGTGGATGCGCAGAAGTTGTGTGAGAAGCCAAGTGTGACAATGCCAGCAGTGTGTGTAAGCAGTAATACATGCAAGAATCAGTGCATTGAACTTGAGGGAGCACAACACGGATCTTGCAACTATATCTTCCCTGCTCACAAGTGTATCTGCTATGTCCCTTGTTAATCTACAAAAACTCTTTGGTGATTAAATCTTGTGTGTATTTTCATGAAATAAGTCTGTGTTACTCCATGAGTGACCTAATGACATGTACCACATATATACTGTATGTTTATGTTGGTTTAGTTCTAACATAAACTTTTATGTACGACGTATCTTCTTGTCCATAATTAATGTTTATGCCCCCATGCATTGACCAATACTATCGTGCCACAGAATTATACTAGCCCGGTCAACACGGCATCGTCCGTTGCTAATATAGTTTTTGACAAACGATCCCGAACTGTGAAATCAATTCGCCAACCATACTTGAAACTATATATGATGTGGATTTTAAAATTGTGCAAATATGTTAAAATTTTACTTTTAAGAACATAACTTACCCACGATTCATCATATTGGATTAGAAGTGATCAATATAATGAATTAACGAAGCAAGATTTATCTATTTCGCATCAACTTCTATGAACCTTAGTAAGGATCCGACTTCAATGATGTTTGTTGAATATTTGGATTCCAACAAAGTGTGAGATGTGGACACTTTAAAGTGTTGTTTTTACCAATTTGGTGGTGTTATAGGGTTAAACATGATCTGCTGAAAAGAAAGTGCAACTATTTTTTTTTTTGAAAAAAAAAGAAAGTGCAACTATGCTCCGTAGTTCAAACTGCTTGGGACATAGCGATTTATTTTTCTCACACTACAAAAAAAATGTCAATTTCTGGCGGATATCAACTAGTTAAAAAAATTCGACGGATTTCCAACAATTTTTTTTATAAAGGAAATTTCCATCCGAGATGTATGACGGAAGTGATCCTTGTTGGTCGTCCCTTCAAATATTCGGGACACGGAACACTAACTTTTTTTTTTTTTTTTTTTGAAAAAAGGGCTTTCTATTAAAATGCATAAAAAAGAAAAACATACAAGTCCTTATTGGACTAGTTTTCAAACGGTGACCCAATTAACCAAAAAAGCCCAAGTTTTAATAGTACATGTAAACAACATAATTTAGAAACCCAATTGAAAGAACCCAAATTTGAACCCAAGAGTATGTCGTCTGATCATAATCCAGAGGTGATCGGGGAAGTGAGAGGAGCTCGAGATCGGAGGAATCACATCAGATTTGGTGGTAGCGATCAGTTATTTGAAAGCCAAAGCTGCATCATAGCCGATCGAAGTATGAGATTTGTTTCTCCAAAAGCTGAGATCTTGTTTCTGACGGTGGAATCAATAATCTGTAGGATTGAGTCGGGTGATTGGTAAGTTTGTCGGTGTAGTCTGTGGTTCCTTTCACTCCAGATGTTGTAGATTGTTGCTTGCCAAGCTAGGAGCGAGAGTCTCGTTTTTCCCCTTAAACCAGTAAGTGATTGCATGGTGGAAACGGTTGAAGCCCAGTCTCGGTGAGCATGGGTGTGAGTTCTAGAAGCGACACGGGTCCAGATTGACCAGCTGAAGCTACATTCAAAAAGTAAATGGTCTCTCGATTCATGGTGGGAGGAGCAGAGGAGGCACAAGGGATCCGTCTGAAGACCCCAACCAAGAATCCTATCTCTAGTGGGACACCGGTTTAGAACAAACAACCAACAAAGGAAACTATGTCTAGGGATTCCGCCTTTGATCCAAACATCTCGGCTCCAAGGAACCAGAGGTAAATGATTAGCCAATTGACTATAAACCACACCCGTGTTGAAACGGTTATCAGTACGACCATCAATCTCCCATTCATAGTAGTCCTCATGGTCAGTAAAGGAAAGAGTAGTGAGATGGGCATAAAGGGTTACCTGATTATCAGTTCTTGCAGCAGGTAACAACCATCTCCCATTCCGATAAAGACTGCTCAGCGTTGAATTTAGAGGGATACCCATTCTAGAGTTGTTGTTGGTAGCTAGGAAGGACAACAAACTCCCAAAAGGGGACCAATTATCTGACCAGAACCTACAGGAGGTACCATTTTCTACTCGCAACTTTATCCAATCGAAAACTGACTCTCGTAATCTGATTAGCTTGTTAGCTAACCAAGAATTTTCTTTTCTCTCTCTGAGACACCAGTAGTTGATTACTAAGCCTCGAAGCACTTCCATCCGATACCATGCCACCCAAATTGAGCCAGATTGGAAGAAAAGAAGCCAAACAAGTCGCCGGGTACAAGCTCTATTCCAAGTAAGCAAATCTTTCACTCCTAACCCTCCTTGGTCCTTAGGCTTAGTAATTGACTGCCAAGCAACTCTAGCAGAGTGATGACCTTCAAGAGTACCTTTCCACAGAAAAGCACTACAAAGAGAATTGATTTTCTTAACACAAGCCTTTGGAAGGATAAAGGTGGAGCACCAGAAGTTTGTAATCCCAGCCACCACAGTGGTGATTAGCAGAAGGCGTCCAGCATAAGATAAGGACCTTGCAGACCAAGATGTTATCTTTCCCTTTATTTGATTTAGTAACGGTTCACAATTAAAGATTGTCAATTTTTTAGTGCATAGGGGGACACCAAGTTACCTTATGGGAAGAGTTCCATGAGTGAGGCCTGCTTTTGAACAGATGAGACTTGTTTCCTGGGGAGAGAGCCCTGCAGCAAAGAAGCAGGTTTTTGGGATACTGATTGCAAGACCAGAGATTTCCTTGAAGTGATTGAGGACTGTCATTACACTTTGTACTGAATCCAGAGAGACATCTGTGAAGATCAGGAGATTATCCGCAAAGCACAGGTGTGTTAACTTTGTAGATTCACATTTATAGTGGTAGTTGAATTTTCCTTCTTCCGCCGCTTTGTTGAGTAAAATGGATATGCAGTTCATAGCTATCACAAATAAGTAAGGGGAGAGAGGATCCCCTTGTCTTAGTCCTCTTTTACCTTTGAAATAACCCTGAACCATTCCATTATATCCAACTGTGTAGCTAGGAGTGCAAACACATGCCTGAACCCAACTGATGTACTTCTCTGGAAGTTGTAGTCCCCTTAAACAGTTTATAATGAATTCCCATCTGACCGTGTCGAAGGCTTTTGCAATGTCGACCTTGATAGTAATCCTTTTAGGGTCCTTCTCCTTGTCATATTCATTCACCAATTCTCCTACAAGCACTGTGTTCTCTAGCAGAAGCCTGTCCTTCACAAAAGTTGTTTGATTTGGCAGGATTAGCGACAACATAATGGGCTTTAGCTTTGAGACCAGTAGCCTAGAGATTACTTTATATAGCGTGTTGCAACAAGACACAGGTCTGTAGTGAGAAATCATAGAAGCACCAGGCATCTTTGGAACCAAAGCTAGAATGGTGGAATTAGTAGAAGCAGGCATGAAACTAGTGACAAAAAATTGACCAATAGCCTTAGTCACATCCGCCCCCAGTATATCCCAAGCTGCTTTGTAGAAACCTGAAGACAGTCCATTTGGACCAGGAGCCTTGTTAGGATTCATTTTGAACATGACTTTTGTGATTTGTGCAGGTGTTGGGATAAGAAGCATAGAGTCTTTGATATCCAGAGGGCATCTGAAGTCCGATAGTTCCTGGAACCAAGCAACTGAGACTGAGAGATTACTGAGAAGTTCAGGGGCTAGAATAGAGGATAAGTGAGAGATAGCTAACGAACTCATCAACACTGGATCAGTGACAAGAGACCCTGTATCAAGGAGGAAAGATCTGATTGAGTTGTAAGCATCCCTGACTTGTGCAATCCTGTGGAAGTAAGAGGTATTGTGATCTCCTAACTTTAGCCAGTTGATCCTAGATTTTTGTTTGAAGTAGCTTTCCTCTATTGACCTTAGAAAATTCCATTTGATATGTAGTTCCCTTTCTTGTTCAAACAGCAGAGAAGTAGGGATAGTTAGAGCTTGTACCTGCATATCTTGTAACAAACGGTTAGCCTCACTCACTCTCTCTTGTATTTTTGAAAAATTCTCTCTATTTAGTTTCTTTAGGTCTCTCTTTATAACTCTTTTTTTCCAACACAAATTTGCTAGGTTAGTGCCATTGCTTCCAGCCTGCCTCCAAGCGTCCATCACAACTGATAGGAAGTCCGGGTGTTGGGTGAGATAGTTGAAGAATTTAAAAGGTCTGGTGCCAGTTTTTGGAAGTTGAAAGGAAATGTCAAGAAGAGAGGGGCAATGGTCAGAAAGGTCAGGAGCTAGAAAGGTGGTAGTACTCTGGGGAAAAAAGGAGATCTAGCTACTGTTAACAAGAACCCTGTCCAATTTCACTACTACATGGCTAGATGGTTGGTTATTGGACCAACTGAACAAAGGTCCTTGAGCCCTGATGTCAAACATACCCATTTGAAGCAGGCAGTCTCTAAACGTACTCATTGGGCCATCAATGATGTTGACTGATGGAGAGGAGTGCTCCCGATAGTGTAATATTTGGTTAAAGTCATCACCAATTACCCAAGGACTATGATACAATGACAAGGATTGCTGCAAGGTTAAGAGTTCAACCCACAGGTCAATACGTTCATCATGAAAGTTTGAAGCGTATACTGCAGTGACCACAAACTGGATAGAGTTAGGCAGCTTGACTTCATAAGTAAGAGATTGGTTTGTTTGGTGCAAAACTCTTATGATAGCAGGATCTTTCCAAATGACAATGATTCTTCCTCCAGGATCTGATAAGTGATTAGAAGTGTAGTTCCAACCATGACAGACAGTAGACATAATCCGGTTCAGATTGGGTTCTTTAATTTTTGTTTCCAAAAGAGCGCAAACAAGAGGCTGATGAGTAGTCAACCACTGACAAAAAGGGTAGTGCTTGTCCTGGTCATTCAAACCACGGACATTCCAAAAAAGGTGTTGTATACTCATAGGGATATATTGAGAGGCTCCCCCTGAGATGAGGGAACTTCATCAACAATGTCCATACATTGAGTTGATTTACTGACTTCCAAAATAGTAGTGAGGTTCGGTAAGGGTAAGGGCAAGGGGGAGGTAACAGGTTGGTTTTTGCTAGATGGTGGGGTAATAAGGATGTAGGAGGGAGGAGTAGTGGTAAGTAGGATTTTTGGAGAAGAAGTGTTGGCCTTTTGTAAGGGGAAGTTGATGGTTTGTTTAGGTGGTAGAGGAGGCTTAGGCTTATATTTTTTTGGGGTAGTGTGTGGTTGTGGCTCATAAGGGGGGCTATGGGGGTAAGGGAGACCTGAAGGAGTAATCGTAGCAGGTAACCCAACAATGAAGGGGACGGTTAAGAAACCTGGGAGATGGTGGGGTGAACTAGAAACAGGACAGGTAGTGGATAAGATGGACGGAGAAGATGAAGCAGGGGTAGAGGATAAAAGGGAGGGGCTTAATTGGGAATCAAGATCTGGGCTAGGTAGAGATGAAGCAGGCTTAGTGGGAGTAGTTAGTACTGCCACATCTTTGTCATGTAACCCTTTAACTGAATTCGTGGAGGTTTCCAATGAGACAGAATGTTGAGCTACATTCAGTATAGTAGAAAGTTTGGGATCCATATTCCTTAAAGGAGCAGAAGTGGGGATAGATGCATTAGCATGTTGCTTAGTAGTATCCTTCCTTACTGATCCTGAAGGTGGGAGTCTCAAACAGTTCCTACTGACATGTCCGAGTTCTTTACAATGAGAACAAGTGGGAGGAATCCAAGGGTAGGTAACCTCAACCAAGGTGACACTTCCATCCGCTCTTCCTAACTCAATGACATCAGGTAGAGTTCTTGTTAAATCCACATCCACCTTTACATGTGCCAGATGAATACTGGTAAGATTAATGGTGAATTCGTCAGTTTCCTTAGGTTCACCAATGAGACCAGCAACCCAGCTTAAACCTTCCAGGGATCTCAAGTCTAAAGGGACTCCTTTTAGATGTGCCCATAGCGGAAAAGAGGCCATTGCAGGCGTATCGGAGGAATGGTGAGAAGCCCATTGAGCAGTGTGGAACATGGAGTCACCAATATACCATATACGTTTCTCTAATATCTTTTGTCTGATGTAATCATTAGGGACCCTCACCAGCATAGAATTCATGAGCATATTAGTATGGATTTCAAGCTTTCTTCCTTTTCCCCACATGTGATTAAGGACACTCTGAATTTGCTTGTAGGGTGGAGCTCTTCCACAAAAATAGCAGACAATGAAATCCCTGTGGAGATCAGCTCCTCTTTGGAAGACCTCATCCGGTATTATAACATGCGGTCTTCCTGAAGCCGCAATGGTGACAGGGGCAAGTCTCTTTAGGGTCTTATCTGAGTTGAAGCGCAGTTTCTCAGCCAAATTTTGTGGCACTGTAGCAAAGTTAGGTCTTGAAGGAATAGTGTTCTTCTGATTTATGAAGAGAGGAATAGTGTTCTTCTGATTTGAGATGGGAGGGATATCTTTATCAGTAGTTAAATTGGAGGGTTGAGGGTTAGACGGAGGTAAGGTGGAGTGAGAAGAGGCTGAATTTGTACGAAGTGGAGAAGAAGCTTTTGGTTGAACTACAGTGTAGCCCACCGGAGCAGTGTGTTTAGAGGTTAACCTAGTTTATAGATTTGGTATCAGTGAAGGAGAGAAAGTATCAGGCTCCTTCATTACCACATCAGTAGTTTCATTCGAACTAACCTCAGCTGGAGAGGAAACTGTAGGCTCCAGAGATGGGGCAATTTGCAGAGGGGAGGTTCCAGCTAAAGGAAGCGCAATAGGGATTAAATGGGGAAAAGTAGAAAGCGAAAGGGACAAAGTGGGATCAGGAGAGTCAGGAGGGAGGGGTGGCGGTTGCAAGGGACTACCACCAGAGGTGGAAGGCATCGGTTGCAGGCCGGAAGCACGACCGTCTGAGAACCAGCGGTTCTGCATTGGTAACTGTGTCAGAGAGAGAAAATTGGAAAATCGGAACACTAACTTTAAACCACACAATCCGTTGAATTGTAAAAATGGGGTATATAGGGTTTAGCTAAAATTTGTTGGAATTGTCGGTAAACATACTCTGATCTATGGTTATCGGAATTGTGGGTCCAAGCACACGAGAACACACAAGTTTTTTATCCAAGAATATTGGACTGACCGATCCACCTCCTACCGAACCGATGGTGACTCGACCAGGCTACGAAAATGTATTACCATTATCCATTCCAATTCTATCTACGACCAAGCCCGTATAAAGCCCATATGGTTCGAGATAGTAGCATGATAGCCGAACCGAATCCGGTTCGAGTCATACTCGGTTTAGACTTAACCACTTTCATTAGTGTGTGTCTTCTTCTAAGTTTGCTACTTGTCACTGGCTCTTGCTGGGGCTCTCATAGTAGGGCAACGAAGCAAGCTGTTGGCACGTGGATGTTATCAAAGTTGTGAATGATGCGATGAAGTTGAAAACGATTTTTCTTTCGATTAGTTTTTACATTTTTCTAATACTTTTTCAAACGGACTTTTCTTCTCGAGTGGTAAAATTTTGGAGGAGGTGAATCAAGGAAGTTTAAGTTAGTAGTGGTTAGATTTTCCAAAAAGAAAATCGCGAATTAATACAAAATTTACAACTTTATCCACACAGTCATGCAAATTTGTTCAAATCCACTACGTAGCTATATAATTAGTTAACTAGACGTTTTAATTTTTAGTTTGCTGATTAATATGAGATCAGTAAAAAAATAATGTAAAGAAACAACTTATTTTACAAACATATCAAATTAAATGTGACAAATGACTATTCCACTTGTGTAACTAGGATGTGATCAAGATATTTTACTTCTTGACCAAGTCAAACTTTGCTGCAATGTGAATAAATAAAAGGTAAAATATGTAGCCACCGAATCAAATCGCAAATGAAACAATGTTGTAGCACGTACCCAAACCATTGATCAGCACACTGTTTATCAATTGGTCAACATTTTATCTCTTATCCTTTAGCTACTTGCGTGTTAACATTGTATACTAGAACATTTTTATCGTACGACGTACAAGTAGTGAAAGCAAACTAAACTCACATTCTCACTATAAATAGAGGTTGATCTTAAGCTTATTTCTTCACACTTTATACACATACATTCAAGAAAACAAAGTAACTAGTAATCATGGCAAAGTTTGCTTCCATCATCACCCTTCTTTTTGCTGCTCTTGTGCTCTTTGCCTCTCTTGGTTAGTAATGATTTTATCATACGCATGTCAAGATGAGTTTAAATTTTTCTTTATTTGATAACTAACCTTGTGAGATATGTATGTATATGCAGAAGCACCAACTATGGTGGAAGCACAAAAGTTGTGCCAGAGGCCAAGTGGGACATGGTCAGGAGTTTGTGGAAACAATGGCGCGTGTAAAAATCAGTGCATTAACCTTGAAAAAGCACGACATGGATCTTGCAACTATGTCTTCCCATACCACAGATGTATCTGTTACTTCCCATGTTAACTTGTGCCCAAAAACTCTTTGGGAGCTAGCTTGGGTGTGTTTTTTACATAAAATAAGTTTAAATCAAATAAGTTTGTATCACTATCCATGAGTGACCTTATAAAATGTAACAGATATGTTTATACTGGTTTGGTTATAATATAAAGTTTTATGTATTACAAGAAGAACATTCAGTCTACATATCAAGAGAAGTGGCTTACCAACCTCATTCAACTTTATTTTTTTAAAAGTGGTGGTTAACTGAATATTAATTTAGCTATTCAGAATGGATTGGAAAGGCAATTATTTTGAATATGTAAAAAATGCAACAAAAAATATATGTAAGAAATATTTGGTTTGTTTTGTATTTATTGTACTTGGCTCGGCTATAGAATGTCTCAGTGAGGCAGTCTCGGAAAGGATTACTAAATGCATGTTACATGACTGATCATAAAATGTTCATACTTAATTGTTATTTTGTTGTAGAAAAAATCTATATAATCAGATATGGCATATATGGAGTCTGAACCAGCATGGCATCAATCTTCTGCACCAGATTAAATATTCTTAAGATAGCCAGATAAACCCATCCGTTGCCATGTCAAGCACGAAAACGAATTCAAGTTGAACCATAAGTCCAAAAAAGGGAAGCAAGAACCAAGTGAATACCGAGAAACAATTACCCCAAGCCAATAAGACTAGAAAAGAACAACAAGAGCATAAGAATTAAGAACTCTAACCAACTTAACAACCAAGTCTTCGCAAAGACTAAAGAGACAACAAAATCAAGAATCCTCCCATGGCGAATTAATTATACCTCTTCAATTTCAACCCTAGGCTTCATACTGTGGCTAGGATGAGATACAATCATGTATTCCAAATAACCTTCCACGAACGGCGAAGACGAGAACACTTTGTAACTCGGCCTAACACTAAAAGTCTAAAAATAAACATTTGATCTAGTTAGAAGATTTGTTTAAAGATTTTCTATATAGATTTTGATGATGAGTATTTAGTAGGCACTATAGTAGTTCCAAATCTTGATTCTATTATGATTTGAGGTGTTATGTTTTAATATGAATTTTATACAATTTATTTGGTTTTAAGCTTTTGCTTTTGAATTAAATTGGATTTGATAAAACATATTTTGTGGTTGACTTAATTTGGATTCACCCAGTGCTATAAAAGCAACTTTTACAATAACTATTGTAGCAGTTTGATATAGTTATTGTTAGTAATTTAATGGTTGAGACTTATTAACTTTTTTGCAAATATTTGAATGTGCATCGGTGATACTCGCCTTTAGTTCTAAATAATAAAAAATAATGTTATGGTTTCCAAATCTATAATGTTTTTTTTAAATTAAATTTCCCCAACCAGGAGACCCCAACTGTTCAACCTATCTTTTGTTGGTAACATGTCTGTCATTACCAACCAATGCATAAATGCATGTTTTGGTATCATGTGAACAAACCAAACTGAAAACGTCAAGGAGAGTGTCTCATTCGGAGGATGTAAGCTTTTCCAAGTATTTGAGGAATTAAACTGTTAGGAAGGATAAAGAAACTCCTCCTTTACTCTATCAATATCGCCGCAAGAAGAAGGCTGCAAGGCCTCAAGAAGGCCTGCAAATGGGCTAATCAGAGTGAGATTTGAGTGGCTTCTATAAGGTTCAAGGCTGATACAAGGAGTGAAGCCACGTCAAGAGGAAGGACCACACAAGTGGGAGTGGCCTATTTAGTAGTCTGTTTTGCACTCTTTTGTCTTTTATCGAGTTGTTGGTCATTTGTTGTTGTGAGAGAGAGAAGAGTGATCGCGTGTGCCACTCTTTAGGATGCTTTTGTAGTCTTGCAACTTTTTATCATTGATCAATATATCTTGGCAGTATTCTCTTTACAAGCTTAAGCATTTCTAAGGGTTCTTAACAAGTAAAATCTATCAATTGGTATCAGTTTCATTTCGATCCTACCTCATGACTTCCAAACCTGTTGAAACGCAGTTACCAGAGACTGAGATTACCTCATCGGAGACACAGACATCGGAGGTGACGTTAACCGAGCTGCGTGAACAACTCCGTTCTGTTCAGCGTCAGATCGAGGCCATAGAGAAGCAGAACAGGCCACATCCGAGTGTCCCAGCACCTGGGTTTCAGTACGGTCACACCCTAAGCCCTCCTACAATCGAACAAAGAGAGGGTAAAGGGCTAGCCGATGCATCACCAGCACGTTTTGGTGAGGCAAGTCGAACGTTGGGGTACAATCCTTTCGAACATCCTCGTTGGACTCCACCAGACCAACAATACCGCCAATCATACCAGGATCCGTTAACCAGACGGATTGAGATGCCTCTGTTCAGTGGGGAGAACGCCTAGAGTTGGGTACAACGTATGGAGCAATACTTTGAACTGGGTAACTTTTCCGATCTGGAGAAACTCCAAGCCGTGCGAGTCTGTTTCCTGGAGGACGCATGGTCGTGGTACCAATGGGAACGAGACCGGAACCCCTTTCGGAGCTGGGAACAACTGAGGTCTTGGTTGTTGGATGAGTTCTCCGCGTCCCCAAACTCGAGTGCCGGTGAACGCCTGTTGACTCTCCGGCAAGATGGGTCAGTGAAGGACTACTGCCGCGAGTTCATCGCCTTAGCCACAAACGCACCTGAGATTCAAGAAACGACCCTGGAATTAGCCTTCATGATGGGACTGACTCCGGTGATTCGTACCCGTACAAAAACGTTCGATCCACGAACCCTGAAACAAATGATGTTCGTGGCACAACGAGTTGATTGTTGGACGGAGGTTGACGATTCTCCGCCACCAAGGTCTTCAGACGGTGGTCGCAAAGAATCCAAGGTGGGCCACTACTGGACCGCAGGCCCACCTAACCAGTCGAAGAGTAAACCGAGTTATGGACCAAATATCTCTAGGCCCACTAACTCCTCGTCGTTTCCTACTCGAACGACATCGTTTCAGAAAGCGGGCTATCGCAGCCCGACTCCTTCGGATCGGGTCACACCGCCTTATCGATAACTCACAGCTGACGAAATCGCGCA
Organism: Arabis alpina; assembly: GCA_900128785.1. NCBI lineage: Eukaryota > Viridiplantae > Streptophyta > Magnoliopsida > Brassicales > Brassicaceae > Arabis > Arabis alpina. The sequence goes on from LT669789.1 coordinate 33,542,949, forward strand.
ACGCAAAGCAGCACACCAATGTTACCGTTGCGACGAGGTGGGTCACATGCGTCATATGCGCCCCAAGAAAGAGTTTGGGGGTGTTGGTGGTCCAAGCAGATGGCAACTATCTCAAGCTCGAGGACGATGATCCAGTGGGTACTGAGGAAGAAGTGCCTGCACAAACCGAACTCGCTGCCTTGTCCTTGAATTCCATCGTCGGGATCTCCTCCCCTCGAACAATGAAACTCAAAGGCCTCATTCAGTCGACTCCGGTGGTGGTTATGATCGATAGTGGTGCCTCCCACAACTTCGTCTCCACTAAACTCATCAGTTCATTGGGTCTTCCAATCGATCGATCATTTAGATATGGGGTTATGACGGGGACGGGGATGATTGTGGAAGGTATTGGTACTTGTATTGAGTTGGAGTTACAGATTCAAGATGTGGTAGTCAAGGAGGGGTTCTTGCCATTGGTGTTAGGCAGCGCTGATGTCATTATGGAGATGCAGTGGCTTGAATCTTTGGGAGATATGCTGGTCAATTGGAAACTACATCGTATGAAGTTCATCCTGAATGGTGAGAAAACAGGTCTACAAGGTGATGTGGGGTTGTGTTGTTCTGGAATTTCGTTCAAAGCGTTATAGAAGGCAGTGACAGACAAGGGTCAGGGGGTCTTAGTGGAATACAATGGTCTTCAGGCTGAGTTGGGTATACACAAGGAAAGGGAACAGATTCCAGAGCAGTTACAGGATGTGTTGGCTGGGTTTGCTGGGGTCTTCGCATAACCACAAGGGTTGCCTCCATCACGCGGGAAGGAACATGGCATTACTCTGGAGCCGAATGCCAGACCAGTCAGTGTGCGTCCTTTTCATTACCCACAGGCTCAACGTGAAGAGATCGAGAAACAAGTGGCTTCAATGCTTGCAGCTGGGATAATACAGGCGAGTGGCAGTCCATTCTCTAGCCCTGTTTTGTTGGTCAAGAAGAAAGACGGCAGTTGGAGATTCTGCGTCGACTACAGGGCTCTCAATAAGGTGACAATTCCTGATAGCTTTCCAATTCCGATGATCGATCAATTACTGGACGAGTTACACGGCGCAACAGTTTTCTCCAAACTGGATTTGAAGTCTGATTACCATCAGATCCTGGTCAAAGCTGAAGATGTGCCTAAAATTGCTTTCGGCACACACGATGGTCACTATGAGTTCCTCGTCATGCCTTTTGGTTTAACCAACGCACCGACGACGTTCCAGTCACTGATGAATGAGGTTTTTCGCGGTTACTTGAGAAAGTTTGTGCTAGTTTTCTGCGATGATATTCTTGTCTACAGCAAGAATTTGACAAATCATCGCACTCATCTCAGTCTAGTCCTGGAGGTTCTACAACAACAACAGCTGTTTGCAAACCAAAAGAAGTGTGAATTTGGGAAAGCTGAACTCGAGTACTTGGGACATGTGATCTCAGGCCAGGGAGTAGCAGCTGATCCTAACAAGATCCAAGCAATGGTGAGTTGGCCAGAACCAAAGAGTGTGAAAGTGCTGAGAGGATTTCTTGGGCTCACTGGCTATTACAGAAAATTCGTCCAAGGGTATGGAGCTATTGTTAGACCCCTTACAGCTCTCCTCAAAAAGGACCAGTATCAGTGGTCACTTGTGGCTCAGGAGGCATTTAATCTGCTGAAGACAACTATGTCAACTGTGCTTGTCTTAGCATTGGTGGATCTCACTGTCCTCTTTGTGGTGGAGTCAGATGCTTCAGGTTCAGGCCTGGGAGCTGTCCTGATGCAGAACCAGAAACCCTTGGCTTATTTTAGTCAAGCATTGACTGATAGGCAGAAACTGAAATCAGTGTATGAGAGGGAGTTGATGGCGATTGTGTTTGCCATCCAAAAATGGCGTCACTACCTGTTAGGCCGCAAGTTTGTGGTCCGAACAGATAAAAAAAGCTTGAAATTCTTGCTGGAACAAAGGGAGATCAACATGGAGTATCATAAGTGGCTGACCAAGTTACTAGGCTTTGACTTTGACATCAAGTATAAACCGGGTCTGGAAAACAAGGCAGCGGATGCACTATCCAGACAGGAGATCAGTCACCTTGCTGCGCTGTCTGTACTAGCAGCAATTCAACTGGAAAAGATTGGTTCAGAGGTGGACAAAGATGAGGTTTTGCACAAGATTAAGGAGGAGGTTCAGATAGATCTATCCTCTCATCCTGATTTTTCCGTGGTCCAGGGCAGATTATTGCGTAATGGTAAGCTTGTTCTTCCTGCACAGTCTATATTGATTGAGGTGATGCTACATGACTTTTACTCTGGTAAGCTGGGAGGACACGGTGGGGTGCTTAAGACACAAAAGCGAATCGCAACAGTGTTCTATTGGAAAGGTATGATGGCTAGAATTCGAGAGTTTGTTGCAGCTTGTCAGGTTTGCCAGAGACAAAAATACTCCACTCTTGCACCTGCAGGCTTGCTACAACCACTGCCCATACCTGACCAAGTGTGGGAGGATATATCGATGGACTTTGTGGAAGGGTTGCCTAGTCAGAGAGGTTTGATGTGGTCATGGTTGTGGTTGATCGTCTAACAAAGTATGCTCATTTCATCAGTCTCCAACATCCCTTTAGTGCAGCTGCAGTGGCTATGGTGTTTATCAAGGAGATTGTCAGACTCCATGGGTTCCCTCGCACAAGAGTGTCAGACAGAGACAAACTCTTCACAGGTATGTTCTGGACTGAGATGTTTCGCCTGGCAAGTACGTCCCTCAACTTTAGTACAGCATACCACCCACAGTCTGATGGTCAGACAGAAGTGACAAACAGGGGCATGGAGACTTTGTTACGTTGCTTCACCAGTGATAAGCCACGCCGTTGGGTGCAGTTTCTACACTGCGATGAGATGTGTTACAATACCTCCTATCATACTGCCATTCACATGTCTCCTTTCCAAGCTGTGTATGGCATTGAGCCACCTACTCTCATCAAGTATGAAATTGGTTCCACATCCAATGCAGACTTGGAAACCAAACTGCATTAGAGAGATGCTATGATCCACCAGATCAAACAACACATCCTCAAAGCACAACAGGTTATGAAGAATCAGGTCGATGGCCATCGTCGAGATGTGGTTTTTGCAGTGGGAGATTTGGTATTCCTCAAGATCAAACCATACCGTCAGAAGTCATTGGCAAGACGAGTGAATGAGAAATTGGCTGCTAGGTTCTATGGTCCCTATGTGATTGAAGAGAGGGTTGGAGCAGTTGCATACAAGCTCAAATTACCGTTGGGGTCAAAGATACCTTTCATGTGTCTAAACTCAAATCAGCAGTGGGGAGTTCCCTAGAGCCAGCTGTTCTGCCACCACAACTAACTGAGGAGGAGGTTCTGGAGGCTGTACCTGAAGCTCACATGGGATTCCACATTCACCCCATCACAGGCCAAGAGGAAGTTCTGATTAAGTGGAAAGAGTTACATGAACATGATAGCACTTGGGAGTGGACTAGCGTGATAGAAGAACAGTTTCCACAATTTGACCTTGAGGACAAGGTCCTTTTCAAAGCGCCGGGTATTGTTAGGAAGGATAAAGAAACTCCTCCTTTACTCTATCAATATCGCCGCAATAAGAAGGCTGCAAGGCCTCAAGAAGCCTGCAAATGGGCTAATCAGAGTGAGATTTGAGTGGCTTCTAGAAGGTTCAAGGCTGATACAAGGAGTGAAGCCACGTCAAGAGGAAGGACCACATAAGTGGGAGTGGCCTATTTAGTAGTCTGTTTTGCACTCTTTTGTCTTTTATCGAGTTGTTGGTCATTTGTTATTGTGAGAGAGAGAAGAGTGATCGTGTGTGACACTCTTTTGGATGCTTTTGTAGTCTTGCAACTTTTTATCATTGATCAATATATCTTGGCAGTATTCTCTTTACAAGCTTAAGCATTTCTAAGGGTTCTTAACAAGTAAAGTCTATCATAAACTCTTCTGGAGGAGATGAAGGAGAGGTTCTCCATTGAAACAGATTAGAACTATCTGGAAGGAGAACTGGGACAGAAGGTAAGCACGCTCTAAGAAGAGTACATATGTTGTTTCTTCCCGATGGAACCTGCCAAACATTATTCTGAATAACATGTTGGACTGTTGAGGTATTGGAAATACCAATGACCCTAAGGCCAGTGGTACCTGTGATCTGAATTAGCGGTCCCAACATAGTCCAGTTATCATGCCAAAATGATGCTTCTTTGCATGACCCCAATGTACAACAAAGAAAGGGTCTAACAAGATCTCTTACCTTAAGGATTTATTTCCATAACCAACTTCCTGAAGTTTGAGAAGGAATGTTCCAAAACACTCTTCTACGAATCAACACCTTCTTAACCCAAGATACCCACAGAGATCCACCCTGTAATGACCCTCACTTAGGGCTAAACCGCATTTTAGGAAAGACTCGATGCAATGTGCGGATCAGTCCGGATAGTCCCTTAGGTTTTGGCTGAAACCAAGCCAAGCACCTCGATGACTAAGCTGTGTGCTTGGGTGCTTGGTGAGTAAGCTGCCTGCCTGGTTGCTTGGTGATTCACCAAGTAAACCCACGGGTGAAGTAAGCTCAAGTAGGAGGTGTGGCTTTCCCTTGGCCGAAGCAACATCAAGTAGGTGGTGTTCGTTTCCCTCAACCAAAGCAAGGTCAAGCAGCTCCTAAGCTTTTGTCCATTGCCACATGTCGCGGCAGGAAGCCTTCTCGGTGGATCCGATCAGCTTGGTGTCTAGCTGCTTCACCAGCCTACTACGGTGCTTGCCTTCCGCCTATATAAGCAAGGCTTTCCCTTGACCTTAACCCAAAAACGAAACCAAGAACACTCTGAAAAATCCTAGCATCAGTCCGATAAAATCAGTGACCGCGAACCTTTGTCCGATCAGTCTAAGCCCCCGTGAGTAGTTATCCACTTAGAAAACTTGTCCGATCACTTTGATCCGATCAGTTTCTCCGAGCGTTACTCTATCCAATCCTAAACTTTGTCCGTTCATCAGTCCGTTCACCGCGAACCGGTCTAGAGCAATTTTGGGAAAAACTTAGGGTAAGTTCTTGATCTAAATCTGGTCTTGTCTAACTTGATTTTTCGTGTTGATCTTGAATCTGACCTTAGTTTCGTGATCCGATGGCCGGATCCATCTCAAACTTGTAGGATCAGTTTCAGTTTGATTTCAGACGATCACCGAAGTCCCTTGAACCATTCTGTTCCGATCTAGGTAATGTCCGAATGATTTCCATCTAAGTTCCTTAAGAAAACTCTAAGTGTTGCCTTAGTAATTTTCGTGTGATCTAATGGAACATATCATCACACCGAAGGATCATTAGTCCGATCATAAGGCAGCCGTGAGTAGGATTCATTGAGTGAACCGAATCGAATACTTTCACCAAGTAATCGGTGAGTCTTTGGTTATGTTTGTTGTTTTACTGCAAACAATTGAGTGGGTTTCGTGTTGCTTGCTTGATCGTATGGAATTATAATCGTAGAGGTTTATACACGAAATCTAGAATTTTGCTAATTAATCTTGAATATTTTGGTTGAGGTTCATGTTGCGTTTGTTAAGCATTTTCCTAAGTGAAGAAAATACTTAATGAATGCTAAGTATGAATCATATAAGTTTACTCGAAACTTAAGTGTTAGTAAAATTTATAAAACTTATTGAACGTAGAAAGATATTCCCTTGAGACCGTGTTTTGACCGATAAAGATTTCGGTTAAGTACACGAGGACACGGAGAGACGGGATTGCAGCCTGGAGCCGTGTAATGCATGACGATGCATATTTCCGATGTGGTTTCCTTATGTTTAAGGCCACATAAATGATTGAGGATCCTAAGTCTTTAGCCTTTGTGGTTATAGACCGAACGATGCCTTTGGTTACACGTGATGGGAATAGTCTATACGTAGGCCTTATGAAACTAAAAACGTTAATAACCGATCGTTGATTGTGTTGCTTGCTTGTGTGTTGATTGTTATTTTGGGTTTGGATGGGAAATGAAATTGTTTAGGAAAACCCTAGACTCATTGAGCAATTAGTGCTCACGACTCAACTTGTTTTGCAGGTAACCTTTAGCGGTTAGACCTTTGGGGAGCACGCGAAGGAACGTTAGGATAATCAGTGGTAGATTTCGTTGCCTTTCGGTAAATGATTAATATTTATTATGTAAATAATCATTTTGGAGTATTAGACTTGTAACGTTTATACTTTATAAACCGTTGAAAATTCTTTGTAAAAGATATATAAAAGTAAGTTTTTAAAATAACTCGGGTTTCATAAGATATTAGTCTTTGTCCGGACGAACAAACCATCGAGTATGTCTTGGGTTGGCAAGACTTGAGGTGTATCCGACGGGGATGGACACTTGGGAATCTAGTCTAGGGATTTTGGATGTGTTCCGGGAACCTCTGATCGGATGCTTGAGCGTTCATCAGTGGCGCTCCGGTTTAGATAATGAACGGGGGCGTTACACACCCCTTGTGAAAAGAAGCCAGATAAGCTTAAGGGTAAAGACCTTGTTCCAAGCTTCAAGTCCTTTAAACCCCAAACCTCCTTCGCTTTTTGGTGTGCAAATTGAATCCCAAGAAACCCTTGCACCCCTTGCAGAAGTGGCAATACCATTCCAGAGAAAAGCAGAACACATCCTTTCAACTGATGAAAGACATTTCTTAGGCAGAGAAAACACAGATGCCCAAAAGTTTATCAAATTGAAGATCACTGATTAAATAAGTTAGAGACGTCCAGCAAAAGAGAGATGTCTAACTGACCACTTATTAGTTCGATTGTAGACTTTATCAAGAAGAGGTTGGTAGTCAGTCACCCTCATCTTATGTGGAAGCAGGGGAAGACCCAAATACCTAACATGCAAGGAACAAATCTCAATGCCAAACTGAGCAGCTAGAGAAGCAGTTAGAGCGTTGTTGTTTCCATCTATTAAGACTCTTGACTTCCCAAGATTTAGTTGCAGCCCTGAAGCGATGTAAAACGCCTTAAGACTATCCTGAATCCATGCAATGGAGAATTATGAACCACCATAGAATATTAATACATCATCTGCAAAGCTAAGATGTGTAACTAGAGGGTCGAGGCAATCTGGATGAGGAAGGAACAGATTAGACCTGACAGCACAATCTAATCCTTAGCCAGTATTTCCATAGCCAAAACAAACAAAGAAGTTGACATAGGATCACCCTGTCTTAGACCTTTCTTTCCCGGAAAAAACCCAACCAATTCTCCATTCAGAGAGATAGAGAAATACGCTGTTGAGTACCACAATTTCAATCATCCAATGAACTGTGTAGGAAGATCAAAAGCCTTTAAGATGTTTTCTAGAAATCTCCAACCCACATTGTCATAGGCTTTTGTTAGATCAGTCTGTAAACAACCTCTAGTCGTGGGACCAAGTTTGTGAAAGTCTGCCACCAACTCAAAAGCTAGCAGGACATTTTCACAGAGAAGCCTCCCAGAAACAAACCCAGCCTGATCATTCTGAACTGCATCCATGAAGAGCTTTAGCCTAGAAGTTAAGATCCTTGAGATCACTTTGTACACGGTGTTGCAGCAAGAGATCGGTCGGAAGTCAGCTAATTTTTCAGCCCCCACCGTTTTTGGAATAAGGGTTATGGTTATTGCATTGACTTGTCTCGGCAAAGAGCAAAAAATGAAGAAATGTATCACTGCCATGACGAAGTCAGAGCCTACGTACTATATCCCAAGATGAGGTGAAGAACTCAGCCGTGAAACCATCGGGACCTGGTGCCTTGTTCTTAGGTAGGGAGAAGAGTACTGATTTAATTTCTTCTGGTGTGGGGATAGCCGTTAGCTGAGAAGCTAGATCAGATCCACACCTGAACCCATGAATAGCCTTTATATGATCCACAGAAAGAGGTTAAACTTCTGAATTAGAAGATCCGAGGAGATCTTTATAATACTTAAGAACTAATTCTTTAATAGTAGCTGGATCAGAGATCTTGTTGTTGTCATTGTCTCGTAGGTGATAGATTAGATTCTTAGCCAAGTTAGCTTTCATGAGATTGAAGAACAACTTAGTATTAGAATCTCCTTCCTTTATCCATCTTATTCTTGATTTATTAAAGTAGAATGATTCCTCAATGGATGACCAGTAGTATCACTTTTCCTGAGCTATTTTTTCCAACTCAAACAAGGACTGAGAAGGATTGGTCAAAACCTGGGTTTGAATACTCTCCAAATGGCCAAATCCATAATGTGTTATTATGAAGGAATGAGATACAATGTTTGGTTGTATCAAATCCATAAAGGGAAATGCATAATATCTTAATCATGTGCATCGAAAATGTGCTTTAATTTTCCGTTCATTTGGTTTGATACAAATAGTCTTGAATTATATATATGCAGAAGCACCATCAATAGTTAAAGCCAGAAATTGTGCACGAAGGTTAGCGGAACATGGTCAGGAGTTTGTGGAAACTATGGGGCGTGCAAGAATCAGTGCATGCGATTTGAGGGAGCACAACATGGATTTTGCAACTATATTTTCCCATACCGCAAACGTGTCTGTTATTTCTTAGGTTAATCTACCAAAAATATTTAGTGATTAATACCGGAGAAATTTGGATTGTATACCTTAAAATTCGTTGAGTTATATCACTAGACGAAACCAAGGACTCAATAGTTTGATCGGGCTACCAAGTTTTCGTTGGAGTCTTGGAGAAATCCTCCTTCCTATTAAAAGACAAGCTAAAATTGATGACTAGGCAAAAAAATGATGACATGGAGTGCTAAAAATGATAACATGGATTGCTAAAAATGTGACATGGCTTAATTATCTTCGTTCATTGGCTAATTAAATTATTTGGATAATAAATCAATATAAAAGGTTTTTTTGCTGATTTTCATTCGGTTGTAAATTCTCTTACCAAATCTATTGTTAACTAATCATCCTGACCTTTCATATTCATTTACTTTGTTTTCATAAAGAAATTTTAAGAATTTGTAAATTATAAAATATGACGTTGTAGTAGTAAGTTTGATATACACATAAATGTATATATATATATATATATATATATATGAAAAAATATATATATGATAAAGTAACCAGAAGCTATAAAGTTGTACATATATGTTTTCATGAAGAATTTTCCAATTCGCGGATGCATCAAAGAAAAATAGAAAACTGGAGTTTTCTTGGAATGCAAGGCAGATTTTGACGTTTAAATATTATAATATTTGAATAACATTGTTACATTCATAAATGTAAGGATTTGTATATGCAATGCACTTGGAAAAATATGGGCATGCATTACGTTAACACCAGTTTACATTGATATTATACAAACCTTTAAAGTAATATGCATTTCCGTATTGAATAAATAATGGATCAAGAGAGTGATTGTTTTCATCCTTAATCTATATGGTAATTCTTCAAATATAGGACTATTTAGTTTTGTTAAATCTTTAATTTTTGATATTCTGATTTTTTTTGCCTCCCACTAAATTATTTAAAAACTATATTTCAATAACCATAAAGATATCAATATTATTTTGTTAGAATATTACTTTGACATTTCAATAACTAAATAGCATATTCCAAAATATATTTCAATATAATATCTTAAAAAATTACGTTTGTTCACCCATTTCAACTTTCTATATAAATGATTCATCTATGTAATAGTTCATAGATCTAAACAACGTTGATTATCTTCTCATCTACTACAAAATGTCTATCATACTAAAACAAAACTCTCTGTTTGTTGTTTTTAACAATCTTTTGTCATCTACCGAAAAACAAAGAATCAATCTCATATCATGCTCTTGTGAAAATCCTACAAGAAATCTGCAAGAAATTCCATTAAAATGGTTTTGGTTGATGAAGAGGTTAGTTGTTAATCACGGTTTACTTTACATGAATTTACTTACAGGATGAGTCGACATAAGATTGAAAATATATTAATGCCACTATTAATAATTATCTATAGATTAAACCAATCGTCATATAGTTGTTAATAACCTTACATTACGTGAGATTAAACATATTTGACATTTATTGATCAAACACCTTTTGATCATTTTTTTCTTACTCTTTCTATACAGGAAACAAGAATCCACACAACCATTGAAGATGACATGCTTAAAAAGCATCAGAATGTTCTAAAAGATTTTAAACAAGGTAACTCAATAACAATCAAAGATTTCCAGGTTAAGGACAATTGTGGCGACTATAGGACCAGTCCGCACCCTCACAAGTTTCTGGTGATTCGATCATCGGTCATCAAAGTGGTTGATGAATCTATGAAACCGTTTCCCGAAAATTACTTCACCGACTTTCAAGACAGTAAGGTTGGACATCTAAACACATATGTCTTGATTGGTAAGGCCATCACTACTTATCAAACTAAGTCGTATATTATTATCCTCTTTGATTATAGTTTGACATTTTTACTCACAATGCAGATGTTATTGGTCAAATATTGAATGTTGGACCTATCGAGACAATAAAGTCAAAGGAAAAGAATACCAACACCACAAAAAGTCGACATCAAGCTACGAGATGCACTGTAAGAAATATATATTAATTAAAAGTTCTTATGGATTTGCTACGCATACATTCTAACTCGATTATAATATGCAGTGACATTCGTTTGAAATGTACTTTATGGGAAGAATTTGAAAAAGTTCGTTGATTTGTTTGCATCAAAAACTATAAAGATACAAATTTTTATATGTGAAACTTAACACACAAAGTAATTCTAACAAAAAATCTATTTATATGATTGGATTCTAAGTCTCTACATTTCTAACTCATTTAATGCCACACAAATCGAATTCAATCCAAAAACATTATAAATTTATAACTAATTATTAAAAACCAAGTAAAAATTGTTGACTTGGCTTAGAATTGATGACTTGGATTGCTTAAAAATATGACATGGCATATACTAACTAATAAAATCTCAATTCAAACATTTATCCCAACTAACTAATTGCTCAATTAACTTGGTATTGCCCAGTGTTCTAAAATACGGTGTATTGGACCGTATATACGCTATACAGTGAAGGACTGTATCATTTTTTTGCTATACGGTTAAAAATACGGATTAAACTATAGAACCATTTATACAGCGATAATACGGCCGTTTATACGGCTATACGACCGTATATACGCCGTATAAACATTATGTATTTTTTTAATAAATATTTTGACAAAACTGATATTTTAAATTTCTTTTTTTTGTTTAATTTCAACTACTTGAGATGATCCATGGTTATTATTTTCTTATAGATAACTTTTTAATTATATATCTAATATATTTTCATGATTATAACTTTTAAAAATAAATTATATTAATTATAAATGTGATTTTGTTTAATATATTACTAATGAGTTATATTTTACAATATAAGTTGTATATTTATTTTAAAAAAATATTCACCGTATATACTCCGTATATACGTCTAGACGCTATACGGTGGTTGACCGTACGTCTAGCGTATAGCGTATAGCGTATTTTAGAACATTGATATTGCCGAAATCTTTTCTTTCTTCTGGGAACAAAATAATTAATAATTAATAAAAAAGAAGAGTGACAAAATAATTAATTCTATGAAATTTTATTCATTGAAAGCTAAGAATGACCCAATAAGTCATGCACGTATAAGCAAAAAGCAAAACAACTTAAAAACACGAATTTTTTATAACACATGACAATGATTATAATTTAACATATTATGAAAGTTCTATTTAAACGATAGTCTATGATTCTAATAATCTATAATCTATCTATATTGTAAGGATAATTAAGATCTCACACGTATGAGTATATAAAGCAAAATAAATTCAAAACATATTTATTTTTCATAATTCTAATCGAATATACTATGAAATAGTTTTTTTTTTTTGTTTTTGAGAAAAACTACTATAAAATAGTTAGTTGCAATATCTCTACTAATATGGAATTCATAACAAGATTTTAATATTTAGCATCTATTCCCAACAACAAACCTCCTAAAGAAAAGAAATGTAGCATTAACTAGATATGCACAACAATAATTTCGAGTGTGTATATCGACAACATTTAGTTACCCATACTAAAATTAGAAATCATAATAACTAAAATATTTGGTGACCAAAATCTTTCATTTCAAAAAGATTTGCCAGTTATTAACATTTTTTTTTCTGCGGTCAAACCTAATTTTTTCTACATTAGTTCTCCCTTATAAATAAAACAAGTTGTATTACACTTGAAAACATATACGTTTTATAGGATCATTTTGTTAATTATTTATTGTCTTTGTATGTGTTTCTTGGCGATTTTTTTATTTTATTTTAGATACCAATGAGCATGAACCTTTTGGAAAAACCAAACGAAGAACAGAGATTATGGGGCTAAGCTCGACAAAAAAAAGCTGGTCATCGTTGGAAGCATCTCCGCTGTCACCCTCTATTCCATCTGAATATAATTACTTATTTAGTCATTTCTTTGTTTTTGTGGTTGCTAGGTTTTCATAAACATGGAAGAACCACATGAGATATATACATGAGTAACATGAAAATGGAAAAAGAGATAATTATTGTTGTTATGTGGCCGAAGTGACTATGTTTCATTGATAGTCTTAATTAGCATAAACTATTTTTAAATTCAAAATATGATATTTGAATTTAGTTGTTTGTCAAACTTTTTTGTGTTCGCCGTATCTAATTTTTGTAATATGTAAAAACATTATTCCACTAATTAGGAATTTCAATATATTGTTATTTAGCACTTATATCTTATTTCAACACAATTACAAAAGTTACAAATTGAAAAAAATTAGAACTTTCACATACTCAAAATATTATATATTAATTTCCTACATGCATATAAGTTTAAAAACTAACAACTATGCATATTTTACTTTCTATAAATAAAAAAGCATGTTATTAACTATGAAAATTAATTTAATGCACTAACATATTCATACCTGCACACGGTGCGGGCCAATCACCTAGTAAAATAGTAAGAGAATCTAGTTACGGTCCAGAAGTCAAGATCCGAATATTCTTTTCATTGCATCAGCTCATTTTCTAGCTAACCATTGTCTATTAAAATCAATAATAGCAATACAAATTCGAATAAAATGACGAAATCAAGAGAATTAATTCTAAAATGGAAACGTCGGGAATGTTATTGACAATGGAACGAGATTTACATTAGGCATGGCTTACAAACAGATGTAAGAACAAACAAAAACCCAAAAAAGCACATATTTAAGAGTGGTCATCAAAGATATTAGCCAACAATACAGATTTTATAACTAGAGACTGATCTTTCCATGCGACTGAAGAAAATAACCAATCATGTATCCTTGATGTTAAGTTTCTCTTTTAGCTATATACTTATGCAACGAAGCTAGTATAAGAACATACCCATTATTTATAATGTTGACGTTGATTTAAAGAAATCATGTATAAATTTTGTTTATTTATACAACATAGTTATGAACCTTTTGTAGAAAGGTGTTTACACAAGGCACGAGTAGGAGATGACAAAAGCTGAGGCTGTTTCCAAGGCTGGAACTGAAAACAACATCGAGAGATTGAGAGAGAGGTACAAAATAAGAAGCACTCGTGATTAACGAGTTTAAGTATTCTCGTATTGAGATCCTTTAATCTCGGTTTGCCCTAGATCAACAATCTACTATGAACCTTGAAAAAGACGATATACCCTAATCATGGTTCATTCTTTCATGTGGTCCTTTCAATCTCACATTCCAAACAATGAACCGTTTAAAATCCTCTTGACCAAATCAAATTAACCACCTGCCATTGTGAGTAGTATAGCACTGGACGCAAAGCCAGAACAGCCACTTAAGTTACATTTGATAGGCAGCCTAATGTACGTGGCTGAGAAAACAAGTATCAACTATGAGTACTAGTCAAACATCTTATCTTCTATTCTTACCTACTTGTATTAGAAGCACATGTAAAAAGACTACCTTACTATCATTTCACTATAAATAGAGGCTGATCTTAGGCTTAGTTCCTCACACTACACATATATACATAAATACATTGAAAAAAAGGTAATATACATCATGGCTAAGTTTGCTTCCATCATCACCTTCCTCTTCGCTGCTCTTGTTCTCTTTGCTGCTTTTGGTGAGTAATGATCTTAATCATATGCATCGCAAAATGTGTTTTAAATTTTCCTTCATTTGTTTTGATACAATTAGCCTTGAATTATGTTTATGCAGAAGCACCAGCAATGGTGGATGCGTAGAAATTGTGCACGAGGGTTAGTACAACATGGTCAGGAGTTTGTGGAAGCAATGGGGCGTGCCAGAATCAGTGCATTAACCTTGAGCAAGCACGTCATGGATCTTGCAACTATATCTTCCCATACCACAAATGTGTCTGTTACTTCCCATGTTAATCTACCAAAAATCTTTGGTAGATTAATTGTGTGTGTATTCTCATAAAATAAGTATGTTTTACTTCCCATGTTAATCTACTAAAACTCTTTGGTGATTAATAATGTGTGTACTTTCGTAAATAAGTCTTTGTTACTCCATGTATGAGTGGCCCTTATGACATGTACCATTTATGTTTACGTTGGTTTGGTTATAATATAAACTTTTATTATGATGTATCTTCTTGACCATAATGTTTATAGTCCCACACGTTGACTAATACCATCGTGCCATAGAAATACTAGTTAAGATAACTTAACTAGCAGAGAATAGTCAAGTAGAAACATAACTTACGGATGATTCATCATATTGAACTAATAGAGTTAAGATAGTTAATTTGAGGATAACAAGATATTGCGTATCTAACTATTTCAGACCGTAAATTCTGAATGATTTAATATTTTCTAGATCTCCGATACTATTCTTGTACAAGCATATTTCTATCTAGGTTTTATTTGCTTTTATGTGGTAAAATTTGATTAGAATATTTATACTATACATGTGGATGTTAATTACCAATATGTTAATGCTAGCATATATATGCATGATTTATCCAAAATGTCAAACAACTCAATAGCACAACCTAATGTTATTTTATCCAATATGGCTTATCAAAGAAGTTGTAGACCGGTTACATCATTATAGGATGGAGTTTTATTTTTTGCGACAAGCAAATATGGGCAATAATAAATAGTATCCTGTTCTAGAGAAGGAAATCAACGGCCAAGCTTTAGACCCAAGCCCATATGGTTTTTTATTTTTATTTGTAGCAGATAACCCATGTTCACTGAATAGCTGGACGGAATCCGTTTGGAGTCATTCTTGTGTTAGAGTAGTTGACCACTTTGATTAGTGTGTTTCTTTTCAGTTTGAGCACTGGAGTAACCATTCGGGTTTCACTTCAGTAACCATTCGAATTTTGTTTTGGTATATTCGGGTTTTGGGTTTTCAGTTTAAGAAATATAAAATTCATTTGAGTATTTTAAAATTTCGAGGATGGGATAGGTTTAAATTTTGTCAGTTTTGATTTTGGGAACGAAAACTGAAAATAACTTGTTTTTTCCTAGATTCAGATTCGGACATTTTCTGATTTTTTTATCCAAAATTTTCAAAAATTACTGAAATATTCACAATTATCCGAACTTTTTTTTTTGGATTTTGGTTCCATTTAATTATTTTAACATGAGTTATCCAAAATTATCTTTAAAATAACACAAAAAATTGAAAAAAATCAAATAATATACTTAATTAAACTGATTGTATTTAGCCGAATATATCTATGATATCCGAATTAGCCGAAAAAAATTATAAAAATTGTCTAAACTATATGAACATACCTGATCTTAAATCTATTTTTATATTAATTTATATTTCGGATATTTCGGATATCTATTACATATCTTTAGATTAATTTATGTTTCGGATACATCAGATAGCCGTTCAGTTTTTGGTTCGGTTTTTGTTTTTCAGTATTAAATGTTTAGAACTCATTCGGTTATTTTAGAAAATCGATTTGGCTCGAATAATTTTGAGTTGGATTCGGTTTGGTTTTTTTGTTTCGGATTTTTTTTCCCCAGCCAGAAACTATGTGATTGTCTTAATTATTTAGGATTCACCCAGTGCTATAAAATAACTTTTTCAAGAACTGTTTTAGCAGTCTGATATATTCTTCAAGCTATATACGTGAACTTTTGTAGATCAACAAACCTGAACATGAACTATATAAAAGTAATGACAAATCGTTAATGTTACGAATAAGAGGATCAATGTCAAATTTTAAAATCATTAAAACTTAAGTCAGACCGTGAAGTTAAAAACGAATTTTTTTCTTTCGATTAGTTTTTAGCTTTTATTTTTCTTTAATCAGATGTCGGAACTGTTAAATTTCTAGATAGTTACTAGACGTTTAGATTTTAATTTAGTTTGATGATTATGACACAAATAGCAGAGAAGGTAAATAAACAACCTATTTTATCACTTGGCAGCTAGCTACTGAAGTACCTCCTTTGAGGATTCGATAAAAATGAATGGAGAAGAAAACTCTATTGAAAATATCCAACTTGTAGTTCAAACAAAAAAGAAAATATCCAAGTTTCAGATTAAATAGGTTACGAAAAAAGAGTACTTCAGATTAAATGCGAAGTGGTCGTGACAAATGACTACCACTTTTTATGTTAACTTGGTGAAGATATTTTCACTTCTTGACATAGTCAAACAAGCCCACTTATTATGTGTCGTGAAGATATTATGTGAAGATATATTTTTTGTTTTAGAAAACCTTCACCGCAAGGCCCCCAAGCAATGTAAAGATATTAACTTCTAAAAAAAAAGTCAAACAAGCCGGCTTATTATGTGAAGATATTTAACTTCTATGTAGCCACCGAAATCAAATTGCAGATGAACAAATGTAGGATTCAAACCAGCCATTGATCAGCACATTGTCAGGACTATTGAAGCCATTGATAAATTTTTAATGTAATATAATATAATGTATTAACAGCTTAGAGCATCCTCAATGGAGACACATTACAAGTCTCTTTAGCTAATATAAAACCCATTTGACCACTATTCAAAGTTCACTAATTTTGTATCAATCCAATGGTGAAACTAAAAAATAGTGTTTTTGAAATAAAAAAATAATTTTTTTAATAAAATTTAACTTTTTGCAAAATAAATAAAAAGTTCAATTATTATATATAAATATTGAATATCGGACAAAAAAGTACAATAAGTTGCATAATTTTGGTAACGATTATTACATTCCGTAGAAACATAAAATGAAAATTACATATTAATGCATTATAAATAACACGACTAAGACAGCTCACCTTTGTTAACTTTTTGCCAAATGTGCTCAACCAAATCAGCTTTCAAGAGCTCATGCATTTTTTTGTCACGAAGTCGACCTCGATTGGCCATCATATTGTTCAAATTTGTAGGTGTATCTGTAGAGAACGAGTAGTCCACATGTGAAGTCCCGCTTCCATCTCTTTCTATGAATTCTCGTAAATTACGTTGAGTGTTCTGGTCTCGTTCGTCTTCTACTATCATATTGTGCAATATTATACAAGCTTTCATTATGTTACCTATTTTGCCCTTATCCCAACTAAGAGCTGGATTTCTAACAATTTCAAATCGAGCTTGCAACACTCCAAATGCACGCTCGACATCTTTTCTGACACCTTCTTGAGAAGTAGCAAATAGTGATGCTTTTGGACCTTGTGGATGAGAAATTGATTGGATGAAAGTTGCCCATTTCGGATATATACCGTCTGTAAGATAGTAAGCCATATGGTATTGGCGTCCATTGACTACGTAATCAACCGATGGAGCTCGACCTTCTAAAATATCATCAAAAACGGGTGAACGGTCAAGAACATTGAGATCGTTACAAGTACCTGGAGCCCCAAAAAAAGCGTGCCAAATCCATAGATCGTATGAAGCCACAGCCTCTAAAATGATTGTGGGTTTTCCATGCCCACGTTGATATTGTCCTGCCCAAGCCGAGGGACAATTCTTCCACTCCCAGTGCATACAATCAATGCTTCCTATCATCCCGGGAAATCCCCGATACTCTCCCATATATAGTAATCGTTTGAGATCATCTGGTGTAGGGCTTCTTAGGTAAATATGTTGGAATGAATTTATTATTCCCTCGACGAAATTTTCTAAGCATTGCATCGCAGTGGTTTCTCCCATCCGGAGGTATTCATCCAACGCATCAGCAGGAAGGCCATATGCCATGATCCGAATTGCGGCTGTACATTTTTGAAGGGCTGAAATGCTAGACCTTCCGGTAGCATCTGGTCTGTGCTGAAAGAATGGTACCGTATTCGAGAGTGTATCAACAATACGCAAGAACAATGGCTTGTTCATTCTAAAACGTCGTCGAAACATACCAGCAGAGTAAACTGGTTGGTCAGCAAAGTAATCCTTCCATAACCGGTCATGTCCTTCTTCATGCTCTCGGTTTATATATCTTCGCTTTTTTTTTCCTTTTTTCGCGTCAGACGTTCCGTCTCCACATCTATACACTCTTCTAAACTTCTTTCGAATATTTGATCAAAATTTTCATCAAAGTTTTCGAAGAAATTTTCATCAAAATTTTGATAAGAAGTTTCATCAAAATTTGGATACGAATTTTCACCTAAATTTTGATAGGAATTACCATCAAAGTTTTGATTGGAATTTTCACCAAAGTTTTGATAGGAATTACCATCAAAGTTTTGATTGGAATTTGCTCCAAAGTTTTGATAGAAACTACCATCAAAGTTTTGATTGGAATTTTCACCAAAGTTTTGATAGTAATTACCATCAAAGTTTTGATTGGAATTTTCACCAAAATTTTGATAGGAATTACCATCAAAGTTTTGATTGGAATTTGCACCAAAGTTGTGATAAAAATTTGCATCATTCGTCGAATTATGAGGAGGAGAAGACATGTATTTTTGGTTTATAAAAAGTGAGTTTAAATAAAGAAGTATGTGTTTAAAAATAGAAATGTGAGTTTGTGATGATTGTAAAAGAGTGAATCAGAAGATAATTATGATGAAAAGCAAAACATAAAAAGTGAAAGAAACTAGATTAAGTTGTTGAAGTACATGAAACTTCAAAAGTTGAAAGGAAATTTTATAAAGACAAGTTTGGCATACAATCTCTTTATAAAGAGTTTACCCGAGAACAATTATGGAATTTCTAACATGAAGACAAGCAATTACACAACTTGTAACATACAGACAATATAGATATGAGGCTATCCGAGCTTCCAAGTTGTATAATACAACCAAAATCAGCAACACCACATACTATCCGAGCTTGTGAAGCTAACCAACAAAATGTAGCTGTCAACTCCTCCTTGTCACTGAGTTTGTCCTGCACAATTAAAAACAAAGAAGAAGACAAAGAAGAAAATGAATTGTCAAGTTCTCACTGTGAAAATGTGTTATGGTCAGAGTATACACAAGGACGACTCAGCAAAACAAACAAAACGAGTTAACAATTTAAGTCTAAACAATGTACAAACAATCAGCAACAATGAACAATCAGCATGACCAGCAAGCATGAAGTCTAAACATGTTGGATTCCCTACTGTCAAGTTCTCAGGTTCATAATCAAACAATCAGCAACAATAAACTACATATAACTAATAAGAAACACATGTAACACAATGAATACTTACCTAGATCATTAGACATCTCCATCATAAGGTTGTTCTTAAGTGTGAGTTCAGTTTGTGTTAGTGGTTCCTGTTTGGCCAAGAGACATTCAAGAATTTTCTTGTTAGATAGTCTCTCCTTAATAGCAAAGTGTTCCTTCTTAATCAGCCACATCTCCTTTATCCCTCCAAAGAGACGTCCTTGTGTTCCTTCACTGTCCCCTTCACCTCTCCGCTTCCCCTTCTCTTTCTCAGCCTTCACACCCATTGGCCTCTCCTGTGTTTCTTCCACCACATGAGAGGCTATGTTGGAGTTGGAAGGGCCTGTCTTCTGTTTCTTTTTGCCTCGCTTACTCTTCTTACTAAGATATGCACACCATTTCTGATCATTCCTTAACAATTTCCAAGCGTGTTCCAAGGTGAACTTCAACTTACTATCAGCTAAATACATCTCATGAGCCACCTCCATTGGATCATTGCGGCCACTCTGTGGGTTACGCTTCGCATAGTCTAAGCAGCCAACAAACTTACTCACACTCTCACTCACTTTTCTCCATTTCTGTTTACAATTGTTAGCCTCCCTCGGTGGAAGATCAACAACAGCAGGACTTGCGGCAAAATAATCAGCAACTCTTTGCCAAAAAGTCCCCGCTTTCTGCTGAGTCCCCACTATTGGATCTTTGCTTGTGTTTAACCAAGCGCTTATTAGCACTTTCTCTTCAGCAACAGTCCATCTTGTCCTAGGCTCCCTACGGTCAGTTGAAGGTGTTTGGTTTGAAGGTGAAGGTGTTTGTTGGGAAAAAGTTTGGAAAGTGTTGATCCCTTGTTGGCTAGTCAAGAGATCAACATAGCTTTGAGAGGAGGGCATTGCATTGCTAAAACTGATATTCATTTTACTTGAAATGAAACAAGTAATTAGAAGCTAAAGAGAGAGGAAGTTTGTGTGTTCTGCTTCTCTGCTGCAACTCAAGCAGATTTAATAAGCTAATGTCTTTGACTTAAAGACTAATGTCTCTATCAGCATCTCATCGGGTTAGGTTGCTATTAAATTCAGTTTTGTAACTTAGTTTACTTACAAGTTCTGTTGTTGTCTTTTCAATGTAGTTGTGTCTAACTTTATATATGTTTTAGTTTACTTACAAGTACCAAACAATACAACTAACTTACTTAATTTCTGTCTAGGTAAACAGATGCTATGAGTAAAAGGTATTGTTCTGTTTTTTAGAAGTATAGATGTGATGTTTTTGTGTTCTGCTTATTTCCGGTTTATGTAAATTTAAGAAACTAAAGTGTTTCACTTAGTTATGTCTAACTTTAGTTGTGTTTTAGCTTACTTACAAGTATTTTCACAAAACAACTAACTCACTTAAGTTCTGTCTAGTCAGTTAGAGTTAGGTAAACAAATGGTATGACTAAAAGGTATTGTTCTGTTTTTTTTAGAAGTATAGATGTGAAGTTTTTGTGTTCTGCTTATTTCCGGTTTAGGTAGATTTAAGAAACTAAAGTGTTTCACTTAGTTATGTCTAACTTTAGTTGTGTTTTAGTTTACTTACAAGGAACAAACAAAACAGCTAACTCACTTAATTTCTCATGCCTTCAACTCGAGTTAGGTAAACAGATTTAAAGTTTTCATCACCATCACTTCAGGTTAGGTTTCTATTAACTTCAGTTTAAATTAGTTTTGTCTAGGTTTGAGACTTACTTTTCATTAAATTACACACAACAATAAATATTCAGACAACAACCACACATACACATATTACACAAACGTTCTAGAAACATTAAAGGACACTGACCTGTAGTGGTTGGAGGCCATGAAGCAGAAATTTCTCCAAACTTGCTAAACCCTCCACAAAGCATCCAAGACAGCAGAAATCCTCCATACAAAAACAAAAGATCACAAGTTAAAAACCTATATCAAAATCAACTGAAATCAAGAAAAGAACCCTCATATTTAAACTAAAAATCGATTAACAAGTAGTGTCAAATACATAACAAGGAAATAAAAAATCAAAAGAAGTTGATATGAAGTTGTTATGATTGAACATACTATTCGAAGTTCATATGCAAATCTGCTGCAACTCAAGCAGATTATAAAAGAAAACCTAAACTCATATCAATGAATCCGTTGGATCATCGCAATTGGAAACCTAAACCAAAACTAATCGCAATGAACCCGTTGTGACTGTCATGTATCTTAATCCCTAAATATGTCTGCTTATTCGTGAAAATTAAACCGTACACATCAATTAATCGAATTAACTAAGAATGACAGAGAAACAATCTTTCAAACTTAAAAACGTAGATGGAGATAGATTCGACGAACCTTGGAAGAAGATGAACAAAGGAGAGATGATGAAGAATCATATTGATTCTGTTGAATCGACATACAGGACCAACACGGAGAGATCCAGAAGCTTCGATTAGGGATTCATCGTTGTCTCCTGTTCGAATAACCATCTAGAACTAGGGTTCTCGAGACGGTGAGGGAGAGAGACAGATATAGAAGAGGAGAGGATACGACGACGGTCGATTCCACACCGGATTCGCCATCGGAAGAGGAGGAGACACGGACAACACCGACTTAACCACCAGAATCGAGGATACGAAGAGGAGAAGAGAGACAGAGAAGAGGCGAAGAAACGAGATCGATTCCAGATCGGAATCACCATCGAGATCTCTTCGTTTCTTGATCTGGATCGGAATCGCCAAGGAGAGAGAGAGAAAGTTTTTTTTTTCGTTCAAGAAACAAATGAGAAAGAAATCGCTAGTGGTGGTCAACAGAAACGAAGCGGTGCAACGACGTCATGACACGTGGCCGGAAGACACGAGAAATTTGATTCAGCTTACAGATTTTTTTTTGAAGTTTCTTCATTTAATTATTCGCATTAATTACTAGACACTCACAAAATATGTCCATTGAGGATGCTCTAATGTAGTTTTCTTTATAAAACTTAAAAATGATATGAAGCTTAATAAAACTTTATCTAATTGTAAGTAATATTTATAATTTTAACAGTTTTTTATTTTAAAATATTTTCGTACAAGTTACTATATTTTGTTAAACTCGCCTTGGTACTTGCAAGTTGCATCAACATCTTAACCTTCTAGAAGACGATGTGTGTTTAATGTGGGGTACACATTTCATCGTAAGATGCATGCACAAGTTGTTAAAAAACTGAACTCCACGTCATTTTTTTTCTCCGTATAAATAGAGGTTGATCTTAAACTTACTTCTTCACACTTCACTTCACTTCACTTCACTTCACACTTCACACTTCACACACATAAACACATACATTGAAAACAAATTAACTAATAGTCATGGCTAAGTTTGCTTCCATCGTCCCCATGCTCTTTGTTGTTCTTGTTCTCTTTGCTGCTTTTGGTGAGTAATGATCTTAATCATATGCATCGCAAAATGTGTTTTAAATTTTCCTTCATTTGTTTTGATACAATTAGCCTTGAATTATGTTTATGCAGAAGCACCAGCAATGGTGGATGCGCAGAAATTGTGCACGAGGGTTAGTAAAACATGGTCAGGAGTTTGTGGAAGCAATGGGGCGTGCAAGAATCAGTGCATTAACCTTGAGAAAGCACGTCATGGATCTTGCAACTATATCTTCCCATACCACAAATGTGTCTGTTACTTCCCATGTTAATCTACCAAAAATCTTTGGTAGATTAATTGTGTGTGTATTCTCATAAAATAAGTATGTTTTACTTCCCATGTTAATCTACTAAAACTCTTTGGTGATTAATAGTGTGTGTACTTTCGTAAATAAGTCTTTGTTACTCCATGTATGAGTGGCCCTTATGACATGTACCATTTATGTTTACGTTCGTTTGGTTATAATATAAACTTTTATTATGATGTATCTTCTTGACCATAATGTTTATAGTCCCACACGTTGACTAATACCATCGTGCCATAGAAATACTAGTTAAGATAACTTAACTAGCAGAGAATAGTCAAGTAGAAACATAACTTACGGATGATTCATCATATTGAACTAATAGAGTTAAGATAGTTAATTTGAGGATAACAATAAAAGGGAACTTGAAATCAAAAGCTCTCAAAGAAATAGGTTTCTGAATGATTTCTCGTTGTTGAATGAAAGAGATTACATCTGCTTTTATAAAAAAGCTTAATAACTACGAAACAGAAATTGCAGGCGACAAAATAGGAAACAACTTCAAAACTAAAAGACTGAAAGTGACTAACTCTCCTCCGAGAATAATTATTCCACTCCGACAAATGCGTTTGACTTATTCCATCTTCAAACTCAGTCAAAATCCAACAAATTCCTCCCCTTAAACTGAAATACTTCTCAAAATCAGTTTAACTTTCGAACTCCAAGTGACCCTCTGAGCTTCTCGAACTGATCCAACTTGATAGGCTTCGTCATGATATCAGCAACTTGATCATTTGTTCCACAGAAACTAAGCTTCATAACTCCTTCATTTGTAAGATTTCGCAAGTAATGGTACCTGACATCGATGTGCTTCGTTCTTCGATGCATAACCGGGTTCTTTGACAATTTGATTGCAGAGCTGTTATCACACATAATGCTAACACACCCGTCAGAAAGAAAACTCAGCTCTTGCAGCAAGCCTTTCAACCAAACACAATGACAAGCAGAATTTGTTGCTGCAACGTACTCCGCTTCAGTGGAGGACAAAGTCACGATGCTTTGTTTTCTTGAACTCCAGCAGACCGCTGCACCATTCAGCAAGAACACGTACCCAGAAGTACTCTTCCTATCCTCCACGTCTCGAGCATAATCACTATCTGTATAGCCCAATATCTCAAGATTCGATGACCTCTTATAGAAAACTCCAAAATCCAATGTACCCTTCAAGTATCTTAACACTCGCTTGGCAATCATCATGTGTTCTTCCTTAGGATCAGCCATAAAACGAGCTATTAAACACACCACAAACATTAAATCAGGTCTTGTTACCGTAAGATACATCAAGCTCCCCACGAGCTGCTTGTAGAACGTTGAATCGACTCCATTCTTTCCTGCTTTTGAAATGATGGTGCCTGGAACAATTGGGTTTTTGACTGAATTGCAATCCCACATATTGAACCTCTTCAAAACCTCCTTAGCATACTTCCTTTGGCAAAGATGAATGCTATCACCGTCCTGATGAATCTCTACTCCAAGGAAAAATTTCATTTTTCCCATATCGGTCATCTCAAATTCCCTTTGCATTGATGATTTGAATTCTGCACATAACGATTCATCATCTCCAGTGAATATTAGGTCATCAACATAGAGACTTACCACCAGAATGTGTTTTTCTGTTTTCTTAAAAAACAGCGTATGATCATAGTTGCTTTTCTCGAACCCTTCCTTGATAAAGTAGGCTTCGATCCGACTGAACCAGGCTCGTGGTGCCTGTTTCAAACCGTAGAGAGCCTTTTTCAGTCGATAAACCTTATCTTCCTCCCCTGCTTTGATAAATCCTTCAGGCTGATCGACATACACCTCTTCCTTAAGCTCACCGTATAAGAAAGCGCTCTTCACATCAAGCTGGAAAACACACCAACCCTTTTGAGCTGCGATAGCTAGGAGGCTTCTTATTGTATCCCAACGAGCAACAGGGGCAAATACTTCAGTATAATCGACCCCAGCAGTTTGAGAGTAACCCTTCGCAACCAAGCGGGCTTTGTGTTTGTCCACTTTTCCTTCTTCATTCAACTTGGTCTTGTAAACCCATTTCACACCAATCTTCTTCGCTTGTGATGGCAGTCTCACAAGTTCCCATGTGTGATTTTTCTCAATGGAAAGAATCTCTTGCTTCATTGCTTCTATCCATTTTTCTTCCTTCGCAGCATCCCAAAAATGGATCGGGTCGTCATTGCATACGTGGAGAGCCCAATTTATCAAAGCATCATTTTCTTCGTCACTTTCTTCTTCTCCAGTGACGAAATCCTGCATCCACCCAGGTTGTTTTCTTGACCTTTTTGATTGTTCTCCAATGTTGATTTCTCGATTTTCAACCCTTGGAGAATTGGTGGTCTCCTCTGTTTCTTCGTTTTCTGCAGGAACTGGTTCTACTGCAGCTTCTGGCTCAGCTTCATCATCGGTTTCATCTTCTTCAATAACTTCATCGTCTCCCCAAGTAATTTCTTTCTGCTCTGGTTTGCTCAATTTCCAATCCCATTTAGCGTCTTCTTCGAAAATAACATCTCTGCTGATGGTAATTTTCTTTGCAATTGGATCATACAGCCTATAAGCTTTGGATTCCTCGCTGACTCCAAGTAGGATACATTTGTGGCTTCGATCATCAAGCTTTATTCTTTTCTGAGCCGGAATGTGAACATGACCAATCGAACCAAAGATCCTAAAGTAGCTGATCGTCGGCTTCATTCCCGTCCATCTCTCTTCAGGAACTTTATCTTTTATGGCTTTTGTCACGCTTCGATTCAGGATGTAGGCTGTCCATCTTGCTGCATCAGGCCAGAATGATCTTGGCATTTCTTTCTCGGATAGTAGACAGCGAACCATATTCATTATAGTTCGATTTCTCCTCTCCGCTACTCCGTTTTGTTGAGGAGTGTATGCCGCCGTCAATTGTCTCTTTATCCCATGATCTTTGCAGAACTGATTGAATTTCTCGGATGTGAATTCGCCTCCTCTGTCTGTGCGCAGCCCTCGTATCACGGTTTTTGTCTCTTTCTCCACCAGGTTTTTTAACACCTTAAAGGTTTCAAACGCCTCTGACTTCTCTGTAAGAAAATAGATCCAGGTCTTTCGAGAGAAATCATCAACAAGAACCATTAAGTACCTTTTTCCACTTTGCGATGCAGGAGTAATCGGTCCGCATAGATCGGTGTGAAGCAACTCAAGTTTCTCAGTTGCTCTCCACTTGCTCTTCTTTGGGAATTTTTCTCGCTGCTGCTTCCCAATGTTACAAACGGTGCACACCTTTCTTTCGTTTTTGATGTTTGGTAGTCCTTTCACTAATTCCTTTTTCTGCATAATCTGGATGGAATTGTTGTTGAGATGTCCTAACCTCCTGTGCCACAGAGATCCCAAATCTTCTTCCTCCATTTTGAGACATTTCTCAGGGATTGGTTTCTTCTTGGCATAAATCAGGAACATGCGATTCAACGTCATTCTCGTCTCCAAAATCAAGCCTCTTTGACGGTGAAAAATTCTGCAGGTTCCGTTCTCTATCACAAACTTCAGTTGTTTTTCTTGTAACTGTCCAATGCTCAGCAAGTTATTGGAGAGATTTGGAATGTAATAAACATCAGTTATTACTTGAATGATACCTTCAGCTTCGAATCTGATTTTCCCTTTTCCTTCAACAGCCAATCTCGTGTTGTTTCCCAAACGAACTGAATGTTTGAAATCCTCATTAAGCTCTGTGAACCATGATTTTTCTCCGGTCATGTGGTTGGAACAGCCAGAATCCAGAAACCACACTCCTTTTCCCTCCGCCTTACTCATGTCAGCATGAGCCATCAACAACAATTCTTCTTCTTCGTCAAACTCAACGTAGTTTGCTTTTTCTGTGCACTCAAAAGAATAGTGCCCCTTCTTCTCACAGGTGAAACAGGTTATGGTGGATCGATCCATCGAGGATCTGCCTCTTCCACGTCCTCTGAAACTGCTTCTTCCTCTTCCTCTCCAGTTTCCTCTTCCACGAGCATTCTTTGGCTCGTTTTCCACTTGCAAGACTTGTTCTTCAGTTTTCTTCTCGGTCACTTTGTCCTCATGTATCTGCAGTGACGCCTGCAACTCATCCACGGTGAGTTTGTCAATGTCTTTGGACTCTTCGATTGTGCAGACCACGAAATTGAAGTTTTCGGTGAGGCTTCGAAGAATCTTCTCTACGATCTTAACATCATCGATAACTTCTCCACAATTTTTCATGTCATTGGTTGTCTCCATGACTCTCCCAAAATAGCTGGCCACCGTTTCTCCAGCTTTCATCTCCAACGTCTCAAAGATTTTTCTGAGTCTTTGAAGTTGTGCTCGCTTCACTCGAGCTCCTCCTTGGTTTTTCACTTTCATCGAATCCCACAGCTGCTTTGCCGTCTCCTTCTGAGTGATGGTCTTTAGAATGGTTTTGTCAATTGACTGGAACAAGTAGTTTTTGGCTTTGAGATCCTTGAGCTTCGCTTCTTCAAGAGATTTTTGTTGCGCCTGGTTAGGGGCAGCAAGCGATCTCAATTCTTCATATCCCGGATCAATGACGCTCCAATACTCCTTCGAACGGAGCAGATTCTCCATGAGCAAACTCCAATGGTCATAATCTCCATCAAACAGAGGAACGGATGGTGTGGTGAAATTCTTTTCTGACATTCTCACAAACAATCACAATGTTTCGCTCTGATGCCAGATAAAAGGGAACTTGAAATCAAAAGCTCTCAAAGAAATAGGTTTCTGAATGATTTCTCGTTGTTGAATGAAAGAGATTACATCTGCTTTTATAAAAAAGCTTAATAACTACGAAACAGAAATTGCAGGCGACAAAATAGGAAACAACTTCAAAACTAAAAGACTGAAAGTGACTAACTCTCCTCCGAGAATAATTATTCCACTCCGACAAATGCGTTTGACTTATTCCATCTTCAAACTCAGTCAAAATCCAACAAACAAGATATTGCGTATCTAACTATTTCAGACTGTAAATTCTGAATGATTTAATATTTTCTAGATCTCCGATACTTCTTGTACAAGCATATTTCTATCTAGGTTTTATTTGCTTTTATGTGGTAAAATTTGATTAGAATATTTATACTATACATGTGGATGTTAATTACCAATATGTTAATGCTAGCATATATATGCATGATTTATCCAAAATGTCAAACAACTCAATAGCACAACCTAATGTTATTTTATCCAATATGGCTTATCAAAGAAGTTGTAGACCGGTTACATCATTATAGGATGGAGTTTTATTTTTTGCGACAAGCAAATATGGGCAATAATAAATAGTATCCTGTTCTAGAGAATGAAATCAACGGCCAAGCTTTAGACCCAAACCCATATGTTTTTTTTTAAATTATTTGTAGCAGATAACCCAAGTTCACTGAATAGCTGGACCGAATCCGTTTGGAGTCATTCTTGTGTTAGAGTAGTTGACCACTTTGATTAGTGTACTTCTTTTCAGTTTGCTACTTTTATGTGGTAGGTCTGAGCATTGGAGTAACCATTCGGGTTTCAATTTAGTAACCATTCGAATTTTGTTTTGGTATATTCGGGTTTTGGGTATTCAGTTTAAGAGATATAAATTTCATTCGAGTATTTTAAAATTTCAAGGATGGGATAGGTTTAAATTTTGTCAGTTTTGATTTTGGGAACGAAAACTGAAAATAACTTGTTTTTTCCTAGATTCAGATTCGGACATTTTTCGATTTTTTTATCCAAAAATTACTGAAATATTGATGTATTGCGTTTTTGATGCACTCTAACCATTGTTTTCAAAGGTTTTTCGAGTCCTTCTTTTGTTTTTGGAGTCTTTTTAGGTTGAAACATGTTTGGATGGAATCTAAAGCATAAAGAGCATGGAGCAAAAGTAAAGAGCGGAAAAGTTAAAAGTTTGGCCTTTGTTGAGGAGCTTTTCATCATTGGATTGAGATCATACCTTCTCACAAGCTAGAGCATCGAGTTAGTTTTCATTTGGAAGTGATTTGAGGTTGATTGGATAAGTAGAGTAGAAGTTATACAAATTCTGGTGCAGGCAAAAGTGGCTGAGCAGTCCCATCGGGCAGTCCCATAGCCAGACAGCCCGATGGGAGAAACCAGTCTCAGACATCCAGAATCCTTAAGTGCAAAAATTCGGCTGAGCAGTTCCATCGGGCAGTCCCATCGGGCAGTCCCATCGGGCAGTCCCATAGCCAGACAGCCCGATGGGAGAGAGAAGTAGTTCTGTTTTCCTGCAGATTTTCAGATCCGACCCAACTTGACCCGGATTAGCCCATATCCGTTTTTAGAAGAATAAAACCTAATTTTTAGCCACCTTTTCAGAACACGTTCTTTTTCATCAGACTTTTTATCATTATTTCTTTGTAAGCTTTGGGAGAAGAATCTCTAACTCTACATCTTTAGAGAAGATTTCTAAACCCTAATTCTTATTCTTTAATATAATTATGCAATTCCTTCCATCTCTTTGTTGTTTCTTTATCTCCATGTCTGAGTAGATCCATAGTTGGGTTTTAGGGTTTCAAGGGATTTCATGAATCGCAAGAACTATATACAAATAGAGATTTGTAATTATCTTCATCTATCGTTGTTCTTATTGCTTGAATTAGATTGATCACCTAGTTCATGATGTTAGGTTGTTTAATGCATCAAAAGTGTTCGATTAAATGCATGAATTAACATAGATGAGCAAATTGTCCTTAACCAACGAAAGCTGATGTTAAGGCGATTTGTGAACATATCAAACCAATTCGTTAATGCTTGTCTAGAATTCTAAGTTCAAACGACAGTTTAGAACCTTAGGTTGTTAGATAAAGTCTCTAGTGCCACGACAGTGGATTAGTTATACAATTATGTTTGAGTTCAAGATTGAGCTGATTAGTTCCCTGAATAGTTATCTGGTTCGCGATCTCTGATTTCCTGCGAAAATCCCTAAAGCCTAACGCTTTTTAATTCATAGTTTACATCGTTTACATTGCCATTCTCATTTACATTATTGCAAACAATCACTTTTCATACCATCTTAGCTTAAGTTCGATTCATATAGTTTGAAGTGTAGACTTGGTTCTCGTGGATTCGATCCCATAATTACTACAACAATTGCTGTGCACTTGCAGTGTTAATTTGGGTTAAAACCTGTGTTATCAAATATTCACAATTATCCGAACTTTTTTTTTGGATTTGGTTCCATTTAATTATTTTAACATGAGTTATCCAAAATTATCTTAAAAATAACACAAAAAATTGAAAAAAATCAAATAATATACTTAATTAAACTGATTGTATTTAGCCGAATATATCTATGATATCCGAATTAGCCGAAAAAAATTATAAAAATTGTCTAAACTATATGAACATACCTGATCTTAAATCTATTTTTATATTAATTTATATTTCGGATATTTCGGATATCTATTACATATCTTTAGATTAATTTATGTTTCGGATACATCAGATAGCCGTTCAGTTTTTGGTTCGGTTTTTGTTTTTCAGTATTAAATGTTTAGAACTCATTCGGTTATTTTAGAAAATCGATTTGGCTCGAATAATTTTGAGTTGGATTCGGTTTGGTTTTTTTGTTTCGGATTTTTTTTCCCCAGCCAGAAACTATGTGATTGTCTTAATTATTTAGGATTCACCCAGTGCTATAAAATAACTTTTTCAAGAACTGTTTTAGCAGTCTGATATATTCTTCAAGCTATATACGTGAACTTTTGTAGATCAACAAACCTGAACATGAACTATATAAAAGTAATGACAAATCGTTAATGTTACGAATAAGAGGATCAATGTCAAATTTTAAAATCATTAAAACTTAAGTCAGACCGTGAAGTTAAAAACGAATTTTTTTCTTTCGATTAGTTTTTAGCTTTTATTTTTCTTTAATCAGATGTCGGAACTGTTAAATTTCTAGATAGTTACTAGACGTTTAGATTTTAATTTAGTTTGATGATTATGACACAAATAGCAGAGAAGGTAAATAAACAACCTATTTTATCACTTGGCAGCTAGCTACTGAAGTACCTCCTTTGAGGATTCGATAAAAATGAATGGAGAAGAAAACTCTATTGAAAATATCCAACTTGTAGTTCAAACAAAAAAGAAAATATCCAAGTTTCAGATTAAATAGGTTACGAAAAAAGAGTACTTCAGATTAAATGCGAAGTGGTCGTGACAAATGACTACCACTTTTTATGTTAACTTGGTGAAGATATTTTCACTTCTTGACATAGTCAAACAAGCCCACTTATTATGTGTCGTGAAGATATTATGTGAAGATATATTTTTTGTTTTAGAAAACCTTCACCGCAAGGCCCCCAAGCAATGTAAAGATATTAACTTCTAAAAAAAAAGTCAAACAAGCCGGCTTATTATGTGAAGATATTTAACTTCTATGTAGCCACCGAAATCAAATTGCAGATGAACAAATGTAGGATTCAAACCAGCCATTGATCAGCACATTGTCAGGACTATTGAAGCCATTGATAAATTTTTAATGTAATATAATATAATGTATTAACAGCTCTAATGTAGTTTTCTTTATAAAACTTAAAAATGATATGAAGCTTAATAAAACTTTATCTAATTGTAAGTAATATTTATAATTTTAACAGTTTTTTATTTTAAAATATTTTCGTACAAGTTACTATATTTTGTTAAACTCGCCTTGGTACTTGCAAGTTGCATCAACATCTTAACCTTCTAGAAGACGATGTGTGTCTAATGTGGGGTACACATTTCATCGTAAGATGCATGCACAAGTTGTTAAAAAACTGAACTCCACGTCATTTTTTTTCTCCGTATAAATAGAGGTTGATCTTAAACTTACTTCTTCACACTTCACACTTCACTTCACTTCACTTCACTTCACACTTCACACTTCACACACATAAACACATACATTGAAAACAAATTAACTAATAGTCATGGCTAAGTTTGCTTCCATCGTCCCCATGCTCTTTGTTGTTCTTGTTGTCTTTGCTGCTCTTGGTTAGTAATGATCATTTTATCGTATGCATGGCAATATAAGTTTTTAATTTTCCTCTTTCCCTAGATTATTTGATAACTAACCTTGTGAGATATATGTATGTATATGCAGAAACACCAACAATGGTGGAAGCAAGATTGTGCGAAAGGTCAAGTGGGACATGGTCAGGAGTTTGTGGAAACAATAACGCGTGTAAGGGTCAGTGCCAGAGACTTGAAGGAGCACAACATGGATCTTGCAACTATGTCTTCCCTGCTCACAAGTGTATATGTTACTTCAATTGTTAATCTACCAAAAATCTCTTTGGTAGCTAACTAAGAGTGCATTTTACATAAAATAAGTCTCTGTCACTATGCATGAGTGACATTATGACATGTACCAGATATGTTATGTTGGTTTGGTTATAATATAAAGTTTTTATGTACACCTCAAAAAGAGCTCTCAGTCTATCTATATATAAAGAGAGGTACATATATATCATCATCTCCAGTAAGAAAATGGCTTACCTAGCTAATTCAACTTTAAAAATAAAAGGTGGTGGTGTGGTGTATACAGAGCTGTGACAATGTTAAATGTTGCCCTAAGCGAATAAAAAAAAAATTATAAACAAATTTTTATAATAAACACCTTGGTCATATCGCAAATTTCTTTTTTATATAGTAAAAATAAATAAAGAACTTCGACAAAAAAATAAAAATAAATAAAGAACTAAACTAGCAGACACAATAACAGCTAAAACGTAATTTTTTTGTCTTTCTTTTTTCTATAAAACCGTTAACCAAACTTACAAAATCAACATATAAAATATCAAAATCACTCAAATTTGGTAATTTGAAACTTTTAATTTTAGAAATTTGAATCTAATCGTGAGAAATGAAAAACAAATTTATTTGTTTACCCTAATATTCAACAAAAAAATCATTTTTCTACATGTATTAATTAATTAAAGAAGTTCATACTTCTATCTTGTGTTTTTTTTTTGTTTACCCACAAATCTACTAATGTTACTAAATGAAACTAAAAATAAAAATATGCCCTTAATGTTTGTAAATCTTTTATGATGCCCTAAGCCAAAGCTTCTTTTTTCCCCACCTAAGCACGCCCCTGGGTGTATATGTATACAGTATGAATATTGGTTTTGCTATTCAAAGAGGATCGGGAGGTCAAACTTTTTGAGGATGTTAAAAAGGGAAAATTAAATAGACATTGTATACGATAAGAATTATTTTGTTTGATTTTTTTTTAATTGATTGTAACAGTGAGACGATCTATAGAAAGAATGTCACAGTGAGACGATCTCTGAAAGTGTTCTGAAATGCATGTTTCCACACACACACAAAAATGTCAGTTATACATGGTCATGCTTAAGTTGTTGTAGAAAACTTCTATATATTCCAATAGGACCAATACCATGATTTATAGTTAGGTTTTATATATGAACAACCAAAAAAAGAGTTAATATAAACAAATTTTTAATTAGATGGAAACTGAACCAGCATAGCATTAATCTTCTGTACACCAGATTAAATATTCATAAGCTAATCTGATCTTGGAGTTTTACTGTGCATCACACTCTCTGCTACTCGTTACTCAATATTGCAACAAATATTTGTGTTTGATTGTGAAATATTGTAACGAATATATGCGGATTTGATTGTTAACAGCTTTCTAAATTTCTCTACTTGAGGTCTAACAAGAATTATCCATGCCCTTTCAGTTTGAGGTTAACTAATATATAAAATCAAGCTCAATTACAAATTTATGTACGGGGTCTTCTTAATGTTTATTTTTTAAGGTTTTGATCTACAGTTTAGGACTTGATTGGTTAAAGCTGCAGTTATAAGTTTTTGGCTATAGAATTTCAGCTGTAGGTTGATTGGGTGTAGCTCTGGTTCAAAAACGTGGTCGCGGAAGCTGAGTTATGCGCTTGGTGTCAGTTTACCACTGGGATTATGTTCTAATCAAAGTATATAAGGTGAAAATATATAAAAACTTCTGACTTCTCTTAATATTTGGCTTGAAATAAGATATTAGATGTTCGACTATCTATCATTTTTTTTTATATAAATACGACTGAAAATGTGATGAAAACAGTTAAAAACGAGTAAAAAAAAGCGATTGCGGCCATAGACTATGATTTTTTAAGATCTGAAGTCGAGTAAGAACTATATAAAAGTAATCAATATCATATTTAAAAAGCATAAAAACTTAAATCAGACTGTGAAGTTAAATAACGATTTTTTTTTCGATTAGTTTTTAGCTTTGATCGAATTTGTGGTTAGAACTGTTAAATTTCTAGATAGTTACTAGTTACTACACATTTAGATTTTAATTTAGTTTGATATTATGACACAAATAATAGAGAGAAACAAAACAACCTATTTTGTCACTTGCGAACTAGTAATACCTCTTTTTTGGATTCGATGAATGGAGAAGAAAACTACATAAAAAAATATCCCAAGTTTCAGATTAAATGCGATGTGCGGTCGTACCAAAAGACTACCACTTGTGTAACTAGGAGGTGAAGATATTTTTCACTTCTTAACTAAGTTGACTGAGAGTCTTTAGTTTACTAATGGAATTCTTTTTATAAAAAACTGAAAAATGATCTGATGTTTAATTAAACTTTATTTTGTTATTAGTCTTTACATACACCAAGAAAATGTGAAACTTAAGTATATTTTTATTTTAAAAACTTGTTTACTTTACTCAATTTATAATCTCAGCCGTTTGAAATTTTTATCCTTTTCGTATAAAGAAACTACATTTTGGTAAACTCGCCAAAAAAGACTCAGAAAACTTAGGCACGAGTACTAGCGTCAACATCATACCTCTGTGATTAAACAACTTGCGTATATGCTAGAAGACGGTGTGTGTTTAATATGTGGGGTTTTATAGTACGCACAAGTTGTGAGAAAAACCTACTCCACGTCATTTTTTTCTCACTATAAATAGAGGTTTATCTTTAAGCTTATTTCTTCACACTTCACATACATACATTGAAAACAAAGTACCTAATATCATGGCTAAGTTTGCTTCCATCATCACCATGCTCTTTGTTGTTCTTGTTCTCTTTGCTTCTCTTGGTTAGTAATGCTTTTATCATATGCATGGCAAGATAAGTTTTTGATTTTCCTCCATTTTCTAGATTACTTGATAATTAACCATGTGAGATATATGTTTGTATATGCAGAAACACCAACAATGGTGGAAGCAAGATTGTGTGAGAGGCCAAGTGGAACATGGTCAGGAGTTTGTGGAAACAATAACGCATGTAAGGGTCAGTGCCAGAGGCTTGAAGGAGCACAACATGGATCATGCAACTACGTCTTCCCAGCTCACAAGTGTATCTGTTACTTCAATTGTTAATCTACCAAAAACTATTTGGTAGCTAATTATGTGTGTGTGTTTTACATAAAATAAGTTTGTGTGTCACTATGCATGAGTGACAGTATGACATGTACCAGGGATGTTATGTTAGTTGGTTATAATATAAAGTTTTATGTACCACAAAAGAGCAGTCAGTCTATAAATATGTATATAAAGAAAGAGGTGCATATACATATTTAACACTCAGTTTAATTAGAAAGTGGCTTGCCTAGCTAATTCAGCTTTAAACCAAACAAAAAAATGGTGGTGTATACAGTATGGATGTTTTTTAAATGCAAAATAAAAACTCATATTGTATATGCGGTAAGAAATATTTGTTTTAATTTCTTTTTAATTGGTTGTAACTGATTCAACTATAGAAAGAAATGTTACCGTGAGGCGGTCTCTGAAAGGATTACTAAATGCATGTTTCCACTCACATAAAAAATGTCATACATGGTTGATAAAAATGGTAATCATGCTATGTTTTTGTTTTTTTAAAGAGGGTTTTGGTCATGCTTAATTGCTTATGTTGTTGGAGAAATTTTCTATATAGATTACAATACCATGATTTGTAATTAGGTCAACAACAAAAGGTTTACATATATATTTTAATTAGATGGAAACTGAACCAGCATAGCATTATCACTATTTAAAAAATATATTCTTAAGCTATTCTGATCTTGGAGGTATCACACTATCACTATGTGCTACTCGTTACTCGATATTGCAACAAATACTAATTTGTGTTTGGTTGTTAAATATTGTAACCAATATTTGCGGATTTAATTATTAAAAGCTTTCTAAATTTCTCTACTTAAAGGCTAACAAGAGTGATCTGTCCCTTTCAGATTGAGGTTAACTAAAAAAAGTAATCAAATCTAGCTCAATCATAAATTTATTAACGGCTCTTCTTACTAGCTAATTCTTTTAGGAAGTTCTTGATCTAGAGTTTTAGACTTCTATGCATGGTCGCTCTATTACATAGGCATGTCCATTTAAAATATTGGAATATAAATAGATTAATAGCGGATAATGGAACGAGAACCAATTTTGTTGTTGTTTAAATCAACAAGTAAAACACATTTCATTAATCTGGTTGTGTATTTCAAATAATAATTCCAGATAATTTTAGAAATAAATAAACTTGATAAAATTTTGAATACCATTAGTATTTTTAAAATCTAAATAATCTATACGGATAATTCATACTCTTTCCATAGTTCATCAGTTCCATGCATGTTTAAATCAATTAACCTGACTCAAATAGATAATTTTCAAAACAAACACGGATACCCAACAGACAAAATCAAATTAAATGTAATCCGTGAAGTAATGGACGTACCCCTACTATTTACCTATGGTCCAATGTCTCGACCATGTTTTAAAGTTCAGTACTAAGCACATGACTATTTGTTGGACACAATTATCTGTCTTCCAAAAAGTTTGACACATGTTGAATCAATGAGAAACCGACAAATTATGTATTTTTCAAAGTCCGATTCCACATATATCCTTAACCATACATGAATACAATTGAAAAGGTATATGCCTTTGAAGCAAGCATATACGTGTAACGTATTCATTTTCAATGTATATAATTATTAGCTGTATAGGTGGGGTTATTCTACATGTGTTACGTTGTGGTCCTTGTGGATTGGTGTTATAGTGCCCCCTTGGAGTACCCCTCATTCGTTATGTATCAGAGAAAAATAAAAATCATATTTTGGCGTGCTAAAAATATAATATAATTCTTGTGAAGTCTGAATACGCGATGATCAAGTTATCTTAATGTCAAAGTTTAATCAACCTCAGTAACTCACTTTTACCTCTGGTTGAAGTATTTCTAACTAGAGTTAAATCACTCTTTGGGATCACGTGATGCAACGGCTACAAAGTGTCAAAAGCAACGTACAATGTTGTCCTTATGTGATATTCAAAGTTAAGGTTGATTGGTTGGTGGCAGATGTTGACAAACTCACCTACCTCGGCGTTTGATGTCAGACTGCGTTTTGGCCATCTAGCGTTTGGTGATTGGTGCGTTAGGTCAAGCAGTGAGCTCATTGGTGTCTTCATATAAAAGGAGACAAAAGGAAACAGAGAGAGAGTGACGAGAATTCAGAGATAAGAGTAAGAGAGAAACTCTGTATTTAGTGTAAACATACAAGAGTGTTCTCTAGTGATAGGAAGAGATCGAATGTTCACTTAGAGCTAGTGAAGGGCTAAGGTGTTAACATTGTGAATTCCTATTGTATAACTCTTATTGAATTTAGTGGATTCCGAGGGATTGCTCGGCGAGACGTAGTGACCCTATTTAACGGGCATGAACTCGATAAACTCTGTGTCTTCTTTAAATTCCTGCAAATAGTTCATCTTCTTACTCTCTCAAACACTCAAGATTACAATCATACAAAAGTGTTATGTTTTCTCTGTTTTAGAACATTTCTCTTTTCTCAATTATTCTTGGTTTGTTTTGTTGTCACTATCGAGTAAAGTCGACTACTTGGTTAAGGTGATCCTAACAGATTGGTATCAAGAGCCAAGGTTCGTGTTGTGATTCTGTATAGATCTCAAATCAGTGAATCATGTCTGCAAGAATAGAGGTGGAAAAGTTTGATGGTCGTGGAGATTACACGATGTGGAAAGAGAAGCTTTTGGCTCATCTAGATATTCTTGGTTTAAGCGTAGCTTTGAAATAAGAAACATCTACTAAGAGCTCAGTGATTGTTACTGATAAGGAAGGGAAAGTAGTTGAAGAAACAGATCAAAAGGAGGAACTTTTAGAAGAAAAAAGGAGGAAAGCAAGGAGCACTATTGTGCTAAGCGTTGCTGATGGAGTCCTAAGGAAGATCAAGAAGGAGCAGACTGCAGCTGCTATGATTAATGCTCTGGACAAACTCTACATGTCCAAAGCACTTCCAAACAGGATCTATTTGAAGCAGAAGCTCTATAGCTTCAAGATGTCTGAAAACTTATCTATAGAGAGTAACATAGACGAGTTTCTCCACATCATTGTAGATTTGGAGAACACTGGAGTAGTGATTTCAGATGAAGATCAAGCAATCTTATTGCTAATGTCTCTGCCTAGACAGTTTGACCAGCTCAGAGATACCCTAAGGTATGGTACAGGAAGAATTACCTTAACACTAGAAGATGTAATTTCCGCAATATACTTTAAGGAACTTGAGTTTGGATCTAGTAAGAAGAGTATCAAGGGTCAAGCTGAAGGACTCTATGCAAAAGATAAATTTGAGTCTAGAGGCAGGTCAGATTACAGAGACAAGAAGACCAAGTCTCAGAGATCAAGGTCTAAGTCTAAGAGCAAGAAAGGGTGTTGGATATGTGGAGAAGAAGGTCACTTCAAGAATTCATGTCCATCTAAAACCAGAGCCTTAGTGAGATCTGGAGACTATGGGAACAATAGAAGTGAGTCTTCGAATGGGAAAAGTAATCTGGTTGAAGCTACAGGTTTGTATGTATCTGAAGCTCTATCTTCTACTGATATACATCTGGAGGATGAATGGGTTATGGATACTGGTTGTAGTTACCATATGACACACAAAAGAGAATGGTTTGAAGATTTAGATGAAGAATCTGGAGGCTCTGTGAGAATGGGAAACAAAACCATCTCAAAGGTCAAAGGTGTGGGCACAATCAGAGTTAAGAATGAAGATGGTTTAAATGTGTTACTCACAAATGTGAGGTATATCCCTGATATGGACAGAAACCTATTGTCTTTGGGAACCTTGGAGAAAGCTGGATATAAGTTTGAGTCAGAAAATGGAATACTCACAGTCAAGGCTGGTGATCAAGTATTTCTCACTGGAAGAAGGTATGACACGCTATACTTAATGCATTGGAGTCCAATCTTAAAAGAATCTCTAGTAACAGAGATCAGAAATGATGATACAGTGCTATGGCACAAGAGGCTGGGTCACATGAGTCAGAAAAACATGACATATTTGGTGAGAAAAGGATTCCTAGATGGTAAGAAAGTCTCTGTTCTTGGAACCTGCGAAGATTGCATCTATGGTAGAGCAAAAAGAGTGGGGTTTAACTTAGCTCATCATGATACAAAAGACAAACTGGAGTATGTTCACTCCGACTTATGGGGAGCTCCCTCAGTGCCATACTCTCTAAGTAAGTCCCAATATTTCATATCCTTCATAGATGATTTTTCAAGAAAAGTGTGGGTTTATTTTCTGAAAACTAAAAATGAAGCTTTTGATAAATTTGTGGAATGGGTTAATTTGGTGGAGAACCAAAGTGGAAAGAAAGTGAAGGCGTTAAGAACAGACAACGGTCTAGAATTCTGCAATAGGATCTTTGATGAGTTTTGCAGTTCTAGAGGCATTCTCAGACACAGAACTTGTGCATACACTCCTCAACAAAACGGTGTTGCAGAGCGTATGAATCGTACTATTATGGAAAATGTGAGAAGTATGTTGAGTGACTTTGGTCTCCCAAAGAGATTTTGGGCAGAGGCTACACTCACAGCTATTATCCTCATAAACAAGACCCCTTCCTCAGTCTTGAACTATGAGATTCCGGATAAGAAATGGTTTGGAAAACCACCTGCTTACAGTTATCTCAGAAGGTTTGGTTGTCTAGCATTTGCTCATGTTGATGAAGGGAAGCTCAGTCCAAGAGCTAAGAAGGGAGTTCTAATTGGGTATCCCATTGGAACCAAAGGATACAAACTATGGTTAACTGAAGATAAGAAGTGTGTAGTAAGCCGAAATGTGATTTTTCAAGAAAATGCTGCTTACAAAGATTTGTTAAAGAAGAAAAGTAGTATGGAGAATACTGAGGAACCAGAAACAGAATCATACTTTGAGTTGGATTTGGATGCAGGGGAGGAGTCTAGCTCAGGTGGAGACATTGTGGAACCTGAAGATGTCACACCTGCAAGTCCTGAGCCAGTTACTCCTGCATCAAGCTATAGAAGCCAGCCTACAGATAGCACTCACTCAGAGACTTCTGGCTATAAGTCCCCAGTGAGCTATCAGCTAGTAAGGGACAGGGTTGTGAGGGAAAGAAAACCACCTGCTAGGTTTGATGATGAAGATTATTTTGCTGAAGCTCTCTACACAGCAGAAGATGGTGGTGACATTGAACCTGAAGATTTCAAAGAAGCTCGAATGGATGCAAATTGGGAGAATTGGAAGCGTGGTATGGATGAAGAAATGGATTCCCAGGCTAGAAACAATTCCTGGACTATTGTCAAAAGGCCAGAAAATCAGAGAGTCATAGGCAGCAAATGGATATACAAGTATAAGCTTGGAATTCCAAATGTTGAATCTCCAAGATATAAAGCCAGACTTGTGGCAAAGGGATATGCACAAAGAGAAGGAATCGATTACCATGAGATCTTTTCCCCTGTGGTAAAACACGTATCCATAAGGATACTTCTCTCCATTGTTGCACAAGAAGACATGGATCTTGAGCAACTAGACGTTAAAACAGCTTTTCTTCATGGTGAACTGAAAGAGAAAATATACATGACTCCTCCTGAAGGGTATGAAGATATGTTCAAGGAAGATGAAGTGTGTTTGTTGAACAAAGCTCTTTATGGTCTCAAGCAAGCTCCAGGACAATGGAATGAAAAATTTGATGGGTACATGTCTGAAATTGGCTTTGTGAGAAGTCTCTATGACAGTTGTGCCTATGTTAAAGATCTAATGGATGGATCTCTGATGTATTTGCTACTCTATGTGGACGATATGCTAGTGGCATCAAAGAACAAGGATGCTATAACTCAGCTTAAGAAGGATCTAAGTCTGAAGTTCGAGATGAAGGACCTTGGACCTGCTAACAGGATCCTTGGGATGGAAATTCAAAGAGATAGAGCAAATGGTGTGCTATGGTTATCTCAAGAAGGGTATCTAAACAAAGTTCTAGAAACCTACAACATGAATGAGTCAAAGCATGTAATGACTCCTCTTGGAGCAAATATCAGACTGTGTGCAGCTACCTTTGACCAGCTGCAGAAGGATGAAGACTACATGAAGTCAGTTCCTTACTCAAATGCTGTGGGAAGTCTAATGTACGCAATGATAGGCACCAG
Source organism: Arabis alpina (assembly GCA_900128785.1). NCBI lineage: Eukaryota > Viridiplantae > Streptophyta > Magnoliopsida > Brassicales > Brassicaceae > Arabis > Arabis alpina. The sequence goes on from LT669789.1 coordinate 33,584,619, forward strand.
GCCTGATCTTGCATACCCTATTGGAATAGTCAGCCGGTTTATGAGCAAACCAGTGGGAGATCATTGGCTTGGGGTCAAATGGATCCTAAGATACATTAAAGGGACATCCAAGACCAAGCTGACATACAAGAAGAGCTTTGAGCTGAAGGTTGTTGGTTATTGTGATGCTGACTTCGCTGCAGACCCTGATAAAAGAAGGTATATCACTGGAATGGTATTCACACTTGGTGGAAATACCATCAGTTGGAAGTCTGGTCTGCAAAGGGTTGTAGCACTCTCAACAACAGAATCTGAGTATATGGCATTGACTGAAGCAGTTAAAGAAGCCATCTGGCTAAAGGGTCTTCTAAAAGAATTTGGATATGATCAGAAGACGGTGGAGATTCATTGTGATTCACAAAGTGTTATTGCACTCTCTAAGAACAATGTTCATCATGAACGAACCAAACATATTGATGTGAGGCTCCATTACATTCGGGAGGTGATTGCAAAAGGTGATGTTGATGTTGTCAAGATATCAACAGAGAAGAATCCAGCCGATATTTTCACTAAGACACTGGTTGTAGGTAAGTTCCAGGCTGCTTTGAACTTCCTACATATCAAGTCTAAGTAGTAAGACTCAGAGGATCCGAGCAAGGAATCCAGAAACTAAATTCAAGGTACTCTCTCTCTTAAGCTCAAAATTGGAAGGTCTTGTCATCAAGTTTTCAGGTGGAGATTTGTGAAGTCTGAATACGTGATGATCAAGTTATCCTAATGTCAAAGTTTAATCAACCTCAGTAACTCACTTTTACCTCTGGTTGAAGTATATCTAACTAGAGTTAAATCACTCTTTGGGATCACGTGATGCAACGGCTGCAAGGTGTCAAAAGCAACGTACAATGTTATCCTTATGTGATATTCAAAGTTAAGGTTGATTGGTTGGTGGCAGATGTTGACAAACTCACCTACCTCGGCGTTTGATGTCAGACTGCGTTTTGGCCATCTAGCGTTTGGTGATTGGTGCGTTAGGTCAAGCAGTGAGCTCATTGGTGTCTTCATATAAAAGGAGACAAAAGGAAACAGAGAGAGAGTGACGAGAATTCAGAGATAAGAGTAAGAGAGAAACTCTGTATTTAGTGTAAACATACAAGAGTGTTCTCTAGTGATAGGAAGAGATCGAATGTTCACTTAGAGCTAGTGAAGGGCTAAAGTGTTAACATTGTGAATTCCTATTGTATAACTCTTATTGAATTTAGTGGATTCCGAGAGATTGCTCGGCGAGACGTAGTGACCCTATTTAACGGGCATGAACTCGATAAACTCTGTGTCTTCTTTAAATTCCTGCAAATAGTTCATCTTCTTACTCTCTCAAACACTCAAGATTACAATCATACAAAAGTGTTCTGTTTTCTCTGTTTTAGAACATTTCTCTTTTCTCAATTATTCTTGGTTTGTTTTGTTGTCACTATCAAGTAAAGTCGACTACTTGGTTAAGGTGATCCTAACAACTCTCACTGTCCCATTTATTTTTCAACTAAGATTTGCGAATCATGGACACTAGTCTTAGATCATTTTAGAACGTTTGAGATTGCGTTATTTAGAATATGTGTATTTGTCATCTTATTTTATAAAATTTGACGTTTACTATAAGAGCAATCAGGTTGAATTATCTGGTAATGATCGGAAAATATCGAGTTTTCCCGATAAGAATGCTATCTAGATAAAGCCACCATGTTTTTTATAGAGATTAATTAACTAAGTATGTTACCTTTTTGTCATCTAAAACAAATTTTGACTGAAGGTTAAGCTGTTTTTTTCTCCCTAGCTACTCCCTACTAGGGTCTTCTAGTGTCAAAGAAAAATACCTACGAAGATGGAACTGATTACTAAAAATAGAATTGAGAAGTTAAAACATACTCCCTCTGTACCTAAAAGATAAAAACTTTACAAAAAAATTTTGTTCCAAAAAAATAGAGTTTTTACTGTTTTCTATGCACTTTTACAAATTTCAAGACAAATACTGAAACACTATTAGATAAATTTTATTAAAACTGTATTTCGTAGAAATCAATGCATTATCTTAATAGGTATATTATCTTAATAGGTATGAATCAAAAACTTTTGATATCAACCATTACACTTCCGCATCAAGCCCTAGAATGGGGTCCAACCATTTGGGCCTAAATTTGCTGCTGGGCCTCCGGTTCTTTTTTTAGCTTCCAATTGTGTTAATGTTTGTGCATTTTGTTTTGTAATGTGGCACTACATCTCGTTTTTGTTATTATCAAATTTTTCCTTTCAACAAAAGGAAAAAACATTGATACCACTTGACTCACCAATAAAAGGTTTATTTTGATTACATAATTCCAAATATGTCGCTTTACTTACAAGCACTAGATTTCATGATTAATCATGGTAAATTTTATAATAACAAAAACAATCCTAAATTATGAAATTCATTTCATGTAAGAATTATAATAAATGTGTAAAAGTGTTGTTGGTGAAGAGTAGGTAGAAGCGTAGAGCTAACTCTAACCTCTTCTTTATTTTCATATCATTGCTTAGTAGCTCATATCTTCTCTTTATACTTATATTTGATTCATCCATTTATTGTATGAAGAAAGTGTAATAATATGACCGTATGATTTGGCAAAAATCTCTTGTGGGGACGATTCATTACGTGTCTTATGCTCATTGGTAGGTTGAATGAGAGTTGAGCACGATCTATTGTGAGTTTTTTTTTTGTTTCCTTGTATATGTCGTAACTCGTAAAGATGAAGAAAACTCTTTGAATCGCTATAGTAAAAGACAAAATAAAAACTATATTGTAAAATAGTATGAAAGAGATATGATACAAACGACTGAAATGGTGCCTTAACACTAAGTCGCACGTTCTTGACGAGAGTCGTCACAATCCAATGATTATTATCTCCAATTTCATTGCCTCCCCCATAGTTTTGGTCGATTATGCTTTACTTCTAATTTTTAATTATCATTTATCTTAATTTGCTGTCTTTTCTTTATATTTTTCAATTAAGTTATACCATGGTCAAATTAGGAAAGAAACACTGATAGAAATATAAACAAAGAATCCATGTTTAAACAAGTGAATTAGGTTGTTGTTTTAGTTATAGTTGGCTATCTAATAAAGTTATTGAATTTCATATTACTTATAGCCCAAACATACATGGTTAAGTGGTAGTTGGATTTGGAGAAATGTGTAAATTAGGTTAAGTAATTTTAACTTTTACTAGAAAAAAATACATGTTTTGGAAAACTGAATTTGAGATGTTTTGTTTTACTGATTGATTGCTTTATATAATTTTTGTAAAACAAGTTGAAATAAATATTTTTTTGATGTTGGGTACCAGTACAAAAATTGATAAACTTTTCGATCATATTAATTTACAATGAAATTAATCAAATGAATTAAATCAGCGTTGGTTAAACAATATTTTAATCATTAAATTCTAGTTCGATGTTGTTCCGGATCATTCGTTTTTATAGTTTTAACTTTTATTAGAAAGAGAAAATACATACATTCGAAAAACAGAAATTACGACCGTTTGTATTATTGATTGGTTACATTATTTGATCTTTGCAAAACAAATTAAAATACGTTCTTTTTTTCGAATTTGGGATTTAAACCAAAAAAAATCGATAAACCAAGTTTTTCTATCGAATTAATTTATTTTAAAAATTAGTCAAACTACTTAAATCACCAATAGTTAAACCATATTTTAACCATTGAGTTCAAATTAGATGTTGATCAGGATCATTTAAAACTAAAAATATATTGGGTCCGATTAGTAACACGTAAGAGTACAAAGTTTTTGAAAATACAAATAGCAGTACAAATATCAGAGTACAGTTGATGAGAGTACGTAATGATTAAAAACGAGAATACAATTAAAAAACAGCAATAATAATAGGTATAATGTTACTTTACTGATTGGTCACACAAGCGAGAGTTAAAACATCAGTATAAAATTTTGCAGTACACCAATCAAAGCCATAATATTTTTCTCATTCAAATTCAAAAATTAAAGTGCTAAATGTTTTAAAAAATCTAAAGTGGGGTGAGTGTAAATGATAAGGTGTACAAATTAGCTGGCATAAGGTTGTATCTAAAAAGCTCATCTCAAATGTCACCAACGGCCCAAAATTAAACAAAACAAAAACAAAAACAAATCAAGAAACATTTTTTTTTTTCTGTCATTAATCCTCTCATCGATTTTCACTTTGCTAATTTGAAATTTTTTCCCGTTCTTCGATTCGGGTTTTGGAAGCTTACATATTCGAGTTTAGGGTTTTTCTTGAATTAGCAAAAAGATTGTTTCTTGGTTGTTCTTGGTAATGGTTTCGATTTGAGGAAGAAATAAAAAAGGGATTTTTTTTTTTTTTGGAGTTTGTGAAAAAATTTGCGGCGGAGAAGATGAGTGCTTCGAGGTTTATAAAGTGTGTTACCGTCGGTGATGGTGCTGTTGGAAAAACCTGTATGCTAATTTCTTACACAAGTAACACTTTCCCTACGGTATAAAAGCTTCTTTCTTTTTGGTTTCTTGTTTTTGCTATTGAAAGTGTTCTTGAATCTTTTATTTGAGATTGAGTTTTGGAGTTTATGATCTTTTTGTTCTTCATTGTGATTAGTTGGTAAATTTGTTTATTTTTCAGATAATCAGATGGATTCTGTATTTTTTTTTTTAGGTCAATCTTTGAATGTAAAATTGAAATTTAGTTGAAAGATAATTGTTACTAAAGTTGACATTTTTCTTGAGAAGTTTTGATTTTATGATGCTTCCATAGATTTAGCTTCTAGTCATGGTCTGATTTGTATGTATTTTGTCCTATTTTTGTATGTTATTGATGGATCCAAGTTTAGGTTATGTATAAAGGGTGATATAACCAACTCTCATCACTTGTTGTTTGATTTGCAGGACTATGTTCCAACTGTTTTCGACAACTTCAGTGCTAATGTGGTTGTAGATGGGAACACGGTGAATCTTGGATTATGGGATACAGCCGGTAAAAATCGCTTTTGTAACTCATTTGGTTTCTTGATTTTTCGGGGTTTCGTTTTGGCTAATTCTTGAGTTTGTGCAGGTCAAGAAGACTATAACAGGTTAAGACCATTGAGTTACCGAGGTGCGGATGTATTCATTCTTGCATTCTCGCTTATTAGCAAAGCTAGCTATGAGAATGTAGCCAAGAAGGTTGGTTTTTTTTGTTGATTTAACTTTCTTCGTTTGATGATAACCATTGTTGAGTTACATTTTGAATTGGTTTCTTGTTTGTGTATCTCAGTGGATTCCTGAGCTCAGGCATTATGCCCCTGGGGTTCCTATTATCCTCGTTGGAACAAAACTCGGTATCGACTCTGCTCTTGTCTAACTATAACTCTTAAATGATTTAAGAGATAGAAAAGAGATTAAAGTGTCTTCTCAATTTTGGAATTTGCAGATCTTCGAGATGACAAGCAGTTCTTCATAGACCATCCTGGCGCAGTGCCGATTACTACAAACCAGGTAGGTATCTCCACAATCCAGTTGTTTCTTCAGACCGGAGTTTTGCGAGTTCTTGATGAGATATGTGTTAATTGTTTGTCTGCAGGGAGAAGAACTAAAGAAACTGATTGGATCTCCGGTTTACATTGAATGTAGTTCAAAGACTCAGCAGGTACCACTCGTCGTATAAATCATACATCACGTCTTTTTGTTTGGGTTTCTGTATAAGAAACTGAAAATGTTAAGAGTCTTGTGTTTGCAGAATGTGAAAGCAGTCTTTGATGCAGCCATAAAAGTGGTGCTTCAGCCTCCGAAGCAAAAGAAGAAGAAAAAGAATAAGAACCGTTGTGTGTTCTTGTGATCTCATCTCTAAAAAGCAAAAAATTTAGGTAACAAACAAGAAGCTGAAGAAGAAGAAAAAACCAGCATCAAATGCAACATTGTATAGCTTGTTTCGGTCTTTACACTTTTGTTATATTGCTGGTGAATCTAATGAGTGAAAGTGAGGCCAAGAGGATTCTGAGTAAGAGAAGGAGATAAGTTTCTTGGTGTGTTGTTGTTGTACTCTATTGTAGACTAATCTCTTAATACGTTTTTCTTTTCTTTTGCGTTTGTTGCTTGGATCCATTTTGTATCTTTTAACAGATAAATTTGATTTAACTTTATCATCGTTCTTTCTTTCTGTTGTCGATCCTATCGTCCAAACATCGGCTCTTTCTTACTAGGTATTGTATCGGGGTCTTTTCGCACGCGCACATGGAACATGACTTTGAAAACGTATTGTAATGGATTTGAACATTGTCTACAAAAAGTTTAAGATGGCCTGAGGTCTTGTATTGGTATGTAATAGTTCAAAAAATTGATTTCAGAAACAAGGAACAAGGATCCTATACACACACAGGAGAGTATTAGGAACCAAGAAAATTAAAAATTACAATGGAAGGTTTTCTTCATCTTTGTCATGGACCGAAAAGAAAACAAACTTGTGTATACACATCTTTTACAGAGCTTTCACCATTTCTTCCAAAATATCAAAACCAAAGGAATTAAGCACTCGGGATTTGATCGAGACTGTGATGTAAGAGTCACAACTTGATGAGGTCGTACTTGTCACCCAACAAGCCACCTTTCTGTTTTTGGAACCTAATGTAACGCAATGTACTTGTAAAGAAGGGATCCGAGTGGATTGTTGTGTTACCGTTGTCGCTTTGCATCTCGGTGTTGATTAACTCTATGAGGCTTTGTATATCAGATGGTGTGATATGTGGATTCCCTTTCTCATAAAAGTAAATGTACCTGTTGTATTTTAAAAACCCATTATAAGTAGGGAGATGCTGCTTTGTGTATGAATCAATGCAAGATGTATTTTGTTTTGTTTGTTGATGTTGAGTATACTAACTTGTTCAAGATTTCGACAAACAGCGTAACTGGTCCGCTGTTACCTCTGGTTGCATTTGCCATTTGTTGAGCTGCGTTCGCTATCCTCAGTGCACGTCTTAAACAGAGAAGAGCTCTGCAGAATAAAGGAATTGATGAGTTGTGGAGATACGAAGATCACTCACTTAACCACGGTTTAGTTTGATGCAAGACAGCGAAAGAGAAGTACGAGAGTAAAGAAATAGGAAAAGCACTCACCTCTCTCCATCTCTGATACCATCTAAATCATCGACCCAAAAGAGGTGAGAACATGCATAAACCGCTCGACATTGATCAGGCTTCTTTAGAAGCCGTGCAGAGTACTGATCACACGAAAATTGAACTTGGATAAAAGTTCATGGGAAGGTTATGAAATGAGAAAGCAATGGTAAAACATTTGTACCCCTGTTGCTTTATGCGTCAAGGTGTCTCTATTTTCAACGCCAAAGACATTGATCCTTTGCAAAGTTCCAACGATCAGATGAATAGCAGTTACTTGTGCCTTGGAGTCCTACATTATAATAAAACACACCACGCAAAAACGGAAGTATAGAAGTTTAGTAGAGAATTTTAGTCGTCTTTGTGTAGAGTTCACACAGAAAGGAATAGAGAAACTACCGCAATTTCTTCCTCGTATAATATAAATGCTTGGGTAAAAAACTCATAAGCAACAGGCTCAAGATCACAATCACTTGCGGCCTGATCATCAAATCCAAAACGGGAAAATATATTGAGAATGCTATGTCAGATTACAGCTAGCCCACTGGCGAACTGAGATAAAATGAACAGATAACTAGAGCCCATAAATATTTTAAAACAGGCTTTTATGTTCAGATTTTCTTGGTGACCCGTATGATTTACCTCAGCGCACTGGAGGTAGAGCCTTAGAGCCAGTTCAGGGCATGGGACTGAGGAAAGAACCTCAATTGTCTGGAACAGAAGCACATTGTCAATGGATTACACAAAAATTACATTGAGCATTAAAAGTCATGTCTAATTAACAACTTAATTTTCGCATAATGCAGAGAAAATCTAGCCTTAGTGAAGTAATGCATGTTTCTCTATCTTAGATATATTGGAAAAAAAGAAAGCTCATAGAACCTGGTTGAGAATCTGAAAAATCTTCCTTGGGGTTGCTGGGACATCTTCTCCAACTATATCTCCACCTAAGGATTCTAGCTGCCTGACCAACTGTGCCAGGAACATTTAAGCAACTCTTAAAATCAACCACTTGTCTTAAAGCAGAGAATCGTAATCCCACGAGAGTGGTCATATGAGAAATCATTCCACATAAATAAGTGCCTATGTTAAACCTGCCATTTCATGTAGAACTAAAAACATAAATTTGTTTCAGGTAAGATGCCTTCCTAGAAGAAAAAACAATGAGAGAGTGTATTTGAAATCCTACAGAGCAGCTATTGCATTGCATGATAATATTTCTGTCTTGATTAGGTGGGCTTGTTATGCTATATAGTACATATACACAACTGATACACACACAAACAAGCATGTTACAGGGAAAATAAGAGACATACCCTGAGTGCAGAAAAAACAAGTGGGGGAACGGTAAAAGGCAGGCGTCGGGATCCTCCTGTCATAAGATGCTTTCTCACAACACATATAATCTGCATATCAGTAAATTAACCGAGTAAGTAATTTGTTTGCTCATATAATAGGGGAAAGGAGATAAAAAGAAACCATAGCCTAATAGCCCAATGCTTATTAATTTGACTTCTGTGAAAGAATGTCAATGGGCCTGAAGCCGACCTACAGGTCATGGTCGCTTCAGGGTAGTGAATGGGGCAGTAGGGTGTTTTGCGTGGGTGGATAACCGGACTAACATGTATAGTTCCAAGGAAAAAAACATATTGAGGCAAACTGAACAAGTCCTTCTAACAATTCCATACAAACCAACTAAAATTATGGGAAGACGTTAGGTCCGGAAACAAAATGCATGTAACTATTGAACTGAAAGGTTAGTATCTGTATTATGTTTCACCTTTAGCATCTCCTCTGGTTCTTCATTATCAAGCATGTGTATGAGTCGGGCGACTGAATTTTGTTCCTCCTGGAAATCCTCCTCGTCAAGCTATAGGCAAGCACAGAAAATCCATGAGGTCGAAGATTTTAGATTAGAGCTGACAGGAGCTCATAAGAGAAGCACACGAAATAACTAAAGGACAAAGAGACAGTACCTCCTCCATGTCGGTTCCATCCAAATCTTTAATAAGTCCTTTTATTAATTCAAACAGCACCTCAACCTAGTGAGCACAAATTGGCATATTATTACAGTTAACTTATTTATCTTTAAATATAGAGAGCAAGTATGCATACCTTATCAGCAGTTGAAATACACGAATCATTTTTCATTATACTTTGAATAATAAGCATTGCCATTACTTTATTTGTTCCATCATCAAGATGATCCATGACACGTGGATAATTTGACAGTGTAAGAGCTGTAACTATGTCACTGTATTTTTCCAATGGGGCACTCAGAAGTGCAACAACTTGTTTCATTGCACGGGCGTCCTCTAGCTTGGGCACACTGGAAAGCTTAACTACACATGCACCCTACAAATTTTCAGGATCAAGAGTTAGTTTACACTGCGCTACATCAGATTCAACTAATCATGAAACTTAAACAATCCATCATACCCTATTCACAAGGAAAACACTCTGATTCTGAAAATGAAATAAAATTATATACTGTAGATACAAACTACAGAGACAATATCGACTAGGGTACAAATTTAGAAGAGATAGTGATGGAAGGAAACCATACCAATACTTGATCCACATAGTCAAGCCGATCAGGATGAACTCGGAGTGTAAAAGTCAGAAGAGAGACAAACAGAGTCATAGCTCCAACAATAGGCATCTCAAGCTGTGTATCGATCACCTGCGCCAACACCAAGTCCACACATCATATAAATGTATTCAAGGAAACAAAGCGTCATATCCTGAAGTCTGGAAAAGGTCTTTGAACTACAGAATTTACAATATGAACCGAGGCATGTCCAGACCAGGAAAAAAAAGGGTTTGAGTTCACGTTAAACTAGATGCATCATTCAGCAATTTGGAAGTTCTGCATACGTTTACAAACCATCTTTCTATATGCTGAACTCTCAAATCTAACTACTAGAGTGACATTTTCATACTACAGTTGCATTATTTTTCATCACATGTCACAGAAGTACTTGATTTGATGATGCCTAACAAAAGAGTTGATTATGAGAAGATAACTAAAGACTGGGAAATAGCTGACAAACGACAATCAAGCTGACTACTTCTCATGGTACTGGACCTACATAGGACTATTCTAAGGGCTGTTATGTTTCAAGAATATCTAACAGCCAAAAGAAAATTGCATCTATAATAGATATTTTCTCTCATGGTACCAACCTTTCCAATTGCATTGCTCAATTTAGCAAAGGCTTCCACTTGCAAAAATTCGTGTAACACCTGCCCAGAAGTATAGAACAGGAAATCATCTCAGTAACATTGAAAAAAAAAACTAGAAAAGGTACCTAGATAGCTCAATAGACACTTACATCGGGACTTGAGGCAGCATAATTTGACAACCGGTCCATCAGTTGGGTTAACACTATCTTGGTGTCAACCGTTGGCTGAGAAATTATGTCTTAAGGTCAGAGAGGAAGGAAAAAGGTCAAAGATCTCAAGTGAAAAAGTGCAGAGCAACAACTAAAAACAAAATGTTCAAATTGCAAGAGATCAAGGACCTCCTTCAAAATTTCTAATTCGAGAGCCAGAGCCCTAGTCACCAATTAATAAACAAAAGAATACCCCAAATACTATCAAACAACAAAATACTGAATGGCAATACAGACAGCTCAGATAGACCTCTTCAGAAGAAAATAGTAGCATAAGAACACTTATTCAGAAAGCACCCAGCAAACCATTTAAGATAAAACATAGAATTGCATTGACTTGATCAGAGAGATAAACCATAAACATTGATTGCTAGCCTACCCACCATCAGTTGGGTACAAGCAGCCAATAAGGTCTCAAGAGTCTGCAAATGGTACTCATCAGGAAATACTTGAATTATGCACTCCATCAGATAATACTGAGCCAGCTCATCTTTACAGTTGACAACCTGTTCAAGGTTTCCAGAATTTAACATATTATACAGCAGGTAAAGCCTCATCCATAACAAAAGGAAACTGATGAATAGATGCAAAAATGAGCTGCTGAACCTGCTCAAGGATCCTAGGAAGAACAGTTTCTTTGTACATCTCAAGGTCAACACCTTCGATCTGTCCTAGTACGTGCAAATTTTTCCCAACCTGAGAGGAAAATATTAGATACACAACTTATTGGCCAGTGACATGGTAAAATATGGTTTTTTAGTCCAGTAGTGGTATTGATCGTACAAGATCACGAAGTTCGTTCCTCTCTTTCTTCTGCTTTTCTCGAACTGTTCCAGGTCCCTGCAGTCCAAGGAATACCTCAGCTCAGGTTCACCAATATCAATGATTCACAAGCACCACACAACCTGCATGACCAAAAGCATGCTTTTCATGGTTCATTTATGCTTCAGTCAGAGGCATGCAAGTGCAGAGGTGCTATGTGTATCTAACTACCATCAATTCTTTACAGATCAAAACATTCACCTGATGCTGCATTCGAACCCAGAGCTTATTCATCTCTGTGAAATTTTGTAGCACAAATTCCACAGCATCCATCACAGTATTCGCATCTCTGCAGTAAACAAACAACTAAACACCCCAAATCTCATGGAAAAAAGGCGATACAAAAACATAGTTACTACTTCTCACCCTTCATAATCTGAACCAATCTCAGGTAACTTATCCCTGCTCACTTGCGCAAGATAACTCCTTAAAAACAGCCCACGAATTGGATGCTGAATACCTCGACACATTTCCACGAGATCCTTAAGAACATCCTTAGAAGGAGCTTGCTTGCTTTTGATGTAAACAGACCCTACTGTACATAGCAAATACCTAATAGACCACCACCAAGAGTTTCAATTACAATCAACAAAAACATTCAGCAAGACAAATCAATGCAGCTCAAATGAAACAAATACTCAATACAGTATATGTATACAAGATCATCCATTCTCTCTATCGAAACTTTCCAAATCTTTTGCTATTTCGTCTCGATGACCACTTTTCCTCGATTCTAATCTCATAACTATAGTCCAATTTAGCTATAGACAATTGAAAAACATTCGCAGGGCGAATCAATGCAGCTCAAAGGAACCAAATACTCAATAGATATATACAAGATCATCCATTTTCTCTATCAAAACTTTCCAAAATCTTTTGCTATTTCGTCTCAATGACCACTTCTCCTCTAAGTCTAATCTCATAACTATAGATAACTGAAACTATCAGATCCAAGATAAAACTGTTATCAAAATCATTTCTACTTACATTCTGGGTAATATGTTACCAGCATGTTGAACAAGCTCATACAAATCCACCACAGGTAATCCATGTCTACTCTCATCTCTAAAGAAAATCTCAAGCTGCCTTAATTGATCAAAAGCTCGCATATCTATAAATCAAAACCAAATCAATCAATCAGAAACAGTCAAACAAAATCACGAAATCGAGAGATTCAAAGTTTTTTCTAGGGATATGAAAAATCTAACAAAGATCGTAGTATTTCTGAGGAGATAACTTCGAAGTACGAAGCTCAGATAGCATAAGAGCTGAATACTTGAGAACTTCTCTGAGATTATTCGCATCCTGAGAGAAAAAAATCATCAGATCAAAAGAAGAAGAAAACTCGATGGAGAAATTGAGATTTATGAGGGAAGCGAACCAAAGCGCGATGCATGAAGAAAGCGTTGTGTTGGATTCCGGCGATGCCTTCGGCTAACCATTTATCTTCGTCTTCTACTCCGGCGAGACTTCTCATCGGTTTTTTTTTCTTCTCTGTGTCAGCAGTTTTTTTTTTTTTTTTTTCTCAAGTTGGGTGCACGAAATAATAATAGACTTTTCGATTATTGTTGTTTTGGGATGGTCTTTTTGTTTTAAATCATATTATTTCACAATCTCGAATACAACGAAATGTGAATTCTTTCTTTTTTGTTCTAAATCAAAAATAATTGAATGATTATTTTTTCGTAAGGAGATGATCTTAAGAGTATTTTCTTACAATTGGTAATTTTATAAGATTTTTTCATTTGTTACTTTTAACAACATGCATAACGCGGATTTGAACTGGTATGGTAAAGTATATCCGAACTCGTAGTAACGCATTGACTAACCTCCTGAACACGCTGATTTGAATTGGTAAAGTAACTCATATTCCAATTCGGATAGTAACGACATTATCATAAACTCAAACAGCCAAGTAAGAAGATCCAGAAACCAAACAAAAAGTTGTAAAGCTAAAGTTTTATACATTAAAGCGTTGGCTAACGTCTTCTAAGTATCTCACAAATCTTTAGATATGGAAGTTTCGGATCATTGTAATATCAAACCAATCTCATAGCAATTGTCATAATAGAAAAACCAATCTCATGGCAATTGTCATAATAGAAAAGATCATGTGACTTATCCATTCTCGTACTAGATTAGTGTGAGGTTGATACATAACCCTGACATTTCTCAGTTTTCAGTCATATCTGTACCACAAAGCCTAGGCTATAGAGACAATAACGCATAATGTGCCACACCAGGAGCAGAGCAACCAAAGTGTAAAAATTGAGTCAATATCAAAATTGGGTTAGATTAGAATTTGATGTTACAATCAGTTAAACTGTACAAGCTAAGTCTAAAGCTAGAAAAAAATGGAGCATTAGAACGGAACTGAGTAAGGTAAAGAATAAATCCCGACTTCAGACAGAAACTGAGCTTTAGGCCAAGAGCTTTCTCCTCCAGCTCTGCACAAACTCATGGTCATGTCTTCACCAGTCTTGATTCCTGCTTTGGGATTTACCTTCTCTTGCGTCTTCTTCCCAAATAACCAACTTTCATCATCATCTTTCAAAGAAAAATCACCACCGAAACCAATGGACGGAGGAGTCCAACCATCAAACAATGCATTGTACCGTTCTTCTTTGCTCGGCTTATGCTTCTTTCTACTCTTTGTTTCAACCAATGCAGCCGCAGATGTCGAAGGCAAATTCGCTTCAGGCTCAGATACTTTCGAACACGAGACAGAATTCACTATGACATCTAGAGGCTTTGCAACCGAAGTGGAGCAAACAAGATCTTGTTGAGGCAAAGTAGGAACTGCCTCCTTTGGTGCAACCAAAGTGGAGCAAAGATTTTCCTGAGGCAGAGTAGGAACTGCCTCCTTTTTCTTGAAAACCAATCGAATCCGTAGAGGATTACCAGCTACAGGTGTAGCTGCAACTGCATACACAACAACACATGTTAATCAAGCAACATACAAAAACAACACATACCCAATCTTCTTGACTATTCAAGAACTATAGTAACAAACCTTTAACGAGACTTTGAACAGCAGGAGGAGAATCAACTCTTCTCCTCTTCTTACTATTCTGACTTCCATCAGACAAATAACCAAGCTGGTTTTGAGCTTCCTCAAGCTCCTCTGTTAAACCACTCTTCTCAAGTAATTCAGACTCATCAGACACATTCTTGGAAGAATTGTCAAGCTTTCTTGACGAATGTTTATGAGATTTCTCATGCTTTTCTTTCTTTAATTTTCTCCTCTCCTTCTTTTCCTTCTTCTCTTTACGTCTCGCCGTTTTCGAATCGTAATCGATTCTTTCAAGCTTTAATCCATTAGAGAATAAATGGTTTTAGACTCAAGGTCTTATGTGTTCGTATCAACCAATCCCACTCAAGTATACAAACACCATTCAAAGACAATTACAATGCAACTTACCTGATTCTTGAAAACCCCTAATGATATTTACATTAAACTACATATATATAAACAGTATAACCTAACATATGATGCATAAGCCATGAAAAACCAAATTCAAAGAAATCTACATGCCTACAATCACAAAGATTTGATTTTTAAGGGCTCAACGAACCTTAGTCGATTCGACCAAGTTCTGACCGCTCGGCTTGTTCCTCAAAATCAAAACCGTTGACATACTTTCTCAGATCGGATCGGGGGATTGATTTAGGTCAAAATCAACTCCTACAAAAAACTCGATAACTAAGGATTCGGATTCGGATTCGGATTCAGATTCCGACCAACCCAATACTAAGATAATCCTGTAGCTTTTATCCCCGATTACGTAACACAAAATCCTTAGATGAAGAAGAAACCCTAATTTGTTTTTTTCGCGACCTAAGAGATAGAGAGAAGAGAAGAATAGTGAATAAGAAAAAAAAATTATGGGTAAGGTTTGTATTTATAGACGCATGAGAGACTCAGATCCGCCGACTTAGGTTAAGTCGGTCATATTAAGGACTTTTTCGTAATATCACAATGGATACACAAAACCCTAATCGTCAAAATATCATAGAAGGCTACACACGTAAATGACACTTTCACCCCTTTGACTTTCCATTCTTCTATTCACAGAGAAGGCTTTTTCGTAACTTCAAACTAAAGAAGGGTGTATTAGTAAATTACGAAGGTCATTAGGCTCTTGGGCTGAGTCTCCGTGATTGCTTAAAAGACCCTTTCACCCCTCGACCTAATAACTCTAATCATAGGCTTGAAATTTCGTTATTGGGCTTTACAACTTCAATCAAAAAGCCCAACTTTATTGGAGAAATAAATACAAAGCCCGTTATGTCGAAACGGTTTGAGATTTTTTTATAAGTCGCGAATTTTCGTATAGACGCGTTTGTATATGAACGTTCGCGTTGTGACGTACTTTTTTGTTACCTATAAATTCAACACACTTAACACTGTAAAAAATAGAGTTTCTTTAACGGTTATTCACACATCTTCGTCTTGCATTTACTATACAGAAACTCTCTTTATTATAACTACCAAAAAAAATGCAAGAAACCAAAGAGAATTCGTCTCGAAATGTCTCAACAGTCTTAGCACTAACTTCTCATCAACCGATTGCGAGTCATCCAGGAGTTTGGGGTTATTATCAACAACTATTACATGACAGCTTCAATGTGTTACAGGTTTTTATCTCAATCCATTTCTTTACATATATACATGTTGTTACACAAACGAATTTTCGAATGTGCCAGGGTCAAACGACAATGGATTTGTGTAATCAACTAACCATCGTCAAAGAAAGATTGGCGTTATGTGTTAAAGAGAGAGATAATTTCGTCGAAGTAGCGGTGAGAAAGAATCGAGAAATGGAGATGCGTATGAATAAAGCTATAGCAGAAGCCAAGTTTTGGAAGAAATCGTCTGATGAGAAAGTGGATTTGTGTCATGAACTTGCTTCGAGGCTTAGGATATTGAAGAAGGGAGAATTGAAGAAGAGAAAGGTCTCGGATAGGAAGTTTGCAGATGAGGCTGAGTCGTCTACTGGAGATAATGGAGATGATGATGTTGACACGGCGAATACAAGGATGTGTAAACGGCGACGGTTGTGAAAGTGGCGGGAATTTTGTGTGTGTTTGTGATGTTTTAGGCATGTGTGTGTTTGTATTTACGCACGTGTGTGTTCATTGTGTTCCCACTTTCTAGACATTGTTGTATTCGAATGTTGTTAACTTGTTAAGCTTCGAATTAATAAGATTGCAGTTTGAATTATGAATTTGTGAAACAAATTGGTAAATTAAACCAAAATTGATTATTTTAGTATTTAGTTTCTGAACATGCCTATATGTTGACTATATATTCTTCCCAATAACAATAACGCAAATATAATTATTATTTTCTTCGAGCTTTTCATTATTTGCAATTCGATATGTAAAATTGTATAACAAATGTGTACATATACGTTTAACTAATTTGTACTCATTTTCTAGCATGGAGGATGTGAACAAAATGATGTTGTATCGTAAAATAAGTTAAAAGTTAATGATGTCAAAACAAAATTACTACAATATGGGCCTTTTAAATTATTTCTTTGTGGGCTACAAAATCAATTATTCACAGACCCAACGATATAATCATGCACTGATGCACGTGTTGATTAGAATATGTTCGTTCACCATTAAAATGGTTCGCTGTTTAAATAAAATTGATGCGCACGATACAAGTAAGATATAGTTGCATGACGAATATGCGTACGCATAGATGACTTCTTAATTAAAGAAGAGACCAAAATTCGGTATATGTCTAATAGAAAAGAAAGAGACAGAAGTAAATGCACAACTGTTAATTGTTGAACCACCGTACGTGGATATGAAGGATCGTATGATTGTATAACATTTAATACTTTCTTCTCACAAATTTTCAGTTTTATATTAACTGACCAGAACACATGCATATATGCTATGTGATCATGTCTTTTCCATGTGTTGTTATTCAAAATCCGTATCATTTTCGTGGATACTGGATACCTCGCAAGATAATATCCTCTACTTGCTGCGGTATGCGTGCCAAACCACTATCCATACACTTTAGAGGGAATGCAATAGCATGAGACACGGACAAAAATCCAATGGTTGCTAAGCAATCAACTACTCTTTTTTTTTTTTGAAAACTGCAATTAACCATATTCATTAATAAACAAGTTTGAAATAGGTTGTCAATCATTCGAAAAGGGAAAACACCGATAAGACGGAGGAATGAAAGCTTAGTTTGCTTCAAGATGAAATTATTTTAATACTTCAAAATTATAAGAACAAAATTCGATAGATTTTATTAATCTAATGAGATGTACTTGTTGTAAAAACAGTTTTTTTTTTAATAAATTTTACATTTATGTAAAATATTAATATTATTAATAATAATCATAGTTTACCTAAAGAAAAACTAGGGTTTTAGTTAGGATTTAAAATGATCGATGTGATTTCATCCAATTGGCATTTATATGAATGTAGTCAACTTTTCACTTTTAGACATTGTCCAATCCAACTTTTTTGCTTTAGGACTTCGTAGTACTAGTACCCGTGTAATACAACTTTTTGCTTTAGGATCTTATTTTGTTTGTTCACAACTTGTAGCTCATAAGCCATTACTGATTATATATTTTTTCCCGGACTATAACGTATTTATTAAAAAAAAAGGTGAATTGGAAGAATAACCAACAAAAAGTTAATAATCAATCAAGTAACCAAAACTAGCTTATGTGGCTTAATCTAATTCACTAAAATTAGGGTAAATGGCTAGATTTAATTTTTTTTTTGTTTTTGGTGTTATTGAGTCAAATTTCCCTTAAAATAAAAACTATATTTTCTGATCATGCTTCTCTGATTAACATACATCCATAGAAATAAGAAAGTATTGTTGTTTCGACGTTTTATATACCTTTTAATAATTTCAAACAAAATTTTCTTTTGTATTCAAATATTTTTGCTTTGTCTTACGAATGTACATATGGATGAAAAACAACGAGACGCATGATCAATCATAAATCAATAAAAGATCAAACAGCTGCCTAACTAACTAAGTATATCATTTACTTTTTTGACTATATGAGAGTGGTATTCCCAAATATAAATCATATGTTTATTTTAATATGAGCTACACGTTCTTTAGAGTTTAGACTACCAAACTAGATGGAGAAAAACCAAAAAAAGTTCTTAACCAGTAACGATTGCTATCACCGGGAGTTTAATTAAATGTGAGGCTTTATATATATAATATATATATATATATATATCTGTTTTGATAGGAGAGAGATATGTATGGAAACTTGTTACGTGTTTATTGGCTGAAATTTTGAAAATTTGATTTCATTCATAACATAGAAACTTAATTTGTATTCACTGTTCCAACGGTAAACGGATTGTGACCTTGTGGGTCATCTCATTTAGTACTCGATGCTAATATGTTATCACCTACTTTGAGAAGACATTATAGAAGATGAAAGAGATTATATACCACGTTGTGACGTTGGCAATTATATATCGAGAAGTAGTTGATACATTAGAGCATGATTATCGGTGATATCACTAACATTATTTAGTATTAATTGTGTTAGTTGAGATTTAACATGATACTTCTGTTTTTTAGTATTTATTGGTGATACTTAAAGTTCATAAGAAAAAAAAACTAATTTATGTTTACAAATAAAATAAAAAAATAAAAATCAAAGAAGAATCAAATTATCATGGATAAATATAAAAGATTTTATAACCTCGCAAACATAAATTACAAATCGTAAAAATAATTTCTCCGACCAATCCCACGACGACACGTGTTCATTTTCCTGTACCACGAGTATCAATAGACTGATACATATGAGCTTGAAATAAAACTCAACAATTATTATTTAATCCAATTAGCCCACTGATACTCACATAGTATCACCAATAATCATGCTCTAGTACAAACTAATCAAACATTAATCCTTGAAAGAAAATTCAAAAGGTCAATGGTTTAGTGGCAACTTGGCCTGTTTGAGCTACAAGAGAAAAAGATCAATTCATAGTTGTTAAACAAATACAACCTCTATAAATTAATACTTTATAAATTAATAATCACTGTAAATTAATAAAATATTCCGGTCGCGAGTCAGTTCAATGTAAAAATTAACAAAATTCGATAAAATGATAAGATAATATATTTTTTGAAACTCCTGTGTAAAATATGGTTCCAATAATAATATAATTTAATAACCGTATATAGTTTTGCACATATAACTATGATAATGTATTAAACATGGTTTTTATGATTATTGTTTTCACTTAAAGTTGAAATCTCGTTAGAGTTTATCTTTAACTTTACTTATTTTATCAAAAACTTCTAAGATTGTTTTCTTGGTATGTATCCTAAATTTATGAAAAAATCTTGACAATATAATTGATTCTTTACATATAATTTTTTCTAAATATATCCATCAACATTAAGGACAATAACCATGATCTTTTTAAAAAAATTATATGTAAGACCGTATATCATTTTAATTGGAAATATTTGTACGCAAGCTAGAAGTGTCAGTATTTAAAATTTTAATCCTCAAATTTTTATTTTTTAAAAATACGGCGAAATTAAATATTGTAGAAATAAGGTAGCATCGTTTCAATCAAATTCACTCCCATGTGGAAGTGAAATAAACAGTTCGTACGCAAAGTTAGATATGCAACTTTTATTACCAATTCGTATCAAGTTTCCATTTTAGGAAATTCCAGTTTTTTGGGGTTTTGCTATTTTTGTCACACCATTTTGGGGGTTTTGCATATAATATTAGTTTTACGGACTATTGCAATTTGGGAAAGGTGTATAAAAACAGAATGTTGGTTAAATTTAGAATGCTGGTCTAATTTTTTTTTGGTTTTTTTTGGGTCTAATACTAAGTTCGTTGCCATTTACTCTTGATAATCTCAAAGTCTATGATATGCCGTGTAAATTGCAATGGTTAGGAAAAATGGCAACGAACTTAGTAGATTCAAAAAAAAAAACTACAAGATTTATCCTCAAGCTTACTCATCAAAAAACAAGTACGTAGTGCATGAAAAAAAATTCGTCACTAGGATTTTTGTGGATGAAGATAATATTGTAGGATTATAAACAATTGATCAATCTACTTAGATTCTATATCAACCATTTAAAAATTACCAAGTAGCTTAGTGGTATGTCAAATCATTTCAAACAAGTGAAAAGTATGGTCTCCCAAGTTCAAAACTACTTGAGAGAATTAATTCCGATAAGAGCAAGAACATTGGTGATTCTGATGGATATCAGAAACCCACTGAGAAATTGTTTATAATTTTTGGGTTTCAGTTTAGCCAAAATGGATCAGAAAACTGATCCATTTTGCACAGTGAAAAAGGCCACGCGTAACGTCGTTATTGGGCCGAATAGAATTAGTGTTGTCGGTGTGATTTTTTTTTCTTCATTTCGCGTGTGAAGAGAGAAAGAAAATTCTCTCTGATGCGACGGAGAAGGCGATTCGCCTTCGTCTCCGATCATCTTCTTTCTTCTCCGATCATGATCTCTTCTCTTCGAAAATCTTTTCTCCTCTTCGGTTTCCTTCTCTTCTAATCGAATCTATCGTTTTCTCCTCTTCGGTTTGCTTCTCTTGCATGTCGATTCATCTTTCCTCAGTCATCGTTCCGGTTAGATCGGTGACGGTTCGATTTGTCTCCGATTCATCTCAGAAGAACCCTAATAACAGATAAGTCTTCATCTTCGAACACATCTCTCGATCTGTCTTTTCTTTGATCTGTCTTCTCTTTCATATGTTTTGATTTATTGTTTCATGTGATTGTATAGGGTTTGTGTTTATACCGATTCTAATTCGCAATCTTTCGACTTTCAGGTAACAAAAGGAGACTAATCCGATACTCGATAGATTTTGATATACAAGAACCCTAAATAACAGATTAGTCTTCATCTTCGAACACATCTCTCGATCTGTCATCTCTTCGATATGTCATATGTCGATATGTCTTCTCTTTCATATGTTTTGATTTATTGTTTCATGTGATTGTATAGGGTTTGTGATTATACCGATTCTAATTCGCAATCTTTCGACTTTCAGGTAACAAGAGGAGACTAAATCATGATGATACGATACTCGGGTTTCTGATATGGAATCAAAACTGATCAAATGCCACAATCATGATGTATGAGGTCAGTTTTTTGTCTGTGTATGATTGTCTGTTCTTAGATGATCATTGGTTGGTTGTGTATGTGATATATATGATTGTGTGTGTGTGTGTGTTTGTCCATAGTTAGGTTGTTCATAATTGTTAACTGTCTGATATATATGATTATGTGTGTGTCTATCTTCAAGTTTTTGTTTAGTGTGCATAGCTTTACAATCCAAAAAGAAATTAGGTTGTTCATTGTTTCTTATTGTTTCTGTTGTAGTTGATTTTTTACAAATCCAGTTTAATGTTTAGGTGTTATCCACTTGATTGTTTCTCTTTTAGTTTGTATAGCTTTACAAAAACCTAATCTGGTATGCGTAGTAGGTAGACACATAATTTTAAGCTTATTGGTTTAAAAACTAAACTAAAAATAACTTAAACAACTCTCAACTACAAAAATTAATGGAAATTGATGGTGATGGAGACATTAGGCAGTCAAGCCTGTGTCTTCAACCACTTGGTCATTAACTGAGATGGTTGGTTTATAATAACTTCTTCTCTTAAGAAAACTTAACCAAAAACTTGTAAACCCATCTGTCTAACTCAGAGATTTGGTTCTTCTACATTCTTTTTGTTTCATTTGAAGTAAAATGAATATGGATTTTACAAAATCAGTTAGCTCCTCTCAAACACAACAACCTCCAAACATCTTCACATTCACTGGTCTGTTGAACACCCAAACAGAGAATCTGTCTCCACAAAACCTATTACCAAACACTTTCTCCTTCTAACCAAACACCTTCTCCTTCAAATCAAACACCTTCTCTTTCTAACCAAACACATTCAGCTAAAAACCCCCAAAGCAATGTGAGATGGAAAGTGCCAGAACAGATAACACTTGTAGGTGCTTGGTTAAACACCTCTAAAGATCCAGTAGTGGGTAATGACCAGAAAGGAGGAACCTTTTGGCAAAGGGTTGCAGCATGTTATGCTGCAAATCCTGCTGTTTCCAAATTTCTCAAGCGGTCTGCCAATGTATGTAAGCAAAAGTGGACTAAAATGAGTGAGATTGTTAGCAAGTTTAATGGTTGCTATGAGTATGTCAATCGTACATACCATAGTGGCTGGAATGATCAAAAGTATATGGAGGCAGCTCACGAGCTGTACTACTCCGATCACGGCCTCAAGTTCAATTTGGAACACATTTGGAGTATCCTCAAAACTGAGCAGAAATGGTGTTGTTTGGTGACTGAAAAAACTCAAGAAACCTCCAAAAGATCTAAGATAGATGATTCCTCTAGCTCCAACTTGGTCTTTAATGTGGAGGACAAAACAAAGAGACCCATGGGCGTTAAGACGGCGAAGATGCAAGAGAAGAAGAGAGGTAAGGGGAAGATTGAAGAGGTAAAGGGGAGTTCTCAAACCCTAAAGGTGATTGAAGGGATGTGGAAGGTAAAGAAGGAAGAATTGGAAGCTAAAGAAAGACTATCCAAGCATAGAGTACTTGAGTGTCTCATTGGCAAAGTCCAACCACTCTCGGAGATGGAAGTCAATCTCAAAAACAAGCTTATGGCTGAGATGTACAACCAAGAAGGTAAGATTTCTGTTTTTGAACAAGTGAGATGTAATGTTTAGGTGTTGTGTCTCTTTGTCTTCTGTTTTTGATTGTTTTTGATTAGGCAGTAACAAGATTTATGTTTTTGAACAAGTGAGATGTAATGTTTAGGTGTTGTGTCTCTTTGTCTCCTGAACTTGTTTGTTTTTTATTATTTTTGATTAGACAGTAATAAGATTTATGTTTTTGAACAAGTGATGTAGTGTATAGTTGTGTTGTGTCTCTTTGTCTTCTGTTTTTTATTAAGTGGTCTAATGGATTTGTTGTTTGGTGTTTGGTGTTTGGTGCAGGTGAAAAAGAATCCACTGATGCGGTGGATGTGGTCTACGCATAAGGAAATGAGTGATGCTTGTGGTGAGTCTGGTCTTTGTCTCTATGCTTCACAAGAAGCATAGTAGCTTCTTGTGACTTTATGTTTATTTGTTGCTTTCTGTCTTTGTCTCTATGCTTCACAAGAAGCATAGTACCTTACAAACTGATGTGGTTGTAAAATGTACTCGGTTTAATGTATGGTTGTAATGTACTCGCTTTGGCTTCTCTTGTAATATAAATGTTTCTCAAATACATATCATTTTCAATAACTCAAATACCTTCATATTTCTCAAAAACTTTTATCTTCTTATTCAATTTTCTTCTTAAACTTTATCAAACAAACTTTTATTCAATCTTCTTCTTCTTCTTTCTCAAAAACCTTCAAATCAAATACCTTCTCTTTTCTCAAAAACCTTTAATTCAAATACCTTTTTCTTTCTCAAAAACTTTTAATTCCAATATTTTCTTCTTTTTGCCTAAATTACCAATCAAAACTAAACCATGACTTCTTATCCAAACAATGATCCTAATTTTTATCAAAATTACGATAATTACGAACAAATTTGGGAAGAATCTTTCGATCAACTTAATGATCAAGGCTATCAAGAATTTTTAGAAGAGATCATGCAACAAGAAGCGACGGAAAAAGAAAGAAAAAAAAGAATCACTATCGAAAGAAAACGCGAGGAGGGCCATATTCAATTATGGAACGACTATTTTAGTGACAATCCAGTTTATCCCGCTGATAAATTTCGACGACGTTTTAGAATGCGCAAGCCATTATTCTTACGTATTGTTGATCGACTCGCCAATGAGTTGCCGTATTTTGAGCAGAGAGTAGATGCTACTGGTAGACCTGGCCACTCTCCTCTACAAAAATGTACAGCGGCGATTCGAAGACTAGCATATGGTCTTTCAGCTGATGCGATGGATGAATACCTCCGGATCGGCGCAACAACTGCCGTCCAATGCTTAGATTATTTTGTGGATGGAATTATAACTTTATTTGAAGATGTGTACCTGAGAAGGCCAACAGTAGAGGATCTCCAACGGTTGCTGGAAATTGGAGAGACTCGGGGATTTCCGGGGATGGTAGGAAGCATTGATTGTATGCATTAGCAGTGGAAGAATTGTTCGACGGCTTGGAAAGGACAATATTCACGAGCACATGGAAAACCCACAGTCGTGTTAGAAGCAGTGACTTCAAAAGATCTCTGGATTTGGCACGCATTTTTTGGACTTCCATGTACTCTTAATGATATTAATGTTCTTGACCGCTCACCAGTATTTGATGATATATTAGAAGGTCGAGTTCCAGAGGTCAACTACACTGTTAATGGTCGCGAATACAATATGGCTTACTATCTCACATATGGTATTTATCCGAAATGGGCAACTTTCATCCAATCGATTTCTCAACCCCAAGGTCCAAAAGCTTCATTGTTCGCTACTCATCAAGGTGTCAGAAAAGATGTCGACCGTGCTTTTGGGGTATTGCAAGCTCGATTTGCAATTATCAAAAACCTAGCTCTTAGTTGGGATAAAGTCAAAATAGGGAAGATAATGAAAGCATGTATCATATTGCACAATATGATAGTAGAAGACGAACGCGATGATGTGAATGAAACAAACCCACAAGATTTCACACGAGAAGAAGGAACATCGACTTCACAACGAGTCAACTACGCGTTTGCTAGAACAACATCCACAATTGCGAATAATATGTTAGCGAATCGAGCTCGAATTCGTGAGAAAAAAATGCATCTACAATTGAAAGCTGATTTGGTCGACCATATTTGGCACAAATTTAGCTATATGCGAGTTGGACAATAGACCCGAGTTAAGAAGTCTACGCATCATATTTTTATATGTTTTATTTTTCTATTTTCCGTATTTTACTATATGCGAGTTTATCTTTTACTTTATTTTTATCATTTGTAATTCACGTTTACGAGGTTATGAACCATAATAAATTTGTGTTTTTATAAAATCAATTATGTATATATATGGTAATTTGATTATTTTTCATCAAAATCATTTTGTTTTTAAGATTATTTTTTTTTGAAAAACATTTATTATTTTCATTATTTTTAATCAATATATTGAGAATCACCAATAAACACAAAAAACATTTAAGTATCAATTTAAGCATCAACTAATACACTTAATAGTAAATTAGGCCTAATGATTCCCACTTTGTATCACCAATGTTCTTGCTCTAAATAGACGTAGGGATAAGGGACCGAACTCCTTGAACCCATTAAACCATAACCATAACGAGAAAAGGTTCTAAGAATAAAAATGATGAAATATCTAATCTATCAGAAGAAAGTTGAATACATCGAAATAAATTTATCAATATCATATACGATCTCCTAT
Source organism: Arabis alpina (assembly GCA_900128785.1). Classification (NCBI taxonomy): domain Eukaryota; kingdom Viridiplantae; phylum Streptophyta; class Magnoliopsida; order Brassicales; family Brassicaceae; genus Arabis; species Arabis alpina. Next base: position 33,610,382 of record LT669789.1, read on the forward strand.
ATATTACGATGATGTAATGACAAAACAAGAATTCGTTGAATATTAATTAACGTCCATGTGATTCCGGACGAACAATTCTTAACTCTACGAAAATGGCTACTAGCAGAAGCCTTTATTATTAGTACTATAATCTTAATTTATGTGTAAGATTGGTTTTCAAAATTAAAGATTAAAAATATTTGAGTGGGTGAAAAATAATATCATATTAGAATATTCGTCCCACTAAACCTATGTAGCTATGTATTATTATGTTGGATATCAGTAACCTAGGAGACTGATTGCATTACCGCCGTACCGTTTTTGGAATAATTCCTTTTATTTATTCATATTTGTGTCAAAACATATTGAAACTTTGAGTCAAAGTTCTTAGGGATTTTCGGAATTTGTTTGGAAAACTTTCGTTTTTAATTAAACACAGTGGTCCTCTAACTAAAAGTTTATAACACGTACTGAAATATTAGAATAACATGTAGAGAACAAGAAATGTCAATGTCTTTTTTTAAAAAAGTTTTTTTTTAATACCCTTTTATTTATCCTTTTTCCTTTCCTTATAATCCTTTTTAATTTATCCTTTTTTAAATGTCAATGTCTATCAATTAATTATGACAACAACCAAACCAAACACATCACATAAATTACCATATGTGATTTTACAAAAATCTATACATAGTAAGTGAGTTGAGTACTATTTATACTCATCTTTCCAAGCTTTCAAAGAAACAAGATTTTTTTGGTATTGGTTTTTAACATATACAACACTACATAAAAACGTCAAAGCTAGCAAACTATGGAACGACGTCGTTCTCTTCATCATCACATCATTTCATCTTCTTCGTCCATGTTTTGGTGTATTCTCGTTCTTGAGTTGTTATTTATGACAACTACAAATGCTTTAGTGAACATTCCAGACAATATTTCTGTTCCGGCGGTAATAGTGTTTGGAGATTCAATTGTCGATGCCGGAAATAACGATGATATGATAACGGAGGCTAGATGCAACTATCCTCCTTATGGTATTGATTTCGACGGTGGAGTTCCTACGGGAAGATTTTCCAATGGCAAAGTCCCCACTGATATGCTAGGTTGGTTTATCTCTAATTTCATTTTTCGTTCTTCATTGCAAATTTTATTAAAAGTGTTATGTTACATCACACTACCATATGCATTACTTTAAAATGCATTAGCTAGCTGACTAACTACTCACAACCCGTGAATAGATTTATTTTGGTACTCTAAGATGATACGTGCAATAAAGCTAAAACTTAAAATTGCAACTTGTAGTCTAATAACTATATTGTATCTTTTTAATTTGATTTTGTTATTATAGCGGAAGAACTAGGGATTAAACCAACTCTACCGGCATATCGAGATCCGAATTTAAAACAAGAAGAACTCCTAACCGGTGTAACATTTGCTTCTGGTGGAGCTGGTTATGTTCCTTTGACAACCAAAATAGCGGTAGTTAATCTCGAATAATACTTATATGTTTTTAGTTTATCTAATGAAATTTTTTAGAACTAACTATTATTTATTTTATTGTTATATATCAAAGGGAGGAATATCGTTACCACAACAACTGAAATTATTTGACGAATATCTAGAGAGATTGAAGGGGATGGTTGGAGAAGAGAGGACAAAAATCATAATTGAGAATAGCTTGTTCGTTGTCATATGTGGTAGTAACGATATAGCCAACAACTTCTTTGCTCTCCCTCAATTCAAATACGACGTCGCTTCTTTCACCGCTCTTATGGCCGACAATGCTCGTTCTTTTGCTACGGTAAATACAAACTCAATTTATTTACTAGGTTATCATAAATTCATGCTAACCTTCTTCGTAACATCAATTATTGTATTATAATATATTTTTGGCCTGGTCAAATAAAATGATAGATTGTCCTAATCAAGAAAATAGTGTGGCCACTTATTCATTTTTAATAACTTCGAAAATATTAGCTTCAAAAAAATTATATTAAACACTTTCTAAACAATAATTCCTTTATAAAAACAATATATACGTAATCCGACCAACAAAAAACAATATATACGTAAAATATAAAATTAAGTAATCCAAAATTAAAAATTGGTGGTTCGAATCCTTTGTCTAGCCGGTCTACTAAATATTGATGTATTTATATTTTAAAACTATTTTCACAATTTGGATTTTAATATTTTTAATATTATTATGTGGTGCTCGTACGTAGACATTATATGGATATGGAGCAAGAAGAATACTTGTATTTGGTGCACCACCATTAGGATGTGTCCCTTCTCAAAGAACCGTAGCAGGAGGACCAAGAAGAGAATGTGTTGTTAGGTTTAATGATGCATGTAAACTTTTCAACACTAAGCTCTCTGCAAATATTGATGGCTTATCAAGAACTTTACACGACTCGACGTTACTCTATATCGACATCTATACTCCTCTTCTTGATCTCATTTTAAACCCTCAACAATATGGTAAGTTTTCTATAACAATTTCAACACATTTCTACTACATCCATAAATTTGTAGGAGTTTTTTTTTAATGAAATGTGTAGGGTTTAAGGTGTCCAATAAAGGATGTTGCGGAACGGGACTAATAGAAGTTACTCAGTTATGCAACAACTACACAGCTACTGTATGTCCTAGAAGATCTGATTATGTGTTTTGGGACAGTTTTCATCCTACTGAAAGAGCTTATAGAATCATAGTTGCGAAACTTCTTGAAAGATATCTCAACAGATTCTTCTAAACGATATAGCTCCTACATTAGTAGAAATATTTTCTCAAACAAAAAAAAGATATAGCTCCTGTTTTTTTTTTACATGTTTGTCATACTCTATTCAGGATTATTTAAATTATATATAGAAGGCAAAGATATAAATTATACTTTTGTCAACTTCTCTTTCTCAAGGCTTGTCATTAGAGAAATACTCTCTTATGATATTTTTATGGTTATATAGACAAGATTAATGTATATTTCTACATGCTTTAATATGGTACACAACTTCGGGAAAAAAATGTTCTTTTTCCATTTTCTTCAATAGTAGTACCAAGAACGAACATAGATGATAATCCTCAAATCAACTAGGCCCAAGGTTGACAAAAAGAACTAATCATAAGGCTCAATAAAATATGTTCAGAGAAGGCCCAAACACTTACCTCTATAGTCTATATAATTCTTGAATCTTGTGTGTTTCTTCAAAACTAACCTCAAACTCACTTCAATCGATATGAGCTTAATTACAATGTTCCATGAAACATAGCTTCGCCACAGATTCTAATCAATGAGTGTTCACAGGTTTTAATAGCTTCAGAAATATGAAACCAGGCTAGAAACATTGGTGTTCTATTGGTACATTCAAATCATCAACGACGATATTTACCTTTCTAGCAAAAAATAAATAAATTCAACAGCAATAAACAAATGAAAAACCCCTAAAGATAACAAATTAACAAACAAACAAAATCAAATCGCATCAAATTTTAGCCAAAAAAAAAAATCAAATCAAATCAGAAAATCCTAGAAACTGGTTTTTAAGTCCGATCATAATTGAATGGAAGCCCAAACAAAGCCAAAATATGGCCCTGCATGAGTAAAGTGTCGGACTTTCGTCATAATTGGTATCTGCCAACTACTATTCGGTACCTCATAGGCTCATATTATGTGGGATATACTTAAAATTTGTGACCCATTTTATAAGCCGTTAACTTGTTTAGACTAACAAAAATAAATCAAACTAATTTCTCCAATAAAAAAGACCACTATGTAAAGCTGGAGGAAATAGTAATTTTACAAGGAGAATACGACTAGGGATTGGACGGACGGACGGACTGCATTTAGGTCGGTCGTGTGATTTATATTTTAGTTTAGATTTAGAAACAAAAATAACGGTTAAAATAATAATTTGATTAAATGATTTGATTTTTTTTAGTGTAAAGATGAAAAATAGTAATTCACCATGCCCCAAAATTAATATAGTTTGAAAAAGGCGCTTCCCTATGCTAATCTAGTTAAGTGTTAAATGTTCTTGACTATTAGACATTAGGAGTAAATTTTCCTTAGATATTATCAATATTTATACATATACACACACCGGTTCCAAGCTTTTTGTTTTATACTGTTGTCATTCCAAAAGCTTACAAGGAAGCAAATATTTGTTTCAAACAAAGATACATAAAGAGAGTAACAATGAAAGGAAACAATATTGTTCATCACATTACTTCTTCTTCTTCGAAACTATTTTGGTTTGTTCTCTTTCTCGTATTGTTCTTAAATACGAACACGAATGCTCTGGTGAAGTTGCCACCAAATAAGACGATTCCAGCGATAATAGTGTTTGGAGATTCGATCGTTGATGCTGGAAATAACGATGATATTATGACAACATTGGCTAGATGCAACTATCCGCCTTATGGTATCGATTTTGACGGTGGAGTTCCTACCGGAAGATTTTCCAACGGCAAAGTTTCTACTGATATCATAGGTATAATATTTGTTTTTGAAAATAATTTTTTTTTGTTTATCTAATGATTAGATTCTAATCCAAATATCAGTTAAACAGATAATGCAAAATAAAAGCCCATGCAAAGCTTTATAGGTATAATATTTCACTTTGCTTAATAAACATAGCTTAGCTAAAAAAAACTATAAGAAAGTCCAGTTTGCTGTAGTGTACTGATAAAAATCTGTGAGTGACTAGTGTTGTATGTAATTAATTTACATTATTGATTGAAAGATATGTGATGAACCTAGGCACCAAGAAACTAAAAACTGGTACGGTCACAAATTTATATTAGACGCATTAATTGAGTAGCTAATGTCAAATCAAGAAGTACAATAATTAATTAGTGGGTGAGTGTTGTAGGATTATTTTGTTATGGGTCTTGAATATTAAATGGATAATGACATTTGAAGCATCAAATAATGGAAGGGTAAAACATTCATTAATATCAAACTAAAACAAGTAATTAATAATAAATAATATATTTTTTTCTTGGTTGTTACCATAGCGGAAGAATACGGAATTAAACCAAGTATACCGGCATATCGAGATCCTAATTTGAAACCGGAAGATCTTTTAACCGGTGTAACATTTGCGTCTGGTGGTGGTGGTTACGTTCCTTTCACAGCTCAATTATCAGTAATACCCGATTCTAAATCCTATTATTGTTTTCATAAAACAAAATGATTATTTCTAATGTTTGCTTTCCTTAATAACCTTTTCTTTTGAAAGGGAGGAATATCCTATTCGCAGCAATTGAAATTATTCGAAGAGTATATAGAGAAATTGAAGGAAATGGTTGGAGAAGAGAGAACAAAGTTTATAATTGAAAACAGTTTGTTCATGGTTGTATTTGGTAGTAATGATATAACCAATACCTACTTTGGTCTTCCTTCTGTTCAACGCAAATACGACGTCGGTTCCTTTACCACTCTCATGGCCGACAATGCTCGATCTTTTGCTCAGGTACTATGAAAATCTTGAAGAATTATTTACTTTTTATTTAGTAAGTTATTATGTTTAACTTTGTTTTATAATGACGGTGTATTTACAGAAATTGCATGAATATGGAGCAAGAAGAATACAAGTATTTAGTGCACCACCACTAGGATGTGTACCATCACAGAGAACCATAGCAGGAGGACTAACGAGAACTTGTGTTGCTAGGTTTAATGATGCAACAAAGCTCTACAATGCTAAGCTCTATGCAAATTTGGATTCTTTGTCAAGAACTTTACGTGACAAGGCAATAATCTACATCGATATATATGATTCTCTTCTTGATATCATTCTAAACCCTCAAGAATACGGTAATTATTTGTTTTTTCGTTTTAAAATCTTGAACATTTCTATTTCATATAAAAAAATTGATAAAATTGTGTGTGTTGTCATGAATGTGACAGGATTTAAGGTGGTTGATAAAGGATGTTGTGGAACTGGATTAATTGAAGTTGCTGTATTGTGCAACAAGTTCACTGCTGAAGTATGTCCAAAGAGAGATGATTATGTGTTTTGGGATAGTTTCCATCCCACCGAGAAGACTTATAGAGTTATGGTCGCAAAATATTTTAAGAGATATTTCAACAAAACTTTTTAGTTTATGGATACATGCAAGTTAAAATCTAATTTATCAAGTTTTTGTTGTTGTTGTTGTTTACCGTCGTAGCAAACGATATGTGATTTGAGATAGTTTTATCATACTAAAAAATACAAGTATTTTAGATTACTATGGTTTCGTCTTGTTGAAGTATCATTATGTTAGTCTAGGTTAAAAATGAAATTCTCTCAAGCGTAAAATTATATCAATATTCCATTTAACCACTCATAGACGATCTTAATGGTAGAAATACCAAAATCACTATCGAGAATTAGTCTGGTTCGATCTATACGATGACCCCAATTTTATTAAAAGTTATTGGTTTAGAAGACATTTTGTTGATCGTTATATTTAAATTTTTTATTTCACAAATTTGAGAAAATATTGAATTGGAAGAAATCGTTATATATAAGAAAATTGTAAAGTTAAAATATAAATATAGAGTTGACAAAAAAAAAGAACATAAATATTGAATTGTGGAATAAGAAAAACAATAAAACACATAGCTCGACAACAAAAATAAAGATTTAAAGTGAACTCTTGTGAATCAAAACTCAAAATTGCATTACTAGGTGCAACTTTTTTTTTTGTTAACATATTATTGAACTGAAGCATGAACAATAAAATGTTTTACAAAGTTAGCCTGGTCCATATACAAACAAGCCCAGTGAGCAATATAAACCCGAAAATTAATCCAAGTGGATTACTTGGATTAATTAGTTACTTGCACCAAATGTTGAACTTGCATTTGAAGAATGTTCTTAATAAACCGGAAGGCTTTCTTTCACTAGACACTGAACAGATCCTTACTAGGCCATGCACCATTTCCCTCGACTGGTTCGAACTTCGAACTATGATTCTTTAACAACAAAATTAGCGATAAAAAAGGACCTAATCTTGATTTGTTTTGGATATGAAGCTGTAAGCATCTAACTCTAGTGATCTATGACGTTAATAGGATCAAATCTTGTACTAATTAATCATGTGAGTAATTTAATATATTTAGTAGTATATTGGACCTACTAATAAATGATCAAATTAATTTCACAATTAATGAATGCTTATCAAACCGAATTCTAAAAATCCAATTAATGGATTCACTATATCTTGTTTTCTTTTGTTTTTACTATACGTGGAAGTAGCTACTTCGTCACTTCAAATGTGTCGCTGTCGAGTTATTACTTTTTATATATACCGCTACGATAATTTACCGGGTCCATCTTCTGCGAGATGGGGATACCAAAGACTTATGTATAAGATCAATAAGTTGCTTTCTTTATAATAAAAATTCTGGTTAATATTAAATGTTAAAAACTGTACATAGGGAGACTTTTTGAGCTTGTAACTTGTAACTTGTAACATTGGTCTTCTATGTTTAATGAATGATCACTTTAGATGAAAAAAAAAGGGAGACTTTAGAGTGATAGAAAAAAGAAGAAAGAGATAATAGACTTTGACACTCTTCAATAAGCGAATGCAATTGGTGTCGAAATTACTTGAGGTTGAAACACTCGAAACTATGTAGTGAGATAAGATTCCACATTAGTCCGTTGGACTGAGTACGAGATAAGGGATCCATACGTGTTTGGATAATGGTGTTTTCTGGGAGACGAGAGAGCTTGAGGGTTCACAAGAATGTAAATTGACATTTCTTTGTGTTTCACCGAGCGTGATATAAGAATCCAAACACATGTTGTTCCACCAAATCGAAAACAACCGGGTCCAAGTGTGGTCCGGCCTATCTGACTCGAAATCAGTTCGATCTGATGAATTAGTCCACTCAATCGATATAATCGAATAATGGGAGAAAACCTATAAAAGTTAATAAGTTATCATAACTCGAATACACGCTGCATCACCTTAACCTAAATCGATCTGGCCAAAAGAGATTCAATAAATTTGATGTAAAATTAATCATAGAGTAAATACATGCTTGCAAAGCCAACTTTACCTGCGTGTGGTGTTCTGATTTCTCATTATCTACTTTGTAATGCTCCAAATGGTCTCTTTTTTGAGAAAAAAAGAAAGAAGGAAGAAAATAAGAAGGAAATTTAGTTAAAAAAAAGAAAAAGCCAACTTTACTATAGGAGATATTTAGAAGGACTATATGTAATAAATTGCGTTCGTTTTGTATTTTCTTTATACGAAATAAAATAGTAATTGAATATCACAGTAATATTCAAGTATAATCACAAATTGTCTTTACATTCTATAATGATATTCATTTAAAAAAGAAAAAACTGTAAAGCAATACTCTTCAATAAACGGAAAACATGATGTATTTTGAGAACGTATGTAGTTATGCAAACTTAATTATGTTAGATAGCTGTTGGGCGATAATATGGCTGTGTCAATCATTCTAGTAGCCTTGATATATCTTACTTAATAGCTTGATTTTTTGGATACTTGGCTATTTACATTCTATAATTATTATATTTGGACCAGTGTTATATAGGTAGGAATAATAGCAAGCTTCTCTCAAAATATACAAACATTTTCCCATTAATGTATTTTATGGTAGCCACAACTCTTTTTTTCTTCTTCTTAAAGTCTCTTATGTAACTTTTTTCACGTGTATATATATAGAGAAAGCTACCGACTTCACACTGATTAATTGTAGTAGTATCACCCATTGCTTGTGATCCACATCTACCAAGCCTTTGTTCCATCATTTTTTTTGTTATTCATGTTTAACATATATGATTCGTTATGTTGATTTTCGTAAAGAATTCTAAAATACAATTAAAGTAGAATATGTTACGATAGAGACCAAACGCAAAAATGCCACCAACAATATACTCCCTCTGTATTTGAAAAATTGATATTTAAATTTTTTCACACATATTAAGACATAATAATTATTTGTATTTATTTATAATTGATTTATTTATTTCTACTTACTTTTTTGTTTTCCAATAAAAAAAGTATGCATGATGAAAATACTTTAGATAAAACAAATATTTGCCATTAATTTAAGTGATAAAGCAAAAAAAACATTAATTAAAATGTAAAAAATCAATCTTTCAAAAACAAGGAAAAAACCTAAAAAATCATTCTTTCAAATACACAGGGAGTATTATAGATTGATGAGCTTGATGGGCTCTAGAAGTCTGGGTTGTATTAATGTCACTGGCGGAGCCAAAGTCGTTTGTCATCAGAGGCATAAACACATATTGAAAAAACCCGTTTACAAATGCAACAAAAATCGTTAACAAATTACAAAAAACGTTTGTAAGTAGCCATACACACGTTAATTAGTTAGAATTAACCTTAATTATTGTGAGCTTATGTTTGTATTTTACATGGTTCTAGAGAAAAACGTATTAGACTTGTTTAGTGTTAAATATGTGATAGACTGTTTTTTATTTTTAATTTATAAGGAGCATGAAAAAAATTATCAAAAGGCCCATAGCTAAACTTTTCATATATTGTAAGTTACTTTAAAAATTCCATCGTGTGCAACTACCCCACCCATTAACAAGCTGTCTCCGCCCCTGATTAATGTGATGACCTATAAAGTTGTAGGTGGGTAACAGTTTACATCACATGCTCAAAGATAACAACAAGATATTCTTGAAGTAAGTATTGTTACTATTACTTATGCATATCAGTGTAACATAATTGACGTAGTATAATATATTTCATTTTTTTTTGTTTTTGCTAAACAGAATATATTTCAAGTTACAAATGTTTATTTTTTGTCGTCATATTACAAATGTATATACTGATTTTTCGTATAACACTATACAATTTTTTTTGTCAACATTTTTTATTTAATAAATTGATAACAAAATTCGAATTGGAGTTATACTTATAGAGTTATAGTTTTACATTTAATATAAACTTATCGTTATGAATCACTCTTCAACAGTTGTGCTATGCATGGGACTTCCAACGTTTGAGTTCATGTCACTTTTGTCTTTGTAAATAACTTTTTTATTTATTTAATAAATTTAACATTTCACAAAAGATAGAGCATGTTATTTAATACTCCTATAGAGTATAGTATCTTAAACTCTTACAGTGAATATATAATCCTCGTTTAATTAGCGTTGAGACTTCACATACATGCTTGTCACACTCTGCTGGCAATACACAAATAATAGTGATGTTTTGAGAGCAGCCAATTATAAATTAAAAAAGTTGGTATGGTTGAGATATTAGTATACCCTTGTCTCAGTTGTTTTCTACGATTAAAATTACTACTAGTAAACAAAACACCGAATCTATATCCATAATAAATGTTTCAACTGGTTAATCCGAATTTTTGTCGTAAGTCCACCGCAACATCTCCACGACGCCACGCATTGCACTTGCACACATAATATATATACACATTTATTCATCTATATAAGTACATATGTGTATATATTATAAATAAATGTGACATAGAAGAGAAGTTGATATATCATTCTCCGTTTGTCCTTGTTATCTTGTAAAGCTTAGAAGCAAACTTCTTTTATTTTTAAAAACCTTATTTTATTTTCTACATTAGGTTAAAGCAAACATGAAAGACAATACTACGAGTTGGTCTTGTTCTTGTTCTTCGTGGAAACTATGTTTGTTGTCCATTCTCTTGCTCACAGAGACGATCACCGCCGTGAAACTGCCGCCAGGCTTCACGGTTCCAGCGGTAATGGCTTTCGGAGATTCCATCGTCGACACCGGAAATAATAACAATGTCAAAACCGTAGTTAAATGTGATTTTCAACCTTACGGTATTAATTTCGAAGGCGGAGTTGCCACCGGAAGATTCTGCGACGGACGAGTCCCCGTCGATTTGATAGGTTCATTCTCGTGATTCTCTTCATTTATAAATGTCACGTTACTCTTCTTTTTGTTTACTTAATGGCAGAAGATAAAAGTCAATAAAAAATTGATTCATGCATTTATATTTATATAACGACCGTTAATTTTTTGGGACACAAGTAGTGACTACGGCAAATTATTTGAGCAATCATTTGTTTTTTTTGTCCCCTTATAGACACTAGTTACAATACAAGTCTAGTAGCATTAACTCATTAAGTTAAAATAACACTTGTTTTTGTGCTCTGTTTTTATTTGCAGCCGAGGAACTTGGAGTCAAATCAATTGTACCAGCATATCTCGATTCGAATCTAAAACCCGAAGATCTTTTAACCGGTGTATCATTTGCGTCTGGAGGGTCTGGTTATGATCCTATAACACCAAAACTCTTGGTAAAACTATATACAATTTGATCATTAGATTTTTAGTGTCAATTCCCCTTGATATCCTAACTATATGATTTGATGTCTATTTGTTGATGGTATTATAGGCAGTAATATCATTAGAACAGCAATTGAAATATTTCGAAGAGTACATAGAGAAAGTGAAGAATTTAGTTGGGGAAGAAAGAAAAGACTTCATATTAGCAAATAGCTTAATCTTATTGGTCGCAGGAAGTGACGACTTAGCCAATACTTACTATACTCTTCATGCAAGACCTCACTACGACGTCGATTCCTACACTACTCTTATGGCAGATTATGCCTCAGATTTTGTGACGGTAAGGTTCTCTCATTTGACAAAAAAAAAAAAGCTTCTCTCATATTTTAAATAAATATGTATATACCAAAATTAATAACCAAGAAAAAAGAAAAATATAGTTTAAAATTATTTTTGAAGGAGTAAACAAAATAATTATTTACATTTTACTGGGTGAGCCAAGTAATAACATCTGCCATAAATAGTACAAATAAAATTCAATTTTCAAAAAGTTAATACTCCCTCCGTTTCATATTAGTTGTCGTTCTACACTTTTTCTTTTGTATCAAATTAATTGTCGTTTATATTTTCAATGCATATTTTGGCTTTAAATACCAGATTTAACCTCAAGTTTTATGAAGAATAGTAAAAGTCAAATTCATTTTTAAGGGTAAAATAAAAATTCTAATATGTTTTTTTAATACACGTGAAATCACCTAAAATCACTTAAAATTCTAGTATTCAGCAACTCATACTTCTACTTATTGAGATGAATACTCTAATGATTAGTACATCGTCGAATACGACGGTTCAGAAAATTTATTGCGTTATTATTTATTTACAACATAAATGTAAGTTGCAGATGCCTCATACTTTTTATTAGAGACTTGCTAGCACGTGCATTATATTAAAATAAATATTTACTTATAAACATTTGAATTTGTGGTTCATTTTATATTGAAATAAATATTTACTTTCCCAAAATGAAATTAACAGAAATTATATGGATATGGAGTGAGAAGAGTAGCTGTGTTTAGTGCACCACCAATCGGGTGTGTACCATCACAAAGAACCTTAGGAGGAGGTCTTTTAAGAGATTGTGCTGAGGATTACAACGATGCATCAAAGCTTTTTAATTCAAAGCTCTCCAAAAAACTGGATTTGTTGCGTCAAACTCTACTCGGTATCAAATCGATCTACATAGACATCTACAATCCTCTTTCTGATATCATTCAATATCCTGCAAAATACGGTAAAACATCAAGATGTTCATTTAAATTTTCTTGTACTAAATTTTTTTTTTTCAAAATGAAAAATGTACTAACTTCAAGGTTATATTTTGGGTTATTTCAGGATTTGGAGTGGCTAATAAAGGATGTTGTGGAACAGGAGCCCTCGAAGTTGCTGTGTTGTGCAATAAAGTCACATCTTCTGTATGTTCCGACGTGTTTAGTCATGTGTTTTGGGATAGTTATCACCCTACAGAAAAAACTTACAAAGCGATAGTCAAACCGTTGATGGTCAAATATGTCAACCAATTCGTATAAATTAATTTAAAACTATCTTCACGTCGTAATGATTTTTATTAATTTTTCTTCACATTTTGTTTGTATCCTTTGAAAGATGTATTTGCTCTGAGAATAATGAATGTTGTCGACAAAAAAAAAAGAATGTTTATTGTTTGTTTCATTTATTTAGAGAAATCTATTAGGATGCGAGGACAATATGATTTGGTTTGTACTAATGTCATCGATCTATCCATATATAGGTTCAAATTCGGTAAAATTTATTGTTGACAAAAAAATGTAGGGGTGTCAAAATGGGTCAAAACTTTTGGGTTTATCCAACCCAATCCAACCCATTAACCCTAATGGATTGAATATTTGGTTTGAATGGTTTTAATGAGTTAAGTGGTTTAATGAGTCAAATGGGTTGAGTTAAAATGAGTTGAAATAAAACGGGTTAATGGGTTAAAAATGGATAACCCATCAACCCATTCATAACTAAAAGACATGATTTCACAATTTTTTTTATTTTGTTACCAAAAACACTATTACACCAATTTCCCCGCCAAAAACAAGATTACACAAAAACACAATCTAGTAAACCATTTTCCGCCAAAAACGAGATTCATACAATTTCCCGCCAAAATATGATCCGACAAAATTTTCTCGCAAAACGTGATCTCTCAAACTATTTTCGCCAAAATCGAGATTCATAAAACTTTCCGCCAAAATATGATCCCGTAAAATTTTCCCGCCAAAAATATGATCCCACAAAGTTTTCCTGCCAAAAACGTGATCTCACAAAATATTTTCGTCAAAATCGAGATTCATAAAATTTCCCGCCAAAATATGATCCCGCAAAAATTTTCCCGGCAAAAACGAGATTTATAAAATTTCCCGCCAAAAATATGATCCCGCAAATTTTCCCGCCAAAAACGTGATCTCACAAAATATTTTCGTCAAAATCGAGATTCATAAAATTTCCCGCCAAAATATGATCCCACAAAAAATTTCCCGCCAAAAATATGTTCCCGCAAAGTTTTCCCGCCAAAAACGTGATCTCACAAAATATTTTCGTCAAATCGAGATTCATAAAATTTCCCGCCAAAATATTATCCCGCAAAAAATTTCCCGCCAAAAATATGATCCCGCAAAGTTTTCCCGCCAAAAACGTGATCTCACAAAATATTTTGTCAAAATCTAGATTCATAAAATTTCCCGCCAAAATATGATCCCGCAAAAATTTTCCCGCCAAAAATATGATCCCGCAAAGTTTTCCCGCCAAAAAAGTGATCTCACAAAATATTTTCGTCAAAATCGAGATTCATAAAATTTCCCGCAAAAATATGATCCCGCAAAAAATTTCCCGCCAAAAATATGATCCCGCAAAGTTTTCCCGCCAAAAACGTGATCTCACAAAATATTTTCTTCAAAATCGAGATTCATAAAATTTCCCGCAAAAATATGATCCCGCAAAAAATTTCCCGCCAAAAATATGATCCCGCAAAGTTTTCCCGCCAAAAACGTGATCTCACAAAATATTTTCTTCAAAATCGAGATTCATAAAATTTCCCGCCAAAAATATGATCCCGTAAAATTTTCCCGCCAAAAACGTGATCTCACAAAACAATTTCACTAAAAACGAGATTCATTAAATTTCTCGTCGAAAATTTTGCAGGAGCATATTTTCCCGCAAAAAATGTGAACACAACATTTTTCCCAAAATCGAGAATGATAAATTTCCCGCCGAAAACGAGATTTTACGAAAATATTGCGCCAAAACACATTTCATTAAAAAAAATCCGCCAAAAAACGCGATTCGGAAAATTTTCCGCCTAAAATAACATTTCGTATTATTTTTATTAATGGAAATATGTTTTTGTAATTTAAATAAAAATATAATTTGTAAAACATGATTTACAATTCATTTATAAATATATATATTCTTTTTATCCATAAAATTAAATGGGTTGGGTTAAAGTCAATCCAACTCATTTATGTTTAATGAGTTCATGGGTTGATGCAACCCAATTGCTAAATGGATTGGGTTAACCCATAAACCATTAACATTCAACCCATATGAGTTATGGGTTGGATTGAGTTGTATCATCCATTTTGACACCCCTAAAAAAAATGATAGTCCGATATGCCTCAATATCTCGCAGAAATGAATAAGTAAGAAAATGTTGTTGGTAAACAAATCATCATCATATATATCATTAAGTTTCTCTGGTGGAAAGTGACTTCATATATATTCTTAAAATTCAAGAGTAGTAATGTATTATAAAACAAGTCATTCTTTTTGTATTTCTGTCATCAGAATTAAGGAATTGTTATCTTCATAAAACATTCTGACATTCATCCTGTGTGTACTCACTACTCACATGCATTTTTAGCTTCTTTCGACAACAAATACTAAACGTCTAAATAAAGTAATTAAGAAAGCCACTTGGTATATATATGCTACTGACATGAGCTTAGAAGCACTATTAGTTGAAATTCTCTATTAAAAAAAACCACATAATAGAATCTTAACTTAAGGCTAGATATGTGTAGAATAAAATTATTGGTGTTAGCATTATTTTCCGTTTATATCTTATCAGCAGAAGCTCGCAATGGATCTTTTCCAGCGATTTTGGCTTTTGGAGATTCAATCCTTGATACCGGTAACAACAATTACCTCCTGACTCTAATGAAAGGAAATTACTGGCCATATGGGAGGAGTTTAACCATGAGACTGCCCACGGGAAGATTTGGAAATGGAAGAGTATTCTCCGATATAGTTG
The DNA here is from genome assembly GCA_900128785.1 of Arabis alpina. Classification (NCBI taxonomy): domain Eukaryota; kingdom Viridiplantae; phylum Streptophyta; class Magnoliopsida; order Brassicales; family Brassicaceae; genus Arabis; species Arabis alpina. The sequence goes on from LT669789.1 coordinate 33,625,983, forward strand.
GTATAATATCAATATTGCTTCTTTGTAATTATTGATTTTTTGTTTATCATATTGTTTAGAGAATCAATCATATGGTACGAAATATATTCTCATATAGTTTTTTTCTTATAAAATTATTATTTGCAGCCGAAGGTTTGGGGATTAAAAAAGAACTACCAGCTTCTCGTAAGTTGTTCATTGCTCCAAGCGACCTAAAAACCGGTGTTTGTTTCGCATCAGGTGGTGCAGGAGTTGACCCCGTTACATCCAAAATGCTGGTGAAAATTTTATAAAATTCCGGTGAAAAATGTTATATATCTGACGTAAAATATATTTTCTAATAAGTATTATAATTCATTTTCGGGTGTTGGTTTGTTTAGAGAGTTTTATCGCCGGGCGACCAAGTAAGCGATTTCAAAAAATACATAGTGAAGCTAAAAGCAGTCGCTGGTATTTCAAAAGCAAAGGACATAATTGCAAATGCAGTTTTCCTTATTTCTGAAGGAAATAATGATATTGGAATCACATTTTTTGGGACTCCAACAGCAGTACTCAGAGGGATGAATCGGAGAAGATATACCACTAAACTAGTTGGTTGGAACAAAGCATTTATGAAAGTAAGAAAAAAGAATGAAGCAATAAATATTCATATATCAAGCATCCATATATAGTAGTATGAATTGTTTACATATTCATTCACATTCTTTTGTTTTATGTCTATGTATGAAGCAATTATATGATCAAGGAGCGAGAAGATTCGCGGTGATGGGAGTGATACCATTGGGATGTTTGCCTATGGCAAGAATCTTCATGGGTGGATTCGTCATCTGGTGTAACTTACCCGCAAATCTAGTAGCGCAAGATTACAACAGAAAATTGCAGCAGGGGATGAAAAGTTGGCCCGGAGACGGTTTTCAGGGTGCAAAGTTTGTCTATGTCGACATGTACAACTCTCTTATGGATGTTATAAAAAATCATAGGAGATATGGTACGTATATACACACCATCATTTATGTATAGTAGTCACTGTCATGTTTGAATCCAGATAGTGACGCAACATGTATTCTATAGTGACACAGTGACAACCGTAAAACAAACTATTCATGTTATATGGTTGCAGGATTTACTAATGAGAAGAATGGGTGTTGTTGTATGCCAACAGCAATTATACCATGCCCCAACCCAGATAGATACGTCTTCTACGACTTTGCTCATCCCTCCGAGAAAGCCTACAAGACAATTGGTAAAAAGCTTGTCGATGATATCAAGAGAGGCCTTGCTTGATTTCTTTGCAATCTTTAATAACCACCATCGTTAATTATATTTATATGAGAAAACAAAAATCATACATGATGATCTATTCATATTTTTTCTTATTATCAAGAATGTATAATCTAATTATGTGTTGTTCATTTTAATTATATGATTCCGGAACAAAGACGTTTGCTTACAAAAATGTATGTGCAATATAATAAATCAGAAAAAGGCTTTGGAGACGAACTAATCAAATAGCAATTCCATAACAAACTTCTTTGCATAAGAAAAGAACAAAACTTAACATTCGAACTAAAGTGACATAAAAAAACTGGTTTTGAGATTATATATATTTCTGAATATCTTATTTTAAAATAGTAACATTACACCAAACAGACTAGACCATATCATTTTTAGCTCAGACAACAAGTCATTGTGAACCAAAACAAATTATATTAGCTTTGATTGGTAACAATTTTAATATATTAACAGCGCTTTACAATTTGTAATGTTTTACATTGTACAAGTTTTATATTGTACAAATCACACAAGCGATACCAAAAGCGTTACACTAAGTTTTAATATACATTTTTTTATAGCTTTGCACTATGTTGTAATAGCTTATAGTAAAAATACTTGAACCGTTTTATGTTACTAAGGAGACCCATTATATGTTCACTCGATGCAGGTAAAACATTTTTCTCTTAATAAATATTTAATTAATCTTAATGATAGATAGAGCTCATGGAAGGAGATAAGGCCAAAAAATGGTTTAAGCTTCTGAAAGAGTAGGAGTCTTAGCTATGTTATTCTACTTAACACTTATGAAGAATACACAATTAAATTCCTATAAAACCATATGATTTTATTACTTCACACATAAAGATGTAGACACTACTTCATACGACTCCCGCTAAAATTCAAGGGGCATATTGTTGTTCTCTGCCTGCTGTAGATCATGCCATGTGGCAGTGTTTCACCTACCACATGTCCCATGATCTTCGAGAACCAAACCCCAACCACTAGCCTTTTTGCTTTTGCTCAAATCAGAAATCCTTCGTTGTTTACCGAACCACTTCTCTGCACAAAGCTTCTGACTTTCTTCTTCATGATCTGAGTAATACATAGTTTAGAACTATGTTTCTTCATTCAATCAGAGATGCTAATCCGGATGCATCTACATCTTCAATTTTCAACACAAATATATAGATCACCGCCGCTATAAAATTTAAACTATATAGAATTTTTTGTCACTCGCATATATTAAATTATAAGTCTAGTAGAACATGCTTCAACAAGTATTCATAGAAATTTCGGGGAACTATGTGGTGTTTGCACTTTATCAATGTTACTTGCAGAATATGCTTTTCAATTGGATATATATATAATGGTATAAAATCACATGGCCATGAGCATGACCTACAAAATATTTGAGATAATAGTGATAAGTTATCACTGATAACTTATACAAGATGCACTAAAACATAAATAGCAATATTTTGTGCAAACTTTTTAAATGAGAAATTCATAGAACTAAAACATGCCAACATTCATTCTATGTGTACTATATACTCTCATGCATTTTGGCTTACTTCGACAACAAAAATCAGACGTCTTTTTTTTCCGGAACTAGACGTCTAAAAGTTATTAGAAAACATCAATTGATTTCTTTATAATTTTACACAGGAATAATTTAAAACACTCGAGAGAAAGTGTGAGCTTAACTTGTTCGATATGTTTTGGGGAAAAATATTGGTGTTAGTATTATATTCTCTATTTTTCTTCTCAACAGAGGCCGGTAAAAACAAAACATTTTCTGCACTTTTTGCCTTTGGAGATTCAGTATTAGATACTGGTAACAATAATTTTCTTCTAACTCTACTAAAAGGAAATTACTGGCCATATGGTTGGAGTTTTGACTATAATGTACCTACGGGAAGATTTGGAAATGGAAGAGTATTCACCGATATAATTGGTATAATGTCATATTCTCTTACCATGTTTTCCCTTCTTCTAAATCATGATTTGTCACAACATTATTGATATAACCTTATAGTCGGAATAGTATATATTCTCATGTGGTGAAGTCTTCTATTGTAGCACAAGGTTTGGAGATCAAAAGACTTGTACCGCCTTATCGTAAGGTTCGTCGCCTTAAAAACGACGACCTTAAAACCGGTGTTTGTTTCGCATCAGGTGGTTCAGGAATCGACGATCTTACATCCAAAACACTGGTGAACAAAATTATGAACTTTTTATAATTTCCACAACTTTTCTGATAATTATTTCCATTTATTGTGGGGATTATGGTCGGTTTTGGTCAGAGAGTTTTATCGGTAGGCGACCAACTACAAGATTTCAAAGAGTATTTGACTAAACTAAAGAACGTAGCGAAAGATAAGAAGGAAGGGAAAGAGATCATCTCAAACGCAGTGTTTCTAATTTCTGAAGGAAATAACGATATTGGATATTGGGCGGCTCCGGCTCTTGTACGATTATACTCCACAAATACATACACAAGTAAAATGGTTGGTTGGACCAAAATATTTCTACAAGTAAGACAATTTTTTTTTAATCAAGCATTGATATAGTAGTATGAATTGAATTATATGTATTATTCACATTCTTTTAGTGAAAATATCTATCTACCGTATGAAGGATTTATACGATCTTGGAGCGAGAAAATTCGCGGTGATGGGAGTGATGCCAATAGGATGCATACCTCTCCATCGAGCCCTATTTGGTGGGGTATTCGGATGGTGTAACTTCCTCTTGAATAAAGTTGCGGAAGACTTTAACATTAAATTGCAGAAAGGTCTTCAAAGCTACGGAGTAGAAGATAATTTTAAAGGTGCAAAGTTTACTTACGTCGACATGTATGGCTCTTTAATGGATCTTATCAAGCATCCTAAGGCTTTTGGTACGTAAATAAACATCCTACAAACATATGCATGAAGTAATCAAGTGATATATGATGATGATTTAGTAGTTATTGTATTGTTGCTCACTTGCTCCATATCAGTGACTTGAATCTTTCTAGCCGCGTCATTTGTTTTTTCTAATAAAAGATAGTCCATCATACCTGTTTTTTTTTTGTTTTGTTCAATATCATATCTGTTAACAGTATGTTTTTTCTAGGTTTTTTTATTAAACTTGTGAACGAATAACACAAACCCTGAGATCCATTTAGTATATAAGTCTCAAAATCCAATACTACTAGAAAAACTTAAACATACAAGTTTCCTTTTTCCTAATTGCCTCCGGCCGAGGCATTCCTGTACTAATTCTAATAGGGCCTCTTCAAAATCTCTAAGATTTTTCAGTCACTTTGACAATAAGAGCACTTTTAACGGTGAGACTCTTACCCTTTTTTTAACTATTAAAAAAATAAGAAAAATTAAAAGTAAATGAGAAAGAGTGAAATGGTCTCAGTAAAAAGAGTTAGAAGAAACCTGTTTTTGAGACTTTGACCAACGTGGCCACTTTTCTATGGTCCACTTTTTTTTAATTTAGTTATATGATTTAATTTTATTATGATGAAATTTATATTTGAGTCTCACCTTTAAGGATGCTCTAAGGATCGACATGACACAATATATATATATATATATATATATATATTTTTTTTTTTTTTCTTTTTTTTCTTTTCGAAAATTACACAATATATTTCTTCTTTATTTATTTTGTTTGTTGTAGTTTCTATTGACGTTGCAAAAGAAAAAGAAATTTGTAAACTCCGAATTTAATTACATTGATCCACAACATTAGGCCTACACAACATAGAAAATAGACGTAATTATAATATTGTGTCATATACTTTCTTGTCTTTATATTTCTAAATGTCGGTTTCGAGATCCAAATCCTATCACCCAAATCTTTTTGTTATGATCAAGAATTCATGGTTCTAATAATAACAATCCATGTATACATGTATTTGCAGGGTTTTCAGAAGAGAAACGTGCGTGTTGTTGTATGCCAACAGCAATAATACCATGCCTAAACCCGGAAAAGTACGTCTTTTATGACTTCGCTCACCCTTCCCAGAAAGCTTATGAAGTAATATCTAAACCTCTTATCCATAATATGAGGAAAGGTCTTGCCTAGTCAAATTCTAATTGTTTCTTACAATGTTTTGTTTTAATCTTAGTTACGACCATCGTTAATTATATGTAATAGAAAACAATATAATACATGACTATCTATTCGTCTTTTCTTATTGTAAAGTTAATATATAATCCACGAGCCATCAGTGAGATACCATTCTGGAAGAGCTAGTATTCTAACCTTGTGGTCACCTGGGGGCCAAAGAATGATGTATTGTTCATTTTATGCAATCACTCAACAAAAGCATTTGTTAACAAATGTATGATATTTGAAAGAAAAAAAAACACAAATGTATGCTCACGAAAGTAAATCACAAAAGAGCTTATACAAAACCAATTGTAAGCTTGTGGATTCGATATTAATAGAAGTTTTGAGACCAACGAAGCAAATAAGAATTGGCCAGCAAACTTTATTTAAATCAAACCAAACGAAAAAATAACAAAAATAAATAACCTTTTGTGTTTTTTTTGTGTGTTGCCGTTGTATAACAATCTAAATTAAAATGTTTTAATATATGAGGGTGAATTGTCAAAGACTAAAAAAACATTTACTCCATTGGGCTTAAGAGAGTATTGTACTCTTGTAACCAAGTGTCACTACTTTGATTGGAAAAGTATCAAGAACAAAGTCTAGCTACAAGTCAAATGATCAAGTGGTATTTGGGACAAGTCTAGCCTTGAACTAAGTAGGTATTAGTGAACAAAGTCTAGCTACAAGTCAAATGTGTTATTAATTAGGACTAAAGTATATCCCTCAACTAGAGAGTCGTATAATCAGCAGTATACAAAAATGGTTTGGAATTAATATTGCAAGTTTGTTAATATATAGTCATGCCTAGGAAACCTCCTTCAAATCTGTAGTCTATGTTTTATTTTGTTCTTCACACAAATTGCATTGTTTGAAACTTTGAATATACCTTTACTAAAATGTTTTATTTTATTTGTATACTTTACTAAAATAATTTTTGTTCTTATAATATTAACTTACACTCAAAATATTAATCAAGTAACAACTACTTGTTCGACTATTGTAGAAAGAAAATAATTTTTAAAAACTATTTAGAAATTCATAGCACACACTTTTCATCTCCTACTTTCCATTTCATTGCCGGTCACGTATGTGAATCAATCCACAGTGTCTTAAATGCTCTTTAGTCTCTCTATATAACATCGAATACCGCTTACAATATATTTGTCCATTCACATTTCTTCAAGTATTTGATTTACGTAAGAGATCAAATACACACTAATGGGGAGGTTTCATAAGCTTCCTCTCATAGGTTTAGTTTTGCTCTGCGGTCTAATAGGCTCACTGACCATCGCCGATGAACATGCATGCTTTAGTACCGAACAAACCTTTAGTCGCGCCAATTTTCCTAAGGATTTCATTTTTGGTACGGCGAGCGCAGCTTTTCAGGTACTATATATACATTATATTTATCATAATTGACCGTCAAACCTGACAAGTTCTGGTCTTATATAAGGCGGTATTGTATAAGGCTAAGATCAATAGTTTTTCTCAATAGTCTTTTTTTTAAGATCTCATAAAAGCCCATTTCGGTGTCTCTAGTTGCATTGTCATTGGAAGTTTGGGAGTTTAATATGAATACATTATTATCAGAGTGAAGTATGTTTAAATGTTAATTTTTATAACAAAAAAATTAAGTGATTTATGTGGTAACTTAAATAGGTTGAAGGAGCTGTAGATAAAGGATGTAGAGGACCAAGCATGTGGGACGTATACACCAAGAAATTCCCACGTCTCTCTCTCTCGCTCTCCCATTTTTCATTTCAATTTGACTAATAAATACTTGTTAAATTACGTAAATACAATCTTATTCTTCTTTTTATTAAATCTATTTTTTTCAGATAAATGTAATTATCACAATGCCGACGTTGCTGTCGATTTCTACCATCGGTACAAGGTGTCAACAATCTTATTATTTTATCTTTCGTTATAAATCTTGTTTATATATGCTTTGTGTGAAGCTCTTTAAAGTGTATTAATAATTTTAAAAAATAAATCTAATAGGAAGATATCCAGTTGATGAAAAATCTGAACACCGATGGATATAGATTTTCCATTTCATGGCCCAGAATATTTCCCCGTAAGTTACAAATTCTCATCAAATTATATTCCAATGGTTAATATTTTCTAATATATATCATTAATTGATCATAATAAAATTAAGTAAATAACTACCGAATAATTAAATTATGAACAGATGGTAGGATGGAGAAAGGAATAAGCCAAGCAGGTGTGCAGTATTACCACGACTTGATCGACGAGCTCCTCAAAAATGGTAATTTGTTTTCTTTCCAGTAACCAAAACTTCATAATCTATTACTCGTACTAACTCTTAAGATTGTTTTCAAATCCAGAAATAACGCCACTAGTAACCGTTTTTCACTGGGATACTCCTCAAGACTTGGAAGATGAATATGGTGGCTTCTTAAGCGACCGCATCATGTAAAATATTTTTTGGTTATAAGTCATATTATGTAACTTTTTGTTGTTAAGAACTCATGTAGCTAAATTGTTGTATACTTTCTTTTGTAAATTTAGAAAGGATTATACAGAGTACGCCAATTTTACATTCCAAGAGTATGGACACAAAGTGAAGCATTGGATCACATTCAATGAGCCATGGGTGTTCAGTCGAGCTGGCTACGACATCGGAAAAACAGCACCGGGACGTTGTTCTAAGTATATCAAAGAACATGGTGAGTTGTGTCACGATGGACGGTCAGGACACGAAGCTTATATCGTCAGTCATAACTTGCTCTTGGCACATGCTGATGCCGTTGAAGCATTTAGAAACTGCGACAAGGTTTCCATATAATCATCACCAAATTATATAAAATTTGTTTCTAAATATTTACGTAATATATAATGAGAAAGTATTTATGAACATTTCTTTCTAATGATTTGCAGTGTAAAGGTGGTAAAATTGGGATTGCTCACAGTCCAGCTTGGTTTGAGTCTCACGAGCTCTCGATGGAAGAAGAGCAAGAGCACAAAAGTCCGGCAACTCATTTGATTGACTTCATTTTGGGATGGTAAAAGGAACCTAAAAATATTTTAACATTTCATTTCAAAAAATACAATACAAATATATGTGTTACAAATACTAATTTAATTCTTTAGGCATTTGAATCCGACCACGTATGGAGATTATCCACAATCGATGAAGGATCATGTCGGAGATCGACTACCAAAATTCACAGAGGCACAAAAAGAGAAGTTGAAGAATTCTGCTGATTTTGTAGGAATCAATTACTACACTTCAGTATTTGCATTGCACGACGAAGAGCCAAATCCTTCGCAACCGAGTTGGCAGAGTGATTCTCTTATCGATTGGGAACGTAAGTCTCATTCTTTTATTTTTATTATCAACAACATGCCTTGTGCGGATTTGAATAATGACATTGTGACGGCACTAGTACAAAGCACTAGGTTACATGGCTTTCTCCAGTCTCGTTTTCTTCTTTTCGCCATATAATTTTTTCTTAGTTTTGATTTACAAGTTAGACTATTTTCAAAGTTCTTGTGTTTTAATACTTTTTTATTTTCAGCAAGGTATGTGGATAAATTCAGTGCTTTTGCTATGAAGGTATGTGATTTTTTTTTTTGGTTATTATTTACGTAAAATTAACATATTAAGATTGATTTGTTTTATGATAACTTGTCTTTTTAAGCCTGATGTTGCTAGAGTGGAAGTCTACGCAAATGGTTTGAGAAGCCTTTTGAAATATATAAAGGATAAATACGGCAATCCTGAAATCATGATCACCGAAAATGGTTAGAGAAACGTTTACCTAACTCATTAAATCACATAACATATCAAGAATCGATTTCGAATTATATTTTTTTATAAGATTATTTAAATTAAAGTTGAGTTTTTGAATGTTTGATTTAAGGTTACGGAGAGGATCTAGGCGAGCAAGACACAAGTCTTGTTCTTGCACTCTCAGATCACCACAGAACATACTATATTCAGAAGCATTTATTGAGCTTGCACCAAGCAATTTGGTTTGTGACCAAATCATGTTTTTAGAGTTATATTTTGACAAACATGCTATTTTATTTCAGCTTCACAAATGTTTCTTTTGTATCCTTTTTTGCAGCGATGATAAAGTAAACGTTACAGGGTATTTTCTTTGGTCATTGACGGACACTTTCGAATGGCAAGAAGGATACAACGCGAGATTCGGGCTTCACTATGTCGATTACAAGAATAACTTGACACGCCACGAAAAGTTATCAGCACAATGGTACTCGAGTTTCCTCCAAGTTGAACCGAAAGAGTTCGAGTTTGAGAATTTGGAGTCAGACTCTATTCACGATGAGTTGTAGAGTGAATTCTCTGCAATAGAGTTTGAAAATTTGGAGTCATAAATTATATTCACACACACTCTTTGTTTACAATGAATGTATCTCCATATTGAATTAAATAAATCAGATAATCGATGTAAACACAAGTATAGTTTGGATTTGAAACTCATCATAAGTTGTAAGTTTTGGGATCGTTGGATCTTCGTATCTGGAGATAACAAAATAACCACGGAGATTGCGTAAATACAGATATTTCACTATTGCATGCATGGAAAAGTAGAAAGTCCAAATTCGAATGTCTGAAAAACTATAAGACGTATGATACTTCTTGATATAAGAGATTTAATTTAGAGGAACCAAATTTAGTGGAATTGAACATCTTTTAGAATGTTACTATTTACGTTGAATAAAATTAGTAGAATTAAGTAATGTTTCTTCTACTTCGATATCGTTTCTTGAGCAAACATTTTGAGATGTTAGTGTGGAGTTATCCATTTTCTCTAATCCAAATTATATGTATATTAAAATCAATACTAATAGGCTAGTAGTTTCCAAAGATTTACATATTTGTATAAATACTATCTTATAGAGATCTACAATAAAGCTTTCCCATAATATTTCATAAGATTAGAGCCTTCGATTCTTCTGGGATAAACAATCTTCAAAATTCAGCTTGTTATTTATTTTCTTGTGATCATAATAATTATGGGAAGAGATTATGTAGAAGAAGGTGGAGACGGAGAAGATCCAGAAGACGCTAACCAAAGAAATCGATTCCATAATTAAGAATGAATCATGTTTCTTTACGTGATTTGTTTGAGTGTTTGACTAAGGTTAATGGTGTTTTCTGGTTTTTTTTTTTTTTTATTCTTCTTCATGATTTAAGGTTCATGAGTCTTCACTTTTCACATAAAGATTTCTATTATTTTCTTAGATTTATTCTTAGGTTTAAGAGTTTTCTTTTTCTCTCTATATATATTTTTGTTGTAGTAAAGGAGAGAAAGAGAGAATTGTGTTGTGTTTTATTCCATGAGAAGTATAGAGTATATATAGGGATACAATACTAAGAGAGGAACTAGGGTTTAGGAATACTCTAGAACATGGGCATCCACTAAATGGGTTTATAACACTCCCCCTTGGATGCCATTAGAGTAAAAATAATCCTAATACGCATAAAATGTTGCCTCATTAAAACCTTACTAGGAAAACCCAATTGGGACAAAACCATGGTTAAAGGAAAAAGAGTGCAACGCGTTTTTACTCCCCTTGATGAGTGCATAACTTGAAATCTTCGTGATGCTGCAAACTTGTTTCTTGAAGGTAATAGTTTGAAGTGTCTTGAAAATAAGTCCACCAAAGTTTCGGTTGAACAACCTCTTGAACATGTACATCGCCATTCTTCTGCAACTCATCAGTCTTCTAGATGATTCATCTGGATCATTCTCTTTATTTCTCTCATTATCATTAATGTATGATATTCTTATGAGAGATTGATAGACTTTCATATATCATTATAATGATAACATTCCTCTATAAGTGTCTATCATTTGCGTGTTCTTTGATGTCTCGTTATGATAAGGGAAAAAGAGTACATCCACGCACATCATTATTTTTCTCCCCCTCGAAAACATCTTCTTCAAGAGATGAATTCCGATCATATATGCTATCTCTTTTGAATTATTATAAGAATAGCATTAATGAACAAACTCATATGATATCTCATATCATTGGACTTCTGGTCCATAACATCCTTTCCTTATAGAAGATCATATTTTGATCTATTTGGACTTAAGGCCTAAATTTCATATATGTACAATTTTCTAAACATTTCTCTTGTACATAATATTCATGCTCTTCTTGTAAAAGCTATTATATTTGACTTTCCTTTATGTCAAATACATATTTCAATCATGAAATAAATCATTGAATTGCTCTAATCTCATTTTATGTATAGTACTTCAAGACCAAATATATATGAGCATTTTTCTGTAATATCCTTAAAGGATCTTTGAACATAACATCTTTTCGCTAGATGATTAATTTGGGATATCTGAAGATAATTTTATCTTTCCAAATCCTTTCTTCAGATTTTTCATTGTATATAGATCTCTTCAGGAGTTCTAATGATGTTCAAATCATCAACATACATTATACAAATCATTTAGCAAATCTCTTTAACAATGTATAAATTGTTGAAATCCAAAAATGAATTTGCTTCTAGCAATTAAATTCTTATGGGACTTTCATGTAAATATCACTAGAAATATCACTATCTAGTGATATTTTATCATATATTATCATCATCGTACTACTTATGATAAACTCTGCGGAGTTTCGATGATCTTCAAATTAAGGATCCATTCGATCCATAACATTTTGATATATACATGGGTACATTGATTAACCTTATGAAATTCACTTTCAGGTTATACCCCATGTAACATATTTGATTCGATCGAATACCTAAAGTTTTCGATAATAAACTTTTGAAATCATTAATCCTCCATGGATATATCCTTCTAGGATTTTCATATAAATTTCATTATCTAGTGGGACATATCAATAAGATATAAACTATAAATCAAGCCTTTCCTTTTCTTGCCAAACTGATAATGAACTTGAAAGTAGTTGCATCCACCATATGAGAGTAAACCTCTTAATAAGCTAAAGTTCAAGATCCTGTGAAATTTTCACTATTTTTTTCACATAAAGACTTGTTTATCTTCCACTGATTTTACACTTCAAGTGTATGGACTACTGATCCAAAATTCTCTACAAGAGATTATAAGTCTATTTCTTCCTTTCTAAGATTGGCCAATCATTACTTTGTGTACACTTTTAAATAGACTTTCTTGATCCTCTTTTTCATAATATCAACTGCTTTCTCAATGCATGCAAAAATATTACGACGTCGATTTTGCTTTTCGATTCCATTTTATTTATGACATGACATAACTATTTGAGATCTTTTTATTCTCAGGTACCTGAATTTATGTCTATGTCATGTTTCTCTTCAGGAGATCAATCGTATATATAAGTGTTTCCTCAATCTAACCATTGTGAATTAAGCTTCTTCTTTTTTTTTTTTTTTTTTTTTTTTTGTGTTCGAGGATCAATGATAATTCATTGCAGCTTATTTTATTTTCCAGCTGTTTATTTTCTCCCCATAATGTTGGAAAGACTAACTTATTACAGTCTACAAATCAGGCCTTATTTAAATCCTTCAAGGATGGCTCTAGATTATTAATATCAATGGAGATTTATATCCAACATATATTCCCATCTTTATTTAAGGATCCATCTTCAAAATTATGTGGTGGAGCAACTGGAAAGTATATCGTACATCCAAGATCCTAGATGGAAAATAACTGGTTATGACCCAAAACCAATTATAATAGGGGACAAATATTGATTATTTATTGGCATGATGCGAATTATGTATGAACATGTGCTACCATATGTTCAACATTTATCCTAATTGATGTTGTAATCATCAAAGGCTCATGAATTCACTAGAGTTATTAAGATGCACGATGGGTGATCAACCCTGCAACATCTCAACATTCTAGAAAATTCATAGATTCCAATTCTATTAGCCTCATGAAAACCATATATTAATTTATCTTATCAGCAAACATCACATGACAAATCATTACGAAGAATCTTCTAGTTCTTCAATGATTGTCTACATATATTACTTTTCGCATCACTATTGAATCGTAATGGTCTAACCGATTCATGCCAAATAAAAATATATTTCATAAACTTCTGATTTACTATATCTTTTCATCTCCATTCTACAAATCTTTGTGTAGTACAAAATACAAGTAGTTTCACAAAAATACTTTTGCTCTTGGGAAATACTAAGGTATTTACATTTCCTTTACTTGTTGTCTCAAGATGATTTTTTTCTAAAAATCTCATAAATTTATGTTATGAAAGATTCGTATGAACATAGTCTTATGAATCTTCTGGATTCATGTGAACATAATCTTCTGGATGTTTCACTTATTATGGTATGTGAGATTCTTTAACTCTCCTCCACGAGATGATAACACTGATTTTATCAATCTTAAATTGAATCCCTTTTTAGAATCAGTAACATATCCTGCTCGGGACATGTATTATACCTTAAATCCTTATAACTTTTGAGACTTATGAGAATCAATGCATAAATATACCAACTACATTCCCATATGCAATATTATCAATGTGCTCTTCTGGAGCATTTATATATATGCTCTGGTTGAGCATTCAATAAGCCATGTACTACCTTGTATTGTACTCTCAATAGATTCGTTCATTTTCAAAATGATTCACATATCTTTGACTTATAACCATCTCAATTTTCTCACTTCTGGTGAAAATATGAGTTCCCGATAGAGACTTTTCGATTTTGGATCTCGATCTTGACCATGACCACATTCATATCCACTTTCACATTATGACTCATTCCATAGCAATTTCTTCAACAAATACTAGTGGTATTGCCATTTTCTTCTTTAGTATATGATATGACATTCGCTTCATGGAATGGTGCTTAACAACAAAATACATCATATGTTCAATCTCAATGAGATAAGATATAAGTTCTGAAAAACTTCTTAAATCTCTTTTCACAAATTACTGTCCACACGACAACATTACTTGCATGAAATTAAGTTTAAGTATGTCTCTCTAAGATATATCAAATTGCAAGTAATTCTGAACATAGGTGAATTATATTCACTTAAAGACTTCATGTCTTGTAGGTAATATCAACCAATCATTTTAGGCTTTAGGAAATATCACATTCTGGTGATCATACATTTTCTTTAAGAGTTGCTTTGAACAAAATCTTTATGGTCAAGCGGTTACCTTAGTGAACTTTCATAATCAAATAGTGAATAGTGATCATAATCTTCTGGATTTGTCACTTATGGTCTTTGTGAGATTCTCTAATTCTCACCCTCGAGATCATACTCAAACATTGATCATAATAAAGTAATAAACTATGTGATTTTAGATTCTCTTGTAAAGAAATAATCATGATTTTGATTTGATCAACACGCATATATGGATATGCTATCAAACGAATCATAAAATCAATTTATAAAAGATATGTTTAGCATAAATCAAAGTAATGCCTTAGATTACTTGTTATAATTATTGCTATAATTAAAGAGAGGAGACGTCGACTTACTTGAAAAAGTATTCGAAGATTTTATCGGAAAAAAAAATTCGGCCAAAATATTCACGTATACTTGTCAAAAGTGGTTCCTCCTCCACACATGAATGACACGAGCATCACTGGCAATCAACGAATTTCCAACAAAATTTATTAATTTCAGTTCAAAGAAGCATTAACAAGTGAATAATGAAAACAATATACACCAAAACATATGAATCAACACATGTATGAATACTAGGTAACATATGGAGCAAAAAAAAAAAAAAACTCAATCCGTTCACAAATATAAAGCACCGTAACTCATACCATAATTATTATGCATATCCATAATTATTATGCATATATTAAATATGAGCCGATGAGATATAATTTATAAAACATGCGCTTACGACAAAACAAGTCATGCATAATTTATTTAACGTGAGATAGTTTTATTTCATAAATTATCATCTCGATTTAACATAATTTGTAAGCCAATATGTTTACTTATGTTAAATAAGATATACTTAGATAAGCATAAATCAATTGAGCAACATGTTTCTTATTATAATTTATGTTAACTTTAGGTGTGAGTTATAAACTAACTTTGGTTTGACACCTAAACGAACCAGAAAAATTAAACCAAGTCAACTAAATGTCTAAACCAAATTGATACTTCAATCGGTGTCAAACTAAACCATAAAGCAATAAGCGTTAACCTAGATTTAATAAGCGTTACTGATCAAACAAATCGTTAGCCAATAACGCATGAGCTAATCGATTATAAAGGATGAAGTTACTTATCTCATCGGAAATAGACGCAGTGGTGGTAAGATGGAGACGTTGGAGAAAAACTTGGACAACGGTGAAAACAAGAGGTAACGTTGATTTAGGGTTTGGGTTTAGACGGCTAGGGTTTAATTTAGTGGTTAGGGTTTACTCAGCTAGTTAGAACTCGTGCTGATAACGTGTTGTAGTAAAGGAGAGAAAGAGAGAATTGTGTTGTGTTTTATTCCATGAGAAGTATAGAGTATATATAGGGATACAATACTAAGAGAGGAACTAGGGTTTAGGAATACTCTAGAACATGGGCATCCACTAAATGGGTTTATAACAATTTTTGGTTTTTTTTATTATGGAGGAGTTTAGATATGATTCTATTATTACACAAAGTTTTCTATTGTTTGAGGAGTTCAAAATTTTATCTCTGCCTTTGCTTTTCTCTACAAATTCTAAACATAATTTGTTATCTCGAAACTAGGGGCGGATCTAGAATATATATTTACTGGTGCATACTTGGTAAAAAATCAAAATAAATTGCTTTAAAAGAGATTTGAACTCGAGTTACTAGGTGCACTAATAGGGCTTTCTGCATCTTGACTACTAAATCTTTATGTCTATATGGGATAAATTTTCGTTTTTAATATTTTAGTGGGTGCACGTGCACCCGTAGCCAATACACTAGATCCCCCCCTGTCTGTAACTAACATGAGCATTTCTTCTACTACTTCTTCTGCAAGGATAATTCTTTGTGGAGTCGCATGATTTTCACCCACGAGATATTATTATACATTTTTCTATCAAGACCGAAGACGAGTTAATTCATTCCTCTTTTCAAGATTGAAGTTTTTTTCAGGATTGTCGAAGAATGATCTTTAATATTTTCCTAGCTATCTACATGGTTATCATCTACTAACATCCGGAGAAGTTTGTTGGCATGTTTTGTCCGTTTTCGATATAATGTCCATGACATAAGTGTTTTGCATGATGATTTCCCGTACTACCTTTGTCGTGCGGGGAATACTAAAGTATATAATACCATATCATATTAAGATAATGATATATAGATTCTTAATTTATGTATGTTAGTCTTATCTCTAAACCTATTTCTATGAGAATAAAGATTTACATATTTGTATAAATACTATCTTATAGAGATCAATACAATAAAACTTTCTCATAATATTTCAACTTATTAAAATGTTGATACGGTTCATCTGTCATGCGTGTCTCGGTTCTGATTTCAGTTATGGGCCTTTGATATTTTTGATAAGGCTTAGTATCTCCTTTAAGATGTTAGGTGAGCATCACTATCCAAGGTTAAAAAATTATTTATTCTATATTTGGAGCTTGTATCTTCTATAATTTATTCTGACACTTCAAGTTCAAGGCTTTCTTTAGCTGAGATAATCAACACCAATATCAAACCCAATCTTATTGTAATCAAGTTTTTAACCTTTTTTTGCATTAGTTGCTCTATCTTTAAGGATTTGCTTTACGACTACTGACAAGATTTTTGAACTCTCTTGAATTTTTTTTATATTTATCTTGAGTTTCTTTTCATCTCTTTGATGTTTTATTGTTTCTATGTCTAATCTATCTCATAGTTGGGTTTTTAAGGTTTCAAAAGGTCATAAATCGAAGAAATCAGATATAGATAGGGATTTATATTGTCTTCATCAATTGTTGCTCATAATGCTTGAATTGGAATGATCATCTAGGTCATGATGTTAGGTTGTTTAATGCATCAAAAATGTTCGATTAAATGCATGAATTAACATAGATGAGCAAATCGTCCTTAGCCAACTAAAGTTGATGCTAAGGCGATTTGTGAACCTATCAAACTAATTCGTTAATGCTTGTTTTTAACTCTAAATTCAAACGACAGTTTATAATCTTATGTTGTTAGATAAAGTCTCCGATGCCACGACATGAGATCAATTATACATTTATATTTTAGTGCTAGATCAGACTGATTAGTTCCTTGGATAATTGTCTGGATCGCGATCTGTCATTCTTCTTCGAAAGTTCCTAAGGCCTAACGCTTTCAATCCATAGTTTACATCGTTTTATCTACTTCTCTCATTTACATTTTTGCAAAACAATCACTTTTTATATTATCTTAGCTTAATTTCGATTCTTATAACTTGAAGTGTAAACTTAGTTCTCGTGGATTCGATCTACAATTACTACAACAATTGTTCTGCATGTACAGTGTTAATTTGGGTCAAAATCTATGCTATCATCAGAGTGAATTTAACAAAATCACGATTTTGAAGTTAAAAACTGATCAAATAATTGATCATACGGTCAATTCTAATTTATTTTTTATAACTACATAAAATCCGGTGTTGGTATTAAATCTATGGTGATTTCTAACATTGAAATAAAATCTTAATACAACAATAATTAAAAGAAAAAATTTAATAAAATCAGATACTAATTAATAATCAAATAAGCAAATTGAAATAATTTACTTTTTTCCTGTTTTTGTCTCAAATTAAAATAATTTACTTAATCATATCAAACTTAACTTTAATTAAAAATAAAGTAAATTACGATTATTTTCCTTTTGGTAAAAAATAAAAGAAATTTCCTTTTTTCCCCTAATATTTCGATAACTTTTTTAACAATCGACCGACTTATCAAAATTAGGGATTTTGTTTATATATAGAGAACAAGACGCATTAGCTTCCTCTTCTTCATCGCTTCCTCAAAACTTTTCTTCAACAACTCTCAAATCTCTCTCTCTCAAATCTCTCTAACAAAGATGTCTGCGAAGAAGATCGTGTTGAAGAGTTCCGATGGTGAATCCTTCGAGGTTGACGAAGCGGTGGCTCTCGAATCTCAAACCATAGCCCATATGGTTGAAGATGACTGCGTTGATAACGGAGTTCCTCTTCCTAACGTCACGAGCAAGATCCTCGCTAAGGTGATTGAGTATTGTAAAAAGCACGTTGATGCTGCTGCTTCTAAGAGCGAAGCCGTCGATGGTGGCTCCTCTGATGAAGATCTTAAGACTTGGGATGCTGAGTTCATGAAAATTGATCAGGCTACGCTCTTTGAACTCATTCTGGTATGCGATTGTGTGGTTTTGTGATTTGATTTGGGAAATTAGGGTTTCGATTTTGGAAATTAGGGTTTTCGATTTGGGAATTAGGGTTTCGTTGATCTATTGGTTTGTTTGTGAAATTGAAGTCGCTTGGTATTGAAATTGTTAGGTTTCTTAGTGTATTGGTTTGATTTTCCTGAATTTGTTAGGGTTCTTGCTTAATCTGTTTGATATTCGTAAACTTGTTAGGGTTCTTATTGAATTGAGAATTGTTAGGGATTGGTTTGTTTATAAAGATGAATCTTAAACTGAAACAAGATTGTTATAGTTATGTGTTTGTATATGTTTGTGATGATTCTTTGTTTTGATTATGAGCTTAATGGTTTTTGATTTTGGTTCTTGCAGGCTGCTAACTACTTGAACATCAAGAACCTGCTTGATTTGACATGCCAGACAGTTGCTGATATGATCAAGGGTAAGACTCCGGAAGAGATTCGCACGACGTTCAACATCAAGAACGATTTCACGCCCGAGGAAGAGGAGGAGGTTCGCAGAGAGAACCAATGGGCTTTCGAATGAGCAAGGGGGATGTTTGATGGGAGGTTGAGTCGTCGCAGACCAATCAAGTTTCTTCTTCTTTTATGTTTATTGCCTTTATCGGTGTCGATCAATGTGGATGATGAATGATTTCGGTCTCTTTCTTCGTTTAAGGATTGATCATGACTATGTCTATTCTCTTGCTTTTCTTTTATGACAATTTAAGAATCTTAATGCTTTTGCTCTTGTTGGATTTTTGTGGTTTAAGCAATATTTTAAGAGTGATATCTTGGGTTGTCTTGCATTGATCTTATTCCTTCTTTTGTTATTCAATGTGTATCGTTGCAAAACTGCTTTGTTGATCGTGCTGTAGCTTAGGCTTGATGGGTGATGGGTGTTTTTAGGTTCAAAGCTCACTGTTTTGATGGTAGTAAGTAAGTCGTGGGTTCTGTTCTACTGTGTGTTTGTCGACTGTGATAATTTGCGCAATTCGTTTTAGTGACCAAATTTGGGATTTGTAGTGATTTTTTTCACTTCCACGAACCGCGCAAATTAGTGAAAATCCCTGTCTATTATCTCTACAACTGTGAATTGAAAATTTCTGTGCTTATAAGAATCTGAAGGAAGTTAGTAGGGATTGTGATTTCTCCACTCATTGAATAGCAAGTATTTCGATTCTTACTCAAACGTCGGATTCAGGTTGAGGGATCAAGATAATCCCTAAAACGAATAGTGCAAATCAGTGAAAAATGTGAAGTGAAAACTGATAAGAATCTGAAATATGATGTACTTGATAAGGACTGTGATTTCTCCAGTCATTGAATAGCATCTCTCTCGATTCTTATTTAAAGTCGAATTCAGATCAAGCTCGAGGATACGAAGATCGTATCAATGAGGAAGATAGTTCCAATGACATAACTAAGTTGAGAACACAAAAGAGACACACAAGTGTTGGGGTCAAAACTCACCCCGTGTGAGATTACCAAGAAAATGGCTAAGTGTTCTTTACCGCGCGCAGGACACCAGGACGAGTGCTGCCAATTTCTGGGAGGACCTAGGCTTATGAAAACAAGCATTGCTTATGCGTAGAACAAGCTCAGACAACCCAGGCTCCAGAAATGGCGCGCTAAGAGTCTTAGGCCAACGTAGCAGTGAAGTAAGAAAGTTGGGCCTAGACAACTTGTCAGGCCTAGGCCCAGTACGAGGACGAGGACCAAAGCCCTAAACAGCCGCCGACTACGGAAGGATCATATCCCGAGGAATTAGGCTTTCTGGCACTTATCTTTTAACAGGCCTAGCCGACTTAAGATCATGTATAAATATATCTTGTAAGCCTCATTCAAAAGAGAATTGAATTCACATACGCTTTACGCAAACAGCAATAAAACAACCACTACTTCAATCTTTGCTTACGTGTTTTCATCCAAGAAACCTCTGCTTCCTTAGAACCTTTGACAAGTTTATTGTGTAGGACCTAGCACTCACAATTGGCGCCGACCAAGGGGAAGAGAGACTTTCTGACACAAACCGAAACCACGTTACGCATCGGATCCAGAAAGATGTCCAGCGAAACGGAAAGAGAGAACGAGTCTGCGCCTCGCAGGGATAACCCCGAAGGAGAGGAGGCTGTCACAAACCCTGCTGCAAACCCGGAACCTTTAACCGAGGTGAAGAAGATGTTTGAAACACTCCTCGCCCGCAGAAGGACAACAAGACCTCGGCGCTCGACTCGACAGTTCAAACCACATGCTCTCCGCTTCTCAACTCCGCGTACTAAGCCGAGGACCCGAGATCTACCCCCGCCGCAGACGCTGCAGGCCGGAGATCAGACTCCGGAAAGCGTAGACGCCCGCGGAAACAACAACCCTCCACCTTCAAGGGAAGGCACTCGCACACGGGGCGCTGGCGATACACCAACAAAAAGAGTTCGACCACGTAACCAAGAAGACGCGGACGCAGAATACGCCAGACACCTCGTCGCAGAAGAGGAGAACTCCCTCAGGGCCGAGCCATCCGACTTTCACCAAGAACGGAGAGCGCTACTCGAAGCGCACAAGGCCGAGATGACCCAGATGCGAGCACACATAGAACAAAAGCTCTCGGACATGAAATCACAAATGCACTACACCGCCTGAATGGCACCAGACGTCGATCGTGTCCTCCAGGAGGCACGCAACACGCCGTTCGCTGAGCACGTCTCAAAAACAAAAATCTCCGACCCTGGAAGGGTCAAGCTCCCGTTCTATGAGGGAACCACCGATCCACAAAACCACCTCTTGGCTTTCGAAGTTTCCATGGGAAGAGCAAACTTCAGAGAACATGAGAAAGATGCCGGCTACTGCAAGATGTTCGTCGAAAGTTTAAAGGGTCCCGCGCTCCAGTGGTTCTATCGACAGAAGAAAAACTCCATTGACAACTTCTATCAACTCTCGGAGATGTTCGTGACACACTACAGTATATTCGCAGAGCGTAGAGTCTACGACGGAGGGCTGTGGACCACGAAACAAGGCGAAAACGAAAGTTTGGGCGATTTCATGAAGAGATTCAGAACCATGCTTTCAAAGGTAGAAGGAGTGACCAACGAATCTGCGCTAGCTGCTTTAAAAGAAGCACTCTGATGCCCTTCAGCCTTCTGGCAGGAGTTGATGGTACGGGAACCGACCACCATCCAAAACGCTCTTCATCGCTCCGCCGATTACGTACGAGTCGAGGACGCAATTCTGGCCAGGACCCCGAAGGCTTCAAAGCCGAAACAGACCAATGAATTGATCACCCCCGCGCCAAAAAAGAATAATCCCGGCTTCGTTCGGCACGAGGGTGGATTTACCGGATCTCACAACTATCAGATAGAATCGTCAGGATCTGGTCGCGGCCGAGGCCGCGGCCGCGGACGCGGTAGAGGAACCTGGAACAACACCTGGACCAGAGACCAGAGCAATTACGAGGAAAAGCTGTATTGCGACTTCCACAAAGCAGCTGGGCATACTACCATAAGGTGCCGAGAACTCGGAAAGTTACTAGCCACCAGGTTGACCACTGGAAATCTAAAAGGTGATTTCAACTTATCCGACTTTAAATTGGAAGACGTAAAGGCTCCAGCCACCGAACAAACACCGGCAGTAGAAGAAGGCGAAAACTCCAAACGACCACGCCGAGACAACAATCCCGACCACCAAGGTTCCCAGCGTGTTATTAACATGATAATGGGAGGATCGCAATACTGCGCTGACAACGTTTCAGCAATTGAAGCGTACCAACGACGCGCCGAAGTTAGCGTGAACCTTTCCGCACCAGTAAAACAATCAGCCAACCAATCACTCCCGATCACCTTCGACGAACAAGACGCCGAAGGAATCGATCGTCCCCACGACGATCCCCTGGTAATCAACCTAACAATCTACGACTATAGCGTTGCACGCGTACTGATTGATACGGGAAGTTCAATCGACGTCATCTTCAAAAACACATTGGAAAGGATGGACATTGACTTGGCAGAAATCAAGAGACAGCCCAAACCAATCACAGGCTTCTCGGGAGAAACGACCATGACAATGGGGACAATTCGCCTACCTGTACAGGCCGGAAATGTCAAGAAAATGGTCGACTTCTCAGTGTCTGATCATCCGGCGATCTATAATATGATTATGGGTACACCATGGCTCAATTTAATGCGAGCTGTTCCATCGACCTATCATCTATGCCTAAAGTTCCCGACACCTCTTGGCGTGAAGACCATATGGGGGAACCAGAAGGAATCTAGAATGTGTTTCATGGCCGAGCACAGGCTACGCAACCCGGAGACAGTGGATACTTCCTCTACCCCTAGCAAAAGAAAGAAAATGAAAACCAACCGCGAAGAAGCAAAGGGTCTGTCAAACGTCATATATCAAATGCAAACCAGAGATGACCACGAGGAAGAAGAACGACCACTCTGCGAACCGGTAATCTCAGTTATTATCGACGATGATCATCCAGAACGTCGCGTGGAAATCGGATCGGAGCTAAACGAAGAAATCAGGGACAAGCTCGTATCCCTCCTCAAAAAGAACGTCAACACTTTTGCGTGGGCAGCCGAGGATATGCCTGGAATCGACATCAATATAGCTAGCCACGAACTCAATGTGGATCCAACCTTCAAACCAATCAAGCAGAAGAGAAGGAAACTCGGACCAGAAAGAGCAAAAGCCGTAAACGACGAAGTAGAACGTCTCTTACGCGTTGGTTCGATCACCGAGGTAAAATACCCTGACTGGCTCGCAAATCCAGTCGTAGTAAAGAAGAAGAACGGGAAGTGGCGTGTTTGCGTCGACTTCAACGACTTAAACAAAGCCTGTCCAAAAGATAGCTTCCCACTTCCGCACATCGATCGCCTAGTGGAGGCGACGGCCGGTAACAAATTGTTATCATTCATGGATGCTTTTTCTGGCTACAACCAGATCATGATGCATCCCGACGACCGCGAAAAGACGGCATTCATCACCGATCGCGGCATTTACTGTTACAAAGTAATGTCGTTCGGGCTCAAAAACGCAGGGGCAACATACCAACGACTGGTAAACAAAATGTTTGAAAACCAGCTGGGGAAGACCATGGAGGTTTACATCGACGACATGTTGGTAAAATCCCTGAAGGAAGAGGACCACGTCTCTCATTTGGAAGCGTGTTTTCAACAACTGAATCTACACAACATGAAGCTGAATCCCACAAAGTGCAGGTTCGCAGTCACTTCAGGCGAATTCTTGGGATATCTAGTCACTCATCGGGGTATCGAGGCCAATCCGAAGCAAATCAGTGCACTAATCCAGATGGCCTCCCCAAAAAACAAGCGAGAAGTCCAACGACTTACAGGACGGGTGGCAGCGCTGAATCGGTTCATTTCAAGATTTACCGACAAATGTTTCCCTTTCTATAATACGCTACGCGCCAACAAACAATTCGAGTGGACAGAAAAATGCGAAGACGCCTTCAAGCAACTCAAGGAATACCTAGCAACCCCTCCAGTCCTATCTAAACCAGAAAACGGTGAACCTCTCTTCATGTATACCGCTGTATCTAGCACGGCCGTCAGCGCAGTACTTGTAAGAGAAGAGCGAGGCGAGCAGAAGCCTATCTTCTACGTTAGCAAGACACTAACGGACGCAGAAACAAGGTACCCTCAGCTAGAGAAGCTCGCACTCTCTGTTGTCATGGCGGCACAAAAGTTGAGGCCATATTTTCAGTCCCACTCAATCATCGTCCTCAGCACATTCCCGCTACGCTCGGTTCTCCATAGCCCAAGTCAGTCAGGCCGGCTAGCCAAATGGGCAGTTGAACTTAGCGAATACGACATCGAATATCGCGGGCGATCGTGCGCTAAATCCCAGGTGTTAGCCGATTTTCTCGTCGAACTCCCCTTAGTCGGCGCCAAAAAGAGAGAGAGAGAGAGAAAGGAAAGTTTACCTTTTTCTGGGAAGAATGAAGTTGTGAAAGAAATGAGAAAGGGAAGGGAATATATAGCCATTTAATGCCGCGCCTTAGCATTAATAACCCTCGGCAATCGGAGAGAAACTTTTTCTCTCCGATTAAGAGATCAAAGTTTTCAAGCCAAAGAACCAGCTTCGCAAATCTTCTCAGAGAAAGCAGAGCTGCTAAGTCTACACTGAGCCAAGCGTCATTCGCAAACGTGAAAGCTTAGTAACTTGAGTAGTGCTGTTGGGGATAACTTTGTTCGGAATTTGGCCACATTTTCTTGAGAACCTCACTTTCACCTTTTTTTTCCTTAAACTCAGCATCATCCGAACTGATACTGCTGAGCTGGGGGGCTAACTGTTGGGGTCAAAACTCACCCCGTGTGAGATTACCAAGAAAATGGCTAAGTGTTCTTTACCGCGCGCAGGACACCAGGACGAGTGCTGCCAATTTCTGGGAGGACCTAGGCTTATGAAAACAAGCATTGCTTATGCGTAGAACAAGCTCAGACAACCCAGGCTCCAGAAATGGCGCGCTAAGAGTCCTAGGCCAACGTAGCAGTGAAGTAAGAAAGTTGGGCCTAGACAACTTGTCAGGCCTAGGCCCAGTACGAGGACGAGGACCAAAGCCCTAAACAGCCGCCGACTACGGAAGGATCATATCCCGAGGAATTAGGCTTTATGGCACTTATCTTTTAACAGGCCTAGCCGACTTAAGATCATGTATAAATATATCTTGTAAGCCTCATTCAAAGGAGAATTGAATTCACATACGCTTTACGCAAACAGCAATAAAACAACCACTACTTCAATCTTTGCTTACGTGCTTTCATCCAAGAAACCTCTGCTTCCTTAGAACCTTTGACAAGTTTATTGTGTAGGACCTAGCACTCACAACAAGTACTCCTGCAATGCGCAGATTAAGTCTTCGGAAACAAATGGTTTAATTGATTTGATCCTAAACTTTATTTACTCTAGAACTAAAATCTTGAGTTTGTACTCTCCAACATACTTAGCTCCACAACTTCTTTCTCGATTTAAATATGACCGTAAGCTATATTACTCACTCGTACCTTGTGAACATCTTTTGGCAGTGAATACAATCATACTGTATATATTAATTGTATTGTGTGGTTGGTTGACGAATTCCAGATGATAACGTCTTCAATTAGCATGTGATCTTATCTTTGTATTTTCATTCAAGGGACTAGTCAGTCCTATTCAAGATCATGTGCACAAATCTTGAAGATGTTCTATTAAGTCTTGTATCAATCTTCTCTATATAAATGATTGGTACAGTCTTATTCAAAATCTTGACTATTCACCAACCAAATCAAAGCAACATTCAATATTAAAAAAACACACACAAACAATCACTAATCCTACTCCATATATATTCGTATTTCCTTATGAAGACCAAGTAAAACAGAGTGTACACACGTGTGAAACGGAGGATGAACTGTTGGGCCTAAAACCAATCACTAGGCCCATTACAATTTGTCTTATGGTCAAACGAAAACATGTAAAGAAAAGAGAATATTTTGTAAAAGCAATCACACGTGTCAAATTATCATTGCGCAATCCAAATCTGAGTATATAATTAATTACAACTCGATATATATTATAGACATAATTACGTGTAAAATGTGTGAAACGAAATACAAAATTCAAAAGTCTTCTATTTTTTTTAAAAAACTTTTCAAAAGTCTTCTATTTTTATAATTAAAAAAACAAATTATTCGTCTTTATATACTTCACTTTCAACGTCGTTTATGACTCACTCAAAATATGGAAAAAATGAAGCCAAGTGAAGCAAACTTAACGGCGATGACTCCGTTAGGGTTTCTAGAGAGAGCATCCATCGTATACGGTGACTGTACCTCCATCATATACGGCGATTCCACCGTTTACACATGGCGCGAAACGAATCTCCGTTGCCTCCGTATCGCATCGTCTCTGTTTTCAATCGGAATCAAAAGATCCGACGTTGTCTCCGTCCTCTCCGCTAATACTCCGGCGATGTACGAGCTCCAATTCGCCGTTCCGATGACCGGAGCAATCCTTAACAACATCAACACACGACTCGACGCAAAAACCATCTCTGTTCAACTTCACCACTGCGAATCAAAGCTTCTCTTCGTCGACGTTGTCTACTCCGATCTCGCCGTCGAAGCGATCTCTAAATCGGAAAATCCTCCGATTCTCGTCTTAATCGCCGACGACGAAGGTGGTGCTGACGTGGCGGATCGTTCGAAATTCTGTTACACGTACGGTGATTTAGTTACGAGAGGAGATCCGGAATTTAAATGGATCCGACCCGAATCCGAGTGGGATCCAATTGTGGTTAACTACACATCCGGTACAACATCGTCTCCTAAAGGAGTGGTTCACTGTCACAGGGGTATTTTCGTAATGTCACTTGATTCTTTAATCGATTGGACCGTACCGAAAAACCCGGTTTACTTATGGACCTTACCGATATTCCACGCTAACGGTTGGTGTCTACCGTATAGTATCGCCGCTGTTGGAGGAACTAACGTCTGTTTACGTAAACTCCAAACGCCGTTAATTTACCGTTTAATCCGTCATCACGGCGTTACTCACATGTGCGGTGCACCGGTAGTGTTAAACATGTTAACGTCGAGTCATCAAAAATCTCTTAAATCTCCGGTTCATTTCTTAACCGCCGGTTCATCTCCACCGGAACCGGTGATTCTCCGAGCAGAATCTCTCGGTTTTATAATCAGTCACGGTTATGGATTAACCGAAACCGCAGGTGTGATCGTCTCTTGCGCGTGGAAACCGGAATGGAACCGGTTACCGTCGAGTGAGAGAACCAGATTGAAAATCCGGCAGGGAGTGAGAACAATCGGGTTTAGTGAAATCGATGTAGTGGATCCGGATTCGGGTCGGAGTGTTAACCGGGACGGTTCAACCGTGGGGGAGATTGTAATGAGAGGGAGTTCGGTTATGCTCGGTTATCTAAAAGATCAAACCGGTACAAAGAGAGTTTTTAAGAATGGTTGGTTCTTAACCGGAGATATTGGTGTGGTTTATAAAGATGGTTATTTAGAGATAAAGGACCGGTCTAAAGATGTGATTATAACCGGAGGTGAGAATGTGAGTAGTGTGGAGGTAGAAGCGGTTTTGTATACAAATCCGGTGGTGAATGAAGCGGCGGTGGTGGCTAGAACCGATGAATATTGGGGAGAAACGCCGTGTGCGTTTGTGAGTTTGAAAACCGGGTTAAACCGGAAAGTAACGGAGGAGGAGATTATAGAGTATTGTAGGAAGAAAATGCCACATTATATGGTTCCTAAAACGGTTTTGTTTCTTGATGAGTTACCTAAGACTTCTACAGGGAAGATTCCTAAGTTTAAACTTAAGGAGATTGTTAAAAACTTGGGTTCTACGAGATTGAGTCGTATGTAAAATAATGGGAAAACCAAAATTTGATGTGATTTTGAAGTGTAACATTGATGTGTTGGATTTAAGGGTATTAAAGTGTAAGAAAGATTGTAATGGAAATGAAACAAAACAAAAAGCTCCGATGCCGGGAATCGAACCCGGGTCTCCTGGGTGAAAGCCAGATATCCTAACCGCTGGACGACATCGGATTGTTGTTAGTATGTTCGCTTAAACTAGTACTATTTGTAAATGATACTATTATTGATATGACAAAACTTTGCATGGGCTTTAGTTTGCATTTTAACTGATATTTGGATTAGATAAACAAATTTTTTAGTTTAAATATATGTGGATGTGATTCCATCTCTTGTTTCCACGTACTTTAAGTTCAATGTGATTTTGTGGTATTTAAAACCCCCAAAAACATGTAAAACCAAGCCACGAAAAAGACAAATTATTCCAAACTATACTACATAACAAACGAATATTTTTAAATGATCTCAAACGATAGTTGCTTCTTCATTATTGCTAATGGAATATGGATCTTCATCGTGCGATTATCCACTTCTCCCATCCATGACGTTTCCTTAGCTTGTAACCCTATACACAATTTGGTTTAAAATTTCAATACTCTAATTAGTGCAATAATAAGACAAAAACAAAGAGTTTTTCCTAAATTTTGTGACTTATTTAATCTGTATATTTTAATTTAAAAACAATAAGAAAAGATGTGTAATTCGTAAATTACCTGAACCTCAACAATTGTTGATGATCTCATTGAACACAATATCAATTCAATATCATTGGTCATACGTTTGATCTGGTTACCCAAAAAGAGATCAAAATTAGTATTATACATTTTATTTTTCAAAATCAAATATTCTTATACATCAAAATTTGAAATTTACTTAGTCGTGAAAATTATGCAATTACGAAAACATCAACCCATCCTTGATTATCCATGTGTGACCTCAAGTACTCATCTTTTACCAAATTTCCATCCCTATATTACCAATCAACGTAATAAGATATCACTATCAATCTATAATACCCAAAAACAAAATTTTAAATTTAATGAAAGCAAAAATAAAGAAGAAGTTTATTTACCTAAAATAAAAATCAATTTGGGAGACGATTAAAGAAGATAAATTAGACCTTAATGCCAACCTTCTCGAATCAGGAATATGAGTTAAATCTGTAACTCAACATAAGTTTAACAAAAGATTAAAACGTCAAAATAGTTAGTTATATATTTTTTTTTTGTTAAAGTAAACCGTTTAGTTATATTAAAACTTGAATACAAAAATCTCATACCAACTTATCAAACGTAGGCCTATAAGAAAACTGTGGAAGAGGAAACCATGGTTCAAAAGAAGATGATGGTGGAGAGTTAGACATCACAACGGAAGGAGACGATTGTGATTGAACTTGCTCGACCGTTTGCTGATTTAATCCGTTGGAAGAAGAAACTTGGTTATGGTTTGTGTCTCTTCTAGTGATCATTTGTGACGTTTGTGATTTTTTTGATTACCAATCGAATCAAAACAAAGGAATTATAGACGTTAATGGTTTATATGAGGACTAATATAATGTTATTCCTAATTGATTTATAGTTAAAACTTAAAACATAAGCTTAACACAATTCCATTCCTAGTTGAATTAACAAAAACGAAAAAACGTTTGCATAACTTTGTTGTTGTTTGGATGTATCAACTCCTAAATCCAATTTCAGATCAATAAAGGAATCAGATTATTATTATTTATTTTATTTTTTTGTTAACCAACAGCTAATTTTGTGGTTTTTCATTATAACCAAAAACTTTGATAAATAAACACAGAAAAGATCCTTCCTTGCTTCCAAAATTCAACACAAGAGGTTTATGAATATTGTAGAACAACAAGACTGCAATAAAAATTTCAAAGTTCTTTACTTAATCTGACTTACTTAAGCCTAATCATCAGCTCACGAGCGAACACCGGTCCAAAGAAATCAACGCAAACTGTATCATAGAGACACTTGTTTCTTTTCTTTATATTCCTCTAGAGTTATCAGTGATTCCTTGTTCTTGGTCCAATCTGCAGGCCTTGGCATGATTATCGCAATATATCCCTCGCGATCAGCCTAAAATTAGTGTTTACGAAACATCATCAGTTTTACCGATGAATCATTTGATCATCTCATTTAGAAAAAGTTTATCATTTCAAACAAAAATCTCGTATTTCATACCGATGAATTAAGAAGCTGTGGTTGCCTGATTAATCTCTCATTAACCTCCAAAAGAGAACCTTTAACACAAGACCTATAGCAAAAACCAACACAGTAAGCACACAAACTTCAAATTTTTCGCATACGAAAACTTACAACAAAGCAAAACCGAAACTAGAGAAAACTTTTCACCTCACAATATAACAATCCTTTGCAGTAGTAACTTTGCACAATGCTGTATTCGATTCAGACCGCATAGCATTCTACACCAACAATAAAAGCATATCAAAACACTAAGCTAAAGCAACAAACACAACAATTTCAAACTATAACACAACTTCAAGCCAACCTTTTTACGCTTTCCAGAGACTTTGAGTACACTACGATCAGACTTACCAACATTGAAATCAATGTTAATGATACCACCTTCGTCTTTAAAAGCAACATGTGTAGGAGCTAATCCAATTACACACAAACTTCACAAAACAAAAACACACACTAAGTAAGTAAAAAAAACCGGTTTCATTACTTGATTTAACACAAAAGGAACAAACTTTTAACATACCCATTAGCGTGACGGTATATATACTGATCAAGACCTGGTTTGGTAAAATCTGCAAAAAGTAAAAAGGATTTAGTTTTATTCACAGTAAAATCAAAAAGGGTTTAGTTGAAATTTGAAGAACCTGTGATGAAGTAAGAAACGAAATTGGTTTGTGTAGCTGAAGGAGGACAAAGAGGAAGATCTTTGATATCTGAAAGCAACAGATTTCGCAATTCGTCTTCTTCTTCTTCTTCAACTTCTTCGGGTTCTTGTGTTTGTTGCTCATGTTGCTCGTTGCAATGTTCTACTTCTTCGGATTGGTTTTGCTTAGTTGATTCGGTTTCTGGATTCATTGTTACTTCGGGCTCTTGAATCTCCATTGTTCGTAAGTTTCAAGAAGAAGAAGAAGACAGAACAAATCGTGTTGTGCTCAGTTTCGAGTTTAACCTTTCTCCGACGGCAATCGGAGTTCAAGTAACTAAATGGGCCTCATATACCAAGATAAAGGCCCATTTAGTGATTATTGGACCAAAACAAAGCATTGCAAACGTCTAAAATATGTTTCAAAGAAGCATTACAATGTCAAATATATAAGCTAATGTAAAGAGAAGCAATGACTAATGAAATTCAACATATGATCGCACCAGTTTTAGACTTTTAGTTATTATAACGCTGAAATATTTAAATGTTCAAAAAATTTAGACGTTGACGTTGTGGCCAGAAGGTTATTAGTACATAGGTAAACAAGCATTGTTTGGCCGCATGATGCAACTGCAACCTTCTGTGATAAGTAAATAAACAAGCCAAAAATCTTCTTTTTTTGGATATATCGAGATATTCAGTGTGGTTTTGAGAACTATCCAAACCGAACTTGAATTCAAAATATCCACCATATGAGATATGTTAGTATTAAATGATTTTTGAGAGTGTTTGATCATTTTTAGTTAAGGTTAAAGAAGGTAAAATATGTCAAAATATGTATTGGAATTTTAAAATGACACTCTTTTTATAACAAAAAAATTGTGTTACAATAACACTTTTTGTGAAACAGAGGGAGTATTGTTTAAAAATGAAAACAACAATAAATGAAAATGGAATTAATTTACTTGCTAAATGTACTCTTTTCGACACAACAAGTCAATAATATTTAGAAATACAAATTTGATTCTCCACAATTTACTCCTTTTATATATATATCTTTTCTTTTTTTGAATGAGTGTAAAATTTTATTTAGTCAAATGCGTTTGTACAATAAATGCTTCGTTTTTCTAAAAAAAAAAATCAAATCAAATTAACTTAATAAAACTTTGATGGAGGTGGGGTGCTTGCTATCGAGTTAGGAGCCATCTCTCCGTAACCTCCAAATAAGCATGATTACCCATGGATCGAATCGAGTTTATACAATTCTTCGCTGTTTCCCAATAACCTTGATTAGATTTGGGGGTGATTGTGGTGGGTCACCATTCTCTTGTTTCATTTCTGTCATAAGCTATAGACACTAGCTTGAAAGGTATATTTGACTCTTTTTACTTTCCTCAATCTCTCAATTGTTTTATTTTCTTCTTTCTCAAATCCAATCTCTCTTAATCCGACATGAAAATAAACGATGCAACCATGGAAACTTCAAACTCAATCAACGATTTTTCCTTGCCTCACAGCAAACGTAAGAGACAGGACGCACCCGACAACAACGCCCTAGTGAAGTTCAAAGGAGTAGTTCATCAGAAGAACAGGAATTGGGGGACCAAGATCATGGACCAAAATCTCTCTTATAAGCTGTACTTTACATATTATAAGCTGGACTCAATTACCTTTTCAATCAATTCAAATATTTAAATCAAGCAAATAATGAAAAAAATTCAACAAAAAAGGAAATTAATGTTACCGATAAGGAAACACTTGTAATTTAACTATTTTCCGTTGATAAATAATGGAATGGAAACAACAATAAATGAAAATTGGAAATTCGTTACTTGCTAAATTCTCCGATGTACTCCTTTATAATATATCTGTCTCTCTTTGCTTTCCTCTAATCTCTCAATTGTTTTCTCTTCTTCCTTCTCAATTCAATCTCTCTTATTCCGACATGAACGATGCAACCGCGGACGCACTTTTGAAGTTCAAAGGAGTTGTTCAGCTGAAGAACGGGAGTTGGGGGCTCAGATATACGCGGAAGATGGAAGGATTTGTCTCGGTACTTTCACAATAGTTGATGCAAGCCGCTATTGCTTACGATAGCGCATCCATCAAGGTACGAGGTTTTGATCCTAACGCGCACCGCAACTTCCCTTGGGATGATTTGACGGTCCATGAACCGGCCTTTCAAGCAACTAAGTCAAGAGATGAGGTGTTGAACATGATCAGAGACGGTTCTTACCAACATAAGTTCAGAGAACATGTCAGAGCTCAATCTCAAAAGGTCGCGAGTAACAACAACATCGCGGGTTTAAAGCAGAGGCACAGCTGTTTCGCTCGCAAGCAGCTTTTTCAGAAGGAATTGACACCGAATGATGTAGGGAAACTCAACAGGCTTGTGATACCTAAGAAGTACACAATGAAGTATTTACCATTCATAGGCGATGAGGATGATGTTGAGGTTGTGTTTTAGAATTGAGACAATGGAAGTTTAGGTATTGTTATTGGAGAAGTAGCCAGAGTTTTGTCTTCACTAGAGGATGGAATGTTTTCGTCAAGGAGAAGAATCTCAAAGAGAAAGATGTTATTGTCTTTTACACTTACGAAGTCCCAAGCAATGTGAAGATCTTAGAAGGTCAAAGCCACAACTTCTTGATGATTGATGTTGATTGCTTTTCGGACAACGGTTTTGTGGCTCCTCAGGAAGTAAACAAGACTGTTCATAATCATAACAATTTTGAGAACTTGTTTAACTCGAAGTTAAAATTGGAAGAAACCGAATCAGAAGAGAAGAGGCAGGGGCCATCACTGAATAAGATACAAACACACAATAATTCAGGAAATAAGATCAAACTGAAACACTAAAACCACAGTGATGCAATATGGAGATTACAAGAACATACAACCATTGAATAGAACTCTCATCCTAATGTACCCAATAATACACGACATCATACATCATGATTCGTGTTACACAAATATTCCTAATCTACCCAAAAAATCTCTCACACTCTTTGATGATCTTCTCACTATTTGTTCTTGAGTTCTTCGAAACTATCTCTCTTTTACTCTAGGTTTTTGTGCAAGAAGAACAAACCAAAAGGTCCAAAACCAAATCAAAACTGAAATTTCTTTTGAATCTAAGAATATATTTCACATATATCTGAATCCGAAACAAACATTCAAAATCCAGTTTTAAACCGATAACTCGGATTGAACACCCTTATTTTTCTGGGAAATCTCAC
Organism: Arabis alpina; assembly: GCA_900128785.1. Taxonomy (NCBI): domain Eukaryota; kingdom Viridiplantae; phylum Streptophyta; class Magnoliopsida; order Brassicales; family Brassicaceae; genus Arabis; species Arabis alpina. The sequence goes on from LT669789.1 coordinate 33,660,158, forward strand.
TAAAACTTATGACCTCTGAAAAAACCAACAAAGTTTTGAAGTTTTGTTTGTCACAAGTAAAAGAACAGAAGCGAACAATAACACAAAAGAGAGTCAGATATTTGGAAATAACAAGTGATTTAACAGATAAAATGCAGAGAATTTGAATCAAATCTAGAAATCATCATCATCTTCCTCAGCCATGTATTTAGCGAGCTCCTCTTCTTGCTGCTTCTTCTCCCTCCTCTTCTCATCGCTCTCTTTCTCCTTATGCGTGTTTGGCGGGAACCTCAAAGCTCTGACCGCTTCGTTGTGCATGTTCAAACAGAAAGCAATCCTCGAGTTAAACGCAGTCTGAGGTTCGTTAGTGGAGTAGATGTCTCCTGTCTCCTTGGAGACCATACAACCGTTCTTGTGGTCGATGGTTGCGTCGATTGCTCCATCTCTTATGGCTTTCGCCACAATGCTTTCTGCGTCCGCGACAGGGTTTGCTGAGTTTAGCCTTAGCTTTTGGGCGACGTCAGTTAGAGAGATTCTCGAGTAGGAGATGCTGATGTTGCGCAATCCTGTTCTGATAACGTTGTGTCGGAGTCTGACTATGAGGTTGTGAGTCCTGTCTTCGGAAAATGTTTTCGCAAATCGTTCTTGAACGTTCCTGAACAGCTCCAAATCACCAATCCTCACAGCCTGTCAAATTCAAACAAATTATCGTATCTCAGAATCAAATTATAGCATAATGAAGTAGGTCTACAGTAGCGAAGAGTAACTTATGTTTAAAGAGGAACTCACATTGGTAAGATCGAAGTATGGCTTAAGAGCCTTCTCCATTCCCTTCTGAGTGAAGATGGATCGTTCTGGAATTTCACCCAAGAGTAGTCGAACTATGATAGCCCACTTGTTACATTGGATTCTGAAGCCTAGAGCAGCAATAGGTGCTTTTCTAGCAGCTTGGAGGAGGCTCTCTTTCGCATCGGTGTACTCGAGCTGGATGGTCCGGATTTTACCGAGGTAAAACAAGTACCTACAGAACTGTAAAACATATTGTGAGATGTGTATCCACTGGCTAGAAAATATATATATACTTGATTACAAGTTGTAGATATGGAGGTCTAAAAAACGGGAGAAGGTACAAATGAATCAAATAAAAGAAACACAAGGTAGGTTTAAGAAAATAACGGGCAAGCAACGCCTAGCAGAAGCAGATATATAAATGCAAAAGGAATATACATAACGCAATTTAGGAGAAATTTGACTGTGGAAAGTTAGCATAAGTAAGCCATCAGAGAAACTATGATCTAGATTATAGAACGTCACAATAACCAAGTGTACGTAGGCAAAACTGAAAGGTACCTGTTGGTTAGAATGTGCCTCAAATCGAGGTGCTTTTGATCGTAACTTCTCAGCTTGGTCATACAGATTGTAGTGTAGGTAGTTACGAAGCAACAGATTCAGAAGTGTCTCCTGCATTCACAAATAGTAATCCAAATAATCAAAGCCAACGTTTCATTAAAAACTGAGTGTTACCATCATTTGTAAACCACGAACCTGACCCAACTCATCATGGCGGAGTGTCGCAGAATGGTGCAAGGCAAGAAGATTACTGCAAGCAGATACAAATCAAATCAGATAATTAACTGTTGAGCTAATATGATAAACTGAAAAAACGAAATTACTCACCCACGAATCTCGGCAAGATTACCAGTAACCTCATAACTCAAAGAATAGTAAAAGTACAATCTTGAAGCTATCACATCAATAGTTCTCCTGTTTACACTCTTGAGACGAGCAATACTTGCTGAAGAGCAAACTTTAGCCTAAAGAAATAACAAAACGCAAACGCAACATATAACAACACAAACAAGATTACTAAAACAAAGTATGTTTATTACTACTAACCTCGTTATACTTCTTCTGATCAATCAGAAAAAGAAGAACAAGAAAGTAACAGTAAATCTCAAGCTCTGCAGGTAAATGCTTAGTAGTAGCTTGCGAATTCGACGACGCTGTATCAACTTCCATGTCATGTTCATTACTCTGAAACCAAAGCTTCACTAACATTAAATCTAAACATCACAAAAAGGGTTAACACTAATTCGTTACAGAATCTAATTAGGGCCCTAATTAGCACAATTACCTTGGGGACAAAGGAAGAGAGACGAGTGTGAGCATCAGATCCAGGAACCAAAGCGAAATCAAGGAAAGAAGAGATTACAGAACCAGTAAGCTTCTTTCTAAGACCAACAGTAAGACGAACAGCACGAGCAATACGTCGGACTTCTTTAGTATAAGATCCAGAATCGATCAAAGCTGCAATCTCCTTCAAATCTGAGAAAGAATGGATTCAATAAGAACCCTAACATTGTGGAAATTGAGAGTATAATAAGATTTGAGATTTTACGTTGTAGAGTTGAAGTAGTAGCAGAGACGATGATGGATTGAGTTGGGGTTTGGTTATCTTTCATCTCAATGTCTTGAGTCATCGTTCAATCTCAAGTGTTGTTCGTAGAGATTTGATGAGAGTTTAAGGGCTTTTTGTAGAAACGAGGACATAAGTAAGTAAATAAATCTTTTCTTTTTCTTCAAGACAGATTATATTTTAAGTTTAATATTTCTATTTATTATGGAAAGAGCAGCAAAGTCGTTGTAGTATAGTGGTAAGTATTCCCGCCTGTCACCCGGGTGACCCGGGTTCGATCCCCGGCAACGGCGTATTCTTTTTATAATCAAAAGATATCTCTTTGCACAGTTGATACGACGTCGTTTTTCTATATGGACTTGTTTTTTTTTTGGGACAATTTCCAAAAATACCACTTTTTAAGTTTTTTTCCTAAAAATACCACCTTAAAGTTTTTTTTCCAAAAATATCACATTTTTCCAAAACTTCCAAAAATACCACTTTTTAAAAAATTCATTGTTAACATTCAAAACTAAACCCTAAACCACAAACCCAAATCCAACCCCTAAAACTATACCCTAATTTTGAAATAGTTAACTCAAACCCAAAAAAATTAAATTCTAAACCTTAAAAATCAACTTTTAAAAAAGTGGTATTTTTGGAACTTTGGAAAAAAATATAGTATTTTTGAAGGAATTCAAAAAGTGGCATACGAGGGAATTCCTCTTTTTTTTTTCTTGCATACCATTGTCGAAATTGTTAACATATATAGTACATGAAGTCACTTAAGATTTGGTTGGCTTCTGGTTCATGCTGTTGTGTGTGAATCAATATATCTCGTTTATTTTAACGAGGAAAATCATTCAGAATAAAGGAATAGTACTTGGAAATAAATGAATCAACTGTTCCATCAGATTAAAAACTGATAAGCAAAGAAACAGAAACAAAGAGTTAATTTTGTTCAAACACAAGTCTTACTCTCACCTAAACAAAACGGAAGAGATGATGATAAAAAGGGAAAAAGAGGATGCCTCAGTAGTTCTTCTCTAACAAAAACCCAAGACGACGAACCAACCATGAAATAAATTGAACATATATTATAACCCTAAATGCGACTCTAAAGAACAAAACAGCCACAAAACTAAAAAAAAACTCTGAATCAAAATGGAAAAGAGATACACTTATGGCAAACATGTCTTCTTTGATGGACAGAAGCAAACATAGAGTGAGAGAGGAAAAAGAGAGAGAAAAGCATCCAATGACTTGCTTTTTTTTTATGTTTGACAAACAGAAACCTCACTCTCAAGCAGCTGCCTGAACTGGTGGTCCATCTGATCTGTTGTTGAATCCACCACCACCACCACGACCTCCTCCTCCTCTTCCACGACCTCCCCTTCCGCGTCCACGTCCACGCCCTGCATTAAACCAATTCAAAGCTCATGGTTTCATTCGCACAAATACTAGTTAAGAAGAAGAAAAAGGAGTGTTTTGATTATTGTTACCACGACCCTGTGGACCATCATAACCACCACGACCCTGTGGACCATCATAACCACCACGACCCTGTGGACCGTCGTAACCACCACGACCCTGTGGACCGTCGTAACCACCACGACCCTGTGGACCATCGTAACCACCACGACCCTGTGGACCATCGTAACCACCACCACGGCCCTGAGGACCATCGTAACCACCACGGTCTTCATATCCACGGTGCTCATGAGGAGCATCATAACCATAACCTCCATCTTGTGGTGCATCATACTCATTCTGAGGACCATTGTATCCTCCTCTTCCACGACCACCACGACTGCTGCGTCCTCTCCCACGTCCTCTTCCTCTACCATATGACTGGTTAGGTTCCCAGTCTCCATCTTCATACTCAACGTTCACATATTCATTTCCTGAAACAACAGAAAAAACAAACAAAGCTTTACAAAATATTCTTGAAGTTCAGCTGAGATATAGGAAGCTTGGCGATCTAAATAGAACATTCCTAGAGCAATCTAACCTCTGCCACCTCGTCCCCTTCCTCTCCCTCTTCCTCTTCCCCTTCCTCTTCCTCTTCCCCTACCTCTGCCACCAGGTGAACCCTCTGCAAGAAATTTAAATTAGGGAACTTATAAAGACAAAAGAGCAAGGCGGAGTTAAAAAGGTCATTGAGTGTGACCAGTCATACCTCCTCCTTCATTATCGATGTCACCTAAAGGCTTCACCAGCTCAATAGGGATCGGGACCTGGTACCTGAAACATCATTTGATCAAGATGAATTGAGAATGTAAGAGCTCATCTATAAAATCACAGATTCAATACAGAAGCTTGTACAAAAAACATGCAATATATATGTTGGACAGACAATTTATTGATACATAACACATGGTAACTCATAGATCTAATCTTATTATGGGCAAGGACCACCGTAAAAATCAATCAAAAAGTTCAAAACAAGAAACACTAGAAACTTACCCAACAGAGGATGTATCAAGCTCTTTCGTGGATAGGGTAATGGTTATCATTGACACATGCCTTGTGGTCTCCAAACTTGAAGACAAAACAAAAATGAAAGAGATAAGTATCAAACCACAGGTTTAAAATGAGCTCCTTGCACAATTAGAACCATTAATAATAAAAGGTCTTATTCGGCATCTTACGGTAGAAGGCCTTCTTCAGTAGGTTCCCATGTGTCTGTTATGTCTGTGGATCCAATAGATGTGTTCTGATGAAGATCAGGGATCCTTCTCTGCGTTAAACATATTAAAAAGGACATTTTCAGATACATCATCATCGAAACCACGTCTTGTGAATTGGTCAGGACAAAGCGAAAAAAGTACCTTAACCAGCTCCACAATGTTCACAGTCTTGTTGATAGCTCTTCCCATTGCCTTGAATACAACCTCACTTGCACCTTTTTCCTATATAAACAATACAAAATCTAAATAAAACTCTTCAAATTAAATCACAATCTCCCAAAGGAAAAAAAATTAAAATCATCGCCTCGCGACAAACGACATTACTAATTATCCGCCACGTTGTAAGATACCACAAACCATTAATTTCCTAGATCATAACACATACTCATGTTACGAAAATTTAGCGTAGATTCTATACCAACAAAAACCAAAATCTTTGGAGCAATTTATCTAAATCCTAGATAAATTACATTCACTTCCAAGAAAACATAACATAAATGATACATCAATAAATCTAATCACTATATTTCAATTCCAATTTAGTGTAAAAGTGTATCTAACGCCTAAATCATAAAGAGCCAATTTAAAACTTCTTCATACCAATTCTCAAAAAACCATTCATAAACCCTATACAATATCTATCAACACACCATAACTATGAACTGGATTAACACATTTCAGATTCATCTAAAGCAAGAACAATATACATACAGAATCAAAATACGAAATCACAATACCTGAATAAGAGTCATTGCATAGGTGATGTAGTTTCGTGCTCTACCCAAACTAGTGATACGAATCTCATTCTCAGCAATCGGTGTCTCTGCCTTTGGCTTCTCCACTCTCTTATACTTATCCATCTGAACAACAAACACAAAAATCAGAAGGATTAGGGTTTTTTGATTGTTACGAACACAACAACAAGGATTCAAATCGGGATTTATCATCGGAATCATTCAAACTTACCTTGAGAAGTTGATGTTGATTAGATCCTTGGAGAAAGTTGAGATGATACGAAAATGGTGGTTAAGCCCAGGAAGAGCCCTAATTGTACGGCTTCGTCTCTCTCCTTTAACGCCCTAAGAAGCAGTTTTGATGCAAAGCGACTCTCTGATATATATCAGCCGCAACACTTCTCTCTTCCACACACACACACGTTGCACTACCCTAATCGGTTTCGGTTCAAGAATTTTCATCTAAACCGAACCAATCCAAAATAAATCACGCTAAACCGGTCATTGAACCAGTTGGATACAGTCATGATTTACTCGTTGTTTGTTAATTCATATCCGGTTATCAGTTGGTTCTTATCCGATTATACAACCGGGATTGTAGTAAACTTCGGTTCACTAATTTTGTACGGTTTAGTTGAGCCATTTTTTTTTAGAGAGTAAACTCTACATTTCTTGTAATAATAATATCTTGAAGAAGATTATCCAGTTGCACAAAATGCGAAGGAAAAAGTCTTAAATGGCTTTTTCGTTTAAAAAATAATATAAATTGTTTTGATTGGAAACCAAATCTACACGTTATTAATAGAAAAAATCTAGATTATCGGTACTAATAACAATTAATAAAGTAATTAAAAGACAAAATTTGTATTTTTTTTTGTTTTAATATTTGAAGAACGTGACTGTCTGTGCTATTTTTTGCAGATGTGTGTGTACTTCTCTCTATGCTTTATGTGTACTTTTCAAATATTTTACAACTTTCATGTAAAATACAAGTCGTACCAATGTTTAATAAATTTAGATAGACATTGTCCTTTTTAACTTTTGAAATTTTGTGGCACAAACCAAAATTCAACCATCTAATAGCATAATTAATAAATTATTCATTTAATGATGAAATGATGACACATTGAGTCATTCTTTTTTTTCTATTCTTTAATCGAAACACAACGAGTATTCAACGAAGTTGTTTGGTAGTAGTAGACTAGTATTAATGATATACTTAATTTTTTATTTTAAAAGTAGTTTAGTATATTAAATGTATTAATATGATTATCAAGTAAAGTTTCCATCTATTTTGTATTAAAAATCTGAGAAATGCAGTATTGGTTTGGTTGACTATGTAAAAAAACAAGTAGACCAGATTATAAGATAACCGGGCCGGTTTTATTTGATAACACTTAAGGTTTAATTCCTTTTATTACAATGAAACAACAGACAGATTTCTCAACAAGTACATAACATTACAGATAGTCCAATGACACAAGCAAAAGCTCTAAGATTGTCTCTTGAAGGTAATGATGTTATCTTGTGTCTCTACCTCTTGTGATGTAACCAAAGGATCAATGATTTTGCTCCATCCTCCAAGGTCTAATGGAGCATCAGAGATTACAAACCCGTTAACGTAGAAGGTTGGTGTTCCATAAACCCCTCTCGAAGCGCTATACTGCAATACATTACGCCACAAAAGCGAAATACGAACTTAAAAGTTACTATTGTTCGTTTTCAGGTAACAAAGAGAACAACAATGGGTATTATCGCCACAAATGGGTCACAAATTTATATAATTCAGGCAATTAAAACTCAGTATTTTTCTACTAAGTATAAATTTGTGAGATAGTGTGTCGATAAGACGATGATTATGCAGCCAATGAAGCTTATCTTTTCATTTATAAGCCATTTAGTTAATGGACGAGTGAAATGTGTTGAAGAAAATACCTTGAAGGAAACCTTGGTTGCAAGGTCTGATTTTGAGTCGCTGAAGCCGGATTTGAGGACATGTTCATATGAGTTTCCCAACGTGACCGTTCCAAGCTTCACTATTTTGTCAACAACCTCAGGTCTTGACAGGAGTTGTGTTTGCGCGTTGGAGAACAATGCCTGTCGAAAAACAGTTTCAGTGAACCATATAAACATTTACACAACAATTCTAATTGCATAATTCAAACTATAAGATTTGAGCTAAGTTTAGGATTTTACAAACCAAGTTCTTACTAAAAACTTTGAAACAAACCTGATGTTTGAAGAACCCTTCTAGTAAACTGAAAGTAGCATTGGCGTGTACGCTATTCACAATGTGTAAAGCCCGAGAAGATACATATGCATTGTCATGGTAGCTGCAATATCCAAAAATCCAACATAACCAAACAAGATTCAACACAACAATAAAATATTTGACAAATCTCAAACAAAACCATTCACATTTACACAAAACAATCATAAAACAAATAATCAAACATGAAAAAAAAATCAACTAATACATGAATTAGGGTACTAAAAATTAAAGTCAAAAGAGGAGAAAAGAGTACTAACGGTAAAGGAAGAAGATGAAGAAGAAGAGCAACACGAGATCCATAGTGTTCAAGAGCTTGCTTCAGTGGCTGCCAAGCATCTCTACTATCCCCACAAACCGGGTCAAAAAACGCCTCAATCAGTACAGTATCCTGGTCAACCCTACGACCCGGTGGGTAAACGAAACCATCAGGCTTCGCCGGAGGAACTAGCTGCGCATGTACTTCCGTCCCGACTAAGACAACAAGGAACAGCAAAATCGTTCGAATCATTTTCTAGCCTCACACTCTTGTTAAAACTAGAGAACAGTTCTAGAAGTTGACTTGATTCATTGAAGAAGAACATAGGCTTATAAAGTAAAGACAAAACACGTGAAACAGAACGTGCAAGCAACTACTCCACACTGACCACATTTTCCTAAAAAATTGAATAAACTAAGACCTAATGTTCCCTCCCCTAATCTAGACAGTGAGTGGTTTTAGTAAAAGCCATGTAGATATCCAGGTTGGTTTGATTTGATAAAGGATCACTATCATTTTATTACAATGAACAACATGTTTTTCAACGAGTATATACATTTACATATAGATATAGTCCCCATGACACAAGCAAAAGCACTTAACATCTTTCAAAGGAAGAAAATGAGTTTATCTTCCGTCTCTTCCTTGTGTGGTTTAACCAGAGGATCAATGATTTTTCTCCATCCTCCAAGATCTAATGGAGAACCAGCATCAGCGAGTACAAACCCGTTAACGTAGAACGTTGGTGTTCCATAAACCCCTCTCGAAGCACTATACTGCAACACATTACGCCACAAAGCCAAAAGTTACTATTGTTCGTTTCCATGGGGTACTAAGAGGAGAAAGCTGAAGTAGATACCTTGAAAGAAACCCTTGTTGCACGGTCTGATTTCTTATCGCTAAAGCCAGACTTGAGTACATGTTCATATGAATTTCCCAACGTTTCTACTCCAAGCTTGACTATTTTCTCCACAACTTCAGGTCTTGACAGTAGTTGTGTTTGCGCGTTGTAGAACAATGCCTGTCAAAGAATAGTTTCAGCAACAAATAGATTCAAACTTGTAAGACTTGTAAGCTAAGTTTAGCTTTTTACAAACCAAGTTCTTTTTTTTTAAATTACCAGGAGGTTCGGGGCAAAAACCCGTAATCCCCAGTCCCGAAACTACAACATGTAACTAAGTTCTTACTAAAAAACTTTGAAAACAAACCTGATGTTTGAAGAATCCTTCCAATAAACTAAAAGTAGCATTAGCGTGTAAAGTATTCACAATGTGTAAAGCTCGAGATGTTACATATGCATTGTCATGGTACCTACACAAATCCATTAAAACCAAATTTGATTCAAGAAAAAAAAATTGAAGTCGAAAGAAGTGAAATTAGAGTACTAACGGTAAAGGAAGTAGATGAAGGAGAAGAGCAACATGAGATCCATAGTGTTCAAGAGCTTGTTTCAATGGCGACCAAGCGTCTCTACTATCCGGACAAACCGGGTCAAAAAACGCTTCGATTAGTATAGTATCCGGTTCAACCCGATGATCCGGTCGGTAAACGAAACCATCGCGCTTCGCCGGAGGAACTAGCTGCGACTGCGTTCCGATGACGGAGAAGACAAGGAACAACAAAATTGTTCGAATCATTTTCACACACACTCTTTGTCTGTAGCAGGATCATCGGAGATTGTTTAAAACCAGAGATGGTAAGTATAAGCAACGGCTAAGATTGCTTTGAAGCTAAGCGAGGATTTATTTTTAACCGTTGATTTCATTTTCTGCTGACGTGGCGGAAACTCTTTGTAATTTGTGGTAATATAGGTCATTTATTGCAATATATAAAAGCTTGGTCTTTAAACGTAAATATACATCTATAATTCAAATTTCTAATTCAATAAAATAACGTTGTTTTTTCGTAGATTTATCGTATTAAGGATTCGATTTTCGAATTTTTTTCTAAATAAAATAACGTCGTTTTGAGCCATTAAAAAATCCAAATCAGCTAATCCACGTGTCGTTTTAGTCAATATTCCACTAACATTAACTAACGAAATCATGGATAAGGTATAATTCAGTACAAAACATATTAGTTCATATACAAGATTTGTATTTATTTGGAATTCAAGTTTAAATTAGTAAAAGGTAAAAAGCTAAGTGTAAAAAGGTACTAATTTGTGGTATGTGTTATTTATTGCAGTTTATAAAAGTTTTGTCTTTAAACATAAATATACGTATATAAGAGCCTCCATTTACAAAATTAAAACCAGAGACGGTGAGTATAAGCAACGGCTAAGATTACTCGGAAGCTAAGCGAGGATACTCTCTTTAATCTCTAGCTGTTGATTTTATTTTGTGCTGACGTGGTGGATATTGTTTGAGTTCGAAAGTAAAATTGGTCTTGAAATTGTAAATATTCATAAGTAAGAGCCTGTCTCAATATAATTTAGTAGAAACTACGGTTCCGATTTAAAAAAAAGAGATATGGTCCAAACCATGTTCACAAAGAAGACGAACTCATAAACCATAAACTCTCTTTGTCTCTTTCTCTGCTCGAATCGTTTCTAGGTACGTGTCGTGTTGATTAGATCTTGTTCGTTATGGATTCGATTGTGTCTGTTTCATTGTCTCCAAGTTCTTTCACTTTCACTGTAGTTTTTTTGTTTGATTGAGATCGAAATTGATTTTTTTATGTTGGACCGTGTCGTTTGATTGATTTCAGGTAAGGATTATTGTTGATTTGGTTTTTGAGTTTTGATTTGTGAAAATGGGATCGAAAGATATCGACATGGAAGAAGGAACTCTTGAGATCGGAATGGGTAAGTGACCAATCATTAATTGATATGATCATCATTGAGTTAGGAATACTTTGGCTCTTTTAGACTGATCAAGAATCTTTGAATTGTAGAATACAGAACTGTTTCTGGTGTTGCTGGACCATTGGTTATTCTTGATAAAGTGAAGGTTAGAACATAAAATTTGACTATTAAGCGATGCTAATGTGACTTTTTGGAGGGAAACTTGACTGGCTTGATACTGTATAATTTATCAGGGTCCAAAGTACCAGGAAATTGTTAATATTCGCTTAGGTGATGGATCAACGAGACGTGGTCAGGTTTTGGAAGTCGATGGAGAGAAAGCAGTTGTGCAGGTTCATAATTTCAAACATTGCATTCTACTAACTATGTTAATATAGTTGTATAATGTATATGTCACTTCATCGGTGGCTTACTCGTCTACGTCTTTCAGGTTTTTGAAGGAACATCTGGAATTGACAACAAGTTTACCACAGTGCAATTCACAGGAGAGGTAATTTTGCATGTGTTGAAATGATTGGGTTATTATCCAACCTTTTTTCGTTTGTAACCGGTGTGTGTATGTGTTTCAGGTTTTGAAAACACCTGTATCATTGGACATGCTTGGGCGCATATTTAACGGTTCAGGAAAGCCGATTGATAATGGTCCTCCTATCTTGCCAGAGGCATACCTTGATATTTCAGGTTAGCTTCATAGACGATGATTTCTTTAGTGTGATCTTTGAAGCAATGTTGTGTCTATGTGTGTGTTTTTCTTACATGTGTCAGTGCATTGTATTGATAGGAAGTTCAATCAACCCCAGTGAAAGAACCTATCCTGAAGAGATGATCCAAACGGGGATTTCGACTATTGATGTCATGAATTCAATTGCTCGTGGACAGAAGATTCCTCTTTTCTCTGCTGCTGGTCTTCCTCATAATGAAATCGCTGCTCAGATTTGTCGTCAAGCTGGTCTTGTCAAGCGTCTGGAAAAGACTGCTGATCTACTTGAGGTAATCCTTTACCACCACAAGTTTTTTTATTTATATCTCTATAATCAGAAGAATCCCAAAAAGCAATTATTTGAGTTTTACTATACAAGTTTGTCAATGAATTTGTTGCACATCTATAGGCCTTCAATTTGTATACATTCTTCTTTTTTCTATCGCATAAGATTCATGATTCTTTCCAATCTTGTGTCTTTGTAGGATCATGGAGAGGAAAATTTTGCTATTGTGTTTGCAGCTATGGGTGTAAACATGGAGACAGCGCAGTTCTTCAAACGAGATTTCGAAGAAAATGGTTCAATGGAAAGAGTTACCCTTTTCTTGAACCTGGTAAATTCACTAGTTGTGACTTCTATTACCATATCTTACTGTTTTTAGTATTATCCATTTCTTACCTTAGAACGGATTTGACCTTTTACTCTGACAGGCCAATGACCCGACCATTGAGAGAATCATCACTCCTAGAATTGCCCTCACAACAGCAGAATATCTTGCTTATGAATGTGGGAAACACGTCCTCGTTATATTGACAGATATGAGTTCTTATGCTGATGCTCTTCGTGAGGTAAAATAAAAAAATTAGTACCGGAGTAGTCCCTTTGTGTTTGTTCAAATTTGATGATAGGATTGAGAAACTGTAGGTTTCCGCTGCCCGAGAAGAAGTTCCTGGTAGACGTGGATATCCGGGTTATATGTACACTGATCTTGCAACTATTTATGAACGTGCTGGGCGTATTGAAGGAAGAAAAGGTTCCATCACCCAAATCCCTATCCTGACTATGCCCAATGACGGTACAAACAACAATCCTCTAACTTCTGCTTTATCTCTTTAGCAACCTCAATACTTATTCGTTGTTCTTTTGAAACAAAAACCAGATATCACACATCCAACTCCGGATCTTACTGGTTACATCACTGAAGGTCAGATTTATATCGATAGGCAACTTCACAACCGACAGGTAACAACCCCTCGATTCTGTGATCTTACTGTCTTCTCTTAGATTATGACTCGGTTCTGAATCACATTTCTCTTTGTTCCTTCCTTAAAAACAGATATATCCACCCATCAATGTGCTTCCATCGCTTTCTCGTCTAATGAAGGTTAGAAACAAACTCCATTTTCTTTAATACTCATCACATTGTCTCTCTAGATCTTATTAACTTATCATTCCTCGTTCTTTAGAGTGCTATTGGCGAAGGCATGACTCGTAAGGACCATTCGGATGTATCAAACCAGCTATACGCAAACTATGCAATCGGTAAAGATGTTCAAGCCATGAAAGCGGTTGTTGGAGAAGAAGCACTTTCTTCGGAAGATCTGCTTTATCTAGAGTTCTTGGATAAGTTTGAGAGGAAGTTTGTGATGCAAGGAGCTTACGATACGCGCAACATTTTCCAGTCTTTGGACTTAGCTTGGACATTGCTCCGTATCTTCCCTCGCGAGCTTCTTCATCGTATCCCTGCGAAAACACTCGACCAATTCTACAGCCGCGACTCGACAACGAGTTAAAAAATCAAGATTCCTACTTGTTTTGTTCTCCTTCTCAGGCAAAAAGGTAATGAAGCTATGAGCTATGAGCTATGAGCTATGAGCTATGAGCTATGAGCTATGGTATGGAAACTCTTTTGAGTGAAATACTGTGAATTTTGTGATGTATTGTTTTGTGTTTATTATATAGAGAGCAAAAAAGGCTATATGTGGTATTTCTTTTTTGGTTTTGTAATGTGTTCAAACTTCAGAGTGAAAATAAATATCGAGAAAACGATGCCTTCACTTTTATCTACACTTCTAGGCAAATTCTTTGCACATATTTGGTGACTGGTTTAGAATTATGATTAAAATATTCATGGTCTATAATAACCATTTTGTTGTATTTCTATTAAAATATTGATACATAGAGAATAATATTAGTCATAGACTTTGAAAAATCTTTTTACATGTCATATATTCTTAAATGCTTAAGGAGGAAGAGAACCTATAGAGACCTTCTCCAAGGGGACACATTGAGGAAAAATGATACCATAACCTTCTCAAAACGCAAAAGCAAAGCACTTCCAAAATTTTGGTACACAATTTACATTTTTTTTGTATTCATCATATTCTCTTTATTTATTTATTTTCTCAAAAAATCTTTAGAATAAAAGGGCAAAACAAGAAATAAAACACAGAAGAAGACAGAAGACCATGCTTAAAAACCCCAATAAAACGACCATAAACCAAAGAAACAAAAACATTCGACCAAAACATTTTTTCAAAACTCACATAATGGGATTTTGTTTCTCCAAATCACAAACTCATGACATACCAATCTCTTATTCTTCCGATTCTAGCCCTCGTCATCACTACCAACCTCTCCCTAAACAAACCATTCCTCAAGGCCAAACCAGTCATTCCACACCCAAACCAGCTCCTCCTCCACCACCTCCACCTTCCGGTTCACAAATCGGTCCAATCCTAAACCGACCAATGATCGACCTCTCCGCTCTATACGACCTCCACAAAGAACTAGGCCGTGGCCAATTCGGAATAACATACAAATGTACAGACAAATCCAACGGTCGTGAATATGCATGCAAATCAATCTCAAAACGTAAACTCATACGTAAAAAAGATATAGAAGACGTGAGACGTGAAGTTATGATCTTGCAACATCTTACTGGTCAACCAAACATAGTCGAGTTTCGAGGTGCTTATGAAGATAAAGATAATCTTCATTTGGTTATGGAGCTTTGTTCTGGAGGCGAGCTTTTTGATCGTATTATCAAGAAAGGAAGTTATTCTGAGAAAGAAGCTGCTAAAATCTTTAGGCAGATTGTGAATGTTGTTCATGTTTGTCATTTTATGGGAGTTGTTCATCGAGACTTGAAGCCTGAGAATTTCTTGCTTGTTAGTACTGATGAAGATTCTCCTATCAAAGCCACTGATTTTGGTCTCTCTGTTTATATCGAAGAAGGTAAAATAACAAAAACTTCATTTTCTTGTTTACTAAATTAAGGGTATTGTTCAAAGATTTTTCCTGATTACTAAATTTAAGGGTATTGATCAAAGATTTTTCTTTGTTATTAGAAAGACTAGTTAGTGTGTTTAGGATTAGGACATTAAAATCATAATGTTTAAACTTGTGGTACAATCAAGAAAAGATAGTGACATTGTATCTCCATGTGGGATTAAATATTTAAGTGTGGTTCCTAAGTCAACTTCGAAAACGACTTCGGTCAATCCAAGTCAATTGATGTTTCCTACAAGATAGTAAAATGAAAGAATATATTGATACAAAAAAAAGAGTTAATGTGAACAGAAATCCTTTAATGGGAAGTTCTTACCTTCATTTTGAAATTTTAACAAGTATCATATTCATATGTTTAATTTGTGTAGGTAAAGTGTATAGAGATATAGTCGGTAGTGCTTACTACGTTGCACCTGAAGTTCTACATAAAAACTACGGGAAAGAGATCGATGTATGGAGCGCCGGTGTCATGCTTTACATTCTTCTCAGTGGTGTTCCTCCATACTGGGGTGGTATGTATAAACCATTTGACTCTAAAGTTTATTATCACATTTTTAGTTTGAACAATGTTTAGACATGAGATATTGAAAAATCTGTACTATACGATGTTGTTATAGAGACCGAGAAGACTATATTTGCATCGATCTTGGAAGGAAAACTGGATCTTGAAAGTTATCCGTGGCCTACTATATCCGAAAGCGCGAAAGATTTGATAAGAAAGATGTTGGCTAGAGATCCTAAAAGACGGATTACCGCAGCTGAAGCACTTGGTATGTTTTGCATTGTATTTGTGTCTACATTTGTATATTCTACCTTCTAAATTAACTAACCGTTCTTATGTTGCGGTTTTCGGATATTTGGAAAAACAGAGCATCCATGGTTGACAGACAGCAGGATTTCGGATAAACCAATCGATAGCGCTGTTCTTATTAGGATGAAGCAGTTCCGCGCAATGAACAAGCTCAAGAAACTTGCCTTGAAGGTAAAGTTAAATGATTCTCCATCTCCAAGATGATTTCAAGATTAATCAGGAAAAAAACAAAAGATTTCTGAAATTAGTTTGAACTTTTTGTTTTGGTTTAAGGTCATAGCGGAAAACTTATCGGAAGAAGAGATTAAAGGATTAAAGCAAATGTTCAAGAACATGGATATAGATGGAAGTGGAACCATCACTTTTGATGAACTAAACACCGGTTTACATCGTCTTGGATCTAAGCTTACAGAATCTGAAATCAAACAACTCATGGAAGCTGTAAGAATAAGAAAAAACCAAGCCAAATTGTTATATAGAAATCAATAAGCTAAAGTTTTTTTTTGGTCATAGGCTGATGTAGACAAAAGTGGGACAATTGATTACATTGAGTTTATAACTGCTACAATGCATCGCCATAGATTGGAGAAAGAAGAGCATTTGCTAGAAGCATTCAAATTCTTCGACAAAGATCGAAGCGGGTTTGTGAAATATTTGTTCTTATATTCATCTCCTTCTTCACTCAAATGGTTACAAACTACTATATTAAAATATCAAATTGTCTTATAACATTTTCTTTTGTCTACGAAAATCAGATTCATCACAAGAGATGAGCTTAAACATTCCATGACTCAATATGGCATGGGTGATGATGCAACCATAGATGAAGTTATCAATGATGTTGATACCGACAACGTAAGAAAAAACATTTACTTTTGTACTTGTTTAATTTGTTTTCATGTCTATATATGATGATGATGATGATTACTAATTAATGATAACGATGATGATGGTGATCGATAGGATGGGAGAATAAACTATGAGGAATTTGTGGCAATGATGACGAAGGGAACAACTAATGATTCAGATACGAAGTTGACTAGATGATTATATTCAACTACAGTGAGACATGCTTGTATAAATAAAGTAAACTATATAATAATAAAACACGAATGAAACAACATGATCAAAGAAAATTAATTTCGTGTAAGATGATTTGTATTTATTTGTTATTCATTTTGGCACACTAGAGGGCATTGCGTTTATCTTCAACTGAACCAACCAATGATGATGCATCAGTGGCGATTGCGACAATTTTGTTGTGTGATAGCACATTTTCATAGCATGGATTTCACAAATGCTATTAAAGGTGGTACTCTGGATTTGATAACTATATAATAACCTTTAAAAAACGCTAAGCCTAATAATAGCAAAGCGGAAAGCTAAAATATTTTAATCCGCCAACATTTAGCCAAAATTTGGACTTACCGCTAATACTTAGCCAAAAATAAGAAACAAAAGACCATAAAAATTAATCAAACCATGAATTCCTCAGAGAATAAAGAGGTTAAAATTAGGATTAGAGTCCGTCCGAATTAGAGTCAGAGTCCATCCGAGTCAGAGTCCGTGGAGAAAAGAAAGTGGTTTACCATGATACACAACAAAAAATAATTTATCATTCACTTATTTAATCCACTAATTTTCAGTTTCTCAAAAAATTTAAAAGTTTTTTTTCCCAGTTCTACATACTTTGAATTTCATATAACTACACTCAAAAAAGTAAAATTGTGTTAGCAAAAAATCATGACAAATAGTCCTACCGGTTAATAGCTACTTAGTACATATAATTCTGCGATCAAACTACACTTTCATACGTTCAAATTTTGTACAGTCATTAGGTGAAGAAGATTAAGTAAAAAAAAAGAAAAGATAAAGTCACAATTTTGAAGAAATACTTCAAACTGATTAGGAAAAAATGGATAACAAAACTATCCACAATTTCTACAATAAACTTATTTTAGATATGCATGTTAGTTTATACATTTTGTTTCTTTTTGTTTAATTTTTTTTATCATTTGGTAACAAAATGATGAATTACTGGTGAAAATAACTTGGATATATAATATGAAGAAGAAAGTTGATACAATTTTTATTGAGATGAGACTAAACATACAAACTATTAAACATGTGTTAGATTCTAATAGCAAATATTATTTTATACAAGTATAAATCTTACAACGTTGTAAGATATGGCAAGTGCCACGAAACCTCCCGCCAAGATACCAACATCTTGCGTGACGAACACAACCACAATGAATAGAAACAAAGTTATTACATAAAAAGTGAAAATCTAAGAGAATAATACCATAATTTGATTATTATTGATTTCAACAAATTTTTCTTTTTTTTTTTTTTTTTTTTTTCAAAAAAACAAATTTTTCTTTTTAAAATTTACTAATAGATAATCAGGAAACAATAATAATTAGCAATATAGATTTCATAAAGTCAAAAGCATTAGAGCATCCTTAACGTTGGCCTTTTGATTGAGTTTCTAACTTATTTTATTTTTCTGTTTTTCATTTAATTTAATTATTTATCTAAATCTTAAATTATTAAAAAAATCATTAACCAATTAAGAAATGACAAATGGCATCAAAAGTTCTGCAGAAACTTTTGACTCTCTCTCTCCTCTCTCTTCTGTTTTTGTGTTATTTTTTTAATTTTTTTTACTAACGAATTCTTTAAAAGTTTCTGCATTAAAAATGCTCTTACAACGAGAAGGCGAGAAGGATGAGTACCTAGTAATCTTTTTTTTTTTTTTTTTTTTTTTTTTTTTTTGTCACAGTACCTAGTAATCTAATTTTATATATTTCGTAAGAGGGCCCAATACGAGATCCATCAACCTTTAGAAGTACATAAAGCCTTTTTACGGCCCAATATGAGATCCATCAACTCTTTAGAACTGCGTTTTCAAATGAAGATAGCAAATCGGAATATTGAAGTCGACGACGATGCTCTCCATTTCTCAGGTACCGAGTTTCTCGTTAACCACCGTGAAGTCTCTTCGCTCTCCTTCTTCTCCCTCCTCTTCCTCTCTCTCTATCTTCTTCTCCTTCTTCCCTAAGGTCTCGAGATTCGTCATAGCAAGCTCCGGATTCTCCAATTTAGTCGAATGTACTACGACGCCGGAGACCATCCCGAGAGTCAACAACGCTGGTCTCAAACTCGAAGATACAGTAGAATCCGTGAATGGAAAGATTCGTCTCGATTCATGGATCTCTTCTCGTGTCAATGGAGTTAGTAGAGCTCGTGTACAGTCCAGTATTCGTCTAGGTCTCGTTACCGTCAATGGTCGAATCATTGATAAGGTTTGATTCTTCGATTTTAGCTTCTTTCAATTCTCAATTCTCAATTCTATCTGAAATCTCAATGTTTGTTTCAGGTTTCGCACAATGTAAAATCTGGAGATGAGGTGAATTGTATAATCTCAGAGCTACAACCATTGAAAGCTGAAGCTGAAGATATACCATTAGATATAGTTTATGAAGATAAACATGTTCTTGTTGTTAATAAACCAGCTTATATGGTAAATCAATCTTGATTTTTAGGATTATGTATTGGAATTTTGCTAGTAGTGATTAGTGAAGAGTATGTTACTGTGTGATTAGGTTGTTCATCCTGCTCCTGGGAATCCTAATGGGACGCTTGTTAATGGAATACTTCATCATTGTAGTCTTCCTTTGTGTGTTGCGTATTCGAATCAAGAAGATGATTCTGATGAAGAAACTTTTTCAGATGATGATGATGATTCTAGTTCGTATGCTGCTTCTGTTCGTCCTGGTATTGTTCATAGGTTGGATAAAGGGACTAGTGGATTGCTCGTTGTTGCTAAGGTTAGGGTTGTGGATGCTTTACGAGCTTGTTCGTTTGTTGTTTCTTCTGATTTTTTAACGAAAAAGTGTGATGGCAGGATGAACATTCTCATGCACATTTAGCAGAACAGTTTAAGCTACACACGATTGAGAGAGTATACATTAGTCTTACTTCTGGAGTTCCTTCTCCGTCTCAGGGGCGTATTGAGGTACCGATTGGTCGTGATTCGAATAATCGGATACGTATGGCTGCTATACCTGGATCATTAAGCCGTGGAAGGGCCCGTCATGCTGCTAGTAGGTGATGATGAGCAGTGCATCTGTTCTTCCAAATTCTAATCTAGAAAATCTGTTGAAGAGTAGTTAACTGATATCCTAATACAATGCTCTTTTATGTTCTCTTAGGTATAAGGTAATTGAAACACTCGCTGGAGGCGCCTCTGCGTTGGTTGAATGGAGACTAGAAACCGGCCGTACCCATCAGGTATTCTCACATTATTCCAGTGTGAAACTCTTCCATATGAAGGAAAACTCAAAATCTTTAACAGCTTGAGTTAAAACGTTTATGTTGCTGATACAGCTGATTTGAACTTGTGATGTCTAAATAGTTAGTCTCTCTGTTTATCTTGATTTGAGGTAGATACGCGCACATGCCAAGTATATGGGAATTCCTCTATTGGGTGATGAAGTGTATGGTGGAACAAAAAGTGTAGCACTTTCTCTTCTGCAGAAAAGAGTCTCCCGTAGTGATCAAGAACAGATCCTAGAGTTACTTACCAAAATGGATAGACCTTGCCTTCACGCTATAGTTCTCGGGTAAGCAAACTCGAATCTCAATCTTATACTATTCTTGATTCAAAACATAGGAGTAGAACCGGATAGTAAACTCTGTTTTCCTTCATAGCTTTGAACATCCGTGCACTGGAGAAGTAGTAAGGTTTTCATGTCCACCACCTCCCGATCTTGCCGAGATAGTAGGCTTGCTTCGTAGAAGCGGAAAGAAGGATAAGGTAACCAAACTCTCTGCTCTCTAAACTATCCTCATGCATTTCGATATACCGAAACCTCTCAAGTCTTATTCTTGCATTTTGCAGGTGAAGTAATCTCTCAAACATTGGTTCTTTAACTTCCTCACAGATATAATCACAGCAACTGATTCAAGATATATATCATCTAAAGAAAAGAACTCGAACTTTCATAATCCGAACGAAACAAACAATCTCGATGTTGCAATGAGCTATTCTAGAAATCAAAGCTTTGTTTATAGCTTGTAGAAGTGTATACAAAAAACACTACAATGAAATTCTTTTCAATTACAAATCTCATAGAGATCTTCTTCTCCTCATCACTATCACGATTGATCACCATGGCGATTCTTCTCGATCATATCTCTTTGCTTCTCCGCGAGCTTATCTAACGCAGACGAAACCGCATCGCTACCACCGATAAGCAACCGCGTGATAACCTCAGGATCAGTCTCGAATCGCGCCGCTTCAAACTCCTTCCTTGCGTTCTCTCTCAACACGTCTCTCCACAACAATCCTCTTGAATCAGTCCACATGAAGAACCGAGTCGCGCGTAATATGTCTCTGTATAAACTCAGAGCTTCCCGGCGCGTGGTTGTCAAACGCTGCCTGTTTAGAAACTCGGCTTCGTCGTCGTTGATTAGAGGCTTCTCTTTCTTCTTCGCTAGATGTCTATCGATGAGTTCTTCCACGGTGTCTGGACCTTCATGAATGAACCGTCTGGTTACAACGATGGTTCGAGCCATCAGATCTAGATGACCCGAGAGATTTCGCCATTTCTGAAGCTTCGCTACCACCATCTCTCTCTCTCACAACACCAAACATTGGAAAATTTCGTCTCCGTTGTGACGAAACATGATTGATAAGTATTGGGCTTTTAAAGGCTATAAAGCTTAATGGGCCCAGTTATAATCCATACAATTTCTGAAATGACGTCGTTTAGAGGAAATTTGTCATCCCTCTTAGTTACAAATTTTTTTTCCGGTAAATTGTTAAAATTTTATACCATTTTAAAATTGTTACAGCGGTTACAGAGAAAACTAAAAGAGAAGAAAAACCGAAAATCTACCAAACAAACACAACATTACATTTACAACACAAAGAAACGGGAAGGCATAAACAAGTTAAACACCCGCATAGACAAACCGAGAAGATCATCGCTGAAGAAACACCGATTCCGAATATTTAAGCTCGGACGTTGTGTTACTACCACAGTTCCAAAGATCTCGAGTCTTCATCGTCGTTGTCACGAGCCATTCCACCCGATGCTCCTCAAAACCTCATTGTTACAATTGACAACAATAACATAAAGAGTTTTCATGTGCTATTCATCAAGAAACACACACGAAAAGACCAAAGAACTATCTCAAATAAGTTATGTTTACTTACAAGCTAATTAAGTTCTATGAGAAACCAAGTGATTTTTCTTTTAACTCCTACGTAGCTTCTGCGTAAATTGAAGGTGATGATGCAATGTTTTGAGTTTGGAGAGTCTGATCAACTTTGTGCTCGAGCTCTTTCTTGTGTATCTTCTTCCCAACAATATCATATTTCTATTGTACTTGTTTCTCTTGCAACTCATTCATAAAGCTTACCTTGTTAAAGATAATCTAGATCAAGAAACACATGACACACAAACTCGAAAAAGCAAAGAGCTTTGTCGGTGTGAATGAATAAACTTTATGGATGGATTGCAAGAGAAATGGCTACAATAGAGTTGAAAACTGAGATCTTGAAAATATGTTCTCAAATCGAGAGTAAGTCGAGTTCTTGCTCACAAGAATTACATATCAGTGAAAAGCTATTTGCTTCAATAGTAAACAAAATCTTAAGGCCAATGTTAATGGCCTTGCATATCTAACATCTCATCAAGTCCTTTAACTCTCTCTAAACCTTCACTAATCAAATAACGAATCTTTTGTTTGTCATTACAATCTCTGTTCTTCTCCATCTCTTGTCTAATCGTCTGTTTCAATTCCCCTACACAAAATTTAACACACAACACACGAATCAACCAAAAGCTTCATGAACTATGAAAACTATGTGTGGAATCCCAAAGTCCCCAACTTTATGTGAATTTCTAAATTTTCCGGGTTCTAAGCAAAACCTACCCAAAACCCAAGATTTCAAAAGGGGATCTTCTAAATTTCGTATTAATTGGATCTATAGTGAAACACCATTGATGATAAAAATCGTGTTGAGCAATAAGAAATGAAAACACTAACCTCTAACATGGACAGGAGCTCGTTGAGCTATCTTCAATGCTTGTCGGTAAAGATTAAGCACTCGAGCACGAAGAATAAAGCTCTGAAAATCTAATTGAACCATAACCTAAGAAGGATCGATTCAGAAATCGCAATCAAAATCTAGGGATTGTTCTTGAGTTGAGACCAATCAAACAAAGAAGAAGAAGAAGAAGAAGAGGCACACGTGCACCAGGTTTATGGTTCAAGTTGTTTGGTTTGTTGGTTTGGTACAATTTTGTTACATCTTTGATTTAAAAAAATTCAAGTTAGTACATTCATTTTTTTTGTGGAGTATTTTTTCTTACATCTGAAAATATTATATAAAAGCCAGATAGAATGCATTTTTAAAATACAGAGGTGAAATACGGGGTTGGAATACGAAGCAGATGTCAACAAGTACGATATCGGAAGCACAAACAACAAAACTTAAAAGTTAAACCATATCACTAAGCTTAAAACATATGAATGAAACTATACTCGATCAATAACTAATCCACTCAAACGAAAGGCATCTCTTCGACCTTTCAAGAACCACAACGGCATAAATGGAAAGCAAATCTCAGAAACTCAAGATAACTAAAACACATCAAAGGAAGGGTAGCTCGCATAAGTTGAAACAATCCTTGAAATCACTTCCACCAAGGACCGTGAGTAGGGAAAAGACTAAAGCAATTTGAAAACCACGGCATAGAACATCACCAACAATGATACATGAACAAAAAACTAGGAACTCCGTTGCTTCTTCACTGAAATACTTAACCCAATATCACTGAGGGAAAGTTGTTGAGATACATTGCTTATTACTTGAAGAAGATTTATTTGGGCAAAACGGAGAGCAAAGAAAAATGAGTTGTTGGAAGGGGAATACCTGACCCGAGTGCGTCTTCATCATCACCAACCTGTTACACGAACAACTCACAGAACCACCTCCAAAGATTAAATAGAGAGGAGAGAAGGCGAGTCTGTTAAACAGCCAAACCAGAGAAAACGAGCTTGAGGAACCAATCGAACCAGGGTGCAACAACATTCAAGACCAACTGGAAACACGAGCCAAACAAGGGAGATCGACAGATCCAAACACTGGTCAAACAGAGAAGAGCAAACTCCACCTCGTGTGACCTACTCCAACCAAGAACCTTGATCTGAGCCGACAAGGAGGAGGAAGACGAGAACCACCCACCTCCTGGAAACGACACAACCTCACCCCACCGTCGAAATCTAAACAGATCTAAGCCACGAGACACTCTGGACCATTCCTTCAAATCTGAGACCAACCTTATTGACGACCGAAAACGAAAAACCCAGAGACTAAAACTAGACCAACTAAGAATTAAAGCCTAAATACAGGAGCTCCAGTGTCGACGCTATGATAGCCGCCGCACACTGAAGCCAAACCCACAAATTGCTGGATAAGTTACTGTAGCCACCGCCTCAACTTTGAAAGATAATAAAAGAGTTTAGGGCGAACTTCGGATAAAGAATTGATTTTTCCGGTTTGTTATTTTGAAACTGTTTTACCACCTTTTTTTTATAGAGTATGTTCTATTTCATTTGATGTTTATTTCAAAATTTAATTTCTAGAACATAATTGATAATATTTACCGTAAGCATACTTTACATGAACTTAAGATATTTAAACATTTAAGTTAATCATATAATAGAATTTATTTATGAAATTGTAGTTATCCTTTCTAAGATATAAGAGTTAAGTTTCTTTTCTTTGTCTATAAACTTTTTGTTTAGGTATTTTGTATTTGGAATGTTTTTATGACTGACTAAACACATATTTATAAGCGGAGAGATGACCAAATTGTTCATAAAAATTTTCTTAAGATCATTTTCAACCATCCATTATTGATTAAAAATTAACTCTATTATTTTTATTTAATTGATCGCCAAATATATTATGAAATAACATTATTTTATTAAAAATCAGATAGCTCTTATAATATGTTTCTTATATTTACTTGCATAAATTGTTTTACATTTTTATTTTGGATTTGCAAAATTAATTGTATTGTGGAATGTAAAATCCAAAATACTTAGCAAAAGTGCACAAAAATTGAGTTGTTACCCCCATCAAAGAAAAGAGACAAATTTCGATTTATTATTAAATGACCTCAACTACCGGAATCACTATGAACCATCACTGTCAAGAAACCTTGTAGGTTGTGAATAGGTTTTCTTATTGATCAAGTTGTGAGGTTGTTAACCTTATATGGAGATTACATTAGACCTAATTTGTAGTGCTAGGGCTATGTTTACATTGGGCCTAAATAGGCCTAATACCCCCCCTCAAGATGGAGTGTGGAGATTACAAACACCCAGCTTGAGAAGGAAATCTTCAAATTCCTTACGTCCTAAAGCTCTAGTCATAATATCAGCAAGTTGAGATTTAGTAGAGACATGTATAGTAGTGATGACTCCACGAATGATCTCATCGCGAATGAAATGACAATCCTTACGAACATGCTTCGTTCGAGCATGAAACACTGGATTTTTAGCAAGACCAATGGCTGAGAGACTATCCGAATGAAGGGGAATAGACTCGGTAACTTCTATACCGAGTGTTGGGAGGAGTTCACGCAGCCAAAGAAGTTCTTGTACCGTATCAGCCATAGCGCGATACTCTGCTTCACATGAAGAACGAGAGACAACGTCTTGCTTTGTCGTTTTCCATGATAAAGGTGAACCACCAAGTTGAATGAACCATCCCGTGAGAGAACGACTCGTCAAAGGGCATGCCGCATAGTCTGAATCGCACCAAGCCGAAAGTGTTAAAGGGGTGTGGGCACGAAGAAGTTTACCTTGACCAGGACTGTGCTTGAGATATCGAACGACTCGAAGTGCTGCATCCCAATGGGCCTGTTTTGGAGCACTCATGAACTGGGAAAGAATGTGAATAACATATGACATCTCAGGACGAGTAGTACCAAGGTATATTAGGCGACCGATCAAACGTCTATAGCGAGAAGGATTAGACAAAGACTCACTCTCGACCACGGCCAACTTATGATTTTGTTCCAAAGGAAACGAAACAGGTTTAACTCCAAGTAATCCAGTTTCAGTAAGAATATCCAAGGCGTACTTTCTTTGACATAAATAAATCCCGGCTGGACTACGAGCCACTTCAATACCCAAGAAATACCTTAGAACTCCCAAATCCTTCATGCGAAAACATTCGCTCAAATAACTCTTGAAATCCTCGATGACTTTTAGAGAGCTTCCAGTAATTATTAAATCATCAACATAAACCAGGACATGAAGTCGTACACCCGATTTCTCAAGAGTGAAAAGAGAATAATCCGAATAATTTTGCTCAAACCCATATTGTGTGAGAGAAATAGTGAGTTTAGCAAACCAACATCGAAGAGCCTGTTTAAGACCATATAAGGATTTGTGAAGACGACACACCTTGGTTTTATCATCGGTACGAAATCCTGGTGGAAATTGCATATATACTTCTTCATCAAGATCTCCATGAAGAAACGCATTATGAACGTCCATTTGATGGACTTCCCAATCATTAGACGCAACTTGTTGAAGAAACGCTCTAATTGTAACCATCTTAGCGACTGGGGCAAAAGTTTCGTTGTAGTTCTCGCCCTCTATTTGATTGTTGTCAAGCACAACAAGACGTGCTTTATGTCTCTCAAGTTCACCAGTGGAATGAAACTTAAGTCGAAAAACCCATTTGCACCCAAGAGCTGTCTTTCCTGGAGGCAAGTCAACAACGGTCCAAGTACCAAGGTCTTGTAAAGCAACCATCTCATCAGTCACCGCAAGACGCCAATTCTCGTCCTCGATAGCTTCTTTGTATGATTTAGGTTCCTTTCTTGAAGTAATAGCAAACAAATATCGCTGATATGTTTGAGAAAATTGTAAGCTAGACAATGTATTATCAATCGGATATGGTGTTACCGACGGATAAGGTTCATGAAGTAGCTTAGTGACGTAGTCAGCAAGCTTGACAGTTTTTGTTCGTTTCCTGTGTCCACGACCCATGTCTTCTTGCGTCGTAGTGTCTGTTTCCAAGTGTGGATCCGAGGAGGTGGAAGACAAGTCAGAGAGTGGCGGAATTAAGGGCTCGATTGCTTCGTTTGGAGAAGATGCACCAGCAATGTCTGGTTGTATCACAGGATCTTGTGATGAAGTAGTAATATCACAAGATAAAGATCCCTCATTCGAGACTAAATCTTCTTTTTCGAGAACGGAAGAGTCTTGTTCTTGCTCTGTATTCTCGTGATTTTCAAGTGAAGTAGTTGGTGCTGGCGGAGAAAGATCATTGCGTGGAGAAATATTCTCAGAAGAAATCAACGGTGTGAGGAGAAATTCTTCTTCGGCAATGCTTGAAACGAGAGGATCCATAGGTTGTGAAGATGATTGCGAGGTCTCTAGAGTGGCGAAGGGGAAATCATTTTCGAAGAAGATGATGTCGCGGGAAATCGATATTTTTCCAGTGTCCAAGTCATAGATCCTCCATCCCTTTTTACCAAAAGGATAACCAAGAAAAACAGCTTTGTTAGATCGAGTAGCAAATTTGTCACCCCCACGTTTTTGATTGTGTACATAGCAAAGACAACCAAATACTTTGATGTGATTCATAGGAGGCGGTCTCCGATAGAGAACTTCGAATGGTGTTTTCCCTTTGAGAATGGCAGTCGGAGTTCGATTGATCAAGTAGCCAGCAGCAAGTGCACAATAGCTCCAAAATTCAATAGGTAGGTTCGCTTGAAAACGAAGCGAACGAGCAACATTCAATAGATGACGATGTTTACGTTCCACGCGACCATTTTGTTGTGGTGTATCGACACATGAAGTTTCATGAATGATTCCGTTTTCATTGAAAAATGAAGCCAAACTAGTGAACTCCAAGCCATTATCACTTCGAATCGTTTTGACTTGAGTACCAAACTGGCGTGCAACTAAGGCAATGAAATTCTTGAGGTGTTGGGATGCATTGCTTTTTGTTGGTAATAGATCAATCCAAACACATCGAGAATAATCATCAAGGATGGTGAGAAAATATTTTGATCCACAAACAGAGGTTGTTCGGTAAGGACCCCATAAATCACAATGAACTAACTCAAAAACCATACTTGTTTTATTACTGCTTAATGGAAAAGGATCTCTTGTTTGTTTTGCACGAATACAAACTTCACAAGACTTAGAATCAAAAACATCATTAGATAAATCCGACAAAGATAACATCTTCAAATTTTTAGAGGACGGATGGCCAAGTCTACTATGCCAAAGCTCCATCGAAACTGACTTCATAGCATGAACTGCTGCCGGTTCCTCCATCCCTCTGAAGAAATATAATCCATTCAACTGCTCACCCGCCCCAATCAGCATCCGTGTGATGCGGTCTTGAACAGCACAAATTCTATCAGAAATCTGAAAAATACAACCACTGTCTCGAGTCAATTGAGAAACAGAGATAAGGTGACAATTCAGGCCATCAACGAAGAACACATTGTTGAGTTGAACAGAAAATCCCAAAGAAACTTTTCCTTGTTTAGTGGAAGATGTAAACCGACCATCAGGAAGCTTGATAAGCATCGGTGGCATATCACTTATTTCAGATAAAAATTCATAGCTACCCGTCATATGATTAGACGCTCCTGAGTCAATAATCCAAGATTCGATAAAATACTTACCAGGAGAAGAGTTATTTGAGGTATCTTTCCTTTCATTCAACATACGAACTAGTGTCTTCCATTGTTGATCGCTAAGTCCACTAAAACCAACTCGGTCAGCGGAGGTAATGAGTGAATTTGCTGAAGGCAAGCCGGACTGAGAGTGCGTGGTGTTATTCAAAGAATAAAGATGGTTAGCACGAGCTGGTTCGGTTGGATTTCCGGTAGATGAAGAGCCCATAGAGGAACCACGATTTTGAGAATTAGACTTTCGCAGGGCCATTTTTTCATCCCACCATGGTGGATAACCAATTTTCTTGAAACAATTTTCAGCAAGATGACCATTTTTACCACACAGAGTACATGTTACTTGAGGGAAGCGGTTGTGTTGAGGAGGCCGTGAAGTTGTTTGAGCACGAACAGCGAAGCTTACACCGGTTGCTCTCTCTTCATGCAAACGAGCAAGTGACTTAGCTTCTTCGTCCTGAGCTAAGATGTTATAAGCTTCATCAATGGAAGGCAGTGGTGTTCGTGACAACAAAGCCGATTTCACACCTCCATAAAGAGACTCATCAATACCCATTAGGAATTGATGCAATTTGTCTTCTTCACGTTCTTTTGCTATCTCTTCTGGAGTTTTGGCTTGTTGATAATCAGCAAGGCTTGTCCATAGTTTTGTGAGTTTTCCATAATATGCTTCAATAGCAGAGCCGTTTTGTCTACAGGTTGCAAGCTCGGTTTTAAGTCTTTGCACACGCTGCCCGTTTTTGACTGCAAATCGTCTTTGAATTTGTGTCCAAAGACTAGCCGCATCATCGCTATGTGAGAGAGATGCACATAGTGTTTCATCAATGGTGAGTTTGATCTATGAAACCACTAATGCATTATTTGCACACCAATCTTCATAGTCTTCATCGTCCACGTCTGGTTGTTGAATTGTACCATCCGCGAATCCAAATTTCTTTCGTGCTTTCAACGCCAATCGGATATTAGCGGACCATTCGTCGTAGTTTGATCCACGCAAAGAGGGACGGGATATTATTATCCCAGGGTTATCGCCAGCCGTTAGATCATAAGGGGAGATCGTGCGTCGTGTCGATGCAGCCGTAGATCTCTGTTTTGTTACAGCCGATGAGGTGTCAGTGACGCCGGCCATCGAAAAAGGTTAAGAGAGTTGTAGCGGAAGAAAATTTTTTTTAACAAGATCTTTGTTCTAAACCTTAAAGTAGTTAGGTTTAGGGCTCATGATGCCATGTCAGGAAACCTTGTAGGTTGTGAATAGGTTTTCTTATTGATCAAGTTGTGAGGTTGTTAACCTTATATAGAGATTACATTAGACCTAATTTGTAGTGCTAGGGCTATGTTTACATTGGGCCTAAATAGGCCTAATAATCACATTATTAACTTATCGTAGCAAACAAATTAACAAAATTAATTAGGTACCTATTTAAACAAAAGAAAATTAGGTAGCTTAGCATCGTGTTTGAATGATATTAACAAAATTAATTGTGAAATGGACAGATGTGCATTTTCTACATGAAATTTGTATATTTACTTTCTGTCACATGTTTAGACTAATTTAAAATCTCTTACTAGTTGTGCCTTGGTGGACTAATATTATTCTTGGATTGTTATATTTTGCATGAAGGACAAATAATTTATACTATTAACGCGTCGATGAAGACGAACCAGTGCCCGAACAACTTGTTGTAAGTCGGGGTATTTATCAGAGATTTCAATGTTTTTCCTTCACGATCTTCACTTCGAAGTTTTATCATTTTACAAATTCCATCTTAACTTGTGATTTAAAAGAAAAAATAACCCAAAATCATGCAAGTTTTTTTTTTGTTTTTAATTTGGATCATCTTAATACTTCCATAACTTCATACATACATACGATTGTTGAATGTTGTTAACTTTTAAATTAAACTAGATTTTTCCTCATTATGGATTTAAATAATGATTAAGTAAGTAAATCCATGCAAAAGAAAAGATATTTTAATGATTAGAATACACTTTTTGTTGTTACCATTTCAGAACTTAAATTGTCAAACTATCACTAAAAAAATAGCGAAAAAATTCGAAATTGTAATGATTTATTTATAATTATATACAGTTAATGAAAATAAATCCATTAGTCATCTCGGACCTTATACAAACAAAATTATTCGTCGTGATTTCATGAATTAAAAATATATAATGTGTCTATCGTAAACACATCACAACTCATACTCTATGTTGTAATCAATAAAAGCTAAAATTGTTCGTACTAAATGTAATGATCTTCATAATATGTAACATATCATAAATCCATACGACAAAAAGTTGCCAAACTAACATGAAAATAATAATCAAAACTTGAATTATGTGGGACATTTATATAAAAAACTAGCTCTACCTACTTCAATGCAATGTTGATGAATTCCAACTTCTACCTTATCATTTACCTGATTTGTTTTTTGCATGCAGGTCCCAACTAATCAAACACCATTTCAAACTAAGACTATTTACAGTTTGGATTACTAAGGCCAACTTTCGAGACTTAGAGGTAAATTAGTAATGTACTAATCAAAACTTGAATTATGTGGGACATTTGTAAAAAAAGACTAGCTCCAACTACTTCAATGCATTGTTGAAGAATTCAACTTCTACCTTATCATTTACCTGATTTGTTTTTAGCATGTAGGTCCCAACTAATCAACACCATTTCAAAGGAAATAGTATATAGATTTTGGATTTATCAAAGGCTAACATTGGAGACTAGAGTCAAATTAGTAATTAACTAATCAAAAATAAAGGAAACTTGCAACAAACAAACATGCCTTCCGCATTTGATTTTTTGGTAAGTCGGCCGTATAAACACAAAAGTTCTTCTCCCACCTTAAGCTCTCACATTTGACCAAAACTCCTCATTTCTAGGCATCATTCGTTGACTTTTTCAAACTCCTTTCCTCTCTTTTTCCTTCTTCAACATTCATATACACAACAAACACAATACCCCCCAAAAAAACCCAAGAATCCTTCTCTGTTCTTATCTCCAATGGACAACAACAGTAAACACCAAACTACTTCAACTTCAAAACCTAAAAACAAGAACAAGATCTTAAAGATGCTTCCTAAAGCTATGTCCTTTGGACATCGTGTACCACCTTTTAGTCCCGGAAGAGATCTCCACCACAACCACCACCACAACACAGCTTCAAACAAAGCGTTTTTCTCTGGTCCAATGGTTCCTTTGGTACCTAACGCAGCTCGGGTTAGAAGAAACAAAAACGACGCCGTTTGGGACGAACCCACTTCGCCTAAAGTCTCTTGTATCGGTCAGATCAAGCGCGTTAAATCAAAAAACAGAGCCAATACTAAGTCATTGATTCCTAAAGTCCCTAAAACGTCTTCTTTAACCAAAGAAAATGAAAAAAGTCGTGGGTTCTTTAAGATCAAGCGACTATTCTCTTTCTCTCCTGCGACCGGAGGAGGAAAAACATCAAGAAAATCTCATTCCTCTGCCGTGGCTGAACATCCGGTTACGGTGGTACCGTCTTTAGGTCAGATGAAGAAGTTTGCGAGTAGTCGTGATGCTTTAGGAGGATTTGATTGGTCAGTTGAGATGAAGCAAGAAGAAGATTCTCCGGCGGATCATCACCGTGGTTATTATTCTGATGATGAGACTAAAGGTAAGTATTTTAGAGACGATGATGATGAAGATGAAGATGAAGATGATATAATAATACCTTTCTCTGCTCCTTTGAGTTTGAAACCTAAGCAAGAAGTTAACTTGTGGAAGAGAAGAACTATGGATCCACCTAAACCACTTCATCTTCAAATCTCTTGATTCAATTTTCTCTCTTTTTTTTCTTACATATATATATATAAATTTACTGCGATTTAAATTATATAATGATATATCATCATAAACAATCTTGGTTTTGTTTCTTATGTGTATATATGTTGCATAGTAATGATGTTTATCATCATTTCACTTCAGTTTAGATTGTAGTCTTTGTGAATATCTTTTTCGGTTCAATTTTGATGTCCAATTAAAAAATCTCTCTTACATGTTTTACTACAAAAATTACAAATTAAATTTTGTTTTCCTTTGGTCCACTTTATTTTTAGATTTGTTTCTTTTGCTTTCCTCTTTTGGACGTAGTTTCTAAATATTTAATGTTTATCTATTGATTTAGGTTTCATACGTTGCGAGACAAATAGTAACAAAAATAACATATGTACTATTTATAAGTATAGATTTTTGTTAAATATAAATATATAGATATATGTAAATTTTGTAACTATTGGATGGTGCGAAACGTCGTCATTCTAACCATTAGTCTACAAGATTAGTCTTGGCTTTATATTCCACCATGGTTTATACAATATTTTAGATGACGAAAAAAAGAGTGACAGTGTGTATGACAACAACCAATGTCTTTCCACCACCAAATTGTCCATATAATAAATGTAAATCACCATCAACAATTAATATGCATATGCATTAGTCTCACATACAAAATGATATTAATGTTATATATATATATAGAACAATACTACAATATCTTCATTGGGTAGGTACAACAAATCAATTACATCTCATTCCCTTACCCAAAAAACTTAAATTCCGTGACTTCAAAGTAAAATCAAATCAATAATCACACTTCAGTTGCATTTTTCATAAGATGGTTACAAACAAAACCCAAAAATCATTTTTTTCAATAATAAATAGAGTTTTGATACAAATTAATAAGTAACACGAACACCAGAGTACCGAAGAATCTCTCCAATGAGTTCTCCTTTACCAGAACCAACATAACGACCATTAATCTCACCGTTTCTAATGAACAAGAAAGTTGGTACTTCAATAACTTTCATGTCTCTAAGAAACTCCATACAACTTTCGTTCTCGTCACCGTTCATTCTAGCGAACACGACCGTTTCCGCCATCGACCGGGACAGTTTAATCACGGTCGGATACACTTTGACGCATGGTCCACAATGTTTTAGACCAACGTCAAGCACGATCAGCTTTCCTCCGGCCTTGTTCTCGTCGATCAGCTTCTCCACGTCAGCTCGACCATGCAGCTGCACCACTGCCGAGTGGTTGTCTCCGTAGTATAACACGTCTCCCATTAGCTGGTCCGGTCCAATAGCTGTCATATGATCAAAGTTATCCATTTATTTACGTCTTTGCCACTATACTAGATTTGTTTATACAACTAGCCGAGCTTTTACTTACAAACCTAAATTAATTATACAAAATTTGGTTATGTTTATACCTATGAAATTTGTAAAACGAATTCGTGTAGTTATATCGAATTTTCCTCTGAAAATTCACTATAGTTACTTAGTTAGTGTTACAACATCAGTGATATATGCAAAATACTAATCATTCTATGTTTGATTGGTAACTTTGTACCTCAACGGTATAAACTATACCATTTTTACGGTTACTAATCACAAAATGGTACTAAAAACATTTGTCAAAATGTTACACTTAGCTTTTCGGTACAATTTTCTTTTACAACTATTTTTTACCGTGTGTTTAGGTTATCAGTTGGACCAACTAACTTAATTTGCAACAATGCGAACAATATGCTCAAATATAGTTAGAAATTTGAGAGATTGCGTACTTTTTTTCCTCAATTTAAGAGTATTGTCTAAGAATCATGACCATCATAGTTAATCAAAAGATCTAATCCCCCATTTGTATTTTTTAATTAGGATTAATTTAACCGAATTAATTCAAGAATGTTTTTGTTAAGTAGAGTATAAAAGTGATGGGGAAAATTTTAACTCACCATCTTCCTCGTGTATTTTCTCCATACTCTTATAAAAGCTAAAATGAGGAACTTTCTCAATCTTCTCTCTCCGACAAAGCTCTCTAGTCTTGTCAGATTCATCACCCATAACAAGCAAGAAAACTACATCGTTACATGTCTTGCTTAGCTCCACCATAAACGGATATATCTTTTGACTCTGATCACTCTTACTCGTAGCAAACTCCACAACCACAAGCTTACTCTTCGCGTTTTTAAGGGCTTCATCAAATTCCTCACCACTATGAATCTTTATTACTTTCTCATCTTTAGCCGCCGGTGAACCTACCTTCCCCGGAGACGCCGCTCCGGCCTTGACTTTCACGGTGGAGAAGAGTAGTCTTCTTGGTGGGTTTTTTCTAAGGGTTAATAATGAGTTGTGTTTGTGGTCGAAGAATACGAAGGAGGAGGTGGTGGCCACGGCGGAGGATGGTCGTGGGATTACGGTGGCGATTGGTTTGGCTAAAAAGTTAGCAACGGTGGCCATTTTGGAAGTGTCGAATGTGTGTGGATTGGTTTAGACTTTAGAGAGATTTTGTGAATGGTGTAATGTGGATAAATGTTTTAAAAATGGTTCAAGAATTTGTGTCCACTTGTTTTAATTGTGTGGATAGTATTTGCTTTTGGTTAGATTTTTTGTTTGGGAATAAAGGAATAGTATGTGATTTTCTAGAGGTTGCTGATTTTGTAGACTTTGTTTAAATTGTTTTCATAAAGACAAGTATTTTGGAAATTTCCATAAGCAACCAAGTAAGACTAATCGAACCGGTTGAATCAAATCAATAAATCCATTGTAGTTTCGAATCTGGTAAATCGAAAATGTATTAGGCAAATAAAACCAAAAATGATTGGATCATGCTGTCAAAGTATGGACATTTTCTCAGCTTCGACGCAAAGGTCCATTGACTAATAAACATGTACATATACGTGTATTATTGTTGATCTTTTTTTTGTTTTTTACACCAAAATCACCATGTTATTAATTTTTTGAAAATAACTCTCTTCTAAGAAAAATCAATCGGAAACCAATGAACTTACATGAAAAAATGATATCTTATACGTATACTTCTTAGCAAAACAATCGACACGGATGTTGTTACTACAAAGAGTCAAAGAACATAGAATTGAAAGATGAAAAAACATAGAATTGGACACCTATGGGACCCCTTATCAAAGCATTGGGACATGAGGGTCCGAGGTCTTTGGGTATTCCGTTGAAAGCTACAATTGCGGATGCTTGTGACGAGATAGGATGGACAGTTCGTAGTCCTCGGTCAAACTCAGTTGTGGCTCTTCATGCTTACCTCACTACCTTACCATTACCAACTAACACAGCCATGTCTAACTCTTTATGTTGGGTTATTGATGATAAGGATTGTAATGGCTTCTCCTCAGCAAAAACTTGAGAGGCAATCAGACCGAGACAAGTTGAGAAAGAGTGGGCTAAGGTCATTTGGTACAGGGGAGCACTCCCCAAGCAAGCTTTCAACATGTGGGTAACTCATCTCAACAAGTTACCAACTAGGCAGAGACTTGCTGCTTGGGGAGTGACGAATTGCTCTGACTGTTGCTTGTGCTCAGCTTCTATTGAAACCAGAGATCACTTAATGTTACAATGTCCTTTTGTCTCTCTCATTTGGACAATTGTTTTCTCAAGAATCTGTCCAACACAACAGCTTTTTACCAACTGGGCTGAATTGCTATCTTGGCTACGAGGGTCCTCGGTTGTTGCCCCTCATCTCCTTAGGCTCATCATTACTCATAGCGTGGTCTTCCACACTTGGAGGTAGAGGAATAATGTACTGCATAACAACCAGTCCATCCCTCCTCTGACTATTTTCAAAACCATCGACTGTGACATCAAGAACATCATCAGTGCTCGAAGACATCGTAAGCGGTGGAGAAATCTGATGACTCTTTGGATTAGGTAAACAACACTTTGTCTTGCCCAAGTCTTTTTTGTATTGTAATCTTGTTTTTTTTCTTTTTGCCAAGATTGCTCTAATTGTAAGTGTTGCATCTGTTGTATACACTAAACACTTCATCTAAATGATATTTACAGTTTAGAAAAAAAAAAAAAAAGATGAAAAAACATATGAAAATTTCTTCATTTCGACGGTATAAAAGTAGGTCAATCCAACAAATTAATAACATAACTATAGTAATCAAAAATATGTGCTATATGTCCACTTACCGGACGCTAGTCAACAAAAAATCGAAATCATACACTTTATAATCCATAGTAACAAATCATGTATTGGACTAGAACGATAGATTTTTACATGTACCCCTTTCCGGTGGAAGTAGACATGTACTAATAAAAATGTAAGCCTTAAGCCCATTTCTTATCAGTATAAGCCTATTGTAGATTTAACCCAAAATTATTAAACTTTTAGTCAACACAACATAATAAGTTGGGTAGAAGTGGGAAATTTTTTTATTCATGCACAAAATCACTCATCGTTGAAAACATATTTTATTCGTTAAGAGACAAATTCATTCAAGGTAAAGCCGGAGTGCGTGCGACCACGCTTCACCCACTACCACAATGCGACAAACCATAACCAGATATCAAAAATCAATTTTCAGAACGAGTTATATAATAAATTAGATATATCAGTTGGTTGACAATAAAATATACACATATTGGACAGCCCACAAATCCCACCAACACTCTCACTCACGAGTCACTACTATGATCTATCTAACACAAACACAAACACAACCACAAACACAAACACAATGTCGACTCCTAAGCACATCCAATTTACCAAACTATCCCCTGCATTGCATACTGATTTGATCTTAGGTTTCGCCGTTCCATACCGATTACTAACAAAAATCGATAATTATATTTTTACTTTAGTTAGTATTTGAATCGTTACGCATATACTATATTATGCACCGCACTGTCACCATTCGAAACTTTAAAAACTAAAACTAAATAAAGAAACATTATTTTTACAAAATGTGTTTTCTTTAACCAACAAAAAAATATAGGTCTATAACTATATTTCGGTGAGATATTTAAACTCATTTTTTCATCGTCAATGTTCAAATTTGGAATTTTTTCTAACTAACTTTTCATATTTGAATGGTCATGTGGTACATCGGTTGAGTCACTACAAAAAAAAAAAGTGTATATTGTATCAATTAAATAGTATCACAAAGTTAAATGATGCTAGTTTAAATCACTTATTGGTAAAGTGATATAAAATATTTGATTTAACCTTAATTATATTAAATGATGTTGTTGTTGACATCACTTCAATAAAATTGATATAAAACTCGATTAATTTGCATCACTTTAATATAATTGATATTAAAAACTAAATTTATATCAGTTAAATAATTGAGACAAATACTAATTTTTGTTAATGTCACTTAAGAAATGATACAAAATTTACATCAATAAAAATTTGATGCTATTTACTCATTTTACATTGATCTAATAAAAATGATGTTATTTGACCTAATAAAAACAAATTACATCAGTAAAATAATCGACACATATATATGTAATTACTTTTTTTTACGAATTAGAAAAAAAACATTTCTCAAAATCAATATTATTTTCCTCTCACCCACAATCCCTCTTTTACGGTCCAAATCTTTTTTTTTGTGCTAATTATCTTTGACAAACGTTTTAGAAACAGTTTTAACATTTGAGATTTGATAGTTCTCTCTTTTTTCGAAGGCAAAACTTCTCTTCTTTCTGTCATTTTTGTGTTTGATTTCTTCACTACTTTTTTTTTCTTTTTTTTTGTGTTTTCATGTTATGGACTACAAGATTCAATTGAAGATACATTTTTCGAAGGTACTTCAACTTTCTATAATAATTACTTACAAATGTTTATAACTCAAACAATTTCTTTCAATAATTGTTTAACAGATCTAATGTTTTAGTTTAATCTAAAATTGTGTAGAACAAAAGTGGCTTCAAGTTCGATGGTAATTTAAAGAATCCTTCATCATGCGCTATTTACAATCATTATAGAGATTCTACAAGTGGAAGAAACAGAGCATGGAAGAAGAACTGAAGTTTTCAAGATGAATAATGTTCTTCAATCGTGATTCGTGAATAATGTTAATGTCATCAACAACAAAAATTTGCTATCAAAGTGTTGATGGAAGTCGATATTAACTGAGTTTGATTTTTGATTTTACGGTTGTTGTAAATGACTTTTTTTTTTATTAATGTAAATCTTCCAAGATTTGAATAAATATTGAAAACGGTTTTTACTAAATAAATTGTAATTAATGAATAAACTAATGCAAATAAATGATTTTTCCAAAAATTACGTAAAATAAGATTTTGCTAGATATTGTAACGGTTGTTTTGTAAATAATAATTAATAAACAGAAAATAATAATTTCGGCAACGATTTAAAATAAACTATATTTTTAAATGAAGTTAATTATTAGAATCACTTATAAATTGACACTAGTTTTAAAATTTTAGCATCAATTGTTTAAATTGATATTAAATATTTGCATCAATAATTCATGAGTCGCTTTTTTAATTGATGCAAAATGCATTTGTATCAATTATAAGTAATGCAAATATTCAAAATAAATGATACAATTTGTGCAATTTTTTGTAGTGAGTTACATCTGCTACGTCTTTCACAAATTTAAACAAGATGGCTATAACTCCAATAGAATAACATTTGCAAAGTGCAAACTATTCCAAAAGAACAAATTTTGTTAATCCTAAGAATTTTAGTCCAAATTAAGTCATATAAGAAATCATAATCACTTAAAACAAAATAAATTTAAAATAAAGAGTACACTAAACACAACAAAGTGATATGAATACGAGACGACAAAAAAGATTCTTAAAGAACAAAACAAGAAATCAAAATCAAAATATAAAATAAACCCAAGAAAAATATCAAGATTCTCTCTTCCTCATCATCATTCATCAGAAGCTTTCTCTGATGGTTTTCTACAAAGAATCATATGCATCGGACTGAAGATCCCAGTCTCACCACCTCTAGTCAAATAATCAGCAGTCTTAAACAACATCTTATGAACATCAACTGTTCCTTTAGGTGCAACTCCAATAGCAGACAAAACCACAACCACAACATGGTTCCTCCAATAAGCAACACGACCCATCTTTAACCTACTCCACCACGGTTTAGCCGGTGGTTTAGCCAAATCTTTCTCTTGCACAATCTCAAACCCTACTTTCTTCGCAGTCTCAGCTATATCAGAAAACCTTCTTAGCCCTGGAAGTGCATCACCTCTCTCTATCCCTTGAATAACCTCCACGTGTTCTTCATCCTCGTCTTTATATTTCTCAGTAGTAACCCATTCGTAAGAAACATATAAAGATCCTGGTTTCATAACCCTAAAGATCTCTGCGTACACTTCTTCAAGTTTAGGTGCATGACACGTTGCTTCTATAGAGTAAGCACCATCGAACGTGTTATCATCGAAAGGCATCTCTAAAAAGTTACCACAAACGACGTCGCATAGAGAATCCAACCCTGCTTTCTTGTTGTGTTGCTTAGCTCGATTCACTTGGTACTCGTTGATGGTAATACCAACAACTTTAGCTTTCGAATGAGCCGCGATAGCTCTCATTGGACCACCAACACCACAACCAGCGTCTAGGATCTTTTGTCCTGGTTTGACTTTGATTAAGTCAACGGCCATTTCTTCATGGATTCTTGTTGCGTCTTTGTCTGATTTTCCGGGGATGTGTGGTGAGAAGTGGAAAGATTGTCCCCATCCCCACTCGTATATGTCGGTGACGAGGTTGTAGAAAGTGTCGACGAAGTCAGGGACGTTCTTGGAGGTTTCGAGTTCTTTAGGTTTTTTGAAGAAAGACCAATATTGGTTGTAGTTTTTTTGGACGTTTTCGGCGGAGATTGAGCCACCAGAGAGATCTGAGGCTCGTTTGCCTTTTCGTTCGGCTGGTCCTAAGACGCAGATGAACCAGTAGAGACCACCGGCGATTAGACCGGCGGTGCAAAAGAGTGTCACCGAGTCCATTTTTTGGAAAGAGAGAGAGAGAGAGAGATGTTTGAGACTCTTTGGTTCTTACCGAGTTTAGTGGTTTTTATGTTGGAAGATGTGTATCGAAGGAATATACAGATTTAAATAATCACGGAAATCAATAATCTTATGGTCCATATACTAGTAACTAGTGCCTATAGAAAAAGGTATAAGATTCCGATCCGTGATTAGTAGACGAACAACATACAAGAACATTGTAGTTTAGTGATTTATGTTAATACGGTTGTGTTGTATCATTACCGAATAAACTTAAAATAGTAAGCAAAGAATATGGATAGAAAAAAGTACATGAAACATGTACTAAACTGTTTAATTTCATAGAAGTGAACTTCGTAGTTATAATATAACGTAATTCATTCCATATGATTGATAACGATCTAATTGTGATATCTATATATATTCACATAAATTATATAATCACAGACTTCACAGTTCATACATTTCCACCATATGGTTATGCTTTGCCAACCAAAATTTATATTCTAATAATAGTCGAGTGAATTAAAACTATATTTCTTAAGTGAATCAGCAAATCTCTTTACAATCATAATTTTTCTATCGTTTTACAACTTAAACTGGAATCCAAATTATGACATAACATGACATTATAGTCTTAACTATAAGGTTACAAATGTCAAATTATCTATAGATCCGTTGCAGATCTGCATGTGAATATAAACGCCATGAGATCATGATTTGCTCTCGATCTTAAATATATTTGTAGCATGATCTTAAGCTTATTACAAGCATTTCACTGTTTCCACGTTGTAGGGTCAGTCCAGCTCCTTAACATTTCTCTATTGAAATATTTTCATTTTTAATATGTTTCTCCTGCACTCCGTACAACTGATACATTAGTTTATGGAATTAAATAAAATACTATATATCAAAAATATCGGTTGACAAAAGCAAAAATCCAAAATGTCACTACTTTTGAGTTGTTATTGATTGTCATACTTCAATTTTAGTCGAATTTAAACAAATGAATTAAAGAGAGGATAACTTACTAAAATAATTGAAGATTTAGCCTTCGCCAAAAAATTAGTTGTGATTGTTAACACAAAACGGTATAACTTTTTTTAGCAAACATTTAAAAGATAAAAGATATCGAAATATATTAAAGGATAGAAGTTATGATGTAGATAAGAAAATGAAAATATCAATTTCGATACCGTTAGTTGTTACATTTTTGTATAGCCTCGGTCCATTTTCTAGCTCCAAAATGACTCATGACTAAAAATTTATAAGCTCCAGCATAAAAACAACTCCATGTCTCCATCGTCAAGGCTTGTACCTAGTCCATGATCCGTGATCTCCTTTAAATTAATAACAAATTAGCTGGTTACTTGGACTATATATCCAATTATGTTTTTAATTAAAGTATGATATTTGGTAGATAGGTCACATCACATGACTCATATGAATCCAGATCACATGACTGATGTGTTCTGTAACCACTCTGTATGTAAAAACGAATCTTTGATCGCTCAATATTACAGCTTGTGTTCTTTTTTTACATCGCTCACGTGCTCTTTAAGCACACACGACATATTTACAGGATGGCTAAGTGAGGACAAGTTCGTTGTAGATTGGTCCAATTTTATCATATTCTATATGAACCCAATAATAATATTTTCATTTCATTCCAACTGTAGACCATTATACACATACGACATAGATCTCCAGCTATTATATACTACTGGAAAGTATTATTCAAGCTCGTCCCAATCATGATTCATACATTTTAACATTACCTTTTAATTATGAACAATTGAACATAGTCATATATCATAGACCGAAACCATGCTAATTCTCATAGTCCATAGAATCTCAAGTTTTATTGTCATCTAAAACATTTGAAGAGATAACCCTTAACAAAACCAAAATACTAATTCATTGCCACTAGGTTTTAACATTTCATAAAAAATTATACACATAAGAAACATGAAAGCCTTCAACTTTTTGTTGTTCACCGTGAATGTGTCTTTCCCAAAACACAAAATGTGACAACTGTTAATAGCATACTATTGTTTATTTCAACTAGACTTGTTCAAAATATACGAGTTGTATACGTGTATTCGACGTGGATCGGTAACCCTCCATTCGAGCATGAGAGTCTCGGTTTCTTATCTGCTAGAAATTACCGTACTGATCTACTTTGTTTGCGTCTTATTTTCCCTGTTTGGCTTCAAGATCAAATCAAACAAGACGACCAAAAATGTCACTTAAATCAATAACTTCACCTGTTATTTTCTATTATTACATTCGATTCATTAACGGATTAATTGTTTCAATCGTCCACAAGTTTCTGACATGACATTAATGCATTTATGAATTTGTGATTTGTTGAAGGCAATGTTTTTCACCCTTTTCAAAAAAAAAAAAAAAAAGATCTCAGGCAAAGCCTAGAGGTCGCTGGTTCGAGTGGCGTTTGGGACGAAACTAATATTACATGTTGTGGTTTCGGGCCTGGGGGATTATGGGTTTAGGCCCGGAACCTTCTTGAAAAAAAAAAAAAAAAAAAAAGCAATGTTTTTCTTTGGTCATTCATCATAACTTATTGAAACACCTTGTTAAAAAACCATGACCA
Organism: Arabis alpina; assembly: GCA_900128785.1. Taxonomy (NCBI): domain Eukaryota; kingdom Viridiplantae; phylum Streptophyta; class Magnoliopsida; order Brassicales; family Brassicaceae; genus Arabis; species Arabis alpina. Next base: position 33,703,242 of record LT669789.1, read on the forward strand.
TTTAGGCCCAATCATAAATATAGGCCATACTGGGCCTCTAACGAAATTTATGTCGGACACAAGAAAGATTTCCTAACATGTTGCCCAAAAAACCTAAAATGTTGTCAACAGAATACATAAAGATCATCTAAGATCATCCACGACCATGAATTGACCATGAATTGTTGTGGATCTCGTAAGCAATAAAATAGTGTTAATTTTGACAAATGGGTTAAATGAGAGTCTCAAAAGTCTTAGTCTATTAAGACAACTCAAGCCCAATTCATACTCGGCCGAATATTTTTATTGCTTTTTAATTGGTTGAGACCAAACAAAAAATCATGGTAATGAATGCTCTAAATTGAGTTAAAATGTACATAAGAACCAATGCACCAAACTATTAAATCAGTATTAACTTTAAGAAAATAACATTATGTAAATCATGTTTTAAATCCAATCCAACACACTCTTCCAAATTACAACTTCTATACATGAACGGTGAATAAGCTTCTACTTGCATCATAGTACTTTCTCTTTCTCTCTCTCTTGCCGACAATTTAATTAACGGTGACTTTCCCGACCATACCAGCACCTTGATGAGGCGCACAGAAAAAACCATAAGAACCAGGAACTGTCAAAGTAACCTCGTACTTATCTCCTGCACCATTAAGAAGCTCTTGGTCATCCATCGAGATCTTGCTCACATCAACACCACTAGGAATCTCATCTTCATCGAACACAACGTTGTGTGGAAACCCTGCGTTGTTCTTGAACACAATCTTCTCTCCTTTAGCTACAGTGAAATCACTAGGTACGAAAACTAAACCACCGTCGTCTGATCCTAGAAGAATTTCTATAGCCATTGCATTTCCTACCAAAGCCATCGAAGCTGCTGTTGCTACGGCCATGACTCCAAAATCTTTAAGAGAAGACTTCACGGTGAGCTTTGCGGTGGAGGAGGAGGAGGATCTGATGGTGGTGGATACTGACACTGGTTTGGAAATGGCGGCGAGTTTGAGGCCGGTGAAAGATGGGATTGCGACGGTTGCTGATGTAACTGAGGCCATTTTGATTTTCTTATTGATGTTTTAGTGAGTTTTTGAATTTTTTAAAGATTACTTGAAATCTTTGGTTTTGATAAGATATGGAGAGAAAGTTTGGATTTTCTTTTTTCAAAAGGGGTTTTGTGAGGTTAATGTGGTGAGAGAGTTATCTGCATGGAATTGTTATGATTGGCTGTGTTAGATGTTTTGTGAGGTGACGTGGCATTTTTTCTTTAGTTTGGTCTACAACATTGCATATAAGTAGATAAGCTTAGAAGACTTTGAAAATTTAGAGTTTTCTAAACGATACTCCCTCCGGTCTTTAAAGATTGATTTTCTAGAGTTTTCACACATATTAAGAAAACAAATTAATGTTTGACTAGAAATGTATTTGTTCTTGTACTAAACAATTTTCCATAAGTTTGACCAAATAACAATCCAATAAAATCAATTAATATGTATTGAAATCTACAATTTATAATTATTATTACATAGAAAATATAAAAAATCCATCTTTTTAAAACAATTTTTTTTTCTAGAACATCAATCTTTAAAAACGGAGGGAGTAATTAAATTTGAAGTCGTCATAACGAGTTAAGAGATTTAAAATATACTTCTTCCGTTCTTTAAAGATAGATGCTTAAGGTTATACACACTTATTAAGAAAACACATTGAATTCTACGAAATACAGTTTTCAATAAAGTTGAACCAATAGTGTTTCAGTATTTTTTTTGAACTTTGTAAAAATACATAGAAAACTGTAAAAACTCTATCTTTTTGGAACAAAATTTTTTTGTAAATTTTTTTATTTTTTTTGGAATAGAGCGAGTACTATGTTTTTAAAAGAAAATCCATTTTGATAAAAATTGAGACTCAACCGTCAACATAGCCAGATTGTGCAAACTTGATAAAAATGAGTGAAACTCCATTGGATTGAGCAGTTTTTACTATAAACTAGCTTATTTTTGTAATCTTATAAATTATTTTGAAATGTTTAGGTTGATTCATAGCATTCATGGTGAAAATGTTTGGACCGACTCATTTGCAAAAGAAACACCAGTACGTAGTTATCTCTTTTCACATGTAAATCAAACACAATCGACCTAACTAAATTTTCGCACTACCATTTTAATTTGATTTACATTTTACTATATGGAATTAGTTGAAAAGAAAGTCCATCTAAAAAACCATAAATATTCAGACTTTTCAAGTTTTGAAAAAGGACGACTAATCTTGCTAAGTCGATCTAGCTTACAAAATGAACCCATGATGTCCTACTTTAGCAAGACCAACTACAATAACAAAAAGTTAGAAGAAGAAAAAAAAACGCCAAGACGTCCGATCCTAAAAGAGAAAAATGAGAAACAACACAACAACCTTTGCCGTTTTAAGCAAACCATCTAAAAAGCCCTGCCGTTTGTCTCAGCACCATCCTTGAGACTCAACTTCTCTCTGTACTCATTCAATTCCCTCTGATACCTCTCCTTATCCTTCACTCCAATGTCCTGATAAACCTACAAAAAAACCAATAACCGGAAATTATCGGTTTAATTTCATCTAAATCAACCTTAACCGGTCCCGGTTTATCAAATAATTGCTTACCATTCGTTCTTCTGTTGAGAGATTGCTCCAAGATTCACCAATAATTTTAGTAAACTCTCTTTCTTTATTGGGATAAAGTGACTTGAGTTTGCAATGTTTCTCTGCAAAGAAGAAATTGTAACCACTCCGGTTCGGTTTAGGATAATTCGGGTCTTCTCTACGTCTACTTCTTCTTCTTTTCCCTAAACGACGACGTCTCCTTCCAGTTTCTCCATATGGTAAAACGCTACCGTTTAAAGCAGCGATTGGTGTTGATGGGCCGGGTTGGGCCGAATGGTAAAGCACACCATTAAGAATCTCTGAGCCCAATTTAACTTTCACCAAATAACCACAATCGAATTTTCCTTCTATTGTACCAATGGCTGTGAAACTCGACGAACCTGTACCATGTAATATTAGATTTCACATGAATCATACATAAATTAAAAATACATTATCTTATAAAAATTTCAAATATGTGAACCAAATCTTATAGCTAACAAAATCCAAATAAATTTGCATCAAACGTAATGATAGTGGGACCATTATGATCTAGACTATATATTTTAAAAGTAATAAGATAAACACAAAGATTTTATGATAAGTACATAAAGCTAACTAGAAAACTAAACAATCATCACCCGAAATTAAATCGTGCCCCTAAATTTAAGTTACACATCATTTAATTATTTGTAAATCTACTTAATAATGAAATAAAAGCATAGAGTAAGAAAAAAAGTAGCAAATAATACGATACGAACCTTGACAAGGAGGATGAGAACGATTATATTTTATACTCGGAGGAGTATATTCGACGAGAGCCATTTCCTTGCTTGTTGAAGGATCCTTGACATGAAACGTAGCTGCGAAATTTGATATCCATTAATATGTAACATAAAATAACCTTATAGCTAAATTTAACCAAAAATAAAAATAAATTTAGTTCCTAATATAATTACAAGAAGCATAGGAATAAAAGTCGGGACTCCAGTCTCCCACGTATGTAGTAAGAATGTGTCCCACGATTGAACCCATGACTTAACATTTCCAAAATTTAATTATTTCAATTTCAAGCCATTTAAGATTATTGTTTAATGGGTAAACGAAAAGAAAATTGAACGTTCTCTAGTCTTAAAGCATTAAAGACAACAAATATCACTAGCATCATCTTATGATTCATTGATTAGCATTTATTAAAAAAATTGAATTAAAAGAAGTCCAATAGAAACAAATCTATACTACCACATGATACAGTAATAGTTAATAGACTATAATGAAGATTTTAAAAACCTGAAGGATGAAGAAGAGGACCACGAGCAGTGAAGAGATGGACTTGTTCATAATGGAAGAGAAGATTGAGATAATGTTTCCTTAAGACAAAAGAAGCACTTGTTGTGGTCGGAGAGAATCTAAACACTCCTCCTACTTCCCTCCATTTTTTCTCTGCAACTACCTTTAAAATTCACATGCATTTTTCAACAACAACAAAAAAATTAACATTCGAGAGTAAAATAACCATAACCTTAAAGTAATATTTTGTGTGTGTGTGTAATGAAAAAGAAACAAAAGTGTTGACCTTTTCGTAACCTCCTCTCCTCGTGACTTCCACATACAAAACATGCAAATCCAATTCTTTTCCACCAATCACAGGAATCCTTACAAAAATAATTTTAAAAAACGTATTAAAAAACAAGAAAAAGTGATGATAAAATAAATATATAAAGTTAAGAAATGAGGAAGAGTAAAGGTTACATGAATTTGGTAGCCATAATGGAGTGAAATCTTCTAAGAGTATCCCAAAAGAGAGAAGGATCTTTAAAGACATGTTCATGTGAAGCTAATGGTTCTGGATACTCTTTCATCTTCGTCGGAGAAGTCACCGTAGTTTCCACCGTCGCCTGAGACGGCGTCGATTCGTTTTCCGACGACATAGGTAAAGAGAAGAGAGAGTACAATATGTTTTTCTTTGGGAGGGGTTGTTTTGCTTTCGTTTATTTTGTCTGGTCTCTCTTTTTTGGGTTTTGGTTTAAGGAAATAAGAGAAGGATAACAATTTTGAAGATAAGATTTGTGATTATAATCAGAAAGAAATGGCCCAAATAGAAAACATAAATTAAATTTTGTTGCTAAGGATTAAAAAGTAACGGACGTGAGGATTTGTCATTTTCTATCTTTTGTTGTGTTTAATATATATACCACAAATGATATAGGGAAAATTTTAAAAATTTGGTATGTATTTGTATATATTTCTTTCAAAACTCAAAATTATTGTTTTAAGTTTCGAGGCGTTTTGAATTGATGTTGCTTAGTAATTTGTCTGATATACAACTAATATGTACTATTAATTACCTTTTCACAGGTTATTAATATTGATATTATTGCACCCCAACTACTTTAGTTTTTAAGCTTACGAACAGTCGAATTTAGCCACATCACGTAATCAATAATTCAAATCTCTCTAGTCATTTTACATGAAAACATCGGAAATCATATACCATATTGGTTATGAAAATTAAATGTAATATTTATCAAATTCAATAAAATAATACTAGTAGGATAATACTTGAAAATTCAAATAATGTTTGGGTGAATAATTATAAACTTGTACCATCTATAAGAAATCAATGGGCATTTAAAACGTCTGAATTGTTTTTTAAAATGTAGTCACTGTTGAGTATTGACATGCATTGGTAAACGAAAGTTATAAAGTAGTACTTATTATTAGTGCAGACGAAGAAGATAGGAGTCACACCCTAAAACACATTGGGTCAATCGAAGTCTGACATTTTATTTTACCCTAAATAACAATTTTTAAAAACAATTAAAAGATAAAAGAAGTTATTAAAATTAAAAAGTAATGGGTCTTATGGTTCGGAGAAGTTGACGTGCGATTAGGGATTTTTGTTATGGTTCTGCTCATATGTAACGTCACGTCTCTGCCTGTAGATTCGGTTCCACGTTTCAGACTCTCAAATTTTTATTTTTGACCCTCCATTTTTGTTATGTTTAAAATTTCTACACACAAATTAAGAAATTATTTAATTTTGAAATTTTAAATTTTTAAAAACAAAAAATGTTTTATCATCAATTCCAAAAAAAATCAACCAATAAAAAAATAAACTACATAATTTAAACAGTTAAAAACTCAAAATCACAATTAATTTTGCATAGAAAATTGAAAACATAAATCTTAACCAAACAAAAAAATCACTTTAAAGCATTAATAAAAAAATAACGGAGGGAGTATTAGTTATTTACTATTTATTCGTTTATTCTATAAACATTGTTCAAATTAATGAAATCTTTAGATCATTATGACATTGAGAATCTTTGGAGTTAAAAAGAACACAAATCCAATAGTATTATCACCGAATAAGAATTTTGTAAAAGTTACATGAATCATTAACCAAAATTGTTGTAAAATCGCTCAAGAACACAAACATTATTCTTAAGCTTGAGACATGGTCTCTTTGGAAGTCTTGACTTGAGAGTTTTCTTCATCATTTTGCTTAGAAACTAGTACTGGCTCTGGTTCTGTTATGTCTTTGGTAACATCTACAAGAACTTGCTTTGTGTTATGCCCATGGCCACCATAATTTACGTCAGGATAGTTTCTATGGTTCAAGGAATGTAACCAAAGAGCCACTGATCCATATTTCCGCTCCGCGGAACCGATATGAGAATATATATACTTCAATTTGAATGCTTCAGCTTCTTCTTTGTATGCTTCCATAGACACTTCCTCATAACTATCTTCAAATTTTTCGTTATACGACGCGAAGAAGCATTCGTCGAGGTATAGTCCAACTTCTGGTGCCATTGGTACAGTTATATTCACATCCCTAGTTACATAATATCCAAGTTAAGAACTAAAACAAACATAAACAAGCTTAAAACCGACCAAAGTAAACGACGCTTACTTGCTAAAAGCAGTATGTATAAGTGACTCAGGAGCACAATTCCTCATAATTGCAACAGCAAGACCCATCATTTTACGAATCTGATGAAGCATAAAGCTTTTACCTAACACTTCACACTTGATAAACTCAATCCCATCAAGAGTAATCACACTGTTTGCAGTGAAAGAGATGATGTATCTATTCGCAGCTGGATCATCAGCTTTCATTCTCGTAGTAAAGTTATGAAAATTATACAAACCAACATAGTAACCAAGTATTCTATTGAATCTCTCCTTTAACTCCTCATCGTAACAAAACTTGTTCTTCTTAGCTACTAAGCTCAAAGCTTCACTATTGATCACAGTTCTTAATGCACTAGAGGTGTTCGACGAAATGTCTGACTGAACATTAGGGATCTTACGACCTCTCTCTGAGCATTCAAAACACTTCACGTATTCTTCACCAGATCCTAAACTAGCTATTACTGCTTCTCTATCACGATGTGAGATTGGATCTAAAGCAAACACAGGAATCAAATACACATACCTTCTTCGATCACAAAACTTCTTAGAACTAAACAATTTCGTAACTTTTTTATACCCAAAAACCCGAATCTGATCAGGAAGATTCGAATTAAGCCGATCCACAAACCCAGGTGGATCAACGAAGAATCGACCCGAAACTACTTGTCCTATAGCACTCACTCCTTTATCAGTACGAGCAGATCTTGCGAAATCGTATAGTTTCGGTTTACCTCGTTCGGATTCAGGTACTGCTCCGGCGTGGAACAGAGCTTCTTCTAGCTCTCCTTCAATGGTTTTAGCTCCTGGATTCTTTTGCATTCCTTGGTAACCTACACCGCAAAACGCGATGAATATCGCAACTTTTCTGCGTTTGCGTTTTGGTGTTTGAGTGTCTGTGATGTCTCCGTTGTAGGATAAGTCTGTTTCTTCGTCGGAGCTCGTGATCGACATTTCTGGTTTAGTTCTTGATCAGGAACTTCGTATTGGAGCAATGTATTGGTTTCAAGCTCTTGATTCTACATTTTCAGTGAGAAGAAACCATCGAATTGCTTCAATTTCCAGATTTCCTCTGCTCTAGTTCAACACAAGAGTCAAAAACCTAGAAGACGACTGAAAACGATGCCGTTTTTAGTATCGGACTCCTCTTTAACTGGGCCTTTAATGGGCTGTTAATCTTTAAGCTCAAAGGCACACAATAGTCAATAAAAAACTAGAAGACGACTAAAAACGATGACGTTTTAGGTATCGGACTCCTTTTTAACTGGGCCTTTACTGGGCTTTTAATCTCAAGCCCAAAATCTACTACTGCATACTCCCTTCCCAAAAGAAAAAATTTACAAAAAAAAATTTTGTTAGTTTTTACTGTGTTTTCTATGTACTTTAACAAATTTCAAAACAAATACTGAAATATTATTGGTTAAACTTTATTGGAAACGGTAAATCGTAGAAATCAAAGCGTTTTCTTAATAAGTGTATATAACCTTAAAAATCTATCTTTTTGAAACGGAGGGAGTATGAAATAAGAGGAAAAGTCAAAACGATATGCATTGGTCAGTCACAAACACAAGTTTACAAATTTTGAGAAGAGAAGAGAGAAAAGATCAAAGTCCAAAGTCATTGCTCGTTGATGTTTTTATGTAAAATGTAATGAAACTTTTCAAATCTTGTTTATTAAGTTATCGACTTATGTCAGAGTCAACGCGTCTAGATTTTTCTTTGTCGGAAGACGAAACAGAGAAAACTCAAAACGTTGGCAATTATGGAGCTTTGTTTCACGATTGTGTGTGAAAAAATACTCTAATTCTCTCTTTTCTTGACGAGATTCTCCACTCAAGTTTTCTTTTTGGGGTTACTACTTTTTTTGAAGAAGGTATTGTATTCTATAATTGGCTCATTTCTTAATCTTATGGAATCGAATTGTTACTTTTAGTTTCATGGGTATACTCCAATTTGCTTCTTCTTAGTTGTCACCTTTTTGAAAAAGTTATTTGTGTGTGGCTAAAAATTGTTTTGACTATTGATTCTGATTCGTTTTTGGAATCGTAAATTGTTTAATCAATTCACGTTTTCTTCTTTGGCTCTATATATATGTAGGATTGTTTGGTAGAACATTGCACGAAGACACAGTAGCTTCTTCTCTTTTGTGGTAGCTTACTGTTTCGTTTAGCCTTGTCTTGTCTTGAAGCATATGTTGTTGTTTACCAATTTTGGTAGTTAAATTTTACTGGATATGTTTTTGGAAATTTGGGACTTTGATAATAGTTTGCTGCATCTAGATTTACCTCTTTTACGCTTTTGTTTTGTGTCTCTGAAATGGTATCCTTGTGGATGCAGGTGATTGTCAAATTATATTAGTGTCTTGAGGTTTACTTTTTGTTGAGATCCTTGTCTTAACATGGGCTACAATAACAATGTAAGTGTCGTCTGATTTCTTTATTGCTTAACCTTTAACACTTTATTTTGGAAATTGTTATGCCATCTTTCTTTGTTCTGAAGTATGATACTATTGTAGGTCTTTGATGGATGCAATGACCAAACTGATATCGGTATGCTCACTAAACCGTAATCACCAACGATATGATATTATGAATTAAGGCTTGTTCATTAGTTTATAATTTGCTTCTCTATATCAGGTGGTGTTATACGCGACGGAAGGGAAGTCATTCTCCAGGTAAGATCATCTTATTTTCGGGCTTTACAGATATCGTGGTTCTTTAAGTAATCTAACACTTGCAATTGTTCAATCTTGGTTTGATCCTAAGAGAAATTTGGATTTCTATTTCAGGCTTATAACTGGGAATCTTATAAGCATGATTGGTGGAAAAACTTGGATGGGAAAGTTCCGGACATCGCAAAATCGGGCTTTACTTCTGCGTGGTTGCCACCACCATCTCAGTCTCTTGCACCAGAAGGTTATATAATTGATATACCAGAGACAAAATGAGCTTTTGTGCATTTGAGTTTTAAAATGGAGTAATCATTACTAACTTCAATGATTGTTATTGTCATTGCAGGTTACCTTCCACAGGATCTTTATTCACTAAACTCAGCATATGGCTCTGAGCATCTTTTGAAATCCTTGCTTTGTAAGATGAAGCAGTACAAAGTTAGAGCTATGGCAGATATAGTCATCAATCATCGTGTTGGGACAACGAAGGGACATGGTGGAATGTATAACCGGTATGATGGAATTTCGTTACCGTGGGATGAACATGCCGTTACTTCTTGTACCGGAGGATTGGTGAGTGATGATAAATTACATGTTTGACATATCATCATGTTTAGAAAGCTAAAGAAAGGTGTTCTATGATAGGGTAACCGAAGCACCGGGGATAATTTCAATGGAGTTCCAAATGTTGATCACACTCAACATTTTGTTAGGAAAGATATAATTGGATGGCTTCGTTGGCTGCGTAACACCGTCGGGTTTCAGGATTTCCGTTTTGACTTTGCTAGGGGGTAAGTTTCCGATTAGCGGATTTCCTTGTTTGTTTGTTTATTTGTTGGTGGAGTTCTTAGTCTGTGAAATTTGAATGGAACTGGTGCAGTTATTCAGCACAATATGTAAAGGAATACATAGGAGCAGCGAAACCGTTATTCTCAGTTGGTGAATGTTGGGATTCTTGCAAGTACAATGGTCATGGTCTAGACTATAATCAAGGTTTCGCACCGCTTCTTCTTCTTATACCGTCTGAAATGTTTTGACAAGTGAATGCAGTCAAACAACTCTGGTTTTGTTATGGAATTGGGATCAAATTGTAACACTCTATTTCTTTTTCTTTCTTTTCTTCTATAGATAGCCATAGACAGCGTATAATCAATTGGATCGATGCAACGGGACAGCTTTCAGCTGCATTTGACTTCACAACTAAAGGAATTCTACAGGTACATGGTTTCTTTTCAGCACGACATATGATTCATAGAGTTTTACTTACATATTTGCCACCATTATACTGAATCTCAATTGCTCGAATCGTTGGATGATGGTTTTATAGGAGGCTGTAAAGGGTCAGTATTGGCGTTTATGCGATGCTCAAGGTAAGCCACCAGGCGTAATGGGATGGTGGCCTTCAAGAGCTGTCACATTCCTTGATAACCATGACACTGGCTCTACTCAGGTTACTTAACTACTTTATTCCGTTGATCCCCTAGACTTCTTCACTCAGGGATGAAATAGAGTTCACATGTTTTGCTTACTTATAATGCATGTTTTGTTACTCTTATAGGCTCATTGGCCGTTCCCTTCACACCACATTATGGAGGTAAAGAAGCTCTAGACACAAAACAAGTTACAGTTCCATTTCCTTGCATTTTAAGTTTCTCCTTAACCGGTTTTTTATGTATTTGTAGGGCTATGCATATATACTTACACATCCCGGGATTCCCTCTGTGTTCTACGATCACTTATACGATTGGGGAAGCTCGATTCATGACCAGATTGTTAAACTGGTATGTTGTTTCACTTCAATCCCTCTGGTTACCACTTCAGATCACTTTAAACTCATCTAAACCGGTCCTCTGTTTTGCTTATTTTCATTGACAGATTGACATTAGGAGGCGACTAGATATCCATAGTAGGTCAACGATACGCGTGTTGGAAGCACAGTCTAACTTATACGCAGCCATTGTTGGTGAGAAACTGTGCATGAAGGTAGGAGATGGTTCTTGGTGCCCTTCTGGTAGAGACTGGACTTTAGCTACAAGTGGTCATCGCTATGCCGTATGGCACAAGTAATCTGTTTGTGATTCTAACCTAGCTTCCTAATCAAACCTTCCTATTGATCTCAAAAGTTCTGGTCTTCAGAGTTCAGAGATACACTGTAATAATGTCCTAATACTTGCGTCTTCATGACGTAAGAATTTACAACTCATATATTATCTGCATGCGTATAATTAATGAAAACATTTTTTGTTGACAATATTAGAAAAAAATGGAAGACTAGTGAGAAAGAGTAAAGGAGACTATAGGAATTAAAGGGTTTTTGCTTTTCTATGAGAAGTAAGTTGACTTGTGATATGTTGCAAAAGTTATAAGCATCCAAGATTCCAAGATTCCAAGATAAAACCATATAAGAATATAAGAATTTAAAATAATTTGTACAAAGCACTTGAATATGGAAATTGCTAGGGTTTGTTTGTAGAATTGATAAATAACTACTTATCATAAAATTAGATTAAGGCCCGCGTTCATACACCGATAATCATATTAATTTTTTTTTTACATACATATCATGTATTTTTATCATAATCGTAATTGTTAAAATATTTTAAATATTATTCATACATGGATCTAAAATCATTATATGTCAAATTTTTATTTTTATTTCATGTTTTAATCCATAACATGTGGATTCTAATATATATATAAGTGTAATTCAACTCATATACTTAATAACAAAGGAAACAAATATTATATTCTTACGCATAATGCATATATATTAATTATGTAATAAAATTATAAAATAATTCAAATAATGTAGAGTTAAATTATATAAAAAAACTTATGTTGATAATTTCATAAAACTTATGAAATTATTTTAGTAGTAAAAATATGTTGTGATTATCTTCTTAATTTGGACTATTAGGAATTTATCTTTTTATAATTTTGTTAGTTACTTTAGCAATTATTTTGTGTACATAGATGTGTACATACTCGTTCACAAGGGTATACGAAGAAAATTAAACAAATACGAGTTATTGGTGGACACTAGACTAGGACTAGGACTAGGACTAGGAGCAGAGAGAGATTTTTCAAATGACATGATGTGTATATTATATAGTCATAAGACTTCATGATTCTTGTTTTGAATTTAACAACAAAAGCCCAAATACACTTTTCTACGACAACTTAAATCGATTGAGGTTCGACTCAACACCAGCACTGTCTTTTCAGTCTTATTCTTAATTATATTTTGATTAGTTTAGAACTTTATACGTTGTTTTTTACTCCTTGCATACAAGTTTTTGGGAACTGCATAAAGAACAAAATCGAATCAATCATGAACACCTTCTGGCTTTCACGTGACATGCTGTGCTAAAAAAAGATTTTCTGTTCATAGAAGCTCTCCTAGATCTTTCCTTTTTTTCAATTATACTATTGTTTTCTTATGATTTTGTTTAATGGTTATGGACTAAGCTACTAGACTTATTTGCTAATACGATGCACAGTTTTTTCACCTTTTTTACGTGCTTTCCGAAAGAAACCCACGGAAGAAGTATCCAAATGTAGAGAAAAAGTGCATATATATAAAACAGTCGATTAAAAGGAAAATTTCAATATTTTAATTATGATTTCTTGAGGAATTATACAGTTGATCCGAAAAAAATGATTGTGATGATGAGCATGAAAGACAGAGAAGAGCAAGAATGTCCCGCATGCATGAGAAAAGGTTTGAATAAAGGATGGATCGATATCAAACTTAGCTAAATATTGATTATGGATCAAAATTAGCTAAAAATTAATTCTCTGACCCTTTTATTACAATTTATCAATGTTTAACTATTATTTCAGCAACTAATCACATACTACCATTTTCCAATTTACCGTGTTACTCTAGTTTTTACTATCTAATAAGATCACACTTTTAGTAGCCTTCTGTTTGGTTTTAAAATCTAGAGAATTACTAGCAAAATAAATTTGACATTCTTTTGGAATATATATATACCGATCTCATTCATGGACTTCAAGGTTATATATCCATAACACTTAAATTTCTAATTATATAACTAAATAATTCTCACGAAGAACATAAAACAACAAAAGTTGTAGCTGGGAGGAATGATTATTTCTGAAAACAAATACTGATACGACACTAACAAAGTATGTGTCATGTGTGTATATATATATCGACGGTTGGTCCTCTTTGTGTATAAAAAGTCACTACTCGCAATTATAGTTTCCCAACTTTCCCTGCATCTTTTTTTTTACTTTCATTGCCTTTTCGGTAACCTCTGCAAAGTTTAATTAGAGAAAATAAAATTGAAAGTACATGATTCTTCTAGTTAAATAATGAAAAATGGTATTTACAGAACGAAATACGAGATCAGTTTAGGGGCAATCATGCGGGTGGGGTAAAAAGCATTTGTCCATGCATCGAGCTCTGCGTTAAACGAATGATATAACATGCTCTTATATGGAGTAGAAAACAGACTAATCCTTACACGATATATAGATGTAAATTAAACAAAACAACAGATAATAATTTTTACACATGCATTCAATTATCAACACACGTCACACAAGTACTGAAGTACATATCAAATTTTAAATTTAACAAAACAAGCGTCTACATACATTAAACAACCCCTTGATTTGATTTAAATGGTACCTCCTCTCTAGCTAAAAATATACAAAATTTGATGTCAAAAATATATATATATACGGAATTTAAGAAGCTACATAGAGAAATAACATTGCATATTACAAGGCTAAAAGCAAGGATACTTTGTTATTCATACATTATAAAAATAATTCAATTTCAATGAAAAATTGAAAATGACAATGCATAACATAATATAGATCATTAAAATCAAATAATTTAAAAGGTTTGAACAGAAACTCTTTTTTGTTTTGTTTTATATTCTTTTCGGTTTAATAATAGTTATTAAGTTAGTCAACTAAAATGATATTACTTAACCAAAAAATAAAAATCAATCAAAGATAGACCGTTTAACCAACAAATAATAATATAATAACGCAAATTCACCCAAAAAAAAACCCAAATAATAACACAAACTAAAGAGAATGTCCGGAAGATGGAGAGCAAAATAAAAAGCCTTTCTAAAAGCTAACCAAAAGTGTTGACCTTTTCTACATTCGAGTTTTCATTTCCAATTTCCATGCCGTAAATCTGAAAACATAATAGTAACGTTTTATCTGTTTATCGATTATTCATAAAACAATGGCGTGAATATCATTTTAAAAGGAAAAAAACGCATGTAGCATGGATATACGTACGTGTATGTATCATAGATGCATCACAAAATACCACGTGATATAGATTGACATTATTCAAAACACAAAATCCGAAATCTAGTTATATATTTATGTATCAGTGTATATATATATATATATATATATCCGTTTTGTCTTATAAAATTTTAAAACCTAACTATACATGTGTAAAATCGATAGCATGGCGATGTTCTAGAAAGTGAAATTTGAAGCCATTTCTAAAATAATTCAATCATACCACTGACATATTCACTATCCGACAAACCCAACGTTAGTATTTCTTTTCTATTTTTTCCTTATTGTCAATAACACAATAAATTCGATTTAGACGAAAGATCAATATAGATGAAAAAACACCCCAGCAATTTCGTATTTTACTGATGAATACAAAATTAAAACAAAAAAGCAATTAATACGAAGCTAATTTTGTCAACAGGTTCATATCTTCTGCAACAAAACTGTATTACTCCGTATGTTTTTTTTGGTCAGATACTCCGTATGTTTTAACCATAGAATTGGAAAAAAGAAGTTCAACTTCTATTTTGAAAAAAAGTTCTGTATAAATCTTTTAAATGATTTTAGACAAAAAAATTCCTGCATTTTGCAAAGCTAATATGCATATGAGTTACTACAATTTTAGCTGTAGTATATTAAGTAGGAACATATGCATATGAGTTACTTGCGTTATACATAGAAATAAAGAATAAGACTTACTTCTAAAAAAATAAACGAAATTTAATGTGTTACATTTTACTCCCTCCGTCCTTTTTTGTTTGATGTTTAAGGTTTCTATCCACAAATTAAAAAATTATTAAATTTTTAATTTTTTCAAAACAAAACATGTTTTATCATCAATTCCAAAAAAATTCAACTAATAAAAAAATAATATGCAGAATTTAAATAGTCAAAAACTCAAAATCACAATTAATTTTGCATAGAAAATTGAAAACATCAATTTAAACAAAACAAAAAAATCACTCTAAAACATCAAATAAAAAAAAACCGATGGAGTATTTATATTATGATGGTTCGTTTGATTTAAATTAATAAGGGAGATTAATTTATTTTTCAAGTGTGAAAATTTAATGGAGAGAAAGTTAGATGGGAGTGGTAGATTTTGAAGCAATAAATAGTGGGAAGAATTATGAGTTGTTGCAATTAATGCACGCAAGGCATGCATTTGTTTTCTCATCCACACTATACTACTAATAATAAGTCCATTTTTTATTGGAGTTTGTTCCATTTATAAAAATAATAATACCACTGAATAAATTACAACAAACAATGAAAGATTTCAAAAACAAATTGTCACAAAGAATAAATGAGACTTTGCAGGTTGTGGGAGTGATGAGTGCGACATATCAGTCGACAGAAGGGAAGAAATATGATTTTATTTTATATTATAAAAATGATGTCACTTTAATTGTATTTTTCGTCATTTTAAGTAAAGAAAACAAAAAAGGATTTTGACCTTCTTCCTAAATATTTCGTGGATTTTTCCTTTATCATGGTTAATTTTACTAGGTCAAAAAGTGACAATGTGATTTTTATACTCCATGGTATTATAAAAATCACATTTTCACTTCATGAGTATATAATAAAAGGGTTTTTTTCATCTGCATGTACTTTTTCAAGTTTTCCTTTCATGTACTTTTCATTGATGGTATATTTTTTTCACTGTACAATTCTTTTAATGACCAATGTGCCCTTAAAAACTGAAGGAAAAATAACAAAGAGACGTGTTTTAGTTGGATAAAATAAAAAATATAGTAAATATCTAGACCATTGATTTGTTTTCATTAGTTTCATCGTGTGGCTATCATAAATACTAAAAATAAAAACTTTTCATCGTCTCACATTTTTCTCTTCTTCTTCTTCGTTGCTCCATTTTTCCGCCGTTGTACGAAACAAATCTTCTTTTTCTTTGTCGTGTTACACAATAACTTTTGTTCCTCGGTCAATCTTTGAATCTAATAATTTTGGGGTTAAATCACGAAACTCGGAAGATAGAGATTTGATTTCTCTTCAAATTAAGCAAATCAATAAGCTTTTGAAATCGAAATCGAAATCAAAAGTTATTTGTTCATGATACTATGTTCACTTCTAAATCCCTCTTTCTCTTATCATGTTTGTTTCTCTTCAAATGGATCTTGGTCAAAGGAACTCAAATTGCTTTGTGATGTGGAATTGAACCTAATGATGTTAAAAAAAAAATGCAAATCTTATTCCAAAATCATCAATCACCTCTCACATTATGTGTGAATCACCTTGTCAAAAACGTATCCACATTTAGTTATCCACTAAATTTTGTTTTGGATGCCTATTAAGAAGCTTAGCGAGCAGGTGGATACAATATCGTGGTCACGTTAGTTGCTAGTGATTGTAAACATGAAGATACATTGTGCCCTCAAATCTTAAGAGTAAAGAGTGTGTTTGATAAGAGGCAAGTGAAACATGTCCATTTAGATATGATACAAAACCATGATTAATGGAGAGACGATTCATCAAACAAACAAAAGTTTTCCTTTTGAGAAAGAAATGAAGAACAACAACCAAAGGTACCTTAAGCATTAGTCCATGAAGACCATTACACAATGCCATTACTAAATATCCACATAAACGTCCATGTAAGACTGCTCATTGTGATGTATAGCAGAATCTCCATCGTACACAACCACAACAAAGTAGCTACCATCAATTCATGACCACCCATACGTGACCATTCATACGTTATCACTTATATATGACCATTCATACATGACCATATTTGCCTCAACAAATAAAAACAAAAGGCTTCTTTTTTGTTATCAATCTAACACTAACATTGCCATTTGAACACTAAACAATAACAAATTTGGATTAGTTGATGCGTTGAGACCACGAGCTTCGAAAAATTCGTTCGTTGAAACTTTTCAAGGTTTGGAGATGTGAGCAAAATTAATTGAGGACGTACGACTAATTTTCATCAGTTTTTTACGGAATCATGAAGATTAGACAATATATCGATGAAAACAAGTGAAGAAAAAATAGAAGATACTTTATTTTTTAATCGACATATTGATATCTTTATTGATATCTCAAATTTATGAGTATTGTTATTTTTAGTAGAAAAATATAGTGTAATAAACGATAAATTAGAAAGGGTTTCCTTTTTGACAAAAAAAGAAGAAGAAAGGGTTTCTTTAGTTGAGAGGACAAAAGAGTAAATGAACAGCAAAAAAATATATAATATTTTAAAAATACCTCTAAGTGAAATATGTTTGCCAAAAATACATCTACAAGTAAATTTATCATAATAAAATGGTGGAGTAGGATTCTGAAAATATTATTTACATGAGCCTAGGATTCTGCAATCCACTCCATGGTGGAGTAGTAAATGGACCCATCAATTGGAAGTTGCCTCACACGAACAGAAGTCAGAAATTGTTAATTTTACATGATTCACAACAATATAATACTCTACTACTACTTTCAAACAAATATAGCTATTGTCGTATTTCTTAATTTATATAGACAAT
Source organism: Arabis alpina (assembly GCA_900128785.1). Lineage (NCBI taxonomy): Eukaryota > Viridiplantae > Streptophyta > Magnoliopsida > Brassicales > Brassicaceae > Arabis > Arabis alpina. Next base: position 33,721,239 of record LT669789.1, read on the forward strand.
TTTAAACATGAAATAATTTTTTTTACAATGTTTTGAAAATCACACTAGCAAACAAACACCCTTTATCTCTCTTTAACCATTTCTACTAGTTTCAAAATTGAATGTGTCGTAATATGTCCAAGACATTTTGAAGTTTGGAGTTGGAAAGAAATATAATAGATTTTATATTTTATTTTGTTTTAAAAAGATAGTACTACTAGTTAGCTTGTAACATTGGACAATATATCGAATCAAACAAGTTATATCTTTCAACGTGTGATCAAAATATAATCAACAATTGTTATGGATGCCACAACCATACTAATAGCAAGACTTAGTGAGTTGAACAATGTTCAAAAATACCATTTCGGGATACAATTTCTTACCATATGAATCTGTGTAATTTTGATGAAAATACACTAGTCCGCTATATTTTAGTTATCTTATAGAACCTATAAATTTTATACCAAAAAATTTTCAATGCAATGACATGCGTTATTAATTCTTAACCATAGTTAATTAAAAATGGTGCCGTTTAACTTGTGGTCCGAATAAAAAGTATGAAAAAGGGAAAATCGAACGGTAGGTCGCAAGGCTTAAAAGAGAACCCCGTTGAATTTCTTTTGACATTTGCTAAAACTTAAAAGAAACAACTAGAAGAAAAATAAAACAAAACACCTCAAATAAATAATATCCCTAGAATTTTAATGGGTTTCGCTTATATCATTAGGACTTTCATATATACTTTTCAACTTTCGAAACGAAAAAAAAACTCATCGAGAGATTTTCCGTAATGATATTCTTGGTTCCACGGTGTTTTACTTATTTTCCCGAGAAAACCCTTGAGTTTCTGATTTAATTGTTCTTTCCTCATATTTTTCCATCCTCTCTTCTACACTGTTTAGCTGTTCATAGTTGTTAGATCTTATGTCTTATCAAATCCAAATCTTAAAACTTGATATCTCCCTCTCCTTTGATTAAACCCATCCAGCAAAATTTCCATCTTTCGAGACGATTATTGTTCGATCTTCTCCGTAGCTTTGTGCCAAACAGAATCTAGGGTTTCGTTTTTTTTGTTTTTTTATTTTATAAATATTATTGGTTCATAAATTTCCTGCTACAACAACTGTACATCACCATCATTAAGAGAAACCCATCTGCCTCTTTCTCAATCTCATAAATATAACCCTTCACTTCTTTAGCTTCCTCTCATCTAATGTTCTCTGTAGTTTCTCTCTTTTAAAGTCCTTTTTGCTTCCTTAATGTACTTCTAGCTATTACATAGTAAAGCAAAGAGTGAAAAAAGTCTGGATCTTTAACCCTTTTTAGGTCTCTTTGATCATGAGGGTTTGACAAAAGAGTTTCTTACAGAGATCTTTGGCATTCTGTCCACCTCCTCTCTAGATATATGTATGTAATTGTACGTATCTTCGTTGTGTTTTTTTTAGGGGAGGTGGGCATAATTCCAATAGAGATCTGTTAGGGTCTCTTTGTAAAACCCCTCATGATTTGATGAATTTAAGATCAGACAATGGCTCATGGTGACGATAAGATCTGAGCTTGAAGAAGAATGGGTAATATCTTATATCTTGCTACTCATATAGTCATATTTGATCATTTCTTGTTCTTGTAAATCTCACTTCTTTATTTGATTTATCACTTCAAAGTTTGATGCCGTCATTGATTTGTCTCTTTAATCTGATAGGTTTCTAGGATTGATCATATTCACATATGGTTGTATAAACTCACATGTTTTTAATTTGCAAACGGCGTTGACTAGAGATAGGTTGGAGGATAGTGGTTGCGTTTGAGATGTTTACATCATCTATGAAAGGTAGAATTATTTCATAAAGAAAAGAGGACCCATAACTTCCTAAAAAGTACAGGTAGATTGAAATCATAGGAGAATATGGTAAATGGAAAAAGAAATTTTATTCTTCCTTTTGATGTTTTTGAAGCCCACACAATGTTATCATGATGTTTTTGTATTCTTGAAGTTGAAACCTATATATACAGAAAGTGACAACTTGTGTTTATTTGTTAAATTGCATGTTTTTATATCATGTGATGACATGTGTTTCTGTAATGATAATATATGGTTTAGAGAATAAAAATCAAGCTCACTCTTAAAATGGGGGTTTTCTTCAGCTATTATGATGTTTTCTTTTGTTGAAGCTGGAATGTATATATATGTGTAAAGTCGCAGGTTTCTTTATTATGTGATGATATGTGTTTCTAACATTCTGTGCATATATGCTTTGAGATATTGTAGTCTTTTAATCATGTTTTTGGTTATAAATTTATAATGTAAAGCATCACTACCAATGTACTTCGTTTTTTTCAATCTTGCATTTCTAAGTTATAAAACGAAGAATGAGACTTAAAAGGCATTTCCGACAATGTTGTTTACTTTGTGTCAATTTTTCGATTGATTAGGTTTTAGATGTGGTTGTAGTTGTACTAACATGTTTTCCAATGTTTATTACATATTTTTATAATGGATAGGTGAAAGCAAAATCAAGTTCAATCTGATAAAACGGTTTGGGTTACATAGTATTCTTCTGTTCCTAAGAGATAAAAACATTTTGTCTTAGAAAAATAGAGTTTTTACTGGTTTTTATGCACTTTTTTATGCATTGTTTTTATGCACTTTTACAAATGCTCAAACAAACAATGAAATACTATACTATTGATTAAACATTATTGAAAACTGTTAATCGTAAAAATTAATGCGTTTTCTTAATAAGTGTGCATAACCTTAAACATCTATTTTTTTCATTCTTATTTGTTTGATGTTTTGGATTTTTTACACATATTAAGAAAACATATTAATACTTAGTTATAAATATTTTATTTTTTGCACTAAACAATTTTCCATAAGTTTTGACCTATAGTAAATCAGTAAAGTCAATTAATATGTGTTGAACTTTACAATTCATCATTATGATTACATTAAAAATGTATAAAAAAAGTGAAAAATCAATTTTTTAAAAACAATTTTTTTTTCTAGAATATCAAATAAAAATTTACGGAGAGAGTATCTTTTTGGAACGGAGGGAGTATGATATATTGTCCATGTGTTTATATATAAATTTTGAGCTTAATGTATAGACTATAGTTACGATTATTGGATTTTATCGTAGACAATACTACAATAGTAACTGTTGGATGTAATATGACCTTTCGTGACCGAGTAGGTATGTATAATGCTATTGCTCTACGTCTTCCATGCGTCTAGATTTAAGTACATTTGTCATTAATAAAAACCTAAAAAATAAATATAAATATTACTATTACTACAATTCAAACTTTCCCTAGTAGCCTCATCATTGGAAATGTGTCAGTACCATTTAAAATTATCCTTTCAAGGCAAATCTCCAACTTTATTCTACGCCATGTATCTATATGCGCGTGACTCTCAATTTCCCGTTCTACACCGTTTTACCGTTCCGATTTATAGGTCAAAGTTGCTTTATTTATTGTTTTTGTTTGGTCAATTCATAAAATCAAAAACTCTAGTACTCCTATTAGTTAATTAATATACTGGAGTCTATAGTGTAGCTTATGATTAATCTTCTGCAAAACTGCGTAATAGACTTTAAAGAAGAACCAAACGCATTTGTCCGAACAAAGTCTACTTTTTAGGAAGAAATTGAAAAAGTTATTTTCCTAGTTTACTACTAAACGTTGAAAAACCTTTGTCACTAGTGTGTACATTTTAGGAAAACTTTGACTCGTGTAACTTTTGAGAATTGATGGGCTTTTTAAATATAATGGGCTTCAAATTTTGTAATAAGATTTAGGCCCAAAGGCTTTTAAGTTTAAATACAGTGGATAGCATATGATATGCATCATTTTCACAAACAATATGGTTAGTCCACTGATTTTTGTTCATGTACTATTTCTATGATAATCGATTCAAATCTGTATTATAGGTGTTATTACTTATTGCATAGCTTAATATGTAGTCCCTCTTTCCTTCCTCAAACATAAAAACTTTACAAAAAAAATTTTGTTCCAAAAAAATAAAGTTTTTACTGTTTTCAATACATTTTTACAAACTTCAAGACAAATAATAAAATACTATTGGTTAAACTTTATTGAAAACTGTATTTCGTAGAAATCAATGCATTATCTTAATAAGTGTGCGTAACCTTAAACATCTATCTTTAAGGAACGGAGAGAATATTTAATAAATATCATTCAAAACTATGGAGTATATAAGATAAGATATAAAGATCTTTTGTACTAAAGCCTCACCATACCATATATCCAAAACTATATTGATAGAAGTAGAACCTCAAACCATTTTGACAAACTCGCGTTTTCTTCAAAGTGAAGAAGACGATGCTGAAGGCGTTTGCACATAACGCGCGTTCTCAGATTTTCGCGTTTGTTACCGTCCCAAAAATTCGTTTTAACCTCACACGACGCCTCCGTATAAATACCTTACACCAATCTTCTCTTCCTCTAATCGCAAACTTCTCAAATCGATCCAAGTCTGCTTCGAGCTCTACGATAATGGGATCTTCTTCAGTGTTAAGCGAGCGATTACAGTATCCGAAATCCCGGCGTGATGATTCCGTCGTCGAGGATTATCACGGCGTCAAAATCGCAGATCCGTATCGTTGGTAAAACTTCGTTTCCAGCTCCAGTTTCTATGATTCTTTTAGGTTTTAGTGTTGTAGCTCTTCGCATGATAGTTATTAGAAATCGGAGAGGGAGAGATCTCTTTATCGGAATTTGAATTTTGAATTTGACTTGGAGATTGACTTCTGATTTTGTTTGCATTGTGTGTGATTGATGAGTTTCGATTTTGAATTTTTTTGTTCTGGATTGTTTTCTCACTAGGTTAGAGGATCCTGATGCTGAAGAAGTGAAGGAATTTGTTGAGAACCAAGTGAAATTGACAGATTCTGTGCTTGAGAAATGTGAAACGAAGGAGAAGCTTCGTCAGAATATAACGAAACTTATCGATCATCCTCGTTACGATTCGCCGTTTAGGCGAGGGGATAAGTATTTTTACTTCCATAACACTGGTTTACAAGCTCAGAGTGTGATGTATATGCAGGTAAAATGGATTTTGTATCAGTATTAAACTCTTCTCTAGCTTTGTTTTCTCATTGAGTTTGTTTGCTATTGGGTTTAGGATGATTTGGATGCTGAGGCAGTGGTCTTGCTTGATCCAAACACTCTTAGTGATGATGGAACAGTGTCCTTGAACACATTTTCTGTTAGTGAGGATGCTAAGTACTTGGCGTATGGTCTTAGTTCAAGTGGTAGTGACTGGGTGACGATTAAGGTGATGAAGATTGAGGATAAGAAAGTGGAGGCTGATACTTTATCATGGGTATGGTCTTTAAGTGAGTACTGATTTGTGGGGTTGATCATTTTACCAACACGCGTTGTGATATATTCATGATCCTCTTGTGGAACAGGTTAAGTTTAGTGGGATTACATGGACGCACGATAGTAAAGGATTTTTCTATGGTCGCTACCCTGCTCCCAAGTAAGTCGTAGAAAATACTTTTAATTTGGGTTAGTAGTAGTTGAAAAGATTTGTAAGAAACCTCTCAATTCAACTCAAAATGTTTGGCCATGAACTGAGTATTTTCTTTGATAGCTTGGTTCTCTTCCATTTTGATCATAGTTTCTTCTGTAGGCAGGGAGAGGATATCGATGCTGGTACGGAGACTAATTCTAACCTGTACCATGAGCTATATTACCATTTCCTTGGGACAGATCAATCTCAAGATATCTTGTGCTGGAGAGATCATGAAAATCCCAAGTATATGTTTGGAGCTGAAGTTACCGATGATGGGAAGGTAACATTGATCATCTTCCTTTTTATTAACGATGGTCATGGCTTTAAACTGTGTTACTTAATTTGTTAGATCCAGGATTCTATATTTGGAACTTTACATCTTAATTTGCATTCCGATTTTAATTTTATCATGTGGCCTATTCATGCAGTACCTAATCATGAGCATTGGAGAGGGTTGTGACCCTGTCAACAAATTATACTACTGCGATCTGTCTTCACTTTCAGAAGGTCTTGAGAGTTTCAGAGGAAGCAGCAATTTTCTTCCATTCATTAAGCTTATTGACACATTTGATGCGCAATATAGTGTTATCTCAAATGATGAGTCTCTGTTTACTTTCATGACAAACAAAGATTCCCCTAAGTACAAATTAGTCCGTGTTGATCTAAAGGAACCAAACAGTTGGACTGATGTTGTTGAAGAACACGAGAAAGATGTCCTAGCATCAGCTTGTGCAGTCAATGGGAATCAACTAGTCGCATGCTACATGAGCGATGTAAAGCACATTCTGCAGATTAGGGACTTGAAATCTGGTTCCTTGCTTCACCAGTTACCAGTAGATATTGGCTCAGTATCTGATGTTTCTGCTCGGCGCGAGGACAACACGTTTTTCTTTAGCTTTACTAGCTTCCTCACTCCTGGTGTGATTTACAAGTGTGACTTAGCCAATGAATCTCCAGAAGTTAAGGTATTCCGGGAGGTCATTGTACCCGGATTTGACAGGGAAGCATTTCAAGCCACTCAGGTAACCCTCTCTTGTAGCATCTTCCTATTTCTTTTGTAATTATTTTTGCTTTGCGTAAGTTAAGGCTCTCTTTCTCCTCTTTATAGGTGTTCTATCCTAGCAAGGACGGAACAAAGATACCAATGTTTATTGTGGCGAAAAAGGATATCAAGCTAGATGGATCACATCCATGTTTGCTCTATGCATATGGTGGGTTTAACATAAGCATAACACCGTCCTTCAGTGCTAGCCGCATTGTACTTAGCAAACATCTCGGCGTTGTTTTCTGCTTTGCAAACATTCGGGGTGGTGGGGAGTATGGTGAGGAATGGCACAAAGCGGGTTCACTTGCGAAGAAACAGAACTGCTTCGATGATTTCATTTCTGGGGCAGAGTATCTCGTGTCTGCTGGTTATACACAACCGAGCAAACTGTGTATCGAAGGTGGCAGTAATGGTGGACTTCTTATCGGTGCTTGCATAAATCAGGTAAGTCTCTATAGATGCGTATATTATTTCATTTAGTTGCCACACGTAGACATAAAGAATTTAACTCTGTGCAGAGACCAGACCTTTATGGTTGTGCTTTGGCTCATGTGGGCGTCATGGACATGCTACGTTTTCACAAGTTCACCATAGGTGAGTACAGTTACTTCCTCTTTTCTTTTTTTTTGCTCCTTCAATGTATTTATAACTCAAGAGATGTTATGTATGCAATAGGCCATGCCTGGACTTCTGACTATGGTTGCTCCGAGAATGAAGAGGAGTTTCATTGGCTGATAAAGTAAGTCTGTTAATATATGTTATCTGATGTTATGTGGATTTGTTTCCCAATGCTGATACAAAGTAACATTAAAAGGTACTCGCCTCTGCACAATGTGAAGAGGCCATGGGAGCAACAAACTGGTAACTTCGTTCAGTACCCATCAACCATGTTACTGACAGCTGATCACGATGATAGAGTTGTACCACTTCACTCTTTGAAGTTGCTTGCGGTCGATTTCCACACTTTCTTTTTTTGTGCCTATCTATCTAATTTTGACTCTTCTCTTAAGGATCTGCAATGCATATTGATAAACTCGTATACATCTGCAGACGCTGCAACATGTGCTGTGCACAAGCTTAGAGAATAGTCCACAGACAAACCCCATAATTGGTCGTATCGAAGTTAAGGCTGGTCATGGAGCTGGTCGCCCAACCCAAAAGATGGTAATCACAAAATTCTAGTTGCTTTGGCTTTACATTGTAACATACATTTTTCCAGGACTGGCTGATTTTGCGATGTTCAACAGATTGATGAGGCAGCTGATCGGTATTCGTTCATGGCAAAGGTGGTGAATGCTTCATGGACCGAGTAAAAGAAATCCGTTACCTACAGGCTACAGGCACCAAAGTTCTTTTCTCAACTTGTTCGGTCCTAAAATGACTTAGTGTGAGTTACCATATTAGAACAGGTTCGACACATTTGTCAGCTATTCATTTACGCTTTTATGATTCAGTTCTTTGACACCCAATATAGGGGTCTTTGAAGTCGGCAATGACTATTGATTTTTAGTCGGAACATGAACCAAGACAACAAAGCTTACAACTTCACTACCAAATCTGCTTGTAAAATTGCAAATGGAACCGAATGGTGCTGTGATTGCTAAGTGGGAACCAGTAACAACTGATGTAGTTTTCGAGGATAAAAAACGCCTTACAATCCGAAGATTTTACAGGAATCAAAAGACAACATATATCACAGATTTTATTTTATCAACTGCGTATTGGTTCATACAGCATTTTGCTTCATCTTAAAGACATTTGCATACTACAATACATACGATACAAACATCAAGAGTCAAAAACAAATTATTTATGGCGGTTTACAAGCAAAGATCAAGAGTTTTCTAAAACGAAATGTATGTTGCCTTTGCAACTTCTAAAGAGATGAAGATAAACCGCGAATATCAACATAACCAGATAACACAGCTTTGTTCCTCTCCTTCACTTTCGTCTGATATATAACCCTGTGAAAACATGGAAGCCAAGTTCAGGTTTTGCTTGTAACAGTCCTTATGGATATTTTGTGTAATATATTTGCCAATGAACAATAACAAGGGAGAGAGAGAGAGAGAGAGAGAGATGGAAAGAAAATTCTACCTCAAGCCTTCAAGCCACATTTCGGTTATCAGTGTTTCGCCAGGAAAAACAGTCGTGAGGAATCGTCCAGATATGGTTTTGACAGCGGTCGGGTCACCCTTGCAAACACACTTGATGATTGTCCTGATTGCAAACCCGAGTGTGCATAGTCCATGCAATATCGGGCGTGGGAATCTTCAGCGCAAGTTCACAAAACAATTATCAGTCATGGAAGTATAAATACCTCACAGATTCATGATGGAACTTAAGATTCATTTCTTGCAGGGAAAATGTAAGCAAACTAGGAAAATATGATCTAGTTTGACATTGATCTGAATGAGCAGCTATATAAGAGGTTCTCTAACCCGGCAAGTTTTGCAACTTTTGGATCTGAATGCAGAGGATTATAGTCACCAGAGAGCCTATAAAGCAATGCCTGCCAAGATATATAAACCCAAGGGTCAGATACTGTAAACAATTAGCCTCAAAGGGAACATAAATAACTTCAGAGAAGATAGCAAAGTACACTTCAATGAAATTAGAACTGGTTTTTCCCAAATCCAGCAATAATTGACAAAAGAAATCCAAACAAGTTTTTACATAATCAACATGCCTGTGATGGTTGGGTGCGCTCTTCGCTCACTACCGTAGGTTGTGTTTTGGGAATTTTCACAGCTAAGCCCTGGTTACTTGGATAATTTTTGTAAGAAAATGTTTTAGATGAATTTGAGAAACCACCAGCTCCTCGTAAAAATACAGTCGTCCTGCAGATCAAGTCCCAAATTAGTTCGCGAGTTTCGAAGCAAAAAACTCCCCACTTAGTACTGCCAGAGACATTTTTACCTATTCATGCATAAGGGCTCCGCTGAACCTTGCACGTAACTTTTGGTTTCTATTTCAAGGATAGCTGCTTTACCTAAAAGATGGCAATCAGAAGAGAATAAAAAGATCAATCTAAAATGCCTGGACTCTTACACTGTCAATGAAAAATACCAAATTAGTCCATTTCCTCTTAAGTTAGAGCTAGTAAAGGTGTCACACAAACAAAACAGTGGTGAAAAGTACCTTTATCCTGCAATCCAGCCAAGCTTACTTTGTTGATTAACTGTGTCAACACCAAAAACATCAATTCAGAAAACGAAGCAAATACCACTTTAAATATCGAAGCAAAGGCCATAAAGTTCTAGATTCATTAATTTTCCACAAACTACTAAAACTAATGTCACTCCAGTACGAGGGTACAATTTCTAAGAGCAAAATCCTACTATCAAAATCCTGAAGATGGGGAAGAATCACAGAACTTATATTCTACTAGACATCTATGTTATACTTACAGAAGCCTTGGAAGGTAATGGCTTGTATATTTCTATGTATTGCTGTCCATGCAACAAGAGACTAGGATCATATCTGCACAGAAAAGATACAACAAACATCATCACCTCTGTTTCATTCTTCTTTCTCATATCTTCTATGTCTTAAAATTATGATGAGATCGATACAAAACCTCATTAGCAAATACAAGACAGAATGTGCTTACTTAAAACCAGGCAAATCCAGTCCTTTTACCAATGATCCAACTATTAATAGTGTAGAAAACGTTGGTAAAACCTACAAATTCAAAGCAAAACAACATCAATTTACTCAGAAAACAAAAAAATCATAGAGACATCACATCTCAATTAAATATTAATCATATACTACCTCTGTTCCTAAAAGATAAAAACTTTACAAATTTTTTTTGTTCCTAACACTATTGATGTTGTTTACAGTTTTTACAGTTTTCTATACACTTTTACAAACTTGAAGACAAATACTGAAATACTATTGGTTAAACTTTATTGAAAACTGTATTTCGTGGAAATCAATGCGTTATCTTAATAAGTATGCATAACCTTAAAAATTTATCTTTAAGGAACGGAGGGAGTATAAGATAATACCTGGACAAATTCTTGACCATTTTCATGATACACATACTTCAACTCATCAGAATCAACAGCATCTTGTGCACAAGCACCGATTCCCAAAGCATATATTGCTACATCTCTATATTACACAAAAACAAATCAAGTTGTTCATTCATAGATCTATTCCTTAATTTCTCAATCTAATCTCCAATTCCACAAAATCCATTTACACGAAGACACATGAGTATGGATTAACAAGAAACAAACCTTTCGTTGTAGGTGTATTGCGTCTGTGAGGAAAAAAAAAAAACAAACACCGGCGATCAAAAGACGGTGAGATTACTACAGACAAAGTTCGATAATCGATCGGAAGAAGAAGAAGAAGAAAACAAACCTCGGGAAGCTTGTGAGCGAGAAGGAGATCGGAATTGAATACAGAATCGCTAGTCGCCATCTCCGATCAGAGCTCTGATTTCTCACTCTTCCGTGTTCAATTTTTAGATAAGTCGTTCACATTAAAACGGTGTCGCTTTGTTCAATTATTGAAAATTCAAATCCCAATGCATTTATATCCAAAGATAGGATTATATATTTTTCTTTAATATTCCAAAGTATATATCAATAATCAATTTGGGCTATGCATAATTCAGAATATACTCCAAAAACATTTGAGAGATTTTGGTTGTGCACACTTTTAAAGACGTGATTTTGAATTGTTAGCTGAAGATACTAATCAAAGCAAAATGTAACACCAGGCATGGGCATAGAAACTTGTACCCAAATACCCGAACATGTATCCGGCTTGAAAAATCCGAACCTGTACCGACCCGAAACTTTACAAATATCTGTATGGGTGTAAAATTTATACAACCGATAGAACTTGTATTCGATAGAATCCGACCCGAATCCGAACATGTACCCGTAACTCCATGCTTATATATGTTTTATCACATTTTTAAGTAGTTTGAAATTTAGATTTAATTTATTTTATCACATTTTTATGTAGTTTGATATTTAGATTTTAGTATTTCAAATGTTTTGTCTTGTTTTTGATTCAAATAGTTTTCATATTACATGTTATTTTTTTTTTGTAGATTTTGGAAGAAAAAAGAAGTTTAGAGCACAATTGAACATGAAAAACAAGAACGAGTCGAACATGTATCTGACCCGAAACTTTATAGATACATGTATAGGTATAAAATTTATAGACCCGAACTCGAATACCCATTTGCCCAGGCTTAGTAACACTATGTGAATAAGGTTATTGATCAAAGAAATGAAACGAGACTATATAATTATATTGAATAATGTTTCCCTCCAGATTTTTTTTTTGTTTAAAAGAAAGAAAGAATAAGAAATGAGACCTCGAGCTGAGATCGTTTACAACAAACTGATATACCGATTTTAGTATTTTACCATAACTCTTTTCTTTTCATTCATTTGGAAAATGAATAATGAATCAAACACGAAACATCGTCGAGAATTAGCAGCTGCTTTGGCTGACCATTCTATCTATCTAAACCGGCTGCTTAAAGCGGTCTGGTGCTGCGACCGCTGGCTCTACCGCAGAGAAGAGCGTTCTTCGGGATTGGGTATTCATCTCTTAGAGAAGTCGAGGCTGTGTAGACACGTAAATAGAGTTGTTGTCCTAAGTATTGCCTTGCCCAGAACTCGGATCTTATGTTCCACATTCCTACGTTGTCTAGTGCAATGTATATAGCAGACCATGAGCTCGGATATACCTGTTAGACGAATATTAATCCCACGGTTCCAGCGTTTGACAAAAACATGCTTAGATTATGGCTTTTTGTTGCGGTTTACCTGAACGGTGCAGCGTGCGACTGCATCGCGTAGATTGTACCCGTTCCTACTGTCAGGACTCCATTGACCACCGTCCATTCTGTATAACAAGACCATCATTAGCCCCGATCGATTATATAGCGATCAAGATCAAGAAACTATGCAATACCTTCCTTATCAATGTTACGATTTAGTTACTGCGTGTGGATCTTGTGGATGCAAAAAGTTAATGTTTGAGGATTCAAGAAGTAAAAGAAAGTGTACTTACCCAACAACCCAGAAAGAGTAACCATCAAGATGCCAGCTCTGCATAATATCCTCGGTGTTTTCGAAAACAATCTCTACAAAGGATCTGTAATCAACTTGCAAAACAGATGTGTCGAGGTATATTCCTCCACCAGTGGGCTGAGGCTGTATGCTTCCAACTCTGAAAACACCGTCAATCTTGAAGTAGTCCGCGATTTTCAGAGGAGTGTCTGCTGGGTTAAATGATACGCTGTTCACAGCGTATCGTTGCTTCCCGTTGACCTGACCAGCAGAGCTAGCAAGTCTGATTGTTCTTGTAGTGTTTATCATACCGTAGTGGTATGATCCTTGTGGATTTGGCCTTGGTCCACTCGCTGAAAGGTTAGTCCTACAAGACACAAAGACAACAAAATCAGATAAAAGCCAAGAATCAGACTTCTACTCCAGAAACTAGTCAAAACCAGCCAAAACCGGCCACATCAAGCAATCACAGGAACACTATCATCTAAGGGATATCTAACGTATAAAGACGAACCAAGTAGCTGCACAGTGAGTATTCATCATCACTTAATCAAAGAGGAATATGGGAATACCTGATGGCTCGAGCTTGGTTCAAGGACCAGTCAATCTGTATGGTAGGTCCACCTGGAATAGGTCCAGAAACACCACCAGCAGAATTACTGTAACGGAGTACACCGGTGGTGGTAAGAACAGCCGAGGTAAACCGAGAAGAAACCACCATGTAATAATCCTTAGCAGGCTGGTCCGCAGTCACGAGAACCGAATAAGATTGACCAACATGAACATCGAGCGACGAGAAAGTAGTGGGAAGAGTATGTATCCCTTCGACTTCAACCACCTGCATCTTATGGTCTTGAATCCGGAAGTTGAGTGAGTCTTGTAACCCTACATTGGATATTCTCAACCTGTATGTCTTACCTAAAGAAGAACATAAGCTAATCAGTAAACTCCTGCGTAATGCAATAATCAAAGCTTAGAGAAACGAGCAAAAACCTTGTTCAACATTGAGTGTAGCACCACTTCCACGTCCATTGATGAGTATACCATCTGGTAATGGTAGCTTCCTACCACTATCTAGCTGTGCTCTCAAATCCTACACAAATCAAATCGCACAAAAAAATTTAGAAAATTCTAAACACAAGCGAACCAAATCTCGATACACAAAATTCATCAGATCGACAAAAACAATCGAACATCAAAATCAATCAATCTCACTATGCAGTGACCTCACTATCGTTATCGGCGTAACCCGTAATCTCCCAGCCCGAAACCATAACATATATAATATTAGTTTCGACTCAAGTGCCTCTCGAACCAGCGACTTCTAGACTTAGCCTGAGATCTTTACCAATTGAGCTATTGGCTCTTGGTTATCCTTAACATTTCTCCAGCTACTTATCGTCAAAAAACACTAATACAAAGCTACGAAAACTGCGAGATCAATTAGAATGTGAGAATTGATTACCGTGTGGTTGGATTTGTACCAATCGCCGATTAGTACGGTGTAATCTCCGGCTGGATCTGCGAACGGAACAGGGATTCTAGGACGACTGAGAATACGGATTCCACCGAATCCACCGGCGGCTTTGTGGAAAGCGAGAGAAGGGAAGTAGTAGAAACTTCCGATCTGATCTTTGACCTGAAGAATGTAAGTGTAGTTTTTTCCCGGCGGGATTGGGCATGTCGTTCCGTATACTCCGTCCACGAAAGAGTTTCTCCTCTGTTGAATCCCATTCCTTCCAGAAATTTCAAATTATTAGTTTTAAACCCAAAAAGTATTATAAATCGTTAATTTTACCCTCTGAAGAGGGTGCAATTGTGAGGAAGGAAAATCAAAGGGTGGATACAGCTAATAATTTGTTAAAGTGGACCCATATGCAAATTTAAATTTTCAACTAATTATATTTCGCGGGTAAATAATTATTTTTCGTGGACCGAATCCGACATGAGTGTGGCTAAAACAACGTCCTTATTACGTACTTCATTGTTTTTTTTTAAAGCACGTTTTTATTTTTATATTCACTATTTAAAAAACAAAGAATACTATTCACGAGAGAAGTTTAATAACTACTACCCACTACTACCTATCGACAACAACAGAATTCAATGTTAATGCATATAGTCTATAATGGTGAGAATACGATTCAGAACAGATTATATACACGACGGTCTAAATAGTAACAAAATTATATGTATACGTCATTGCAAATATAGATGTTTGTAATTATTTGATGCAAGACGGTCCATAACAAAAGATTGCATTGTTATGCCAAGATTTCGAAGATGAAAAAAATAAAGATTTACCATGAAAGAAGAAAAGGTTCATCGAGGCTATTATAGACGTTAATGATGAGATTATCATTAGTAACCGAGTGAATATCCGGTCCGGGAAACTGTCCATTGATCAAAATACCCTAAACCGGAAAAAAAATTGTAAGATCCATCATATTTTCAATAACCGGATCTATAAACCAAACCGGTAAATAAATTAAAATGATACGAGATTATTAGTTACCTGTTGACGAACACCGAGTGGGTAGATATCACCGTAAGTTATGTTCCATTCAAAGAATCTGTACGGATCTTCCGCCGTGACTGCAAGGATAAGAGATATTCCGATGAATAATGCGGCGGCGAATGAGGCATTGGCCGCCATGTTTTTGGTCTGAAAATAAAAACCGGTTAATGAAGAAAGGTATTTTTGGTCTCTCTGAAGACAGAGATTTGAGAGTGTCTCTAGAGTTTTAAGGAGAGAAGACACGGCACGTATTTAAAAAAGAGTGTTTTACAGAGGAGAGAAGAAAACAAAGGTCAGTGTCGGTGGCTGGACCCACGAGCGACTCTTTGTTACTTTGAAAACTGGTTTTGTCTACTATGATCCACATGGCTAAGCAACTTGGTAGCCATTTTTATATATGTTTTGTTTTGTGTCCTAACGTTAAAACAAGAAGAACAAGTATTTTGTGGTAAACTTTGGATGATTATTAAAGAATTAGAGTTTTGGTATTTTTAATAGTTAGTATTAATGAATTTATTGACTGTTTTAGAGGTGGGAAATCTGTGGTGATCTTTCTTAACAGGTCTATGGTAAGTTGATTAATATGGATTAGGAAATACATTTATTGATTTCACCTAAATTGAGTTTTGAGTCTTTTTGACTTCAGATTTTTTTTATTATTAAATTGTCTCATATTTTGTTAAGAACCAATATAAGATCTTCCAAATATGGATCTAGAGACAAAATATTTGGCAAGTATTATCAATTAGTGCAATGATTTATCAATTATACCAAAAAAGCTTAGATAACTCAATAAATCCCCTAGACTAAATATTTGACAAGTAACTTTACTAAAAAGAACTTTGAAAACTTCGAAACGAAGATAACACACACACAAAAGAACTTCAAAATAAATAGGATATCAAAAGTAATTTATATGCCTCTAAGCTCTATTATTCGAATATGGAATAATATTGTTTTTTCCTTTTTTTGTTCTTGTATGCCTTTAAAGCTGTTTGAAGATGAGTACGGGCCCATTTTCTTGGTTGTAACTTGTACGATCAAATTTTGTTTTGGAAGCTCGATATTAATGTCATTGGATTTACGTAGGTTATTTCATTTTTATCTAGCTTCGTGTTTCAGGG
The DNA here is from genome assembly GCA_900128785.1 of Arabis alpina. NCBI lineage: Eukaryota > Viridiplantae > Streptophyta > Magnoliopsida > Brassicales > Brassicaceae > Arabis > Arabis alpina. The sequence continues at coordinate 33,737,497 of LT669789.1, forward strand.
GTTTCACTTGAGTGGTTATTCTCAGTTTTTGGCTTTGAGTGAAAATATAAAACTCAGATGGTGTAAACGAAATTTGAACAAGGATCCAAAAGTAGAATCGGAGGGGAAAACCTTACGTGTAAGACGTGTAGTTATCAAAAAGTAGAACATTAACCTTACATGCGTTTACATTTCCGGATTTATCGCCACTAACTACTCAATACTTTCCTTTCTTGTGTGTAATTAGCACTTTTCATAAAACTAACTCTCCAAAAATCAAGGTACCGCGAATATAAAAGAACATTTAATTACTAAATAGAGATTTTGTACCAAGAAAGTTATCATTGGGTGAACAAGCGACGCGTCAGAGCAAATTGAAGGAGCCGTGGGGGTCCATGTGCATGTTTATAATAGTTATCGAATAAAGTGTGATCTTGATAGGCTTTGTGTAAATGACAACACTTCAAAAAGATAATAATAATACCAAAAAAGATGATAATAATACCGAAAAGATACAAAACGCGTTGATTTCTCTGAATAGCGACTGTAAATGTAACAAGGAACATGTATTCGGTGTTCCATGTGTAGGCCTATCCATGTGTGGTCCAACGTTTTCGATTCTATAATAATATGTAGAATCGGACTCTAAATTTTAAAAGACCATAAGATAAAGCAAACAAAGTGTGTAAAGTGTGTTTCCTCGTTCCTCAAGCTCCGATATTGGCCAATTACTACTTGTATTGTCTATCATTTTGCCTTATGTTTATTCGTATTTGGATGTTTAGTGTTCTCTTTTTTGGGCTTTTGGCTTCGTGATACATTTTTGTCGGACAGCATTTGGTTTCGAGAACGTGTTTGTGTTCGTCGACTTATGTTAGAGGACTTGTGTATTTCACTTTCGGATATTTTATCAATAATACCATATGACATAAAAAAAAGATAAAGAATACAAAGATGATCGTTTTATACATTTTTATTCTAAAATATACCTAAAAAGAACCGATTATAAATTTTAGAAAACCGCAAGTCTATTCTTAATCCGTCATAGTTCATGGCCGGCCTTGGTTAGAACGAAAAATGACATCGTATCATAGGCTCACTAGAAGGCTAAAAGCATTGGTTGGATTCGTTTATAGAAAGAGGAATTAGATTGTTGCGTACTACACTCTATACATTGTGTGTCCGGGTACTAAAACCAAACATGAACAAAAGTTACCTTTTGTAAATGCGTTTTAGGCAGTACTATTTTCTTCACACGAGAAGCTAAAAATAGTAATTCTACTATGGAACATTTACAATAAAAATCATCTCCAGCTTGCGGAATGTGTTTTGTTTTTTTGTTAAAATGAGAAAGAGAAATTGGATTTTGGATATTTGTATAACTAGTCGGCTAAGAAAGAAACAAAACTAGTCTCTAGTTCATGACATTTGAAGGTGAAGTGTCTAGTTCTGTCTCTTTGTTTAAAAACAAAACAAATTAATCCAAAATCTGTGTGGTTTTAATTTCAAATAAGAAGATTTAGGTGAAACATTATTGTACAATAGTCAACACTCCTCAAAACAAGGTTTCATTGAATTTAATTGAGTTAAGTTGATCAGCTAGTGGTTAAGACTCATTAATTAACCAGGCTCAAGTGGGTCAATCATTAAACCAAAGAAACCAGCTGCAAAAACTACAATCATATAGAGGCATTTCGTCTAACACTTTAACTTCGTCTTGGATTATGACATTTAACAACAAATATGCGTTGAAATACAATAAGCAAAGTAAGGCAAAACCAAAAATCTTCTTGTAGGATAAGTTCTACAAGACTACAATAGTGGGTTTTAAGTTTACCAGTTTCTATACAGAACCGGTTTGGTCATTGTTTACGGAACTAATGGCAGCCTCCTAACTTTGCTTTGCTCTTAATTCAGAAATCCAGAGATCCACATTGTTTGCTCTCTATAGATTTAACAATAGATCCAGCTTTTGTTGCCTTCTTATGATCACTACCATTTATGTCACCTGCTCGAGATCTTCCAATGCCCATCTTGGGCAAACCACGGTTCAATCCTTCCAACAAAACACAAGCTTTGCACCATTTCTGCATCATTTGGTAACATAATCCATTCAAACAAAGCAAGCAACATTATACTAACTCCAATGCATATCTTATTTACGCCTCGTTAGTTTTGATATATGAAGCGACTTGATGTGATAGAGAAAGCTCTTTGTTTTGCAAAAGTCTCACCTGGCTAGAAATATACCCGCATCGCTCACATGTTCCTTGCTCAGGCATTTTGGTGGTTGTCGCAATTCTGAAATCTTCACCGGATTTTATGATATCCAGAATAGCCCTTGGCCTGCATTTTATATAATGTAAGTTGGAGATATGCTTAGCTTATCTGGTTGTGGCGGATATAAACAGCAACAGTTGAACAAGAACCTTAGCCTTTCCAAATCTTTGATGAACTCACGGGCAAACCCACGATAAGCATTAGGAGAGTATATGCCTGCAATCACAATAAATCAATCAACTCTTATAATATATTTAACCGAATATGCATTCACCTCGTAGAGAACAGTTGAGTTACAGAAGCACTTGAAGAGAATAAGAACTAAAAAAAAAGATACTCAAAACTTACATTCGGTTGAGAAGTAGTCCAGCTTCTTGAAATAAGCATACGTGTAGCTATGTTAAGGTCTCACAATATATTCTAGTGACAGTTAACAACAATAGAAATAAATGCATTGATGTTAAGGAATAGCAAAGGATATATGACAATCTCTTTCTCGTATGTATATTTGAAAGGTTTACATCTTGGAATTGGACCATCTTCGCCCGTAGTGATTGCTGTGCACCGGCTTAATCTACAGTAGCGAAGTCACAAATCAATAAAATGAGAGACCAGAGACATATTTTAGCCAAGAAAAGGCATTACCAGAACAAATATATTTGTACCTAGCAATATCCCCTCGCAGTATGTTTAAGAGAACGGTTTCCGCTATATCATCTGCATTATGTCCAGTAACTATCTTATCTACTTTCAATAACGCAGCTCCTCGATCAAGTGCCTTCAAGAAATCGATCAGACATTAAAATCAGAAAACAAAAGCAACAACTAAAGTTGATCAAAGAGAGAATGCTATGAAGAAACTCGCTCCTCACCTGTCGACGGAATACACCACAAAAGGTGCAATTGTTCTTCAGACCAATCATCTTCACAATCTCGTCCATTGTCCATCCATACAGATCTTTGTATGAAACAATCTTAAGTGGCAACCCATACTGGAAACAAAAAATAATACTCGAAATGAAAAATCTAACGGAAATGGTAATCTTAAAACTCTTCTGTTCCGCATTGCAATGCACTGTTACCATCGTTTAACCAATAAAAAACTGAAGTTTTAGAGAGAACACATTACACATGAATTCAAAAGCTTACTTGAATTTCGTTCCTCTTAACAGTCTCGAGAGAATCATCACGATAACCCGTTATCCCTTCATCAATTGACAAAAGAAAAAGGTCCAACCCGTAATTGTGACGCTTGTTTAGCTCTGATAATACATACGCCAGCACTGTCGAATCTGCACCAGCACCAGCACCAGCTTTTGAGTTAATGGTGAAACAAAGAAAACATATGCACTTACTCCTATCAACTCAAATGTAATAAAAAAAAACTCCAACGATATAAACTATTGGATTACAAATACAGAGCAAACACCAAACTAAAACCTGAGGAATCCGTAAAACATTCAGAGACTTTGAAGAAGAAACCATTATAGGTACAAGAAAATTACCTTTTCCACCAGATGCACCTATAGCAACCCTCTCACCGGACTTAAATAACCGATTCCCAACAATGACTTGGTGAATCTCCTCTTCAAAAACCTCATAGAAACACTCTCTGCATATCTTTAAAACACAACACTTGACATCATTGCTCATACATAAAAGGGTTACAATAGCAACTAGCAAAAGATTTGAGAAACTAAAATCTTTTCCAAATTCCACAGAGACAAATCTTGGCTTCACATTAGATGCTACATAATCAAAAATTAACACTTGTAACTTTTCGATCTTAAAGAAACACAAGGATTTAAAACTCTAAATCAATGTAAAAAATTCATAAACCCAGAAGATAAGTTCCAATTTCGACACTTAAAACAAGACTAGTTAGATTCGAAAATATTACTTGTTCAAGGGTTTTGGGTCGTTTGAGAACTGGTCGTCTCTGGTTACAGATGCAACAGAGACGAGCTCCTCCTGCTTTCTTGCTCTTCGCTTCCGTTACCTCCATCTTCGCCGGTGAATAAAACTCGCGAGTTTACTAGTCGGCGGTGAGATGCTCGAACCGGTCAAGAACCTAACTCCGCGAGTCACATGCGTAGAACGACGACGTTTTCTGTTTAATGTACCTCAATCCTTCGTAAGTAATTGGGCCTATTGGGCTTTAACCCATTATAAAACTCAATTACAAGATTACACAAGTATATATAGAACAACACTCATGTCTTAGCTATTTAACCAGTCCATTTAATCCATACCGAAGCGAACTAAACTATTGGTTTGGTGGATCGATTGAATGGCTCAAGAAGCAAGACGCAACATCTTGATGCAGCGTCTGGCTGCAGGTTTTAGCCGCTGTCGCCTGCGACATGCAAATGAACAGGACCAAAGTATACGTTTTTGTTACTGTTTCAGTTTGTCTTGCATTTATTCCGCTTCGCATTATATTATCACTGTTTATAACTCTGGTCTGTTTGGAATCGGTTTTTATAATAGTTTAATCCGTGGAATTCTTTTGATGAAATTATTAGATGTAAACCGTCGATTTTTGGTTCTAAGTGGAACCTCTAGTGAGAATTAGCTAAGGATATGGTCCATTGATGTGATCTCATTCGGTCTTTACCATTCCTAAGTTGATCTATGAAAATATCTCAAGTCATTCATTTTTATACGTTTTGAATAATTATGTCGACCATAATGCCAAATGAACCACTATGAGTCATGATCGTGACGAATCATGCTTCTTCTATACCAACGCATTTAAATTTTCATTAATACGACTTTGGATTCTAGGAAACTCGCTAGTCAAGATGGGGTCACGTGTACGGATAAGAGTAATAATAATTGAGAAATTGTATAAATGAAAATGATGATCATTGTCCTAATAGGGGGCTCTCGTATTCGATACTCCGTTCTTTTTTTGTTTGATGTTTAAGGTTTCTACACACAGATTAAGAAATCATTAAATTTTTAATTTTTTCAAAACAAAACATGTTTTATCATCAATTCCAAGAAAAATCAACCAATAAAACAACAAACAAACAGTCAAAAACTCAAAATCACAATTAATTTTGCATAGAAAATTGAAAACATCAATCTAAACAAAACAAAAAAATCGCTCTAAAACATCAAAAAAAAAATAACGGAGGGAGTATCACTTATGGAGAAACTTAAAGATCCCACAAGGACCTTCCTAAAAGCAATATGATCATTAAATTGAAAAAATACTCATACCATTAGAATAAAATACCTTGAAATCATTATATATAGCAAAATAAACCATATATAAACATAACAAAGAGAAATGAAATAAGAAAACTGTAATCAACAAAAGCAAAAAAGCCAACAAACTTACAACGCACAAAAGCAAAAGATGATCATAATTCATCACAAAAACAAAGCAAATCCCACATCATAATTATTTTTCACCATCTTTGTTTTGCTTTCTTAAGTAGAATCTTTGTCCTTCTTCTCTTCCTCTACAGTCTTAGCATGATAACCTGGAAGCTTCTCCTTAATCTTCTCCAAAATACCCTTCTTCTCAACTGGATGTGCTTCCTCCACCGGAGGAACAACCACTGGCGCTGCGGCCACGGCTGAACCATCCTCGGGTTTCTTTCCGTGTCCAGGAAGCTTCTCCTTTAGTTTATCCATAAACCCTTTCTTCTCTTCCTCTGTTTTCACTTCTCCTTCAGTAGTAGTAGGGATCTTCTTCTTGTCCTTCTTCTTCTTCCTCTTCTCACCATCTTCACCTTCTTCCTCACTCGACTGTCAAAAAATTCAAATACACAATTAGGTTATGTTTATATATAGTTTTTGTGTGATAAATCAACCTATAATTTCTTCAGTACTCAGAGTTTAGATATTCCGATTTAAAGAATAACCATATGTTCCAGAGGGATAGTACCAAAGGCACAAGGTTATATGTAACACAATATAAATAGAGTATTTCAAATCATTTTGATCGGATCTATAACTTACGGAGCTAGAAGAACTGCCGGATCGGTGAAGCTTCTCAAGAAGACTAGGCTTCTTCTCTTCTACTACTTCCTCGTGTTTAACTTCCGGAGCTGGCTCAGAGATATGAACCTTTTGCTCAAACTCTGAATCGATAGTTGCCTCTGGTTTTGTTTCGTCTTTCTTCTTTCCCAAGAAATCGAACAGTCCACGATCTGTGACTTCTGTTGCGGTAGATGATTCCTCTGTAACCTTCTTTGGGACCTCGTTACTTTCCTCGTGAGACATAGTGATAGGAAAAAAGGTTTGCTTGGTTAATAAGAATATGAAATGATCAAAGTAAATATGAGAGCTTTAAATGAGAATTTGAGATGATTTTTAAGAGACGATGAGGAAGTGCGTTTTATAGTGTGAGGACTCTTAAGGGAGGGGTCCGATCCAACGCGGATTTCACGCTCTATGTTGATTTTTTTAATTTGTTAAATATGCTTATATTATAGATAAATTGCAAAATGGACCGACTATTTTTTTTTCCTTTTTATGGCATCTTCTCTTCGTCACCACGTAATTAACATTCTCTTTTTTTCTTTATTAGGTCAGATTAATTGAAAATTATTTGAAGATTTTTTAATTAATTCTCAAAAGTTTGCTTACGTGATTGGGAGGCCATTATATGTTAAACAATTTTAATGGATAATTCTTAAGAATTAACAAAAAAATATCAAAAATGGATAAGAATGATAACGAGATACCGTTGCCAAATCTAATACTAAAATTGTTTGGACGGTTTCTAACTCGACAAAGTAAACTAATTGTTTGGATACAACGGTTTAATCATGGTTTTAACTATTTTAAAAAGCTCATAACTTTATTTTTAAATATATGTTATAGCGAATATGAAATTTTATGAAATCAATTACGATTAATTAATTTGATAAGTTTTAATTTAAAATATTAGGTATATCGATATTTTTGTTATATGGTAGATTGCTAAATTAAAAGACTATTAAATCAGATTTAGACATCTTAAAAAAATATAAAAATCTATATATAGAACTAGAAACATGGAGATTGTTTGGCCCGTTCTGCAAAATCAAGATTAAAAAGCTTTTAATTTTTTGTACGTAAGCAACACTGTACCGATTTTGATTTTCAATTCGGACCGTGTTTTTTGATTAATAGTTAAGTTAAAAAAAAAAATAGAATCATAAAAAGAGCGAGATATCCCAATAATTCAATTTACTTGAAGTTTCGGGTTTTCTTTATAGATAACCAAAAATATAGGGATGAAATTGCGCATCCCATTAGATGAAATGGGTTAAAGAAAGGGAAGAGAAAGTATACTAGATATTTAACGCACCACAGATGGAAGACACGTGTCAGGCATTAGTGTTAAATGTTAATCGGACGACGGAGGGGAGAGTAACGGCAAACTAACAGTCAGAAAACGGAAAGACGGATCTAGACAAAGAAAAGGAGACAGAGAGAAAAGTGATATTAAGCAATAAAGCGCCGACACGTGTCAATATAACGTGGGAGTTTGTCCTATAGTGGGACCCAAGATGTGTACTGGTTGGCGTAAAAGACGTGAATGTCGGTTACGTGGGTCCACTTGGACTTATTGACTTTTGCCACGCTGGAAGAAGATTGTTGGAGAAGAAATTATAACGCTCCTTTTTTAGGTTAGTAAGCGTTACAAACTTGGTTTTTAAATTTGTGTTATCTGTTAATTAGTTAATTAAAACTTAGAGAACAATGGTCCATACATCTCTCCGTCGAAATATTAAAATCATTCTTTACCAAAATTTGAATAAAAAAAATCTGATTTTTGCTTGAGAAAGTAGTTTCGTAATTACTAGTTGAACTCTAAATTGGTATGGTTTTTAATGTTATCTCGCGTTTTGAAATTGTGATTATGTGCACAAGTAATCATTAAACGAAAAAAATATCTAACAAAGAATTAGATGAGTAATATTATGAAAATAACTATGAATGAACAAAAAGGTTGTGTGTTTTGGGCATCCTAAAAAAAAGGTTGTGAGTTTTTTCCAACGAAATGGATATATGTTTTAATGCATAATTTAAAGATAAACTTAGATGTAGATAATGAAAGTCAGGAGGAAACAAATGAGCATACGATTAGTCAGTTACTTGGATATCTAAAGATAAATGTATGAATGTCATTTTCGACCTAATTAAAAAAAAAACGAATATGAAAATTATAAAAATGGACAGATGGTAATCGGGAATGCATCATCTTTTAAAATTCGTTTAAAATAACAATTGTTCCATTAAAGGATCGAACACGACATGCCACATCATTCGTAGTCTCTCAACTCAAAATGTTAATCGCTACATTTCACGAACCGTGACATACCAACACACATATCAAACAAACCAATCGTTTTCAATTCTATACTTGGTCGTATTTTTTTGGTTCTTGTGATATATATATAGCATCATCGAAGCTTAACTTATTCTTTGAATTATTATGTTTTCGGTGATAGCGAAACCACAACTTGTAGCCGACACTGGATATTACAGTTTACAAACTCATCAAGTAATATAAATAATTAAACATAATTTATAGGAATTTTGGATATGAAGAAAACTAAGTTCCGAATAAAACAAAAACTGCACTTAAGTGCTTAATTGCATCATTCGTTTGTTCTAATCTTATGTCTATTTCTACTTTTTTTCACCGCCCGTTTTGAGTTTTGTGGACGTGATATTTGCCTTATTGTGGTCAAATCAGGAATATTCAACATTACTTATCACTCGCTTTATTTGGTAGGAGTCGTGGATAGTGCATTGCTATATTTTTCCTTTTTTCACTCAAATAAAGTGTTGCTATTAGTAAAATGATTCTGTTTTCTAATCATAAATTCGACCATCAGAAAAAAAAACTTTCATATCATATTTATATGGATATCAGCTTAATATGGCTAATTCGTACATCCTACGCAATTACGTTAATCTCTAATATCATTATTTTGAAAACTAGAGTAAAGCGGCTGGTCCAATCAAAAATCGTCTATCTAACCGAATTTCTATTGAATCACAAAATTTATATTATTTGAGTTACATCCTAAAAACCGACCAAAAACCAATGAATCAGTGATATAGACATTACCAAAAACCCGAATCAAATCAAAAATAGTCTATCTAACCGAATTTCGATCAAATTACACTATTTGAGTGAAACCGCAAAAACCGATTAAAAACCACTGAATCAGTGATATAGACAAACCAAAAACCTGGTTCAAATCAGAAATAGCCTATCCAACCAAATTTCGATCGAATTCAAAACTTATACTATTTAAGTGAAATCATAAAAACCGACTAAAAACCAATAAATCGGCGATCTAGACTGACTCATTAAACCAAAACCCGGTTCAAAGAATTAATTCAGAAATTAGTAGTAACAAAGGACCCAACAGACCATTACCATGGGCTTAACTTCAAATCAGATCTAAAAACCCGACCCGACTATTGACCCAAAGAGAGAATCCACGTCCACGTCCACGCCAACGATCGCCGAATCTCAACGAATCGAACATCGTTTCGTTGCTGTAAAACTACAACACCAACAGTTGTTGAAACTTGAAATTCTGGATTCGTGTTATATGTTTGTGATAGATCCTCTCTGTATCTTGTGTTTCTCGAGCTTTTTCCGGTGATCGGAGAGTTACTGTTATTTGGTGGAGATTTCGGAGAGGGAAAAGCGATGATAACGAGATCGAATTTAGCTGAACAGCTAAGGGAATATCAGATTAGATCAAAGCATGATTGGGCTTCTTTTTCTTTCTTCTCTTCCACTGCTAATTTCTCTTCTTCAAGGTTAGATCACGATTTTTGAGATCTGTTGCTTCTCTGCTTTGATCCTGAGCTCGTGTTAGTGCATTAGGGCTTTGTATGGTTTGTGGAATTCTCATTTCAAAATTTAGAATTCGTGATGTTCAAATTGAATTGGAATTGTAGATTTCTCATTAGATCATATCCAATACGATCAAGGATTGGACATTGGTGCTAATTCTATGTGAAATCTACACAGAAGAAGTGTAATTTTTGATGATACGTGACTTTGACATTGATACTCGTTGTACCATCATTTTCACTAAGAATGATTCATATATGGATGTGTAAATAGATGGATTTTGTTCTCCGTTGTTCGTAAATGGAGTAACGTAGATAGGTTCTACGTTCTTGTAAGGATAACAAAGTTGATTCTGTAGCTCAAATAGCCTTAAGGTAGTTAAAACTTAAGGGTGTTCTATAGGCTTCAGTCTCGAACTAGACATTTTCGCGCTTGTAAGGGTTTGTGATTTATAGATACATCTAATATGCATGTCTTTCTTTGTTCTTCTTGCCATGAATTTAAAGTCGACGTAATTGAGTGCTCTTGTAGCTTGACAATGAAGATGACATGAACATTTTACTGTGGTACTTATACTTTTTTTGTTTGTTTGTCTCATTTGCTTTGATCCAGGGTCGATGTTGTAGTCTTTGTCATATGGGAACTAGTGATCTTAGCATTTCTGGTGTTCTCAGCAGTATCCTTGTACTTCAGGTGGTTAGAAATCGCATTCATCCTGGTTTGTGTCTCTTTATTATTGCTCGGTTGTATGAAAATCACAAAGCAAGTGAGACAAGCAAGGAAGAAGAAGCGAAGGATGCTACTTCCTCTCTCTATGTAAAGACCGAAACCACTTTGCATTCGCAAACTTTTGATCTTCTTTTCGCAACCAAAACCTAACTATTCCCTGGCATGGACGCTGTGTCCATATGAATTGATGAAGATGACAGTTAAAGCTCAGACTGACTCTGCGACACATTCATTTCTGTCCTTAGAAGAATAGACCTGACCCAAGGTAGACAACCAGGAAGTTCCTAGACAAAATGATCTCTGGTTAAGCATTTTCACTGCAGTCTACATTACTCAGAACAAATGTGGTTTAAAAGGTTGTTTCTCTGTATAAAGTGGTTCTGAGATTAGACATGTTTATTGGTAATACGAAGGGAAAATAGTATGGAGGTTGTTTTGCTTGGTACGATCACGGGAGATTTTTGTTTATGCAATTTTGTGATTAATTTGCCATCTATCTATATGTTACACTTAATACCATGGTATACTTCTTTAGATCTGTTGGCTGTAAAATCGTTACAGAGAACGGTTTGCAGGATTCTCATGTGACTAGTAAAAAGAACGAAAGCAAAAGAACACTCATGAAAGTAGAAGAGAGTACTATAAAATTTAAAGTAGCAAGCAACTTGCTCGAAACCCTCACATGTTTCTATGATCACCACAACCACAACTTTGGTATTTTGAAAAAATGTTGATATTAGCTTGTATTTTATGCATTGTTATCGTTTGTTAATACACTATTTAAGCTATATTTGGTTCACTCCGATTATAAAAAGTGTTAAACAAGGTGTATAAAAGAGGACTAAACAAGTTTATTAGTAACCATTGTTTAGTCATAGTTCATGATTTAAAACGGAAATAAGGTTTTTAAAAGAAGCAAAATCTCTAGATATTTGTAGAAGGTCAGTACATAACTCCACGAGTGGTCGTGACTCGTGATCCAAGATTCCAAATTGTGGACAAATCTCTCTAAACCACGAACTCTCTTTTCCCTCCACACATACCAAAATCTAGTCTCTTACCCAAAAATTGGTTATATATATATAGAAGCATTGAAGCACTTTACGGTTTGCATATATATACAAAGCCACAACGACAAAACCAGAACCAAAGCAACACATACAACAACAAACATAAATATATGAAGAAACTATATTCTAAGAAGATTAGACTCTCAGAGTTGATGGAGAAATGGCGAAAAATAAAGAAAGGGTATTTCGCAGTGTACACGAAAGAGGGGAAGAGATACGTTTTGCCATTGGATTATCTCAACCATCCGATGTTACAAGTGTTATTAGAGATGGCTGAAGATGAGTTTGGGACTACCATTGATGGTCCTTTAAAGGTTCCTTGCGATAAAAGTTTATTGGAACACATTATCATGGTTGTGAAGATGAGTATGTTCCATGATCATGATCATGATATGGAGAAGTCAAAGGTTTCTTCCACGAGTAGCAATTGCAAGGGAGCTTCAGTCTCATCTTTCTTTCGTGGACAGAACAAGCTTCAGTCTTTAGTTTCCTAACAATTCTGAGTTGTGAAATTGAAGAAATAGTGTTGTAGATTGCTTTTTTTCGAATTGAATTAGTTGTTGTTTGGATATAGAAACATTGATATTGTAATTAGTCCCTAAGACTTGTAACTGGTAATGTATTTGTGTGTGTTTTTGAAGGTTAGAAAACTAAAAAGATTTGGGACAAAGTCATAGCAGTTAAACTAAGCAAATGAGTTGTGGTAAATCAATGGGTCAATATTTTTGGTCAACATATTTAGTGGACCTTTTTCTCTAACTCTTTTCCAATTGATGCTCTATGTAATCATCTTCATTTGACAAATTTAACTGAAAATCAAATAATATATGAGAATCAAACTAACTAAATAACGACTAGGTTATTACTCCCTTTTTGCATATTAGTTGTCATTCTATCCTTTATTTTTTGTTTCATATTACTTGTCGTTTTGTATTTTCAATGCAGATTTATTACTATTTTTCCATATTTTATCCTTAACTTTCAGCTTAATAATTACTTTTATCAAACAAAATAGTGTATTAATTAGGGGTAAAACAGAAAATTTAATTGTTTTCTTAATTTGTATGAAAACACCTAGAATGACAAATAATTTGCAACAGATGGAGTATATAACAACAATTTGATTTTGTTTTTACTAATGTCTTTTCTTTAATGGATTTGACATGCTTTTGTATTGTGTTTTATTTGTGCAGTTGTGTGATAAAAGATTATGAACTCCAGTTTGATAATCCAATAAGAGAGATGAGCTGGGTTTTTTTTGGTCATCCGAATATATTATACCAAGGAAACCAATTTGCATTGTAAGAAGACAACAAAAATAGCTTAAACTTAAGGTTGCACAACACCACGAATCTGAGTTTAGTTGAAACTGTTGAAAAAAATGTGCGAAATGCATTATTCAACAGGATTGAGCTTCCTAAAAAAAGATTGGTCGAAAATGCCTTGTTAGGAGAACTATTCCTTACCACAAGTAAACACTCGTAAAAGAGGAAGATGCAACTAACTAGCTTTTTTTCACAATCAAAAAGTTCAGCAAACCAAACGAGTATTTCATTTTTTTTTTAAAGTAAACCAAATATAAGTTTATAATCAATTCAGTAAGATTTTAAAAAAAAAAAATAGAAATAACAAAATACTCCATTCGTTTCGTTTTATAAGATGTTTTGGTTGAATGCGCGGAATTAAGAAACAAAAATTACTAACAAAATTTCATTTCATAATTAACTAAAAATATAATTCAACCAATCATATAAAAGACTACGGAATTTAAAATGTCAAAACTATCAAATAACATTAAAATCTACATAAAAACTAGTAAAACATCTAATAAAATGAAACAAACAAAAATCTCTTAAACATTTTACCTAATAAAACGGAGGGAGTAGTAAAAAGTAGATCTGATTCAAATAAGATTTGTTTTTAAAAAATATGATGACATTTAATAAGAAACCAAATAATAAAATAATCAGAATACAAAATACAAGTTGAGCGGTTTTACATCAACTATTGATTCCAAATCTTATTTAAATTACTGTTACGGGTAATATGATTTTGTTTTTTACCTTTTTATGTATAATTCATATATTCCCTGGTTCTAATCTAAATCTAGTAAGCATGTAAAAATGATTCAATATCATCACATCCACTGGAAAAAGAAAAAAAAACAAGATCGTAACACTAATCATAAAATTGGCTTTTAATGAAAAAACCCCTCAAGTATAGTTTTATCCATTTTAAATCTCTCAAGTATAAGATTAATGATTAAACCCCTCATGTATTAGTCTGTTAATGAATAATCCCCTCCGTCTACACACACATTAAAACTTTGAACTACTTGACATTAAAATATAATTCTACATTTTATCTCTAAAAAAACGACATGATGTTTGTGCAAAATCCCAAATTCAAGAGTTCTTCCCATCGATAGACTTAAGTTCTAAAATACTAAGGAAGTATTGGACCATTAACAATTGTGTTGAGCCCTGCAGAAAATTTTAGTTTCAGAGACAAGATATGCTGCTTTGGTTGCGGTTTTAGAGAGAAGAAAAAAAAATCAAAATATGTTAGCACTTGAGTTGCAACATGATATTCTCAAAACAATAACATTGTGTAAAATCCAATTTAAGTTTAGTTTAGAATAGAAAGCGTAAACATGAATACAATATTACCTTGTCATCTTACAAGCTAAAGACGAATTATATCCTCCTAAGTTAATTGCAGTTTGCTCGATTTTGGTTTTAGTCTGAACAACCAAATCTTTCTTAATCTCTCTTAATCGACTTTTGTCATTTAGGGTTTATTGCGTGTCGATTTTTAGAGACAAAACGTAGAATTATAATTTAATGTTATGTAGTTTAAAGTCTTAACGTTAGTGTAGACGGAGGGGATTATTTATTAACAGACTAATACATGAGGGGTTTTATCATTAATCTTATACTTGAGGGGTTTAAAATGAATCAAACTATACTTGAGGTTTTTTTTTAAAAACCCTCATAAAATCTATTTTAAGTTTTTTTTACTACTACTACTCCCCTAAATACTCACCCAACAAAAACAAATCTGAAAAAGAAGTGAAATGGGCCTTTAATATTTTAACTGGTCCTAAGCCCATTTAGTTGAGAGGCCTTGGTAAAACATGTATCGAAAAGTCACGACTCACTCACAGATGCTTGAATCGAATCTCAGGTGAGAAATTGTCAAATCGAAGAAGACAAAGCTTTACTGTCTTGAAATCTAGGGTTTGGAGAGAATGGGAGGAGGACATGGCGGAGGTATGACTTACAAGGGAGTCACTGTGCAGACTCCAAAGACGTGGCACTCCGTCACTGGAAAAGGCTTGTGCGCTGTTATGTGGTACATTTTCAATTTCCCCAGTCTTCGATTTTGATTCTCTTTTTCGAGTCTCGATTCAATGCTAGATCTATCGATTGATTATCTGTGGAATCTGTATCTTGGATCTGTGTGTGATTGGAAATGAAAATTTGAAAAATTAGGATCAGAGGAAATCAGATTTGAAATTGGGTTATGTTTTCTAAGGAGACATTGCTTAGTTGATTGCTAAAATGTTTAATTTTAATCTGTAAGAACATTAACATGTTAAACACAAATTTTGGTTTTTGTTGTTGTTGTTGTTCAGGTTCTGGATTTTGTACAGGGCAAAGAAAGATGGTCCTGTAGTAATGGTAAGACTCTGTTTCCTTTTTTTTATCTTTGCTTCTATTTTGAAATGTTTCATTTCTACTCTATATGTGATATTGGTATTGGTATTTGGTAACTGCAGGGATGGAGGCACCCATGGGATGGACACGGTGATCACGGTCACGGTGATCATCACTAGGTAATGTTTACGCATCATGTTGATTAGGAATACTGATGTCACTGGTTAGCAAGATCTCTTTAACATGGTGTGTAGTTAGTTTTAGTCCAAGCTTAGTTCATGCAAACGGTGAAGTTTAGACGATCTTTAACTTCTCTAAGTGATGTTCTTGATTTGTATTCTGTATAATGAGTCATCAACCTT
The DNA here is from genome assembly GCA_900128785.1 of Arabis alpina. NCBI lineage: Eukaryota > Viridiplantae > Streptophyta > Magnoliopsida > Brassicales > Brassicaceae > Arabis > Arabis alpina. The sequence goes on from LT669789.1 coordinate 33,753,404, forward strand.
CTTGGAAGTTAAGTGAATGACAATTGAGTGGCATTATCTTGAAAGTTTGGTGGTAGTTTAGTGGCACATATTGTAGATTTTATATGCTGTATAATGAATTATTAACCTTCTTGGAAGTTTCAAGTGAATGACAATTGACTGTGGATATCTTGGAACTTCGTTAATAGTTTAGTGGCTCATGTTTTGAGTTTTCTGTGTCTTGTTCATGTAGTTGATTTGTAGTTTAGCGAAACAATGGTCGTGCTATAGTATCCTTGAGTTTCACCTTTGATGCAACCTTATAAGCATTGCTCAAAATTACTTGAGACTAATCTAGTTTTTGGTTTTGCTGCTAGGTCTCATCAAACCTATGAAGATCATGACGAAAAAATGGATCGTCTCTTGTTTATTTTCAGCTTCATGTCTAAATAAAGAGAACTGTGAAGAAGACATAAATTGTTTTTGTACACAACTTTGTAAGACTTGTTTCTGTTTTAAACTGCTACTTGGGTTGTTCTTGTTGATGATAGTGTTGTTCTTGTTGTCTACAAATGAATTTGAAATAAAATTGATTGCCAGTTAGACCCAGGTATGCAAAGTGACTTGTGATCTGTTTTTATTAAAAAAAATGGAAATGATCAATATACGCATAACTAAATGTTATGTGTAAATTGTTCTAACCTATTTCCAGGCGAATTTCCTATATTTTCTTGACATGTGTAAATTTGAAACTTTTGAATGTTCAAGAAATCAGAACATTTGCAAATTTAAAATCGATTGTCACAGATAATCGGATCATTTTGATATAGCCAGGTAGCAAAAAGAATGGTAACTATTGATAAGTCTACATGCTCATGGGGCATAATGTTTAGGAATCAATTAATGTTAATTAATCTAGCTGGTAAGAATATTAAGAAGTGAAACTCGTGTATGAATCAGTCGCCGGAAAATAGACTCTAACTCTATCTCAAGCTCTTCAACAGCAATCTCGGCCGCTTCCAACCTCGTAGTCGCACTCTGCACCGCGGTCTCATCCCATACATCATCTAACCAATCCGAAGACCGACTCATAAAGATCGAAGACAAAGACCCTTTACTCGATCTCTTCTCTAGCCAAGGTATACAACCAAGTGAGAACAAAGACTCAACCATAGTCACAACAATTCTTCTCACTTCTTTCAAAACCTCTGCTACAAATAGAAGGTTATGTTCTATTGGTATTGCAACTCTTCCTCCACACCCTTCGCTTCCTTTCATGCTCTTTAGACAGTTTAAGCATTTTAGTGTCTCTTTCTTGAGCTTGTGCTTGTATCGATCATACGCAGCGATCTTCTCGTTGACATCTGATGATTCGTTGCCTCGTAAAATCACTTGTAGATCTTGCAAGCTGTGTTTCACGAGCGTCATAACATCTTTTGATATGCTGCAAATGTCTAACATCTTCAAAGAAGCTTCTGAAACTTGTTCCATCCATTTCTCTTGTCCTTGTTGAGACAGAGATTCTCTTGCTTTTGGACAGTGATCGAGGAGATAGTTTGCGCAGTCGTGTAGCTCTCTCACTCCCTCGAAATTAATCTGAGCCATAGATATTAGTTTCCAAAGATCCTTAGCTAGGAGGAATGTAACAAAAAATGAAATGAAAATGTAGTTTTTGATCTAAAACACGAAATTGTGGTTGTTTTTTAGGGCTATTGAAGATTAGAGATATAGATTTAATGTGTAAGAGGGAGGTTATATATAGAGGTGAGTGATCAAGATTATGGAGGTAAAGGAAAGTACAAAGAAGGATCCTTAATTTGGGGTTATTGTACGGACATGGACATCTAGGGAACAGCTAAAATTTGGAGGTATTATCAATGTAATGATATAAATGATTCAAAATATGTCCAAAGGAACCTTCTTTGTACGTAAGAGACACTCGTGGACTAGGGTACACAGTGAATTTGTTTAGATATGTCTGTTTATAATATAAAGGTTTTTAGTATATATATACCATGCAATCATGCATGCACGAGCGGCGGTGCCAGGCTGTGTCGATAAATTGCAACAATTTGTAATTGAAAGGGATGAACATTAAATGAGATGAGAAATATTTCAGCTGTGTCGATAAATTGCAACAATTTGTAATTGAAAGGGATGAACATTAAATGAGATGAGAAATATTTCAGCTGTGTCGATAAATTGCAACAATTTGTAATTGAAAAGGATGAACATTAAATGAGATGAGAAATATTTCAGTTTTAGATTAGAGTTTAAATATGGGTATTTGCAATGCATATACAAAGAGAATTAGGTAATTGACCAAATGACTTCGTCACCGTACATAATTTTTTATTTCCAAAATAACCTTTCTTCTATCTTTGTCTCTTTCTTATCTCTCTCCCACATAACCTTTTCTCTCTCACCTCTATCTATACCTCTCCTCTCTCAAGCAGATCGGTGGTGATAATTGGCGGCTACAATAAATAAAGATGGATTCCGGCGATACGTGTGAAGCAGCGAATCAGATATGTGGTGTGTGACAACTAGTAGAAACAACGGCCGATCCTTATGATTTGTAACAGATCTGGGAAGCACTGATTGATGAGTGAATGCAGCGGTCGATCCGGTGATGTGTGACGGTCAATGGAACCATTGACGGATCCGATGTTATGTGGCCGTCGATGGAAGCGGAGGGGGATCAGGTGATGCCTCACGGTCGTTAATTAATTATGGCGGTTAGGGTTACTGTAGCGAATAGGGTTAACATTGGCGGTAAGGATTAATTTTGGCGGTATCGTGACAGATCCGATGGAAGCAATGAGAGATTAGTGGACAAAACGAATTTGATAATAGGATCACCGGGTAGTCATCTTAATTGTTAGCTGGATAGAAATTGTATTTCTCCTTCACGAAATCTTCTATACATTTTTTAATATCCAAAATTGTAATTTTCACGAAACACGTGATGTCTTCTACTTAAAAAACAACATCTTATTGTCATCTACCTAAATATGTAAGCTAATATGGATATTCACCTAATTCACCCTTTAAATATTGTGTTACGTGTTTGTCAGAGATGTTTATGTATTACTAGTTTAGGAACCCGCATAATATGCGGGTACTAGATATTAAAATTGATAATTAATATTCCTTCTATTCTAAAAAGATAAAAAAAATTTAAAAAATTTTGTTCTAGAAAAATATTGCATGAGTTTTTACAGTTTTCTATGCAATTTTACAAACTTCAAGACAAATATTGAAACACTATTGGTTAAACTTTATTGAAAACTGTATTTCGTAAAATTCAATGCGTTTTCTGAATTAAATGTGCATAACCTTAAACATCTATCTTTAAGGAACGGATGGAGTATAGTTATAACCCGTATAATTATATTCTAAATTAATGTCGTAAAATTATTTTCTAAATTGAAGTTCGTATAATTATGAGATAACTTTTTTCCCATTGCATAAATAATATTTTTCAATTGCATAAATAATTTTTTCATATTATATCATTTTACTTCAAACTTATAACTCAATTGAATAAGAGAATAAAATAAATTGATGACATATTAAAATTGGAAACAGTCTAAATATATTATATAAAATTATAGATTTTCGTTTGCTAATTTAAAATACGATATTATACATTTTTATTTGAGTAACAAAATTTAGTTCTTTGAACATATGGCAGTTATATCATTTTTTAAGCTTAATTTCCTTTTTTTAAATTGCATTGTTTTTTTTTTAATTGGTATGAAGCCTATTTGCATTAGTTTATTTGACCATGATGACAAGTTGTCATTGACAATTATACTTTTTTTTGTGGACACTTAATTTCCCTTTTCCAATTGTATTAACTATTTTTTTTTACTGTTATGCATTTTTTTGTCTTATTATCGTTATGACTATTTTTTTTCCATTAATTCCGTTTCTTTCGACTTTATATTTTTTTTGTTTTCCCTTCTAATTAATTTGACTATTAGGAATTTACTTTTTTACAAATTGGTTAGTTACTTAACAATTATTTTGTGTGTTTCTATTTTAATTTTCTTAAAAAGTTTTATTTTTTACAATTTGGTTAGTTATTTAACAATTATTTTGTTAGTTTTCTATTTTAATTTTATTTTGAAATTTAACACGAGTCATTATCTCGATCGATAATTGACACATGTTGCGATCTCGTAAGTTACAATTTGACAAACTTTCTTTTATATAATAAGATATCCCCATTATATCAAACCAATAAAACTACTCTTTTTTTGTTGTATGTAGTCCTAGATGTAAAAATTAGTACTATTAGAGAAACATTATTACTTTGACAAAAAAAAGGAGAAACATTATTACAACTTAACATTCCCAAAAAAAAGGAAAATTGTTTTTTTTTTTTTTGAGAAAAGGCGTTCAATTTAAATGTTAAAGTAACTATTACATTGATATGATTTTGAGATCATATAGATTGAGAGAGTTTGTTAAAAAACAAATTTGTTTCATTATTCCTTCTTATTCCGGAATCGATCTTAAGCAATGCATGGGATTGTGTAAACCTCTTCCCAATATAGATATCAGCCAAGTAAACTATTAACACTAATACCTCCTCCATTCCATTTTATATGATTTTCAAGGGTTTTACATCCAAATTAAGAAACCATTTAATTATTTATCTTTTCAATATAGAACATCAATTCCAAAATTATTCAACCAATGAAAAAGTAATCTGTAGAATTCAAACAACCAAAACAACAAAAACACAATAAATGTTGCATAGAAAATTGAAAAAATCAACTAATTTGGAACAAATTTTTGCTCCTACAAGATCATCTAAAATGGAACGGAGGGAATAGTAATTAATATACTACTCTTTTTTTTTTTGTATAAATGGATCATACAAATTACACATTTCTACATAGTAGGTATATATATCAATAAGGTAACTACCTCGACGGTTCGACCTTTGCATACATGCTGCTACTCCTAGATTAGATTTTCTGATTAAGATCTTCACATCTCAGGTTAGTTTCAACAAATTAATATCTCCATATCTCGAAATATATATAAATTATTAAGTTCATACCCCTCCAAATGTATTAATTTTATTATGTTGTTAGAGAAGCAATCTTATTATTCGATTTCCAATTTGGAAGGTATATAGCTACTGGCTACACGACTTATAAGGATTAATCAATCATGCACTGCCTTATATACTTTTGTTGCCAACATCATTTTTTTTTGCTAAACCTTTTTTAAGCTAAAATGCATGAGAAAAAAGACAATGACATACCTAGCCCAGGTTAGCATCATGTATAGACTTACATAGTTTGACTAATTTCTTAGCAATTTTCGTAAATAACTAGCAATTTCCAATCACTTACTTGCTATTCGGATTCACTTTCTCTGTCACTCTACTTGATTCAAATAGTGTGATCAATTTTTCTCAAAAAAAAAATAGTGTGATCAATGAATTGAAATCACTTTTAATTGTTTATTAGCAAAAAACACACACTATTTGAGTGTAGATTTCACTTCTATCATTTTTTATTTATTTCACAGTAAATATTGTTGCCGACACTTTAGTTAAGCTTGATTTTGTATCTCTGAACTATCTCTCTTTACTTAAGCTTGATAAAAATTTTTTTTTCCAAGACGACCAATTAAAAATAATCTGAAGCCCGTATCCCATAAAACAAAACAAAAACTATGATAATCGAAAAAGTGATTCCTCCAAATTACTTGCTCTTATTCTTTGGGTAACTAACACTAAATTCAACAGACATTAACATAATTGAGATCATATTCAAAAATCCTAAAATCATGGTGTAACACCATCATTATCCGTCAAAATGTTGTATAATACTTCAACTTCTTTCAGTCCAAGCCGATCATTTACTTCCCAAATCATAAAACAGAAAAACAAGAATTCCAAATAAAAGTAGCAAGGATATGATATGAGTTTAAAAGACATCTAATTACATCAATCAATCGTTTGTCTTTGTGGAGGATGTATACTGTCAACTTGATGATACGACTGATTATTTCAAGCCGGCTGAAGCAAATTAAATTGTTGATTCCATTATGTTTAGCATTTTTTTTTAATAATATGTGAATATTATTACCAAAAGGAAATGTTATTACACGAGGTAAAAATAAGCATATAACTTCCATGGCCAAAAAAAAATAAAAAACCACGAGGAAGTTATAAAAAAGAGTCGGTAGCCGAAATTTGTTAGCTAACCATAAACCATTGAAAGAAAGGAGACCACTACAACCCTTACGCACTCGTCTGGCTAATTGTTGGGGTCAGATCTCACTCCGGTAGAGATCGTCAAGAAAATGACTAAGTACCAGAGGTGGGCGCGCAGTTATCTGGACCAGCCCTGTTTCCGGGACCAGCTCTCCTGCTTTCTGGGACGAGCTCTCTAAAATGACTAAGTACCAGAGGTAGGCGCGCAATTATCTGGACCAGCTCTGTCTCAGGGACCAGCCCTGTCTCTGGGACAGGCTTTCCAGAGTAACTGGGACTAGGACCGTCACCTTTCCAGGACGACATCTGTAGTGGTCATTTACACTCCAAAAGACCGTTGCGATCATTTCAGAGAATGAGCCGAGTTCAGAAGGCCCTCATTGGAGAGAACGAGTCGGGAGCCCACGAGTAACAAGTTACGCCGACCTCTACTACAAGACTGGGCCCTGAAGACGAGCTCTCGGATTTGGGCCCATGACGAGGACGAGGTCAAGACCTAGAAGCGGCCGCCGACTACGCTGGGGGAGAATCCCGAAGATTCAGGAATTCGACCTTATCTCTTTAGGCGTAGACCTAGGCCGACTTAGATTTGTATAAATAGACCTTGTACACCTCGAAAGAGGGGATCCGCAATTTTACACAGAGACTATTGCAAAAGCTTAATAAACAAACTCTCTTGAGATCTTCGCTAAGTGTTTCTCATCTCAGAGCTTTCAGACCTAGACCATTGACTATTTCAACTGTGCAGGTTTCCACCACCACAGTTTGGCACTAGAAGGAGGGTGTTGAAAGCATTTTACTCCGAAGAACCACCGCGAAGAGATCCAGAACACGATGATTGACGAACGACGTATCGCTGATCCGAAAGACGTCGTGCCGAGAGATCTGGAAGAGGGAGAGATCCAGACTGAAGGAGATACCAACAAAGACCAAACCGCTCGTGACGATCCGCCACCAGCAGGAACGGCTCGCGCCGATCTCCCTGGCGAGAAGTCAAAGGAAACCCCGAGAGCGAGCTCGCTTCTCCCTGAGTTGATGCAGAAGATGAGCGCGACACTAGACGCTCTACTGGAAAGCGCCGAGCGGCAAAACCGAACCAACGGGACAATAACCGATGAGCTCAGGTCCATAGGAGCAGACGTCCGCGCACGACCTCTCGAGCCAGGTCTGTTCAGAAGACCAGCAGCACGACTCGATCCAGTGGCACTCAACTTCACCACACCGATAGGATCGTCGAGCCGACCTCGGCAGCAAAACCCATCGACCGCCGCAAACGACGGACGATCCGCTCTCTTAGCCCAGGCACGACAAGAAAATGCAAAAGTCGGTGACGAGCCAATATACCTCGACAACGACGACGAGGACCTGGCTAGAAGAGTCGTTCCTGATACCATCTTCACTGAGACAGCGAGAGATCGGCATGGAACAACCAAAGCGAGGAGCGACGATCCTCGACACGTAGCTTCACAGCAGTTCTCCAAATTCGGAGACGATGGCCCCATGAGGAGAGTCGCACGCAACGCCGATCTCCCAGTGGAAGAAGTGGCGCGGCGAACCACTACGAGGACAAAGCATGCCGATCCACAGAGGATGACCCAACAACGTTTCTCTGCTTTCGACGACGAAGACCTGGCTAGAAGAGTCGTTCATGATACCATCTTCACTGAGACAACGAGAGATCGGCAGGGAATAACCAAAGCAAGGAATGACGATCCTCGATACGTAGCTTCACGACAGTTCTCCACCTTCAAAGACGATGGCTCTGCGAGGAGAGTGGCACGAAACGCCGATCTCCCAGAGGAAGAAGTGGCGCGACGAACCACTACGAGGATAAAGCATGCCGACCCACAGAGGATGACCCAACAACGTTTTTCAGCTTTCGACGACGAGATCGATCCTGGATATGCTAGACACATCTATGAAGAAGAGGAAAACGTTGGATGGGTGAAACAGGCAGAGGTCGCTGAAGCTAAACAAGCTGCGATTCGAGCCCAGCACGACGAGATCGCCGAGTTCCGAGCCTCGCTAAACAAGACTACTGCTGAGTTGAAAACTATCCGCTCGCAGATGCATCGCGCCACTAGCAAGGCGCCAGAGCTCGATCTAATCCTTGAACAGGCTCAGCACACTCCGTTCTCGGCGCGCATCACCAAAGCTCAAGTGTCAGACCCATGCAAGATTAGGGTGCCGACCTACGACGGAACCGAAGACCCATCTGACCACCTCAACGAATTCAGTGTAGCTATGACAAGAGCAAATTTCAAAGAGCAGGAGATGGACGTTGGAAAGTGCTTGCTTTTCGTTGAAAACCCAAAGGACCAGCTCTCAAATGGTTTAAAGGGCTCGAAAGTAATTCCATCGATACTTTCAAACAGTTGACAGCGGCCTTCATCAAGCACTACTCCATCTTCATTGAGACTCAAATGTCTAGCGCCAATTTATGGTCCATGAACCAAGGACCAACCGAGTCTCTCAAGACTTTCGTCGAACGCTTCAAATTGATACTATCGCAAGTGAAAGGGATAGATGACTCGGACGCACTTTGAGCGCTGAAAAGAGCCATATGACATGAATCTGATTTCTGGAAGGAGATGTCTCTCAATGAGCCTTTGACTATCCAGGATGCTCTGCATCGAGCGACGAACTTCGCCAAAAGCGAAGAAGAAGCGAAGAAACTCGCAAAAAAATATGGAAAGTCAAAACAGAAAAGTGACGGCGACCACCAGCCAAGCCAGACGCGAAATACCCATAGTGGAAATTTCGTCCAACACGAAGGAACCCACAACTATCAGGTGGATTCTCCCAGCCATGGGCACGACCAAGGAGGATGTTTTCCTTACGCGTGGACCGGTAATTCAACTTACGACGAGTCGTTATACTGCGACATTCATCACACTCACAGACACTCGACAGTAAACTGCCAGTCTCTCGGCTCGGCGCTCGCACAAAAACTACTAGACGGTGAACTCGGCGATAATTTCAACCTCTAAGACTTTGAATTAGACGAAAACGACGTTGAAGTAGCGCCGATCAATGAAGAACGCCTAAACGCGGAAGACAAAACGACGATTCAGTACAAGGTAGACCAAGAAAAAAGTAATACCATTGAGCAACCTTACCGTCATTCGTCCACCACTCAATCACTTACCATGAACTACGGGTGACTTGATCCCTGCAAAGGGTACGTAAGCAGCCCATTTTTGAATGGGTTCAGTAGCCCCCCTCCCAAAAGGGGGGGGGAGTAGGGTACGTATACTCGTATATTCCTACCTTCTGTTATTACAGACTTTTATAAAGATAAACGCTTGTTACCAAAACTTGTCAAAACGACTACCTCTATCACATCCTTTACGGATAATTCAGGGTCTCACTTAAACGACCATCTCACCTTCGACCGCCGCTGCTGGCCACAACGACGACCTTTCAAAAAAATTTATGCAGATCTTTACTATAACATCCACCATTGGATAAGCGCGCTATATAAATAACAATGGTTCATTATAAGAGCAGGTGTGTTTAGAGAGAAGCACACTTGTAACCGAAGTGACCATTCAAAAACCCAACAACATCGTTGGTCAAAACCAATGGTTCATTATAGGAGTATGTGTGTTTAGAGAGAAGCACACTTGTAACCCAAATGACCATTCAAAAAAACCAACAACATCGTTGGTCGAAACCAATGGTTCATTACATGAGCAGGTGTGTTTAGAGAGAAGCACACTTGTAAACCCAAATGACCATTCAATAAACCCAACAACATCGTTGGTCAAAGCTAATGATCGTTATAGGAGCGGTCGTGCTCAAAGAGTGACACGGTCGTGGGTGGTCAACGACGACCTAACATCTGTAACAAGGACGAGCACCAAAATACGGCAACGATGCCATCAATCACGATGATGGTTCATTTGGATTTTTAAAACAAAGTCATTTGAACCAGACTAACTATGCATCTTAGAAACGAATTCAACAAGGATACAATTTATCACAATTAGTTCTTTCTAAAAGTCTAAGTCAAGAAAGCTCGACTTATCAGAAAAATAAAAACAAATTAAAAGTTGCATTCATTATCACCTTTTATAACACAAGCCATCTAGGCGCAAAATCAAAAGTTAAGTCTAAAACATAAGCGCTAACAGGCGCGCAAAGCAACTAAGGTACAATCCCCTCATCATCAACGATCCCCGCAGGAGTGGTCATGGTAGTCGGCTCTGCTGCCTCCTCGGTCCTGGTCTTCTCAAAGACTCGCCAGTCCTTGTCTCTTCGACTACCTCGTCGGTCCTTGTCTCTTCGACTACCTCGTCGGTCCTGGTCTCCTGAAACACCTCGTCGGTCTTCGTCTTTTTGAAGACTCATTGGTCCTAGTCTCCTCAACGATATCCACAATCCTAGTCTATCCGCATCTTCGTCACCAATAGAGAACTACCCAACTTCGCTCACCATTAGCAGTAGTGGTCGACGCAGTAGTGGGCATAGTTAAAGCAAGTGAAGTAGTGGTCGCAGTAGAAATCGTAGTAGTGGGCGCGGCTAAAGAAGGTGCAGTAGTGGGCGTAGCTAAAGCAGGTCTAGTAGTGGTCAGCGCAGCAGAAAATGCAGTAGTGGGCGCAGCTAAATTAGGTGCAGTAGCGGGCGCATCTAAAGTAGGTGCAGTAGTGGTCGGCGTAGTAGTGGGCGCGGCTAAAGCAGGTGTAGTAGTGGTTGACGCAGTAGTGGGCACAAATAAAGCAGATGCAGTACTTGGCGCTTTCTCTGAATATGAGTATCGACGAGCTGTTCATCGAAAAGAGAGGGATTATGCGCATTCAATGCATCATTCACATCTGAGACAAGGACTCGAGTCACGTCTTTATCCTTACAAGAGCGAAGCCAAGAGCTAGACTCTGCATCGGAACAGTTCATTTCGAAACTCGGTCCTAGGCTCTCCAGACTGGTGGTCCTTAGCTTCGAAATGGATTCAAGGAATCTTTCGAAAGAGGACGTGGGACTTAACATTGAAACAACGTTCGGGAATAGTAAAGTACCAAAGCCACGGTGACGATGCTTAACGCAATGGAGTTTGTTGAGGTTTTCAGTGACTTGCCGAAATCAGTGGTATTGGTTCGAAGTCGTCACGGAGCTAACTCTCGTTTTTAATGATAAGTTTGGAACGGTGACTAACTAATAGATAGGGCTCGGCTCTGTTTTCCTAAACAAATCAAGCTATCAACAAGGGTACCTTATAACAAATTCTCGTATATTTCTCGAAAACACTTTGACACAACAAGAACCGGAAGCCTTGTTGATAGCGGAGCACAACTTCTAATTTTCGTCTTTACTTTAACAAAACACTCAACTTCGTCTCCTTTGAATCCGAATCAAAGCCCCAAATCACGAAGATGAGCTCCTACGATTCAACACCGACGATATCATCAACAACAACCTCGAAACCGCGAAAGATTGTTAATCTTAAGTCATCACCGAGATCGATGCTTTCACACAAACCATCGGAGTGACGGTTATATCCAGTTTCTCTTGACACAAACAAGTCATGAAACCATCGCCGTTCTCAAGCTCCTAGGCGTCGTCACCACTGTCCGGGACAAGCTCTCGCCGTAAAACGATGATCAAATAAGTAACGTCGGCGTTTTCTGTATCACTGAGAAGCAAAGCGAGGCCGAGATCGAGCTCTCCGCCTAAGAACAAACCCCGCGATGTTTAGTCTCTTTGACCGTAACCTCAATACAACTCAGCACGAAAACAAACTTGAAGTTGGAACAATGTTAAAAATCAAGGGATAGGCTTGCAAGAGACAGTATAGTTCACCCTGTGAATCAATCTCGGCATCGAAACCGTCCCCTCGTCGTCCGAGACTCTCGGCGGTTGAGCTTCGCTTTCCGGCCAAGTCTCCTCCAAGAACGACGACGTCTCCCTGGATCTTGACGAGCCGACGAAGCAGAGACGTGTTCCTCGTAGAACAAGCTCGTCGGGGCTGAGATTTGGCGATGACAGAGATGGATGGACCGGAAAACAGAGTCAACGAACGAAGCCAAATAAGAACAGAGCTTCCCGAGGACGACGACTCTCAACCGGATTGATGGAGGACGAGATCTCGGTTATAGAACGAGCAATGCTTGAACACGCCGAGGATAGGATTTGTTGAAGTAGCACTGGAAACAGTGGTGAATTTCGTCGTCTCTATCACCAACGAATGAAGACGACAAACCGGAGCTCACCGAGTACGGCGACGATGACAGCAGACCCACCGAGAATCCGGTGACGGCGAGGACGAGCAGAGACAGAGAACGAAGAGCTCACCGGAGAATTTTGGTTTCGTCGGTAAAAATGGTTGGGCTAGGCGGCGGTGTCCGTAAGATGAAGAAGAAAAAAAAAACATAAACAAAAACCCTAGATCTAAAACAAGTAGGGAGAGAGGAGAGAGAGACTACATTTCTTTTGGTGGAGTGAAGTTATGGAAAAAAGAAAAGGGAAAGGAGTATTTATAGCACCACTATCAAAACCCTGGAATGGCACGTTTCAGTAGTCAGCGAGAACAATTTTGATTTCTGAAATGAATCAAGTGTTTAATTTCCAGCGGGAATTAACAATTCTAATTTCTAAAAGAAATTTATATTTCCAAATTTCCGCGGGAATTAAATTTGCTGCTTCCGAAAAAAACAGTATCTTTACCAAGTCCGGAAAGCAATTAAACAGAAACATGACGCCCAACTCAACATTAACATGAACATATGAGAGTTGGGCAAGATAAACAGGTTTTACGAGCTTTAACGCGAACAAGCTCTACAAACTTTACAGGACCAGTTCCTCCAAACTTTATAACACAAAATCAGAAACACAAGCCTGTTGAAAATCCTTACTGAGCTATGCGTTAAACATGAACACGAAAGCTCAGTAACGTCGGCAGGTCCTCAGAACAAGTTTTCACAATCTCGTCTCGTCGGACGCAGGCCAAGCAGTACATTTTCTTGAAACCTCACTACGACTCTTTTACCTCGGCATCATCACAACTGATACTACCGAGCTGGGGGGCTAACTGTTGGGGTCAGATCTCACTCCGGTAGAGATCGTCAAGAAAATGACTAAGTACCAGAGGTGGGCGCGCAGTTATCTGGACCAGCCCTGTTTCCGGGACCAGCTCTCCTGCTTTCTGGGACGAGCTCTCTAAAATGACTAAGTACCAGAGGTAGGCGCGCAGTTATCTGGACCAGCTTTGTCTCAAGGACCAGCTCTGTCTCTGGGACAGGATTTCCAGAGTAACTGGGACTAGGACCGGCACCTTTCCAGGACGACATCTGTAGTGGTCATTTACACTCCAAAAGACCGTTGCGATCATTTCAGAGAATGGGCCGAGCTCAGAAGGCCCTCATTGGAGAGAACGAGTCGGGAGCCCACGAGTAACAAGTCACGCCGACCTCTACTACAAGACTGGGCCCAGAAGACGAGCTCTCGGATTTGGGCCCATGACGAGGACGAGGTCAAGACCTAGAAGCGGCCGCCGACTACGCTGGGGGAGAATACCGAAGATTCAGGAATTCGACCTTATCTCTTTAGGCGTAGACCTAGGCCGACTTAGATTTGTATAAATAGACCTTGTACACCTCGAAAGAGGGGATCCGCAATTTTACACAGAGACTATTGCAAAAGCTTAATAAACAAACTCTCTTGAGATATTCGCTAAGTGTTTCTCATCTCAGAGCTTTCAGACCTAGACCATTGACTATTTCAACTGTGAAGGTTTCCACCACCACACTAATAAGGTATCCTTTATGGATCTATCAATCTGTCTGAAAATGCAGTCGGTACTGAGAGAGGTATCCTTTATGTTCAACATTTTTTATTCTTACATTGAATCATCATGATATGTTGTGATGAATTTCATAAGTATCTCGAACTTTTGAATTTCATGGTATGATGTAAGAGATTTTTAAAATTTCAGAAAATTTCAAGTGTAAGACGAAGAAGTAAGGAATATGACAAACTATCTGACAAATATATCAAATTACTCATTAGTGTCGTTAAGAGTTTTTGTAAAATACCACAATATACAAATATATCATGCAACTAAGCAAAACAAATAAATTTTTTGTACAAAATATGATAAATTCATACATATATAATGTTCTTCTTACATGAAAATTCTTTCGATTGTACATGACTTATTTTCTATGTAAATTTTATATTTTCAGTTTGAATTTCTAAAATGCTTTAATTTTATTATATATGTTTCTGACCAAACCATCAATAAATTTGGTAAAAACGAATGTGGGCTTATTTATGGATTTACAATTTACATCATACCATTCTTTTTTACCATTTCGATCTTGATGTTGTAAAATTCTTGAATAACTGCAAGTGAATGTTAACCTAGTATCTCGAGCCGGTCCATGTCGGGTCAAAGTACCTTCAAACAATCTTTTACCAATCAGGTATGGCTTATTCACTAGCTTCGAGATGTGTTGGATTGGGTACTATGAACATGATCAGGTAAACCCAATATAAATAAGCCCATTATCTCAAATTCACCCCAACTTTGTTCTGCAACAACTTCGGATGAGAAAATTAAGTGATGTGCTTAGTATTGTGATTGTTTAATTAAACTATAATGTAATATTCACAAAAACTGAAGACAATGATCAAAATTACATCGAATCAAATCTCAAAGATTAAGCATATTAAGAAGAGAAACTCTTGTCTTCAACAATTTCTTATACACACACTCCAACTCTTTCTCTGTTTCTTCAATTTTATTCTCTGTTTCTCTCAACTTCTTAAGCTCCTCTACATCAACTTCTTGATTCTTCTTACTAAACATCCTCGAAAAAACTCCTACACCTCTCTGCTTATGATCGCTCTGATGATTCGTCACTACTTCGACCAATAAAGAAACTAGAACATTAAAGCTTGCTTCTTCAACTTTCTTCATCCCATTGAAGTCGTCTCCATAATCTCTCTTCTTCTTCTTTTTCTTCAATTCTTTTACAATCACTTTGCTCAAAGCTCTTCTCTTAGAAACATACGAATCGATCTCACGTGCCACGAAAGCTTCTTGATCTCCTTCTGACTTGGTTTTGATCACTCTCCTTCTCAAACTCGACTCGAGCTCCCTCACTAGTTCTTTGATCTGCATCAAAACGTCTCTGATTGTATCACATATATCAAGAACTTCAAGAAACCCATCAGAAACATCTTCGAAATCAGAGAAAGCTTTTCGGGTTTTCGACGTTTGAAAACGGAGGAAAACTTCGACAACATCGTACATACTCTTTAAAACTCCGAGTTTGTAACAAGAAGAAGACTCCGGTTTTTGCGTTAGTGTCAGAAGATGTTCTTCGATGGCTTGAGACAGTGGATGGAGATCTTGAGGCCAGCTTGTTGAACGCACGTGTGCACCAGATGATAATGATGATGAAGTAGCCATGGATGATTATGATTCACTCTATAGAGAAACTAATGTATATATAGTCAAGATAGGCTTTTAATTTTCTCATAAATACTCTCACCAATATTTTGTGTGCACGTAGAGGTTAAGTCAATAAACGAATATAGATACAGACTGGAATTTGCTGTTTTGATTGAGTTTCTTCCGACAGTGAAATGACAAATCCATACTTATTTATCTACACTCACTCTTCTTTCTATTTTTTTTAAAACCGGACGGGCGATCGAACCAGAAAAGTTTTATGTCGTGGATCAATGTGGTCCGGCCATCCTACACCTACACTTTTTCAAAATTTACGTCTTGAGATCAAGATCCTAAACCATCGTACTACCATACACTTGTTTTTTTTTTTGCTACCAACATATTTTTTTCTCATTTTTTGGTGTGTATTTTTCTTTTCATTTATAATTAGATTTATTAGTTTTTTCAGTTCCTACAATCTTTCTTTTCTTTGCCTTCGCTTGATTAGTAGATTTAACAACATCATAAGCATTAATTATATTCTTAATGGTCAATATAAAAATCCAAAATAGTAATAAATTTTAATGTGGTTTAGTTTGCTAATCTCAATTTCTAGTTACTAGACTGGTTAATTACATGTGCAACAGCAACTTAGGCCCGGCTACAATAATATGAAAGTGAAACCAACAAGAAGCAATAACTGTTGGCTGCGACGTCATTTTCCAAATCCTAGCAACCTTTATTATAATGCATCCTTAGAGATTTCATATATCAAGAAATGTCCAAGTACCATTTGAATATAGTTTATACATGCATACATGCAATTTATTATATTTGTCAAATTGGATAAAACCGGTAATGTGCACGAATGGAAGAGACTTTTTTAATCAAAATCATCAAAGAAGTTTATATTTGTAACAGCCTGGATATATATGTTTACAACTTTATCTTATATCAAACATTATTAGTACGTATTATTATACATCCTATCGTTATATATTGTATTTATGTCTGGTTACTTACGAAAACAAAATATAATACAATCATTCTCAATGCCCATACAAAAAGTTAGCCAATTTGACCAACCAATTTAGCTAGTCCCATTGACATTACACTCATGATCCACATATCAAGTTTTTAATACTCATATTACATATAGTGAAGGAAAACCAGACTCGGATTTGTTTTGGTTTTTTTCAGCACACTAATTTATTCATTCATAGGGTTTCTTAAGTGGCAAGAACTTCAAAAATAGAAAGGATTAATAACATTTGAGTATTTCTAGAAAAATCAAAGTTCAATTACAATCAAATTTAGGGCAAATTATCTGATAATTCTCAAACCGAAAAATAATGAATTAGTTAATGACTATTTGAAATGACTAGAGATAAACTATGTGATGTCTTGCGCTGTGTGCTCATGGATGCAATTTTAATACAAAATTGATTACAAAAGAAAATAGTTCAAAAAGGTGTTTGTTCATTATAAAATGGGGAAATATATAAATATGTTTTGTTCTCAAGATATTAATCTATATATTACAAAAATTGTGTAAAACAGTAGTTAGATAAAGGAACTATAGATTAAACTATATATACATATCACATATGGCATTCTAATAATTACTAACTTTAAAAAACGATCATTGTGATTTGTGACATTGTTACAATGGAGACTTAATTAAAACGGGACTGTATATGGTAATACAAAAAGCCCTACATGAGACAAAAACTGAGCCCTATAGGAAAAAGTAAATCTCCTAATGATCCCGTCAAGTTCTTGTTCATGTCTTTAACATCATTCCTGATAGCAATCTTGTGCTGATTAATGACACCAAAAAGCCAGGCTTCAAACAATGTATCGTACCGAGATTCTTTGTTTGGCTTATACTTCTTTCTCTTCCTTGATTCACTAGTCTTCGTTGCACTAGCAACTTCACTATTCCTCTTCCTCTTCCTCTTACTATAGCATCAGACAAATATTCTACATAGTTATCTTGTTCTTCTGGTTATAAAATGGTATACACATATAGGGGTGCCGGCTACTAGGGGTTACGGGGAACCTCTCTTGACCTTGTTAACAAATAGCTATTGGGCTATAAATGGGCCTATTTGTACACATGGGCCCCTATACAAGGTTATTTAGGGGAAATCCTCGATAAAATGCGTGTCATTCTTAATACGCTTATAGCAACTGCGTGTTGTTCCCAAGTTTAAACATGGGTGACATGTTGACATGTTTGTGCAGCGTGAAATGAACCGTTTTATTTTTAATCATCTTATTATATAAAGTAGAGTTTGTCAAAATTGTAACTCACGAGATCTTGCCACGTGTCTAATATCGATCGAGATGATGACAAGTGTAAAAAGAATAAAAACAGAAAACTAACAAAAAAACTGTTAAATAATCAAGTAAATAGTGAAAAGAAAAATTGTAATAATTTAACTTAACTAGAAAAAAATTAGAAAACTAACAAAACAAAATTGTTAAGTGACTAACTAAATAGTGAAAAGAAAAATTCTAATAGTTCAAACTAATTAGAATTTTTTTTTATAATAATCTAAAATAATTAGGAAATAAAATAAATTTTATAATCCAAACTACATATATAAAAAATTAAGAAAGAAATCGAGAAGATATATAAGTCGCAAAAAAAATTATAGAGAAAATAAAAGAATCTTATTATATAAAAGATAGGTGATTTGAACTAATTTATATTTTCTATCTTGCGGTTAACAAAATGCAGTTTATGATAAGATAAATTGATAATCATACGGGTTTCAACTTAAAATACGATTACACGGATTTCAATTTAGAATATACTTATAAATGTTTTAATGTAGAATATAATTATAAACATCATGACTATATAAATAATCAATTTTAATATCTAATACCCGCATATGATGCAGGTCCTAATCTAGTATACATATATATTTGTGAATTAACAAACGAAAAGTGTTGACACACATGATTTAAAATTGGCGGTGTATTTTGTTTGTTTCTCTATAATAATAAGCTACACCGTTTTTCTTTTTGGCACTTTTGGCACGTAAAATGCTATGGCCATTAGAAAGAAAAAGATCTAATTGTAACAAATTCCATTTAGAATTGTATACATTACAATCAATTATCAAACAATGAATACATTATTGACATATGAATTTGTGTACGTAATAAAAGAACATTCGGTTATGAAAAAACATTCACCACTTGATACAAAAGGATAAAACCTAACGTCCAAACTAAAACCAACTATATACGTATTGACAAAAATAACCAACTATACACATAATTGATGTATAACAAAATAGTGACCAATAATTGGGTAAGATATTAGAAAGACCTTAATTATTAGGAACATGTAAAGTTCATGATCTAATTATTATCTCATCTCTAAATAGCGCTCTTAACTTTTAATTGGGTCCTATAAATTTAATCCAAGTCTAATCATTCATTGATGACCAATATCCTTTTTCCATCTGTGCTATCTTCTTTGTTGGGAGTTGGGTTGAAGTCATGACCCAATCCAAGTTGTCAAATTTTGCATCGTTGTAATATATAAGTAATGCATTTATCAAACGAAAAATAATTCATGCAAGTTGCATTTCAAAGCAACCACCCAATTATAGCTCAACGGTTAACCGGATTTAGCATTGTATGAGTGATTAATCCGGTTATTGAATTCACAAGTCGAACCGGTCATAACCACCACCAAGTACCGCCGCTTAAAGGGGAAAGCTTAAGAGAAAATAATTAGCCAATTTATAATTGTTAAATTAGTGGCACTAAGCATACGTTTTGTTTTCCAGCAAACCCCACGTTTAATACGGTGTTAGTCAAATAATTAAGTCCTAATCCGAATCAGATCAAGATGATAATTGAAAAGCATCTCTAACAAACCATGTGGTGGCTTTCTGAGTTATTATCACTAATTAAAACTTAAGAGAGGCCACAAAATATAGAAACGAATCCATCGACGTGAAAACCTTACATTTTATGTCTTCTTATGTCATTTATTTCTCAATTATTTCCGGCAAATATATGTGTCAAGTGAACTTGTTCATGCAAGCTGCTGGGGTACTAATGGTTTAATGTTTTTTTGTCTGCCAAATAAACGATAATGCATGGCCATGGGATGCCTTGTAAAATTAAGTGGACCTTGGTTCTCAACGCGCAACAATTTTTTGTTTATAAAAATAAATGAAATTGTATCGATCATCAGGTTTCTTAGAACCAATTAAATCAAAGATTAAATTTCGGCCTGTTCATAATTAACATTAGAAAAAGACAAAAGAGGCAGCCAAATTTGGCAACACCGTAAAAAGCCACTATTAATTTATAGTTTGGTTTGGTTGTGTTTTAGGTTTAATAGTATTTATGCATACAAAAATTTTGTGCCACAAAGTTTTGTTTTTAGCCAAATGTTTTGCTGATTTGTGAAGAAGATCAAAACCTTAATGTAATATAAGGCCGATTTTATTTAAGATTTATAGATAGATCGATACAAAGGAAATGTAACGTATCTTTATATAGATTGTTTGTTTTTTTCTTTCTATTTTCTTCCATGTAGTTAACTCGATCATACAAAATAATAACACAAATAATCGGACAAAAAACGTAAAATAAACAGAAATTACGAAGTAAGAAAAAAATATACGATTATGATAGTTAATGTGCTAGGGCATTAAGCAATGAAACTCGAGTAGTAATCAAACCCCTAAACACTTTCTCACTTCCACATTCGATTTCACAAATCGCATTCTCAAAGTCCATCATCTTTTTCATCAAACTTTTAACTTCATCATTTTTCTTTTTACTTAAACCAACCAAACTCTTCTCCTCAACTTCCTTCATCTCCATAATACCTTCTTCGACCTTCTCCTTCTTCTCCGACCTCTTCAAAAACCCAATAAACGTCGTCGTTTTACTCTCACGTAGACTAAAATAAACACCGTTAAAAAGAGCAACCGAAACGGAGACAGTAACTCCAATGACGTCACTTATAACCGAAGCTAGCTCAGCATCACCGTAAGTACCGTTAACACCGTCCACGTGGAAATGTTGGTGTTTTGTCTTAGGTTCACGTATCGATGACGTAAGCTTGGCTATGTCTTTAGCTAAAGACCTTCGAGATTTTACGTAAGAAGACATTTTCAAGTCGTCTTTTTTACGTAGAGCGACTTGTGCGGCGGATTGGTGTTCACGGAGGGAGAGTAACGACGTACGGAATATTCCGTAAGCGTCAACGAATCTTAGCAAGTCTTCTAGAAGATTTTCAAAGAAAACAGGACGGTTACGTAGAGATTCTTGAGATTGTGGGAGGTGGAGAATATCGGCTAGGGTTTCGTGTACGTCTTTGAGGAGGCTGAGACCGTCGGAGAGCCATGCGGTGGTGGTGCGGCGGTGAGCTTCTCCGGCGAAGGAGGACCATGATTTGATGGTGGATATCTCGTGGTTAATGTGGGAGATTAATGGATGTGATCTGCATGGGAGGCTTATGGATCTTGTATGGTGGGAGACACGTGGCTTTGAGGGTTGAGATGGTTTGTTTGGGAAAGAGAGAGATCGCCGGAAAACTCCAACCATTTTTGGGAGGAGAGAGAGAGAGAGCTTGTATGAGTTTTTGGAATGGTGAAAGAGGAAGAAGAAGGAGGTGTTTATATATTATAGTGTGTTGCCATGTTGGGTGTGGGGTTTGTGTAATGAAGTATGAAATGATGTGCACGTGGAAGAGTTTGATATATTTGAGAATAATTGCTTTGTTATTTCCCAACTATAAATTTTTATAGTTCAGTTGAGATGTAGATGTGTATATAGTATACTAGAAGAATCTATTTTTTATTATTCAATTGCACAAAATTAATTTTTATATATTATACTAGGTGAAAGCCTGCGCCGAGCGCAGACTGAGTTTCTAACTATATTTCTACTTATGGTTTTGTTTTGTTCATTAAATCTTATGCGTCGTGATCACTTTCGCAACCTTCATGTCCTTCCAATGTTGATGCAAACCTTCCATGACACCATGAAAGACTCATTTTCCACCAAAAATGGAACATGCTAATTTGAAATTTGTGTAAATCACTCTTCTAATAATTGGTTAAGAAATAAGAAAAGCTAAGCATGGATGTGGTGAGATCCTACCAAGAACGAAGATGATGTTCATCTTAAGGCATATTATTCTCAAGCATTATCTTTCTTCATTTGTCAATATCTCGACGTTATCATCTTGCTCATAAGGTTTCATAATGAATTCAGTTTGACTAATTCCATTGTTGATTTTTCTATCTTTAATTTTCGCTAAAAAAAAGGAACAGTCCATATAACTTATATCAGAATGGGAAAAAGCTTAAAAGATGTATTTTTGTGAAGTTAAAAGGCTTATAGTGGAAAGATTTTGTTCTTGGCTTAGGAGTCCATTTTCTACTTTTGCTTTTTCACATTTTGTCTCAAGGTTTATTTTCTCTGTTTCCCCGAATTTCAAAGTTCTTAACCTACTGAAGAACTAATTCTCCGCTTCCCCAAACTCTTCTCAAACTTCTTAACCTACTGAAGAATTAATCTTATTTTCATGAAAAGGAAGAGTTATCATCTAGTTTTAGGCTTTGCGCAACTATCATCATCGTTTCATGCTTTCATCACGAACCATCTGAATAATTCTTCTTGAAACTTAATTGTATATTACACTTGTAAAAAGTGAGGAAGACAGCTAAAAAGATGTATTATCGAGGACGAAATGAAATGGTAAATCTTGAGCAATGTTCCTCAAGTAGGTAAGCTCTTTATCAGCCATTCTTGCTTAGCACTAATAAACATCCGATCTTCATGTATTCTTGAAAACGTAAAAAGAGGAAACATTATTTCAAATGAACATCAAAGTTTTTCAAGTTTTGATGGAAGAATTTCAACGAAATATGGACTAACCAAATCTTAGGATCTCTTGAGCTCGCTCCATATTTTGAGAAAGAGGAACATCAAATTTCACCATACCAAGCTTGTTTAATCTCCTGATCGATCTACTAACTTCCATAATATTTTCTGTAACCCAACATGTTATATGAAATAGATAACCATTGGCCTTATGTACATTTCTAGTCACGTACTTGTCAAACTGACGTTGTGTTCCCTGCATTAGATTTTTTTTATAGTAGAAGTATAGAAAAGAGAAAACAACCATTATAAAAGAGAAATAAATTGTTTGGAAGTTGGTGATGAAGCTCTCACATATTATTTGGTTTTTTTTTTTATGGTTGTCTTTATGAGCAACTTGATTAATCTTTTATTACTATTTTTTACATGATATAAATTACATGATTTATGTAATTGTATAGAACGTTTATTGTCTTCCATTCTTCTATCTACATTTAGATTTCTTGTTTGTTAAAATAAGACATTTATTATTTGAATAACTATAGTAATGATTTTTCAAATTCTTATATTAACAAATGTATAATTAATGTTGTTTTTGCATGTATATAATTTTTTTAATTGAAAATAATAAATTATAAACCCAACATGTTATATGAAATAGATAATCATTGGCCTTATGTGCATTTCTAGTCACGTACTTGTCAAATTGAAGTTGTGTTCCTTGCGTTAGATTTTTTTTGTAGAAGTACAGAAAAGAGAAAACAACCATTAGAAAAGAGAAATAAATTGTCTGGAAGTAGATGATGAAGCTCTCGTATATTTTTTGGTTTCTTCTTTGATTGTTGTCGTTATGAGCAACTCGATCAATCTTTTATTGCTAATTTTTACATGGTATAACTTACATGATTTATGTAATTGTATAGAACTTTTATTGTTTTCCATTCCTCTATCTAGCTATATTTAAATTTCTTCTTTATTAAAATAAGACATTTTATTATTTCAATAACTATATAAATGACTTTTGAAATTCTTATGTTAACAAATGCATAATTAATGTTGTTTTTACATGTATATAACTTTTTTGAATTAAAAATAATAAATTCTAAATAAATATTTGATGTGGCAATGAGGTGGAAGATGATGTGTCTTCATGAGAAGAGAGAAAAACTATCTTTATATATATAGATGTACTATTTCGATGATGCACTTTGTGATTTAATACAATTATATACCTGTTAGACGTGTTAATTACCAGAAAGTAGTTTAACATCGAATGACTTAACACTTATAAACTCAATTTACATAGCCATTTAAACTCAATTTACATAGCCATTTAAACTCAATGTTTAGTCAATATACACTTATGAACACTTAGAAAGTTCATAACCATTTAAACTTAATGTTTAGTAAATAAAATGATAGATTGGTAACTTTGTACCATCACGGTATAAGATATACCGTGTTTGCAATTATCAGTCTTATAAACGATATCAAAAGGGTTAGCAATATGTTATGATCATTATTTTTGTACTGTTTAACACAATTTATTTGACAACATTTAACTATTTTGTAACTGTTTCCAATTTTCATTCACCGCTAAAAAAAATCGTAGTGCTTTAGATAACCAATCGGACTTAAGAAAAAAACGTACACTTTTGTATTGATAGTACAATGGGATGAATTTCCTTCCACACAAATGAGAAGATGTTTCGAATTCGGCAACCACCTTGGGAACAATTAACCTATCTATTGCCATCGGTCCATGTAAACTATCTTCGGTCGAAACTCCCTAGATTGAAAAAAAGCAACCGTAGATTCAAAGTGCAATAGCCTTTTGAATAGATAGGATAGAATCAGCAGTACGCTTGCAAGAGATTCGGCTTAAGTTCGATCATTTGTATATAGTAGCATCACAGAAATAATTTAAGGTTAATAATGAATTGATTAATCAGATTTAAGGAGTAAAGAGACATAACATATGTTCCATTTCAAGCGGAGAGGGAACACACGTGGGTTGGCCACCCTAGCTAAGACCTCCAATCCAAAACTCTTCTCACTTCCTCATCAAATTTGAGTGATTCGCACTCGCTATTGTATTATTTATCAGATATTGTTTTAATCAAATTACACATACTTGAGTCTTTCATAAATTAATTTGGTAGAGCCGTAGAGGTTTATACGCGTTAAGACAAAAAAATTCTCACATGGTTACGGATGATCATCAACATTAACTGAATTTTTTAATCAAATACATTTTATACATTCGGCGAACTAGTTCGTTCAAGTCCATTTTATATCAATTAAACGTAGATTTACATGGAGAAAATTTCATATAAACAATAATATATTTGAGTCCTCAAAAAACCAAAAGAGATTACATTGATACTTTGTTCACATGTATTCATCATTTACTTACAATGTACATATATATATACGAATATGATAATAGTTAGTCTGATGGTCTTTTAAAGGGAAATTGGCATGTATAATAGGTTTTATGTCCTTAATTAATAATCTAACACTAAATTAAGAGAATAACATTCAGCTCAACTAAAATGACAATACTACCCATCATTAATTCATAACTATTATTAAGGAAATCAAAAATCAAAAATTAATATTACCAAAACCTAATTTATTTTTCATCATCTTCTTTCCACGCCTCTTTTATTCTTTTTCAGCCACTTTTTTTTCTTCTTCTTCTCCTTCTTCCATTGTTTCTTTCTTTTTTTCTTCTTATTTTTCTTTTTCTTCTTACATAAACATCATTTATCTTTTTCTAATAATCCATAAAATCAATTATCATAGATTAAAAATCTTCAGCAATGGATTAAGATTATATGTCTTCTCGTTGTCCAACGTTAAGCTCCTTATTATCGTCTCATCTCCTTGTTAATATAAGCCGCCGCTGAAGATCGATAGAGTTAACTATTTTCAGAAATCAGGTAACTATATTTCTCATAATAGTTAACTATATATGTTATTTTCAATTATATAAACTATAATACGTAACTACGTTTTTGATAATAGTTCGCTAAGTATGTTATTATTTTTCATTATGCTAACTATAATGGACAACTATATTCTGAATATATAGTTAACTATTTTGTCTAAATAAGTAATTATTATAACAAAGTTTTCATATAGTCCACTATGTTATAAGATATGTAGAGTAGACAACTATCTTATATATGTTATAAGATATGTAGAGTAGACAACTATGTTATAAACATAGTTAACTATCTTCTCAAATCATAGTTACAAAATATAGTCAACTATATTTCCATGTCAATAATATATAGTCTCGAAAATAGTCAACTATATTATTAAATAGTTATGTAGTGTTGTTTTTTACCTAATTTTTATATATATTTTTTTTTTTGCAGAGAACAGATCAACTTTTTCAGAGATCAAGATTATTGATGAGAAAAATATATTTAAGGAAAAATATTTTCAAATATTTGTTTTTAATGTCAATAATTATCACATTTAATAGGGGCAAAATTGTCCATTATTTTATTCTCACTGCTATTCACTTAATTTTATCTCTTGTGATGTTAGATACTTATTTTTGAACCAAAAACCTATTATTGAGCTAATTAACCCTCTTTTAAAACCAACCAATTGTTTTTTCTATTAAATAAAACTGTTAAACTGCAGATTATGTGTCTAGTAATTAACAAAGCACGAGGAGTGAGCTGGTACGTGTCAGAGAAGAGAGCTCCAACTATGCACCAAAGGATCAAAAATCACGGTTTTCTTGTTCACGACACTTCACATATGTCTTACCACGATTACAAAATATATAAATATATAATTGTATAATCTAAACTAGCCATTAAATCGAGAACTAAGCATTAGATAATTAGGTAGTGCAAGCGTGTGGACTTTCAAAACGAGTGTTTCGGCGTAGATCCACAAACATCAAGAGTGGCCCTTACTTAACGCTAACAGAATTAGATTTTCTTAAGCATGTGATTTAGCTTGATTTCTGGATTTACTTGCAACTCGCTTGAAATAAAACGTGAAGAGCTACACAGGCTCTCTGTGATAGGATTTTAGAGATATTTCTCGAATCAAGTGTTTTAGATCGATGGATTTTAGTATATACATGTGATTTCTCCGATAAAATATGATAGAAATTTTAGTGGTTATGAGTCATGAATATGTTATTATTTGGAGAAGATATACCATTTATATCTCAATATAGTTTGACAAACTGGATGTTGAGAGCTTGGTCGACGAATTATATTTGCTATAAAATGTTTAATACGATCCATCGTTTCTGATTGAAGTTATATTTGTCGTGTTACTTGTGTATACATGGTTAAAGCATTTTTAGTTAACATGTATGTGCGTACGAAAAGCATTTTCCCTTTCTTAATTTATGAGCTATATATTATTTTGAGAGGAAAAAAATACTACGAAAATTAAAGGTGTTATAACATGTCTTTCAGTTCATTATTTGAAATATCGTATGTTTATAGAGCCATTGAAATGAAAATCATCTTAATTCATTCGTTGAAACGTATTGGCTTAAGTAGTTTTCCTTTCGATAAATCAAAACCAAATTGATCTTTTACTCACACAAAAAATGTGTTTATAACATAGATGAAATGTGTAGATTATCAATCATATTGAATACTAAATTTCGGAACATCCATTTCCATGTAATTAGCTAATTGAAAAGAAGAAGAAAAGCATTATAGGTGTTTGTAATACGGCCGATATTATATAATTCGCATCTTTACTCGCGTGATGTGCCGAGATTCCAACCCATCTGCCAAATGCAAGGTCACGTGAGCTGTAGATAACTTAGTTATTTGGTCGGGTCCGTCTTCTTTTTTTTTTTTTTTTTTTTTTTTGAAAAAAGAATAAGATCCTTCATACTAAACCAAGAAGGAGTTACTTAATAGGAGTTACAATAGAGGTTTAGGTTCCTCTAAACCACAAGGACAAGCAATCTCCAAAGCTTGGTTTATCTTTAAGAGCTAGGCAAGCGTCTCGAATGTTTCTGTCCACCTTCTTGAATAGGATCTCCGCCGGGACACGAATATTTTTGAAATGCGGCTATTTCGCTGCTTCCAAATAGAGTACACAATTGTTTGTGCCACTAGTAATCTCAGGTTTTTTTCTGCTGCATTTGGAAAGGACCTTCTTAACCATCTCTGAAGTGTGATCCATGTTCCAAAACCCATATAATGAGCATCAAGCCTAGAGAAAGCCAAACGCCAAACCTCCTGACTGTACGGACAGCTCAAGAAAAGGTGATCTCTTGTTTCATGGTAAATTTCACAAAGCACACATGTGCTATCTTCAACAACTCCCCAATTGAACAACCTTGATTTCGTGGATAACCTATCGAGACAGGCTAACCACAGAATCAAAGCATGCTTAGGGGTGTGTCCACTGAACCAAACCTCCTTGTGCCATTCAACCTCCTGGAACGGTACATTAGTTTGTTTCCTTGCAAGAGAGAACTTAAAGGTGTCCTTTTGAGGACCATCTCCGTCCCTCCATCTGTACCGATCAATAAGACCCTCTGTTACTTGGACTGTGGTGAGATGGCATAAGACAAGCTACATTTTCACTTCTAGCTCCTCTGATATTCCACCCATTTGAAGTAGCAACAAAAGACACCTTTGAATTTAACGGAATACCGTATATTTTTGGTTCTTCTTGCCCTATGAAATGAATTAGTTGTCCAAATGGTGTCCAATCATCAAACCAAAAAGAGCAATCCATTCCATTCCCCACTGTGCAAGAAATAAAGTCTTAGCAAGATACCTGAGCTTAAGGAGTTGGATCCACGTTGATGAACCATTCCCTTTATCACTCAAACTCCAGAAAGATAGATCGAGTCCGTCTTACAAACACACATAGGAAAAAATTTCCAGCAATGAAAGTAATTTATTCGTTAGAGATTGGTGTATGCATGTAATGATGCGTAAAAAGCTGTATAAATTCTGCACTAAATCAAACTTAAAACATCGAATCCTGTAACAAGCTCAATTTCCGAATAGATTTGGTGGTTCTTCCATGTGATATTAGATCTATATATAGAAGTGCATCTATCTTGATATAATTTGATTCTTTTCGCACTGAATACACAAAAGAAGATCTTGGTTCAGCTCAAATATCAATGTTCCCTGAATAAAATTTCACTTTCTTGTATTATGTAACCTGATATATATATATGTTTTTAGAACCAACCAAAAGACGAAAACACTAAAGAAATGAGGAAAATTTGTTAGCTGATTAAGTTGGACCTAAAACACGATTAATGTTTCTAATTGGGCCTTAAGCCCAACATACAAATTTGTTCAGAGGCGGGAGCTTCCCATTTAACGGTCACTCTTCTCATCTCATCAAACTCTTCCACACACCTCCTCGAATCCAAACCTCCCACTCGTTTCCTCGCACCTGCGAGTTTTTCGCCGGCGACGTTGTCAAAAATCTTCTCCCAACCTTTTTCCCAATCCCCGCTTGCGTCGCAAAGCTCCACCGTATCATTCTCCCACTCCGTCCAACTCCACTTTTTGTTCAACTTTCCCATAGCTTCCGCCACGCAGGAGCCGCGGCAGGCGACCGTGCATGGACGGCATTTGGCACCGTTTAACTGTCCCCGGCTCGAAAGTGCGGCCACGGGTACTCCGTAGTTACCAGGAGGAAACTCGTAGGTTCGATCGGTCATGATGCAGAAAGGGAGTGGTTTGGTAACGTAAGGGACACGGTGTGTTGTGAGCTGAGCTTTAAAGGCGGATTCGGAGTTGAGACGAGTTAAACCGGCTGCGTCGAGGTCGGGGATGAGTGAGAGACGAGAGAGAGCTACCGCTGACGTGTTGAGATCGCCTACTCCGAAACGGTCGTTGAGACCACCGTAAGAGGATCCAGGTGGGACTAGGTACTGACCCGGTATAAAGTATTCCGGATCGAGTGGGTCAGACCAGTAACCATCAACACGGGTCCGAACTATCCAGTCGTATGTGAAGTTATTCTCGTTTTGGTATGCCTTTATCATTGTTATGCAACCTTCCACGAGGTTGAAGTATTGTAATAAGCCCTGTCATTAACACCAAGAAGAGAAAATATTTTCAGAACAAAGCAAAATAACTAAACTAATTGTATAGATCAATTATAGAAAATAACAGAATCGCGTATCACGATTCATCAACATTGTCTAGTTATATAGGACAAATGATGTAAGGACAAGAAGTTCAAAAAAAAAACAATGCTTAACTAAAGTGAGCAAATTATATGCAACAAAGTTTAAAACCAATGTATAGTTAAATACATGCTTAGAACAAAAATACACTAAAAAGCCTCCACATTAACATCATCACGCCACACATTAACACCATCATGCCCCGCATTAACCATTTCATAAACAATTATTACTACCATACCAAACAAAGTAGAATACCTTTTTCTACAAAGCCTATATATGTAAAGTAAACTACAAGCTGTCAAATGAATCAAGATCTTCTTTATAAGGAAAAAGTGGGTCCCGAAAAGGTAAGTAGTCAATTTTCAATCTCGGATTAGTAAGGAATTAAACCTATGCGAGTTGCAAGACAATGACAATTACCAAGAAACCATAATCTTAATCTCATAGAACCCGATTCGAGAAAGATGCAATTAACTCATATAACTAATCAACAAATATAGTCAATAGCTAATTAATACCACCCATATCATAGTGTAATCCATTACCATTTGAAATAACATTTACATAAAACAATTTTGGTATAAAATAACGTGAAAAAATATACTAGTACTATTTAGTGACATTGTGAAAACACCAAATACCAAACCAAACCAAACCAAACCCATCATTAAGAAAAGAATTCGTTCACACTAGTAACGTACGTAACAAGAAACGGTTACACCAACCCTAACCCTCTCCAACTAAACGGACCCTCTTTTATAACCACTTTCTTTATTTTTATTTTCTGAATTTGATGTATAACGTAATCACATTTAATTAAATAAAAGTTAGTGAAAATAATTAATAAAGTACAGAAGTTAATTCTTGACCAAAAAGATACTTCAAGAAGATTATTTTTGACCCAAAAAAAAGTGTAAGGAAAGTTAATTAAAAAGCCTTAATAATTTACCTTAATACCATTAGGAGAGTTCATTGGTGTAAGCACACGAACCATCGGTTCAGTCTCATTAATCGGTTTAGGTTCAAAGATACGAACCGAAGCAAGTCTCGGTACATCTTTAAGTAACCGAAGCTTAAACGAATTATGATCAAGAGGACTATTAAGAAACAAATCAGCATTAGGATAAACCAATAAAATCTTCTCAATAATCGACGGTCCGGTTAACTCAAACCGTCTTGCTCCTCCAACCAAACAAACCGCAATTCTCGAATTAACCAACTCTTCCTTCTTCGAATTCCTCCGCCGTAGCTTCTCCACCTCCTCCGCCGTTGATTTTACGTCGGAATCGGAAAATCCGGCGGCGAAATAGGAGTTTTCGGTGGTTACGGTTAAGGTACGAGTGTAGATTAGGTTACGAAGAGGGGTTAGAGTTGGAAACGGATCTATAGAGAGAGAATAGAGAGAGTATAAGATGAGAAGAGAGAGAGATGGGATTACGAGGAGGAGGAGGAGGAGACGACGATCTACGTCGGAGATTCGCCTTGTGACGTACATCGTTACGACGGAGAAGGAAATGATCGGAACCCTAAAACCACCGAGAGATTTTTTTTTTTTTTTTTTTAAACTGATTTTGGAGACGCGCTTATTTAGTTTGTTATGGAAAATGGAGGAAGGTGAAATCAACTTTAAGCGTGGGTTTGATTTTGTTTTCCTTTTCTAATTTTTATATATTTTATTACCCATATATATAAATATCTACATGGTGTAATTAAAAAACTGATAATGAATTAATTAGTTTTATTTATATACGTATATATTGATTACGTTTACAAAGAGAAGTGGTGTAATTTTTGGGTTTTTTTTCCACGTTTCTTTGATAAAAGTGGTCCTCGTTAATTAACTCTTTCACTAGGCGTTATTTGTTTAAATGTATAGTGTTACTGTTAGACCACCATCATAAATATTTAATTGTATTAGGAGATGATTCTCGGATCGAAAAGATGGTACGTACGTAGTTTGTGTAGCAAGAGAAGTTTTACTTTTTGTTTGCTTAATCAGAGGGAAAAGAAAAGTATATGTTAACGTCAAATAGGATAAACTAATTCAATTCCCCGTTTTGGAGATTCGACGAAGAATTATGTGTTTTGGACGAGTTTTTTACTCTTAGACCCACTTTTTATTAAAATATTTGACAAAACACACACTTTCTACTATCAAGGCACTTCTATGAGTGTAAAAGACACATCTAACCTTTTCTTTTTTTTGTTTCCACTTAACTCATGGTCCCACTCTCTTTTATTTTTATTATTTTTATCACTTTCTCTCCTCTCCTCTCTCTTCTTTTTTATTTTCTGTTTTTCTCTTTTTTTATTTTCAAATTTTTTTCTTTTCTTTTATCTCTTATTTATTCTACTATAACACTTATTTTACTAGATAGTAACATCTCATATACCATGTATTCGTATGGTCACATCTTGATGGTCAATTAATAGACTGTCAACATTTCGAGCTTCACTAGTATAATTGTTGTGTGTTTTAATAGTATGTCTCGTGTTCAAGTAATATAATATGTCTATCAACTTTTAGTATTCCACCTTGTCAAGTATAAATGTATGTTTGGATATTCATGGTCAAATAATATAATCTATATAATCAACTA
This sequence comes from Arabis alpina, assembly GCA_900128785.1. NCBI lineage: Eukaryota > Viridiplantae > Streptophyta > Magnoliopsida > Brassicales > Brassicaceae > Arabis > Arabis alpina. The sequence continues at coordinate 33,785,641 of LT669789.1, forward strand.
TTAGTGTGACAAAATAAAAAATAAAAATAATAATCAACTATTAGTATTTCACCTTCTCAAGTATTACTATTATTGATTTATGGTCAAAGTTTTTGTGGTTCATGATTTATGGTTAAATTTTTGTGGTTAATGTAATAAGTGATTCATGGTTTAGTGTTTTATGGATAATTCCCCTATCTTGCAACTCTGTTGATGCTTTGTACCTTTTTTATAAAAAAAATTTGTCTTGTAAACGGATTAAAAGTAAATGTCTTGAGTTCGTGAACATAAAAGTTCTGTTATTAGATTCAGAAGGTATGTTATCCATATGAACGATATGCATGGTCATAGTTTTATGGTTACAAATTATTTCATTGAGTTTGTTAGTCCATTAATCAAACCATTTTGTTTCGATTTTATTGTCAAATTTAGTTAATCAAAAATGAACCATTCATAACAGTATATCAAAATGCATGATCCAATAAAAAAAAATTCGGTTTGTGTGAGCAAAATAGAAGAGAGAGTGTGGTATTAAAATAGTAAATGGTCCCCACAAAGAAGGGTACAAATAGTTTGGTCAAAAATAACAAGAATATCTCTAAAAAGTGCCTCAATCTCAAGAAGTGTGTATAAAAGATAATACTTTTCAAAAAGTGTGTATAATAGTAATCAACCCGTTTTGGACTGGTCTATAGATTTTTTTCTTTTAAAATTGGGCTATATAACCATATTTATATTTATGTGAGATCTTTGTACTATTTTAAATGTTTACATATATGATATATCAATATAAAATAGTACAAAGATCTCACATAAATATATGAGAATTTGCAATGTGAACGTATGAGATTTATTTCTTTATTTTCCATGAATTTTGTTATCCTTCTGTGATGAATGTTTTACTTTTTTAACATTAATTGATTTGATATAAGTCAACTTCTAAATAAATTTGTAATCAGTTCTTTTGGATACAAGAACTTTTGTTTATAGAAAATTAGAAATGGTGATAATCTGCAATCACTAACTTCTTATTTTCTTTCATAAATGGTACACTAACTAACTTTAAAGTACAATCTTGGGCTTCTTTTCATGGGCTTACATATCTTAATATGCTCTCGAAACCCGATCAAGTTCTAATTATGCCTTAAGCCCAACATACAAATCTGTTCGGACTCGGGAGCTTCCCATCTAACAGTCATTCCTCTCATCACATTAAACTCTTGAACACATGTCTTCAAATCCAAACCTCCGATTTGTTTTCTCGCATATGCGAGTTTTTCTCCGGCAGCGTCGTCAAAAATCTTCTCCCAACCTCTTTCTAATCCCCCACGTCCGTGGCAAAGCTCCATCGTCCCGTTCTCCCACTCCGTCCAGCCAACATCTCGGCTCATCCTTCCCATCACTTTCTCCAGACACGAGCCACTGCATGCGACCGTGCATGGACGGCATTTGACACCGTTCAAAGGTCCTCGGCTCGATAGTGCAGCCACGGGCACTTCGTACTTAGACGGAGGATAATTATAGGTCTGATCGGTCACGATACAAAAAGGGATAGATTTGGTAACGTAAGGGACACGGTGTGTTGAGAGCTGAGCCTTGAAGGCAGACTCGGAGTTGAGAGCAGTTAAACCGGCTAAGTCGAGGTCCGGGATGAGGGATAGGCGAGAGAGAGCAACCGTTGAGGTGTTGAGATCGCCGACTCCGAAACGGTCGTTGAGACCACAGTAGGAGGAACCAGATGGGACTACGTACTGACCCGGTATGAAGTATTCAGGGTCGAGCGGGTTAGACCAGTAACCGTCAACACGTGTCCGGACTATCCAGTCGTATGTGAAGTTATTCTCGTTTTGGTATGTCTTTATCATCGTGATGCAGCCTTCTACGAGGTTGAAGTATTGTAATAAGCCCTGTCATTGGAAGCAAGACGAGAAAATTAAATTATTTTCAGATTTTTCATGATGTCATCAATTACCATTCGAAATGTCATTTTTAAAAGATTTGTTTGTATACGGTAAAATGAAAAAAAGTTAGCATTATCAAATATGTGAGATTGTGATCCGAGCCCAAATACCAACCAAACGGTCCTAACCCATCATTATACAAAAAATATTCCTTCACATGTGTAAACGTACGAATTAAAAAACGGTTACACCCGCCCTAGGGAAAAAGGCTAATTTGGACTGAAACAATTTGCGTTGTGTCTTTTTAAACCTCAACTTTTGTATATGGCTAATTTGAACTTAAACTTCAAATAAATTCAAATTTTGTACCCGAACTAACATGTTTTGTGCCGAATTATACATTGACCAAGATTCAGTAAGTCAACGTTTACGGAACATTGACTAAAATGACACGTGGGTTAGTTAGCTCGATTTCGTTGGCTCAAAATAACGTCGTTTTGTTATTTTAATAAAACAGTGTCGTATTCATTTAGAGAAAACTCGAAACTGAATCCCAGTTCGATGAAATGACGTTGTTTTCATTTAGAAATTTATCGAATTAAAGATTCGATTTCGAATTTTCTGTAACGAAAACGACATCATTTTACTAACCGAAACGGCGTTGTTTTCAAGCATTTTTTACCTAGCCAACTAATCCACATATCGTTTTAATCAATATTTCGTTAACGTTGACTAACGGAAAACGGAATCTTAGTCAATGTACAATTCGGCACAAAACATGTTAGTTCATGTATATAATTTGAATTTATTTGGAATTTAGGTTCAAATTAGCCATATACAAAAATTGAGGTATAAAAAGACAAAACACAAATGGTTTGGGTCCAAATTGGTATTTTTTCCCCACCAACCCTATATAAAACTCTTCACCACTTTCTCTGCTTTCTTTATTTATTAACGTAACCGCTTATAATTAACTATTTTTTATTTTTGGTCAAACACTAAAAGTTAATAGTAAACAAAAAATTAAAACGTAAGGAAATGAGAGTTGAATATTAATACCTGTATGCCATTTGGCGAATACATGTGCGTAAGGACTCGAACCACCTGTTCAGTCTCGGGGATCGGCTTAGGCTCAAAGATACGAACCCATGCGAGTCTAGGTGCGTCCTTAAGCAACCAAAGCTTGAACGAGTTTCGATCGAGAGGACTATTAAGAAATAAATCCGCATTAGGGTAAACCTTTAAGACTTTCTCAATGATCGAAGGTCCGGTTAGCTCAAACAGTCTAGCTCCTCCCACCAAACATATCGCAATCTTTGGATTTATGTCGGTAGGTTTCGAATCAGTTAAGTTATGAGTGTATATAAGGTTCCGAAGAGGAGGGAGAGATGGACATGGTTTAAGAGAGAGAGAAGAGAAAGAGAGTATGAGGAGTAGAGAGAGAGAAAGGATTACGAGGATAAGGAAAAGACACCGATCGATGTAGGAGATTCTTCGCCGGGGACGTAAATCATCGTAAACATGATCTGACGAACTACCACAGTAGATTTTCCACAAGCAATTCATTTGTCTGCCGAGATATATAAACTTTTTTCTTTCAAAACTTATAGCACCCCCAATGGCATTATATAAGAGGAGTTTTCAACAAAATAGGAGAGAAAATGAATTGAATTTCTCTTGGAGAGCACGTCCAATACCTACTAGTCAAAGAATCTCTCAAATATATTATAATAATAATTATATTATTTATATAACTGTTAAGGTAGAAAATAAAATCTAAACCAATCATATGTCTTCAACTTTTCATGTATCAAATCAGTTCTTAAAAACTTGTTGACAGGTTCTCATTGTTCTCTCTCTTGCTTTTTAAATATTTTGTATTTTTAATTAGGTGAAAAATTTATGGAAGAACTTCCATTGGGATTATTCTAATTCGTTCTCATACTTTGGAGAAACCCGCTTGACACTTGCTTCTTTTTTAATTGGTTCAACATATTTTTAATAAATTTAAATTTAAATAAATATTTTTTTTGTCAATTTAAATAAATAACTTAAATAAACAAAATAATATACTTGAGTTATCCATGAGTTTCTCAAAAATATTTTTTAATCACTTTAATTATTTATTTAAAGTTTAAATTATTAAAAAAACATTGGACTAATCAGATTTGGACAAATCATAAATGAGTTTCTCCCAATGTTGAGAACAAACTTCTTATTTGAGAAATCCACTCTCATTTTTTTTCCTAGTTTCTTCTACTTTTTATTATTTTAAATTTTTTAACTGAATTAGAAACTCTACTAGAGCCTCCCATTGGAGTTGCTCTTAGAGATGCTTTTAAGAATTGATTGAAAGAGGTGTTGTTTATTAAAGAAATTCAATCTATATGTTCATTTGTGTTTCACTCAAAACTAAAGCTACTTTATTGTACTCTATTTTTAACTCAATTTTTGAGTTAGAAAGAGTGGAAAATAAAATGGGAATGGAAATATTATTAGTGGGAGTTGAGTTTATATAGAGTTAATTGATTTTAAAAGTAGAAAGATTCCTTAATAAATTTGTCAAAGAGATTTGTGTATTTAAAAAGATTAATTGTAAAGGTTTTAAGAATTCAAGGGATATCCATAGCATCTATAGTATAAAATTGTCTTTAATAAATTAAATTATACGGAATCTATTTTCAAATAACACTATAATTTGATAGAATCACCAAATCAATATAATTAGTAAAAAAAATTAAATACCATATAATTTTGAACAAAATTTTACTAAATAAAAATAAAAATCAATAAACCAGTAACAATGGAATCATTTTAAATAGTCTACATTAGTAATTTACATTCATGCTAGTGCCATTTCTTATTTAAAAAGTTCACATGTGTATATCAATATAATTATGCATAGAAGTGCCTTTCAAAATGATGGTCCATATTTGTTATGAATGATGTACATAGATTTTCTTGGAGACATATACTATAACTTCTTTTTTGTCATTCAAAAATAAATAAAGCAAAGGTAACAAGAGTTGTGAAACCAATAAAAACATAGTGCGTAACAAGTTAACCAAACATGCATCAAATTATGGAGGATCCATTCGTTTATTCATCATTTAGGTCAATTTATAAAAATTCATCTACCTAATTTGATGCATGTTTGGTTAACGTGTATACTATGTTTTTAAATGAGATGATACTTAATGTTTGTTAATTAATGTAAGAAACAAGCAACATTTACATAATTTAGATGAATTATAAAAATTTAGGTCATCTTCTTTTATACTCCCTCCGTTCTTTAAAGATTGATTTTCTAAAGTTTTCACACATATTAATAAAACAAATTAATGTTTGACTAGAAATATATTGGTTTTTGTACTAAACAATTTTCCATAAGTTTGACCCAATAACAATCGAATAAAATCAATTAATATGTCTTGAAAGCTACAATTTATAATTATTATTGCATAGAAAATGTAAAAAATCAATCTTTTTAAAACAAATTTTTTTTCTAGAACATCACTCTTTAAAGAACGGAGGGAGTATAATAATTAGGTGATTATTTATGCGTACACACGGATTTAAAACATTTTAAAAAAAAAAAAATTGATTGAAGAGTGTTGAGCTTGGGACGTGCAATAATGTAGGTCATATCCAATTATTGGTTTTGCATGTGTTTTTGGTTAGGACTTTCTGAGAATCCACATTTTTCTCGTCTTCTTGTTCGGTTTGAGTTGATGACTTTGATGTTGAGGCTTTCCCTTTATCGAGACCGTAGTTTTTCTTCTCAAACATGATTTTGCATTGGCAGATAAAGACAAATCATTCTGCTCCAAAGTCACATATTTTGCCTTTTTTACATTATGGTGATCCGTTGCAACAAAACATGTCGGTTTTAACCTCGAAATTAATAAATATTTGGTGAAAAACAACTGTTTTTGATGATTTTTTTACCAAATTTCGTTCGTCAAGAAATGGTGGTTGGAAATGATCAGTTCGTAAAAATTTAATCAAAATATTATGACCAACCGGTGTTGATCTAAACATGGTCAATAATGACATATGGCAATTATGAACTAATAATTTAGTGACAGATAGGACTTCACAATAATTGAGAGAGCATGTGATTGGGAAGAGTAACTTGGGAGTGAAAGATCAACATCATCATATGCTTCATTGGTTCCTTTCCAGATACAGATAAATCCAAACCACTATATTGCCACAATACATGTATGAGCTTGTCTTCTCTTCTCAAACTTGAGTCTTTCGAGCCTGGAATGCCTAAGCCTGAAACAGAAATGCAGGTAATGAAAGAAGAACTATCACACAATAAAACCACATGTTTTCATTCAAGAGTACTTTGCCTAGACATGAAACAAAGTGTTTTTCATCGTACTGCAAACTCAATGGATGATCAAGAGCAGCATAAGCCAAATGCTGCCCAATAACCTACGAGAAGCAAAGTAGGAAAGCATGTTGGTATTTACAATCGCCACAAGAATCCAAATAGAAATGTTAAGATGAAAGATTGTTATTAACCTGATGATTTTGAGAATCAATATGGCAACACTGAATTGGGCCACGAAAGAGTTTATTTGGAAATTTCATGAAGTATTTGTCAAGGGGACCATCAAAGGGAACATATACGGCAAGAGAGGGTCTTTCTCACCTTCCAGACCAAACCGCTTGCTGCGAATGACTAAAACTCAAAAGAGATAATTCATAGTCATTTATAAGAGAGGTAAAAACAGAACCAATCAAACTGCGTACCTAACAATACTTCTGGGAAAACCTAAATGCAAAGTAACGTCTAGGTGACTACCATCAATCCTCAACTCAAATGCATTTACTTCAGAGAATTTCACACCTACACAACATATTTTACAGATCTTAAACTTAATCAACATTTTTATAGTCAAAGAATGAAAGTCTCAAATGGAAATTAAATCAGCCATTTCACAAGAGAACGTACGTAAAATATAGAACAAGTTTACAAAGTTTGCATGATCGGCAGAAAGCAATACAACGCAGGCCATGCTGCACCATCTATGTGAGAAGGTGTGAAACTTGATAAAGTGGGGTGAGAAGAAATGAAAGAGTATCTAACGTTTGCCACAACAGATCGACAACCATAGATTTTGATTCTTGTAAACCTTGAAAATGAACCCACCTTGATGATCCATGTTCAGCAAATTCAGTATTGTTCATGACTTTTGCACTTTATGGATGTAAATATGTTGAAGTATGAAAACCCTAAGAGCATCAGAGCACTTCCATCCCTCAGACCATCATTAACGATTAAGACTTTCATTTGATTAAAAGCAATACAAATAATAAATGAAGAGGAAGATCCGTTTGACACGTCTCGACGAGACCACCATTAAATTAATATTACAACTATTACTACTTTAATGCTAATGAAACCCAATGGGTCTCATTTCATTGTTAATGATGTTCTAATACTCAATAAAAGTTCTTAAATATTAGTATAATTATTACTATTTTAATGCTAATGAAACCCAATGTGTCTCATTTCATTGTTAATGATGTTTTTATACTCAATAAAAGTTCTTAAATATTAGAGCATCCTTAGAGCATTCTTATTGGTGAAATAAAGTGAGTGTCTTTAATTAAAAGTGACTAATTTATTCTTGAAACTTAATAAAATAGTTCTGCGGAGGGAAGCTAAAGAACGGTGTCTTCCGGACACGTGTCAATCTCTCGTATTCTTCTTCCTTCTCAGTTTGTTTTTTCCGACGATTGTATCTTTGATCGAATTTACTTGCATTGATCGGTTCACTTTTTTCTGATGAATTGATTTTCCCGATCAATTCGTCGTGTTCCTTGAATCTAAGCTTCGTTTTCATCAGATCGATCTTAGTTTACATCTTTTTTCAGCTCGATCTCTTGAATTCGAGTTATTTCAATGATCAACGAAGCTTGTTAATGCTTCAGTTTCGTTCTGTTCGATTGTTTATACTTCGATTCGGTTCGTACTCTCTTCCAATCGATCTAGCTAATCGATTGCGCTTTCTGATCATATATTGATAGCTTCAGTGATATGGTATGTCTATGGCTTCTACATTCTCGTTCTATGCAAAAAGATTATAGCACTTTCATTGTTGATGATGGTGTTGCCGTATGGAGATTTTGGGAATGTAGATATGTTTTTAGAGAGATGAATTTTTGGTTAGACAGTTTTACACAGAATCTGGAGTTTGATAATGATGGAAAATGGTCAGGATTCTGGTTTGATAATCATGATTTGAAGCTGCCTTCAAGACTATGCATCAAGGATAACGTGATAGAACATTGAGTTCCTTTGTCAAGGATTCAATTCGTTGTTATGTGATCTATGATGTTGTGAGATTGCTTCTGTTGGATGACGCACAAACAACTAGAGGATTGTTGTGTGCATTTCTGGCTTCCAAGAGCATCAAACTTGAAGTCTATCACTCTTATGAATTCAGTTCGTTTGTCAAGAGTCAAGACTTCCAAGGACTGCTCTAAAGCGTTGTTAATAGATGTTGCTATGAGGTTGCTTCTCTTGGATGATCCACAAACTTCTGGAGAGTTGTTGTGTGTTAGTGGACAGTTTATGAAGATGGAAACAACATCTGATCAGTGGTGTTTCTTGTTCTTGTCATGGCTGATTTCTCTTCAAAGCCATTCTTCATCAAGGTGTGTCACAAGTCATGGGGAGATATGGTCAGGTAGAATCACTAGTATGGCTGCTTTGACTAATGGAATTGATGGTGTCTTTGTTACCCCAAGGAATGTGGCTAATGTTGCGTTGATTGTGAGACATAATGGAGTTCATGTCCTGCATCTTCTAGGCTACTATGCTCGTGGTTTCTTGCTGCCTCGAATTTTTTTTCAGCCTCATGCCTCTTCTGGTCTTTGTTGTTCTGCAATCAAGCTTACATGATAAGATTTATGGACAAGGTGATGCAGAAGATAGAGATGGTTTCGCCAAGATGAGATTCTTCTTTGATTTTCAATCCCTTCTACAAAGACAAAGCCAAGACTGTGGTTTTCTTGGGCATACAATTGTGGCTTATTTTGGTTGGTTTGGATTCATTCTAGAGTTTCTCTACTTCTCCTTACCACGACCACCAGAACACATTGTGATTTCAGTTCACAGGCTCTCCCATTCACATGCAATTCATATGCATATGGAGTTAGTTTTCTCAGGCACAAGGTTGCTTGTGTGAAAGGAGATATTGACGTTTGAGTATCTATGGTTTAATCATTTTGTGGCTAATTTATTGTGTTGTTTGGCCACAGAAACGTGACGACTTCAAGGTCTTTTGAGTTGTGATCTTTCCTTGTGATAATTGGATGGGTCAAGAGGTTACAAACACATGTACACATCACTGCCTCTTGATTTCAATAGCACATGAGGAAACTTTCGAGATGTATTGTTGGCTTTGTGTTCCTCTTCGTTGTATTAAAATATTTTTAAAAAAAATTATGTAGAATTTCTAGAGTGTTACCATTGGACACAAGAATTTGAGATGAAAGTGTTTAAGTGTCAAACTGTTTTTTAGTCTTCAAATTTATATTAAAAAATGAATAAAGACACCTTAATGGTGTTACCATTAAGGATGCTCTTAGAGCATGTTTATTGAAGAGATTATGTTTCAAGTATCTACAAAATATAATAATAGTATTTTTAATAAATTTAAGTTATTTAATTTAAATAAACCAAATAAATTGTGCTTTAAACCTCTCACAAACTGATAAGTGGAACGTTGAACAAAGGAACTGTTTCAAAAGTATTACCCAAATGATACTTTCATTTTTTTTAATGAAATGATCCTCATAAAAACTCACCAATAAATGTGCTCTTATCAATGATAGACATTAACATTAGTTTAATATTAATTTGCATACTAATTTAATGTTTGAGATTCTTAAAGATTCTTCAATATTTTATATCTCCGTCAATGATATTTAGAGCATCTCCAATGGTTGACTTCATTTTTTCCGTCAAAAAACACATTTCTTCAAAAATGAAGAAAAATATGAAGCATGTTTTCTTCAATCATTTGCTTCTTTTTTACTTCAAAAAGAATATTCCAATCATCTTTTATCTTTATTTTCCTATTAATTACAAAATAACACTCTTTACTTTTCAAAAATACAAGTTTTACCTATTTATTTTATTTTTGACATATAATCAAACAAAAATCATGAAATCATAATTTATTATATAAAAATCATACATATCATAACATAAACAGGAAAAAAAAAAATTCATTAAACACTAGACATATATTTATCCCATAAATGATCAATTAATGCATTTCGAAGTGAGAATGAGTTGTTTTAATTTCTACTTTTGCTACTAATTATGTATTTTAATTTTTTATTGTTGGTTATATTGTTGTAATTTCTCTTTCATATAATTTAGTATTGCATTTTACTTTATAAAAAACAATTAGATAGAATGAAAACACAAAAAGTAAAATTAATTAGTTTAAATGAAATTCAGAATTTTGATTATCGATAAAATTTAAACATGTTAAAAAATAAAGGATCAATTTGCAAGAAAAAGTTCACTTTCAAAATATGAAGAATGAATAGTATTTCTTCAAATTTGAAGCAACACTATTCATTTCTTCATTTAAAGATAAAAATGAAGCACCATTGAAGAAGATTTGTTTTATTTTTATCTTCAAAATGAAAGAAAATGTGAAATTTGAAATACCTTGGAAATGGTCATATCAAAACCATTGTTTCTTATTAGGCCTCATAAAGTCCAAAGATCATCTTCTTCCTTTATTCCCTAATCTACGACAACTTTGTTCTAGTGAATTCTCTTGAATAGAATCCCAAAATGGAAGAAGCATAATCAAATCTCGAAGTTGTAGAAGAAGCCAAAGCAAATCTCGAAATCGTTGAAGCAATCAAAGCAACAAATCCCAAAATCGAAGAAGCAGAAGATGGTGAAGAACAAGAGGCATTCGGTAGTGGTAATCCATCGTGGGAGTGCCGGTCCAATGTTTTCGGATGCCCTACACAAATTTTTAAAATAGTATCTTTTCATATTTTTTTTAATATTATATATATAACTATATACATTTTGTCAAAGAAAAACCCACTAAAATTGTAAAATGCCTTACAAATATTACTTTTGTAAGAAAAAGTAGTTTATAACTTGTTTAAATATGTATATAAGGCTTAAAAATTAATTTTAGAAAAGCCCCATAAAATTTTGGACCCTAAGCAGTGATTTATGTTATGGGCCGGCCATGGGGTTGATCCAATTCAGGGTATGCATCACAAGTCAAGCTTAACTTGTGATGTGATGTATTTATTTGTGATAGTGATGATGATCGAAGAAGAATAAATAGATTTTAGAGATTTTTTTTTGTTAGGAAAAAAATAAAATAAGATGTCCAATGGCATAATGCCATGTGGCCTCGTTGAGACGTATCAAAAGTTTCATCCCAGTAAGACGGTTCAACCCAAAAATTACCAAAATTCTTTTTTTTTTATTTATATTATTTTTTAATCATTTGGTACTATAGAGTATCATTAATAATGATGCAAAAACCTCTCTTTCATGTTTTTTTCATTATTTTTCATTTTTTAGTATTAAAAAACCATGGAAAAATCTCCTATGGAGATGGTATAGACATTACATGAGTCTCTTATATAATAGTATTAATTTAATTTAATTTAATTTTTCCTTAAATGTTCAATTATTAAAATTACATCCAACCAATTAAAAACATACATTTGGCAAAGAATTTCTTAGGGTATAATCGAGAAACCGAAAGGAGGAAGAATAACGAAATATTAATGTGGACAACGAAACCGACGGAAGTTACGAAATTCTGTGTTGGGTGGAAACCGAAAAGAGAATAATGAAATGGATTTGTGAAATGAAGTTATACGTGACAATTTCTGAGAATTTTGAATAATGATGTGGTAGGAGAGAGCCATTAATGATATTAGTAAATATTAATAATGATACACTTTGGATAACTTTTAAGTACAATGTGCTTCTTTACATGGGATTAATTGCTTAGATATCTTAATATGCTCTAAACCATGGTCAAGTTCTAATTGGACCTTAACCCTAACATACAAATTTGTTCGGACGCGGGAGCTTCCCATTTAACGGTCATTCTTCTCATATCATCAAACTCTTCCACACATCTCCTCAAATCCAAACCTCCGATTTGTTTCCTCGCACGTGCGAGTTTTTCTCCGGCAACGTCGTCAAAATTCTTCTCCCAACCTCTTTCCAATTCCCCACGTGCGTCGCAAAGCTCCATCGTCCCGTTCTCCCACTCCGTCCAGCCCCACCCTCGGTTCAGTCGTCCCATCACTTTCGCCACGCACGAGCCTCTGCATGCAACCGTGCATGGACGACACTTGACACCATTCAACGGTCCTCGGCTCGATAGTGCGGCCACCGGCACTTCGTACCTAGACGGGGGAAAATTATAGGTCCGATCGGTCACAATACAAAAAGGGATAGGTTTGGTAACGTAAGGGACACGGTGTGTTGAGAGCTGAGCCTTAAAAGCAGACTCGGAGTTGAGACGAGTCAATCTGGCTAAGTCGAGGTCGGGTATCAGGGAGAGACGAGAGAGAGCCACCGTTGAGGTGTTAAGATCTCCTACGCCCAAACGGTCGTTGAGACCAGCGTAGGAGGAACCAGATGGGACTATGTACTGACCCGGTATGAAGTATTCCGGGTCGAGCGGGTTAGACCAGTAACCGTCAACACGTGTCCGGACTATCCAGTCGTATGTGAAGTTATTCTCGTTTTGGTATGTCTTTATCATCGTGATGCAGCCTTCTACGAGGTTGAAGTATTGTAATAAGCCCTGTCATTGGAAGCAAGACGAGAAAATATTTTCAGAATTGTATTACATAATGTAATTACCAAGAAACCATAATTAATCTGAATATCACAACCTCATCTTTATCATAAAACCCTGATGGAGCAAGGCAATTAAGCCACATAACATCGTGTCTTGTTAACAAATAGTATAGTCAAATAACTAATAATTAATATCGCCCACATCATGATGTCATCAATTATATTACCATTGGAAATGTTTGTGAGATTGTGAGAACCCCAAATCCCAAACCAAACGGTCCAAACCCATCACATGAGTAACGTACTAATCAAGAAGCGGTAACACCAACCCGAAAAACTCTATCTTCACCATTTTCTTGTTCTTTACATTCTTTATTTTATTTTTTCGGACTTTCATGTGCCTAAAAACTAACATAATCGTACTTAATTAATTAAAACGTAAGGATGTTAAAGTTGAATATTATTACCTGCATGCCATTTGGCGAATGCATGGGCGTAAGGACTCGTACTATCTGTTCAGTCTCGTTGATCGGTTTAGGCTCAAAGATACGAACCCATGCGAGTCTCGGTGCGTCCTTAAGCAACCAAAGCTTGAACGAGTTTTGGTCAAGAGGACTATTCAGAAACAAATCCGCATTAGAGTAAACCTTTAAGATATTCTCAACGATCGAAAGTCCGGTTAGCTCGAACTGTCTCGCTCCTCCCACTAAACATACCGCAATCTTTAGGTTTACATCGGTAGGTTTCAAATCGGTTAAGTTATGAGTGTATATGAGGTTACGAAGAGGAGTGAGAGTTGAAAAAGGTTTAAGAGAGAGAGAGGAGAAAGAGAGTAAGAGGAGTAGAGAGAGAGAAGGGATTACGAGGAGAAGGAGGAGACAACGATAGATGTCGGAGATTCTTCGCAGGCGACGTAATTGATCGTAAACATGATCTGAGAAACAACCACCGTCTATTATCCACAAGCGATTCATTTGCCGATATATATAAACCTTTTTTTTCTCCAAAACTTAAGAACTGATTGGAAAAGGCGCTAGTCTATTAGAACATTTCAATCTCTATACTCATTTGTTGTTCACTCCAAAACTAGAGTTGTTTTATTCGGCAAGTATGAATAGCATGACAATTTTTTTTTTTTTTGAAAAAGTAGCATGACAATTACCTTACAAAGGTAAGTGGTATCACATTTTTTTTGGTTTTCTTCGACGGTTAAAGTCATTTAATTTATGAATATTTCAAATACTTATACGGAATGAATTTATGAATGTCTGTGGAACGAGTTTTATGAAATCAATATAAACTTATACAAATTTTCATTTAATTAAGGAGTTGAAAAGCTAATGGCAAAGAAGCTGAAACTTAAAGAATGCAGTTGTTGAAACATCTAATATACCAGTTAAAAAGTAGTACATGAAGTGATATTTTTTGTGGTTGCTTCTAGCATTTTCAAATTATATTTACGTTTTTCACATTTGTTCATATATTTAAATTTTTTATTTAAGTCAACTACTAATAAATTTGTAATCACTTCTGTTAAATACAAAAAAAAATTGTTAATAGAAAAATAATCGGTAATCATTAACTTCTTTTTATTTACTCTTAATAGAATGTAAAACTGTATTAAAATCAAATCGTGTTTACAATAAATGCGTTTTTAAAACTGTAGAAAAATAAATTCGAAATTACGTAAGTGATTTGAGCCTCATATCGAATCTAAAGCCACATTTCTATCGCCTCCTCCTCAAAAGTGTGGTCTCCAGCACAAATTAAATTGGTTCGATTGATAACATTTTGTCGGTTACCTTGATTAATGATGTAGAGGTTTGCACTTATTCTCCATTCGCTCTTTTTATTAATGTTATACTGTCGACTGAAATGCATATCGGATCACAAAACTTGGCAGAAATCTGTCGATGTAAGGTTAGTAGTGATACAACCAGTGGCGGACCCATTTAGAGAGATGGTGGGTCAGCTGACTTACATTAAAGCAACATAAATTATAATAAATTTGTTTGCATATACATTAGCAGTCTAAATGGTTAACCATCTCCATGAGAGAAACCCCCTTTAGTTTCTAAAATATTTATTATTACTAGTTTTAATTTAATTTAATTAATTATTTAATAATTGTTGCACCAATCTGATCACACCACATGACATTCCAATTTCTTATTAATCAGAAAACCGTTCCTAAAACAAGAGACTTAAGAGCATCATTATAGCTAAACTTTGATGAGTATCAATTGTGTTTTTGGGTTTTTTATTATTAATTAAGTTTCTCTTAAGCCCAGATTGTATCAGATTACTGATCCGAAATGAACAGTAAGTGAGGCTACGTGGCAGCTTCTGAGTGGGTAATATTTTTTTTAGGTTTTGGGGTTGTTTCTGTTTTTGTTTGTCACTACGCGTTTTCCAGAGAGAATTTTTTTTTCTCTCTCACGGCGACGGAGAAGGTGATTCCGATCGCCGTCCGTCTCCTCCCTTC
This sequence comes from Arabis alpina, assembly GCA_900128785.1. Taxonomy (NCBI): domain Eukaryota; kingdom Viridiplantae; phylum Streptophyta; class Magnoliopsida; order Brassicales; family Brassicaceae; genus Arabis; species Arabis alpina. The sequence continues at coordinate 33,800,843 of LT669789.1, forward strand.
GATCCTCTTATTTCCTCTTCTCTCTTCTCTGATACTCTTATTTTCTAATCGATCTCTTGAATTACAAGCGAATCGAAGCTTCCCTTGTGCATGTCGATTCATCTCTCTTCAGAGAATCGATCCGGTTAGATGTTTGAAGCTTCGATCTGTCTCCTCTATCTCAGAGTAACCGATCTGTCTCTCTTCACAGTAATCGATTCGTCTAGAGCAAACCCTAAAAGATAAGTGTTTTTGACGATTCATATTTTTCAGTATAATCGATGTTTTCGATCATACTCTTTCCTCAATACTGTGATTGTTGTTTGTAATGTTCTATACTGAGGTTATAATGAGACAGTTAGTTTAATCAAGCGACAGTTCTTTACTTGCCATGGATATGGAATGTATGGTGGACTGGTAGTATGTTGGTGTTGGATTAGCTTTTAAATATAATTTTTCTGTCAGGTTTGGTGCTGCTATACATAGAAAGGGCTGAAGCAAGGTTTTGCGAGAAAAACAGTGGTCAACATAGCCAGAAGGAGGAGGCTTTTCGTTATATCGTTATATCTTCTGTAAGGTCTGATTTTATTTGTTACTCAATGGGTCACTCAGATTGTACCCTCCTTTGCAAACAATAGTTAAAGTTATACTAATTTATGAAAACATTTTCAGAGATGAGGGAAAGCTCTCACGCAAGCTTATTGAATGTGTAATTTCGTTCTTGCTGAAAGATGGACCTAATATAGGCTCCTTGTCATTGGAAATTCATAATGCGGTTCAACAATTTGTGTTCCGTTGCTGGTTAACAACCCATGATAAGAACCTCAAGGTTTTTTTTCTTTTTCTTGTGGTTACCCTTTGTTAAACATGTTATTTTGTTCTTAATTCAGCTTCATGGTCTAAGTCAGTTTTTTTTTTGGTCTTCTTGTTTTTTAGGAGATACTTGCTTCTTATGGTAGGCTACAGCTAAATTTGACAAGGGGCTCTAGTGAATCTAGTTCTCTGGTGGAACAACTCTTGGATGTGGTTACTCGTGAATTGGATCATGGTAGTTCATCTAGTTCTGCTTCATGGTATATCTTTTCTTAGTCTCCTCTCCAAAGGAAGACTTCTTTAACTTTACACATCTCATGAAGCTATGGAGTTCTAATTATATTTTGTATTTAGGGGTGATTCAACCAAGGATGATAAGTTTGGGACATTGAGCAGCTATTTAGGGGTGATTCAACCAAGGATGATAAGTTTGGGACATTGAGTAAGCCACAATCTTTCTTTTCTTATAAAATAATATTAAGTCCCAATCTTTTTGTTCTTCTATATATACATATGAACTACGTAAACGTAATATATACAAAAGCAATTCATCGTAAACCAGTGATCGGATACATATAGTAATCATCATTACATTGATTCATTGGCTGCAAAACATATATCAAATGAGATTCCAAGGATTTGGTTTCAGTCTTATGATTTTGATTCTATATATCTATCATTTTTTAAATCCCCCCATATAACTGTCATCAAAATAGTTTTGGTTCAAATCTGTTAGTGGCAAATTACGTTCTCCATTGATAAAATGTTGCCATGTTATAATAGTACTTAATGGATCTATATTTCTGTGCCTCTACGAAAACAGTAGCCAAGAGCTTATGAGTTTTTTGTTAACAAGGAATATTGATGTTGTACTTTCTGACATGATGTTGGTTACTATATTAAACGCATTTAAGCTAAGTAAGATGTGGTTAGACCACATTTCAAATAGTATGTGGTGAATAACTTGTTTATCAACTGTCTAATGGTTATTTTTTATTTTTGTTTCTTATTTTTGTATGATTCTATATGGCCTCTCCTATTTTCTCTCTGTGACATACTGAATATGTAAAAATGGACTGATTTGGTTTACTTAATCTTGTACATGACAGACTTCTAGAGGATGCGAGTATGAGACGTTCTTATGATGGTCTACCATGGACTTTGAGGATCTTTTTTTACCTTAACTTTTCAAGTTTTAAATTCTCTGATCCTATATCTTAATTCGTACATTGTCAAACTTTATTTTCTTTTGAAGGAGTTTGCAAGGGCTCGCTTCTGGTTTGTTACTTCCAGATACTACTATGGACATATCAAAATCATCGGTATCCTCAAATGAGGTACTCTATCTGCCTTACTGCCATTGTGTGTGTGTGTGTGTGTGTGTGGGAGTCTGATACACATATCATAGGTTATAGCGTTCACAGAAACATGCATTGCTGTGGTTTAGAGTTGTTTTGGTGGTGTTACTAAAATATATAATACTCAATATAGTTACTGCTCTACTATCAATACCATAATGTTTCATCTTTTACATTCACACCGATTCGATTTAAAATTCAGGATTCGTTATTTTTGTTTATGTGATTATACATCTTCTAATCTGTTTTTGTTGTGTATCAGGGTTTAGCTCCGGCGAGAGATGAACGCCAGAAGCAGGACAATCGAGTGATGAAAAGCCAGAAGCAGGACAATTCGGTGAGTCTTTTATCAATGTCTGTGTGTGCTGTATGTGTGTGCATGTTAAGTAAATAGAACAAAAATAAGAACTAGATAAGTAAATGAATTAAAACTGAACTAGTTAAGTAAATGAACAAAAACTGAACTAGTTAAGTAAATGAACAAAAATGTGATAGTGTGATTGTTTGATTCATTGGTTCCTTTTCTGTAGTTATTGATTCATTGAAAATGTACTAGAATTAGCTTGGATCTTGAGATATTCTGTGATTTGGAAATGGTTTTGGATTTTGATATATTCTGTCAAATATGAACATTGATTTTGATGAATCTTGGAAGAAGGTCAAATATGAACATTGATTGATCCGAGTAACATGTTCTGTATAATTTTGTGTAATCTTTGAGTGAACAAAGCTTATACAGAACATGTATAAGATCAATCAATGTTCATATTTGAACTAGAGTTAATAATGTAGTTCATTAGTAGATGTTCATACAGAACTCGAGTTACTTAAATAAATGAAGAAAATTGAACATAACTGGATGGAATTATAACTTGTGTCTGTGTTGATGATGATTGAGACATTAGTTGTTGAGTGTTAGTTGTGTACGTATTGATGGTAAAGAGGTAATTAGTGAAGCTTTAAAGTCAAAAGTGAACTAGTTAAGCTTTCAGATATTTATGGAAAAGGCAATTACAAAACTGAACAACTTAAGCTTTAAAGTCAAAACTGAACTAGTTAAACTTTAAGATGTTGATGGTAATTAATGGTGATGGAGACATTAGGCAGTTAAGCCAATGTCTTGAACCACTAAACCTAACCCGAAATTAATACACAACTTGGTCATTTACTGAGTTGTTTGGTTTTCTTCTTCTTCTTATTTATTCATCTGAAAACTGTGTTACTTCTTCTAAAACTGTTTTACTTCTTCTTTCATTCATCTGTAAACTGTTTTTGTTGTTGTTTAATTCCCTCTTCCTATTGAACCAAAATGAATATGGATTTTACCAATTCATTGAGATCATCTCAAACGCAAAACCCTGTAAACACATTGAGCTTCACCGAGCTCTTGAACACCCAAGCTGATATTATCTCTCCAGAAACCTTGATCCAAACACAATCCCCTTCTTACCAAACACAATCCCCTTCTAACCAAACACATTGCACTGCTACCCGACGACGTTCAACTAAGCCAAAGAAACCTTTGGTCAGATGGACAAAAACTGAAGAGAAAGCACTTGTATGTGGTTGGTTAAACACCTCTAAGGATCCCATAGTGAGTAATGAGCAGAAAGGAGGAACATTTTGGGAAATAGTTGCAGCATGTTATGCTGCAATTTCTGGAGTTAGTGGAAAGAGATCGGCCAATGTATGCAAGCAGAAGTGGACGAAAATGAGTGAGATGGTTAGCAAGTTCAATGGCTGCCATGACTGTGTGAAGCGTACATACCGCAGTGGATGGAATGACATGAGCTATATGGACGCAGCTTACGAGATGTACTATGCTGATCAGCAACAGAAGTTTAACTTGGAACATGTTTGGGAACTCCTAAAAGACGAGCAGAAATGGTGTAGTTTGGTCAGTGAAATCTCCAAAAGAAGTAAGCTTGCTGATTCCTCCACCTTAAACACGGTCTTGGATGTGGAAGATGACATACATGAGAGGCCCTTCGGAGTTAAGGCTGCGAAGATGCAAGACAAGAAGAAAGGTAAGGGGAAGATTGAAGAAGCAAAGGGGAGTTCTCATACCCTAAATGTTCTTGATCATATGTGGAAGGTAAAAAAGGAGGAGTTGGAAAGGAAAGAAAGAATCTCCAAGCAGAAAATCATTGACTCTCTCATTTGCAAAACTGAACCACTCACTGAGATGGAACAGAATCTCAAGAACAATCTCATGACTGAGATGTATACTGCACAATGTAAGTTTCTTGTTGCTTGTTCATTTTGGTTTATTTATTTTTCATGACTAAGTTGCTCATTCAGTTTGATTTCATAATTTTTCAGTTATGTTCTCTTAAATGTTGTCTAATGTTCTTCTTGTTTGTTCGAAGTGAAATTGCAGATGGAACAAAGTGGAAGAGGAGAAGGTCACATGTAGGAACGAAGTGATAGAAGAGAGTGATAGAGCTTCTTGTCGGTTTGCTTCACAAGAAGCATAGTGTTCGGCTGATCTTGTCTTTTTGCTTCACAAGGTCATAGTATGTTTTGTCTGATTTTTACATATATGTTTGTATTGTAGTCGGATGAATCATGTTTTTAAGCGGTTTGCTTCACAAGAAGCATAGTATATGCCAGGTTTGTTTGTATTCAAAGCCACGTTTGTGGTTGTGGTTGATGTAATATCTTAACTTCATGTAATATAAATTTGTGTATCTTTTTTCTTTTTCTCACATTATCAAAACAAACTGCCTTGTATAAATTTGTGTATCTTTTTTCTCTTTTTCACATTATCAAACAAACTGCCTGTTCATTTTGTTTTCCTTATTTTCCAACAAAGTTTTTGATTTCTCTTCTACGTTTACTTCTCTTCATCTTCTCATTCTCCAATATCAAAAGTTTTATCATTTCTCTTCATATTCTCATTCACAAATTTCTATTAAAATTACCAAACAAAAAAAAACCATGTCTTACCCAAACGACGATCCCAATTTTTATGAAAATTACCAGAATTATGAACAAATTTGGGAAGAATCTTTCGATCAAGTTTTTGATCAAGGTTATGAAGAATGTGTACAAGAGGTTCTTCAACAAGAAACAACGAAAAAAGAAAGAAAAAAACGAGTACCTATCGAAAGAAGACGCGAGGATGACCATATTCAATTATTGAATGATTACTTTATTGACCATCCAGTTTATCCCGCTGATAAATTACGACGACGTTTTAGAATGAACAAACCACTGTTCCTGCGTATTGTTAATAGATTCTCCAATGAGGTGCCCTACTTTGTACATAGGGTAAATGCTACCGGAAGGCCTGGTCATTCTGCTCTACAAAAATGTACAGCCGCGATTCGAAGATTAGCATATGGTCTGTCAGCTGATGCGATGGATGAATACCTCCGGATCGGTGAAACAACTGCCGGCAAATGCTTAGATTACTTTGTCGATGGAGTTATAACTTTATTCGCAGATGAGTACCTGAGAAGGCCAACAGTCGAGGATCTCCAACGATTGCTCGAAAATGGAGAGACTCGAGGATTTCCCGGGATGGTAGGAAGCATTGATTGTATGCATTGGCAGTGGAAGAATTGTCTGACGGCATGGAAAGGACAATATTCACGAGGACATGGAAAACCCACAGTCGTGCTAGAAGCAGTGGCTTCACAAGATCTCTGGATTTGGCACGCATTTTTTGGACTTCCAGGTACTCTTAACGATATCAATGTTCTTGACCGCTCACCAGTTTTTGATGATATATTAGAAGGTCGAGCTCCAGAGGTCAACTACACTGTTAATGGTCGCCAATACAATATGGCGTACTATCTCACAGATGGTATCTATCCGAAATGGGAACTTTCATCCAATCGATTTCTCAGCCCCAAGGTCCAAAAACTTTATTGTTTGCTACTCATCAAGAAGGTGTCAGAAAAGATGTCGAGCGTGCTTTTGGAGTGTTGCAAGCTCGATTTGCAATTATCAAAAACCCAGTTCTTAGTTGGGATAAGGTCAAAATAGGAAAGATTATGAAAGCATGTATCATTTTGCACAATATGATAGTAGAAGACGAACGGGACCAAGAGATTCCGACAAATCCGCTAGAATTCACACGAGAAGAAGGAAGTTCGACTTCACAAGTCAACTACGCCTTTGCTAGAACAACATCCACAATTGCGAATAATATACTGGCGAATCGAGCTCGGCTTCGTGAGAAAAAAATGCATCTACAATTGAAAGCTGATTTGGTCGAGCATATCTGGCAATTTAGCAGAGCTCGACAATAAATCGAGTTAAGAAGTTTCATCATCATCTTTTTAAAGTGCTTCTATTTTTACCTTTTTGTATTTTACTATATGCGATTTTATGTTTTATTGTGTTTTTTACGATTTGTGATTCACCTTTTCAAGGTTATGAACCATAATAAATTTATGTTTTTGTAAAATCTTTTATATTTATCTATAGTAATTTGATTATTCTTTGATTTTAGTTTTCAAATTTTTTTTTTTTTTATAAATATAAATTAATTATTTTTTCTTATAAACTTTCAGTATCACCTATAAACAAAAAAAAAACAGAAGTATCAGATTGAGTCTCAACTAACAGAATTAATACTAAATAATGTAACTGATACTCAAAAGAGTATCACCTATAATGATGCTCTAAGAGGCATTTCTTCCTCTTTCTCTCTCTTCTTTATTAATTTTGATTTTTTAATTAGTATGATATTAAATTAGAACTCCTCCAAGAGGTGTTCTTAAAGTCATATCATATGACCTCTCCAATCCGAGTTGAAGTCTTCAATTTTGGCCCTCTACTTTTAGTTCCAGTTCATTTTAACTGGGCTAAACCCCAACAAAATAAGTAACTAAATTTTCCACCTCCCAAAAAAAACTTCTCCAGCCGTCACTGGATACAACTTGGTTTTTTAGGCTTCAAATGGTTACAATTTTAGAGGAACAAAATTGGATGGAATTAAGTATTCCTCCAATGTATTACCATTTAAGTTGAACAAAAATTAGTAGAATTAATCATTCATCTAAAAATTCACCATTTAGGTTGAAAAGTGTAAAACAATTATTCAAGTTATTCCACCAACAAAAATTGAAAGAATGAACAAATTTGGTGGCAAACATTCCTCTACAAAATAGGAGAGTAATAAGTAGAACAAAATTTTGTTTGTAACTTCTTGGTTCCACTCAATCATTTTTCCATCCGTTCAGTTTTATTTATTCCACTTTTGTATAAGCCTTTTAAGTACACGATGGGTTTTAAGCACAATAGTATCTTCAAATGCTCTAAAACCCGATCAAGTTCTAATTGGACTTTAACCCCAACATACAAATCTGTTCGGACGCGGGAGCTTCCCATCTAACGGTCATTCCTCTCAGCTCATCAAACTCTTCCACACATCTCTTCAAATCCAAACCTCCGACTAGTTTCCTCGCACGTGCGAGTTTATCTCCGGCGACGTCGTCAAAAATCTTCTCCCAACCTCTTTCGAATTCCCCACGTGCGTCGCAAAGCTCCATCGTCCCGTTCTTCCACTCCGTCCAGCACCACCCTCTGGCAACCCGTCCCATCACTTCCGCCACACACGAGCCGCGGCATGCGACTGTGCATGGACGGCACTTAGCACCGTTTAACGGTCCACGACTCGAAAGTGCGGCCACGGGTACTCCGTACTTAGACGGAGGGAAACCGTAGGTCCTATCGGTCATGATGCAAAAAGGGAGAGGTTTGGTGACGTAAGGGACACGGTGAGTTTTGAGCTGAGCTTTAAAGGCGGATTCGGAGTTGAGATGGGTTAACCGTGCCAAGTCAAGGTCGGGGATGAGGGATAAACGAGAGAGAGCCACAGTTGAGGTGTTGAGATCGCCGACGCCGAAACGGTCGTTGAGACCACCGTAGGAGGATCCTGGTGGGACTAGGTATTGACCCGGTATGAAGTATTCGGGGTCAAGCGGATTAGACCAGTAACCGTCAACACGGGTCCGGACTATCCAATCGTATGTGAAGTTATTCTCATTTTGGTATGCATTTATCATCGTTATGCACCCTTCTACGAGATTAAAGTACTGTAATAAGCCCTGTCATTGAGACCAACAAGAAAACACAACGTGGTGAATACAACTTTCGCGAGTTGCGCCACAATGACAATTAATTACCAACTACCTATAATTAATCTGAAGATCAACCTCATCATCTGTATTATAGAACCCCAATCAACCCATACAAATTTGTGTCTTATTAACAAATATAGTCAATAACTAATTAATACCGCCCACGTCATGATGTCTCACTACCATTAATTCGAAATGACATTTATAAAACTATTAATTGTAAAATAAAATGTTACATACAGTATTCCGTGAATATTGTGAGAACCCCAAATACAAAACTAGTAACTAAAACCAAACGGTCCAAACCCATCACCCACACATAAAAAATTCCCCTCACATGAGTCACGTACGGATCAAGAAACGGTTGCACCAACCCTAAAACCTCTCCCTTTGTTTTTTTTTTGCTAAATGGTAAATATTTCATTAAAAATAAATAAGGTTTAGGTTTAAAATTTGAAGTTAAAAACCTATGTAATGGTTCCACGGCCAAAAAAAGTAAAAACATGGAAAAATGTGCCTAAATCTTTTTTTTTTTTTGCTAAAACCTCTCTTGATCACTTTCTTGTTCATTCAATCTTTATTTTAGTGTTTTAGAATTTCATGTGCGTTTGAATATTAATACCTTAATGCCATTGGGTGAATTCTTTGGTGTAAGTACACGAACCATCGGCTCTGTCTCGACAATCGGTTTAGGCTCGAAGATACGAACCGAAGCCAGTCTCGGTGCGTCCTTAAGCAACCAAAGCTTGAACGAGTTTTGATCAAAAGGACTATTTAGAAACAAATCCGCATTAGGATAAACCTTTAAGATATTCTCTATAATCGACGGTCCGGTTAGCTCAAACCGTCTCGCTCCTCCAACCAAACACACTGCAATCTTGGAATTCACCAACTCTTCCATCTTACTCCGCCGTATATTCTCCATCTCCTTCGCCGGATTTACCTCGGCGAAGTAGGAGTTTTTGGTTGTGACGGTTAAGTTATGAGTGTAGATTAGGTTACGAAGAGGAGCAAGAGTTGGAAAAGGTTTAAGAGAGAGAGATGAGAAAGAGAGTAAGAGGAGTAGAGAGAGACAAGAGATTACGAGGAGGAGAAGGAGAAGATAACGATGGACGTCGGAGATTCTTCCTTTAACGAACGTGACGGTGGATCTTCGCCGGAGACGTAATTGATCGTAACCATGATTTGAGAAACAACCACCGTCGATTATCCACACGCGATTCATCATTCATTTACCGAGATATAACAAAAAAAAAAATTTCAAAACTTGGATCTGATTAGAGTTTATTAGAGCATTTCCAATATATCTTCATTTTCTTAAACTTGAAAATAGAGTTGGTTTTATTTACCCTCTAGTTTTGACTCTGAAAATGGATCATCAATAGATTTACTTTAAATAATTCTACTGATGATTTAAGTAATTCTATTTTTGACTCTTTTTAAGTAATTATATTGATGATTCATTTTAGAGTCAAAAGTTACTTGATATATTGACTAACTTGCCTTTTAATTTAGCAAAAAAAAAAAAAAAAAAAAAAAAAAAGAGGAACTTGCCTTTTATTCAATTTTGGAGTTAAAATGATGTAGGACTCGAGATGACTTTATTTTAAAATGGAGTTTTGAGTGGAAAGTACACTCATAGTGGGAATTGAATTTATATAGAGTTGAATGATTTTAAAAGTAAAAAGATTTATAGGATGTTATTAGATTATTGATATGAAATCAACTCCATAAGCTTTAAAATCCTTGAAATTTTAAAGTCTGATGGATTTTATTTGGGTAGATTTTAAAAATCTCTGCAATATCCTTGAGATTTAATTTTTAAATATTTGTTTAATATTTGGACTTTAATTATAGATTTGAAATCTTCTATTGAATAACATAAGATTTTAAAACCCTTAATACATGATTTTACAAATATCATATCCAATAACATTAGATTTTAAAATAGGATTTAGAATCATTGATTGAATAACAGTGAATTTTGCTTAGATTTAAACTCTGTTAAAATCTATCATTGAATAACACCCCCTTATTAAATTCGTTGAATGTTATGTGTATTTAAAATGTTTAAGTATAAAGACTTTGAGAACTCAAAGGATATCCATAGTATTTTTAAAGTTGTGTTTAATGAATAAACTATAAGAAATTCATGTCCCAATCTTATATAATATTTTAAAGTTTTTCTAAATATAAGTTGCGCGTGTCTCTCCCAATATCAACTTATATCTATTTTTATTAATTTAACAATTAATTTTGACCATTAATTCAAATATTACAGTTTTTGAATATGAAAATAACAGTTTTTGAGATGGTCGCTCCGATTGGTGATCCCATTGCAGAGGACGGAAAACGATTACTGAGATCTTTGGGGAAAAAAAAACATCAGCCGGAGCACTCTCAACTTACTTGTTTGAGAAGTATTTTGAGCGTACAATGCCGAATCTGAGACACATGTAAATCTGGCGGATGGAAAGTTCGATCGAAAGCCACAAACGGGTCAAGGATTAGAGAAAAGGAAAACCAATGATCAAATAGATAATAAACCTACTCAACAACGACAAAAATATTCCAAAGACGGAGATATGATGATTCACGGGTTATGTGATACCTTTTTACCGGATGATGAAGACATGGTTAACCCCGAAGAACACACTGAGAAAGCTCTTGTGGTTGAGCAGAATCCCACAGAGGAAGCTATTTAACTTTTTTCATGGAAAAGAATTGAATTCCTTTTAGGAATATATGATTATATAACGCAAAAAAAATTAAAAATTAAACTCGTAACACAAATTACTGTGCTATGAACAGTAATTGTGTATAATATATATGGATAATTTTACTCTTACTACCAGATTCAGCTTGGGTTTGGGGTTTAAGGTTTAGTTTTGAATGTTAAATTTTTGGGTTTGAGTTAACTATTCCAAAATTAGGGTATAGTTTTAGGGGATATGGTTTGGGTTTGGGGTTTAGTGTTTAGTGTTGAATGTTAAATTTTTGGGTTTGGGTTAACTATTCCAAAATTAGGGTATAGTTTTAGAGGGTAGGGTTTGGGTTTGGGTTTGGGGTTTAGGGTTTAGTGTTAAATTTTTGGGTTTGGGTTAACTATTCCAAAATTAGGATATAGTTTTAGGGGGTAGAGTTTGGGTTTGGGGTTTAGGGTTTAGTGTTGAATGTTAAATTTTTGGGTTTGAGTTAACTATTCCAAAATTAGGGTATAGTTTTAGGGGGTAGGGTTTGGGTTTGGGATTTAGGGTTTAATTTTGAATGTTAAATTTTTGGGTTTGGTTTATCTATTCTAAAATTAGGGTATAGTTTTAGGGGGTAGAGTTTGGGTCTGGGGTTTAGAGTTTAGTTTTGAATAATTTGGGATGAGTATTACAAATTTTGGCATATGGTTGTTCTTGGTGCACGTATGCACAGGTTAAAAAAAATGTAAAACCAACATGCCATACGTTAGTTTGCAAAATAAATTTATTACATGATTATTATACTAATTATAATTTAAATTTGTGCTATTTGGCTAATTGACCCTTCCTTTTAATTCAAATCATCTAAACAAATTTGTAGTTTATGTCAGATACAAAAAAAAACAAAAATGTTGTCAGCGAGCAATCACTAATTACAATGGGCTTCTTTAGATGGGCTTAATTTTGGCCCATTAGTATCATCTTCTCGAAACCAGCAAAATCAGAGAGCGGTAAATCGGGACTCGTCGGAGACATTTTCTTCTCTTCCTTAATCCGTCGTTGTCTCCGTCGTGAAGCTAACAATGCAAGGAGGATCGTCTGGTATTGGCTATGGTTTAAAGTATCAGGTACTTCACAATCATCTTCAAGCTCGAATTTTCCATTTACACCTTCTGAATCTGATTGTTGTTTATTTTCCACAGGCTAGATGTATATCAGATGTGAAAGCAGATAGAGATCACACTAGCTTCCTCACTGGAACCTTAAGCTTGAAAGAAGAAAACGAGGTTATGAATCGAAATCATTGGATCTGTTTATGGTTTCAATGGAGGATGATTCTGATTGTTTGAGATTTTGTTTAGGTTCATTTGCTTCGTTTATCATCTGGTGGATCTGAGTTGATTTGTGAGGGTTTGTTTTCTCATCCTAATGAGATTTGGGATCTTGCTTCTTGCCCTTTTGATCAACGCATTTTCTCTACTGTCTTCTCTACTGGTAAATTCTCATTATCGAATTGATGATGTTTTGAGTTGATTAGAAGCTAGGAAAATGGATTTTAGAAATGTATTTGCATAATCTGTGTTTTTGGTGGAATTCAAAGCTTGAAAATTGAAAATGTTAGAGACTTTACAATGTTGTTTTTGGATTTCAAAGGTGACTCGTATGGAGCTGCAATATGGCAGATTCCTGAGCCGTATGGTAAATCGAATTCTTCAACATTGGAGTGTGTTGCCTCTCTTGATGCACATGTTGGTAAGATTAATTGGTGAGTGAGTGTGAATATAAGTGCAGTGATCAAAAGGTTATAGAAATTGTTACTTTTGTATCCTCATTTTCGTGAAGACTCTTTTTATCTTTTGGAAATAGTGTTCTTTGGTGTCCATCTGGAAAATCTGACAAGTTAATTAGCATGGATGAACAAAACCTTGTCTTGTGGAGTTTAGACTGTTCCAAAAAAACTGCTGAGGTGATTTTAAGCTATGAGAATGGAGAGAATAAACCCGTTCGATAGTTTTTCCCTCGTGTTTCTAGACCACATTTGAGGTACTTTTCGCTTAATAGCTTTTTTTGGTAATTATAGGTTTTATCTAAGGAGTCGGCTGGTATGCGGCATTCTTTATCTGGTGGAGCATGGAATCCACATGATGTGAATTCTGTTGCAGCGACTAGTGAATCATCTATCCAGTTTTGGGACTTACGGACTATGAAGTATGTCATCATTTGTTCCTCTCCTCTGTTTCCATTAAACTTAACATACTGTGCACCTGTATGCACAGCTAGCGTGATTCACCTAATCAATAGTCTGTCATTAACTCATTATTGCTTTCTATGTTTGCATGTTTACAGGAAGGTTGATTCAATTGAACGTGCCCATATACGTAATGTTGATTACAACATCAAGAGAGAACATATACTCGTAAGGCTTCATTCTGTATGTAAATATTTTTAATACGTAACAAGCAATTCCGACAAAGAAATCACAGTACTCTATTGCAAGGAAACAACCTTTTAGTCACATTATGGCCCAAATTGGTAGAAACAAGGAGACAGTTGTCTGTTGAGTCATTTCTCATGTAAAAGTTCCCCTTCCTGATTAGACTATTGTTTCTGGAATGAAGTAGGTCCATTATGTTATAAAAATGTTATCAGATGTTTGTCTTTTACGTGTTGAACTGTTGATTGTATAGGTCACTGCAGACGATGAATCTGGCATACATGTCTGGGATCTTCGGAAGGCCAAGGTTCCTGTCCAAGAGCTCCCTGGTCATACACACTGGTAAGTTTAGCTCTGTTCCTATATATGGAATTTTTTCCTTCCATGATTCTCTTTTTCACACACGCAAGCCTAGTAGTGCTTTGGACCCGTAATTTGTGTCTAGTATGACTGTTGTTTTCTGAAAAAATTGCAGGACATGGGCTGTCAGGTGTAACCCTGAGTATGAAGAGCTAATTCTGGTACTCATTTTCTCAACATTTTCCTTCTTGCCACAATTGAACAAATCTATACTGTATCGTGCGTGTCACTAGTCAGTATAACGGTTTAAACTGAAGTGTTTCGGATGTTTACATATTTTGTCTGTTCAAAAGTATTTTCGTTTCTGCCATATAGGCTGCAAGTTGACTCAGTAACAAGAACTCTGCTTTCTGTTACTATGTACCATGTATATATACTATATAGAGTGCTAGTTTCTAATTAATTTAACCAAACACAGAGCGTCGGAACAGACTCAGCGGTCAACTTGTGGTTTGCTTCGGCATCTAGTGAGAAGAAAACATCAGAAAGGTTAGTTCTATTTATCATTGCATCCAAACCCAATGATTTACATTTTTCCAAGTTTGTTTTGAACTTTTATCTAATGCTCATGTTGTGCAGCTCGGTGGTAGCATCGCCTCAGCGTGTGAACCCGTTGCTAAATTCTTATACGGACTATGAAGACAGTGTGTATGGTAAATGCTCTTGCACCAAACTAAGTTTAGTTACTATATTCTTACACTATAAAGCATGAAATGACTAAAATAATTGCTGTCACAGGCCTAGCTTGGAGCTCGCGTGAGCCTTGGATTTTCGCGTCATTGTCGTATGACGGGAGGGTAAGTAACTTCGCTTATAACAAACAACCTAATGAACTGCGGATTTATTGGCGGCGATTCTAAAATCTCAAAGCAGTTTGGAGCATCTTATAATTTTGGTGTTTATTTATGTTAGGTTGTGATCGAATCAGTCAAGCCTTTCCTACCAAGGAGATAGGGTTCATGCACTCAATTGAAGAATCGCTCACAAGAAAAGCTGCATTGTCATATGTTATTTTTTGACCCATTTGATAATAATCACTACACCAAACTAATCTTGTACAATTGTTGAGCTGTTACTAGTGTCTCTGTTCATCTCTATCACTCACCATAAAGTCACGATTTTAATTTTATATACAATGTTAATACCCCATAAAGTGTATCTTTGGTACAAAGTCAGTGAATCTAGAGAGAGACTTGCTATAACTCAGTTTATATAAAGGAAATATTCGGATCAACTAATACATGTGTTCTTGTTTTCTCTTTCTCTAGAGACATCTCTCTCTGGTCAAGCCCTGAGTCCGAATATCGCTAAAATATGACTGAAAATTTTGATCTTTCCTTAGATCCTGAGAAACAAAGGACGCTCTATAGCGATGGCGGTTCTATGTACATGAGACATTAGATGCAAAATGGTGACAACTAGGCATTAACCACCAAGGTTGGAGAACTCCATTGTGAAGTGTCCAAGCAGAGGAGAGATTCAGAGCAATGATGTGAATCTTAACTAGTCTGATAGCATTTCTTCAAGCTCAGGCTCATCCGAGGTAGATGGGTCATCGTAATCTAAACTCGTTCCGTTGTATAATCCTCTGTCCTGAAGATCACTCTGTTCTTCCTCATAGTCTGGCTCTGACCAATCTGGCTCATCCTCTTCGGTTTGATCATCATTGGTTACTGTTGCTGCTGTGTCTTTATTTATGGATTTGTTTTTCTTTCCGAGTTTTCTAGATTCTACTTGCGCCTTTGCCCTGGCCTCTGTATCTTCGCATATGCATGTGGATGGGTTCTCGTGAAACTCACCTCTACCGGCTCTTACTTCCTTTGGCTCTCCCATGAACCCTCTTTGAAACGAACGGACTCTGGAAGTGAATTCCTCCCAAGTAGTGTTCTCTTTGTTTAGGAATAGCCTGTAAAGCTTTTTTGCATTCGGCCTAACAGTGGGTTTATGCCCAAAGTATCTCCTGCAATAAGAAACAAATCGAAAAAGCTTAAACGTTGGATTTCCATCAAAGAGACAATGAAGAAGAAGAAGAAGTTTTAGTACCTCCTCCCAGCTAATATTTTTGCCATATTGCCATTGTTGTTGGTTACAAATACGTCGCTTTCGTCACAAACAAGGAAGTCGAGTGCAGCCATTCTAGAAGAGTACGAAGAAAAAGGCTCCAACTCTTCCTTAGTAGCTATAGTGTCTTTCGAATAGAAGTGTGGAAAGAGTGCTTTTAGAGGAGCCAAGGATTCTTCTCCTCCATATACTTCACCAGACGCGACATATATATGAACATCACTACCATATCCCAAAGCTCTAAGCATCAGTCCGACTTCTTCTGGCGTGAGCGGACATCTTCCTTGTCGCCTTTGTTTCTCTGGGTTGTTAATCTGCAATAAATTTGCAAGATTAGTCATTACTATCTTGTTAATAATTATATACAATGCATTACATGTAATTTCTAAAAAACAGTACAGAATAGGCATTACATGTAAAGTTTTCCATCTCCTTCTAATTGCTGCAAGTTCTCTCCTTTCCTTATCACCACCACCATAATAACATCCCGAGAATGCAAGCATATCAGGTTCAAACCTGCAACAAAGTCAAAATTCTCGTGTCAAGCTACTCTCTACTTCAACATGGAAAAGTTGAATGTCACAAAAGATTCTTTGCTGACTAGAGGAACTCAAGTATACACATCTTTATGAATCCGATTCCACTCATTTCACAATGCAACTTCCTTTATTAGATGCTTGATGTACTAGCTAAGTCAACCTATGAGGGAATGCTAAAAGGTTTCCACTGAGCTACATGTTAATTCTCCTTAGTACAATGCCCTTGTTCATAAATGAAGTGAAAAACGAGGAAATATCAAGATTTGAAGGCGAACGATGGTGCTACCTTAGATGTAAAGCAATGAAGTGTTTGCTCCTCAATCGCATCCGCCGGACCAATTCATTACCCATTGTAAGTATAGGATCAGTGAACTTAAGAGCATGGTAATTTACTCTACATCTTAGCTTTTGCAAGTCATCACTCAACTTGTTTGAAAGTCTATAGTCAAATTTGTTCAGTTGAACTGCCTGAAGCATAATACAAACAAAAGTAATATAAGGCTTATAGCAACATGCTTACTCAAACGACAACTACTTCTCAGTAGGTATAATTTGCTTCAAGTTCTATGTTAAGAAAAAATGTAAAACGCAATATGCCAAAGTTTCAGAGAAGAAGGAAACTTACATGCCTTTTGTGAAGAACAGGTAAAACCCGATTAATATAGCATCTCTCATTACATTTCCTTGGTACACGCATTCTACTTGGACTCCATGTTTTCCCTCCTTTCAGTGGAAGTTGCTTTATAATTCTAACGTCTTCCGATAGAAACGACATAAACCAATCAACATCGAAAATATGCGAAAAGTCACTGCACAAAACACAAAACACACAAATTAACTAAAAAGCACAACAAAAGATTTCCATTTCAATAATGCTTATTCTCTCCCAAACCTAGCATCCTTCCAGTAAGACTTCTGATCTAACTTCGGAACAACAAGAGTCACATTCAAAATCCTCGCCGCAACAACTGCATCTACAATCTGCAAAAGCATTCCATAAGCAACTTAGAACACATTGCGTTATAACTACACTAGATTAGCTTCAAAGATAAGCATAAGATGATTTAAGAGTAAAGTAACTCACTCCAGTACGTTGTTGATTCAAACCACCACTAGTAGCTATTGCCAAATATCGATCATTTCTCGTCACTGCTTTCGCATCTACAAACAAAGAAATCAGATTCAATATACTTTCAATGTTACTAATGATTCAAAAACTGAATCTTACGCACTTAAGAACTTGCTACTTGCATTACTACATCCATAAAAGAACTCAGCATTTCGTGAACTCCAAATATCACGATCTGATCTACCTCCATTTCTCTATCAAACAAACAAACAAACACAAACCCATTAACACAAATCAAAGATCCAAATCAAAGTTCAAAACTTTTCACTAACCGGAACTCGAAAACCTCCTGATTTGATCGCATCATTAGCTCCAATGTTAATCTAATTTCACCAAAACAAAACAAAACAAAATCAAAATCTCTACACATGAAACAGAGACTGATACATACATAGAGAGAGAGTGTGTATGTACAGATGTGTAACGAACACGAGGAGGAAAGCGATCGGAGTCACCAGGAGGAGGAGCAAGAAAAGAGAGAAAAGCGAAAAGAATGAGAAGAGATAAAGAGACGACGAAGATAAGAGGTAGAAGACGACGGAGACGGTTGTAATAAGGGTAACGCCGCCGTTGGAAACTCATAGCGGCCGCCGCCGCGTAACTACTTCGCCGGTTTTGAGCCACAGAGAAGAGAAGAAAGAATGGAATCAAATCAAGACATGGTTTTTAGAATGAAAGTATGATCCTTTTAGATCACAAGCGATGATAACAACAATATACAATATTCTCTTGATTCAAAGTTTGCTTCTTTTTTTTTCAAAGAAACAAAATATTTCAGAGAGAGAAGAAATTGAGTTTTGTTTATAGAGAGTTTGTGTTTAATAAAGGTAAACTATTAACTAAGATGAAATGATTTAGTTTTAAGTGAAAAAAGATTAGTGATTGACAAAAATATCTTACTTTATAAAGTTAATATCCAAAATGTTTCCATTAGTTGACAAAAATAAAGATACTACTCCTCCGTTCCTTAAAGATAGATGTTTAAGGTTATGCACACTTATTAAAATAACGCATTGATTTCTACGAAATACAGTGTTCAATAAAGTTTAACCAATATTGTTTTAGTATTTATCTTAAAGTTTGTAAAAATGCATAGAAAACAGTAAAACTCTATTTTTTGGAACAAATTTTTTTTGTAAATTTTTTATTTTTAGGAACAGATGGAGTATGGTTTAGTGAGTGTAATTAGATTTTGTGAATGAGTAAATTAACATTTAAGTCACAAAAAAAAATTGGTTAGAGAAGAAAATAACTACTTTTTTTAGTGTTAATGTAATGGTTAGTATATTTGTTTGGTTTTTCAATGATTTGATTTGAGATGATTTATCTAACTAAGGATTGGTTTTCTTTTTGTATTGTATGGTAAAGGTTTTTGTATTGAATTGAGTAGAATACAAAAAGATTGAAAAACAGAAGCAAGTTGTAACATTATTAAGTTTGTTTCTGTCTGTTTTCATTTGTCCTTTATGTTTTCACAGTAATTATTCTTTGTTCTTGTTACAAATGTGAATCAAGTTTTTCAAATATTAGGTGCATTGCACTTATCACACTTTTTTCAACACACACTACAAAACCAATGTTTTAGAAAATTGATGGACACTAATTGCTCAACGGAAACGCATCTTAACCGATAGATAAACAAAACACAAACACCTAACCAAATAATTAGTTGGACAATTAAAAACAAAATTCTAAATCTTTTAGCATCCACTTGCCATTCACAATGAAACTCAAGTTATAGTCTTATAGATCTAAAACTCGAACTTACCAATACATAGTTTAAGTTGCACTTTGAAAACTTTCTTTGCTGGTTACAGAAAATTTGGCTGATTCAAAATTGGTGATACAATATACGAAAAAAAACCACTTATGGCTTGTATTATTATTATAGTAGTTGAGTGATATAAGTTAAATTAAATTCCAAAAACTCAAACCACCTTGTTTTATAGGTTTGTTAGCGCCTAAAAAGCTTCCTGACCATCTTGCTGATCCATCGCATCATCGAGTCACCAAAACGAACCATTTGGGTTGCGTTAGAATCACCAGTTAATACATGATACAACTAAACCAGAACAGAGCAGCTTCCGCGAAATGGCAGAGATTCAAACGTGAATAGGAAGAGACCAAAACACGCTCTTCTTCTTCTTCTTCTTCGGGAGCAATGAAACACTTTCACATTCTACCTATTAACCATACTTGTTGGAGAGTTCTCTGGCCCATGAGCTTTGGTCTTCCGACCAAATAATCCGGGCCCCGAGCATGGAGCACCATCTTAGATTCAGAAGTGCAGCTGCGAGTGCGAGATCGTCCTGAGAGTTTCTGAACAGCTCAATTATCTTTATTTCGGTTTCAGGGTCTTCGCACATTACAAAATTTTCCTCGAGTTCTTTTTTCTTCTCCTGAAGACTCTCTTTAGTTTCTTCGTTGAGCATTCTTAGGCTTAGAACATTCAATGCTTCTATTGCTGTAGTATGATACCCATTTTCCACATAACAACTGAAAACAAAATGGCATGTCGTTGGATCTGGATTCACTTTCTCTCGGTGCATTAGCGCCACTATATACTCAACCACCTCAATATGTCCCTGAATACAAACATTATATGTATATTAAAGCAGCTTATTTACTTTCATTACTTTCAGCATTCTTACAACGAATATCTGTACCTTCTCAAATGATTTACGCAAAATGGTGTTGTATGACAAGAGATCGAGATGCATCCCTTCCAATGAAGCTTGGTCAAAGAGATTGAGTGCCTCCTTGATATTTCCATCATTCAACAAAATCTAAGAGCAAACACAAAGCTTTTGTTAACAGAAACTTGGGATGTGAATAAATTGTTCGAGAAAACATGTTATGTCTTCAGTTGAATACTTGTAGCAAGCTCTTGAAAATATGATGGCAGCAAACTTTTAAAATTATAATCTGTTAGTACCTTCATCAGAGACGTATACGTCCTCACTTCTGGAGAAAACCCGTCACGGATCATCATAGAAACCAGAGCACAAGCTGATTCATAAGACTGAATAAAGCGGCAACAATCAATCATTATGTTGTAGGTAGCAGGGTCTGCAGGGTAGCCACATGCTTTCATACGTTTGAATATTTTGATCACCATGTCGGTCTGCATGTCAATTAATAATATCAATATCGTAGCGCTTTATGTACACTGGTGCAATGAAAATTTAAAAGACCTATTAGACAATGAAAACTTACTTCATCTGCTTGAAGAAGTGAATAAAGCACTATATTGTATGTAGGCGTTTCTAGATACATATTCTCAGCCTTTTGCAAGTGTCGGAGCATCTCATTCACCATACCTTCAGCTCCGAGGGCTCTTAGCTGGAGAAAGTAAAAGGAAAGGGTAAACAATAAGTTCAATGTTCTGAAAGATAACACACACGGACACGCATTAACAAAGTAAAGACTGATGTTATCGCATAGAAAGGGATTTTCAAACTGCTTTTTAACTGAATAATAACATCTGATTCATAAACAGATCAAGAACTATCTATATAGAGCAGAAACTAACCACATTCTGTCTTGAGAGAGTACTGTGCTGAAAACCATTTCTCAACATATCCATTTCTATAGCATTAATCCTTTTAGAACAGTCTACTTGGGAGAGCATGTTGCCTTCTTCATATGGTGCATTCACATTACCAAATATTGAAAAGAGCAGCTCATATGTCCACATATCCGGACGCAGCTTTAGCTGTTTCATTCTAGCAAAAACTCGGATAGCACGCTCTGGTTGATCCTACAAAACATTAGTAAGAAACTGAATCTCACAGTGCCTTGCGTAAATTAGCAGAACAAAATTATGTACTAAATATGTCAACATACAACAACGCATAATAACAAGACCTACAAAACACGAGAGCCACTAGAGTGCAGAACAATTTTGGACGAACATTTTGATTACGAAATAAGAGAACAGAACAGTAACCCGTTGTTCCAAGCGAATCCTATGATTAGAGTGGCAATATAACCGTAAGTTTGTTTTTTTTTTTGAAATTTAGGATCAACACATGTACTTGTAACAGAATACACAAACACCGTAAGGTAAATGGGGGTAACTAGGGTAACTGGCTTTCCAATATGTAGAATAAAAATAACTAACCAAGGAGTCACACGCAGCAAGAAGGTGATTAAAAGGATATGTGTAGGAGCATTCAGATACTTGATCCAGCAGATGTTCAGCTAAATCGACTTGAAGGGCTCTACTGCAATAGGCTGAAACCGTAGCAAGAGTTGAATCATATGGTTTCAGATTCTGCTGCTGCATTACTTCCAACTGCGTAGAGAAATGAAATAGAAAGAAAGATCACTATAAAGAAAAGCTAAACTACATAGAGAAAAAAATTATGAAAGAGATGGCTTGTACAGTAAATAAAATATTACCAGTGCCATGCCATATTCATACCCTTCTGGAAATGCAACAGCTCTAATGAAACCATCATATGTGTGCAATGATGGTTGCAACCCAAGACTTTGCATCTATTAGTGCAGATACAGAGAAAGTTAGAAATGAGATTTTCACCATATACCACAAAGCAGGACTGGGAAAAGACAAAAGGTTTGTTAATGCTGCAACTGTCTTCTACAACTTTTCCAAAGAGGTTTTTTTCGCATAACATAATAGTATCGCATGCAGTGAGTGGATAAGGACGAGGAATGGATAGATGGGAAACTGGTAGGAGATACCTGCAACATTAGCTGCTCCGCTAGCTTAGAGTTTTTAGATTTTCCACATGCATAAATCACATCACTGAACGACCACCTGAGGATACTAGTTGCAGGGGTTTTGTTGTGACCTTCTGCCAAAGCCACTTTCGAAGACT
Source organism: Arabis alpina (assembly GCA_900128785.1). Lineage (NCBI taxonomy): Eukaryota > Viridiplantae > Streptophyta > Magnoliopsida > Brassicales > Brassicaceae > Arabis > Arabis alpina. The sequence continues at coordinate 33,823,145 of LT669789.1, forward strand.
CAATTTCATTGCTCTGTTCACCAGAGGATTTGCACTCCACAATGTTCTTCCCATGAGCATCCAGCATTAGCGAAGCTGTGGGATCATTTACTCTAAAAGCAATTTTCTCTAATCCTCTTTGACCACTTGATGGTATAGGAATATCCAGTCTCGTGGAATGCAATTTTCCCCTGTTGAATTCAACAAAGGGCTCTCCTCTTGAAGCTAGAGCTACCATGTGTTGCAATAATTCATATGCTGTTTTCAAATCCCCCAACCTCGAAAACGACCATATGAATCTTTTGAGAGAGCGTATATTCAGACTATAGTGGTCGACATAGTGTTTCAATATTTCATTGACAGACGATAGATTGCGCTGAAAAACTGCAAGCTGAAAATAACATTAATCAGATAACAAAGAAAAGTAAGATCATTCATGCAGATGAAGATGAATGAAAATGAAACCTCTAGGAATAAACATCATCAAGAGACAGAAAAGCTAAGACAAAAACTGGGACAAAGTTATGAAATGATGGTTTTTTTCGTATATCCTACATGCCAAATACAAAAGTTGGCATATGACCAGCTCTAGGAAGAAAAAAGGCACTGAAGTGAGATATGTGTTTAACTAACCTTGAGAAGAGCTATATATGTTAATTCATCCTTTCCAACTCTCCGTTGATCCATCAATTCCAAACATTTACTCGCGTAATTCCAACTACTTGTCTTAGCACATGCTCCAAGAAAATGGTTATACACGGGCAAAATAGGAGAGATACCACTGAGAGCGTGAATAAACTCTGACGCCTGAACAATTATATCCGGACGAATAAATAGATAAACGCGAGTTAGTTACTATATCGTACGGAACCGAATATTTGATTGGACTATTCATACCTTATCCAAGTGTCCCCCTTTACAAAGGGCTTGCACTATGAAGAACAAAGATCTGCTGTCTAGACTGATTTCCTTCTTACACATTACACTGTACGTCTCCATGACAAACTACATGAACAAATTACTGCCTTGAGGTCATATACAACAAGAACAGTGTGATAGAAAACTCCGAAAGACAAGCCTAAAGTGCGGCTTTATTCATATATCAACTTACCACAGGATCCGGTACTCGCCCACAACACTCTAGAATGCCATGGAAATCATAGGCACTAAGTGAATCCTTTCCATGTATAAACTTTAAAAGCAGAGCTGACGCTTCATGGCTTTCTCCCGAACGAAGTGCATTGATAATCTGCACCTCTAACATCTTCCTAGTTGCCTCATCTTGGCATCGAATGAAGTCATTACCTACACATATCGGATTACAAAGTCACAAAATCTCTTCTTTAAGAATCAAATAATAAAACATTATAAGAGAGACCATTAAAAGAGAACATACCAATGAATGTCGTGACACTACGAGAACAAGAACAAGAACAACCAACCCCATTATCAATTCCACTTCTTCCTCGTCCCTATCAAATTCCCATTTAATCAAAATTACAACTTTATCAAAACAACAAAGAAACTAACTGAAGAACCACTGAATCATTAACAAATCTCAAAGCAACTCAATGAACAGGTAAACTAACCCGAGATAAGATTGGTGTCAACTTTGAAGAAGACGAGCTTACAATGAATCTCAATCGAGAAACCCATCTGCATTTTGCACAAACACGAAACAACTCAACAAACATGTTATAGAAGTAATAAGCAAACACAAAACCCTTCAAATAAACTTACACTGCTCTGTACATGGCACTCCACCGAAATTAGAGCTTCTACGTCACAGATATGAACTCAACAGAGCAAGAGTTAGCTTAGAAACGGAAAAGATTAGGTTTTTATCAGTCTCTTGACATAAACATACGAAAAGAGAGAAATCTTACTTCACAAAGCTAAAAATCTAAACTTTAACTCATTTTTCGATTTATCGACACTGATTTCAGTTTATGTGTTACTAAAGTATCGATCTTGTTCTCTGGTTTTAGAAATCTGAACAAAGAGATGCGAACATGTAAGAGAAGAACATTTCAGGTTTATCAAAAAAACGTTTTGCAAATCTGATAGGGAAAAAACATTAATGGGCCGTATTATTCATATTTGGCCCATTTAATTTTTATGCATTCCAATTTATCTCCGGTTTAATTTGATCTGGATTGGTTTAGTTTAGTAGCTAACCAAGGAGCAAGAACAAAACAACCATAAATGATGAAATGAAAAAAAGAAATTTCAATCTCAAAAACTAAATATTTTACTCTATATTTAAAGTTTTAGTATTACAAGCAAAAAAAACTTGTATATATGTCATTTTTTTTTATCAATCCATGTATGTCATTATTACATAAAACATGTATAGTATAGATAAAGGTGATAGAATACATACTTTACTATGGTTTATTTTATTTTTTTGCTACTTTCACTGGAACGTAGCCCATATCCTTAGCCATCTTTTTGAGAACATTCTTCTGAGTCTTCCCAGTAGAAGTTTTAGGAAGATCCGAGAAAACTACTGTCTTTGGAACCATCTTCTTGTTCTTGTTCCCAAGTTTTCTCTCACAAAACTCAATGATATCTTCCTCTTTTGCTTTACTTCCTTCTTTGAGCTTTACAAAAGCATACACCGACTCTCCTAAATCTTTGTCCGGTCGTCCAACCACGGCGGCTTCGTAAACCGCCGGGTGACTATAGAGAAGCCCTTCGATCTCGGTTGATCCCACAATTTCTCCATCGCAAGTTATAACATCTTGTGACCTATCTTTCAATTGTATGTATCTTGCATGTGGAAGGAAACATGAATAAACCATTAGATAATTAAGAGTATGAAATAAGATGAGACATATGCTAATAATAATATATATCGGGTATGCACCAATCTACTTATTGCTCATTAGTTTTGAGTTGGAAGTCCATAACTTAACATTTTACTTACCCATCAGGATCTATGACACCCATATCTCGACTCCAGAACCATCCGCCTTGAAAAGCAGCCTCCGTGGCTTTCTTATTCTTGAAGTAACCGCTCATGACAGTGTTTCCACGAAGAACAATCTCACCTATTGTCTTTCCGTCATGTGGAACCGGTTTCCTCGTGGTTGGATCCATCACATCGATGGCCTCCATAGCGAAATGGTTGAGACCTTGTCTTGCCTTTAGCCTCAAACTCTCTTCCTGAGGTAGATTCTCCCATTCAGGCTTCCATAAACATGCCGTTCCTGTTCCATACACTTCTGTGCACCCAAAAGTTGCCATTACTTTGAATCCTAGCTTCTCGAGTCTCAAAATTATCTATCCAAATAAATACTAATTATGTTATATGGTGGGAACAAACCAAAAAAACCTAAATAATAAAGTATTTGATCGAAGTTGTAATTTAGAAATTTTGAAACTAGTTTTACCTCAGGAGGCGGCGAGGCTCCACCGGTCATAACCTGAACGGTCCATGGGAATGACTTTTTGACCAAGTCTCGCGCATTAGCGATCTATTGAGAAGCGCAGGCGAGCCACCAAAGTGAGTTACCTTGTGTTTCACGACACTATTAAATATAACTTCATCATTGACTTCCCTTAAACAAACATTCACTCCTCCAAAAGCCGCAACTGTCCAAACAGAACACCACCCGCTACAATGGTACATTGGAACGGTCCAGAGATAAACCGGCATTGGTTTCATCTCGTTGATAACACCAACGGCGGTTGCGTTTAGATACGCACCGCGGTGGCTATAGACTACGCATTTTGGTGTCGATGTGGTTCCTGATGTGAAATTAAGCGTGATTGGATCGCATTCATCAACAGGTCGTACAATTTCGAAATTAGGGTTTCCAGAAGAGAAAAAATCCTCATATTGTGAGTATTTTGATTTCTTTGTTGGATTTTCTGTGATTGTGATGATTAGAGGTTGTTCCTTGGTGGTGATAAGATTAAGAGATTCTTCAGCGATAGAGATGAATTCAGAATCAACAAAGAAGACTTTAGGTTTCGTTTTCTCGAGCGCCATTGCGAGCATTTTGGAATCGAAATGCGTGTTCAACACGCAAAGTACAGATCCAGCCATTGGAGTTCCAAAATGTAACTCACATAACGCAGGAACATTTGGCGCCAATGCGGCAACCTGATTATTGTTACAAATTTCATTAAAAAGGATAACTGAAAAGTGAAAACCATAAAAAAAAGGTTGAATCCTATACAGCTAAGAACATTGAACATTATGTCTAAAGTCTAGAGTTAACAATCGTAAGTTTTAGGAATATAATTTAGTTTTTAGCTAGAGACTTTTAGTTCATTTGGATTATTAAAGTTAAAACTATTTGAGCTGATACCATTTGACGGAATTATAACTGACGAGATTATCACAAAACATATAAAATTTAAACAATTTTAAATAATTATCCCAAAAAGTGACCGATTGATAAAAGTCGTTAAACCACTTACCACGTCGTTTCGACAGAGACCAAGGTCGGAGAGAGCGGATGCGAGACGGACACAACGGTCGCGTGTCTGACGCCACGTGTACTGAATATCTCCGTACACGACGGAGGTTCTGCTGCCGAATACTACAGCGGCTCTCTCGAGAAAGCTGATCGGAGAAAGCGGGATGTAATTTGCCGAGCATCGGATTGTTCCTTCCATGTTTTTCTACGGTTCTTTAAGAGATATATGGATTAGCTTATTGTGTTTAGCTTGTATTTATAGGCATAACTAACTTCATCAATAATGATCTACTAAAATGAAATTTTTAAATGTAAGTAGTCAAATTTGGCTATTAAATCAGAATCTGTGAATGGGCTTTTGGTACAATGCCACGTCTCTTTAAAGAATCTGAGTGAATTGTCACAAGTGGATTCGTTTAATTAATTCTTCAATTAGTGGAAAAGTTAGAGATGCTTTTACAAAATCTTGTACTAATATTTCTATTTCTATTTCTATTTCTATTTCTATATATTAAAGGATAAGACTTTTAAGTTTATGTGTCAACCTCTTTTTCTTCACATTTTTTAATTAATTAATTAAAATTATTAACTCCTATTATTATTATATCCAAACAATCCAAAATAACTTAATCCATATATACTCAAACAAATTGTAACTATCATTTACTACTACCCTATTCATATCTACACACTCCAAATATCTTAATCTCTATATTTAACAAAAATTAAATAAGTTTACTCATATAGTTAACATAATTAATATTACTAAATTTATACATATATTATACAACACATCTAAGTTTGGTTATGCTTCAAGAACTGAACCAGGTGGGTTTCTTCTTCTGTAACCCATCATGACACGTAAATGGAGTAACAATGCAGAGAGAGAAGGGAGTGTTGAGTAACTAAAGTAGCAACATAAGTTGCCTAAGTGAGGAAAATGTTGTTATTAAGAGAAGTCTGTGTTAGTTTGTGTCTAAGTATTTTCGTTCTCGTTGCTAAGAGAATAAATAGAGAAACCACTTTTGACTACTTACATTTCTGCTTACTTTTGACATTCATTACTTTTTGTATTTCAAAGTAATGAAAAATGCATTTAGTTTTGTGGATGAGATCTCTCGTTGACGTTGACTTGAAAGATGTCATGCGTGTAAAACGAGGTAATTAATTGTATGTATATATTCTCTTGATCTCTTCACACATACATAAGAAAAGAAAGAAAATGAAGAGAAGAGGATGTAAAAGTGTTAGAAAGTGTGTTTATTTGGCAATAGTGGTGTTGCTTCTATCATTATCATCCATTGCGACCTCGCAAGTCATGCCTCCTCCCACAATTGGTAAGTCGAGTATTCTCGTTTCTTTTTTGATAGATTCCTCATTTCTCATACCCGTTTTTGATGAGATTTCAACCGAAAAAAGATGCAGGAAATGGTAGAAAAAGAGTTCTTATACCTGCAAGAAAAAGGCGGTGTGGGAGAAGCGCCGTAGAGCGCAGCTGTTCGCGCAAAGGTGGTGGTGGTCAAAGGAAGCTTGAGACATAAAGTAACATTATTGGACGTTATATTTGAAGGCCTTTTCTTGAGTGTTTGGACTCCAATAACTTATTGTTCTTGTCAACTCTATGACTAAGAACATAATGAATCATAAAAAGTTTTGTGTTTTGAGTATATTATACCCTCCTCTTCTTTAGTTTCTTGTTCTTGCTGAATGCATTTGATTTGAGATAAAAGATGGATGATTTATTGGCTGTTAAGTGATATAATATGAAAAGATTATTTATGCAATTGAAAAAAAAAGTTATCTGATAATTATACGGATTTCAATTTAGAATATAATTTTACGGATTTTAATTTATAATATAAGTATATGGGTTATAACTACATAGATGATCAATTTCAACATATAATACCCGTATATTATGCGGGTCCTATAATATAGTTTCTTAGAAGATTTGGAATTTCTATCTTGAAAATCAAAAAGAAATTATGTGGATTTATAGCGTAAATCGATAAATGGAGATTTAGGTTTTTGAAACTGGAAACTGAACATGCTAATACCGGTAAGTGTATATTTGTATACATATGTGTTCTTTGGATAGTTTGGGTAGCCATTTTATTTTCGAGTAACCGTAACCCGAACCCGAACCCGAAATTTTAAATTATAAAACCCATTCGGGTATTAGGACTACCCGTACTCATTCCAAACCCTGTTTTTCGGGTCAGGTTCGGGTTCGGTTTTCGAGTTCGGGATATATGCCCAGACCTATTATAAGATCTCACTACTTAAATATTATTACTAATTTGGCTAATATAATACATATTACCAAATAATTCTGAAAAACGAATTATCTACTAAATAAACACTAAAATAATAACTAATTTATAAGATTGGAAATTTGTGACAAGTTTTTAGTTATATACGCAATCTTCTATTTTTGTATCTTTGAAAAATATGTTAGGTTGGTTTCAATTATTTCACGAGTGGAACACATTTTATAAAAAAAACAATCGCAAATTTAAATATGTTAAACTAAAATTAATTTATGTATAATAAAGGGATAATTTGTTAAATAACCAAAAATATATATTAAAAATTAGACAACTAACCAAAATTAGCCCATATGGCATAATTATATCAACTAAATTTAGATTAATTGGTTAAGTTTTGAACTATAATTTTTTTTTAGTTATTCAACTAATTTTTCCTAATAAATACTCCCTCTGTTGCATATTAGTTGTCATTTTAGCAATAATTTTTTGTTTCATATTATTTGTCATTTTGTATTTCCAATGCAAATTTATCACTCACACGTTTTCCTTCTTTTACCTTTAATTTTCAGCTTAATAATTACTTATATCAAACAAAATGATATTAGTTAGGGATAAAATAGAAAATTTAATTTTTTTTAGTTTGTGCAAAAACAGATAACTAATTTGCAAGGAGAGAGTATATGAGTAACTATTCTAGTTAGGAGTAAATGGTAAAAAAGGCAATTCAATACTCAATTAGTGGGCCGATCTAAATAATATATTTAGGCCCATAAGTAATATAATGGAGGTTTAACAAAAGCTCTTCTTTCTTCCTCAGGTCACAAAATCTCTTTCTAGGTTTCAGGCAGAGAAGTTTCGATTTAGGGTTTTTTGTGAATCGGAAGTTTCGAAGATGAGTCGGAATTTAGGTATACCAGTGAAGCTTCTTCATGAATCGTCCGGTCATACAATCACTGTGGAGATGAAGAGTGGTGAGGTGTATAGAGGAAGCTTGATCGAGTGTGAAGATAACTGGAACTGTCAGATTGAGAATATCACTTATACGGCTAAGGTAATGTATTAGATCTTTGTACCGTTCTTTATTGTAAATTGATAACTTCAAGAACCCTAGGTTTCGTTTCTGTTTCGATGATGCTGTGAAAACCCTAGATTTGGTGAGAATTGGTAATGTTAGTATGAAATTTAGCGGTTTTTAGGTTTTGGGTTTTTGAGAGTAGAGAATCTTGCTAGTGAAAACCCTAAATTAGTGATTCCTGAAGTGACTACTTAGAAAATTGTGAGTATAGTGCTCTTTAGATTGTTTTATTACAAGATTTGGTTAAGATCTTGCATATGTTAGTAGTAGAGGAAGAAGGTTATGCATATGTTAAGATCCTGCATATGTTAGTAGTAGAGGAGGAAGTTTGTGTTTATGTTATCACTGTAAACTATGTAATATCATGATGATATAGATGGACTGTGTTGTTATCTTTAGATTTCTCGCCAATGCTATGGCTTAAGTAGAACTTGTAGATCTTTGGAAGGAAATTGTAGGAGATTTAAGATTGTATATGTTAAATCTTTAAGTTTTGCTGATACCTGTTGGATAAACTTAACACTTTCTCTTAATGATTGTTACTGATTGGGTTCTTTTTGATGTTTGAAACAGGATGGTAAGGTATCACAGCTTGAGCATGTCTTCATTCGAGGCAGCAAAGTCAGGTACTTGTATTATCCTACTTGTTTACTTTGTTGGTTCCATTCTTGTTAACTTAGCTTGCAATGGTATTTGATTTGTGGTGAGATTTTGATAGGTTTATAGTCGTACCGGACATGCTGAAGTCTGCTCCAATGTTCAAGAAGTTAGATACTAAAGTCAAGGTATATTTCTTGAACACAATGGTGATTGATATGAGTGATAATTAAACCCATGTATGATTTATAAACGTTGAAGGTAACAACATTTTGTCTACTTGATCAATGCAGGGAAGGGGTTCGTCAATAGGCGGCAGAGGTAGAGGTGGTGCAATGCGAGGCAGAGTAAGTTCTTCCTCTCCTAAGTCATTTTTATTTCTGATTTACTTTTCAGGAAGACTATGTTTGGAAATTGAAGGCAACTAATCGAATTTTGGTGATATCTCAGGGTACTGGGCGTGGAACAGGAGGAAGGGGAGGCGCGCCACCCGCGAGGAAGTAGTTTGTTTAGTTAACGAAATGTAGCTTCGGCTCTAAGACAATCTCTGGCCAATTTCTGCTTGTCGTTTATGCCTTTATGTACACAGTAAGTAAAAATCTCAAACAAGGAGACATGCAGAGGATAGAGAGAAAGAAGAGGGACTAGTTCTGTGTTTTTGGGTTACTAAAGATGTTTGAAACATTATTCATGTTTTGCTTCACATGGTCGTTTTGAGAATTCCCAAGTCTCTTGTAGAACAGAGCAATATGCAAAATTCTATAATGGTATCTAGTCTTTTTTAGTCTTTGAGATGAATATTTGGTTGCAACGATACAATTTGACTAACCAATTATTGATAAGGATATACTTTAGCAAATAAAGCCAGTATCACTTCCTCTTCAATCCATTTTTCTCTTAAACCATAGTTTTTTATTCATTATGGTCTTAGTGGTACAGTTCATAGATCAGATGGATAAGGCAGAAGTGTTTCCATATGAAATACTCAAAAGAGAGACATTACTATACAATTAATGTAGCCGTGGTTCATTTTATGTCTTAGTACTCCATGTACCACCATGGGGCGAACAGCTTCCTCCTGCGTAACCCCTGGCTTTCAATTGAAACCGGGACGGTGACGATGGTCCAATGTTTCCAAATGTCCTGCACAAGATTCAAAAATCGTGCCTTTTTCATCTTTAAATAAAATTTGTTTTCCACAAAAAGTTACTAAGCGATCTGCTTCACTTGCCTATTCTTTGGACCAGATGTTGCTTGAGAATCCGATAAAGATTGCATTCTTCTTAGACATCTTCCTGTTCTGCCAGCTGAAACTGTTTTGACGGAGATAATCTTTATCAAGACGCTTATGATAGAAGATTGACGAATCAGTCAAGAATATCAAAAACTCCTGAATCTTTTCTCTCATTACGTTTCAGTTTACTGTTACTAAGGAAAATTGCAATACAATTAGATTCCAGTTAATATATATTCAAACTTTAGTTTTGTTACTTTAAGGACTATACGTTAGGTTTGATCATCGAGCGTTGAGAAAAAGGATAACTATACTTGTTTGGACTGTGATAAAAACAGATTAAAATCATACAATTCGACTAACCAAACATTGGGGAAGTCGACAATCGCGAGGTCTCAAGAGGTGATGATAAAAGCAGCAACAATATTGCCAAATAAACACATCCTCTTCTCTTCATTTCTTTCGTATTTTGATAATTCGTATGTATATGTGTAAGAGACTTACCATTATATATATACATACATGATCATATGATCGACGCTTTCATCATTACTATTTTTTCCAAGAAAAACGAGTGAATGTAATGACCAAGCCAACGTCAACCATATATATGACGAGACTTAAACCAAACCGTCTGATTTAAAAAACCCTAAAAGCTTTGGTTAATTTCTGTTACACTATGATACATATTTTTGGTAGAAAGCCAAACCCGATTTAACATCAAAACATATACTAATTACTATACATTAGTGAGGAAAACAAAAATTGATGCCCAAAGCCATAAACATTGTTAGAATCTAGTGTGAGACATACATGATCATATGATCGACGCTTTCATCATTACTATTTTTCCAAGAAAAACGAGTGAATGTAATGACCAAGCCAACGTCAACCATATACGTATTATTATCATCTTCGACGTGACAAATAAATCATTTTTGTCCACAGAGCAATAACAGAAGCCTATATTTATAAATATTATTGGAAAAAAAAAAATACGGAAATCGTTGAATTGTGATCGTGAGTGGTAGTAGTAGTAACCAAGAGGTAAAAAAAATAGGAAAAAATAAAACACTAAACTGTCGTTTTTCTGGATGGTAAAGCTAAAGTGCCATCCCTAAGTGTGAAACGCAAGTTCTATTAATTCTCTCAGCAACTAGAATGAAAAGATATTTAAAACCATCTATATTTCGAAACAAACAAGTGAAACTAACCACTCGCATTTAGCCAGGCGAAATTGTGTCATGTTGTATTTACTAAGAACCCTAAACTCTCCACTTTTGCAACTTATGTTACTCTCTCTCAAAGTAAGTTTATATACTTTATGCAGTTAGTGTACAAGCAAGTAAAATCTGAAACAATGAGACATGCAACAAGAATACTGAGAGAGAAAAAGGGACTAGTTCTGTGTTTTGGGTTACTAAGAGTCTAAGATGTTTGAATTAGTGTCATGTGTTTTCTTCAACATGGTCATTTTGAGAATTCCCACATATCTTGTAGAAGAAAGCAATATATGCAAAATTCTTGTAGAAAAAACCAATATATTCAAAAAAAAAATTAGGCTTGGAGATGAATATTTTCTTACGACACAATTAGGCTTGTAAAATCTGTAAACAAGGGAAGTCGTAAAATTACTAGGTACATAAAGTCAGAGTCAATGTCAATGGACACTAGTACTAGTCTAGTAGACGATTAGTCTATTTCACTCTTGCAGATATTCCCAAAAGAAAATTCATTATTTTAAGTAACGAATCACATGTGGAGAAAATTATGAAAATAATATGCAATCACATGTGGTTTTTATCTTATAGTATTAAATCTATTACCTTATATGTATATTTTTTATATATTTACAATTAAAACATATGAACCGGTTAGATCCGGTTGAACCGGATTGACCCATGATCCGAAAGCTAATCAGGTTCGTCTTTCGGTCTGGTTTTAAAAACATTGGTAGTAGACGATTAGTCTATTACACTCTTGCAATATTCCCAAAAGAAAATTCATTATTCTAAGTAACGAATTTTTTTATCTTTCACAGACTAGTCATCGGAGAGAATTATGAAAATAATATGCAATCACATGTGGTTTTTATCAAAATTGCATTTATCTAATTGAAATGTTATCCACCTCTAAAAAAAACGTTTAGTACAATTGAATATAACTTAGAAAAATAGTTCGTAAATGATTATGGGTGAACAAGATACTTCTATCAAATTGTAGTCTTCCTGTCTCTATAAGTATTTGATTTATGTCATGCTTGTAATTGAGATAAATCAAGTCTTCCTAATCAATTATAAGTCAACCTCTCAATCATAAACCAAATGGATTTTTTCAGTACTCAGAAATTTCGTTATGGCTTGTACAGAAATTATTGCGTTGCAGATAGAAATGTCAAAAGTGATTGGCTAGGTTTATAGTCGTACCGGACATGCTGAAGTCTGCTCCAATGTTCAAGAAGTTAGATACTAAAGTCAAGGTATATTTCTTGAACACAATGGTGAATGATATGAGTGATAATTAAACCCATGTATGATTTATAAACGTTGAAGGTAACAACATTTTGTCTACTTGATCAATGCAGGGAAGGGGTTCGTCAATAGGCGGCAGAGGTAGAGGTGGTGCAATGCGAGGCAGAGTAAGTTCTTCCTCTCCTAAGTCATTTTTATTTCTGATTTACTTTTCAGGAAGACTATGTTTGGAAATTGAAGGCAACTAATCGAATTTTGGTGATATCTCAGGGTACTGGGCGTGGAACAGGAGGAAGGGGAGGCGCGCCACCCGCGAGGAAGTAGTTTGTTTAGTTAACGAAATGTAGCTTCGGCTCTAAGACAATCTCTGGCCAATTTCTGCTTGTCGTTTATGCCTTTATGTACACAGTAAGTAAAAATCTCAAACAAGGAGACATGCAGAGGATAGAGAGAAAGAAGAGGGACTAGTTCTGTGTTTTTGGGTTACTAAAGATGTTTGAAACATTATTCATGTTTTGCTTCACATGGTCGTTTTGAGAATTCCCAAGTCTCTTGTAGAACAGAGCAATATGCAAAATTCTATAATGGTTTCGAAGTCTTATATAGATTTCGATTGAGAAAAAGGAGAACTGTACTTCTTAGGACTAATAGCAAGAATCTTAGTAACAACTTAAAATCAACCATAAACTCACGCGAGCCAACCCGGACTTAAACAGAGATAAAACATGGAGCTTGGCTCGCGTGAGTTTATCTCCACCCAAGCTCCATGTTTTTAAACTAAAACATGAGCTTCCTCTCTTATATACTAGAGGAATATTTTACACATAACAGATGTGGGACAAGTTTATACATATCCCTTTTATTTACTCCAGTTTTTATTTAGCACACAGGCTTAAAACCCATTTTTTTTCACCACTCAACATATTTTTTTAATAAGGCCCAAAGGCCTTATATTAACAAAAAAAAAACGTTCCAACATGTAGTCCACTATGCCAAAGGGGAATCAACAGTTGACGTCGCCCTCCACAAAGAGAAGAAACCATAACTGAACTACCTCTTTACAACTAACGTTTCATTTGATGTGACCAACTAGATTCATTGGGTTTACTTTACTTTCATGTGTTCACATATTCAATCCCTACGAGGATTGTTTTTTCCCTTTTCCAAACCCACTATGCAATTTTAATACAATAGTAACATCTTGTTCACCCAAATAACTTCGTCACTACATCGTAAAACAAATGCTTCGTGTCACTATATTTTGCTTCAACAAAAGTTTATTTATGTGAGAAAAACTATGTAAATGGTAAATCGTACACCACCTCACCTGCTACTTATTTCCTCTTTTTGGATGGATTCTTACCATCTACTTCTGTGACAGATGCTAAACGTATATTACATGTAACAAGTGGATTCATTACCAAGAGAATTTTTAACAAAAATTGAATTATAGAGCTTATGAGTTCGAAAATTGAATTGTATTAAAAATAACACAATACAAAAAAAGACCAAAATAATAACACCATGTGTTATAAACTTTTAGTTTAAAGATTTGAACCATAACAACATTTGAAACCGATTCAAATCCAAATAGTACTTGATTAAACTTTAACGTTCACATTCAATGTGGTTAAACAAATGTACACCACCTTCACTTTGGAAAAAACAATTACATGTTCAAATCTAAAAATCAAAGAATCCTTTTAGAATTTTCTTACATAATATTAATCCCAAAAATGTGAACAATACCACTATTACTTCAAAACAATTGAATTCCATATGCCCACCAATCAAAAAAGTAATGAAAGAAATGTAGACAATCCCACGCGTAGCGCGGGCCAACCACTAGTATATAATATAAAGATCTTGTTAGTTGTTGGAATTTGGAAGATTCCATTATTTTCAATGGATCGATCACCTTTGGAGTACTTGTTTGCGTAATAGAAAATTAATAATAAAATAATATACAATGGTTCTCTTAATTACAGAATAGGTGATTTAATTAATACTTTTATTTTGTAAAGATCTATAATAGTAACATTTGCATCATTTATAACAAAATCACTTTTCAACCAGCTAATAACTCAATTAATAAAGTATTTAAGGTTAACGAAATCGCTGGTTCGAATGGTGTTTGAGACAATTAATGGGTGAATTTGCTCAATAACTAAAAAAAAAAAATCTAAATAAGTAACCAAAATTAAACCATGTGACCAAATATTAACCACTAAATTTAGGGTTAGTTGCTTATTTAGTTATAATTTTTTTTTAGGTTATTGGACAAATTATCCCAAAAACAATTAACATTTATTGGACATATTATTAACAATACAATTATATCTGATTCTGATCGCGGTTGCATATACTTTTATTGGATTAATACTGAGATTTTTTTGGGGTGTAATAATACTGAGATTTTTTGATTTGGTATCAAAATTATTGGATTTTTTTTGGATATATATTCGATTCCGATCACGGTTGCGTGTATTATTCTAAGATTTGGATTTTTTTTTCCAGGATAAATTTCAGGCCCATAGAAAAACTCAGACTAATCTCTTGGGAAGGTGCAGGCTATGTTGCATGGAATCGGAAACGGATACGCGGAAGCGAAATGTTTGGAAACGCGGAAACGTGTTTTTGAATGAAAAAAAGAGAGGAAACGAGTACGTTTTGGAAACGTGTAAATAAATACAAAGAAATATATATATATATATATTGGAACAAAGAAATATATAAAACAAAGAAAACCATATTAAAAAAAAGAAATTTTGCCAAATGACCCACAATACAAATGAGACACTTGAATTACCTTTTACAAAAATGATATATTTTAAAATATCATTTACTCAAAATCTCATTTATATTTGGGTTAAATATGTTAGGTTAGAGTTTAGTTTATAGGTTTAGGGTTTGTTAGGGTTATAACTTTTTTAAAGTTTAATATTCTATAGTTTAGAGTTTTTATATATAATTTGTGTTATTTTTTGAAATAGACTATTGGTTGTGTCATTTTCGCAAAAAGGTAATTCAAGTGTGTCATTTTTGAAATTTCCCCTTAAAAAATATACTTATGACTATAGAAATCCAATGCAATTATGTGCTATTATAATTAGAATTATGTTTCTAAAACTTATTAGAAATAACAAGTAAATCATTATTTAAATTGTTTCTAAATTATAAATGACGTTTCCAATTGCGTTTCCAAAGCGTTTCCAAATCAACATTTTCTGGAAACGCACCTCCGACGGAGTTTCCATGCAACCTAGGGTGCAGCTCATGGATAGACTCTTTCTTCGGGTATGCAAATGGGTCGAAAGTAAGGGCTATATCCATGTGGGTGTCCAAGGCAATATGTTTTGGTTTCGCATAGCAGCTGGATCGAACTTGAAACATGTCAGTGTTACAAATCCGTCTCCTTACCACTTGACCCCAATACCACAGACCTGATTTAGTAATTACAAACACATATCTACGTAGATAATAATATTTAATTGGTCGCACTTGTATAGACAACCTTGAATTCGTATATTCGACTCATTCTTTTTTATGTTTATGCGCATATATATATATATATATATATATATAAATATATATTCATAAAACTATACATAATTCAGTATTTATTTTCAATAATTATATACATATATATATTTTATTTTATTTCCAACTTAACTACGAATAAGAAAATACCACCGGAATTAGAGACTCAAATCGGTGGATTATTCGTTACATAAGAAAAAATTAAAAACTATGATCTTACTAAATAGGTTAAACAGTCCGCCTTCAGATTAATAGTACGAGGGATTAAGGATAATGAGAAGTTGGATAGACGATCTCATGAGCTTGACTGATAGGATCGAAAACGTCGGCCACTCCTCTGGATGTTGGACGATATCCCAAACAATCTGTTTCAAATAATAGACATGCCAAATTTCTCTCCAAAAATATAGGTCATTGCCCGCTTCCATCTCTGCATATATTATATATATATTTTTAAAAATATTAGATTAATTTTCACAAAAATTCAAATACCTATTATGATGGTCTGAAATTAGTCACCTAAAAAAACTGGATCGAATATAGCGATATCTGTTACATGTTCGAGTAAGGGTTAGGTAGCATACTCTAATTCAATTTTCAAAAAAAAAAAATATACTCTCATTCATATAGTATGTCCTAATTAGCTCCCATTGTCATACTTTGATTTTTTATTTTTTAATTAAATATGATCGTATGTATGTGAAAAGATTTGAAAGAGTTTGATTGTGATATCTATATTCTATAAAATCAGTTTACACTTAGTTTTTCGGTTTTTCGGTTGACCATTTTTGAGCCACATCGTCGGGAATAAAAGTTTTGGTTTCACAATTTTTTTTAATGATAGTGTGATGATCAATGTCTCGATTTTAGAAATATAGAATGCGTATGAGATATGGTACTAAAAAACAAATTTAATTAATACTATTATTCAAAGTGCATTTAGTTTCTCACTATCTCGACTATGCATGGGCTTGACGTGTATGAAATTAACATGCATGTGTGAATACACAGACACATAGTGAAAGTGACTCATCCACTAATAAATTATCAGAAAACAAAGTCTTACCATTTTATCATTCATTATGCATCTATATATCTACGCAGAAGAAAGAACATAAATCTCACATCTTCATTACACTCTTAAGTCTTAATATTGTCTCTCCATATTTAAAAACAGAAAGAAAGCAAAATGTCTCCGTTCGCACTTACCGACGTTGCTGTTACAGATTTCGTAGTAAACCAACGAAACGGGGTAAAAGGTCTCGTCGACGTTATGTCTCCAAAGACATTACCGTCACGTTACATCCAACTTCCGGAGAAACGAGTCACCACCGAGAAACTCATCGTGGACAATATAAAGACCGGCAAAGGCGGTTTACCATCACCCGCCATTCCGGTCATCGACGTTTCTGACTGGGAAAACCCTAATGTTGCGGAGGAGATCTGCGAGGCCGCTGCAACATTAGGGTTTTTTCAGATAGTGAACCATGGAGTTTCGGTGGATCAGCTAAGTGACCTAAGAGCTGCTGGTCGTGGATTTTTCGGTTTACCGGCGGAGGAGAAGAAACGGTACTGGAAGGGAAGTTCAGTTTCGGACACGGCTTGGTACATGACAAGTTTCAATCCTTACGAAGAAGCTAAGTTGGAGTGGAGAGACTTTATCAAGTTTGAGTATCGTCCTGACCAAGTAGACTCTACTGCCATGTGGCCTACTGTGTGCAGGTATGACTCTTGAGTGTCGATTTTTTTGTTTTGGTGTTGAATATTGAATTCAAAGAAGTATAGATCACAAAATATCCACTGAAAATTATAGGACATGTTTTGGTCTTGGTCTTCGATTTGAGGTGGTTCAGAATCTCTTTATAGAAAAATAATACATATAGATCTATATCTTATTCATGGTAAGAGTCACTTCAAGCATAATTTTTATGATAAATCCAGACGTATGTTAAAAGAAAAAAAGTCTTCAAGCTTATAGAATGTAAAAAAGGTATCTATACTTATAAATGCCAAATGAGTTTTTATACGTGGCGACTTCAAAACGATTTGAAGTTTCAAACTTCTGAAAATACCTTTAATGAAAACTCACTATAAATATTTCGAAATTATACTATAAATATTTTAAAATTCGTATATATATACATATATATATGTAATTTTTGGCAAATTTCCTATCTATATTAAAACTTCCTAATATATATTAAAAGTCACGTATTTCTTGATATTTTATTGGCAAAACTCGAAATTTCTTATTCATATTAAGTTTTCTATTTTTTTTCTTTCAAATTTTGTTGCCAAGCTTCTTATTCATATACATATATACTTATTAATATTTCCTTCTATATAAATATTTCGAAATTATACTATAAATATTTTGAAATTCGTATATATATACATATCTATATTTTGGAAAATTTTCTATCTATATTTAACTTCCTAATCTATACTAAAAGTCACCTAATCTTAACGTTTTTTGGCAAAATTCGAAATTTTCTTTTTCCAAAAAGTAAAACCCTTAGTTTACTAATTATATATACATAGCCCATTTTATATTTCATCATCATCCTTTTTAAAATTGTCCCATAATCATTGTACGTAATAGCTCATTATTTTAATCATTCCTTAAACGGTACGTGTTTTAAAATTGTTTATTTTTTACAATTTTTAAACTACTAATTTTTCGATATTGTTGTCCTGAGTAAGGCGCAAGTTATTGCCTAGTTTTTCTTAAAACATTAAAGTCTATTTGTGAAGTATTATTGAACACCTCTAAATAGACACAAGAAGACTATCTACAAAGAATCAAATACAAATATTTGAAGGAAAAACACATTCGTTTATGCAAATAAAATGTGAAGAAAGGAAACTAAGGTTTTAACAAGGATTCGTAGGGACGAAGTTCTAAATCATTCTCATAGGATGAAGCCGATAGGTAAGAAGATTCTTGAAATACTAATGAACCATCTAAACGCAAGCATGGACCACTCCCTAGAACAAACCCTCATGGGGACTTTGAGGATGAACCTTAACTTTTATCCGGAGTGTCCCGACCCAAAACTCGCCGTAGGAACCGGTCGTCACTCCGACATCAACACCCTCACGCTTCTTCTCCAAGACGACATAATAGGCAGCCTTTATGCTCGATATGGAGACAAGTGGCTCCATGTCCCACCAGTTATGGGAGCCATTGTGGTCAACATTGGAGACATATTACAGATCGTGAGCAACGATCGGTACAAGAGTGTGGAACATGTGGTTATGGCTAATAGGTTTCTTAGCCGAATTTCGTTTGCGTTTTATTGCGGACCAAATAATGATTCAGTAGTCGAGCCACTACCTGAGGTGCTAGAGAATGGTGATAAGGCATTGTACAAGAGCACGGTGTATTCGGATTACATGAAATATTTCTTTGAAAGGCCACATACCGGTAAGAAAACTATCGAATGGATCAAGTTTCCTTGAAAAAGAGGTGATGCTATGGTGGTTGGTTACAATGGTTGTGGGGATTTGAAGTCGTTGGATATGTGTTGTTTTAATTATAAAAAGTGGTTTTAATAATAATTGCACGAGTGTGGGGTATGTGCAATAGTAGTATTCAATTTTTATTCTTCATATTTTTGTAATAAATTAAGGGTTGTTGATGAATAAATTATCTATGTTTTATGCTTGGATTTTTTAGTGTGATCGATTTTCAGTGTACTGTATATTTACAAATCTATACAAAAAATGAGAACTATAAGAGTATTGTGTGCTACATGATGGGCAAAACAGAGACCTGAATAATAAGGTAAGAGATAGAGAAGAGCTGCTCCAATGAATGTGTACAATGTGCACCATAAATCACGGTGAGACAAAAAAATTAGAATGCTAATAGCAAGTTAGTCTTCGTGCAAATTAGCGTAGATCTGTCTATATATACAAGGCTATATTTAGTTATTTACTATATAAGAAAATATCCATTTGCCTCAGGCCCTTCATGATATATATATATATATATATTTTTTTTAAATCTCCAGCTAGATTGCATGGAAATTTCATCCAAAATCTGTTTTTCGTTTCGGAATCGGCAACGCGAAAAATCACGGTGGAAACATGTTTTTAGAAAATATCAATTTGGAAACGTGACTCTTCGTTTTAAAAACGCGGTTTTTTTATTGAGAAATAAATTAATATTTTGAAAACTCCAAGAGATGGACTGTGTTGTCTTCTTTACAATTCTCACCAATGATATAGCTTGAGTAGTAGAATTTGTAAATCTTTGGAAGGAAATTGTCAGAGATTCAAGATTATATATGTTTAATCTTGAAGTTTTACTGATGTCTCTGCGAATATCTTCTCTTAATGATTGTTACTGTACTTTTGTTTACGATTTTTATCATGTCCTGGAATAGGATGGTAAGGTATCACAGCATGAGCATGTCTTCATTCGAGGCAGCAAAGTCAGGTACTTGTATTATCCTACTTATTTACCTTGTTGGATCCATTCTTGTTAACTTAGTTGCAATGGTAAGTGACTTGTGGTGAGATTTTGATAGGTTTATAGTCATACCAGACATGCTGAAGAAAGCTCCAATGTTCCAGAAATTAGATGCTAAAGTCAAGGTCTGTTTCTTAAACACAATGTTGAATGATATAAGTGATAATCAAACCCATGTATGCTTTATAAATGTAGAAGGTAACAACATCTTGTCTATTTGATCAATGCAGGGAAGGGGCTCGTCACGAGGCGACAGAGGTAGAGGTGGTGCAATGCGAAGCAGAGTAAGTTCTCCCTCTCCTAAGTCTTTTTTTATTTCTGATTTACTCCTCATGAAGACAAATGTTTGGAAATTCAAGGCACCTAATCGAATTTTGGTGATATCTCAGGGTACTGGGCGTGGAACAGGAGGCGTGCCACCCGCGAGGAAATAGTTTAGTTAACCCTTTAAAATGTAGCTTTGGCTCTAAGACAATCTCTGCAGTATCTGGGAGAGGATAGTCCGTCAATTTCAGCTTGTCGTTTATGCATTTATGTACACAGTAAGTAAAAATCTCAAACAAGGAGACATGCAGAGGATAGAGAGAAAAAAGAGGGACTAGTTCTGTGTTTTTGTGTTACTAAAGATGTTTGAAACATTGTCATGTTTTGCTTCACATGGTTGTTTTTAGTATTGGAGATGAATATTTGGTTACAACAAACACAACTTTGACTTATCAATTGGGACAACTGAGAGAGACAAACGAATAACAGAGTCAATATCAATGAACACTAGCCGTAGTCTATTAGTTAAAGTCTTTCTTAGAAATATTACAAAAAGAATAACGAATCTTTCAACTTTTATACATTGTATTGAAAGATATTAGTCAATGTAGAATTTTTAGCTTGGAATATTAAAAAGTCATGAGAAAGGATGACTTATATTTTTATTTAATTAATGTATGGTGTAATTAGAATACAAAGTATAAGTAATACCAAACTTGTTCTCTAACAAGGAATATTGAATCTTGATGTAATTATACACTCAAAAACAACTTTTTGTGTTGATTATTTTCTTAATAAGATAAAAGAGATGGTGTTTGATACGAAAACACTCGAGAAAGAGGCCTCAAAACATAACGTCCAACCATGTAGTTTTATGTCTCAGTCTCCCCTATACCAGCTGGGGGCGAACAGCTTCCCTTTGCGCCACTGCTACTACAATTATTCGGGGGTTTTCTTTCACCTTTAAGAACTCTTTTTCTACCATTTCCTGCATCTTTTTTTTCGGTTTAATTCTCATCAAATTAAACGGTAGAGAAATGATGAATGTATATAAAAAGAAACGAGAAAACTCGACTTACTTATTGTAGGAGGCATGACTTGCGAGGTCGCAAAGGATGATAATGATAGAAGTAGCACTATTATTGCCAAATAAACACACTTCATAACACTTTTACTTTCTCTTCTCTTCATTTTTTCTCTTCTTTTCTTATGCATGTGTTGTTGTGTGAGAGAATTATGTAGAGAAGAGCATATATATATACGCATTACATATTCAAGCGTTTTTTTTTTGACGAGAGCATATAAAAATCAAGTCTTTCAAATCAATTATAATTAATCCATTGTCAGCCATATATCCTTGACGAGAGATCTCATTGACATTGTCAATGGACAACACTATAGCAATAGACTATTAGTGAAAGTATTTCTTACAAGATATTTCCAAAAGAATAACGAATCGTTGATCTTTTTACAGTGTATTGAAAGAGACTAGGCATGGGAGAAAAATTATGAAAATAATTTTTAATCAAATGGTGTTACATATAAGATATTTCAATTTTTAAAATTTAATTAGCTTGGAATATTAAGTCATGAGAAAGGATGCCCTATTTTTTATTTAATTAATGCATGGTGTTGCTTGTGTTTTTATGTGTGAACACCACTTGCTCGTCCTTGAATCTTGATGTAATTAGAAATTTAGAATACAAAGTAAAAGTAAAACCAATCTTCTTCTCTAACAAGGAATGATAGAGAGAGTGAGTCAAAATGTTGAAACCAATCGTCCTCTACTAGTTACATGTTTTTTATACGACCCTTTTTAATACGTACTTCAAAGATGAACAAAGCATTATGCAAAATTTCTAAAGTGGTTTGCGTCTTTCCAAGGGTTCATTTGGTATCACTTATCAGCCAATAAATCATCCATCTTTTTTCTCAAATCGAATGCAGTCATCAAGAACAAAAATACTAAATAAAAGGACTCAAAAACAACTTTAATTTTATTCAAACACACTTGGGAGAGGCCTTAGAATCTAACGTCCAACGATGTTTTTTTTGTCTCAACCTTCCCCTTACTAGCCGGGTGCAAACAACTTCTCTTTGCGCTGCGCCCTATTCTAATAAGAAATCTTTTTCTACCATTTCCTGCATCTTTTCTCGGTTGAATTCTCATCACTACAAAAGAAGAGAAGCATCAAAACGGTAAGAGAAATGAGGTATCTACAAAAAAAAAGAGAAAAAACAAGAAACGAGAAAACTCGAATTACCAACTGTAGGAGGCATGACTTGCGAGGTCGCAGTGGATGATAATAGCAGAAGCTGTTGGAACTTGTTTTTGACAATGGCGTTGGCCAATATTCCGGTGGCTTTTTCGGACAATTTAGTTGTCGGAATGACCGGAACTTAGAATCGCCAGATTCATTGTAATGAGCACTATGAGATAGTGTATTCATTTGTCAAAAATGGCGTTCGTTTGAATGAGAAATGTTGGTATAAAGTCGATGACTTGGAGAGCTTGAATATTTGGCTAAGTTTAAAACTAGCAAATATACCACATTAGATACATGAGGTGAAAGTCCTCTTGTATGTTTATGGAGAAGTCATAACAAAGGTTATGGTTAAAGAGAAGAAATCCCAATCACGCGCATATGCGGTGTACCGAATCAAACCTTACCGGATTTGAAAGTTGGCTTAAGATTAAATTTTGGTTTAGAATTTGGTTAATAAATATTGGCCCAATAGCCTATTTATTTTGGACCAAATTTCAATCAAAATTGTGATTAATGTGTACTCAAAATAATCACAAAATATCTCTATTATTTGGTTGCCAAATAACGTACAATTGATTTGTAGTTATGGTGGGAGTTTGTCATTGATGTCTCAATTCAATGAAAATAAACGTTGGTGTGTTGATGGCTTGAAAACCAAGCTAATGAAACGTAGGTCTCTCACTTCTCTATAAAAGAAAAAAAGACATTCATTCAACAAGATATATGGAATAAGATAAAACAAAGTTCTAACAACAATTCTTCCATGATCTCTTCTTTTCTTGTGTCTGAGAGTACACGCAGAATTTTGGTTCGATAGGTTCTGTTCTTCGGTGATGGAAGACAGAAACAATGCAGTTGTATCCTGAGAATCTTATCGCTATGAAACCGTCACACTACGGGGCGTTTAAAGATTTAAGGAAAGAGATTCGTCTCGCCTCTGCAATTCCTTTTCATCTTTGTAATTTGGTATTGTAATTCTAAATTTGTTCTTAAATTTATCTTATTATATATCAGTTGCCCAATAGTAGAAATTCGGGTCCTACAGAAGCAACAACACTATTGCCAAATAAACACACTTTATAACACTTTTACTTTCTATTCTCTTTATTTTTTTCTTTCTTTCTTTCTTATGGATGTGTTGTGTGAGAGAATTATGTAGAGAATAGTATATATATACATTTACATGCATACTTTTTTTGACATAAAAATCAAGTCTTCTTTTGGACATAAAAATAAGTCTTTCAAATCAAAGTCAACCATATCCTTGACGAGAGATCCCATCCACAAACCAAATGGATTTTTATAGTTTATTATCATCAGTGACACTAGCAGTAGTTTATTAATCAGTCTTTCTTGGAAATATTACCAAAAGAATAACGAATCGTTCATCTTTGTTATAGTGTATTGAAAGAGATTAGTCATGGGAGAAAAATTTAATAGAATTTTTAGCTTGGAATACTAAAAGTCATGAGAAAGGATGACCTATTTTTTGTTTAATTAATGTATGGTGTTGCTTGTCTTTTTGTGTCTGAATACCACTTGCTCGGCCTTGAATCTTGATGTAATTAGAATACAAAGTAAAAGTAAAACCAATCTTAAATCTTGATGTAATTACACACTCAAAAACAACTTCTTGTGTTGAATATTTTCTTATTAAGATGAAAGAGATTGTGTTGGATACGAAACACTCAAGAAAGGCCTTAACACATAACGTCCAACCATGTAATTTTATGTCTCAGTCTCCCCCTTACCAGCTGGGCGCGAACAGCTGCTCTCTACGCCACTGCTGCTACACGGCACCGGCGGGGCTCTTCTTACAGCTTTAAGAACTCTTTTTCTACCATTTCCTGCATCTTTTTTCGGTTGGATTCTCATGGAAACGCTATGAGAAATGAGAAATCTATCAAGAAAAAGAAAAAACTCGACTTACCAATTGTAGGAGGCATGACTTGCGAGGTTGCAATGGATGCTAATGATAGAAGCAATAGCACTATTGCCAAATAAACACACTTTATAACAATATGATCACTGTTACATCCTCTTCTCTTCATTTTCTTTCTTTATGTATGTGTGAGAGAATTATGTAGAGATCAAGAGTATATATATAGTTATATATACACAATTACACGCATCACATAATCAAGTATTTTTTTGGACATAAAAATCGAGTCTTTCATGTCAACGTCAACTATATCCTTGACTAGAGATCTCCATTCATTCACATTAATCCAAATGGACTTTTTCAATATTTTCAAAAAACAGAAATGATTGAATTGTTGCAAGTAGAAATGTTAAAAAGTGAGTTGAGTTGGTTTCTCTATTTATTCTCTTAGCAACGAGAATGAAAATACTTAGACACAAACTACATAGACTTCTCTTAATAACAACATTTTCCTCTCTTAGGCAACTTATGTTGCTACTTTAGTCACTCACACTCCCTTCTCTCTCTGAAATGTTAAAAAGTGAGTTGAGTTGGTTTCTCTATTTATTCTCTTAGCAACGAGAATGAAAATACTTAGACACAAACTACATAGACTTCTCTTAATAACAACATTTTCCTCTCTTAGGCAACTTATGTTGCTACTTTAGTCACTCACACTCCCTTCTCTCTCTGCATTGTTACTCCATTTACGTGTCACACGATGGTTTACAGAAGAAGAAACCCAGCTGGTTCAGTTCTTGAAGCATAACCAAACTTAGAAGTATTGTATTTCCTATGAACACCTGTTAACTTCCCTGTCCCTGCCTTGTGATGAAATGCAACCATCTTCCTCGAACAATCCCTGTTTAGAATCAATCAAACCAATCATCAAAACCATTAACATTTTCAAAACGTATTAGTAAAGAAAGTCTTCTTGATTTGGTGTTCTTACATAAGCGTTTCTTCGGTGTAGCCTGTGTGAAACTCGCAGGTTTTGTTCCATTCTTCGAATCCTTTAATCGTGGATTGAGCAGTGTAGATCGCTGAAGCAGCTAACTGAGAAGGAGCGTACTGAAGCATCTCGTATTCCACTAAACAAAGCTCGATGATAAAGAACGATAGAAGCTCAAGCTGAAACATAAATTTACATTATGATACTGATTGATTCTTTATATATATAACAGAGAAGATATAATCAAAGTTTATAATACAAACCTTTTTGTCAGATTGTGCAGCTTTGAGAAACCTTCTCATGAACACATATGGAGTTGGTAGACAGAAATTGAACTGCAAAGTATTCGCCATTAACTTCTCCTGCAATAACACACAAAATCATTATCTAAACACATAGAAGCATCAATGGTTATATGATCATATATATACCAAAAGATTTACCATGTCAAGAACTTCTCTCCTAGTGTAAGCCTTGTCAGAAATCACGATCAGATCATCAACTACAGGAACTGAGACTTCTTCGTATTTACAAGCAAGCAACATAGCTGTAACACCAACAAGCTGAAGCTTTTTCCTCGCGATATGATGATGAACCGCAAGAAATCTATCAATGAGATTGATTGTGAGGTAAAGTGTTTCCTCCATTAGCTCAAACTTGTAATGCACCTAACACAAATTTCATATATCAGACAATGGTATGCAACAAACAGAGCAAATTCTGTTTCTTGATGTAATCTAATTACCTCAATCAACCAATCAACAAGGATTCCTCTCATTCTTTCGTTAATATCAGGTTGATTCTCCATGTAATTAGGCGGGACACAGCTACGACACTGCGAAAAACAATCGAATAATGGTTTCACAATCACTATCAAAAAGAACTTGAAACAAGAATGCTCATTGAGAAAGAAACATTTGTTACCTCATTTTTCTTGTAGAAGTTGTAAATGTCATCGATGTATTCGACTACAGCTAGAGGATTCTTCTTATCACAAATGTCTATATCCATCACAGACTCTTCTTCATCAATGTCAATATCACTTGAATCTTCCATTTCAATCCCCTCCTATACAATAACAAAACAATATGTGTTTATCATCACAGTAACACTTATGGATGTTGCAATCAGACAAAAAGAGTTTTATTGTTTGTTACCATTCTGTCAATTTCTTCAAGCATTGCTTCAGTGTGCTGAACAAACATTGGCTCATTAAAGTCTCCATCTTCTTCTTCAACATCTATTACGATCCTATCTAATCCTTCGTTTGAAATCGAGTCTGATTTCTTAGTTACCTAACCATAAAGAAACAATAAACCACTTGAGACTAGTCCTAAAACTATGTCACGTTTTCGAAATACTAAATTCAGTATATAAAAATGTACCTCTTTCTGGATTTGTGGATTGTTCTCAGCTAATTGAGCAGCAAACTTCCTGAAACCAACCAAACCAAATCAAATACTACAACTGTGACATTGAAACAAAAAGGGACTCAAGAGTCAATGCAATTACTGACCTAGTAATTGGTCTATGCAACGGAACATGTGGAATCTTCTTGTTACATATCCCATTCTTCCTGTACAAAACAAACAAAACCAGAGGAAACAACTGTTCTTTAGGATCTGTGAATACAAATTTTCTATAGGATTTAATACTTTAAATAAGAAAAAGTTTGATTAGATTACTCAGTGAATGGTCTCTTATTGACAGCACAAGGATAAACCGGAGCTCCGATGATGTTCTTGTTAATGGTACTAAGTGCTCTTCGTGTCGGTCCACGAACACCTACAAAAAATCAAGTAAAATCAACAACTAACGAACCAAACACAAAAAGATTGGTATCGATTGAGTTCTTGTATATATACCTTGTAGATTCATAGGTCCAATAACTCCATGTCTATTCTCATCTGATCCTCCCATTTTTCTTCGTATCTGAAAATCGCATAAAAAAAGTTGTAAAATCCTAAAGCTTCTACCTTTTTAATAACCCAAATTAAAAACCGAGTCTTTGATTCTGATTTTTAAGAATCTAACAAGACCCATCAAGAACAAGACGTAATCTCGTAAAAACCCCGATCAAAGTTTCCACCTTTTTGCTTTCTGCAAAATCGAATCTCTCTCTCTTCCTTCAGCAACAAAATCCCATTATCACGCTCTGTTTCTTTAATCTTCTTTCTCTCACGCAACAGAAACAAATATTGAAAAAGAAGAAAGAAATCAAAGGAAGAGACTGTATTATAGAAATCAAGATTTGAAGAAGAAGAAGACGAGAAGATCGGATATATGTCGGTAGTAACACAAAGAAAACAAAAATGTTGTTTTTAACGAATTTTTTTAAAAAAAAAAAAAAATTAACGGCTAGTTAATCTCAGCCGTTGGATGTAACCCTAAAAAAAAAGTTGGACTTTTTTTGTGGGTGTATAAACTCAACGGCTATATTTTTGTTAACCATGTGCGTTTTCAAATTCTTAGGCTTGTTTTTCTTCGTTTGTTATTATGACTAGTCTCAACGGTCCAGTGGTCCAATGTAATTTCAATGTCACCGGCCACATTGTAATTATTGAACTCATTGAGATCTTTAACCATAAATAGAACATATATACTAAAATAGTAACATACTCGTATTAAATTTTCGGCTTATAATGATTTTATCATAACCAAATTTAAAGTGATCCATTTTGTAAATATTTAATCATGGGATATATCATATATGATCCACACGAAATATTTTAATTCAATAGAGACATTATGACACTTTTCCGGTCTTTAAATTATTTTTATCACATTTTGGTAAACCGTTTCAAAAACTCGATCTCGAATATGTTTGAAGAGTTATTTTATCAATAAAAATAAGTGTTTTCAGCTCTATGTATATATAAATTTATCGCAATCAAATTTATATTCAATCAACTTTATATTCATTTGGTCTCTTTCTCTCCTTCGCAGAATTGTAGCTCAAGCTTTGGTTTTTAGCATCTGGCGGCAGAGGAATAATGTGTTGCACAACTCCATCATGATTCCTCCTCAAGTTATCTTCAACCTCATCGATCATGACATCAGGACCATTTTCTTGGCTCGAAGACAAAGACGACGGTTCAAGCATCTCTTGGAGTTTTGGTTAGCTTGATATTCTGTTCTTTCTCCTGTTGTAAATTCCCTTAGGTTTCCTTGTTTTTTTTTTTTTTTTTGCCAAGAAAGCTTTGTTTAGGGTTATCTTGTAATCCCTAACCTTCATTTATGATATTAACTTTTTAGCAAAAAAAAAAAAGTTTATATTTATTTAGATTTCAAAACATAGCGTACCGACTATATTTCACCTTTTCCTAAAGAACTACTTTCCCCTAGTCAAATACATTTACTTGTTGGCAAAACTGATTAGAATCCGGTTATCAAATCCGGTTACCAAAGCCTATATAGTTGCTAGGCCCATAAAAGAACTTGAAGCCCAATAAGGCCCAATAACTCATTTCAGAGATTTCTCAGTCTTCTTCTTCACTTTTCCAAACTTCTCTCAAATGTCTTGTTGCTTTCTCCAGCTCTCAATCTCTGAGTTTCTTCGTGAAGATGAATCGATTCTCTGATTCTTGATCTATGTATCGAATTTGTTCTACTTCACCGATCTGTATCCAATTTCTAACGGATTCAAGCTTTTTGAGGTCTCTCCAATGGAATTCGAAACTCACGAAGACGCGTATTTATTCTACAAAGACTACGCAAAATCAATCGGATTCGGAACTGCAAAACTAAGTAGCCGAAGATCAAGAGCTTCAAAAGAATTCATCGATGCTAAATTCTCATGTATACGTTACGGAAGCAAACAACAATCAGACGACGCGATTAACCCTAGAGCTTCTCCCAAAATCGGATGCAAAGCAAGTATGCATGTAAAACGAAGACAAGATGGGAAATGGTACGTTTACAGTTTCGTTAAAGAACATAATCACGAACTTTTACCAGAACAAGCTCATTTCTTCAGAAGCCATAGAGAAAACAATACTGAGTTTGTGAAATCTGATTCTAGATTTAGGAAGAAGAAGAATAATCATGTATCTGGTTCTAAACATTTAAGTGCTTATCATGATCTTAGTTTCTTAGATGGGTTTATGAGGAATCAACACGATAAAGGAAGACGTTTAGCTATTGATAATTGCGATGTTGAGATCTTGCTTGAGTTTTTTACTCGTATGCAAGAAGAGAATTGTAAGTTCTTTTACGCGGTTGATTTTAGTGAAGATCATGTTCTGAGGAATGTGTTTTGGGTTGATGCTAAAGGAGTTGAAGATTATAAAAGTTTTAGTGATGTGGTTTCTTTCGATACGACGTATTTCGTTAGTAAGTATAGGATTCCGCTTGTTGTGTTCGTCGGTGTTAATCATCATGAGCAACCTGTGTTGCTTGGTTGTGGATTGGTAGCAGATGATACGGTTTATAGTTATGTTTGGTTGATGCAGTCTTGGTTAGTAGCTATGGGTGGTTTGATGCCGAAAGTAATGCTTACTGATCAAAACACTGCTATAAAAGCAGCAATTGCGGCGGTTTTACCGGAAACTCGTCATTGTTATTGTTTGTGGCATGTGTTGGACCGGCTTCCGCGGAATTTGGACTATTGGAGTATGTGGCAAGATACTTTCATGAAAAAGTTGTTTAAATGTATATATAAGTCATGGTCTGAGGAAGAGTTTGATAGAAGGTGGTTGAAATTGATAGATAAGTTTCATCTTAGAGATGTTCAGTGGATGCGGTCTTTGTATGAGGAACGGAAATTTTGGGCACCTACTTTTATGAGGGGGGTAACGTTTGCTGGGTTGTCTACGCGTAATCGTTCAGAAAGCGTAAATTCTTTGTTTGATAGGTATATTCAAGCTGAAACTTCACTGAAAGAGTTCTTAGAAGGGTATGGGATAATGCTAGAAGATAGGTATGAAGAGGAAGCCAAAGCAGATTTTGATGCTTGGCATGAAGCCCCTGAGTTTAAATCTCCATCGCCTTTTGAGAAGCAGATGTTACTTGTATACACTCATGAAATATTCAGGAAGTTTCAACTTGAAGTTCTTGGTGCTGCTGCTTGTCACCTTACGAAGGAGAGCGAGGAAGGAACAACTTATAGTGTTAAAGACTTTGAAGACGATCAGAAATATTTGGTGGATTGGGATGAATCGAATTCAGATATTTACTGCTCTTGTCGTTCCTTTGAGTACAAAGGATATCTCTGTAGACACGCAATTGTTGTTCTCCAAATGTCGGGTGTTTTCACCATTCCGATAAACTATGTGCTGCAAAGATGGACGAATGCAGCTAGAAACAGACATCAAATCAGTGGAAACCTTGAAGTTGTGCAGTCTAATATCCATCGTTTCAATGATCTTTGCCGGCGAGCCATTATATTGGGAGAAGAAGGATCTCTTTCCCAAGAGAGTTATGACATCGCCATGTTTGCAATGAAAGAAGCTTTTAAACAATGTGCTATCAAGGTTAATACCATTGAATATCCCGCAATGTGTGAAGAAGCTGCAACTCAACCGGGAGATTCTGTCCAAGAAGGAAGTCAATACGGATCCACGTCAAAGCAGATTGGACTCGAACCTAACATACACGCAGGCAATGCTCCAGGGCAAGCTGAAACCAGAAGGGATAAGAGAAGTAGCCTAAACAACGCATCTAAAAGAGCAAAGGTTCATAAGCTTTTTCTTTCTCTATAGTATCATAATCTATAGACTAAGAAATTATACAAATAGAAAGACGAACAACAAATCTTCGCTAAGCTGTCATACCCTGATGATGTGATGCGTAAATTCATTCATGATTGGGTACATTGATGTTTCTTCATATGTGCAGCAGGTGACTCAATCTGGGACTGTTGGCGAGGGAAGCCAAGAAGGATATCAACAGGTGGTAGGTCAAATGCAAACTAACTCAGTGACATTTAGTTGAACTTGTAAGCAACTCATAACGTTAAAACGAGGGTGTCCTTATCTTTTTCTACTACAGGCTGCTCCAAGACCGGTGCAGGCGGTAATGGCAGGGCAATTTCACAACACGATGGTGGGAGTGTTCCAAAACGTAATCCCTACGGAGTTCCACAACATTCAGACTACAAATATGCATCAGAACAATCCCCCTGGTTAAAGCAAACAAACTTCCAACAAACTTTGGTAGCTTCGTTTTCTGTAATATATCTCCCACTCGTTGTTCAACTGCTTCTTCTCTGGTTCTATTGTTCTTAGGTTTAAGTTGTTAGAGTAAATGGTGTATTTTGTATGGTGTAAGTTCTGTTTTGAAAATGAAAGCAGTTGGAGAAAGCTTTATGAAATATTTCAAGTATATAAATCAATGTGAATTATGAAAGCCCATAACAGGATTGGCCACTTCACTGAACCATTTAACATTATTGAATGTATAATAAGAACTCATTACTATCAAGCCAGATTCAGATTCTTACCTCTGATTACTGTTGTGAGGCTCAGATTCTTCATACCATTTTTGGGGAGAAACTAGAGGCATGAGTAAATTAATTTCCTTATAGTTTGAGGAATAGAGTTTTCAACATGCACGAGAGAAGATTTTGGAGTCTGATTTGGCACGATCAAATATTATTGAGCCTTTGTTAAAGAGTACATAGTCCTTGACTGTTGGGAAAATCATCAAAACGCAATGATATTTGTTAAATACATGCAATTCAACTAATCATCAATTGCAATCTTGCTAAAGAAAATTTATTGCCGGAATCATTTTCAAATTTATATCTTATATATATTAATATGTTACAGGTGTTTAGCAACAATGTCAATATGTCCGAGTGGTTAAGGAGACAGACTTGAAATCTGTTGGGCTTCGCCCGCGCAGGTTCGAACCCTGCTGTTGACGATAGCTTTTTAACATTTTCAATTTTGGGGAAACATAATCAAACACAAGTATTGTTGAAACTTTTGTTATTTTCTACCTGAGAACAGTTCTCTACATAAAGAGAACGAATAAGAATGTATCAGCCAAGGTACAAATCTGAATCAACAATCCGAACAATCGCATACAGTTACAAACAATCATCATAACGTGGCGAATCAAAGAAATCTTGGTTTTTGACTGAATCACATCAAAATGTAAACAAGAAAACGATATACCATTACGAGATCAGGTTCGTGTCATTTAACAAACGAATAACGCAGTACTCTTACCTCCCTAGTTACAAAAGAATTGCATAACCACTAACTACTACTACTCTCAAAATAAACCAATACCGAAGAAGACAATGGACGAGTATACAAGTAACCGTAGCTTCAAGAATCAATATATCAAGCAATAGAAAGAAGCCGAGTAAACAATCTGTTGGATATGATCATACTTTCTCTTCTGGTTTCGGAGCTTCCTTTATATCGATGCTATTACTCTCCTTGTGTTCCTGCATCTCTAGCAGTTTCTCTTGTTCCTCGTCTTGCTCTACCGGTTTCACTTCTTGTGCAGCAGCATTCGGTTTCTTGATCGTAGACTGCTGATACATAACTCCACCAAACATACAAATCAAAAGCCCCAAAGTTCCAACAAACGTCGAATGTTTATCCCATACCATCAAATTAATCACAACTGTCAACAACTTGTTCACAATACCAAGAACAGTAAACCCCGTCGCAGAAATCGCTCGACGACAAGAGAATCCAAAGAACGATATCGCCAATCCAAACAGACACGATAAACCAACAGGTAAAACCACTTGAAACGAATACCAATCAGTCTCATCAGTAATCTCATGCTTAATCTTCTTTAACTCACCCATTAGAAGCAACTCAAGCGGAAACAATAGCAGAGCCTCGAGGTTATTATAAAGAACAAGTCCCCAAGTATTCAAACCAATCGTCATAACAACATGCTTAATGTAAACAAAGTCTATAGTCATACTCACGAGATACGCAAGCGCCCAACTATACGCAGCAATCGTAAACTGATAATCCGTGAAAACATAAAGCAAACTACCACCAAATATCGTCCCCAAAGACCCCCAAGTTTTCAAAGAAGGCCAAGGCTGATGCAAGAACACCGTCTCACCAATAGCAACGAAAATCGGAACAGCAGAACGAAAAACGATGAAAGTATCAACATTCGCGTGAAGTAAAAGCTCGCTGTTAGTAAACAAAGACAAGTAGAATATCATAGCTGCAGGAAGAAACCTCCACATAGTTAAAAGATTAAGCGAATCGTGTTCGATTATCTTCATTTGTGAACAAAGTAAAACACCAGTAGCACTAGTGAAGTATTGCATAGCTGTTAATGCACCAGGATAAGGAAATTTCATGATTGCCCATTTGTTTATGATTGAAAGTAACGAAGCTGAGATACAGTAACCTGCAGCTATACCGTAAATCGAAGCTTGACGAAGCAAGATACTGTACCATGATTCTTGAATCGTGTTCTTGGATTCGATTGATGAAGTTCCGTTTTCTTCATCGATCGACATGTCGGTGGATCGGTGGATGAAGAGATTTGTGTATAGTTCTGATTAGGGTTTTGAGACTGCACAGAGATGGAGAAATTAGGGTTACGATGTTACGATTAACGAAATTAGGTTTTGAGTGATTACGATTAGATCTAGAGGATATTTAGGTTAGTGAATCTTGTTACTCTACTTTTGAGATCGATGCGATTGTGTAAGAAGAGGATCGAAGAAGATTATACCTGGAGATTCGAGAGAGAGGAGACGCGAGGAAGAAGAAGAAGAAGCTAAGCACTGTGACTGTATTTTATGAGTTAATTAGGTAGATAATTAAAAGTTTTGGGGTTCTTTTGCAAATACTCTATATTTTAGTTGGAAAAAAAAAACAAAAAGAGATATTTTAAGAAGAATATCTTAGTCCTAGGGTTCTGATCTCCGATTGATGGCTTTTTTGTTGAAGAGATGGGTTTTGAGGAAATGTTACCTCGCCCAATTTATTAAAGTTGCTGCATTTCTTTAAGATAGTTTCAAGCTTTTCACCGGTTTTTGGTTGGATCTTCTCATGAATCAAGCTCGGAGTCTGGTTATAAATGTGGTGTTTGGTTTATCTATGCTTTTGTTTAAGTCTTTTGTATATCAAAAACGTATTCCACCCTCGTTTTGAGATTTATGAATGAAATTTAGATCGAAACAAAAATTGAATTTGATTTTCGAAAAAAACTAAATTAAACATAATTTTTTTTAGATAAGATGATATTTTTTATTATATTCATTTTCTAAAATTGTTTACCACTTGTATATGGTATTTGAAAATTATTTATTTTCTGACTAAAGTATTGTGCAACACTCTTGTATATGAAGATGTTTATAATACTGAAATTGTTTCATCCACTAAAGAATACATATGAATTATATATCAAAGTTACATGCATACAAAACATTTTGTAATGCTATTCATTTTCGATTGTGATAATTTGTCATTTCATGTTTAACTAAGTAGTTAGCCCTCAAGCAAAGAAAAACAAATTTAAATTAATAAAATTATTTACTTTCTTTCAAACTATTACTACATTTTTATCTTGGTTATTGAGAATTTGAGATATCGATCCGAAAAATTCCAAAATCCTATATGTCTTTCCGTCGAAATTCTTTCCAATTAAACTCTTTATTTTGGAGTTGGGAAGATCTACACTACAATTTGTATTACCTTCTTTTTTTTTGAGAAAAAACTTGTATTACCTTCTTGTGTAACCAACCACTAAAATAGCGTTACAAAATATAATACACTGCTTAATTATTATTACTAGATTAAGGCCCGCGTACATACGCGGATAATCATTTAAAAATTAATTTTCCAAATATTTAAATTTTAATTAGTAACCGGTTGAATTATTAAAATATTTTAAAATAATATTCAAACATGATCTTTTTTTTTGTCAACACACATGGATCTTAAATCATTAGATGTCAAATATTTATCTTAATTTCATGTTTTAATCTTGTAAGATTCTTGTCTAACACTTGCAACTTTTGTTCTTTTTGTTAATCTTATGAAAATTGATTGCTAAAAACTTTTGTATTTCTTGAAGCCGATTGCACATTAGAATTGTAAATCTCAATGTGTTTTCTTTAGAGAGTTGGTTTCCAACTTTTTTAAGCATAGAATGATGTACGAAGCATTAAATCGTATTTTACAGTTTTAAAATTAAAAACTTAGTTAAGTATGTAAGATTTAAACTTCGTTAAGTATACTGCAAGAGACAAAATACTGCAAAAAAATATATAAGTGGAAATCATCATACAAATAATAGAGACAGAAGACGACTACTCATACTAAATGTTGAAGTAAATCTCTCGACGTGTTATTATTATTTAAACCTTCGATCGTAAATAAAGATCAAAACCTTCATGTTAAAGCTACGTTTGTTTAGTGGGGGGAAAGATGAAGAATGTATGATAAGTGTTGAATATGTTAAAGAATTTAAAATCTAAGAGTTAGAATTGATAGATACTAACATTTTCATCAAGTAGCAGTTCCACTTCCATAAGATTTCTAGCCTCCCACTTTCAAAGAATACGTGTAATAGTTCGACGGCAAACACGATTTCGATCTAATTGATCAAAAGTTAAACATCTTTGACTGATTTGTGGGTCGGGTGGTATTCATGATTTGCAAAGAAAATTAAGGATTTGGGGTGTACATTAGATTGTGGAAGTTGTGTGTTATTATATATTTTTCTGGATTTGCTTTTTCTGAACTAATAACATTTTTGGAAGGTTGAAGGTATTGGTATGTTTACTTTTTCTTTTAAAATAATTTATGGTTTTTACATTTATTTTGTTTTTATATATAAAGTTTCATTTTTATGGTCCATCATTTATTTTGTTTAACATAAAGGTATCGATATTTTGCCTTTGTTTTTAACGAATTACACAAGATTTGGTTTGGTTTTTAAAAATATGTTAATGTAACAATAAGAAAAATGTTAATGTGTCTTTTTTTTATTAGTTTAACATAATGGTATATTTATTTTTCTACATTGTTCATGTATTTGGAAATTTGCTTGATTTAAAATAGAGTATTTTAACAATTGAATTTTTAACACGTGTCATAATCTCGATCGATAATTGACACATGTCGCGATCTCGTGAGTTACAATTTTGACAAACTCTCCTTTATATAATAAGATATTATCTTAGATTTGATCTACAGTACTACACTCAGGGTCGGCCCTGAGAGCAAGCAGTCCAAGCCCACGCTTGCGGCCCAAATTTTTTGATGTTTTGCTTATATATAATTTCATCTCAAATATATGTAAAATATCTCTTTAGTTTAGTTGGTTTATGGGGTACATATTATAAATGAGAGGTGGAAGGTTCAAATTCCCTTCAATCATCTTACTTAAAAAAAATTCCTTTTAAATTAGAGGCCCAAATTTTTTTTTCCTTGCGTCCTTTATAATTTCAGGACCGGCCCTGACTACACTCTAGATTTTATACTACCATGCACATGGATTAGGAAGCAACAAAACTAGCTGGGTTGAAATCTTGGCAACACTTAAAACAACAAGAATCACATGCCACCCACGAGATCCAAAGCACATAAATAGATCTCTTATTAGTTTTTTTCTCTTGGTTACAAAATTACAAGCTTCATCCATATCTCAGCCATAAACTTGTTAGTGTCGGTCCAATATTTTTGGATACCATGTTTGAAATAAAAAAAAAACGTTATACCATTTGCATAAGTCTATTCGTTAATGAACAAACAAAATTCACAAAATTGATGTTTAGACATGTGAGGCCCTAAACATTCGTTTCATTTGTCTATGCTATGGATCGGTCGTTTAAACATCTCTCATCACGGTTGTTTTACGTTTCAACTTGAGGCCGAGAATCTGAAGATATATAGGAAAGTATCAAAATGTTCTCATTAGGTCATCGCAAATATATAAAAATCACCAATTATAAAAACGTTTAATTTTGGTTGCTTCTATGTGTAGTTTGATGTTTGTGATAGGCTCTTAATCTCTCTATCTTATGTCTTGTGTTTGTAAGCTATGCACAATAAGCCATTAGTAGTGCAATTTGTAATATAAAATTCGTTTACAAGTCCAATGATGAGGTTTGGGTGTAGTTTACCAAATCTTGGATCCGTGTCTGGGATAATTCAATTTCATGATGGCTTCAAGTTGGCTTGGCTTTGATTACATATAAAGGAAAACTTTATAGGATGTATAAATAATGTCAATACCAGTTTAAGTTTCTGCCTAACATATTGTAATTTCAACTGAAACTAGGGATGCTACTCTGGTTTACTTCGCTATGGTTTGTATAATTTTAGTTTAGGTTTCGGTATTGAAAAAAATTAGCTTTGCTTCAAAATTCAAAAATAATCCAGATTTGCGTCTATAATTTATATAGGGAAAATTTCTGAAAAATACATGAAATTAATTTAATTTGTTTAAAAAATATACGAACTATTTTGGCTACCCGAATAATACATGAACTATTAACAATTGTCTTTTATATACTCAGACTTTCAAATTATGTTGGTTTTACACCCTCAGTTTTAACGGCGTTAATCCGTTGACGGAATACGAGAAACGGCGTTAACCTTTCAACAAAAAAATTCCTGAAAAATACATGAACTTAATTTAGTTTGCTTAAAAAATACACAAACTTTTTGGCTACCAAAGTAATACACCAACTATTTTAATTTGTCTTTTATATACTCCAACTTTCAAAATCTGTCAAAATCGAGAAAAGTTAATGTAAGAACAACTTACATAATTGAAACATGTTAGTTCATGTATTTGAACCCCTTCGACATAGGTCAACCGCAAGGTAAGGAATCCGAATATCAAAGAGGACTAACGGAAAGTTCGAAAAAAAACTATCACCCGAGGAGCGATCCTTGAAGAACTGTCACCAAAAAGTCTTAAAAGAAACATGAAAACCTCATACGGAGGAATTAACCGACAACTTGTGAATGGATCAAAGAAAAATTACTTAGAACATCACAAGAGGAAGGAAACCTCACGGGATATGTGAGGCGGGTGAAAATGTAGTCAGAGGTATCGTCAACCACCCATAGGAATGGGATATTCCTCACAAAACTCAATCAAAAAAGAAAACAAATGAAATATCCGAATTTTGAAAGTTGGAGTATATAAAAGACAAATTTAAATAGTTGGTGTATTATTTGGATAGCCAAAAAGTTTGTGTACTTTTTAAGCAAATTAAATTAAGTTCACGTATTTTTCTTGAATTTGTTTGTTGAAAGGTTAACGCCGTTTCTCGTCTTCCGTTAACGGACTAACGCCGTTAGAACTGAGGGTGTAAAACCGATAAAATTTGAAAGTCTGAGTATATAAAAGATAATTACTAATAGTTCATATATTATTCGGGTAGCCATAATAGTTCGTATATTTTTTAAACAAATTAAAATAAGTTCGGGTATTTTTCAGGAATTTTCCCAATTTATATATGTGGTTATAAGAAAATTATGAAAATGAATCAAGCATAGGTTTACCTACCAACATTGTCAGCTAATATAATAATTTGCTGAGTGACGAGACAACAACAAATGGAAACTCTTTACCTAAACTATGACGTGCGAAATTATCACAACTTGTAAAAGGTTTTATTCGATCGATCTTCTAAAAAAATTTCTTTTAAACCGAATCTTTATTGCTATGATAGAGACGAGATTCCCATTGTCAAGGAAGAATCATTTTAATTTTATATTATCGGTATCTTCTTCTATACATGTTACGTCAAAGTTTCTTGTTCCTTTTAATTTTCAATCATATAATACACTCACTTTGTCTCCATTTGAGGCTGCTCTTTTTTTTTTGCAAAAACAAAAATTCTGAATTCATTTCTGTTGGAACGTTACAAACGTTTAGAATTCTAAATCACTCATTAGGTTATAAATATGACTTCTCTGATTCTCATTCTACTCACTGAGAAACGAAAATCAAAAAGAAAAGCTATCCAGCAATCTCTCTCAAAGTAAGTTTGTGTCTTGAGAGTATCATAGGTATTCAGTTCGTTAGAACCGTGATTTGAGTGATTGCAAATACGGTTAATTTGTGGTTGTATCCTGGGATCCTTGAATCAGTCATCTCGTCGCACTACGGGTGATTCAAAGGGTTAAGGAAAAAGATTCGTCTCGCCTCCGCAACTCTCTTATTCCCTTAAACGTCTTTCTTATCGCAGTTTATCACTGATTCGTAGTGTTCTATAATTTTGGTCCTACAATTTTACTTAAAAAGGCAAATAAAAAGTTAGGTAGAGAACAAAATATGAGTCGCGTTGCATTTTGCTACTTGGCAAATGCAAGTTGCAACAAAGATACATATCATAAAAAAATGATCAAATAATCTCAACTTCACTGAACCACATGATCTATTTTTCTAGTCAAAGATCAAAATAAAGTTTTCGATCGTGCAAACATTCTTTTAAAAAAGGGAGACTTATTAGAATAACCTTCTTAGATTTTGGTCTAACTCAAACAACCTTCTTAGATTTTAATTACTGGGGCTATTTTCGAGTCCGTTTTACCATTTTTCCTTTGATAACAAAAAACGTATTTACGAAAATGCCATTAATGAAACGCGCCAAGTAGGCGCGAAAGTTTCCCGCCTAAAAAAAATAAGTCTACCGCTATGTGATGGTAGACTTATTTGAGTTCTGGTAGACTTATTTTTTTGTCCGTAGACTTATTTGAGGAGCGGTAGACTTATTGTGTCTCCTTTGGTGGTAGACTTATTTCCAAACGGTAGACTTATTTTCTCTGCGGTAGACTTATTTTCCCATAGCGGCAGACTTATTTTTTGCGGTAGACTTTTTCTTCGAATGGTAGATTTATTTCCGTAGACTTATTTTCAACGGTAGATTTATTTTTCTTCGATGGTAGATTTATTTTGACTGGTAGATTTGTTTCCTTTGGTGGTAGATTTTTAGTCAGAGTGACGGTAGATTTATAGTGACGGTAGACTTATTTTAGTAGCGGTAGACTTATAGTGTGCGGTAGACTTTTTTATCGTGGTGGTAGATTTATTTTGTGTTTAGTTGCGGTAGACTTATTGTAGTAGTGGTAGACTTATAGTTAGCGGTAGACTTATTTCGTATTTTCGGTCAACGAAACCAACCGTTGACTGGTAGACTTATTTTTTTAGGATCAATGGTGGTAGACTTATGCGATTTTAGCGATAGAAGCGGTAGATTTGTTTTTACCCAGGTCTAGTGATGGTAGACTTTTTATCAAACTTAGTGACGGTAGACTTTTTTTCACATTAGACATTTGGTAGACTTATTTGTGATAGCGGTAGACTTATTGTACTTGGTGGTAGACTTATTTCCTGTTTAAGAATGTATAGTGGTGGTAGACTTATTTTCGAACTTAGTGACGGTAGACTTATTTGTGATAGCGGTAGACTTATTGTACTTGGTGGTAGACTTATTTTCTGTTACGAATTTATAGTGGTGGTAGACTTATTTTCGAACTTAGTGACTGTAGACTTATTTGTGATAGTGGTAGACTTATTGTACTTGGTGGTAGACTTATTTCCTGTTTAGGAATTTATATTGGTGGTAGACTTATTTTCGAACTTAGTGACGGTAGACTTATTTGTTATAACGGTAGACTTATTGTACTTGGTGGTAGACTTATTTCCTGTTTAGGAATTTATGTGGTGGTAGACTTATTTTCGAACTTAGTGACGGTAGACTTATTTGTTATAACGGTAGACTTATTGTACTTGGTGGTAGACTTATTTCCTGTTTAGGAATTTATGTGGTGGTAGACTTATTTTCGAACTTAGTGACGGTAGACTTATTTGTTATAACGGTAGACTTATTGTACTTGGTGGTAGACTTATTGCCTGTTTAGGAATTTATGTGGTGGTAGACTTATTTTAGTAGGTGGTAGAGTTAGTTGAAGGGAACGGAAATGTCGATTTTACCCTTTCAAAATAGACAAATTTGCACGAAAAACCAGCAATAATGGTGATGAACTAGGGTTTACAGCCGCTTAGGTTAGATCTTTGCGAAGTGATTTTTTGAACTTTCCTTGTTTTCGAATGAGTGAACCCGTTGGAGTGAACTTGAACGAGGTCCAATGGAACAAATTGTTCTTGTCTGTGGTAGATGGAGTTTTTCGAAG
The DNA here is from genome assembly GCA_900128785.1 of Arabis alpina. NCBI lineage: Eukaryota > Viridiplantae > Streptophyta > Magnoliopsida > Brassicales > Brassicaceae > Arabis > Arabis alpina. Next base: position 33,864,716 of record LT669789.1, read on the forward strand.
AATGGATGGGCGTTCGAGGTTGACAACTCAAAAGGTGGTAGAGTTCTTGGGTTAGATCATGCAACCTCGTTCAACAATTTCCTTCGAATGGTGTATGAAGATTTCAGAATCGATGAACAAATTTTCGAGGTAAAATTGAGTTACCTTTTACCAAGCTTAGCTCTAGATACACCACTGATTTTCGTTGCAAATTCAAGACAGTTCAAGAGTTTTGTACAACAATATAAGAAGGAAATGATTCGTCTATGCGTGGAGATTAGTGAAAAAGAAAAAAAACAGTTTAAAAGAGAGAGAAGTGGATGCAAGAAGGGAGAACCTATAGATGAAGATGATGAAGATGATGATTGTAGATTTGACTATTGCGACGATTCAGACGGTGCAAGCTCGGACGATGATGAATACGGGAGGCGTGGTAGACTTTCAGATGATGACGACGACGCCGCCATGGAAACTCTACCACCGAAGAAAAGGGGTCTACCATCGATTCCAGATGGCGTGAAGTTAGAAATGAGGTTGGTAGACTTAGCGGTTGGGCAACGTTATGCCACAAAGGAGGACTTGGAGAGGAGATTGGAGATTATTTCTGTTGCACGTAAGTTTGACTTTAACGTCGGACACTCAACTCCAACGTTGTTGACGGTTAGTTGTTGGGTGAAAGGATGTACGTGGAGGGTTCGTGCTTCAACTATTGGAGACAGTCCCAGTTTCCATATCAAGACTTATAATGGAAACCACTCTTGTTCTGTGACTGATCGTTCAACCCGTGCTCGTAAAGCAACATATCAGGTGTTAGGTCATCTCTACAAAGATTTCATTGGTGGTGTTGGACCAACAGTCTTGCCAAGTCATGTTGCCGATGCTATAAGGAAACGTTTCAGAATAAAGGTACTTTAAACGATGGTAGACTTATTTTCTGTTTGATGGTAGACTTATTGTTGTTCGATGATAGACTTATTGTTGTTCGATGGTAGACTTATTTTCGTTTGATGGTAGACTTATTGTTGTTCGATGGTAGACTTATTGTTGTTCGATGGTAGACTTATTTTCGTTTGATGGTAGACTTATTTTCTTTTTGATGGTAGACTTATTATCTGTTTGATGGTAGGCTTATTTGCCTTTGATGGTAGACTTATTTTCCTTTGATGGTAGACTTATTTCTATTTGATGGTAGACTTATTTCCGTTTGATGGTAGACTTAATTTCGGTTTGATGGTATGGTATACTTATTTTCTGTTTGACTGTAGACTTATTTCCGTTTGATGGTAGACTTATTTGCTTTTGATGGTAGACTTATTTCTATTTGATGGTAGACTTATTTCCGTTTGATGGTAGACTTAATTTCGGTTTGATGGTATACTTATTTTCTGTTTGATGGTAGATTTATTTTGGTTTGACGGTAGACTTATTTTTTGTGTGATGGTAGACTTATTTCTGTTTGATGGTAGACTTATTTTTTGCGTGAATGTGATGGTAGACTTATTTCTGTTTGATGGTAGACTTATTTCTGTTTGATTGTAGACTTATTTCTGTTTGATGGTAGACTTATTTCTGTGTGATGGTAGACTTATTAGACTTATTTTGTGTTTGATGGTAGACTTATTTTCGTTGGATGGTAGACTTATTTTCTGTTTGATGGTCACAGGTTGAGTATTGGAAAGCCCATCGAGCATTAAAGTATGCAAGGCAATTGGTTAGAGGAAGCGCTGAGAATGGGTACGAAGAACTGCCCACGTACTTATACATGATTAGGAGAGCTAATCCAGGGACACTTATAAAGCTGAAAGTCGATGGTGAAAATAGGTTCAAGTTTCTTTTCCTTGCATTTGGCGCAAGCATACATGGTTTCAAGTATATGAGGAAGGTAGTTGTGGTGGATGGGACATATTTGAAAGGTAAGTACAAAGGTACTTTACTGATTGCCACGACACAAGATGGAAATTTTAACATATTTCCTATTGCTTTCGGTGTTGTTGATACTGAGAATGATGAGTCTTGGGAGTGGTTCTTTAGACAGTTAAGCCGAGTAATCGCAGATGATGAAGGTCTTACGATTATCTCAGATAGGCATAGATCAATATCCAAGGCGATTGGGAAGGTATACCCGCGTGCTTCTCGTGGTATTTGCACATATCATCTGCATAAAAACATTTTGCTGAAATTCAAAGGTGGAGAATCATTCGGACTAGTGAAGAAGGCAGCGAAGGCATATACACTTCAAGAGTTTAATGAGTTATTTGGGCAGATTGAGGCATTGTATCCTGCTCTTCATACTTATTTAGAGGGAGCCGATGTTCGTTTATGGACTTGTGTGCATTTTCCCAGTCATAGATACAACTTTCTGACAAGCAACATAGCGGAATCTATTAATAAGGTTCTATCTCCTGCGCGCGGGTATCCAATAGTGGAACTTCTGGATACTATTAGGTCGATGTTGACAAGGTGGTTTGCTACAAGAAGGAAAAAAGCAAGTTTAATGACCACAACCTTGACCACTGCGGTGGAAAAACAGCTTCATGTAAAATATTTGTTATGGTAGATTTAATAAGCATGTTGTGGTAGATTTAATTTGCATGTGGTAAAGTAGATTTAATAGGCATGTTATGGTTGATTTATAGACAATTGAGAGTAGATTAATACTTGTTTGCCTTTTTTCGTAAACAGGATAGGGTTGAGTACGCTAAGCTTTGGACTGTGCAAGAGATTAATGACAACGAAATAGAAGTAACGTTGGGGTCGTCATTGCATGTGGTCAATCTGACATCAAATAGTTGTACTTGCAAAAGGTTTGACAAGGATAGAATTCCTTGTGTTCATGCCATTGCAGCAGCGGAAACAGTGAAGAAGTCACGGATCGCCCTTGCACATCCCTACTTCCATACAAAGAACTTGTTCAAGGGTTACTCAAAAAGTATGTAAACCTCCGGTTGTGCGGGAACCACCAGGTAGGCCTAGACTTTCCCGGATTAAAAGTGCTTTAGAAATAGCCATGGCTCGGAAACGAAGTAGGAAAGAACCCAGGTGCTCAAATTGTCTTCATCATGGCCACAATCGTGCGACTTGCAAAGCTTAATCATGTATGTTATGTTATGTAATTTGATTAACATAATGGTTGCGAAACACTTAGGAAACAGAAAATAAGTCTACCGTGAAACAAAAATAAATATACCGTCAAAGAGACAATAAGTCTACCATCAAACAGAAAATAAGTCTACCATCGAACAACAATAAGCCTACCGTCAAACGAAAATAAGTTTACCATCGAACAACAATAAGTCTACCATCAAACGAAAATAAGTCTACCATCAAAGGAAAATAAGTCTACCATCTAACAGTAAGTCTTCAATCAAACGAAAATAAGTCTACCAGAAAATGGTCTGATTGAAGGTTCACCATACCATCAAATGAAATTAAGTCTGAAAATGGTGTCAATACGTTTTCGCTACAGAAGTCTACCAAACTTTCGAAGGACCACTAAATCTACTAAACATGGTCCTTCGAAAGTATGCAAAATATCCAATAAGTGTAGACTTATTTTCCTTTGATGGTAGACTTATTTCTATTTGATGGTAGACTTATTTCCGTTTGATGGTAGACTTAATTTCGGTTTGATGGTATGGTATACTTATTTTCTGTTTGACTGTAGACTTATTTCCGTTTGATGGTAGACTTATTTGCTTTTGATGGTAGACTTATTTCTATTTGATGGTAGACTTATTTCCGTTTGATGGTAGACTTAATTTCGGTTTGATGGTATACTTATTTTCTGTTTGATGGTAGATTTATTTTGGTTTGACGGTAGACTTATTTTTTGTGTGATGGTAGACTTATTTCTGTTTGATGGTAGACTTATTTTTTGCGTGAATGTGATGGTAGACTTATTTCTGTTTGATGGTAGACTTATTTCTGTTTGATTGTAGACTTATTTCTGTTTGATGGTAGACTTATTTCTGTGTGATGGTAGACTTATTAGACTTATTTTGTGTTTGATGGTAGACTTATTTTCGTTGGATGGTAGACTTATTTTCTGTTTGATGGTCACAGGTTGAGTATTGGAAAGCCCATCGAGCATTAAAGTATGCAAGGCAATTGGTTAGAGGAAGCGCTGAGAATGGGTACGAAGAACTGCCCACGTACTTATACATGATTAGGAGAGCTAATCCAGGGACACTTATAAAGCTGAAAGTCGATGGTGAAAATAGGTTCAAGTTTCTTTTCCTTGCATTTGGCGCAAGCATACATGGTTTCAAGTATATGAGGAAGGTACTTGTGGTGGATGGGACATATTTGAAAGGTAAGTACAAAGGTACTTTACTGATTGCCACGACACAAGATGGAAATTTTAACATATTTCCTATTGCTTTCGGTGTTGTTGATACTGAGAATGATGAGTCTTGGGAGTGGTTCTTTAGACAGTTAAGCCGAGTAATCGCAGATGATGAAGGTCTTACGATTATCTCAGATAGGCATAGATCAATATCCAAGGCGATTGGGAAGGTATACCCGCGTGCTTCTCGTGGTATTTGCACATATCATCTGCATAAAAACATTTTGCTGAAATTCAAAGGTGGAGAATCATTCGGACTAGTGAAGAAGGCAGCGAAGGCATATACACTTCAAGAGTTTAATGAGTTATTTGGGCAGATTGAGGCATTGTATCCTGCTCTTCATACTTATTTAGAGGGAGCCGATGTTCGTTTATGGACTTGTGTGCATTTTCCCAGTCATAGATACAACTTTCTGACAAGCAACATAGCGGAATCTATTAATAAGGTTCTATCTCCTGCGCGCGGGTATCCAATAGTGGAACTTCTGGATACTATTAGGTCGATGTTGACAAGGTGGTTTGCTACAAGAAGGAAAAAAGCAAGTTTAATGACCACAACCTTGACCACTGCGGTGGAAAAACAGCTTCATGTAAAATATTTGTTATGGTAGATTTAATAAGCATGTTGTGGTAGATTTAATTTGCATGTGGTAAAGTAGATTTAATAGGCATGTTATGGTTGATTTATAGACAATTGAGAGTAGATTAATACTTGTTTGCCTTTTTTCGTAAACAGGATAGGGTTGAGTACGCTAAGCTTTGGACTGTGCAAGAGATTAATGACAACGAAATAGAAGTAACGTTGGGGTCGTCATTGCATGTGGTCAATCTGACATCAAATAGTTGTACTTGCAAAAGGTTTGACAAGGATAGAATTCCTTGTGTTCATGCCATTGCAGCAGCGGAAACAGTGAAGAAGTCACGGATCGCCCTTGCACATCCCTACTTCCATACAAAGAACTTGTTCAAGGGTTACTCAAAAAGTATGTAAACCTCCGGTTGTGCGGGAACCACCAGGTAGGCCTAGACTTTCCCGGATTAAAAGTGCTTTAGAAATAGCCATGGCTCGGAAACGAAGTAGGAAAGAACCCAGGTGCTCAAATTGTCTTCATCATGGCCACAATCGTGCGACTTGCAAAGCTTAATCATGTATGTTATGTTATGTAATTTGATTAACATAATGGTTGCGAAACACTTAGGAAACAGAAAATAAGTCTACCGTGAAACAAAAATAAATATACCGTCAAAGAGACAATAAGTCTACCATCAAACAGAAAATAAGTCTACCATCGAACAACAATAAGCCTACCGTCAAACGAAAATAAGTCTACCATCGAACAACAATAAGTCTACCATCAAACGAAAATAAGTCTACCATCAAAGGAAAATAAGTCTACCATCTAACAGTAAGTCTTCAATCAAACGAAAATAAGTCTACCAGAAAATGGTCTGATTGAAGGTTCACCATACCATCAAATGAAATTAAGTCTGAAAATGGTGTCAATACGTTTTCGCTACAGAAGTCTACCAAACTTTCGAAGGACCACTAAATCTACTAAACATGGTCCTTCGAAAGTATGCAAAATATCCAATAAGTGTACTACCAAATGAAAATAAATCTACCACTGCATACACAAAAGTCTATGACTACATACACAAATCCGACTATCCTGAATCTGTCTGTAACGGAACTTTATCGTCTGGATTAGTGCGTGGGTTTGGGTCGGAGACCTGTATGGCCAGGTCTACAAGTGGTGCCTCCTCCAGGATATCAGCTGCAAGTTTTAGACGAATAGCAGGCACAGTTGCATCGCAAATCCCATCCATTGTATGTCCTAGAGCTAGACACTCTAAGAATTTCACAGTGTAGACACCACAGTCACCTGATTGGATGTTTTGGGGTATGTTTTATTTTTTCCTGTAGAATTGAAACGTAGCCTCAGTCATCCCCTTCCTTTTTTCAGGTGGTGCAGCAGCTTTAAGCAACTTTGGAATCATTTTCGTGTATGGTCTGCATGACTCGGCCACAAGGTTGTCCTGGGAACCCGAGAGGATGTTATCGTACACTTTGACATTCCTGTTAACTAGGTCTACCACAACACCCACCCAATGCACGTCATTGATATTATGAGCTATGTACAATGTATCAACATCCGTTACCCATTTCTGGTGGGTTGGCAAAAACGTGGGAGTTAGGCCATTGTACATGTTGATATACCCCTCGCCGAATAAAAAGGTCTTCTCTTTACCTTTGAAGTTCCATTTGTACTCCTGACACCAAAGATTCCCAAATATCGGATCCAGAAAGGCTATCCTTTCACTGGTAAAAGGGGTAGGACGTTGCATAGCCCTTTTTCGCAACATGTCCATTGCAGCCCCCATTTGCTGCAAAATAATTTAACCAAAAGTAAATAAACCTGGCAGAAAAATTATAGATAAGTCTACCATCAAACAAAAATAAGTCTACCATCGAACAACAATAAGTCTACCATCAAACAAAAATAAGTCTACCATCAAAGGAAAATAAGTCTACCATCAAACGAAAATAAGTCTACCATCAAACAAAAATAAGTCTACCATCAAAGGAAAATAAGTCTACCATCAAAGGAAAATAAGTCTACCATCAAACGAAAATAAGTCTACCATCAAATGAAAATAAGTCTACCATCAAACAGAAAATAAGTCTAACATTAAACGAAAATAAGTCTACCATCAAACAGAAAATAAGTCTAACATTAAACGAAAATAAGTCTACCACTAAGTACAAATAAGTCTACCATCAAACAAAAATAAGTCCATAGTAGATTTAATTACCTCACTATTTAGCCATCCATATCGACTGTGTGGCCAGTTTTCTTTAGGTGTCATAATTCCCAAATAGAACTCCACTAGTGGCAGAGTGTTTTCAAATGGGTTGTCTCTGACATAGAACCATATGTCAACTGGTTAGAAGAATGAAATTTTTGGTGCATTCAATAAGACGTTCCTATTAAAATGACTATTAAAAGGACAAATGACTTACATATCTTGATTCACGTAGTCCGTCAACTTTTCCAGCCTATGCTCGTCCACCGGCTCAAAAGGATTGTAGACAGCGGAAGAAGGAACTGTACCAACCATGATTCGTGCGGTCCCGGAGTGTCCTATAAATGGGGAGTTCTGAGACGGAGCAAGATTTTTATTGCGAGCTACGGGGGGAACCTCCAAATCATCTTTGTTTGACAACCTTGTAATAGCATCGAAAGCAGTGGTCAGTGCATCATTGACCTGCTTCGCCTTTATATCATCTTCATCATCAGATGAAGATGAGTACGCGTAATGCATCATTCTGCGCCGACTAGGAGGTGTAACAAAATCAGAATCAGATCTTTCCTCCTCTTTCCCAGCATCAGCAATAGCATCTTTTGTCTACAAGTTAAGGATTGAGTCAAATAAGTCCCAATAAGTCTACCACTAAGTACAAATAAGTCTACCATCAAACAAAAATAAGTCTACCATAAAACAGAAAAAAAGTCTACCACTAAGTACAAATAAGTCTACCATAAAACTGAAAATAAGTCTACCACTAAGTACAAATAAGTCTACCGTCAAACAAAAAAAGTCTACCATCAAACGAAAATAAGTCTACCATCAAACAAAAATAAGTCTACCACGAAGTACAAATAAGTCTACCGTCCAACAAAAATAGGTCTACCGTCAAACATAAAATAAGTCTACCGTCAAATAAAAATAAGTCTACCATATACGTACCAGATCGTGGATTTCGACACAGTCAGCTCCTCTCTTCCTTTTAACCGGTGTAGATTCCGTCTCCTTCTCTTTAAACGTTAATCTTTTACTCTACAGCTCCAAACAATGTATAAGGAATGAGTCAAATGGAAGTAAGAAAATTTGTTGAAAATGAAACTACAAAGAAGAATTACTTCCCACCTTCAAACGGAAATAAGTCTACCATCAAAGAAAAATAAATCTACCATCAACCAGAAAATAAGTCTACCATCAAACGAGAATAACTCTACCATCAAAGGAAAATAAGTCTACCATCAAACGAAAATAAGTCGCAATCCAAAATAAGTCTACCATCAAACACAAAATAAGTTTACCAACAAACACAAAATAAGTCTACCATCAAACACAAAATAACTTCACCATCAAAGACAAAAGAAGTCATCTATAAACGTACCAGATCGTGAATTTCGACACACTCAGCTCCTTTCCTCCTTTTATCCGCTGTAGATTCCGTCTCCTTCTCTTTAAGAGTTATTCTTTTTCTCTACAGCTCCGAACAATGTATAAGTAATGAATCGAATGGCAGTAAGAAAATTTGTTGAAAATCAAACTACAATGGAGAATAACTTCCCACCTTCTTTTTAGCTTCAACCTTCTCCAAGGCTGTTAAAGGTTTGCTTTTCTGTTTGCTTTTCTGCACAGGTGCCACAGATTTGCTTTTCCCTTTCCGCTGGTCAGTTCGTGTAGCCTTTTCATCCGGCTTTCTAACTACACGGCTAACTGCCAAATTTGTTTTTGTTGTTTGTTGTTGTTCCATCCAAGACTGTTAAGGAAAGTAGAGGGAAAATGTTCAAACAGCTGTATAAGTTCATATAAGTCTACCATAACACACTAATAAATCTACCACGCCTTAACATAGAAGTTCAGGAAAACATGTAAATAAGTCTAAAACATGGTTCCCATATATCTACCATCAGCTTAGAAAAGACTCTTACGTACCAGATCATCATCCTCCTCAGATGCATCTCCGCCATCTGCCGTGTTTGACTGTTCATCTCCCACAGCTTTCAAGACATTCCCTTTTCCCTCTAGAGTTGTAATCCTACTATCAAAGTTGGCAATTGTGCTCGCCATTCCCTGTAGGAGCTTAAGCACTTCAGCAATAACTCCACCTTCAGTCTCCTTCTCCTTCTTTTTCTTTTTCTTTTGAGCCGGAGACTCATCCTCACTTTCATCAACAACAACAATAGCCTTCATCTTCTTGCTCTTCGTTATCTTCTTTTTCTTTTCAACAGGAGAGTCATCCTCATCCTCATCATCATCCTCACTTTCCTCAACCACCTTAGCCTTGTTCTTCTTTTTCTTAGAACCCGGAGAGTCATCCTTAGTCTTACTCTTCTTTTTCTTAGAAACCGGAGCATCTAACTCCCAAAAATCTTCATCCATGCATCCACCAAGAATGTCGCGGATCATGTTATTAAGTGTGAAATCTTCCTTATCAATCCATGTAGGGTAAATGAATTCGAGAGGCTTCACCACTAAGTGTCTGATACGAACTTATAAAGAACATTATTGCAAAAAAAAAGAATGAGATTATTAATAAAAGTCTACCATCAAATGAAAATAAGTCTACCATCAAAGAGCTAAAAAGTCTACCATCAAAGAGCTAAAAAGTCTACCATCAAACAGACAAATCAGTCTACCATCAAAGTGCTAAAAAGTCTACCATCAAAGACCTAAAAAGACTACCATCAAATGAAAATAAGGCTACCATCAAATACCTAAAAAGTCTAACATCAAATGAAAATAAGTACCATCAAAGACCTAAAAAGTCTACCATCAAACAAAACTAAGTCTGCCATCAAATGAAAATAACTCTACCATCAAACAGACAGTAAGTCTACCATCAGACAAAAATAAGTCTACCATCAAACAAAAATAAGTCTACCATCAAACAAAAATAAGTCTACCATCAAATGAATATTACCTTGTTGTTGTTGGAGGATTTCTTATCCTCCTCCATGACCTGTTCCAGGTTGTACCTTCCTCGGCCTCCACCCCAACGTAGCATAGGAACACCTCCTTCTCTTCTCTTCCCAAATCTTTCCCCTAAAATGGGAACTGCCTCGTAAATCCAAACAAGCAACGCATGAACACACCCATGGAGTGTGATCTTTTTCATGTCCGTCACTTGCATGGACGAAATCAGAGATTCAAAGGACACTCGTCCCCATGGATACCTCTCGAAAGCCTCGGGATCCATCACCCTTTTTGCAGCTTTCAAAGGGATTATACTATCACGAGCGTAACCATACACGCCAACATGCAAAATAAACAACAGAGCTATTATTCTCTTCTTCTCCTCACTCCACGTCCTGATTTTTTCAAACAGGACCAACAACTCATACCACTTTGGTCCCTCCCCAACTGGGACACTAATTTCTTCCCAAAACTGTGTGTGGTCAATGTCCCAACCATCATTTGCATCAACCTCACCACAGTTCATCTGGGTTACCTCTTCAAACTCATTCAACGAAAATCTAACTGGCCGACCACCAAACAAGGACCACATCTCATAGAACCTTTCAGTTTTCAATTGGTTTGAGAGGAAATGAGTCACCGTCGCACCTGAGAAATTGAATTTCCGTGCAGCAAGCTTCAGAATTATTCCAACTGAGGAATTATTCATTATATCATTATACACGTCTTCACCAACCGCTTCCCCCATTTTCTCAAAGTCGTTCAACATGCAATTGTGATGCATGCTTCTTTGGCCCGATGGTGCCAATCCAGGCGGAAACCTTCTCGATGGATATATCTTTCGCACAATCGAGGAAGTCATATCTGCACAAATCAGTAATTATAAGTCTCCATCACATCAAAATAAATCTACCATAAAATGAAAAGTAAATTAATTCTTCAACATAAAATAAATCTACCATTACATAAAATAAATCTACCATGTCATAAAATAAGTCTACCATCAAACGAAAAGAAGTCTACCATCAAATGAAAATAAGTCTACCATCAAACAAAAATAAGTCTACCATCATATGAAAATAAGTCTACCATCAAACAGAAAATAAATCTACCATCGAACAACAATAAGTGTACCATCAAACAGAAAATAAGTCTACCATCAAACAAACATAAGTCTACCATCAAATGAAAATAAGTCTACCATCAAACAGAAAATAAGTCTACCATCAAACAAAAAATAAGTCCCATTAAACAAAAAATAAGTCTACCATCACATAAAATATAAGTCTACCATCACATAAAATAAATCTACCGCTACTTAAAATAAATCTACCACCACAGAGATTAACAAATCTACGATACCAATCTTTTCTCTTACTTTATCTGCGAATATCGACGTCGGAATCTGGGTTTTCACAACCGAAACTGAAATAAATATACAGATTTTAGATTAGGGTTTTCGTCATTCATACAAGACTTCCACAAACCAAACCAAAAACGGTTAGAATAAACTGAATACATCTTTTCAATGCACGAAATCGATAACCCACCGCTTGACGGAACTTTGCTTCGCCGGAATTTCGAAAACCTAAAACCGACGGACGCAAAATTTACTTCAAATTCCGTAAAAACTCCTTACCGAATACTCGTCATGGATAGAGCAGGCGAAAACTCATTAAAGAAATCGAAACTTACCGTCAAATCAACGTCGCTTGAACAATCACCAAAATCGCCGGTTACGCAGAAGGTGAAGAAGAAGAAGTTTTTTGCGTTTACGTTTTTTTTTTCCTTTTTTTTGTAATGTTCAGTTTTTTTTTTTTTAGTGGCAAAACCGTTAATAAACGGTTTTGCCATTTTATAAAGATCTTTGTAACCTTTTTTAGCAAAAAAAATTAGAGCTCAAATATAAAAAGGTCTTTTGAGTAAACCATATATCTAAGAAGGTCTTTTGAGTAATTATCTCTTTAAAAAATTACACTCGAAATTAAAACATTTAAAACTAAAGAAACACATTTCAAAGTGGTTGAGAACTTGAGAACAATGCTTCATAGTGAAACATAAGATTGTAGAAAAATGATGTCATGAATCTAAATGATTTAATTGGAGAAACATAAAAAAAAATATTATATAAAGGCAAAGTATTTAATTAAAATGGGAGTGACATAAGCTTATTCGCCCTTAAGTGGGAGTTGTAGGACAAAACACAAGTGGAGAGGGAAGCCACTCGTCCACCACTTATTTTCCCTTCTTCAAATTTGCTTATTTGTGCATAACTCCATACACACGATTAATAAGTGTATAAACTTGTAATTAATAGGATCAATAATTCGAAAAGAAAAAATCTTTGAAATAGCATTTTTAAAAAGGTGTTATAGCTTCCTTTATTCTTTATGAGACCAATAATGAAGTTAGATGTATACCGTTGAGACGATAATAAATCCAACTTTTAACTCTAATAATAATTACCTAGTTTTTGTTGTTTATATGTTATACTATGAGATTTTCTTAAGAGATTGAGACAAAACAATATGGTTTAAAGTTAATAGTCAAGAATTTGAGTCCCCATGGTGGAATAGTTACTAAATTGTAACGTTAGTTAGTTTTTGGACGAGGAAACTACTAACTAAACCCCTAAAACATGAGTATGAGATTTATATTCAAATCAATAGGTTTAAAACTTAGAATATTTATTCTTAAAAAAAAAATTCCTTTAAAAGATATTTTATTTTCTTGCAAACTTAATGAATGGATATGATATTTTCGATGTAAATCGAAAATGTTTAGAAGTTTGTACACCAATCCATCTACAAAAGCTACATACATCAAATGGAACGGATTATGGCGGATTAACCCGTTTGACACTTAATGTTAGTCATATACAAGTTCCATTTTGGGTGAAAGATCGATGAGTTAATAACGTGAGTGAGTTTAGCAAAGAAACACAAATGTCTCTTGATGAGTATCACATCTAGGCGAACCTAGTGGGACACACATTGTTCTCCGTTTCTATTACAAAGTATCCTCTAATCCAATAGGACAAACGCTGACCAAACAAACCAAAAAAATTCCTATAGAACAAACAAAATAATTCTTGTTGATTTTCGTTTTTTATTCTATAATTTTTTACTCATGGAGGAAAAAGCAAAACCTGCTCCCCACTTGTTTTCTTAGATTCCAACTTGCTTAATCAATTATTAATTACTTTTGTACTTTTTAATTCGGTTTAAACTTTAAGTAATTACTTGATATCTTCCCTCCAACTTTCCTTTTAGAATCTTTATTTGTTTTTTAACATGGAAGAACCTTTGTTTTGTTTTTCTTTACCTCTAATTTATTATTCCTCCAATAGCAACAGTGCAAGACGAAATCATCACAAGAACTATTCAAGAAAAATCGGATTATCTCTTATAATCATTTTACCGTTTTCTAATTTTGTTGGATTTTTGATACTACTCACACTAATCGGATTAGAAAATAATTAATTAACAAAGTTAGCGTTGAAAATTCAACTTTATATTAATAGTTTTGTAATATCTCATTAATTTTGTCAACTCTAATTGGTCCCTTACTATTGGCTCAAAAACTTAACCTCATAACTTATATTCAGATTCCAAAAAAATTCTAATTAGCAGTGCTAATTTGCTGATACTTTCTCTCAACATTGGAAAAAGTTGACTTTTTACATCAATATTTTATGTTAAAACTACATGGAGAGAAATTCACTGCCCAATACATAAAACTTCTCAATTGTTTAATCATCTAATCTCCTTCTCTTTCTAACTATTTCTATATGGTAGAGTTGAATTTTTTCATTACGATCTTAATTATTAATTATGTAATGAAAAAAAAATCGAATTTTTAGAGATTTTAATTCGAATTTTTAGAGATTTTTTTTTTAAAAAAATTTGTTTATTAAAATTGATTTAAACCATATTCCATTATAAAAAGGTTCAACTTCAACCGATAAAATACAAAAAACTATTAGTATTCTATAGTATAAATTAAATGAAAATAAACAGTTTTGATGTCATATTTTTTAAACGTCTACTGCATCATCATTAGATATATTGATTAGCTTCCACATACGCCTCCATAATGCAGCTTTCTATAAATGCTTCAAGATGGACAAGGTCTCTCCGATGAACGGCTCTGCATGTACAACATTCCACGTACGCCTCCATAATGCAGCTTTCTATATATGCTTCAAGATTGACAAGATCTCCTCGATGAACGGCTCTGCATGTACGACATCTCCCATGATGAACACTTCTCGACGAACGGTTGTACATGTACGACATCTTCAACGATGGATATGGTCTTCCTAGACGATAGAACTTCCAGAAAACGTTTCTCCATTAATCTATAAGAAATTGTATTGTATGTGATTCAAATTTCATACATGGTGTAAAAGCCTTTAAACCCTTGACCATTAAACCAAAAAGCTTCCATAAATTTTGATGTCATATTAGAAATACCAAAAAAAAATTGTTTTGTGTTTTAGATAGACAATTAGATGTTCTCGAATCTACAATAAAACACGAACTTTCCATACTTTCTACAAAATAACACAACAAAAACTCTCATATTCGACCAAAAAACTCTATAAACTCTTTGTCCACTATAAACTACCGGTTACTAAACAAAAATCTCCTTTCTCTCTCTAACAAACAAAATATGTAATGTTTTAGAGGATTGAGGATTAATCTAGGTTTTGGCATGATATTTATCCGGTTAAGTTAACAAACAAAAACCTCCTTCTCTTTCTAACTTTCTCTAGAATATGGGAATCTCCGTCTTTTGGATATTTTTTTATCAGCATCCACGCTGGAAGTGAACAGAGAGAGTCATGTTCTGTTGTGAAAAAATCCAAAGAAAAAATCATTTATTAATTTTTCCCGATGCGTAAATGATAACGATGCCTCAAAAAATAATTTCTTTTTTTGTGGTTTACTAAATTTCCGTGGAAGTGGTACATTACTTCTTCACCAGGAACATACCCATCAATAAGACATCTTTTAACATCTTTTCTTTTCCCTCAGATTTTGGGGTTAGTTTCAACTGTTTCTCCTGTCTTTAGGACAGTTTCAAGATTCTTCAAAATTAAAAACAAACAAAAAAATAAAACACTTCCAAGAATCTTCCCAGAATCTTTGTGAGTTCTTCTTTTCTATTCTTGGTTTGGTCTTATCTTTAAGCAAGAATCAAGATTAGTGTTAAGATTCTTAAATTTGTTGGTGTTAAATCAGTTTATCTTAACCTACAAGTGGTTAGGGTATATATATAGTTTTTTAAGCAACTTGTAAGAATCAAGAATGAAAAAAGTTGAGATTTCTTCTCACTCTTGATTCTTATTATTTTTGCTATTTACAAGATTTTTGATTGATATGATTCTCCTTCTGAAATGGGTTTTCTTGTATATCTTTGCCTTGTTCTGGGTTTGGTGAAAGATTCTTGATTTTTATATAAATGTAAATGAACATGAACAAGAAATGGTGAGAAGTCTAATCTCCAATTTTGGAAACTTTGCTTTGTTTTATTTGCAGATGTAGTATCATCTTGATTGATTTGAGTGAGACATGGAAAACAATTCACTTCCTCTAATGGATCCAGCAATGGATTCATCATTCATGGATGGATTATTACTAGAAGGTTGTTGGTTAGAGACATCAGAGTTTCTCAATTTTAGTCCATCAACTTCTATAGCACCTTTTGATCCATCTTCCTTCATGTGGTCTCCAAATCAAGACACAGCAACAATCTGTTCAACTAGTAACTTATCTCAGATGTATGGTCAAGATTGTACAGAAAGATCTAGTCTTGAAGACAATCATCAAGGGAAGGATCTTTCTAGCTTGAACAGAAGGTGGTGGATTGGACCAAGTGGTCATGGTTCTTCTGTTATGGAAAGATTAGTCCAAGCAGTGAAACACATTAAAGATTTCACCAGTGAGAGAGGAGGTTCTCTTATACAGTTATGGGTGCCTGTTGATAGAGGAGGTAAACGAGTTTTAACGACGAAAGAACAACCTTTTAGTCATGATCCAATGTGTCAAAGGCTTGCTCATTACAGAGAGATCTCTGTGAATTATCAATTCTCTACTGAACAAGAGGATTCAGGTTCTAATTCTAAGGACTTGGTTGGTTTGCCTGGAAGGGTTTTCTTGGGGCAAGTTCCTGAATGGACTCCTGATGTGAGGTTTTTCAAGAACGAAGAGTATCCGAGAGTTCAACACGCTCAAGACTGCGATGTTCGAGGGACGTTAGCTATACCTGTGTTTGAACAAGGTAGTAAGATTTGTTTAGGTGTTATTGAAGTTGTAATGACTACACAAATGGTTAAATTGAGACCTGAGCTTGAAAGTATCTGCAGAGCACTCCAGGTTTTTGTTTCATTCTCTATGTCTTCTTTATCGTCAAATACGTTTTCTTGGAGTCTTATGTAGTGTTCTTGTTTTAACAGGCAGTTGATCTTAGGAGCACTGAAGTTCCGATTTCGCGTTCTTTAAATCAGGGACCTGACTTCTCCTACCAAGCTGCACTACCTGAAATCATAAACCTTTTGAGATGTGCATGTGAGACTCATAAACTACCATTAGCTCAAACATGGGTCTCTTGTCTTAAGCAAAGCAAAACCGGTTGCCGTCACAACGATGATAACTATATCCATTGCGTATCAACAATAGACGATGCTTGTTATGTTGGTGATCCTACAGTCCGTGAATTCCACGAAGCTTGCTCTGAGCATCATCTTTTGAAAGGTCAAGGAGTTGTTGGAGAAGCTTTCTTGACCAATGGTCCTTGTTTTTCAGCTGATGTTTCTAGCTACAAGAAGTCTGAGTATCCACTCTCTCACCATGCAACTATGTTTGGTTTACACGGTACAGTCGCGATACGCTTACGTTGCATCCATACGGGATTAGCTGATTTTGTATTGGAGTTCTTTTTGCCTAAAAACTGTCGGGATATCGAGGAACAGAGGAAAATGTTGAATGCTCTTTCGACTATAATGGCGCACGTACCTAGAAGCTTAAGGACAGTCACGGATAAGGAATTAGAAGAAGAGGGAGATTCCATGGCGAGCGAGGTGATAGAGAGAGGAGAGACATTGCCAAAGATAGAGAACACATCGGAGTTACATCAGAGTGACAGTACTCCACAAAATGTAGGAGTAGTATTCGATGGAGGAACATCGGAGCTAGGCTTTGACTATGGTAAAGGTTTGAGTATTAACGAGAACAGCACTTTCTCTAGTGCTGGTGGTTTGAGTAGTAGTGCTGAGAAAAAACGAACAAAAGCCGAGAAAAACATAACTTTGGATGTTCTTCGACAGTATTTTGCAGGGAGTCTCAAAGATGCAGCCAAGAGTATCGGTGGTAAGTAAAACACAACCATTCTAATTCTTGATGATTCATCACGAATTCTGTTATATGATCTTCAAATTTGTTTCAGTTTGTCCAACGACACTGAAGAGAATATGCAGACAACATGGGATACAAAGATGGCCATCAAGAAAGATCAAGAAAGTTGGTCATTCTCTTCAGAAAATCCAACGTGTCATCGACTCAGTTCAAGGTGTTTCGGGTCATCATCTTCCTATAGGCTCTTTCTACGCGAATTTCTCGAATCTAGTTTCTTCACCAGAAGCATCATCACTACAACAACAATCCAAGAAGACTACATTCTTGTCTTCTTCACATTCACAACCTGCAAAATCCCCTGCTTCATCGTGTAGTCATAGCTCGAGTTGTTCCAGCGAAACACAAGTCAACAATAACTCTAAGGAAAGTCCTATGCATAAGACTAGAGAAGAGACAATACCTCTCTCAAGATCTTTCAAAGAAACTCAGGGCACACACTTATCACCATCAACATCATCACAAGAGGAAGATTTTCTGAGGATAAAGGTAAGTTATGAGGAGGAAAAGATCCGGTTTAGGATGCGTAACTCACGTAGGTTAAAAGATCTATTGTGGGAAATAGCGAAACGGTTTAGTATAGAAGATGTGAGCAACTATGATCTGAAATACTTAGATGAAGACAATGAATGGGTTTTGTTGAGATGTGATGATGATGTAGAGGAATGTGTAGATGTTTGCAGATCTTTTCCAGGACAAACCATTAAGCTTTTGCTTCAACTCTCTTCTCAACATTTACCTGAACGTTCTTCTCTCAGTGGATGCCTTTCGTGACAAGAAGAAGAAGATGAAAAAGATACATTTTAGGAGAAGAGATCAAAGATTACATATAGAGTTTTGTGTTGTGTAAGCATTGTTCATAGTTTTTGTTTTACTATTTTCAGGATTGTATTAGGTGCTTCTTGATTTGGCTTTTGTTATAAAACTGCACCGGAAAGAGAGAGAGATAGAAAATGTAAAGAGCCTAAAAAATAATTGAAGTTGTCTTGTTTAGTGTACTACTTTTGGTATGTGTTGTTGGTTTGCAAATGTATATACACATTTTTTTATTGAACATTTAACCGATTAAAATCGTTGGTTGTAGTCTCGTCCATGTAACTGTTTACATAATTTATAATACATAATATTCCATCATTAGGAAAAAACAATTAACCGATTCTTTTAATAAATAATTGTATGGAAAAACTAAAGCACAAATTACTTTTTGCCAAAAGAACTAGGGTTTTGAGCTAGATATATCATACATTAAATTTTGGGTGGATTACTTATACTTTTGACAAAGAAATTCTAGTTAAAGGCAAACATTATAAGGATCATGATGTGATGTAACATGTAACAAAATTGCGGTAAATATAATAATCGAAGTATCATATTAAATCATGTAGAATAGCATTACAATATCATTAAATAAATAGAAAAAAAACCAAGGAAAAATATTGCTAAACCTCATTAATAATTTGCTATTCTATGAATATCTAGTGGAACAATTTAGTTTAGAAAACATACTGCATAATTATATAAGACTCCTCTGGATCGTGACTAGTGACTACAACATTTGTTAATTAGTTCCCTTAGTTTGTCGTAATACAAACAACACAACAAAAGAAAGATCATGCATCCCAACGCAAACGCGATGACTAAGAAATTCTCACGAACAAACGATCCAAACGCACTCATCCCTTCTTCTAATTCACCACACCAATCTTTAATTGACTTGTTTTTTTTGTTTACTTCGTCTTCTCAGACAAATTATACTTATATATATATGTACATGTATTGCCGAAATGTTAGAATTTTGTACGTTTTAAGAATATTTCCAAGAAACTCTAAATTGTGATATTTAGTTCCTCTTGTTTACATATACATGTTTTTCATTATTTCCTTTTTCCAAAAAAAATTTGGTCACAATAACTCTTGATAATTATATAACGTTTAGAAATTATTAGTGCATCTTTTCGTATAATTTATTTACTAATACTCTAAATTGTGATATTTATTAGTTCCTCTCGTTATGTGTTGTTTGGTTTGCAAATGTATATACACGTTTTTCTTTTATTACATTTCTTTCATGAACTCACCTTAGAAACATTGTGTGTGTGTGTTTTTGCAATCATAAGGGAAAAAACATGAGTCAAGAAGGGAGGATCTTCTGAAATGCCCTTACAAGATTTGTATTAATCTGAAATGCCATACTCCTAATTTCTATTTAATAAATGTTTTTTTATAAAACGAAAATGATGTGTAAAAGACTAAAAAAAGAGCAAAGTTGAAATATTTACCAACCCAACCACAAGGATCCGACCCAACCAGGATCCGACCCGCGATCCGACCTAAATGCAAAAACCAAAACGTCGTCGTTAGATCTGCACCACTTCAAATCCCTAAAATTTTCGTTTTCTTCCTTCTTTCAGGTTCTTCCTTCCCTCTCTCTCAATTAATCTTCAACTGCTCGATTCTGCACCACTCGGAACAACTCAAAATCTTCAGTTATCTTCGATTGAGTGTTGCTCAGCGGCAAAGAGTGCAAAGATGCGTACGAAAAGAAGAAATGTAAAGAAAGGATCCAGTTCGAAAACAACAAAAGATTGTGAAATCCCAGAGGATAGGGAAATCCCTCTCATGGATTTAACACCACCGAGAGAAGTTCCAATTGATGAGGAACCGCGTTCAAAGGAAGACGACGCGGGTCAGAAATCGGATTCTCAAAAATCGGACAAAGAAGAAAATGCGGATGTAAATTCAACAACGGTATGTAAAAATCCGTAAAAATCGTTGTAGGATTCAAGAAGAAAATTGAAAAAGAAATTAGGGTTTATAAGAAAGAACCGTTTATAAAGGACTTCGTTTATAAATGAGATTTGTGATTAGATGTGTTTTTATGATTGCAGGATTCAGACGACGAAACTGAAGCATTGATACCTCTCGAGATGTACTTCCCTTACAGCGAGTATAATAAGGAGATATCTTCAAGGTGTTATATCAAGGAGGCAGTGGCAGCAATAGATGGTCTATTGCCACATGAAAAGAGATGGTTCTTAGAGCATCCGCAATTCAAGCACTTCTTCCACATGGCTACGCCTCGAACACATAAGGTTATGGGTATGTGGATGTTGTTTCTCCGTACGGTGTGTACATCTAAGTTACGTGAAGCTTGGTTTGTCGTCAATGGTGTACCTATCCGATATTCTATCCGAGAACACGGTCTAATATCTGGATTGTACTGTCACAATTTTCCAATAAATTGGGAACGAATGGGTGGTTTAGACTTTGTTTCTCGAAATTTCGACCATGGGACAACAATAACATATGAACTTGTGAAGCATAAGTTCATGTCAATGGCACCGTGTC
Source organism: Arabis alpina (assembly GCA_900128785.1). Taxonomy (NCBI): domain Eukaryota; kingdom Viridiplantae; phylum Streptophyta; class Magnoliopsida; order Brassicales; family Brassicaceae; genus Arabis; species Arabis alpina. Next base: position 33,885,512 of record LT669789.1, read on the forward strand.
CCGATAGGTTGCATATGGCTATCTTGTACTTCCTATCAAGTGTGATAATTGGAAGGGGAAAGAGAGGAAGAGGAGTAATTGGAAAAGGAGCACCTGCTGTACACCCGTTCTTTCTTAGAGCGGCTAATGATCTTCAATTGTGTTAGACATTTCCTTGGGGACGATTATCATTTTATGACAATCTAGAAGAAATGAAGCATTTGTTTGATAATTTCAAAGGAGTTGTGGATAAGGATGGTTGGTGTTTTCCAAGTTTCAATATTCCTTTGCATGTAAATCATACTCCTTTTGTAATCATATTCATGATTATTTTCCTTTTGTAAATTTAAGTTTTAATTATTGATTGTCTTTATGTGTTATGTATTCATTATGTATGCATGTAGCTTCTTGCTTTTGAGGCAATTCCAGAATTGAAGAAGAAATTCAGAGATGATCTTATTCAAGCACCAAGTGCTTGTCCTAGAATGTGCAAGTCGGCATACAAAAAAAGTGGTTCCACAGGATTTCCACTTTCTGATATCAATGACGCACTTGAGAAAACAACGGTTAGTATTACTCTTCTATGTAGCTTCTTTCTTATGTTTTTGTTGTTAACCGTTTGAACAAAAATTTATTTACAGAATATTAGCAGTATAATGAGACCATATATTGGTGAAGTGCCCCTCTTGCAAGAAATCTTTGACCCTATGGAGGACTATCCAGATGCTGGTGATTACATTGTTGAAACTTGGCACCGCCGTTTAGTCATCGAAAAAAGGCCTATATTGTTTGAATGTATGTTCAAAAATGATGTGGAAGCTAGAGGAATGTCAGAGAAAGAAGAAGAAGTGACTGCGGATAAGGCAGAGGAAGAAGTGACTGCGGAGGAGCACACAATCCCACAAATTAATTCTGAATTGGCAGAGATAAAGAAAGACCTAGAGGAAGGGATACAGAAGATGACTAAAAGTATGGAAGATGGGTTTGACAAAGTTTTCAACATGCTTGGTGGGCAGGATACAAGACTCAAGCTTGTGGAGGCATTTGTACAGTCTTTAGGTTTTGACAAAGACAAGGAATGTGATGAATCTGAGAAGGAAAAGGAGAAGGCTGCGGATGTTGTTGGTGAGAAGAGGGTGAGGGATGCATCAAGAACACGTAACTCTCCAAGGAAAAATAAAAACCCTTCTCCCTCCTCTTAAACTCGTCTTGAACTCTTATCTATTTATATTAGACGTTTGTGTTGCTTTTGAACTACTTTGTTTAGTTGGTGTTTTTGCAAAACATTTTGAACTACTGGTACTACTGAAAATGATGAAACGGATGTATTAATGGTTCTTTTGTGTTTTACTTTTTGTGTATATCATTTATGTTGTGTCAACCCTAAACCATATCTTAACACAATAACAATTCACACACAACAATTATAGAAGTCTTCAATCATTTAAATTATGAAATAACTTAATGTATTACTCAAACAAGAAACATAGAAGTCGTCTCGAACAAGAGATAATAGTATTGTACAAGTACTTAGAACGTAGAGGGACATGATACATGATACATGATACTTAAACAAGTGCAATACAGTAGGATAAGAGAACCGCAAGAACACAAACAAAAACTCCAATCATAAGCTTCACCTCTTTATCATCAAACACCTTCTTTGTCTGAAGTTTCATGACCATCTCCTTTAGATCATTCGATTCCTTCACCATATGCTTGAGTTGCGCTATTTCTTGCTCTTTCTCTTCCTCGTAATTCTTGATCCATTCTGAAACCCTATCTGCGTCGGCCTTCAATTTGCTATTGATGTCAGCAATCTCCTCAATGATTGCATCGTCAAACAGTTTGTAAACGTGGCAATCTCCATCCTAACATACACACCCCAATTGTAAGTCTTTAATGAACATACACATGATTCCACATACACACTCCTATGGCATATAAGTCTTTACCTCTAGATCATTGGGACAAGAGTAGTAACTTTTTCCAATGTGTAACCCAAACGTATGAGTCTTAAGCAGGACTGGTCCGCCGCAGTAACACCGTTGGGATCCCTTCTTCAACTGGAACCCACCTCCACGTAATCTGACGGTCGTCTTCATAGCTATCCATTAGGTCCTCGTCGTCATAGTTAATCCATCTAGGTGTTCCCGAAGAAGATGAGTTGCTGTTGTTAGACCCTGTATCGAATGGGCCAAAAATGGAGTGTCGATCCCGCCAACCCATGTTCTTGAGGCCAATCGTAGACCCGAATTAGTAAACGATATCAACCCAAAATTGACAAAACGAAGCAAACAATTAAGGTGAAATTGAAGTTACCTAAACTTGAATGTGGAAACCCTTGATTGTTCCTTAGTAGATCGGAGGTATTCTCGTCGCTCTCTTTCTCACCTCTGGTTCCCGACGGTGAAAACCCTAGAAATTGGAGGAAAGGGAAAGTGATTTTCCTTATTTATAAGTGGGAAAATCTGTTTTAATTTTTAAATTTAAATAAAACGATTATAACAGATTATTGGGGACCACATATTTCCCCACATGTGATGTGTATTTAGGACATGTGCGCCGTCATTTACTACAAAGTATTTCCGAGTTTCGCAGTGGTTCGGCAATGGTAATAGTGGTTCAAATGGTGTTTTAGCTATATAATTAGTGTTACCATGTTCTTAAAAAATAATTTCCAGTGGTCCATGGCATATATAGTATTGCTATGATATTTGCAATGTTTCCATGATATAATATTTGTAAAACCACAACATGTGTGAAGTTTTGGACCTTAAGGTATATGACATAAAGAAAGTCTTCTTAGAAGTGTATGGTACTTATAAAACATTTTGAAACAAGTACATTCCAATTCCATAGATTACTTTTTCTAGGTTATTTTTTCTTACTTGGATTTTAATTGAAATATTTTGAAAGATAAATGTATTTAAGAATATTGATTAACCGACGATTATTTAATTAAAAATTGAAATGTTTTAATTAAATACCATTAACAATAAAATGAAACATAGCAATTAAATGAAACAACAAAAAATAACAATATGTCTAATTTCAAAATAATATTGGAAAACACAATAAAAATAACAATATGTCCATTGTAATACAACAACCAGTAAGTTCAAACACATTGTAATACCACAACCAGTAAGTCTAGTAGTTCAAACAGATTGTCACATCATCCCAACAAGCTTTGATTGTAACAAACACAACAAATCATGATCATTCCTCACCGCCCCCTTCCACACGACTTGGACCAGCCCCTGAACAACCTCCTTGGCTCTCATGGGCAACCGCTTTCTTCTTTGGTTGAGGTTCACCTGTTGATGGATGCCTTCGTACTCGTCGTCTTCCCCTGCTGTTTTTGTAGGCTGGAGGTAAGGCACACTTCTTTGCTTCAGATGTTGGAACTCTCCACTCAGACTTATGTGGGACTAGATAAATGGTTTTAGAATACGCTAAAACCCAATACTCAACTTTATAATATTTATCACACAAATCACTTAACTCATAACTCATTGTCCTTGCTTTTTGCCTCATGAGTGTAAAGAGTGCGGCTATTCCATGGACACAAGGATATTTGTCAATATCAAAAGTATTGCAAATGCAACTTTTGCTTCGCAAGTTCACCAAGTAATTCTTTCCATCCCGTCCAACGACACTATATTCAAGTTGATACATGTTTAGCTCGGTCACAATCAAATGTCTTGCCTCCGCACATCTCTCATGCAAAATGTCTTCCACAATTGGCACTAACTTTTTATGGTAACCAACACTGTCTTTCCTATGTTTGTTGAACCATTCAGAAACTTTTGCCACAATCACATCTATCATCGGTAACAAATTGTAATTCCTTGCTTCCTCGAGGACATTGTTAAGCGATTCTACAGAATTTGTTGTATCTATATTGTACCTTGTTCCGGGAAAGTAGCACCTCGCCCATTTGTCTTCACCTAGGCTTGCATTTCCATCTAGATACTCGCCTACTTTAGGGTATCTTCTCTTAAAATCTTCGTACCTTCTAAGGAACTCATTTTCTGTATAAATCTCCGCAATTCCCCGAAACATCTTTGCAACTACTTCTTTGTTTGAGTATGAAACTTTTAGTCTCACGTTTTGGGACAAATGAAAGATACAAAACCCATGCTTAGCCATCGGGTACACCTGTTCTATGCTCTTCTTTAGGCTTGCATTTCTGTCACTAACAAAAACAAGCTCTGGACTATCGTCTATAACAGTTTTCAGTGTTTTGAAAAACCACGTCCAACTTGCATCATTTTCACTATCCACTACAGCAAATGCAATCGGATAAGTGTGCCGATTAGGATCCTGAGCCGTGGCAATCAAAAGCACACCACCATATCCACTCTTAAGAAAATTTCCATCCACAATGAGAACTTTCCTCATGGATTTAAACCCTTCAATGCAAGCTCCGAGTGCGAAGAATAAAAACTTGAACCTTCCTAACTCATCCAACTCCACTTCTGTTTTTGTGCCCGGATTCACTTTCTCTAACATATATAGATAAGAGTACAACTGCTTGTATCCTTCTTCTGGTTTACCACGTACCTCGTTAATAACTTCATTTTTACCCCGCCAACAAGTAGAATAGGACGGTGGTACACCAAATTTTCTTTGAACCAGATCCATGAGACTTTTAGTTGTTGGAGTCTTTAGTACACCTGGATAGTCTTCTCTCAGAAGACCAGCAACTAGTCCAAAAGAGGCTTTGTTTCTATTATCACTGCTTGAACTTGCATTAGCCCGAGAGCATGTGTGCATCTTGTTGTATACCGTAACACGAAAAGAAGTTGAATTCTTAACCTTCACACCATGAAGATACCATTTACACCCTTGCCTCCAAAGACTACATCTAACCACATATCTTGTTTTATCACTCTTCTTTGTCAAGGTTGCAAAACATGCTTTATGCGCACCTCTCTCAACAAATTCTTTCAATTCCTTCTTATTTTGGAATTCTTTACCTATTTCCAAATCCATCTCATCTTCCCATGTCTTCTCCACCACAATTTCTTCATCATACGGAGGCTCATCAAAGTCATATTCCATACCATTTTCTCTATTCCCATCTGATGAGTAATCTGAATGATTGATATTTATATTCTCACAATCTCCATCCCAATCTCCACTAACATTATCATTGATTGGCTCCTCATATTGTTCTTCCGGGACTGCATAAAGAGTCAAAGCATCATCATTGGCATCAGCTCTTGGAACATCATCATTGGCAGCAGCTCTTGGAACCACCTCGTAATTCAATCCAACTGAACTTGCTTGATCTCTTCGTGGGACTAAATCCGTTGGTTCCAATTGATTCCTTCTCGAAAATACACCATTCTCTACATGTAATACAGTCCTATTTTGGTTTCTATCCGTCGACGTTAGATAAACGTAAACGTCATCATCATCACATATATAAGATGCTCTCAAAGGTCTCGTGTCCAATGGAATAAAACTGAATTTCACCTCTGCTGTAGTTGAATCTATCCCAAGCTTTTTGCATACACCATCCTTCAGTATCGAATAACTAATCTCCTCCACCGATAATCTCTTGAACAATATTGGAGACATGCCATTTGTTGTAATCCATTCATACCCATCTCCGTTCTTAGCATAATGTCCTCCATAGTCAAAATGGAAACTTGTGCTCATTGTCTCCTGAAAAAACGACTACACAGTTTACAGTAGTTCAAAGTAATAGCGAGAATTACTAAATCTCAAGATTTGAATTCGAGCCACAAATCCACTACAATCACAACGATTACTTGAACTGTATCACATTAGTTACTAATGCATTGTTGTACGCGACCCAGATCAATTTGCAATATCAATGATTGAAAATTGAAATTCAATATCAATATCAATTTGGGTTTTCCGTTTTTTAAGACCTAACAAACTACGAATGGATTATAGTTAAAGGAAGACTTACCATCATCTTCGTTATCCAGAATGGGATGGTGCTGGGAATGTCTCTCCTCACCGTAGGGACCCATCTTTCCAGGATCCTAGATTTGTAGAATTAAAACTAACTTTGGCAGAACATAGTTTCTACCATTTAGTAGAATATAGACAAAGAGGTAGATGAAAGAAGTAGAATGTATATTCTGCACATGTAGACGATAATGTATATGGTAGAAATCGTATTCTGAGTTTCATAGAAATTGTGGAAATAGTAGAATATGCATTCCACTCTAGGTAGAAGGATTACAATTAGAAGAACTTCAATTCTACCACCGGTAGATGTATAATATTAAGCAGAACACGTAATCTGATGGCAGATTCGAGCATGGTAGAATGAGTTTTTTTCTATTTTCTATCATTGTTTTTTATAAAAAAAAATTATAACATGTATTTATGCTTTCTATATACCGTTTTTATATTTTTCATATTTTTATATTTTTTTCAAACCATTGCTTTTGAATTATTCAGATTTATTAAAGGGTAATGTTGGAAATTTTTGGCACAAAAAGAGAAAGGGGTATTCTAACAAAGCATTTTTCAAATCAGGGTATTTTGGCAAAAATCCCTTCAATTTTTCCATCCTATTAGTTAGTTACCATGAACTCATATATATGTATTTTTGTTGTAGATTTTGAAAACGAAAATCACATCAACAACTCGTTCAAGAATGAAGGAGTTGGTCAATCCTAAATCAGGTTTGTGTTATTATATTATATTTCTGGTCCTAAAACACTATAAAGCATTTTGGAGCGAAAGCAAAAAAATTAATTTGTATGCTAAATATTATGAATTTTAACAAAATTATAGCCGAATAATTACATATTTTAAAAACGGTTGGAAGCACATGCTTCTACACCTTGTACCCAGAGCCACCACTGTAGTGATTTACGTGTTTAGGTTAAGTAAAAAACGCAAGAAAAATATTAAGAACTTTATTTATGTACTGATATAAAAACTGTACTTTTTTATACCTTCAAATTTCACGGTAGAAAAGAACATTAATTTCTTAAAACCTTGGATGTGGTTTGTATTATTTGGTTTTACTATTTAGCTTATGTTGTTTTAATATTTTTATATTCGTAATGGAGTAAATTAATAATAATGTGATATTACGTTTCTATTTGTTTTTTATAGTTATGCTGCTTATGCATATGACGAATCGTTTTAATGGTGATCTGTATCAAGTCAGTGAAACTGATGCCGATCGACAAACATGAAAGGATAGAGGGTGTGGTGTGCCTACAATGTGTACTCATAATCCCAACTTTTCTTTGCGTTCATAACTAAATTCAAACTGAACTTCTTTTTTTTTTTTTTTTAAGTCAAACTGAACTTTTATATGGTGTTTTTGTTAACATTTGAAACTTTATCTATTGTTATTTTGGTTTTTAGTATTTTTATGTGGTTTGAACTAGTTAAATTATAATAATGTTAAAAATGATATAGACAGGGCCCTAGTTTTTAAACCCTTCCCAAACCTTTGGAGTTTTGGTACGACAGTGTTTTAGGATACTTAAGAGATGCATAAATCCATATCCACTGTTTCAAGTTGATATTGCAAAACAAATGTTATAAACAAAGGATTCGAAAATGGCTAACATTGCAAAATATATATTTAGAGACCATATATAAGATCGAAAGAGTTGCACATTAAGTTAATTTAGACGGTAAAGTTTTGATTAAAGTAAACGAAACCATGTTGAGAGTGTAGTGAGGGTGATAGAGTTTGAGAAATTTTGTTCGCATAACTCATTTAGTTTCATGGTGTAATTACTTCAGCGTTTGAGATCGAGAATTGTTTTATGTCTATTAACCTTCCACTAATCCAAAACATGGAATTGACATCCAACTCATCTTTACTGAGTTGGAATTAGTCGAACGGTCTTGGTAGGGTGAGATTATTCTGGACGCGTATCTAGCTCGCGAGGTTTCTTTCTTGTGATAGCTCATGGAGGTGAAAATCAAGTTACTCCCACGGGGATGCGAAAGGAATACGTGGTCGAGGTCTGTGAGACTCTCTCCGTTGACGTCTCATTTTTGGGCTTCCGTTGAAAGGCTTCTAGTGACACTTGTGTTAGTATATCGGCTGCTCCAGTTTGCGATTGCCTCTTCATCTCACCCAACAGATATGAGAGAAACAATTACTTCGTCATCACTTCGTTTGCTCCGTAACCATTGTGTTTTACGTTGAGCGACGAACTGAAAACCATTTAGGATTTATGTCTACATGTTTTTAATTTTTTTTGCTAGGCTTCCATTTAACTATGTAAACCTAAACCTATTCATTTCTAATGAAATATTTACCATTTTAGCCCAAAAAAAAAATAGTCATCCAGAAAACTAAGACAGAAAATTCCGAGCCTGGTTCAAATTCATAGATCTATAGTGGATTATCTAATTAAGTGTTCACAGTCAACTAATTTCCAAAACGGTCGATAATTTTTATGTATTATTAGTAATGGACTAATATCAGATTTTTTCTTAGGTCACAAACAAACTTCATTAATTAATATGCGTCAACTAATATGGAACTAGGGATGTTATCACGGGTAAAAAAAACCTACCCAACCCGAACACAAAACAAACCTACCAAAAAAACTTTAAAATAAAAGAACCCAAAACAAACTCATGTATTAGTAGGATAATCCAAGAAAACTCATGTCAGTTTAGGGTTACCCACGAGTACCCAATTATTATTATTTTATATCGCAATTATTTTTATTGTTTTCTCGTCAAAACCGCAAAATCACGTTTTCACAAAAAAAAAACACACAAATCACGTTTTACTACCAAACCGTGAATTTATGTTTTCACGCTAAAATAGTAAAATAGCGTTTCTTTGCCAAACCGTAAAATCACATTTTTTACGCTACAACCGCAAAATAGCGTTTTTCCGCTAGTCTTGTGAATAGCGTTTTTCCGTCAAAACCATAAAATCGCGTTTTCCCGCCAAACCCGTAAAATAGCGTTTTCCGCCTAAACCGTAAAAGAATGTTTTCCCGCCTAACTGTAAAATAGCGTTTTTCTGCCAAAACAGTTTTCCGCCAATGTCGTGAAATAGCTTTCCAATCAAAACCGTAAAATCATGTTTTCACGCCAAAATCGTAAAATCACGTTTCTCGCCAAACCTGTAAAATAGCGTTTTCCACTAATATCGTGAATAGTCTTTCCACCCAAAACTATAAAATCACGTTTTTCTGTCAAAATCGTAAAATCATGTTTCCAATCAAACACGTAAAATAGCGTTTTTATGCCAAAACTATAAAATATATTTTTCCACCATATCGTGAAATAACATTTTCCTAAACCCTAAACTTAATAGGGTAAACCCGATTGAGTAATTAATGAACCAGGACCAACCCGAATAAAACTTATAAATTTTCAAAACAAAGAAAGCAAATAATAGGTTTTAAATCTGAACTAGGTTTAGGGTACTCAATGGGTGAAAACCCATCATTAACATCCCTATATGGAACCGAAGTGCAATAGTACAAAAGATTGTTTTCTTTAAGCGAGCATTAATTCTTAACCAATATATCTATTTTCTCATTTTTTATCTCTGAGACAGTGCGCTAACGCGAACTTCGGAAATGTCTAATTAATACTCTCTATGTTCCTTAAAGATTTATGTTTTAAATATTTTACACATTTTAAAAAAACGTATGAATGATTAACTATAAATACATTAACTTTTGTATTATAATATTTTTCATAACTTTAAGCCAATAATAATCTTAAAAATCAATCTTTGTGAAACAACATAAAAAAGGTTAGAACATCAATCTTGTAGGAACAAAGGAAATATCAAATTAAATATATTTTTCTAGTTTAAAATTTATTTTAAATTTAAATTTGAAAGAACTGTTATTACTTTTTAGTGAAATTAATTATGGTGTAAAACATAAAAACTAGTTATTTATGGTAATGTTTTTGGGGTCAACACATAAAGAAAAGTGTTTTAGAAAAGTAGTATATTATTTCTAAAAAGTAGTATATTTATAAATAAATAAAAGGATTAATTTATACAAATTTTGAATGTTAAACTTTGAAACGACTGTTAATACTTTTTAGTGAAATTAATTTATGGTCATTGTTTTGGGGTCAACACGTAAAGGAAAACTGTTTTGGAAAAAAATTGTTTCTATACGGATGGTGGTGAATGAGATTTTTCAGTTCAATGGCTGGCTCCGGACTACTTATCAATTGACCCATTGATATATTATTGAACCTTTAGTGTTCCATTTAATTAAAATATTTAATCCTTTGAACTCTTTAACTCATGACTATACAGTACTACTTAAACTTAATAGTTGTAAGTTTGTTGACTAAAAAATGGTTGTCAGTTAGTTCATAAGCTAAGTGAGAGTTAACCATAATCTAAAAGATGGATATGTGATGTATCACAGTCCGATCTCATGGGGCCGGGTCAGGTTTAAAGTCCATTTGTTACTCATATACAACTAATTTTGATGTAAACACAAAGTCAACTAATTTTGTAACGTTTAATCATTTGCTTCTCTCCAAATGTAGTAGATTTGTTCATTTTAAGCTATTGAATTTGAATTTTGAATTTTGCATTTTGTCCAAAAACATTGAGTACTAGAATTGGAGAACATAGTCACAATTGTTTTTGTAACAATGATCCAAAATTTGTAACAAATTTTCATTTGCTACAACTTTTCCACAAAATTTCATTGCTGAGTATTTGGCTGTTGCTAATTTGGTTTTCATAACTAATTGTAACAAATTTGCCACAAAATACCACAAATTTAGGTTGTTGCAAATGAGTCAAATTAGCAACGGTATTATTTGAAGCAAATTAGTTACAGATTTTGTTACAAATAATGTGTGGTAATTTACTACAAAATACCACAACAAATCACTCAAAAGGTTTGAATCTAGTTTTCTAGAAGTTGTTGCAAAAGAAATGTAATTAGTAAAAGAGAGCATGATTAAAAATTGTGTTATTAATATGAATACTGTATTATATAATAAAATTCATACAATTACATTTTAAAACTATCATGTAATCTAATTTGCAATTCCAAAACCCATTCACAAATCCATAAACCGTAAGAAACTATTCCAGTTCCAGGTATATTCCCAATAGAAATCGGCTGGCTAGGTACAGTTCCTTCACTAGAACATACACCAAGCGGCTTCCCACATAGCGAAGTTCCAACAAACGAATCAGACTCAAATTTCTGCAAAATCTTAGGTATAGATCCATTCAACAAGTTATTAGAGACATTAAACTGATCCAAAGGCAAATCCATATCTAAAAGAGACCCAGAAAGCTTATTATTCTCTAGATACACAGGGTTACCTCTAGTTGCAGCATAAAAACTCCAAACTGTTGCACAAATGGAGAGACGAGACATATTATGCTCTCAATAGGCAGAACATCTTGCTCTACGAATTCAGAAAACTCTGTCCAATACAAAATTTGGTTACTTCAAACTAAATACCAAGTAAAAATTACCAAGAAACCAACAAAATAAGTTCTACATAATCAATACCAAACCTCAAAGATCACTTATGACTAAGCAGAATTGGAATCTTAAGCAACCTAAATCAAATGCATTAATAACTTCCAAGATATTGCAATCACTCTCCAATATTATTTGAGAGATCGGGGAGGCTCACCATAATCAGCAAAATTGGTAAGAAGTTGTGTGGACCAATTTTCTAGTTCCTCCATACAAACCAGTCCTGGCTTTATCTCTGTTGGTTCCTCCCTTTCATTGTTGGCTTCTTCGGCATGCATAATAAGTGTTAGCACATTGGTGGATATAAGTTACTAAAAAAGGAGATAGAAATGTAAAGTTCACCTATATTTGGGATAGCTTCTACAGTTTCGATTTGTAGGTCATCTGCAAAAATGAGTTTTGGCTTCTTTTGGTCTCATAAGTCAGAGCCGTAATTCTTCTCTGTATATTCTCCAGTATCTGTATCCGCTCTTTCCTTTCTTTTGTTACCTTTGCTGTTTTCATCTGCATAAAACAGGGTTTTAGCAAACCTCAACAGAGAAGAAGAAAAAGCTTCAGGAGATAAGAAATGGAGATGTTCACCATCTGTTTAAATGGATTAACAAAAAGGGAAATATAAGTGAAGAATATGTAAATGATGGGAAGTATTAATACGAGCTAAATCCATTACTTAACGGTTTGATATGTTCCATATACGGATCTTGCATCAAGGGAACCACTTGTGAAGTAATCTTCATCCAATGGATTAAATTTGTACACAAGTAACTGAAAACCAGAGAGTAAGACATGAATCTCCGGAAAGCATATGAATGTTAAGATTACGAGTATTAACTGAATGACATAACTTTTCTTACCTCATTGTGTGCAAACAGTTTTACTAAAGCTGTTTTAGACAGCCCTGAAGATGAAAGCAATACTTGCATGGTTAAGTTTATCAAATATCAATCCATAATTGCTAGCAACAATGGCAAGAAAGGAACATAAACTAACCTGTGACAGAGACCAAGATAAGTCGAGAACATCTCCAAGTAACAGAGACCAATAGATCCTTGATGAGCTTGAATCTGGGGCCAAGTATATATAGCTCTAATTATCTATCTCTAACAAGAATACTAAGATCCAAATTGAGGAAAACTTCGCAGCCCAATATTGCTCTTCAAAATCAATCCAAATTTAGTTTTACATAACCAGAATCATTAGAGAATAAATTCCAAAGTAAAACCACAAACCTCAACGAAGTTAGTGAACTTTGCATCACGGTTCACCACTAATCTATGAATCAGGGAGAAACACACCAAAAATCAAAAATCGCAAGCACAAGAGCGTAGGAGATGGATCCAGAAACCGAAAAGAAGAAGCGAATTTACCTCAAATTCGACCTTGTGTTTCTCGGGTTCTTCGAGAGGAACATAGTTTTGCTTTCCTTTGCTGACCAAAACCAATTTTCTCGATTCAGATCTCAACCAAAATTCCAAGCAAATTCAATGGAATTTTTTTGTAGATCAAGTCAGACAAAGAGGATTCTAATCTTATCGAGATGGATCGAGACTCAAGAGAGCGACAGAAGAGAAAAAAAAACGGAGAAGAGTCACGAGGAGGAGGAAGAAGAAGAGAGAAAAGAGGAAAGAACTAAAGGGGATTTTTTTTTGTTTTTCTAACTCAAATCTCGAATTTTTTTATGTTTCATTTGTTTTTTAAAACTTCTTTTTACTTTAGTAAAATTTTTGGGAGGGAATGAAATTTCAGATTCCCCCCCCCCCCTTACTTCTACGATGGCGTTTACGATTATAATTTCAACAACTATTTGACACTAGTACATAAACTGATTTTCAATTTTCTCTACATTTTATTGTGATCATTTTTCCACAAATAATATATGGAAGCAAAATGTAGTTTATCTCAACAGATATCTACAATTAATTTTGTAGCAATATTACCCACAGTTGTATTGTACCAAATTGAAACAAATTGGTTACAATTTTGTATTCGTGACAATTTGTAGTAAATTACCCACAAAATAGGTACTAGCTTGTTACAAATTAACTCTCTTTTTTAATTAGTAGCAACTTGTCTCTATTTGTAGCTAATATTTATTACAATTTTTTGTTGTAACAAATTTTGTGGCTATGTGTTCATTTTCTTGTAGTATGTTTGGTTATTATGGTGTAAACATAGAAATTACTAGCGTATGGTAAATTATCTTTTTGGTCAGCATTTCTAGAAAATTCATTTTGGAAATAATAATTTTTTTTATCATATTAGGAATTACAAATTCCTGGGGTGATTCATAGAATACGTCCAATAGTTGGTTTTGGATTGACTACTTATTGATATGATATATTAAGAATAGTGGTTCTATTTAATTAAAATATATTTCAACCGTTTAAGTCATTATAAACCAATTCAATTATATGAATAATGTGAAATTAATATGCAAAATAAAAAAATGATATATAAGACTTCTTTATTTGTAGTCTTCGGTTTACAATGATTTAATTAAAATTCCTATTCTCCACCATGGATTCATTTCTTAAAAAGAAGAAAAAAATCACTACAAAATATTCATATTTTGGAAACATTTATTTCAGAATCTGACATTATATTATTTAATTGGTTTATTTTCTAAATACCAAAATATATTGCAGGTAGTTTTCCTCTATTTAAATAGATATACTCATATAAACAAATATATATTACTCACACATCAAGATAAAAAGAAATCCATATCTCGAGCATGTCTCATCCTTCATCAGATTCACGTGCCATCTTTGATCCACTGCGAGCCGTGGTACGTTCTAAATTTCTGTATAGCATGCAATTGATTCTTCTGTTTTTTTTTCATATCTATATGTTATGTGTAGATTTGTGGAGAATCTAGGTATGTTTTTCATTAGATAATCTGATAGTGTGCCAATTATTTTACTTCTCATTGTATTGTTATTGGATCTAGATTTTTGTATGGTCTTATTAGAAAAATTGAATGATTTTTTTTGTTATTAGAAGAAGTGAATATATAGATTTTGTTTTGAATTATCGCGGGAAATTTGAATGAGATGTCTTACTTGTTTACGCGGGAATTTTGAATAAGATCTGTTATTTGTTAAAATGTTTTCAACTTTGCCTATGAAAAAAAAACTTCATTGGTTAATCTATCAAAAAAACTTTGATATGAAATGAATCTAATCTATTATTGGTTTTTTTTTAAAATATGGATGTTATCTTTACATTTTAAAATCATATTTGTTATTTGATTTATCAAAATCATGAATAGTGTCTAGTATAACTGGAATAGGTACATAACATAAACAAACCAAATGTCTGTAGTTAATAATACTGAAATTGTACGTTATGTTTCAATCTGGTTTCGTATGGGATTAAACATTGTTGTATGACATTTCATATCCCATGCACAAGAGATTGAACAGTATTCTAACTTTTCTTTAGTATTTTTGAAACACAGATTTGATTGAGATAGATAGGTTAAATTACGTCTCCACACGATTTTTTAATCGGTTTTGTTTCTCTGTTTTTGCTTTCAAGACATCTCAAACAAGATGCGATTCCTTGTAAATGAGACTTTTTGTTGAATATTATTTTACATTACAAAAAAAAGTTTAAAAAAAATTGTATACAATATTTAACCTAATTAACCAACAAGAGATCTGTCGGCATATAATTCCGTATCGGGGGTATTTTTTTTATTATTTGATTTTATAGATTTTGTTTTATTGAATTATTTTGTAGCCACAAAATTACATTTGATTGCATTTTGTTTTAAAAATCACCCTTGATTGAATTTTAAAATTCATAATAATAAATTAAAAACATCCAATACTACACTTGATTGTATTTTGTTTTGCTCATGTTTATTAAATTAAAAAAGATTTATGCATAATTAAAGATGATAGTATCATCGAATCCGTGTAAGGTTTTGTTCAAATAGTTTTCATCATTTTGACCAAACAAACGAAATGGGTTTGTTCTGAGTTTTGACTTTTTTGTTGTTTTTGGACAGAAGATGGAAGAGGAAGATTGGGTCTCCGATGCTCGTGAAGAGGTTTCCTCTGCTTCCTCCGATGAGTTTGTTCAACCAACCGGCGATTTAGATCTCTGGACTACCAACAAAATGATGCCGGATGAAAATCCACAAATTACCAAACCACATATGAATATACTGGATGTGGATACATGTGTCGCATATCCTAATGATAATGGTGGACGTAATGGCCATGGTCGTGGATGTAATGGCAATGGATGTAATGATCATGGTCATATTCGTGGATGTAATGTTTATGGTCGTCATATTGGTCTGAGTGGTCCAATTCCTAGGATGCAAGTGGGACGAGGTAGAGGTGGTGGTAGTTTCATTAGAAGTGCAGATACTCCTCCTAGGATGCAAGTAGGGCGAGGTAGAGGTGGTGGTAGTTCCATTAACCAAAAAGGCAATTCTTTTTGTTTGAAAAGAAAGGTATGTTACTATATATAAAAATTAAAATTAAAATATAGTTTTTGATGACTTAGAAATATTTAAATTTTAATTTGATTATTTCAGTATATAAATTTATATATATAACAATAGATATATGTATAATATGCATGAAAAATATGTGTTTATGACAGCAATATTTTTTGCTATAATTTCTTACAGCGTGTCTACGAGCCAGAATATTGGCCTTACTTGCGACGAAAAACGGAACAGGAACGCGCTCTTGCTCGTGTCCGTGGTCTTGGCCGTCAAGATGAAAGTTCATCTACTACAAAAAGACAGGTGCATTACTTTACATAAAACTAAAATTCATAAATAATTAATGTTGTTGACACACACACGTAGATTTAATTTGAACATTTTTCGGTATACATATTGAATTTATATTTATAGCATCAAAACATATACAGTATCGTTACAACCCACATTGGCATGACATTCAAAGATGAAAAATGTGAAGCTTTTAATATATTCACAGATACAAAATCAAATTATTTTCATATCAAACTAGCTAGGTTAGTGAATGTTTCATTTAGCAAAAAAAAAGAAGAAGGTTTAGTGAATGTTCGATGCATTGTAGAAAAATTTGATTTTCAACATTCATATACGTAGGTCTTTATAAAGTGAATTGGTAACAAATATTAGCTACTAAGAGATACAATTAGCTATAAATTTGATATGTTATTTTTCTGTAGCTAATTTGCAGCAATTTGTGAGTAATTAGTTACCAATAGTTATAACATTTAAATGTGTAGCAAATTTACTACAAAAAGTTACATTATATTAGTGGAAAATTTTGTGACAAAAAGTTGTGAAGCAAAACGTAACTCTAATTACAAGTTCCCACAAAGTTTTTGTAGCTAATTTTTACAAATTATAGATGTATATAATTTGTTACAATTAGTGACAAATTTTTGAAACAATTTATAATAACATTTAAGTAAAATAACATTGTTAATTTGATTGGTTTGAGATGATTTACCCGGTTTGGTTATGTAAAACCAAAGAGCAATAGGATTCACCTTTGACTTGTGGTCAAAATCCCTAACACGAACCATTGTTTTTCCTTCTTCTTCGAGCCTCTGCGATTCCAGCAGCCTCGACACCTCTATCCGTAGCCTGTCTCCGCCTAGCTCCAGCGTTGAAATCTCAGATCGCTTCCTTTGAGAATTTCGGTAAGCCTCATAGCCTCTCCATCTCTGTTTTGAAGGTTCAGCTTTATCTTCCTCTCTGAAATTCTCATTCCTCTTGTGAAGTTTATAACATTGCTGATTCTTCTTTTCAATTTCACCGAAGAATCAAGTTCCTCTCATCGATTATAGCTTGAATCATCACCATCGTTGAAGCCATGTTTCTCAAGAACTCCAGATTCGACATTCATAGAGAAACCAAGTAAAACCCTTTGTTGAAACCAACTCGTTTCTCTGCAATTTCTTACTGATTCTCTCTCTTGCTTTGCAACATTAACCCCGACTCTTCTTCTTCAATCGAACATTTGACCCAAAAAAACCAGGTAAATCACGAAGCTTTCGTGACTTTCTCTTTCTGATTTTCGTCTCTGAATGATCCTTGTTCAGGTAAATTATAGAAATTTCAAGTAAATTATTCAGGTAAATTATTCAACGAGAGTTACAGAATATTTACCTTATTCCTCTTCTCTTGCTTTTGCCGAGAATCCATGGTCGGTCTTCAAACAAACCATCCCCAGAAAAGGTTTAGCCTTTAATCCAAAACTATCTTCTTCTCTTAACCGATTCGCTGAATTTTCAGAACATTAACACTTATACATATGTTCTTCTCTTTCCATATAGAAAATCAATGATTGTTTTCACACCAACAATCACCGGAGAAGGTAACATCTCCAACTAAGAATCTCTTCTTCTCTTTAACTGATTTTCTGAATTTTAGAACACTAACTCATGTTCTACAAATTGTTCATCATAGCTACCAAAAAAATTATAACTATGTTCATTAATTCTTGTAGTGTTAATAATAGTTTTGTTTTTGATTCATGGATCTCTGTTTCTTTTAATTAGATAAGCTTCTGGGTTTATTGGATCTAGGTATAGTTTTTGAAATTCGTTGTTTGTTTCACTGATTTAGGATTCGGGTTTTGATGTGGATACTCTTTCTTGAAATTCCATTATGTGTTGATGATGAGTAACGGATTTGGTTTCAATTTTAGGAGAGAATGAAGATTCAGATAAGTTTGAACAAATTGACATGAACTGATGCATCGATTGATGTTGTTGGTACTCTCCTTGTTCCTACTTAACCGACAGCTCAGGTATGTATTCAAAATCCCTAATCTCTAACGAATTGCGCAAAAATGTGAATCGATAAGTGTTTTATTGGATTGATGTTTGATTTTGTAATTACGATTGATTTGAGATTTGTTGTGTTGAGAATGTTGAGATGTTTGATTGAGTTTTGGATTATGATTTCTGATTTGTGTATCGTGGTTCTCATCTTAGGTACAAAAGCTTTCTATAAGCTTTTCTCAGGTTTTTGTTTCAGGTCACTAAGTTTGCTCGAGAGATCTCTATCCAATCAAAAGACAGTGAAATTTCGATTGCAAAGGTATATAAGAACTTTTTATACAGTCTTGATCAGTTTCAATCTTTTTTAAGTCGAATTCTTTTTCCCTACTATGCAATTTGATGTGAAAGAACAATTTCTTCTTTTGTTTCACAAAGCAACTGCTAAACCATGTCCTCGACAGAGCTAGAGTATGGTAATATGGTCTTACTCAATATCTTTTATTATCATGACTCATTTACTCAATATCTGAATTTAACTACCTTCACTTTTAATTTTATGATCTTGACTCATAGACAGGAATTGAGCCACTACCTAGCATCCATCTTAAGCACATCATATTTCAAGAAGAAGCTACTGCTTTGTCAAACATTCCATAGAAGTTAGCCTCTTACAATGTTGGAAGTTTGGCTTTTAGAAATTTGGAACTTAGGTGATTAGAATTTAGAATTTAGGTGATTAGAAATTTGGATTTATGGAATGATTTGCTATGTTTTACGATATGTATATATGTATTTTCTGTAGTTTTTATTAATGTCTAATAGTGTATAAATATATGTTTATTATGTAACAATATGAATTTCGAATTATTTTTTTTTATTAATTTATTTGATTTTGTAGCAGCTTGTAGCATATTAGATTCAAATTTTTGAAGCAATTTTAGTTATTGGCAACAAATTATTTGTAACAAATTTGTTACAAAAAAATCAGTAGTAGCTATTTGATTCAGTTTGCAACAACTAAAATTTGTAATATTTTGTAGCAATTTTACTACAATTAGCTACAAAAACCTAATTAGCAACAGCCAATTACTCAGCAAAAACATTCCGTGGAAAAGTTGTAACTAATCAATTTTTGCTACAAATAATTAGTTATAGCCACAAAAAAACATGTGACTATGCTTGCCATTTCTAGTAGTGGCCGGTTCTTTTGAAACATGTAATAGTTTTTGTCATTTTTTCAAATGTCATAAAAGATTTGCTTAAGTAAGTAATTATTTGTTTCGGAAGACATTAACTATCCATGGATTTGGAGAGAATATCTACATTTTTTGGTGCATACATAAATATCATTTATATTTTGTAACTAACATCTAATTCAGTTGAGTATATGTTGGAATTTTTAGGTCTCGAACACAATATGGGATGGTCCATTACAAGGATCTTCGTGCTCAAGTACTGGTTATACGGTTCGTTAACTCAAACTATTTATTTAGCTATATATGCATTGATTCCTACTATCATCTTCAATGATATAAAATATGAAAGTTGTATATATATGTAACCATGCATGAAAATGTATAATTTTTATTAGTTGTTTAACCATTATTATTTTCTTTTCTTTTTTTGTACAGGCTGATGAATCCGATGTTGACTCTGATGATGAATCTGATGATGACTCTGATGATGAACATGATGATGACACAATGGAAGTCATCAATATATCAGATGATGAATCTGATGAAGCTGATGAATCTGATGATTATTCTGATGAAGCTGATGAAGCTGGTGAAGCTGATGAAGCTGGTGAATCTGATGAATCTGATGAATCTGATGAAGCTGGTGAATCTGATGATTACTCTCATGAATCTGATGATGATTCTGATGACGACTCTGATGATTCTGATGAATCTGATGACGACTCTGATGATTTTGATGAATCTGATGATGACTCTGATGATTCTGATGAATCTGATGATGACTCTGATGATTCTGATGATGACTCTGATGATTCTGATGACTCTGATGATTCCGGTGAATCTGATGATGAATATGATGATGATTCTGATGAGGAATCTGAAATTAACGAAGTTGCTCACGATGATAAATTTAATATATCTTTATTACAAGTATTTGAGACAATATTTATCTATATATATAAATTATTGTTTGATATGTAATGGCCAAATTTTCAGTTCCTACCAAATCCGAAAATGAGGAAATTTTTCGTGGCTACGAAGCTCTCAGATCTGAGATGGCGAACTCAACTTCATCGAGCGATTAGGTTTGTATGAGTTTCTTTAAATGTTTTGCATCCTAAATATATATATATTTATATATATTATAGAAGCATTCTATGAGTTTAGTGATCATGAACCCATATATACATTGCAGATTTTGAAAATGAACAAAACACTAACAACTTATCAAAGAATAAAAGTGTTTATAAAGAATTAGTTGATTCTAGATCAGATTTTGTACGACTATATTATATATACTTGTTGACGTAAATTATGATTCCAGCATGATATATTATATGTGTGTGGGTGATTAGCATGTTTAGATATCAAGAACAGATTTCTGCTATACCCTAATTTACGGTAGAGAATAATATTGATTTTCACAAATCTATATAGAAAAGGTTTTAAAAACTTTGGATGTAATTATTTGTAATGTTTGGTAATGTGACATCATGTTTCTTTCTGTTTTTGTAGATATATGCGTACGACGAGTGATCTTAAGGGTGGTATGAATCAAGTTTGCCGATAAAGCTCCGTCTAAACAAGATCGTCTCTCCAGTTTTTAAACTATACATTTCTTTGGGTTCATACCAAATCAAACTGAAATTTCTATATGGTTTTTTGTTCTTAATGTTTTAAACTTTATCTATTGCTATTTTGGTTTTCAGAATCTTTATGGTTTGAACTAATTTAATTAAATTATAATAATGTTTGAAATTATAAAGACATGGGTCCTATTTTTAAAAATGCCGCTCCAAACTCTTTGAATTCCTGGTGCAACACTGTTTTAAGATACTTATGAGATGCATAAATCCAGATTTGGGTGTTTACAGTTTTCTCTTGTGGAATTATGATTAATATTGCCAAACAATTAAACGTTACCAAAAAGGGTTCAGAAAGTGTCTAACCTAGCTAAAGGCTTTACAAATATATATATATATATATATATATTAAGAGATCAAAAGGGTTGACCTCTATAATTCTCTGCAAAAGGAGGAATGAAGAGGAATCATCATTACTAAAAGTTTCTTATAAATTGTGTAATTTTTAAGGACTTGAGAGGAATACAATGTTCCTCTTCATTATTTTTCCTTTTTGTGGTCACATTAAAATTTTGATGGTTGAGTTTGATTAAAGTAACGAAACTACATTGAGAGTGGAGTGTCTGAGATTTGGAACTTGATAGTATTGGTGATAGAGATTCAGAAGTTTTGCTCGCATAACTCCTTTAATTTCATGGTGTAGAGACTTTAGAGATGGAGACCGAAAAATTAATACATATTTCTATTCACCTTGCACTAATAAAAACATGAAGTTGACCTCAAATTCATGTTTAGTATATTGGAATTAGTCGGAAAAGTGGATTTGATTGGCCAGAGATTTACCAGAAAATAGTCAACGGCATTGATTACTCGTTGACCAGCAAATACTTAAGGTTCTAACTTCTAAGAGTTATCAGCCCTATTTTCACTAGGCTAGAATGGAACCCTAAAACATCTTAATACTGATAAAGTTACCATATATAGTTTAAGAGGACTCTAGAAATTAGGTGATTGGATCAAGAAAGCTCACCGAAGAGCAAATATATTGGAGATGGTAGCTCTTGCGAAATCTCGAGGAGGCCAACAACTTCTTCTTCTTTTTCCTCCTCATTTCCAACTTAATTTGTTAGGTTATCAAAGTGTAAGAATTCACTCTAGAAGTGATATGAGATTGGAACACATGATTAATTAAATTCGTAAACGGGAAAGGGAGGAGGCCGCGTTGGCTCAAATAAGAGCAAGGAGAAGCTAAACAATGTAAAGAGGAGGAGAATACAAATCTAAAAAATACGATTTTTTCAGAAATGAGAGCTTAGGTAGTTTTGGTTATATCCTCTTAAGTTATCAGCAAATGACACAATAATTCGTATTAACTAGACACACAAAATATGTTTGTTATGTATAAAGACAAACATCGCTCACAAACAACCAACTAGTAGGGAAAACGGCCGATTCCCCCATGAACTATATAACGCCAGCAAATTCATCCATGAAGTAGAGCCAAAACCCACATAAACTATCCCTAAATTTGAATGTACCTCACGATGTTATCAAATACAGCTCGTTACCACAAAACCACAAACGGTGTTAGTAAACATAAACGGATTGATTAATCTGTTAACAGAAACTTACGTGGTTGACACATGGAAAAATGATTTGTTTTGGATTTAAATAAAAAGATTAATTTTTTTTTGTTTTTTAAGTGATATATCAAAACCTGAAACTCAACAAGACATCGGAAACAATTTCAGAGGTTTTGGCTCAACCAAAATACATTTCAAACTCCAGAAAAACCATGAAAAAAAGAGAAAACAAGAACTTAACAACACATCCGAAACAAATTCACAGGTGTTTTGGTTCAACCAAAATACATTTCAATAGTCTTACAGTCTCTTGAGTCTCCTCCCTCACAGTCTCCTCCCTCATATTCTCTTCTCTCACAGTCTCATCCCTCACAATCTCCTCTCTTCCTGTCTCCTATGTCTTTGTATTAGGCTCCACATATATATCTATAGCCTTGATCCATATTGCCGATCGACACATCTTATTAAAATTCTCGGAACCACTTGTTAATAATATGGAATCCTCAACCTCATCAAAAGGAACCTTATACCATACTCTCTGATCATACAAACTATCGAAAGTTGATTCATGAGTTGGCCAAATAATTTAGATGGCGAGCATTGACATACCGATAGCCACCACCTATGTAAAGAAGTTTCCCAGCAATCATGTCAAACTTCCCACTGTAACAACACCCGAAAGATATGTCCTCTTCTACTTCCCCACTGCAAAACATAACAACTAGAATATATCATAACCATCATAAATTCGGACATAAACATACTTCGAAAATTAATACATACAAGATCATTGTATTTGTTAGTACATAGAGTACAAAAATTCCTTTCAATGGGACAAGGAAAAAGTACATAGGAGATGACATCAGTGAAATAGCTACTGCAGTCAAGGTAAAACAACATAACTTTTGACTCTTTTCTTATATATCAGATATGCAATTCAACAATGATGCATCCAACTGAACCCTAAAATAATTGAGAATGCAAGCCCGTGAACAACAAGAGCGTAAACGTAGTTTGAGCTGGTAAATAATAAAGGAAGAAAATCGTTTCTTTGCTCGAATCTTGGGAAAAAAAACTAAACAAAAAATAGCAGTGTACGATGTTCTAAAACAAATGACATAAGAACATACAATAAAGATAAAACGTTACGGAGAGGAAAAAACAATTATAATTGATAAAGTGTCTAAAAGTATAATCATAAAAGAAACGTTGAAAGAAAAACTTGTGCAACATGAAATTGAATATAATTATAACGAGACCGTAAATGAACGAATCATATACACAATTTAACATATTTCGTAACTTAATACATAAAACAAAGAATTTCATGCTACTGAAACTCCATTTACCTCATTCTCGAATTCAAGCACGGCTCGGTTAACCTTTACTCAAACTTGCTTTTGTAGATTCAAAAACCATAAATCACTCTTAATTCTCTCTATCTTCCAATCTCTCTATCTCTCAATCTCTCGATCTCTCTATCTCTATTACCCGCAGACATTAGTCGATTTCCCCTCTCAAACACGAGAAACAAAGTGAGGGTAAAACCCTAATTATAGTTTTTTCCCCAAATTTTGAAGAAGCGACGTCGTTTTCCATCTCAGATTACTCTTGTTGACTTTCGTCAACATTAAACCGGAACAAAACGGAGGTCCACGTGTCATACAAGTCACTAACCCGTTAACGGAACCTAAGACCGTTTGTGGTTTTGTGGGAACAGACCGTAGTTGAAAACATCATGAGGTAAATTCAAATTTAGAGATAGTTTATGTGGTTTTTGGCTCTGCTCAATACTTCATGGATGAATTTGCTGGCGTGATATAGTTCATGGGGGAATCAGCCATTTTCCCCCAACTAGTATATTAGTAAATCCAAACATTTGGACAAAAATAAATCTCATAGTTGGTCCAATCTCTCATTCTACATATACGCTTATACAATTTTCCAAAATTTTGAAGTCGAGAGTGGACTACAAGTTCTTAATGCCAAAAAGGAAAAATAAGAATACCTCAAAATAATATTTAAAACTATTTAGTATTTTCCAAAATAACAGTTTTTGTATAAATGTCTAACAAGAATGATTATAAAATTATAGTAAACATAGAAGTCTTTTTGTCAACAACTCCTATATATATATATATATATATATATATATATATTAACTCACAGTTGGTCAGTATGAAATACTTTTGTTGGGACCCCTCCTACCAACTCATTGAGATCTGCATAGAAAAAGCTATGGCCACGATCTCGAAGCTCTTTTACAAGGTCATCGGCACAAACATTAGAAGAACATGGAATAAGATCTAGTCGAAAGAACACAAAGTTGTCTCTACATTTTGAAAAGCATTTCAACTATGTTTGAAATGCTGGCCATTCCATCGGGTTGTCAATGATCTTAGCTGGATCCGACTATTCCGTCTTAAATCCAGTCCATTGTCCATGTAAGAGCTTCCAACTTTGAGTATAGAGTCGATATGCTCCTCCGACACCCTCGTGTACACATGTCATGATGTGTTATCCAAGACCGCTAGTTGGCCCGTGATCCACCCATGACGCATCGACCTAGCATACTGAGAGATACGAGTCCTCAGATGTGATATGCTTGTTGCGGCTCTCCTCATCTTTTTCTTCTTTTAAATTTGCAAATTGAAATGTATCCAAAAATGATATTTTTCCTTATTGAAATGTTTCGCATTGCTTACTTTCTATTTATACTATATGAATATATATATATATATATATATATATATATATATATATATTTCATTGGGTTTTGAGGAGACCCATTTCCTTTATTCACCAAAATAGGAACTCCATATTTTGGAATAAAGAAATAATTGGAAAGTAACCCGGAAGGGGATTTATAAGAACATTTAATAAGTTTAAGGATCCCCTTAATCTCTCTTAATGTTTTCTTTATAAATTTGTACTCCCTCCGTTTCACAAAAAGTGTAATTTTAATCATATATTTT
Source organism: Arabis alpina (assembly GCA_900128785.1). NCBI lineage: Eukaryota > Viridiplantae > Streptophyta > Magnoliopsida > Brassicales > Brassicaceae > Arabis > Arabis alpina. The sequence continues at coordinate 33,911,046 of LT669789.1, forward strand.
TGTTTTATAAAAAGTGTCGTTTTGTATTTTCAATGCAAAATTTATGACAAATTCTAGTTTTAATCTTCATATTTTAATGTATTAATTAGGGAGAAATTTGTTTAATATATTAATAAGAGATAAAAAAGGAGTTTTTTAATAGTTTTCTTAATAGTACTGTATTTGTAAACGAGAAAAATGTTAAATTCCTTTTTTTAAACTCCAACAAAAAAGAATAGTTCGTTTGCCGCTTAGATCAGAGTGTTTTTTTTTCCTTTTTCAATGACAACTAGATTTTGACCCGCGTCGAAAGCGCAGATTAAATTGATTAACTGCTATTGAATAGATAGAAATAGTTAAACATATATGACAACATATAAATCGTATATACAAATGCTTCAACTTGATATGTATTGTGCATAGTGTAATATAATTGAATAACTTAAATTGAAGTATATATAAGTATCATTAATTTTAATATTTTGTTTAAAATTGATCATCATGTCTTATTTATTTCATTATCTTTAAATGTAAAATTAATCTTCATTATGTGTACATTATAGAGCCTACAATAAATTAAGTGAATTTTAGAATGAAATGAATTTTATCGAACATTTGTAAAATGATATATATTTTTTAAGAAAATATATATTTTATCGAACATTACAAATAGAAAAACGATATATATTTTTTAATAATGAAGTGCATAAATATTATTAAGTATGACTAAATATGTACTATATACATCATACTAAATATATGTCTTATTCTAATTTCATTCACATACATATACAATAGATAATATAGTTATAAATATAAGAGTTATATTATTTAATACTGATATGAACATTTATATATTTTTGTATCACGTATGTTTAAAAGTTTTACATTTAGTTGGGTTTAAGTTTGAAAACATGTGTTAATTGAGTTATGTTATAAAATTAATGGGCAATGTGTAGAGATTTCCATAATGGTATTTAGTATTAACTAGGATTGTACCCGCGCGCGTGCACGGGTATTACGTTTTAACGAATATTTTACCATATTACATATTTTTAATATAGAATCTATTTTTGTTGTTGTGCATATTACATCCAAAATTGCATGATTTAAAATGCTCGACTCGACGAAACTCTTTGAGTTAAAAGAACACTAAACCCTTATTCAGAAGCTTAAACCCTCACAACTGTATGTCAACTGTTGAATGATATAAAATAGTTGATTTGAAGAAACTCGTCGATTTAAAGAAGCACTAATATGAAAGCCTAAATTCTCACAAATGTATGTAAAATATTGAATGGTTTAAACAAATTAATTTAACTCAAATTTATCGATTTGAAGAGACACTAAACCCTAATATGGGAAGCCTAAACCCACACAACATCACAAACTATTGAATGATTTAGAACGATCGATTTAACTGATGAACTCATCGATTTTAAAGGGTAATAAACCCTAATTTGGGAGCCTAAACCTGAACAAATGAACGTAAAATATTGAAAGAAATAAGACGCTCGATATGACTTATTTTGTCGTTTTGAATGGATACTTAACCTTAATATGGGAGCCATAACCCTCACAAATGTGCGTAAAACATTAAACGATTTTTAGAAAATGATTTGACTAAATTTGTCGATTTTAAGGTGTAATAAACCCTCACAAATGAAATTAAAATACTTAATGAACTATGATGCTCTCGTTGTCCAAATTCGTCGATTTTAAGGGGTACTAAACCCTAATATGGAAGCCCAAACCCTCACAAATGGTCGTATAATACTAAATGAACTACGACCCTTGTTGTGACTAAATTGGTCGATTTTTAGGGGTACCAACCCTAATAAGGATACCTAAACTCTCACATATTAACGTAAAATAATGAATGAACTATGACGCTTGCTTGACTTAATTCATTGATTTTAAGGGGTACTAAATCCTAACATGGAAGCCTAAACTCTCACAAAAAACGTAAGAGACTGAATAAAATAAGACACTCGCTAAGACATAATTTGTCATTTTGAAGGGGTACTAAACCCTAAGGGAGTCTTAGCCCTCACAAATGTGCGTAAAGAATTGAAAGATTTAAAAAAAATTATTTGACTAAATTTGTCGTTTTGAAGGGGTTCTAAACCCTAATGTGAGAGCCTAAACCCTTACAAATGAACATATAATACTAAATGAACTATGACCCTCGCTTTGACTAAATTGGTCGATTTTTACTTTACTAACCCTAGTATGGATGCCTAAACCCTCACAGATGTACGTAAAATAATGAATGAACTAAGACACTCACTTTGACTTAATTCATTGGTTTAAATGAGTACTAAACTCTAGTATGGATGATTTGACTAAATTCGTCGATTTAAGGGGTACTAAGAGTATCTCCAACCCCACTTTATTTCTTTCTCTAAACTCTATTATAGAGTAAAATGCTCTCCAACCCCACTCTATATCTCATTCTAAAATAGAGTAATGAATACTGTTACTCTATATTTGGAGTAACACTATTCATCCCTCTATTTTAGAGTTGAACTTTGTTTTTTACAAAATAGTCCTTCAACTTTAATATGTTTTCACTTTTGTTTAAATAATATTGTAAAACATTTTTTTCTAATTATTAAGTTGATTTATCTATAATACAATTGTTTTTTTACAAAACAAATAAGTTATAAAACAAAATAATCACAAAGTAATTTTTTAATTAAAAATCAAAATAAAGAAATTCATTTTTTACTTTGAAATGAGTTAATTGATCATTTATAAAAATTATACTAAGATTATGATTCAAAAAAAATCTATTATATCTTTGTTTTATTTATTAATGTTATTTATGAAAATTTTAATTGAAATAGTCTTATAATTTTGATATGTTATTATTCAAAATAAAATAATTGGGTAGAATTTGTAATTTTTATAAATATAGGATGCTATTTAAAATTTAGAATTATATACAAATGAAATATATTTGGAATATTCTTTTATAGAGTAGAAAATAGAGTAATGGGTAGGAGAAAAACTTAACTCTATTTTAGAGTTACTCTATTATAGAGTAAAAAATAGAGTTAAGGGTTCCAGTTACTTTTTGATCGTCAACCTCTGTCTCTTGACCCGACCAGAAAATCTGTAATTTCGCCTCCGCCAATCCAAATCTCTGTGTCAAAAAGTCCCGTCACGGTAAAGTTAGCGATTGAGGTAACTTGCTCTCCCTTGCTGCATACAATCACTCTCCAATATCATGAAATCGTCACGATCAGTAACGTTAAGGAACAAAGGTGTAAAACCAAGACTCTCACACAGTTGGTGACATGTGGTGATGAAGATGCTATGGTTGTGTTCTTATGGTGTAAAACCAAGATTCACACAGATTTAGCGGCCTATGATAATGAAGATGCTAGCTATGATTGTGTTCTTATGGTGTAAAACCAAGACTCACACAAACTTAGAGACCTATGGTGATGAAGATGCTATGACTGTGTTCTTATGGTGTAAAACCAAGACTCACATAGACTTAAGTAACATATGGTGATGAGGATGCTAAGACTGAGTTCTTATGTCAATCGGCTTGGAGTGTACACAATAAGTGTGCTGGTCTAAGGTGGTTTTTGAAACATTGGAACTCATGGACCCATCGCAGCTTCTACATGGGAACTTCACTTGTTAGTTCACCATTAGTTGTCTAGGTTTTGGCTATTCGAGCTGCTTTGATTCAAGCAGTAGGTGAAGGAATAAGGATAATATCGGTAACATTTGAGTCCTTAAAATTGGTAAGAGCCATAATTCTGGTTCACAAGTTGCTAAACTTCATGGATTTTTCCATGACATTCGACTTTTATCTTGCAAGTTTGATTTCATTAAGTTTAATTTATCTCCAGAACAGCAATTTGTCTTGCTGATTCACTAGTTATGAACGAGGTGATAACCTCTAAGTAATGGCAAAGGTTTGTGTTGTTCAAAAAAAAAATCCTAATATGGGAGCCTAAACCTAATGAACGTAAAATACTGATTGATTTAAGACGTTCGCTTTAACTAAATTTATCGATTGTAAGTAGTAGTAAACCTTCAAATGCAAGTTTCAACTCTAACAAATAAACATGAAATATAAAATGATATGAAACAATCGATTTATCTAAATTTATCGATGGGTAGCCCACATTCAGTGTGGACATTAATGTATTTAAATTTTAAAAACTAAATATTTAGTAGACTTTCGTAAATTTGAAATTGTATATATTTTTATAACCATTGTTATATGATTTAAAATCAATAATAAGAAAAAAATAGTGAGCCATAGAATAAAACTATTAATTTCTATGAACGAACATTTTTTCTAGAAAATATTTATTTATTTATTTATGATAATAACTATAAACTACACACAAAAATATGACCAAGTATATAAAGAATATGCAAAAAGGAATATATCATAGATATGAGTCATAGAAAACAAATGGCCAACAAATGCTTAACAGAAATATAATCAAATGTAACGTAAGTATGATCGATGGGAATTTGGGTATAGAAAATAACTGTAAACAAAAAAAATGGGACCAATATATAGAGATATGTACGTTATCATAGTTTTAATTAAAATGTGAAATCATTTTATTTTCTTAAGATAACTATCACAATGTATGAGACAATCTTCTTGGTCACAAAGGTGAACTTTCGTCCGTGCTCGACATACCAAATTCATATTCTAATCACATGATCCTATACAGTATTGTGTAATTATCCACATCACATTTGTACATGAGATCACTTGTTTGAGGTAGGACGATACAATTCTCTGCATAAAAAGGTGAGCAAGAAATGATTTTTAGACTAAAAGTTTGATTTTTGGACTAAATGGTTTATGATTTCTCACTTCTTAAATAATATAATAGATTGAAATGTTTTGATTTGTTAATTTTTATGATTTGTTCTTTAAAACATTCTTTAAATGACATTTAGGATTTTTTTACCAAATGTCTCCTCAATTAATATATATAGGATAATTAAATAACCATCAGAATATTTGAAAATAAAATAAATAATCACCGACCATCGAACTTATGTTATTGGATTATCCAGACCATACCGTCGGGTCCAAGACTATATATATAGTAGTATATGTCTGCATTAAAATCCATATTCACACATTCCCAAAAAGGTAAGTTAAATTAATCGTTTCGTTTGGTTGGTGAAGAAACAATGATTCGAAACACCCGGTTCAGATCCCCGACGAACCACCCCGGTTCTACTACCTTCCAAACCGATATTAGCCACCGCCGGTTTATCCAGTTTCCGACAAGAAGCTCATCATCGGATCTTAGCCATTACACGGTTCTTGGCTTGACCCCTCTCGCCTCTCAAGCCGAAGTCAAACGTGTCTATAAACGTCTTGCTCTTAAGGTTTTTATTTGTCCCCTCTTGTGTTTCTTGTTTTGTTTTTTTTTTAAGGAAAAGTTCCAAACATTTTTTA